>OZ009946.1:7354763-8604763 GCA_963932025.1 Erebia epiphron
GTATTCGTTGGCAAGATATCGGTTTCTATGTTATCAAAGACGTCACAGTGACGTTCGAGAGTCTCGAGTGCGACGTTCATTCAGACTTGTTTATCCTACAATTTATTATTGAACCGACCTTCATCCCCTAGGACAGGGATGCACAGACTTATTAAGACTAGGGGCCACTCGGGCAAATTATGAACTGATGGCGGGCCGCCAGAAGTATAGGTAATTAAAGACAATAAAGAATTGATAAATATGTATTAAAATTGAAAAAGAATTTATTAATTTGAAGCGTGGCACTGCATAGTGCTTACAATCTTTTTTATATTTGGCTCAAATTTACTTGTAGCAACACGTAAAACTGCTTCCAAACTTTCATTTGCAAGGCGGTTTCGATTTTTTGTTTTATTATTATTTAGTATTGAAAAGGTTTGTTCACATATATAGGTAGAACCAAATAAGCTGGCACATTTCAGAGCGTTTATACGCAACTCTTTGTACGTATTTTTATCAATGCAGCGGTAAAAGTTCAGCAAGTCTCCTTCGTTGAATTTGTTGCGTAAATCTTGGTCGTTTTGAATGTCGATAATTTCTAACTGCATTGACTCTGGCGCATTTTCAACTGAAATCGTGAAAGGATTGCTGAATATGTCCAACAGAGGTTTCAATTTTTTAAACTCCGAAAATCTGTCTTGAAAAGATTGAATCAAAATATCTAGCTTTTCTACATAACTGAAATTAATCGCAGTTTTGTTGAATTTTTCAGCCATTTTCTTATAATTCGGAAAATGATTGTAATTTCCAGAATTCAATTGCGATCTGAAAAGTGTCAGCTTGCATTGAAAGGATGATACATGAGCGTAGAGCTGGGATATCAGTTGATTTTTGCCTTGAAGCCGTGTGTTCAAGACATTCAAATGATTTGTAATGTCAACTAAAAAAGCCAAATCACACAACCAATCAGGATTTTTAAGTTCCGGGACATCCCTTTGCTTGTACGCCAGAAATATTCCAATTTCTTCTATTAAATTTAGAAATCGTTCCAGTGTCAATCCACGACTTAGCCACCTTACTTCTGTATAATACAGTAAATCTCCATATTCGCTTTCGATGTCATCAAGGAATTGTTTGAATTGCCTGTGATTGAGTCCTCGTGATTTTATGAAATTTACAGTCGAAACTACCACTTTCATGACATTTTGAAATTCAATTTTTTTAGAACAGAGGGCTTCTTGGTCTTCAGTGAAACTGCATGAGATCTTCAGCGTTTATGTTTTTTTCTTGCAGATGCTTTTTCAGCAAAGTAACTAGCCCAGAATTGACACCAATCATCGAAGGAGCACCGTCAGTCGCAACTCCCGATAATTTTGATAAGTCCAAATTAGTTTTTGAACACTCATCCGAAAGTACATTGAGTATATCAACTCCTCTGGTTTGACCTTTCAATGAACACATTCCTAATAACTCTTCTAAGACTTCAAAATCTTGAGTAACACCTCGTATGAATATGAGAAGTTGAGCTGTGGAACTAATATCAGTGGATTCGTCGAGTGCTAATGAAAAAAATTCAATGATATTAGTTTTTTCATTTAATTGTTCTGCAATATTACCTGACAAAGACATAATTCGTCTTTGGATAGTCATACGATTCAGTTGAATTTTCTCAAACTTTTTTGCTGCTTCTGGGCACATTTTCTTAGCGGCAATTTCTATGCATTCTTTTACAAAATCCCCATCATTGAAGGGGCGACTTCGCTTTGCTATCATTCGAGAAATTTCATAACTAACTTCTGTAGCTGTTTCTGAATCTTGAATAGGTTTTGTAAACATAGCTTGCTGACCAATAAGTTCCCGTTTTAAAGACAACATTTTTTGCTTTCTTAATTCGCCTGTAAACTTGGTAAAAGTAGGATGCTGCGTTTCATAGTGCCTTTTAACATTATATTCCTTTGCAATCGCAACAGAATTTTTGCAAATTAAACAAACGACTTTGTTATGTGACCATACAAAAAAGTATTTCTCGGTCCAAATTTCTTGAAACTGCCGATTTTCATCTTTAACCTTACGTTTATTACTAGGTCCTGGCTTGTCCATGTTGCGTTCTAATCCTGGCTAGGATTAACACAGCACCTAAAAACAATTACAGTACCTACTTAAATTACCCATCCTTTTTTAAATTACCAAAAATAATTGATTAAATAGGTAGGGAAACACTTATTAATAACAGAGTTTTACTTACGATTTCACAACACAATTATACACCGGCTAGTCGAGTTAAAATCTACACTAGAACTATTGACACTTCACTCAAATTAAAACCGAACTGTCGGTCGCTGCGGTTAGCGTGCCTTTTATACCGCGCGTATAGAGTCGAAAACTGTCTGGAGAAATCTCGAAACCGACTCTGGAAGCTTCGTGTATCTACCTACGCGAGCAATCGGGAATTCGGGACTATTGCTATCTCGCTTGCTCTAACAATATAACCCGCGGATAACGCGCCGCCGCGCCGGCCGCGGCGCTTCCTCAAGAAAACGAATTTAACCGAGATCAGCACGAACATTACCGACCGCTGTTACCGACGCATGCACGGCGCACCGATAAGCGCACTTAAGAGCGCGCGCGCGAGATTCAAATTACTTTTCGAACATATTTTTTTTGGTTTTATTCTGGAATAGAATTCAATATTTTTCGAATGTACGAGAGTATTATTTTTGCTGTCGGCGGGCCACCAGTATTCGACCGGCGGGCCGCATGCGGCCCGCGGGCCGCGGTCTGTGCATCTCTGCCCTAGGAGCTGTCGCTTCGATTATGACGAGTTCTTGGTATATGTGCGTGGGTATGGTACACTTAAATCTGGAGGTGTCAGATTAAAAATATATAACTAAAGACACCCACTGATTTCCAAGGGAATCATTGACCAGGGGGTTTACTACCATCGCTTAATGCAGTAGCAAGATGACAGTGTCATGCCACGTACCTTACATCTCTTACAATAAGGATTATAATTCTAAATCACGAACGTCAACAATATAAAAAAAATACTGCTCTAAGCGATGTTATAGTATGCCTCCAGTAATAATAAGTATGCAGGATTTTTAAATAGTGGGCTAAATCTGGGGTTATAAAATAAAACTGGCCTGTGCGTGTCGGGCCACGCGCACTGCAGAGTGGGGTTCCGTAGTTGCCCGTCACAATATTCGGACATTTTATACGTTGGTCGACTAATACTCGTAAAATTGTCTACTCAGCTACTACTACTATTCTTTTATAGTAGTAGTAGTTAAGTCTACTCAAATACAGTAAACTTGTATTTAAAAATACATTTCAGTATTACATTTTTCACGATGTACGGAGCCCTTCGTGTGCGAGTCCGACTAGCACTTGGCTGGTTTATATGCCCAATGAGAGCGTTTTCGTTCTTTTGAGCCTAATAGGAATAATATCTAGTTCTAAAGTAGGTATATTAGTGGGTAAGTATATTATTAATATGCATGTGTTGATAAAATGGCTTATGACGGCGCAGCGGCGATGACATGACCAGCTCAACTCTTTTTTTTTATCCACTACAAGTAAGCTCTTGACTGCGATCTCACCTGATGGTAAGTGATGATGCAGTCTAAGATGGTAGCGGGCTAACCTGTTAGGGGCATGGCAGTTATATTAAACCCATACCCCTATTCGGTTACTACACGGCATTGTACCGGAACGCTAAATCGCTTGGCGTCACGTCTTTGCCGGTAGGGTGGTAACTAGCCACGGCCGAAGCCTCCCACCAGGCCAGACCAGGGAAAATTCAGAAATTGTAAATTCCCAAATTGACCCTGCCGGGGATCGAACCCGTGACCTCCGCACGTTAAGGCAACAGCGCTACACACTGCGCCACGGAGGTCGTCAAACTCACGCCATAGAGAGCAACTATATTAGTTATAACCTGCATGACTCTCGTATTATTTTGGCGTGCCCGATGCTGTTGCCACTTGTATTCAGCAATAATTACAATTAGATTCAAAAGCACTTGTCACAGTCAACTTGAATAAAAAAGATTCTAATTTTGAATTTGAGATATTTATTTACGTCATCTTGACGTCATCCCCTTTGCTGGTGCGATTTCTTCGAGCGAAAATAAAATATGAAAAGCCATTCAACTAGTCGAACGAACTTTCGTTCCCACTGTCTATTGAAAAGTTATTCGGAATTTATAAAAGTTTCTATGATGGAGCCATAGAAATGGGAATCCGCTTATTTCTAGGAGCCACGGCTTTATTCCCTCTCGCTATGTCAAAGCGTACGTCTAGCAACTATTTTTATTCAAAGTCCGCTAAGTTTTCTTAATATTTTTTATTTGTATCAAAATACACGAAATAACAGCTTCTTTATGGAAAATGTGAAGTTGAAAAAAAGTCGTAGTTTTTGTAAAACTCGACTTCACAAAGCTTTATACAGCTACTTGATTCTATGTTTAAGGTACCAGAATGGTAGGTAAGAATTATTTGTCTTAGTAGGTATATTATTTACTACCGTGTAAGAAGCATAAGAAAATGCGTAGATAATAATTACAATATAATCTGTCGAGTGAAAGTGAAGAGTCAATTAAAAAAAAATAGTTCAGGTATCACCATTTTTTTTTGTTAGCCTTAAGTCTTGTGCCAGCAACGACCTCAATTTACATAGACGGGCCCTGTCGAACAAAGAATGTGGACTTATGTTTAACAACGCCATCTAGTCTGAAAAGCGGGAACTTGCTTGCAACATATGCGCCATCTTGAAAACGTATGACTCGGTCATAGATTAGTACAGATGCGCTTGTCGAAAATAATACCTACATGAGTGTACTCTCTGAGGTAAACGATAAATGTTCTAGTATGACGTTGTTATTTTTACCACTTTTTTGTTACCAGTTTCCTGGAAAACCATTGAACCGATTATTATGCGGTTTTTTGCATTAGATATATATAGCTTGTGAGAAGGTTCTTAGATATATTTAAAGGTCAAAGTCCACACAATGGGGCGCTGCAGTTCGTCGTGGGTTTTTTTAATTTAATTATTTGTTAATTGTTGATACTGAAGTTTTGTCGAAAAATTGACAGAAATAAAGTCATTTTTAGGGTTGCGTACCAAAATGATAAGAAAACAACCCTTGTGGTGCGACATGACTGTCCGTCACACTTAGCATAATTCGGTAACTACTAATGCAAAAAACTTGAAATTTAAAATAATAACAGCTAAAACAGTTTAAAATAATCCTCGCCAAACCTTATTGCAAATGAAAGAATTCAAAAATAATTATCAGTACTATTATAATAAAAAGGGGTTGGAATGGGAGAGGTGAAAGAGTACTAATGGATCGAGTCACAGAAAAATACTTCATTTGAAATTATTTTATTTTATACATTTCTAAGTATGCTACTTGCCATCAAAAGAAATATTAAAAGTTATTTTGAGATAAATCACTTACACAGTGTGCATTTAAAAATACGATTAAGTAATAATCACTTGTAAGTAGGTAGCTGTACATAATAGGTACTGAACAACTTTTGTTCAACGAAATAATAAAATTCTGAATTTTGAATTAACTATTTATTTTTCATCAAATATCAATCAATCAAATCAAAAATAATAATATATCATATATAATATATATATTATGAATGCGAAAGTTTGGATGGATGGATGTATGGATGTTTGTTACTCAATCACGCCCCAACGGCTGAACGGATCGGGCTGAAATTTGGCACAGAGATAGATTATAGTCTGGAATAGCACATAGGCTACTTTTTATCCCGGAAAATTAAGGAGTTCCCGCGGGAATCAAAAATCCTCAAACCACGCAGACGAAGTCGCGGGCATTCGCTAGTACAAAATAAAAATTATCACTTTTAATAAATAAAAACCCTTTATTTATTGAAGTTGGTTAAACATTAAACTCACGTCAATAACTAATTTTATCATATTATTACAATAGCATAATATTGCGTCTCGAAAGGTATTAATGCCTACTGTCCGTTCTGCCCATCTATGCATTAACTAATCTTGGTTGCATTTTTTTTATCGTACTGGACTGGACTATTCTAGGGCTGGAACCCAAAGCCGTAAGGCCAGTTAGTAAAAAAAAAATATCATACAGTTTGCCGCGGAAATTAAATGATTGCGAAATGGATAAAAATATTAAATAGGAAGACTAAATAACGTTTTCTTGGAAATGTATAATTGTGAATTGAAACACTTACCTTAAAATAAAAATAATACAGTGCCAAACTAATAAGACTTGAGATGTTAACTTAATAACAAATTATCTACACGATGAGCGACCGTGATCGCGCTACGACGGGGACAAAGACAGGCTTATGACCGGTTATAGGAGCGCGCTCTCATAGTTGGTCGCCCGCCATTTTTCTATGAAAGGGCCCATCTAGTACTTACATATATATCGATGTGTGCCAGTGCTGCCAGTATCTAAAAAACGACAAGACAGACCCGTATAGATTGTAACGGGTCTTCGAGTCTGTCGAGTCTATCTAAACTATAGATAAACCGAAATCAGCTAAGGACAGGTGGACAGGTATTGGTCCATCTATCACATAAATAAGACCGGTCATAAGCATAGATTAACCTAAACTTCAGAACCTTCTTAGTTGATGTTGGTTTATTAACCGACTTCCAAAAAAGGAGGTTCTCAATTCGGCGCGTATCTTTTTCATTTTTTTTAAATGTATGTCGGTGCATATCTCCGTGGTTTCTGAACTGATTTTTTTTTTTTTCTATCAGTCGTTAGAGGAAGCTCTCGAGGTGGTCCCATAAAAAATTCTGACTCCAAATCCTCAACCCTGACACTAAAAAGTTAAAAATAAAAATTCTTTCCAAAAAACCGACTTCCAACGTCACTGTAAAGAACAAAATAATTTTGATTTCTACCCACTATGTTGAAGTCGGGCGAGTCTGATGCGTCAACTTTGCTTATCCTTGTTATACCCGCCCGACTTCAACATAGTGGGTAGAAATCAAAATTATTTTGTAATTTACAGTGGCGTTGGAAGTCGGTTTTTTGGAAATAATTTTTATTACTACGGTTTAGGGGCCTGCTTACATTGCTCATGGTCAAAAATAAACGAATACGAAGGTAGGTACCTAACACTGTTGGGTAAAATTATTGTTGGGTACAAATACCTAAGTCGATTAATCAATGCCAATATGGCTAAAAACAATCGAAACAAGGTCAAACAAATTAATCAAGTACAAAAAATATGGATGGCCTTATCATTGGAAGCATAAAATTGGAAATTGCAGACACGGGATCGCAAATTGTTGAGAATTTGTGCTTTAATATTTACAATTTCTCATTGGATAATGGGCGGGGCTGTGGAAAATTACTTCGTATAAATTAGAACCGCAATTTTCTCGTCAACCTAATAACTATTCGGCTTATATACGAGTATTTAAGTGGAGATAAATTTAACATCTTATTCCAACCGATGTAGACAAAGTTACGATAAGCATATATACGGTCTACCGTTGTGATAAGTACCTACTGTACATATTACGGTGGTCTTTACGGTAACTTTAGTATCCGAATTAAGCTATACCTACCTGTGGGCTGTGACATCTTTTTTTGAATATCTATATCAAATACCTAATGTACGTATTCAGAAAATTTACAGTTTACGTATACCTAAACAAATTTTTTTTATTTTTTTATTTTAAACAAAATATACACCGTCTAACTGATCATTGGCCAATGACTGACTATCCAATCCATCCATCTAAATAAGCGCCAGCTGTTGGGTCACCAGTAGCGTGAACCAGCCTCTGGGATTGCTATTAACTGGATGTAGTATTATTATTAAATTGACCCCAGAAGATCTCGGGTTGCCAACAGCAATCATCTGGTTCAATTATTTAAGGAAAGGTTATACTGATCGATGTCTTTGTCGGAGTTAATTGAATTTCTCCAGTGTCCATTTCAATTTATATGTAATAACAACGGTGTTACCTACCTACTTCGCCACGTAACATAGTTACGTAATTTTAATAATAATAATAACGATTTCTATGCAGCTATAGTATTGTGAAAATATATTTTCAAGCATTATAACGCTTATAGGTAGAGTAAATCCCACAAATTTGCTTCGTTGCTGAACCGCTCTGGATTGCATATAGTTAGGTTTCTTTTTCTTCCTTTTGTCACTTGAACCTCTGGTGCGACTCCCCGCTGGATCATTCTAGACATCCGAGCTTGCTTCAGAATCCAAGCAGGCCACCCAGGTCGGTGAGGGTATCCGGTTGTATTGCTGGGGAGCCAATGTAGACTTCACGTTGGGTGGATACACCACTGCACTCGAGCATTACGTGTTTTTGTGTCTTGTCGCTCTCCATGCAGGGTGTGCATCATTGATGTTGAATTTTAGTACCTATTTCTATTTCAATGGTCTGCATAGAGGGCTGTCAGTTATGCGTATAGGTACCGAGTTATACATTGATGTAGAATTTAGATGGAGTAATAGTATTCTGTGTTTTTTTTTGTATTTGTAGGTAAAACAGATAAAACGGGGTTCTATTATGTACTTATGATTGCTAAATTGTAACGATCGCAATCACCTCTGAATGGAAATCCACTGTCGCAGCAGAACACCATAAATTTAGTTCATCACAACAAATGAGATTGTACCTAACTGTTCACTCACCGCACTTAAATAACACTGCACAACACTGATTGGTAAAAAACTTTATTATGAGACATTACTATTTCCTATATAACATGGGCCATACGAAAGTATAGCGCGATACAGAGTACATGTGGTGCCATCTATGAAGCACCAAGCAAACTAAATTAACTTAAACACAAACATTCCGGCGCCCAAAGGACGGATGGTCCTTTAAAGGCAAAAAGTGAGGTTAATTGACATCAGCAAATTAATTGTGATAATAACAAGGAAAATTACTCTAATAATCATGTAAGAGAAATTAACAAATTACAAACAACATTCTTTTGACTATGCAAATCAGGGTAAGTAAATAAAACAATATAATTTTAAGAACTATCATAACTAAATAACAAGACTAGAACGGTCTAAACGTTAGTGCCTTGTGTGTCTAAAGGACAAATTTTAGTTATAGGGCGTTTGAAAATGTGACCTTTCATTTTTAACGCAACAACTCTAGTTAGACCATCCCTGCCAGGATGCTTTTCAATAATTCTAGCTAAAAGTCACTTTCCAGGAGGAAGTCTCTCATCTTTTACGAGGACTACAGCACCAACATCAGGTTCAGCCACTTTAATTGACCATTTAGGGCGATTTTGTAAAGTGCAAAGATATTCCGCACTCCAGCGAGACCACAAATTTTGAAGCATTCGCTGTAGCAATTGCCAACGATCTAAATGAGATAGAGAGAGTTCCTCTAGATTAAGCTCCGGAACAATTATAGGGGCCTCTCCAATCAGAAAGTCTCCAGGAGTAATTGGAGAAAGATCTTCAATTGAATCTGTCTGTAAAGTTAAAGGTCGCGAATTTACACAAGCTTCGACTTGGGCTAATAACGTAGCATACTCTTCAAAGGTAAGGCGAGTTTCACCAATGACGCGTTTGAGATGTGTCTTAACGGATTTAACGCCAGCTTCCCATAATCCACCGAAATGTGGTGAACCAGGTGGTATGAAGTGCCAGGTTGTATTATCATTGGCTAATAACTCTGCTATTTCTCCAACTTCCTGTGATTTTCTGTTTTTAAACATACAATCGAGCTCTCTTGAGGCTCCAACAAAATTAGTCGCGCAGTCACTCCAGAGATCACTGCAATGGCCGCGTCTCGACGTAAAACGACGGAAAGAAGCTAAAAACGCATTAGTAGAGAGGTCACTGACCAGTTCAAGGTGAATCGCTTTAGTGACTGTGCAAACAAATAAACAAATATATGCCTTACTTGTTTTTTGGCATCGTCCGGGATACAATTTTAACGTAACTGGACCATCGTAATCCACTCCACTACAGCGGAAAGGTTTACCAGGTCGGACCCGAGAAGCGGGTAACTGACCCATCAATTGGTGTAAAGGTGAAGAAGAATGCTTAAAACAGGTAAGACATTTGCGAATAATCTTCTTAACCAAATTCTTAGCACCAGTAATCCAATATTTACATTGTAAAACATTCAGAGTTAATTGTGGACCATCATGTAATGCATGTAAGTGAGCGTCTAGAACAATCAAGGTTGTGAAAGGACAATGAGCAGAAAGTAAAATTGGTGTTCGTCGATCAGTACTAATTGATGCATTATGAAGTCGTCCGGTCACACGTAAAATGTTGTCTTTATCGAGAAAAGGTACAAGTTGTTTCAGAACACTACTTTTTGGAATATTGCCTCCTTTTCGCAGTAATTCTATTTCTTTGGCAAAAGAGAGTTCCTGCGAGAGACGAATGCAAATGTTATGAGCATTTCTCAATTCAGCTACAGTTAAATACTGAGGGAAAGAGTAAGCATCCATTTGATTTTTTCTAGAATTAATGTTATCTTTACATTTTTGAATAAATCTTAACACGTATGCAGTTACACGAATTAATTTAGATAATTTGGAATACTTTTTCAAGAAGCATTCTGAATAATTTTCAGTTAAATTTGTAGCAACTACTTTTACAGGTTGTACTTTGCGTTCGAGAGTCACATCCGGTAAGTTACAATTTTTGTATTCAATGTTTACAGAAGATCGCAAAAAGTCTGGACCATTCCACCATAGTTCAAAATTCTCTAACTGTTCAGAAGACATTCCACGCGAAGCACAATCAGCGGGATTGTCTTGAGAATTTACGTGATGCCACTGGTTACTATTTAGAACATTCAAAATTTCTGTGGTGCGATTAGCCACGAATGTTTTCCAAATGTTGGGTGACTTGCGCAACCAGGCCAAAACTATGGTCGAATCTGTCCAGGCAAAAATACAATGATCAGGTATATTCAAATTAGTTTTAATATCCTTTAGCATATTTGCTAATAGGACTGCTCCACAGAGTTCTAGGCGTGGTACCGAAATTTGTTTAACAGGTGCTACTTTCGTTCGAGCAGAAACTAAATTTACTTTAATCTGGTCCCCGTCTACAACTCTGAGGTACACGACTCCTGCGTATGCTGTACATGATGCATCGCTAAATCCATGCAACTCGATTTTAGAATTTGTATTAGTTATCCCTAACCAACGTGGTAAGTGGATACAATTCATCGTGCTTAAACAATTCAGGTAAGATAGCCATTCCAGTTTCAAATCATCGGGCAGTTCCTGATCCCAGTCTAAGCCAGCTTGCCATAGCTTCTGCATGAAAATTTTTAAAACAATGATAATAGGTGCAAGCCAACCTAATGGATCGAACGTTTTAGCTATCACAGACAGAACTGTTCGTTTAGTAAAAGTCGAGTCAGATTTACAATCTACCAGAACCTTCAGTTCAAAAACATCTAGTTGTGGTTTCCAAGTGACTCCGAGAGCTTTAACAGATTCATCTAATTTAATATTAACGCTGTTCTGTGATACCTTAAGCGTTTGTGGGATTTCATTTAAAACCAAATCACTATTTGATGCCCACTTATGCAACGGAAAACCGACACGTGCGAACAGTTCCGTGAGACGTTTTTGTAGTTCTACGGCCATCTTTGGGTCATATGTTCCAGTGAGTAAATCATCCATGTATACATCAGTTTTAATAACATGGGATTCGTCAGGAAAGTCTTTGCTTTCGTCTTCTGCCAACTGACGTAAAGTTCTTATTGCCAGATACGGTGCGCAAGATGTCCCATAGGTGACAGTGAGGAGTCTATATTCACGTATTGCGTCTTTGGGATCTTCTCTCCACAGAATTCTCTGGTAATCCGTATCTTGAATGACTACTTGTATTTGTCTGTACATGTTTTTGACGTCCGCAACTAGACATATTTGGTGCCTACGCCATCTAGTGACAAGATCTCTCAAATCTTGTTGAAGTGGAGGACCAATCAAAAGTTCATCATTGATAGAATTCCCATTTACAGGACGAGCACTTCCGTCAAAAACAACTCTAAGTTTGGTACTAACACTGGACTCTCTAACCACGGCGTGGTGAGGTAAGTAATATTTCTTTGTGTTTCTTTCTTTGTCATATTTCTCAGTTTGTTCTTTCCTTTCAGGTACCAAACCTTCTTCTTCAGGGATTACTTCCATATGGCGTAGTGACTCATATTGTCGCATGAACTGGCAATATCTATCCTTAAATTCAGGATCACGTGCGAATTTCTTCTCCATCTGAAGCAAACGTCTGACAGCAAGAGGTTTGGAATCTCCGAGGTTTGGTGTATTTTCATCTTTGAAAGGTAAGTGGACTTCATATCTACCATCTTCTTTACGTGCGTGTGTTTCTTTGTAGTGATTTTCACATTTCTGATCAAGTAATGTTAAGGGTTTATCTTTTAGGGAAAGTTCTTCGATCTCCCAAAATCTTCTGAGCAAATGATCTACCTCTATGAGTGAAGTGTTAACTGTGATATGGTAATCAGGAAGATCATCTGATGATTTAGTACTGCCAGAGACTAGCCAGCCTAATCGTGTGTTTTGTGCAATGAGAGATCCGTGTCTGTATAAGCCTTCTTGTAGGATTGCAGCATAAGCATCAGCTCCAAGTAACACGTCGATTTGTCCAGGTCGGTTGAAGTGAGGGTCAGATAGTGGGATACTAGTGAGACCTGGCCATTTCTCTGTGGTAAATTGCCGTGTGGGTAACAATGTGGTTAACTTGGTGAGAACATGAGCATTGACTTGCATTACGTGCTGTGTATCAATCGGTGAATAAATATCTAAGAGGACTGTATTTTGTGATTTGACAGCGCTGTGTCCTATGCCAGTCACCTGTACTTCAAAGTGCGTTTTCGTCAAGCCTAGTAGTTGAACGGCTGATTCAGTTATGAAAGTGGCCATGGATCCTTGATCGACTAGTGCTCGAAGGTAAGTAATTTCTCCTTTCTTGTTCTTGATTCCTAAGCGAGCAGTAGCCAGAACCACGAGGTTGTTGTCAACAGCCACCTTCATACTAGTAACTTTAGTTTCAGGGCCTGTCGATGAATCATCATTTTCGTCTTCGGATTCAATTACTGGCTTGGCAACCAGCTCATTCTGGTGCAAAAGTGAGTGATGTTTCTTAGTACAGTAACGGCACCGCGTATTTTGCCTGCAGTTCTTAATAGAGTGACCTTGAACTAAGCAGTTAAAGCAAAGGTTATTGTTCTTGGCAAAATCTCGACGCTGTTCAACATTGAGTTGTGTGAAAGTTGTGCAGTGGCAGATGTAGTGGTTTTTCGTGCAATAAGTGCAATTGGTATTTAATTCACTAGTGAAGCTCTTAATATTCTTGGCCTTTTGTGGCTGTGAGAGAGACGGAGAGGTAACTTTTCTTGAATTGCTGATCATTTCTAAAGATCTGAATCTATTTTCTAAGTGAGACGCTAAGGATATAAAGGAAGGAATGTCTGTGGAGGATCCTAGTGATTGTTCCCATAGTTTGTGAGATTCCATATCCAATTTAGAAACAACCACGTGAACTACTATAGCATCCCAAGTGTCAGTTTCTATTCCTATATTCTGTAAAGAATGCAGACATTGTTGTGTTGTGTCCAATAATTCCTTTTTTTCCGCGCGCACATTCGACATTCAACTTTCTTTGAGTGAGTAGACGATTTATCGTATTATTAACTATGACCCTTTTGTTATTGTACCGATCTTCTAAGATCTTCCAAGCCTTTTCATAATTCACGGAGGTAAGAGCAAAATGTTTCAGAAGTTGTTCAGCTTCTCCCGTAATGCTAGATTTTAAATAGTGATATTTTTCTATGTCTGATAAGCTATCATCATTACGAATAAGCGAAGTGAAAATATCTCTAAAACTAAGCCACTCAAGGTAATCGCCAGAAAATTTAGGTATGCTAATTGGCGGTAGTTTTGCCTTCCGTTTCACTTGCTCCGTGGGATCACTATGACAAGTTGCTGAACTATTCGATTTTTGTGTTGTATTATCTAATTCACTCAAACACTCCTTTAGTAAAGTTTTAAGTTCTAAGTATGTATCTTCAGTTGAGTTAAAATTATCTAATGGGTCAAATTTAATTTGTTCAAACGCCTCAGTGGGTATGTTTAGAAGAATATCTGTATGTTGTTTCTTGAACGACTCCCAATATTCCGTTAAAGTTTCGAGTCTAGTTTCCAAGAAACTCTGAGTGTACCGAGACTTTGAGGTTTTCTTAAAGTTTATTAATTGCTTCGAAATCCGTTCGCTGCGTGATCTTTGTGCTATACATAATTGTAAGTTATATTGAGGCATTTTCACTTTCAAGTTTTTACAATTTAAGAAAAGTTTTGTAAGTGTTCATCCAATCCAAATTTTTCTATGTCCAAAAACTTTTGAAAAATTTCAAAGTCCTTTTTTTTACGAAAAATTTCTAAGTTGTAAAATTCTTGAAATTTGGCTATGTCTTTTTTCGACGTAAATTTTCTAAGTCCTTTTTAACGAAATTTTTCTAAGTCGTAGAATTCTTGAAATTTGGCTGTCTTTTTTCTATGTAAATTTTCTAAGTTCCAAATTTTTTCAAAGTCTTTTTCACTACGTTATTTGACTAAGTGTTTTTAATTACGAATTTTAACCAAGTCTTTTGCACTTTACTTTATAATTTTAATGTACTCACAGTTTATCCGGCTCGAAGGACCAATGTTCACTCACCGCACTTAAATAACACTGCACAACACTGATTGGTAAAAAACTTTATTATGAGACATTACTATTTCCTATATAACATGGGCCATACGAAAGTATAGCGCGATACAGAGTACATGTGGTGCCATCTATGAAGCACCAAGCAAACTAAATTAACTTAAACACAAACACTAACAATTTTACGGAATAGATACGCAGGATTGATTTAGTGCTACGTTGTGTTACGCCGTAGCGTTCGTAGCACCCGTAGCACCATCACCGTAGTAGTAGTTGAGGACCTGGAGAGTGACATAGGCTTTTTATCCCGGAAAATTAAGGAGTTCCCGCGGGAATCAAAAAAACTTAAACCACGCGGACGTAGTCGCGGGCATCAGCTAGTATTATAATAAATACGAAAGTTTCGATGGATGGATGGATGGACGTTTGTTGCCAAATCACGCCAGAACGCTGAACAGATCTGGATGAAATTTGGCACAGAGATAGATTGTAGTCTGGAATAATACATAGGCTACTTTTTATCGCGGAAAATTAAAGAGTTTCTACAAACACACAAACAGCAATTTAAATAAAAAATTGTTAAAAATACCACATTACCAAAAGATAGCTTTTTAGACCGTAGGGAGGGTTATATATTACCCACGAAAAGACAAGTCAGCTTTCTATTGTATTGTAGCTCGCTTTAGATCAATGTCGGTTCGCAACAGAAGGCTTAGTCTGTATGAACCACAATGCCTTTAAATAGAACGAGATTTGCCGGATATGAGGCCCACAGGCGGATCTAAGCCGATAACACCCGGACATGCCGCTCTGACCTCAACAGGTATTATTCAATGTATACCTAGTTATAATCTGTTATATCATGGCTGAAGCCTTTGAGGTGAAATCGGTAAATATGTCGATAAGGTTAAACAATATTGCGGATGGTGCTTTTGTTTATCATCAATAAACTTTCGGTTTTGGTGGTTTTGTTTAAGTTAAACTCTGATCGAGATCTCGGCTTCTATTATTATAGGTACCTACTCACTACAAATTAAATCAAAGTAAGCATCTTATTGAATTTCAAAAATAATTAATTTGTAGTGAATAACAGAAGGTCCTCCAAAATATGTAAAATCATCTGAACGCCCTCTGGTAGTCTTAGTTCAATTAAATATCAAGTAAATGTGTAGGTATTTAAGTGATTTTAAAACGTATGGTACGTACGTAACGTATACGTTTGTTTTAATTACAAAGTTAAATTATAATTTTTTAAAGTTAAAATTTAAAGCATAGATTTAGTGTTGGAGCGCCAGTGAGTTGGGCTCACTGGCGCTCCAACACTAAATCTTAAAATGATTTAAAGACACTTTAGAGACTATGGTGGTTTCGAAACCAAGAGTGATAATTATAGACTTTGAAATAAAGTTCTGATTAGACCGGGACAGTACTCAAAAGGTTGGTAGGTACTTGACGCAATCAATTGAAAATTAAGTTGTAGAAAGTTTTGAAGTACCTATTTATAAAGGCCTGACAATGATTTACTTAATTAGAATGTCTTCTACTTTCACCGAATTTTGATGTACAAATGAATTAATTAATTTATCGGTTGTCTGCGATAGTTTTAATCAAGTGTCTGGGACGGTAAACAAGAAGAACGCCTCTGGCGTTTGTTGTGTTTCATAGCAAAAGATTTCGTAAGCTCGTTCTAAATTAGATATTCAAATGGGGCGGTGAATAAGTAAAATGGCGTCATTGAAGCCTGTTAAGCTCAACAAAAAAGTACCTAAGTACAGTATGAAGTGCGAAAGGTCGCATGTCTGAAAAGTACTCAGTTGGTTTGTTAAGCTTTGTATCTACATGGCGTGGTTAACTTTTTTACAGCAAATGGTAGGAGTTATTATTTATGTTTCTATAGTGATTAAAATAACTTGATATATTTAATTAGGTACCCCTTTGACTCAGTTGTCAGTCCTATGTTGCTAGTGGAGAAAACGAGTCTCTACAAAGACTATCGTCGTCCTATGCCCATCAGTGGACTTGTTCAGATGTACATATTTGCTTAGACCAAATAATACCATATTGATCCGAATATATTTGTGTGATTTGTGTTACCCCCCTACCACACACTGCCCGAGAGGTATGGCGAGTAGCGTGGGACGTAGGCAGAGACGTCGTGTGGCAGCGATACTCGCCATAACCACGCTACGCGCTACGTCCTCGCTCATCGCTCCCTGTTTTGTCGGTTTTTGGGCGCGAGTCAAATGCCTCCGCCACACTATGCTCCTCGCGCTGCCGCGTAGCACGTCCTCGCTCTGCCGCGTAGTTGCCCTCTGTGGCCACACACTGCTCTACTCGCGCGATTAATCGCGACGTTCCGCACTAGGTCACTTGCACTTACTACACGTAACACATTCCAGGCTTCAAGTTATTTTGGACGTTCATTACTGTGTATAATGATAGTTTCGATGTGAACTTCTAAACTGCAAACCCAATGACTTTGAAATTTTTACAGATCAATTTTTAAAGTAAGTAGGTAGGTACGTACTTTCGAACAAAAAAAAGAATGAATGAAATCAGACTACGCGTTAATGAATTAAAAACTAAGTACATATTTTGACTCAATCCACGCGGACGAAGTCGCGGGCATCAATAGATTATAGTCTGAAATAACACAATATGTATAGGCTATCCCGACTTTTATCCCGGCAAATTAAAAAGTTCCCGCGGGAACTTTTTTAATTCACGCAGACGGAGTCACGGACATCATAATGTAGGTATAGGTACCAACATGATTGATTTGGCTCCGCTGCCAACAAATCAATAAATTGTATTGTAATGTTTTATCATTACTCCATTCATCGGCTGGCGGCGGCGGCGACGGCATGATTTTTTGCGACGTCCTTCTTCTATAAGCGCTCGATCGCGAATGAGGTAGCGGCAGTGTGTGGCAGGTCTCTCGCGCTCATATTGCCAGTCCTTTGACTCGCGCCCAAAAAACCGACAAAACAGGGAGCGATGCGCGAGGACGAGGAGCGTGGCGTGAGCATGGCGAGTATCGTTGCCACACGACGTCTCTGCCTACGTCCCACGCTACTCGCCATACCTCTCGGGCAGTGTGTGGCAGGGGGGAAAGGACTGGCAATATGAGCGCGAGAGATCTGCCACACACTGCCGCTAACTCATTACTCATTCGCGATCGAGCGCTTATAGAAGAAGGACGTCGCAAAAAATCGTGCCGTCGCCGCCGCTGCCGACCGACGCGGAATGGAGAAATGAGAAAACGTTAATATTTATTGAAATAGAAAATTAGTAATTAAATTAATTGAATAAAATAGAAATTCTATTCTGATGAACGCCATCCACCATCTCCGTTGGCGAGGACGACGACGACGACGTATATTTTTTTTATTACATATAATATATAGGTAATTAGCTATGCTAAACAAGCATAGCGCGCACGCAGCCACAGTTTCAACCTCCATTGTGAGTTGTGACGTGTAGCAAGGGCGAATGACCTAGTGCGGAGCGTCGCGATTAATCGCGCGAGTAGAGCAGTGTGTGGCCACAGAGGGCAACTACGCGGCAGCGCGAGGAGTATAGTCTGGCGAAGGCATTACAGTATCACAGTATGAAGTCAGCCAGCTACATAATAATAGGTCTTGAGATCGCATTCAAACGCAATTTAATATAGTTATGAGTAAAACAGGAATGTTAAGGTAGATTAATACAAAATATATATTTATTGCCAACAAGGTTAACAGTAATTTTTTACTCATGTCCACACTAGGGAACCTGAATCTATAATATTTGTATGTATCTATAACATAGGTAGATAATTATAGCGTAAATCAAAACAGTCGCAAGTTTTATTCGCTCAAATTCATTGAATGTTTAGCCGTGCGAGTCACATTTCAGATTTATTGTTTTCCCAATATTTTTGATAGGTATAAAGAATAGGGTGTCCAAATGGTGTGTAATATAACATACATAAAAATGAAAATGAAATGATGAAAAAGGGGACAGTTGATTCTCCTAGTAACTTAACGTCTTGTGAATCGGGGACGGGAAGTATGAATTATGAGTTCAGAACATTTGTTATGTAATATTTTAATGAACATGCACGTCCTTTGCACTCTTTGATCATCGCATTATGTCTTTAGCTTTCAATTCAATATTTTTCATTAGTTTAGAACTTTGAAGATATTTTCTTTTTTGAACTTAAATATCTCTAGCTCTACGAAAGCTCCAAAAATCATATGAGTTTATATTATGAATGATTTTGGTTTGCTATATAATATCTTTTATGGAATGTACAGGAAAAATGTCGAATAATTATGTCCTGGAAATACCTTAAATCCAGTAGTGCTGGTAGCCCTATCTCTATAGCCTTGTGTACGTCAGATTCTACGAGCGTTCGCAATAAATGTGGCGTAAAGTATAAAAGGATACGATAAAAAGTTTTTATTATGGCAATACGGCGAAGACTTAGATAAAGCTCTTTCGCTGTGTCCGTAAAATTTATGGCAACATTTTTGAAAGTTCAGTAGTTTTCATATAAATACCGGTCAAACAGACATACGAACAAATTAGTTTAAAAATGTAAGTAACCATGTACGTACGTGGACTGCATCTTTTTATCTGGAAATGCACGGAATTTTAAATAAGCACTGGCCGACCCACCCCTGATTTGGGAGGAATTTATGAAAATCCCTCTGAATTTTCATATATCCTAAACTCAGAATACTTTCATCCCCGTAGAAATTTCCAAATATCCTTTCTAAAGACGGAGTTTTATCCTCATAGGAACTTTCGAACATAAAAACTTGCCAACGTCATAAAAGATAATGTACCTACTGCCAAAATTTCAATCAATCAATCAATCAATCAATCGTTTATTTGCGAGAAACATTCGTCATTGCTGACGTGCAAATGTATAAAGTAGGTATCAGTACAATTTATGAAATCTTAATTAAATCATAAATATAACCACAATGACAACTAAAACTCTTATCTAATAACCACAAGTATAATTCTAAGACAACATTGAATTATTCCAAAAAGTACCCATAATATATTAAAATTATATAAAACCTAAATTAGAAAATATATCAGATCTCATATTAATACCAATTACCATTAATTTATTATTACCTACTTATTTAAATATACATACTTCTTTCTAAAATGTCTTAACAGTTAGTGGACTGTCAAAAACTGTATTTCTATGTTCAAACTCTCGTCGCTAATGACTTGTCACTCTGGCTCTGCTCAGTGTTACCGCTTGGCTATTAATCGATAGAAGAAGATCGAAGCATCAGCCTGGTTCCGATAAGTCTGAGTGCTAATTGACAGTTGGAGAGCGATTTTTATTTTGCTGGTGTCGTGACAATTACTAATGGAAAATATGTCACGTGCTCTTACACTATAATTGGAAACAAATTAACCTTACAAATCTACATACTTATTTTTTGTACATAAATATAATAAATATAATTGAATATTAAAATGTCTAAGTTATATAAAGATGTCAATATTGAAATTATAGCTTTTTTTACTCTGTCAGCATGTCATTTATTGAATAAAAACATTTATGTATCAACCACGAGAATAATGCCTGGGGGTAGTTTGTTATATATTTTTATACACATGGCATGACTACACTTTCGGTATGCCGCATTATTGGCCCTATATGTTGGTACTAATCGATCCCTGTTTCTTGAATTTCTCGGGTAAACGTCGCGTGCTGTACTAAATAGATATTCATGTTGCTTAACAAATACACAAATATCGAAGATATACATAGAAGGAAGTAGGAGAATGTGTAATTTTTTGAACAATGGTCTACATAAATCCAGGTAGAAAGCTCCTGTCATCGCGCTTATACATCTTTTTTGAGCAATAAATGCCCTGTTTGCTTCACTAGAGTTTCCCCATAGGATTAGTCCGTATCGAAGAACTGACCCAACGTAACCGTGATAGGCTGCAAGAACGGCATTTGGTAAAGCTGTTTTACGCAACCTATAAAGCACCGAAGCAACATACCGATTTATTTTTTTGCACACCGTGTCAACATGCTCCTTCCACTTAAGATTTTTATCCAGTAGTAATCCTAAGAATTTAGTATGCAGGGCTTCTTCAATTGGAGAGTCTTTGTATTTAATATTAAGATTAAAGTTATTCGATCTATTACTTAAACTAAATTGCATGTAAGTGGTTTTACTGATATTTACTTGGAGGTTATTATCCTGGAGCCAATTTACGATAGTAGTTATTTCATTATTTATGTCACTTTCATATTTTCTAGTATCATTATTTTTATTACATGTTACAATTATAGATATGTCATCTGCAAATAAATAGCAATCGGTTTTTGTCACACACGGTAAGTCATTAATATAAGTCAAAAATAGTAAAGGTCCAAGGACACTTCCCTGTGGCACACCAAATCTATTGAACTTAAAATCCGAACGGTGGGATATTTCTAATTTCAAACTCTAGCGGTTTAGGTTGTCAGACCAGTCGATCAGTTGGGATAAGTAATATATATACTTAATTGTATTATAAATCCGAAAGTATGCCCATCTGTCTGTTTGCTACGCTTACATATTATAGCCCATCTGTTCTACCGATTTAGACGAAATTTGGTACAGAGACAATTTGTATCCCAGGAAAGAACTTATGTTACATCTTATCCAGGAAAATTAAATAGTTCCCAAGGGTATTGAAAAATGTTTATCCACGAGAACTGCTAAGTAGCAGCGCTTAGGATTCGCGCTTGTGCAGTCGCGTATCACAACGAAAGTCGAGATGTGCCAAGTCAAGTGTGACATACTTTTAAATGCATTTTAGTCACGTTATGCTGTTGGCGTCATGCCACTGACATCGTGCATTGTGTATGTTTCAGAAATTCGGTAGCTTTTAGCGCAAACATGTGGCAAAAATATTCAACTCAGCTGAATAATTAATTTTATGCAAACTTTGAAAAATGCTCAGAATATTGCATATTAGCATTTTTATGGCACTTAACGCAGCTTTTCCTAGCATAGCATATTAGCATTTTTATAGTACTTAACGCAGCTTTTCCAGTATGCTTAACTTAATAAAAATCTTTCCCTGTGTTTTTTCGCGCACTACGAGTTTCGGTTAGAAGTTATGGTAGGAAAGCTTATTGGATTCATTATATCAAGAAGATATACTTATAAATGCCTTCATCATAGCTCAAAGGTAAAGAGGGTGGACTATGCATGAGCAAGACCAAAATCCTTCCTTGGATTACAATCGTATATCGTATCGTAAAAAGTTTTCGTACGTATAGGAAGAGTCGCTGGGAGTGGAAAATGGCGGAAAATTTACAAAAGTTCGGTCGGATATGGGGTTTTGTACTGATTAACGCGATGCTGCCAGTGTCTAAAATCAATATTCAGACACTTTCGCTTTCGCTAGACAGACTATATACCTATAGAAAGGGAATTGGCAATATTACGGCTATATTGTTATGGAAAAATTATTCCAGAAGCTATTAATTATTTTATATAAATATATACTGGAGTAAACAGCTCAATGCCTCAGATAGAATAATAAGTTATTTTGGTTTGTTCATACGGGCACATTTTTTTTGTGTCTGGGGGACCAGACGTATGAGAAACAACTGAGCGAAAGAAAAACGATATACAGATGGCAACGGTTCGGTAAATAATATAGGTATTATATCTCAAAACAATAACTGTGCCAATATACGTAGATAAAACCAGAATGTGGATAGAATCTCAATATTTCTATGGTGCGAACAATAGAAATAGAAAGAATAGAAATATTAAAACAATAGATAGTGGAGATAGTGGTGAGCACTGAACGGAATTCCTAAGTCTTTTGTTATTTGATATAATGAACTCTTATCCGGATCATCTATAGCAGATAATAATTAATTTATGGTTAATTTTAGGCTTCAACGAGAAAAAATAGAAACTTCTACTTTTCTTTTCCATTAAAGATTTTCGTGTAGGTATACCTACTTAGGTTTTTTATTAATACAAAGTATTGATTTAATCCTAAAATGACAGAGAATGTTACACGGTCTCATGGAAGACGATTTGATTGAATTCTTAGTTTTCTTTTGTTTCAAAGCAAAGAAAGAAAGAAACTTGAGGTTTGAATAGTCAGTGTTTTTTAACCTTAAATTAAAGTTGAGAGCTTAGGCTGCGGCTTCAGATTTTAATTTTTCCACAAAAGTAAACATGTGCTTGCCTGTAAAATAAAAGGTCAAGCCGAAATACGCTTACGGTTTCACAGCAGTGCCGCCAGGCGACTTAACTTTCCGCGTATACCTAATACCTACCTAACTGCCTGCTACACCCCTTCCATTACTACTCGGTATGGAATTATTCGCTTACACTTGGCGTGGTGAGCTCTCACGTCGATCAATCGAATTTGCAATGTAAAAACTCGGAGTAAGCGTAGGTTATATAAGTGTTATAACTTATAAACTACAACTTTAAAAAATCTTCTCAGCAAACAATTAGAATCCCAGGATCACGTGGCGGAGTTTTCTTTTCTTTAGCTTTTACAATATTATGATGTTTTTTTTTTTTTTTTAATACAGTTTAAATAATGAATTAAGTTATGAACAGTTTAATATTGCGTGTACTGTTTATTTATTTACTAGCTGATGCCCGCGACTTAGTCACGCGGACGAAGTTGTGGGCATCAGAATAAGTTTTTTCCTTTCCCATGATGCTCCGTTGCGGCGTGATTGAAGGACAAACCAACAAACAAACACACTTTCTTATTCATAATATTAGTATGATGATAGAGGCGCTGGGGTAACATTTACCTTAACTAATTTCACTTCACTAATTCCTTAGACCTTAGCCGTCTACACGCTTCAGAGAAAAGACAAAAATAAAAAACACCGGGAGAAAAGTAAATTAGGTACAGCTCACTGTTAATTATTATATAATAATATCTGCAAATTATCTCCACAAAACATCTTGTTATCATTTGTGACATGGCAACGTTGGGGGAACGTTGAATTACGTCCCTCGACCTTTTTCGCTTTGCCTAACTGACAGATGACCGTGAACTTGACGTGAGAAAGGGATCCTTTTGGAGATTTCTTTCATAAAAGTAATATCTTGGCATATTTTTATAATAAATCTTTCGTGCGGGAGATGGGTAATTTTTTAAAGTTGACGAGTTTGCGCTTGGCTACATAATCTCGTAATGATAACAAGGAGCGGTAGTTGCCTACTAAATTATTAATTCCATGTAAGGAGAACATCTAACTTTTTGATGACAACCGAATAGCAGTCTAATTTCTTTAAGTCTAATTTCTTAATAGTTATTATAAATGCGAAAGTGTGTCTGTCTGCTACGCTTTCACGGCCCGTCTGTTCAACCGATTTTGATGAAATTGGTAAATTGGTGGTATGGTACAGGGATAGGTTGTATCCCGGGGAAGGACATAGGCTACTTTTTATCCCGGAAAATTCAAGAATTCCCGCGGGAGTAAAAAAACTTAATCCACGCGGACGAAGTCGCGGGAACATCTAGTATGGAATAACTACGACCCATCGGGTCGTCGTTTCACGTCGAGCCACCGTGGACGGATGATCTGAAGCGTGATGCTGGGAGCCGCTGGAAGTAAACGGCAAAAGACCGTGGCCTGCGGAGATCCGTGCAGAAGATCTTTGTCCAGCGGTGAATGTCTATCGGTTGAGACGACGACGACAACCACGAATCAAACAGAGGAGACTCAAAAGTTGCGTGTGACTTTTTGAAGTGAAAATTTCTTTAGCCGCGTTGAGCAATTTTTGGTAGGGGGTAAACTTGTGGATTCGCGTCACCGACATGCGACATGCTCCGCGCCGATATGCACGCGTTGTTACGAAGACAGGAGGTCTTAAATATAAACATACTACATTCGTAATTCAACTTTAATGACTTAGTTTTAAGGTTTATATTTTTTTATTATATCGTCGTAGCTCACTACTATGTTGCGATTAGTTTATAATTACTGTAAGGTTATTCATACCTACTTATTTAGGTATTATTCTAAAACTAGATAAAGCAGATAATATGATCATAGCAGTACTCGAACACATAGTAAAACTATTAAAAGTTTAAACATACATAACAAAATAAATAAAAGGTTTGTAAGTACATTATCGTTCCTATTGGGATGTAATAATATAAAAGAGGCTGGAAAAGTTTTACCAATGACTTTCTCGTAAAAATACCGATCTAGAAAGAAAACGTTCTCGCGATCTTTTTATCCTAAGCTTTTGTTAAATAAATGTGTATTTTAATTTGACCTCCAGACCTCAGAGCGGTAATAGGATCGCGGCTCTCATTGAAGCCAAAAACAATTTTGTATCTTCAACTCGTATTTCTTTTTCTATCACGTCTTCGATAAAGAAAAAACCTTTTATCTCTCCACTGCCGTGTGCATTGTCGATGATCTTTCATTATTATTCTTGTTATTATCTCAACAAATATAATTTCTGACTGTTCTATCTAAAATATTTGATGAAAACTCGTAGGTAAGAGAAATAGGCGTAATAATAATGCAATATTTATTTTCTTCCAAATTATTTGAAACTATTGCTCCAAATAATTCAGCTCATTTTAAAAATTTCTATGTATTTTTAAAAGATAATTTAAAAATAAAAAATATAAACAATCCTCTCTATTTTACTGTAAAATATTTGTGTTCTGAGCTTACTACATGTAGCTAAAATTCAGTTGCGCAAGTATTTAACACTGAACAAAATATGTATATTTATCTCGTAAGGTACCTGAAATAGTTTCAACCCTTCAGGTACTCAGACGGGATTAAGATGACAACGAGTAATCACTGAAATAAACAAATAGTGCCCGCTTAGCCATATTATGGCTATTTGACGTTTTCGGGGTTATGTGTCAGTTAGCCATATTATGGCTAAAACAAAATGGCGGATTCGCGTCCACCGCGGTTGCCGACATTTTTGTTTCTTATAAATAGATTACTGTCTCGATTCCTCTCTAACTTTGGTATTAAATACTAGGATAGACAAGGACACAGTAGGAATTTTTTGACGTTCTTACTGTATGTAATCAATGGTTGGGCAGAAATTTTGTGCGAGGAGGACACCAACTTGAAAAAAAAAAAAAAATTTTTGATTTTGGCCTAGAGCAAGAATTATCGAAGATAGTCCATGTTTCGTGTATTCTTACTCTAAGACCACTAACCATAGTGCACATCAATCAAAAAATCAACAGATACGGCCAATATTGGCCATTGTATTGGTACCAACAGAGAGGAAAGGAGGGTAATTTATGGTCTGTTTTTTGTTATTTTTCTGTGTAAACCATAATGAAGAGCGATTACCTTTCAAACTTTAATCTACAGCTGTAGTTCGTAAAGATTTGAATGACGTAGTTTGTTTACATAGCTTCAGTACAAGTAATAGGAGTTGTTATTTTTCTAAAGCGGCGCGAGCCCACCGGCGGCCGCGAAATTCGACACCTGTGAAACGCTCCGCACACGAGGGGGGGGGCGCTTATTTTGAGCTGCCACACGAAGGCTGTCGCCCATCAAATAAAATAGACAATTTACTGATTACACGCCGAAATCTCTGGAGGCGAAATCCCCATTACATCCAACTCAATTTATCCTAATTGTCTAAAGCCTTCATCAGACTAAATCTCCTTGTTATATCTTCGGGCTATTTGTATTCAACTCGTGTTAGAATATTCGTCAAAACAACGTTATGCTAAGCGTTTTCACAATTTCAGAAATGCGCGCGGGTATTGGCTATAAGAATAATGGCCACTTGGACTTTAATGCTTGGTAATAAAGTTCCTATTCGTTGTACGCCCGTTGTCAGATGTTCAGGCGTTGTGTTCAGTTAATAAATTATAAGAAATTGCTGAAGAGGGAAGTATACGGTGGTTTATGCTGAAGAACGATTGGAAATGTAAAGAAATCTGATACACGTCGCACTTTTACGACTTTACAACAGTGATATCACTAAGTTGGGTTTTATCGAAATACTAGATGATTCCGCGACTTCGTACGCGTGGATTGAGGTTTTTTGGTTCCCGCGGGAACTCTTTCATTTTCCGGGATATAAAGTAGCCTATGTGCTATTCCAGACTATAATCTATATCTGTGCCAAATTTCATCCAAATCCGTTTAGCCGTTGGGGCGTAATTGAGTAACAAACATCCATCCTTACATCCATCCATCCATCCATCCATACATACATCCATCCAAACTTTTTGATCGATTCGTTTTATTAATTAACTTGAGATTTTTGGCTGAACGGAAAACTCGTCTAGACTTTCTAAAGTCATGAAAAATTTCGGCAATGATATTAACTGCGGGACCTAGCGTCAAGGTATCTATGAAACTAGATGATGCCCGCGCCTTCGTCCGCATTCATTTCGGTGATTTGGGTCCTAGGTCCTGCCCCGGGATGCAGTTTTGATTTCGCATGTACCTAACCGGTTATTTTTCCTTTCTTTCTTTCAATATCTGTGTCGCATATTCATCAAAATCGGTTTAACAGCTGAGCCGTGAAAGCGTTGCAGACAGACAGACTCACTTTCGCATCAAATAAATATTATAAATGCGAAAGTTTGGATGGATGTATGGATGTATGGATGTATGGATGGATGTATGTATGGATGTTTGTTACTCAATGACGCCCCAACGACTGAACGGATCTGGATGAAATTTGGCACAGAGATAGATAGCACATAGGCTACTTTTTATCCCAGAAAATGAAAGAGTTCCCGCGGGAACCAAAAAACCTCAATCCACGCGTACGAAGTCGCGGGCATCAGCTAGTTAATAATATTAGTATGGATTTCCGCGAAGTTTAGATAAAATACTTAAATTAAAATTTAATAAGTTAAAATCGGCTTGTCACCTTCAAATAAAGGATCTGTGTCAGAAATGCGGTTACTCACTAGAATATTGTACTTAGTGCCAACTTATAGCGTAGGTACATTAAGTAGTCTCTATATCGAGTCTAGTAATTGCCTCGTTGGTCTAGTGGTTAGCATGTTTGACTGCGGCTGACGAGGTCCCGGGTTCGAGGCCCGGGTCGGGCCATAATAAGTGTTGGGTTTTTCTGACTAGAAATTCTTAGCACTAGCCTGGAGTTAGGAAGTTGGCGGTGTTTCACCCCCGTGCCTCGGAGACCACGTTAAGCCGTCGGTCCCGGTAAGCCCGCCAACCCGCATTGGAGCAGCGTGGTGGGTCTAAGCTCTAATTCCC
The DNA here is from genome assembly GCA_963932025.1 of Erebia epiphron. NCBI lineage: Eukaryota > Metazoa > Arthropoda > Insecta > Lepidoptera > Nymphalidae > Erebia > Erebia epiphron. The sequence continues at coordinate 7,382,700 of OZ009946.1, forward strand.
TCTCTCCTATGAGAGAGGAGGCCTGTGCCCAGCAGTGGGACGTTAATGGGCTGTAGTGGTCGTGGTGGTGGATGGATATCGAGTCCGCGTTGTATGAAATTTAACATAAAAAACTATTTCTCATTATTCCGTAGAAACATCTTATTTATCTTGCACTGGTGTTGATTACACTAGACTAGACCATAAACTCAAGCTACATAACTTAAATGCCGTATCAACGCAGCGAAGTTGTTGTAAACTTACTACTATCTTATTAACATAGTTTGCAGCGTGGACGCTAGCTTGGAAGAAACTTTGCTGTTACAGAGAAAATCGAGTTTGTGTTGTTTGTTTGTTTGTTATCACACTGAGAGGCGATGGTTTTACCAAATAGATTTTTAATGAGTTTTGTGCTTAAGTTGTAATTATGTCTTTTTCAAATTACAAATCGAAACAAAATACAAATAAGATCTACGAAGGCGAACCTATCAAGGTATGATCTAGGAATAACATGAACTAATTATTTTAGAGTCATTCTTTTTAGAATTATTTTAGAATCATTAAAAAACCGGTCAAGTGCGAGTCAGACCCTAAAAAGACCGAAAAATACTCTCGCGAAATCTGTAGGACCCATTTTGCCATAATGCAATAAGTAGGTACTAGAGTTGAACGAGCGAATTCCACTGTTCGTTCCTAGTACTTTATTGAGCATTCTGGCGGAAAATGGCAAACTGGAAGTAGGTATTTTTCTAACATTCATTGCAAGAATTCTTACGATTTTATAGAGCTCTATTTTATCGAAATAATTCCGGGATATCGTGAGACTGGAATTAGGATGTTTGTATCCGATTGAAATGTTTCGGTTTTCGAGTATAATGTGGTAAACCATCTAATAACCTAATGGAAACACGTCTGATCTCCTTGCATAGGTAGGTACTATCTAGAATTGAAGTAACTACTTCGTTGGTCTAGTGGTTAGCATATTATTCGACTGCAGATGACGACATCCTTGGTTCGATTTCCGGGTCGAGTTAAGCATTAAGCATTGGGTATTTCTGATAGTAAAATTTCAGTACTAGCTCAGATTTAGGAATTAGTGGAGGTGTTTTACCTCCGTGTCTCGTAGAGCACGTACAGCCGGAAAAAAATAAAAGTACCATATTGAGCGGCATATCATTGAACAGGCATGAAAAATTACACAACTTTAAAGCTGCGTCAGGTAGGAAGGATCTCTACATATTTCTTGTTAAATATTAAATAAATACTAGACAAGATGCAGTGCTAACTGCAGTCAGGTTTTTTGCAAACTATATTTGACTTGTTTGCATACATCCATACTTTTAATATTGTAAATGCGAAAGTGTGTCCGTCTGTCTATCTGTTACGCTTTCACGGCCCATGTGCTCAACCGATTTTGATGAAATTTGGTACAGGAATAGATTGTATCCCAGGGAAGGACATAGGCTACTTATCCCGGAAAATTAAAGAGTTCTTGCCGGAATCAAAATATTCTTAATCCACGCGGACGAAGTCGCGGGAATCATCTAGTTATGATATAAATTGTCTTTGTTGCAGGTCCTCGGCTCTGACACGGAGTGGCACTTCGCGCACCGCGGCCTGCCTCAGGCTCGGCCCCGTAGAGCCATCGCGCATACCCGTCTGCTCAAGAAGCATCCCCTAGTAAGTTGCATGGATCGAAGTAGCAACAATAATTCAGGACCGTGTTCAACTCATCACCACTCTTAAACCACCTCCTAATACGGCGCACGGCGCACCCCCTTCCTGGGACAGGCATTTCACATTACATTTTACGCGTTGTTCCGTATCAAATCATAAGCTTTTGAGAGCAACTTAAACATTTTGATTGCTTGTAAATAGATATTGTTACAAAAAAAAACATAAGTATTTGCGTGCCCGCACTTATGTTTTGTTTAAACAACTTAGAAAACACTATTACACTAGCAGATCCCCATTATTAAATGATTTCCACAAAACACAGTTAGGTATTATAATATTCATTTATATCCAGACAGCTACAAATAGATCAGAAAATTATTTTGAATTAAAATTAAAAATAATTCAGTATGGAAACACACTTGAACTTGATCCACAAAGAAGACCTACCTAAATTAAATTACATATTGAACTTGCAGCATTAGCTAAAGGAAGCGCCTTGAAAGTTACATAGCCACTTTAAACTTCTAAGATACGTCAACGTTTCCCTTAGGCTACTTACTAACTTTTAAAGCCTATATTGCAACGAGTTTTTACACAGGGCGTAGAGGATGTTTTAAGCCGATTACGAACACATTAGTGGATTACTTTTCTATTTTACTCTGACCTGTGCGAGGCGACTCTAATCCATTTTCTACTTGAACACATTTTACAAAGTATACTTATTTTATCGTAAGAATATGTTTTATCTTTTTTTCATGTCGCAAACATTATGATTGACGTTAATAGTATATAAGTACTTGACATAAGAATATTAACGTAAAATTGGTAAATGTTCGTAGAATTATGCCGTCTTGGTATAGACCATTTTTGTATGAAAGAAATTTTTCTCTAAATAAGAATTTTTAAAGATTTCCAATTGTTGTTGTAGAACAATAATTTAGTATAAAAAATTATTTTTAAACAACCGACTTCAAACTCCCACGCCAACTTTACAACAACAAGAACACGCTATACAAAGTACTTATTTTATTGTTGATATTTTAAAAACCGCTCGACCGATTTCAATAAAATTTATATGGGACCACTTGGGAAGTATGCCCTTTCTAATAAAAAAAGAATCATCCAAATCGGTCCACCCAGTCAAAAGTTGTGAGGTAACACAATTTAAAAAAAAAATGCAGTCGAATTGAGAACCTAATCCTTTTTTTGAAGTCGGTTGAAAACAGATGTTACTTACATTTAGGTAAGAGGTTATCTGTATATAGCTTTTCTAATATTTTCATAACAAGCTGTACTCCTTATCTTGTTATTATCGATAGATATAATACCTATGCTCCATTCCAATAAACAGGTTCACACAGCAGTCCAGCAGACGGGCTTCAAGCGAGTGAAACGCGGGTTCCGTCCTCTCCGTCTACCTGAGACCGTGCCCGCCTCAGAGCCGCGGGACCCCTATTTCCCGCTACAGTGGTACTTGAAGAACACCGGCCAAAATGGTGGGAAGCCGAAGCTGGACTTGAATGTAGAAGCCGCCTGGTCGCAGGGCTACACCGGGGTTAATGTGACCACAGCTATTATGGATGATGGTGAGACTTGAGTTGTGTAACTTATCATGTTAGAAAACTGGCAAAGTGCGAGTTAAAACACGTATTAACGAAGGGTTTCTTAGTCATGAAAATACTTGGACGGTCAATATTTCGTACAGGGTAGTTTTTTTTATCACAACTGTCTTTGAAACCTCATAGTGAATTTAAATACTTATTCAACGAGCTTATTCAGCTGTTGCTTTTTACCACTTTACCAGTAAAAGATGTGCTATTATGTAATAAGTTAAACTTTTATCCAATTTTTGGTTTACGTAGTGTGAAGCTGTGCATAAAACGGTAAAATAAAGTTGCAATATGGAGATATCACTTTTGGCCGGTCATTAAATTTAATGACAGATTTGTATACGCCAACGCACAGACATGTATCACTCATGTTAGTTATATTAAAATGTTACACTAGGGTCTCTGGGAAGTATTTTTGGAGCGTAGATGTTCGATGATTTTCTATTTCGAGTTGTGCACTATACAAAAATAATTGGATGGCTAATTGACATTCAGTTTAACTTTCAGCTGAACATCGGCTTTGATTGCTAAAACTAAATGCAGGGCACACTTGCCCGCAAGGCTACAAGCTTTGTATTTATTTGTGTTATTTTAATGACTATTTTTAATAACTTGTTGACTATAAGACTAATAAATCAATCAGTACCTGAAATCATTTTAAGAAATCCAACCGAGCGAAGTTGGGGTGGTTCAAAATGTTATAGCATTAGCTTTAGCAAAATGTTAAAGCTACACACAAAACACAAAATTGTCCATAATTTCCCTAGCTGGTACTTACTTAACGGGCCGGCGGAGGGCGAATTGCCCATACAAACGTAATACCAAAATAATTTGTAATTCGAGAATATTTCCACCATATTATGCGATTATTAAGATTGAACTTGTATTTATCTAGGTCCCTGGATAATTATCTTTTCAAAATACTTTCACAAAATTAAATGTAAGCACATTGCGTTTCGCATGTTTTTACGACATAAATGACATGTTTTCTCCTTATTTGTTTCATATTAAAACCAACGATATCTCACGTATTAATTGATCAGGAACATAGCCTATATTGTCAAGTTACAGAATAACAACACGAAGTTAAAAACACAACATTTTTTCATTCATCATTTTTGGTATTCACGGAACAAGACCAAAATGTATATTGCTGTCGCGCTTGCACGCGATCATGTGTCATCAGCCAAATAGAGATAGCAATATAACCGGCAAATTTATATTTGCGGTTCGAATAGAAGTTGCGAGCGCCGCTCCCCGTGTTTTAAGTAACAATAAGTTAAATGTTGGCAAATATTTCAATCTCTTGTTTATACTACCTAACTACTAGTACTTTGTTAATATGCAAGCTCATTAAGCTGAAAAGTAGGACTCAAATTCCGTGTTATAATGGAAAAGTAAATTTATTATAATAATGAAATTTCTAAATTGGGTTCCTCATTTGAATTAAGAATAGGAGGGTCTCATTTGTTTTGGTTGGTAGGTAATATACACAGAACCAGCAATCTGCTTATAATATTCTTTTGTTCTGTTGTACTATTAATAGAAAGATCGAACTTGACTTTAAATTTGTCTGGTGGAAGGCTTCGGCCGTGGCTAGTTACCACCCTACCGGCAAAGACGTGCCGCCAAGCGATTTAGCGTTCCGGTACGACGCCGTGTAGAAACCGAACTGCATCATCACTTACCATCAGGTGAGATTGCAGTCAAGGGCTAGCTTGTAGTGGATTAAAAAAAAACATACAAAGTCCGACAAATTTATCTGACCCGGTGACAGCGTTACTAGTGTACTACTATTTGAAAAATAAAATAATAACAACAAAAACTAAACAGGCATAAAAATTAGTTCTAATTTTGGCCACCGGGACAGATAAGTTTGTGGGACTATACCAACCTACGTAATAAAAACTGATGAATAGGAGGAAATTCATTAACTAGAAAATCGATAACAATACAGCTAGCTATCTTTTAAAATAACCAAAACACGGAAGAGGGGAAGGACTAAGGAGAAGTTCCTCAAGAGGAACGGCAACGTGACTGTCATAGTCTCTTTGTTTAGAAACTGTTTACTTAAGAAAGAAAAAGCTTTTTTTCATTAATTATCATTATATAAGCATAGCTGGTGGTGTATTTACGAAAATGTGTTTTAGAGTTGACTGTGTAATGTGAGAGTCCATATAAAAATAAAATGCGTATTCGGCATTCGCAATCCACTTTGCAATCTTGTAACAAATCTTTAAAAAAAATTAAGTTCAATTCTTTAAAAAAATTAATTCTTTAAATAAAGTTATTTTTTGCAGGTGTCGACTACATGCATCCTGACTTGAAATATAACTATGTAAGTATAACTAGATTCTTAAGACTTGTAATATAGGAAGCTTTACATATTAACACAGAATACATAATTATAGTGTATAGGTCATAATAAGTCACTCACATTACCCTCATATTCATAGCTGTTAATATGGGTAATTATAGTAAATATAGGCTGGCCAAGGAACGTGTGTGTGAACGTTGACCCAAATTATGAGTTGGTATATGGTGGTAATAAACTTACGCATAAAATAGGCCTTAAGATTGATTTCTTTGGTAGGTATAGATGTTTGATATTTTATCAGGACGATTTTCCTTCTCGCAAATCTATACTAATATTATAAATGCGAATGTTTGGATGGATGGATGGATGTTTGTTACTCAATCGCGCCAGAACGGCTGAATGAATCTTGATGAAATTTGACACAGAGATAGATTGTAGTCTGGAATAACGCAAAGGCTACTTTTTTCCCGGAAAATGAAAGAGTTCCTGCGGGAAACAAAAAACCTTCATCCACCCGAACGAAGTCGCGGGCATCAGCTAGTATTTCTTAATATTTTATTCAATAGTATTTAAAACATGTAACATCTGAATATAACTTCAGCTTTATAACACATAGAGATGAATACGTTTAAAGTGAGTGTGATAATTGTAAAATGGCCGAAAAAAACTATTTAAATTTTCATCTAAATTATACTCCTACCTTTATTTTACTGAATCTCAGAAATGTTTACCGCTACAGCGCTCAGGCCTCTACAGATTATTTCACGGCCGAATTTTAAATGAAAATGCTTTATTCACGCCCTCTCTAATAAGAGAACAAGAGCTCCTCTAAGGTGTTATTTAACAGGTAAATTTCTTATTTTAACAGCCATTTCATTAAGATAAAAGAAAAAGTAATCATTGCCCCGATTACCCGACCTATTAAAAGGAAGTCTTATGAAAGATCGTAACTTAATTAATATTTAGTGCGCCCTTTTATCTCTGTTTACAATAAAAATAATTGTAATAGTCAGTTAAATAAGACGCAACATTTTGTTACCAGTAAATCCTACTATACCCCTATCAAGACAGAGGGCAGAAACTCTCGAGCTGATCTTTGGGACGCATTATGTTCAGTTCCTCGGCGTAGGCCTCCCCCATTTGTCTCCACGCGTCTCTATCCCTTGCCATTGTCATCCAGTTTGTACCAACTATTTCTTTGAAGATGTCCCTCCATCTTTTTCTTTGTCGTCCTTGCTTTCTCTTTCTGTTTATTGGGATCCATTCTGTGAGACATTTAGCCCATCTTGTATTGTCCATCCTGCATAAATGTCCTGCCCATTGTGGTGTGGTGCCCATTCAATAAGTGGTAGTAGAAATAAAGGCTTTTTATTTTATTTATTTTATTTTATTTATGTTCAGTTCACCCTTAGTGATGCGCCATTCATTTTTATCTAAAACTAGCTGATGCCCGCGACTTCGTCCGCGTGGATAAAGGTTTTTTTGGTTCCCGTGGGAACTCTTTAGTTTTCCGGGATAAAAAGTAGGCTATGTGTTATTTATACTCTATCCGTTCAGCCGTTCAGGCGTGATTAAGTAACAAACATCCATCCATCCATCCAAACTTTTGCATTTTTAATATTAGTATTAGATAGAACACATCCAAGTTTGTTTTCACATCCTCAACACATAATTATGTAATTTTTATTTACTTAATAAGAACGGTCAAAAGCTTGACCCTAATGTCACGCGTCTATAATATGCTATGCGTGCTAGCGTAAAACTCCTATGAATTTTCTGATAATTTCCTGGTTTGCCAACAAACTTTTCGGAATAGTTCCGAAGGTTAATAAAAAGCTTTAAACTTTGAATAACTCATGTTATACCGTAAACAACTTAGCTAAAGATTTATACAACGAACGAGAAGAACAAGTGTAGGCAAATACCATTTATCCATCCATCCATCAGCCAGCATTCGTCCACTGCTGGAGCAGGCCTTTTGGAGAGCGCACCACCACACATGGTCCTCCGCCTTCCTCATCCACCCACTTCCCGCTACCTTTTTAAGGTCGTCGGTCCAGCGGGCTGGAGGCCGTCCCACACTGCGTTTACCGGTGCACGGTCTCCACTCAAGAACGCGTCAGCCCCAACGGCCATCGGTTCTGCCAAAGACATGGCCTGCCCACTGCAACATCTTCTTCTTCTTCACTTCACTACAGCCTATTAACGTCCCACTGCTGGGCACAGGCCTCCACTCTCATAGGAGAGCGGGAATTAGAGCTTAGACCCACCACGCTGCTCCAATGCGGGTTGGCGGGCTTTAACGACTATTATCTATCATGTTAGTGTTAATAACCGGGACCGACGGCTTAACGTGCTCTCCGAGGCACGGGGGTGAAATACCGCCAACTTCCAACTCCGGGCTAACACTCAATTCAATTAAGAAAGTCTCAGGAATTTCTTAATTGAAAAACCCAATACCTAACTTTTATGCCCGACCGGGAATCGAACCCAGGACCTCGTGATCCGCAGTAGACTATGCTAACCACTAGAGTCTAGACCAACGAGGCAGTTCATACAACATACTATTATCTATTCTGTACCACTACCACTTCAGCTTCCTAATACTCTATACAGACAGAGATTTGTAAATACCATTTAGTATTTACAAATCTCTATGTTAAACCTAAGCACGAATGCTGAGCGCACTTTGTTTTCAGTTAAAGAATACAAGTTTGAAGTTAATCTGTCTTGCTTAAGTAACGTCTGAGAGAAATCAAAGTATATATTCGCTCAGATCTCAGCGTAAGTGCCCTCTTAAGTAAGAAAAGCTTAATTAGTTCACAAAGCCGCTCCATAATAAATTAAATTCCGCTTTAGAAATTAATATTAAGTGTAATTAACACTTAAAATTCACGTCAAATCTTACTTAATATTATAAAGAAAGTGGAAAGAAAGAAACTACTGCCATCACGGGCTTTCTTGTATTAAAAGTGCCGGTCGTCTTTCGCGACATGCTTCCCTGAACGACATCATTCGTAGGTCTCTTGCCACCGCTAAAGTGCCTGCAGTGTTAGAGCCTAATGGCTTGGCGCGCAGTGATGGTAAGAGACCTGACGGGATGACTCTTGTTCCGTGGAAGCAAGGAAAGTCGCTTGTTTGGGATGCCACATGCGTGGATACGCTAGCGTTATCCCACTTGCAGGCGTCCTCCATGTCAGCGGGGGCGGCGGCCACTAAATGCAGAAAGAGCCAAGAGGCGCAAATATGAAATTATTGAAAATAATTTCATTTTTGTGCCTTTTGGTGTTGAAACCCTGGGGTCGTGGGGCGAAGATGCCAGATCCTTTTTTAAGGATCTGTCTTCTCGTCTCACAGAGTCCACAGGTGACCGGAGGGCTGGCAGTTACCTCGGCCAACATATAAGTTTGGCTATTCAGCGGGGTAACGCAGCCAGCGTTCTGGGCACACTGCCTCATTGCAGCGGGATAGATGATATTTTTAATGTTTAGTTTTTAGTTTTTAATTTAGTTTTTAATTTAGATTTAATTTAGATTTTAATTTTATCTACTTTTAATATATTCAAAATGAAATTAAAAAAAAAAAGAAACTACTCAATTTACTGTAATTAAAAGTGGCCTTTTAAAAATTCCAACTTTCAAAAAAGTTGTAAAACAATACGTCAATCGTCGTCGTAACTGTGTTGCGGCGTGATTGATGGACAAACCAATAAACCAACAAACACAGTGAGTGTTTGTTGGTTTAAGCATTTATGATATTAGGTGCTAATAAAGATGGCACCCAGTAATGATGGTAACGGGCTATGTACATGGAAGCTGGTATGATATAAAAATTATTTCCAAAAAACCGAAAGAACTTTTTAGTGTCAGGATTGAGGATTTGGAGTCAGAATTTTTTATGGGACCACCAAAAATTTTTCAAATCGGTTCACAAACCACGGATATATGCACCGACATACATTAAAAAAATTGAGAGTTGAGAACCTCCTCCTTTTTTGGAACTCGGTCTAAAACTTGGGATATATCCAAAAAACGTTTAAAAAAGCTCAAGGCTCCCGCGTTTGATCTTTCCGTCTTTACAAATCGTTGCTACGAGCGGTCTCTACGAGTACGTAGCAAACACCTCTCGTAGCAACAATTATTATCTTGATAGTAATTTTGTCACGATTTCAATATTTTGCTATCGAAATTTTGAGTGAGGGCAAAACCACACTAGGCACCAGAGAGGACATCACGTCCTGTCATTCACTTTTCTATGGAGCGCGCAGACTAGACCACGGGACAAAAATACGAAGAAACTTAATTCGCTTACGACGCGGGCGTTTCTCACGTACGTTTTGTCCCGTCCTACCCGTAGTGTGTTTACGCCCTTATAACATAGACTTACCAGCAAATTTACCACGACCGATCTCATTAACCTAACGTGATCTTATGCTTGTTACGTCCGTAGCGAGAAACGAATTTATCTTAAAGACGAGGGAATTTTCAATTTTTTTCTTATAGAAAAGCGGATCCAATGATCCAAACAAATTCGATTACAGTATTCACCCCCGTCCCACTCCATTACCCGCTCCCCTGACTCGACAAATTTCATTTCACTCATTATCTGTACATCCGTCACGAGCGGATGGTTTGTTGACTCTAATTGGAAGCTTTTATTAAGGACCTCCCTGACTCAGTGATGAGCGCTGTTATAAATGGGAGGTCTCAGGTTCGATCCTATATCATTGTGGCCAGTTCTGTTTACCACAATCTCTAATATAACAGCTTTAAATCTAGTTCTGTCCCCTTCCGCAGGAGTATCATGAAAGGGTTAGCAATATTTTTAATGCTGTCATTTTAGTTTAGTTTAAAGATTGTGCACAACAGAATCAGCCCTAATGTCCCTTATAATATGGTCTGATTCGGCCATGGCTATAGCAAACATGGTAAGGTGGCAACTATTTTCCACCTTACTGGAAAGCCGTGGCCAAGCGATGTTACGCTCAGATACTTTATCGCGTAGAAAACGAAAAATGGTTGATAAAAAAAGTGATAATATCGTTCCAAGTTAACCCACTCTTATATGTATTTAAAAGAGGGCTTATTTGAACAATATGAATAAATCTATACTTATTATAAAGAGGCGAGTTTATGACGTTGTAGGGGGTAATCTCTGGATCTACTGAACCAATTTTGAAAATTCTGGTAACAATAGAAAGCTACATTATTTGTAAGTGTCATAGGACATACAGATACATTATTTGTAAGTGTCAAGGATAATATATTAAATCGAAAAATTAGTGAGTTCCCGTGGGAATTTAAAAAACTTATTTCACGCGGACGAAGTCGCGGGCATCTGCTAGTATATTGATATATTCATTCATACATGACTTCATAAGTATTCTAATGATGAGATGTGTTAAGGTTTCGAAGTATTGCCGTTAGGGTATAAAAAAACCCAAAGGAAAAACCGTCGAGTGGGAATTTTACGTAATCGATTGCGACATTTGGAAGCGCTTGACAATTCCAAACTAATTTTATTGTAGTTAACGTTGTCGCGATAGAATGGGAAAAAATCTTCCACTAGGCACTGATGAGATTAATTAATATGTTTAGTTAAACAGAATAAGTATGTTCAATAAAGGAGACGGTTCAGATTTGTATGGGGCGTAGGTCTAGTCTTGTACAAGTAGAGAAATGAAGGAAAATAAAATTCTAGACCAGTTTTTATCGGCAAAATCTACGAATTCGTCGTAATTTTAGTGGTAAAATTATTTAATCTTTCCAAGTTAAGGAACACTAAACATGAGTGGGTTACAATGGCGGATTCATATTTTTGACGTTTTCTAAAGAAAAACACGTTATTTTGACAGCGACTGTCAGAAATGACATTTGATACATTTCGCGCCTACTGCCTTCTCTATGGCTGAAGGTTGCCATCTTGGAAACGTATCGAAAACTTGAAATACATGTTTTATTTTTTCTCGTTATTTACTTTACTGTTCTAGATTATTATATTTTTAATACAATCTATGTATTTTCCTTTATATTTCATGGTAGAGTGTACAAGAGTAGGCCTAAAATGAACCTTTTCCTTTGCATGTAATCAGTGATGTTTGTTTCAGAATGCCGAGGCGTCGTATGATTTCAGCAGTAATGATCCGTTTCCTTACCCTCGGTACACAGATGATTGGTTCAACAGGTCAGTGTAATTAATCTTATATAAATGATGTGTGATTCATTTATTTCATGTAGGACCACTTGTGTACTTATGATAGGTACAATAAGACTCTACCACCGCTAGAGTCTTTCTTAACGTATATCAAAGTCAGTTTGCGTATCTATGTAGACGTGTTATAATTCGGTTATTATTGCTAACATGATATTAGTCGTTAAAGTCTGCCAACCCGCATTGGAGCAGGGTGGTGGGTCTAAGCTCTCATTCCCTTTCACCTATGAGAGTGGAGGGCTGTGCCCAGCAGTGCGACGTTAATGGACTGTAGTGGTGGTGGTTATAATTACTACCGTAGCTGTAAATTTGAAAATTTGGTAACAATTACAATAAGCAGATTCCTAGTACCTAGTACTAGTAGTAGTGTTATCTAGAATACCACCCTCCCGACCGAATTTCGACCACGGCGGCATATCTCCAGAGAGATAAGCCATCTGCGCGGGATATATTATAGTGCACAAGTGTGTGCGTATATGCACAGATGCACTCTCTGTTCCTTTACTCTCATAGCCCGATGGGACGGAAAATCCGACACGACCGGAAAGAGATCAGGCGCAGGACCGACGGCTTTACGTACTCGCCGAGGCACGGGGGTGAAACACCGCCAACTTCCTAACTCCGGGCTAGTGCTGAGAATTTCTTGTCAGAAAAACCTGACACTTTTTAAGGCCCGACCCGGGACTCGAACCCGGGACCTCGTCGGCCGCAGTCAAACATGTTAACCATTAGACCAACGAGGCAGTCAAACCACCACTTACGTAAAGCTTTGCCTATAGATATAGGACCATCAGGAAAATCGCAAAGCAACTAAAATCGAAAAATACTTACATCACTCTAAGTCTACTTTTACGCCAGCAAGCGCCGTCCTTTGCCCCAGGGTATCCCATAAAAATATTAATAAATGGCTTTTAAATTTGCAACTGATGGTTGAACTTTCATCTCCGTGACAGGTCCAACTAGAAATAATTGCCAATTATTTCTCTCGTCTTCATCTTTAGGCATAATTAAAAAACTTGAGTGCTCTTCGATATCCTTCAGAACTCTTAAAGGGTTTAGAAACTCGTTACGTTTGAGTGGAAGCTTAGAGATAAAATGTATATTATTTTTCTTTATGGATAGGTGGTTTTTTAAAGATAACTATTTTTTAGTCTATTACTATAGAAATAAAATAAGTTAAAGCTAAGACCACATCCCGCGCAAGAAGAATGATGGCTAGATTGGTAAATATAGAAATTTAACTTCAACACATTTAACGGCTTCGAGCTAGTGAAGATTTATTCTATTCTATACTAATATTATAAATTCGAAAGTTTGGATGGATGGATGTCATGGATGGATGTTAGTTACTCAATCGCGCCAGAACGGCTGAACGGATCTGCATGAAATTTGGCACAGAGATAGATAATAGTCTGGAATACTTTTCATCCCGGAAAATTAAAGAGAACCAAAAAACCTCAATCCACGCAGACGAAGTCGCGGGCATCAGCTAGTCTTTAATAATTAAAGGCAATGATATATATTCTATTATAGGGCTATTAACAAAGTCATAAGTACCTAATAGAACTTAGTTCAAACTTCAAATTGATCAGTCTAGTTTGAATTCCCTTAACGTGTTTAAACGAATGTTCATTCATTAACTCGGACTAGAGTCTGACTAATTTATTTATTGTGTTAGCAACTAGGTACGTGAGATCCAATTCAATTTTATTGCTATTCGTATAGCGCGTTTACAAATTAGTTAATTGTTTCTCTTCATCTATAATTTCTTTAATCGGTTTTTGCACTTGAATGATGGTTTGACGTAAGTATTCTTGGCGTTTCTTTGCTATTCCAGTCTATATGTATTATCTATGGTAGTTGTTTATTACATTCCATAATAAAATTAAATAACTAAACAATTTGTAGAAATTTTTAGACTTTTTGTAGAATTTGCGAAATCACCAAACTTGATCTCATTCCGCTCGGTTTGTCTTAAATCCCATCTTAACTTCGCTTTCCACTCTAATAATTGGAATTTCGTTTATGGAAAATACCGTATTGCGTACGAAATTAGTTTGTAATCTAACTTTGCTTTTAATTTATATTCCTACCTATGTTCAATTCAGAGCACAGCTCCAAACATGAAAATTGAGTTGAATATTTGATTAAGTGTGAGTGGTTTATTTTAGTTAGGTATTTTAAATCAATTTGAAACTTGTCCACCCAAATCTATTTCGAATCCATTTATGTTTTGGATATTTTTAGTTCGTTTTGAATTTTTTAAACTAATATTAGTAACTAATAGCTAGGTTGTTTTATAATCTTGTACTGCAACAGTATGGTATTAGATAGTGACCTCCTGACCGAATCTCCACAGAGATAAGCTATCAGATGTGCAGGAGATATCATAGTGCACCAATGCAAAGACAGGTCTATTCTATTCTATTATATTATATTCTACTAGATGATTCCCGCGACTTCGTCCGCGTGGACCAAATTTTTTCGATTCCCGCGGGAACTCTTAAATTTTTCGGGATAAAAAGTAGCCTATGTCCTTCCCCGGGATACAACCTACCCCTGTACCAAATTTCATCAAAATCGGTTGAACAGATGGGCCGTGAAAGCGTAGCAGACAGACAGACAGACAAACAGACACACTTTCGCATTTATAATATTAGTATGGATGAATTCTATTCTCAATTCCCTTACTCTCATAGTTCGATATAATTATAAAAAGAGCAGATTTCTTACTCCGGACACAGATAAGACAGGAAAATGTATATGTATCCTGACCGGGACCCAAACCAAAGACCGCATTCGAGCATGCAAACCAGTATACTAATGAGGTTCCTTTGCTTTAACTGCTGGCTAATGTGGTTTCCACAATTCCATTGAAGGTAAAATTCAATGGAAACATTTTGAGAGTAGGTATTGACGGGACAATAATATGTATAGGTACAGAATACAGACTAGATAAGATTAGATAACAAACTCTCTTCAGTGATTTTCAATTACATTTACTATTATTGTAGACTGATTACATTGAAACGTATTGATCCGATTTATGGGCGATTGAGAGGCAAAATATTTTAAAGAAAATGACGTAGGTAGGTCCGATAAATATTTTCTCGATCTGCAGAGATAGGAAATGTGGTTTTAGGGTTTCCTATATGCCTGTGGTGAATTGATGTGAAGAAGATACTTAATTAATGTTTTTTGTCGGCAGCCATGGGACGAGGTGTGCGGGTGAAGTGGCAGCCGCGCGAGACAATGGTGTATGCGGAGTCGGGGTTGCCTACCATTCCAAAGTAGCAGGTAACATAAAGCCGATAACACACAACGCGTGACAGCAACGTGACGCGTTGACCAAATGGCCAACACACCTCGAAGCTTCTAGAGGTTCCAAGGAACTAAGGCCATTGCAAACAGAAAGATGGAATTACCTTCTAATAATATAATATATGCGAAAGTCTGTCTGTCTGCTACGTTTTCACAGCCCATCTGTGCGACTGATTTCGAGTTCAATGCATTTCGACGAAATTTGGTACAAAAATACGTTGTATCCCGGGGACATAAGAGTGTCCCTACGGGAAATAAAAAAATCTAAATCCACGTGGACGAAGTCGCGGGCATTAATCATCATCATCGTCATTTACTACCCATAAACGGCTCACTACCCCCATGATTGCATACGGGACCCCTTGTAACCCTAAGCTAACATAACTCTCACATTCTCTTACTTATTATGAACCACCAACCCCAAGTAAGTTCCCGCGCGCACGACACTCTACCCGGAGAAGGAACCTAATAGGAAATTTATGTGTCATGAATAATTCATGATACAATTTCACTCCAGGCTTTGAAATTAATTACATCGAACAAAGAATGACTGTCTAGGCCGTTATATTCTATTACAGACGAATAAAATGTGATTAATATCTCGAGTAGGTATCTCTTATGTAAGCCTACTGAAGTTAATTTCAATTACTTTTGATATCAAATATTAATATACTTATTTATTTGCTTGGAAACCGACAGTATCATATTATATAAATCGTACATAGCTGTAGTGTAATAATTCATCATCATCATCACTACAGCCTATTAACGTCCCACTGCTGGGCACAGGCCTCCACTCTCATAGGAGAGCGGGAATTAGAGCTTAGACCCACCACGCTGCTCCAATGCGGGTTGGCGGGCTTTAACGACTATTATCATGTTAGTGATAATAACCGGGACCGACGGCTTAACGTGCTCTCCGAGGCACGGGGGTGAAACACCGCCAACTTCCAACTCCGGGCTGGCACTGAGAATTTCTTAATTGAAAAACCCAATACCTAACTTTTATGCCCGACCGGGAATCGAACCCAGGACCTCGTGATCCGCAGTCAACTATGCTAACCACTAGACCAACGAGGCAGTATTTAGTGTAATAATTAATAGTGAAATTTTCATTCTTCAACTTTCTCACGCAAATCAAGTGTCATTTGCCCCAGTACGTTAACTGAAATTTACGGAAAGGGACAAGCGGTCTTCTAAGCCTCTGTAAAGATAGGGATTTGGATTATACACCTAGCTTGCACCTATATGATAATTAGGAACATGTCAGTCAAGCAGATTTTGTAACAACCCACGCAATACAATATGTTCACCCTAAGGTTGAGAATCGCTACACATATATAATAGACGCTGTGTAAGTTGAACTATGCGCAGAAACACATTTCGGGTGTCAACCGAAATGCGGTATGAGGTGCGCCGCGAGGGGCCGCGCGTTATCATACCCCTCGCTTCCCGCGCATGCTCCGCTCGGCCCTGTAGTACAATGTACCTGCGCAGACGACCGCCATTTTGGGTCAACTTACATACCTTCGATTGTAACACGCTGACTCGATATTAAATTAAGACCTACTTATCTACCAATCATTTCTATAACTTCCATTAGAACTCTGCAACAACATCATAATCACAGTAGACTTTCCCCTTTTACAATGTTTATCCAGCAATTGTTATTTGTTTGAACAACGGCCTCCTACGTATTCCATTTGTATTATTGAGCCCACATTGAATCCATTTTACGATACCATATCTGACGTTACAGAGATAAAACTGAACAGATCGGCCGTGAAAGCGTAGCAGACAGACAGACAGACACACTTTCGCATTTATAATATTAGTATGGATATCGTTTGTATTCAGTCTGAACAATGAGGTCTGATCAGTTATTTCAAATACTAATTAAAGAATAATAGGGCTATTTTTGGTTTTTATTTATAGGACCTATTTGTTTGATCTATCAATTGATATAGAAGGAGAATTTGTCTGACTGTTTAATCAAAATATCGTTCCAGCTGCCTTATTGAAACCCCACTTGGAAAGATATTTTTTTTCAATCCAATCTTTTTATTCAAAGGCACACTTCTTCACTTTTTGAACGTCAATAAAATAGAAAACATGATGGTGATCATACTAATATTACAAATGCTAGTGTGTTCGTTTGTTGGTGTGTCCTTCAACCACGTCACAACAGAGCAATGGATCGACGTGTAGGTATGTAGGTATAGTTTAGGACTGGACAGTGACATAGGCTACTTTTTATCCCGGGAAAATAAGATGGGATTAAAAAATATTCCCCGCGGATGAAGTCGCACGCATCAGCTAGTAATCAAAAACTGGGTCTTAAAACCAAAGTTACGAGGATCCCAATCACATCCTGTTTTTTTTTATAAATTTCGCCTGAACGAAGCCTGAGCTATTCTGCTATGGTCGATCATAAAGGCATGGCTTAAACTAAACTATTTCTCCGCCAGGTATAAGAATGCTGGATCAGCCATACATGACAGACCTGATCGAGGCGAACTCTATGGGGCATGAGCCCCATAAGATCCACATTTACAGCGCTTCGTGGGGTCCCACGGACGATGGCCGGACTGTTGACGGACCCCGCAACGCTACTATGAGAGCTATCGTCAGAGGTGTAAATGAGGTCAGTGGAAAATATGTCTTGCACAGTAATGAAATGATAATTCAGTTTTTTTTCTCAATTATACGACTTTACGATTACGATTATACGACTAAAATCGGATGATAATCGTTTCAAAACCTATGAGTTTTAATACTCTTAAGGGCAAAACACACAGGAAGCGGGCACGGGTCGGGCGCGGGTCGGGTCGGGTGTCAGGCGGGTTGAATTCCTTGTATTTATATGGACGACAGCACACAGAACGCGGGCGCCGGGTCGGGCGCGTGTCGGGTGACGCGCGGGAGTCGCGCCCGTCGCCCGCCACCACAGACAGCGCGCGGGTTGCGCGGGTAGCGAGCGGACGAATTCGTCGTAATCAAAGACAATATACTTGGTTTATAATTAATCTATGGTCGTAATACACGTATTCTCTGATAGGCATTCACACTGACGCGTGCGCGGGTCGTGCGCGGCGCGTGTCGGAAGTTGGTTTTGTATTTATTTACAAAACATTGTTCGTTTTGAAAATGGATTTCAATGAAAATTATTGAATGTGTTCCTTAATATATTTATTTGTTATAAATATACTGTTTTGAAAGCAAGAATATGGCAGTGGATTGATTTCAAATTTCAATCAATATGCATTTGCGCTGCCGCTGGCAAGGTTGAAGGTACGCCCGCGCCCGACCCGCCATAGGCCCGCGCCCGCGTTGTGTGTGAAGACAACGAGCAGCGCGTCTCACACGAGGAACCCGACCCGACCCGCGCCCGCGTCCCGTGTGTTTTGCGCTTTAGTCGAGTCGTATGCGGAAGGACGTGGAAATCCACCGCATTATCATCCCAAGAAAACTCCTAATATTATTTGATTCATGTATAGTGATCACGACTCACGATCCTCAGTAATGAGGAATACGACGCGGAGAGAGAGAATCTTATATGATTTTAAAATGCTTGAGAAATTAATGAAAGAAAATGTTCATAATCAGCATCGTTCAACCCATCACTTGCTGAGCACAAGTCTCCACACTCATTACAGATTGGGCTATAGTCCACCACGCTGACCAAGTGCGGATTACAGACTTCACACACCTTTGATAACATTATGAATAACTCCGGCATACAGATTTCTTCACCGTTAAAGCAAGTGGTATATTTAACCTTAAAACGCACGTAACTTAGAAGTTAGAAGTGCGTGCCAGGGGATAGAACTCCCGACCACCAAAAAGGAGGCCGAATTCTAAACAACTAGGCTATCACAGCTTGATAGCGTGAGTATAATAACTCATACTTATATTTTAAAAAATATGTTGGTCACTTGGTCATCGTGAATTTAAAATGGACTAGCGAATGCCCGCGACTTCGTCTGCGTGGTTTGAGGTTTTTTGGTTCCCGCGGGAACTCCTTAATTTTCCGTAATAAAAAGAAGCCTATGTGCTATTCCAGACTATAATCTATCTCTGTGCCAAATTACAGCCAGATCCGTTCAGCCGTTGGGGCGTGATTGAGTAACAAACATCCATCCATACATCCATCCATACATCCATCGAGACATCCATCCAAACTTTCGCATTTATAATATTTATTATTTGAATTTGATGTTCGCGTCATTATCGTATAACCACAGAATAGGTATTAGAACAGGTATACCTAACTACGTTCGCGCGTGTCACTCGACTGATACGAGAGCCGTGTAAGGTCCACGAAGCAGTAGTTAAATATCTCAGGTCACGTGACAAGTGAGCCAGGCCTGGTATTAACTTTCAGTTCCATGAAAAACCATCTCACGTCATGATAAGATAGCAGAATTTTCTCAAAAAGATCTAAGTAAAAACACCAACACATTTTCGAGAATTTACATAAATTAGAAATAATTTGTGTATAAAGCTGAGCCAAGTACTTCCTTAGCCCACAATGAAGCTTTGAAAGCAGCCGCAGGCAAAGGTATATATTAAGGCCACGCGTGTAACATGCCAAGTATTTGTGTAGGTAATCGTGTTTTAAATTCAGCCTTTAATACCTTCCGTTAGAATTTCCTAAAGTATTTGCCACCATGCTGAATTTATAGGGAAACTCTGATGTTTTGTACACAATAGGTACAAAAAAACTTATAATATCTGTTAGCATTATTGCTGTTTATCATTGTAATTTGTATCTCATGGAACAGGAAGTATAATATCTGTCAATTTGACTCATTTCATGTCATTCGATTTAATCTGCGGATACGGACGCCCTATTGAAAATACAGTAAAAATACGAGTGTTTGAACGATGGTCAATCAGTCTCCTGCCGGCAGACTCAGCGATTATTGAATACTTTTGTGTTTAGATCGCATTTTGATTTAGAGCTTAACGATAGCAATCGTGGCCGGATCAAATGAATCCTAATGATCTTTAAGTTTAGACAACTTTTATCTAATTAAGAGCCAATTTCACCAACTCCGCGTTACGTTTAACCTAGGATTAAAATTGATGTTTTGACAGATGTTGTATAGTAATTCTGTCAAAATATCAATTTGAATACTAGGTTTAACGCTATTCAGAGTTGGTAAAATCGACACTAAGTACATTAAATCTCTCGTGGAACCTCTACACGTTTAAGCATTTACTCGTGCAAGTTCCAAATGAGAGTACAAATATATTAAAAGTGTCACATAAATACCTACTTCTGGATTGTCTCTTACACAAAGCATACCTACTTAGACTTTAAGAATGGTATCTATTAACATAATGAACTTTCTTAACCAACTTAAACGGTCCTTTATTTTCCAATAGTAAACATTTGTTTTGCATAAAGGCTTGAACAGACACAAGAATGTCGCGAAGGAACCAGAAGTTTAATTTGCTATAATCCGCGAATTATAGCAAATTAAACTTCTGGTTCCTTCATTATGATGGACTTCCGCAAAGTAACGCCTGCCTCTATCCAATACAAGAATGTCGATAAAAATATGTCTGGTACTTTGCCGCGTGGTGTACGGCAAAGTGCTTTTTTTATCCACTACAAGTTAGCCCTTGACTGCGATCTCACCTGATGGTAAGTGATGATGCAGTCTAAGATGGTAGCGGGCTAATCTGTTAGGGGCATGACAGTTATATTAAACCCATACCCCTAATCGGTTTCTACAAGGCATCGTACCGGAACTTTCCCTAGTCTGGCCTGGTGGGAGGCTTCAGCCGTGGCTAGTTACCACCCTACCGTCAAAGACGTACCGCCAAGCGATTTACCGTTCCGGTACGATGCCGTGTAGAAACCGATTAGGGGTATTATGAGTTTAATAAAACTGCCATGCACAGGTCACACACTCACTTACCATCAGGTGAGCTGGCAGTCAAGGGATAACTTGAACTGAATAAAAAAATCTAAGTATTATCTGCTTTAGCAAGTAGATTCAGACGCTTAGTCGTTCTGCCGTCGTCACCCTCTGTGTTTGTTCGGGCCTTAATGCCAACAGAATGGCAAACACTAAAATTAATAGCTTGAACATCGTTCCAGCTGATGCTTGTTAAACAAGTAGGTAGTTTGTTTAACGACTTTTACCCGTTTAATGTCTTCCGGATAGATTGGATAAAATTTATTGTATGATATTTTAATGAATTTCGTATTTCACAAATTTACCACCAAAAGTCAGTCACCAGTACGCTTACTCTGAGTTTTTACATTGCAAATTCGATTGACGTAGTGAGCGTTCACTCATCACATTAGCGTCAAAGTAAAATGGACCCAAAAGCTCTTGCTTTAAAGTCATAAATTCAGCGTTTGGAGTGCTGGCTGAATAAATACACGAAATGATGAAATGAGCTCTAAACCAATGCAGTTAAGGTTCATTTTACTTTGACGCTAATGTGAGTGAACGCTCACTACGTCAATCGAATTTTCAATGTTTAAACTCAGAGTAAGCGTACAGAAATCACAAAACATTAAAATAATAATTATGCGTAGAGTAGAACTACCTTAGTAGACTGAATTATGCATAAAGCCAGTCCATACTTTACTTGTAGGTACTCTTCGTTGGTTGTAATATTACTCGTAGGGACGTGGTAAAATCCTGGGCTTATCCATACTAGTATACTAATGCTAATTTCTAATTCTAATTATAATAATTAATAATTTACTCATAATTACTAATTTTACTAATTTACTAAATAATAAAAAAAAATACGTAAGTTTGTCTGTCTGTCTGCTACGTTTTAACGGCCCATCTTTTCAAACGATTATGATGACATTTGGTACAGAGATAGTTTGTATCACAGGGAAGGACATAGGCTTATTCCTTATTCCTTATTTTAGGAACGATAAGGTACGCGTCTTATAAATGTCATTTTGAAGTAATACTGTTTTATGCGATGATAGCAACCCCCTGACCTTATTTTAAAACAAACATGCTGTCGGGTTGCACTCGCGTCCTACGCGGTATTTCAGCGGCTTCCGGCACCTTCCGTGCTCGGTCAGTCCCTTTCAGGAAAATGGCTTGATACGTTGTAAATACGCCTGGGGCTAAACCGGTGCCTTCGGTGTATAGCTGTAGACATGTTTGGTTTATAAATTGTGTTTACGTACGTGTATGCGCTGAACTTATGGAAATAATAGGGACTAATCAAATAAAATCACTAGAACAGCGCGATGACGTCAACATGCTCTTAAATACCTATATGGTCTATCTATTTTGAGCTGTGGTTTATTATTAAACAGGAGATACGAATATTTATAGTCTCGACGTGTTTACCTTAGTATTTCATATTTGCATAAGTATGAATCTATTTAGGTGTAAGCAATTTAAGAGACTACGTTGGTTTTTCCACAGAATTGAGCTTTCAGACAGATTATTCATTCATGTGTTAGACTTTAATAGTTTTACTCACTGAAGCTGAAAATACTATACATACGTTTAATCAATATAACTTATAATAATTAAATTGATTAAGAATCGGTATATACTGGGAGTATGGGAATGTTAGGAGCGAAGTTAAACAAACCCAATGTAATTTACGAATAATATATTTTTGAATGAAAGTTGCTTATTTAATTTGCGTTATTGATATATTATGATACACGATTTTTACGGACTATGGACGTTACAACAAATATAATAATTAATTGATTAGTATCGAGTGAATTAAGCCGTCCGTGTACGCGGCCTCCCTGCGTCGGGGTTCAAGATTCACTGATTGGAACGCTCGGGAGAGTCCCGACCGAAAGCGAGTCGGCACGGAAATTCCCGAGGGTTCAGTAGGTCTCGTGGGACTTCGCCACAGGAGGCTTTGGCCGTCGCTAGTTACCACCCTACCGGCAAAAACGTGCCGCCAAGCGATTCAGCGTTCCGGTACGATGCCGTGTAGAAGCCGAATAGGGGTATAGGTTTAATATAACTGTCTTGCACCTAACAGGTTAACCCGCTACCATCTTAGACTGCACCATCACTTACCATCAGGTGAGATCGCAGTCAAGGGCTAACTTGTAAGGGATAAAAAAAATACCTACTGGAAATTATTGGTAAACAAACTGAACTGTTAAGATACAGACGCGACCCATCTATATTTGGTTCTATTACCATAATCCATATGTATGAATCGATTTCCATTTAGAGGAGAACATATTTGAATGTATGCCCTCGGAAATTGAGTTTTCGGGCGTTGTATTTGTATCTACACGCATAAATTTGGTGATACTCACAATATTATCACACTGAAATCCTGAAAAAGAAAACAACATACCAGCTGACACAAATATCACAAAATAATAGGTATGCTATATAGAAACCACCTAGTGTGTAAGTTTTACTTATAAGGAACTAGATGATCCCCGCGACTTCGATTGAGTTGTTTTTGATTCCCGCGGGAACTCCTTAATTTTCCGGGATAAAAGTCCTTCCTTGGGATGCAACCTATCTCTATACTAAATTTCATTAAACTCGGGTGCTGCGTGACAGACAGACATACATTCGCACTTATGATATAAGTAAGGATTATGTTGGATGCATTGTGGTTCAAAAGTCTGAATATCATACTAATATTATAAATGTGAAAGTGTGTTTGTTAGTTGGTTTGTTGGTTTATTGGTTTGTCCCTCAATCACGCCGTAACGGAGCAACGAATCGACGTGATTTTTGGCATGTGTTTAGTTGAGGACCTGTTAGAAAAGCTAGAACTAGTTAAAAAGTTTGAACATTACTACCCCCGGAAATTGAACTCGGCAACTCCCACGCAAAAGACCAGTGCTCACCACTGCGCCAGCACGGGCATTTATCATACTAATATTATAAATGTGAAAGTGTGTTTGTTTGTTGGTTTGTCCTTCAATCACACGGCAACGGAGCAACGAATCGACGTGATTTTTGACATGGGTATAGTTGACGACGGAGAGTGATATAGGCTATTTATCGTGGGGATCATCTAATTAATAATATTTCCCATTTTTACTCCCAAATTTTCCCATTTTTATCTTACCACATCAGATGGGCCATGATAATTGATAACTGTTATCTCCACTCACTCCAGAACCCACGCAGATTTATTTGGCAAGTCGAAGGTAAACGTAAACAAGCCTCACTGAAGCTTAATATTATTAAACATTCGTTGCTTTTATAAATATTCGAGTGTTTTTACAAAGTCTCCCCCATACCTTGTAATAATGAATAATAACCTTGTAATAATAAAAATAAATGATTTATTTATTTCACATTCACAGAGGACGACTTGTGTCACTTATGATACGTCAAGACTCTACCACCGGTTTGGAAAGTTGATTCTACTGAGAAGAGCCGGCAAGAAACTCAGCAGTTGCTCTTTTCTTAAAAATGAAAAAGGTTACAATAAGTAGACAATCACATACGTTACGTTACAAGTATTATACTGACTTGTGGGTCACTATATGCGGCCGGTTGCTTCCATGCAACTTTGTCATTCAGAAAATCATCGAGCGTATAATAATCTCGACTTAACAAATGCGGTTTAACACAGTTTTAAATTTGTGTAATGACAAATCCAGAAACTCTTTTGGTACCATGTTATAAAAAAAAACAAGTAAAATTGTGTTTTTATGCTTAGGCCTTTTTACAAACTGTAGCACCCTACCTACGTACCTAGCTTAGCATATTTCCGCCGGTAAAAGGCAAATTGCGAAAAGTAAAGTGAACGTTTTTGATTTCTCGGAGGTATGGACTCGTATTTTAATCGATGTTTGCTATGAAACAATGTTTAAATGAAGATCAAGTGAATTAATTGTTGGGTTTGGATTGGAACTATTGATGTTTTTTTTAGGGTTCCGTACCCAAAGGGTAAAAACGGGACCCTATTACTAAGACTCCGCTGTCTGTCTGTCTGTCTGTCTGTCTGTCTGTCTGTCTGTCTGTCTGTCTGTCTGTCTCCAGGCTGTATCTCATAGACCGTGATAGCTAGAAAGCTGAAATTTTCACAAATGATGTATTTCCGTTGTCGCTATAACAACAAATACTAAAAATTAAAAAAATATATATATTAAGGGGGGTCCCCATACAATAAACGTGTTTTTTTCGTATTTTTTTGCTCAATATTAAAAACGGTAACAGGTAGACGGTTCAAATTTTCACAGAATATTAACTTGTATATTACCTTTCAAAATAAATAATTAAATATCAATAAAGTAAATATTAAAGGGGGGCTCCCATACAACAAACGTAATTTTTTGATATTAACAGTAAACCTCTACAAACAAAGTTAGTTTTGCGGTTCATTAACAAAGGTAATTATACCTACTTCTTGAGTACGGAACCCTCGGTGCGCGAGTCCGACTCGCACTTGGCCGGTTTTTTTAATTATTGTCCAAAATTATAATAGTAGAAAATCGTTAAGGGATTAATCACCTAAATGAACGTATATTATGTAGTTATATGAAAACTTAGAGATACCTACTATTGACTACATAGAGTGTGCTCAATATAGTCAGTAGTATAATTTTTATATTGTCATTATAATATCTTAAGATAAATTGAGTCTTGGTTCGAATAACTAGGTAGATAAACTAACAGGCTTTTTACCCTGATTTCAGTATTTTGACATCACAGGGCTCGAATGCGTGTAGGTACTTATCTTAAGTTTTATTTTTAAAAATATAATGACGTCCAAAGTAAAGTAATTGAAATAAATAAAACCAATGAGTAAAATACATGACATGCCTATAAATATTTATGATATCAAAAACAAAGACCCATAGTTACCGCTAGGCGCTATGTAAATGATCGCACTAATTAATAATATCTAATATATACGCACTATTTTTTTTAATTATATTTAATTGCATACGTTTTGGGACAGTGCTCATAATATAAAACTATAAGCTACTGAAAGTCTAAAGGGCAAAACACACAGGAAACAACCCGCCGGCCGCGGTTTTATATGACTTACCAATATCGATGTTTATAGTAATTAATTTTGCGAAAATATTATTCTGGATCAGTCCTCATATTATACTTACACTTTTAATAATATGTACCTATATAAAGTTATACGGCCGGTTTCTGAACTGAGAATTTCATGTTGAGTCTGTCTCAAATACTACTTAAGGACTAAATAAGCAAATTTTTGTTTCTGAATTGATATTGTGTAAGGTTTGAGAGTTGGAACTTGCTGTTTTTGCTTGAATGCTTAATTCAGAAACCGGCCCAATATCAATTCAGAAACAAAAAATTGCTTCATTAGCCCTTAAGTAGTCTTTGAGACAGGCTCAACATGAAATTCTCAATTCAGAAACCAGCCGTATACCTTATAAATTACTAGCTAATGCCCGCGACTTCGTCTGCGTGGATTGAGATTTTTCGGTTCCCGCTCAAACTCCTAAATTTTTGGGGATAAAAAGTAGCCTCTGTGTTATTCAAGATATCCTATCTCTTTGCCAAATTGCATCCAAATCCGTTCAGCCGTTCGAGCGTGATTGAGTAACAAACATCCATCCATACATCCATACATCCGCCCAAACTTTCGCATTTATAATATTAGTATAGATAATCTTGACTAGGTATTACTCAAATGCAATACGCAATCATTGCGAGCAAAGGCTTACATTTTCAAATTCAAACAAATTATGTATTATTAAAACAAAAGAAGAGCAAGAATCAACGTTGCGAAATAAACTTGTTACGTAAAAACGAATGAATGAGTTAAATAAATAAGTAAGCGAAAACAAAAACAAAAACAGCAGTGTATTTGTTCAACAATGTTATTAATTTGAAATTTTGTCGGGATTGTGTACCTTTGAAAACAAGACTTTTGTTTACGTAAAACCTCGTCGAACCAAAAACACGGGCGCTAATTTCGACCCATAGAGCGTATAGGTATATCTGTCACCGTAAGATTGCAAAAACCGTTATATTGTAATCTAACTAGCGAAATTGTAAACTGTTGACAGATTTTGAACCGTTCAATGTTCTGAATGTCAATTTTCGAAATTTTCATTGTATGTACGTTTTCTTGTCTCTTTCTTGTAGGTTAGGTTAAGGTTCGAAATAAATAATCAGGTTTTATCGGGTTAACATACATATACCTAACAGATAACAATCTACTGAAAAATAATTATTGCAATGTTACGGTGACATATCTGAGGCTCAACATGTCTCCACAAATTTTATAATTTTATTACAGTGCTTCACACACGAGGATAGTTTCTAAACTTACATAGACATGCATATCAAAATGCGTGTCTCTACAATTTGGAATAGGTAAGTACATTAACCGAAATGTTATTGTCTCGTATACAGTTATGTTAAATAGTTCAGACATAATAGAGATAGGTATTCTCGGTAGCCTGGAACGAAGAGTATTTTAGAAGGGACACATCGGGTAAAGTTTCTTGGTCTATACAGATAAATATTGTATCGATGAAAGTGTCTTTATGTTCTCTATATTCTTATTATATATATAATCTGAATCTCGGAAACGGCTAAAACGATTTTCATGAAATTTAGTATGCAGGGAGTTTCGGGGGCGATAAATCGATCTAGCTAAGATTCATTTTTAGGGTTCCGTACCCAAAGGGTAAAAACGGGACCCTATTACTAAGACTCCGCTGTCTGTCTGTCTGTCTGTCTGTCTGTCTGTCTGTCTGTCTGTCTGTCTGTCTCCAGGCTGTATCTCATAGACCGTGATAGCTAGAAAGCTGAAATTTTCACAAATGATGTATTTCCGTTGCCGCTATAACAACAAATACTAAAAATTAAAAAAAAATATATATTAAGGGGGGTCCCCATACAATAAACGTGTTTTTTTCGTATTTTTTTGCTCAATATTAAAAACGGTAACAGGTAGACGGTTCAAATTTTCACAGAATATTAACTTGTATATTACCTTTCAAAATAAATAATTAAATATCAATAAAGTAAATATTAAAGGGGGAGTCCCATACAACAAACGTAATTTTTTGATATTAACAGTAAATCTCTACAAACAAAGTTAGTTTTGCGGTTCATTAACAAAGGTAATTATACCTACTTCTTGAGTACGGAACCCTCGGTGCGCGAGTCCGACTCGCACTTGGCCGGTTTTTAGAAAATTTTGTTTTATCTGTATTTTCAGTGACAACTGCTACAATATATCATTAAATACGAAGGTAAATTTCGCCGTCATCTACAAGCTATATTCAATGTGCTCTGTGTCTACTAGGTTATTAGCTCAGATGGGAAATTGGGCGATACAAAAACCAGAAGGCGCGGCAGGTGTCACCAGTCCGATTATTTTTTTCCTTTTTTTTTCAAGTTCCTTCTTTTGTGAGAAAAACTATTATTGGGAGCCCAATTGCACTCGTGATGTTTTATTTAAATAACCAGTTCATATTTTTTATTATTATGTCGGTAAGATCGATAACTATTATTCACATTTCTTCAGTATGTAATTTGTACTTAAATATAATTTTCAAAAAACACGATTTACAAAAAAAAAACCCGAGCACAGCTCGGTCACCCAGGTACTATTAGTATAAATCCCGTGGGACGTCAATAATCTTTTCGTCGACAGTAATCTACTGTGATCAAAGACAAAAGATAAGACTACCAGTTGTTATTTTAAGAGATAAGTGCAAATATTAGTTTTTATCACAGCCCCAAAGGCGAGGCCTCATCAAGAGTTGAGGGGTCGTAAATTTCCCTCGTGTACCAAACAATTTCTGGAAAGCTGTAACTTTTAGGAGGTATTTATTTTGTATGAATTGGAGAAAAGGGCCGGATATTTCACTGAAGGCTTGATTGATTCTGTGCGGAATAAACCGGGATATCTAATGAGGTACACTGAATTTAGGAAAATAGGTTGCCTTTACTCGAAAAAATATTCTACCCTAGAGTGCTTTTGTAAATCGCGAAGCCATACACCGAAGGTTAGGTTACTTACTTACTAACTGCGCTGGAACGACGTTCTTAGGCACTCTCTAACATCTCTGGTATAGTGAAGCAAAATTAGCTGGTCCTGGTAGATGGTAATTAACGGGTTTGGTCAGCGTAAATAGATTTTTTTTTCAATCAACCAAAAGTTCCCTCGGGAATTATATAAATCTCTTCAACCGATTATGATGAAATTTGGTATAGGGATAGTTTGTGTCCTGAGGAATGATCATATTATTATGGAACTTCAAACCAATTTGTTGGTAAACCTTAACCTACTTATATACTGAATAGTTTGTGCTAAATCACGTCGTCGTTAAACATAGAAATATTAAACACCTAATAATCAACTGTCAACTGATAGATGACCACGACTAGACATAGGGCATAAGTAGGGATTGCGGGACATGCCACATGTCGAAAAGAGCATGAACGCCCGAGAGTCCTTCATTCATAATGTTCTCAAAGGTGTGAGACGTCTGTCATGCTACGTTAGTCTCTTATGCTACGGAAAGAAAATTCTGCCGAGAAAAGCCGGCGAGAAACTCAGCAGTTTCTTTTTTTTTTCTTTTTTTAATCAATATATTACAATTCTTAGGTAAGTTATATGGCTCTTCTTCCCAGGGTCGTAACGGGCTGGGCAATATCTACGTGTGGGCGAGCGGGGACGGCGGCGAGGATGACGACTGCAACTGTGATGGGTACGCGGCTTCCATGTGGACAGTATCTATAAACAGGTATTTGCCAAGCTTTCATTTACTCACGTCATTCTTAATAGGAGTTTATCTCGAAACCTTATCGTTGAAAACAGTTTTTAAAAGCGTCTATACAAATTATTTAGAAACTTATTGATCTAAGTAGAGAAAATGTCATCGCCATGATCATCAACCTATCGCCGAGCTCGTGTCTCCTCTACGAATAAGAAACCTTGTAAGACTTTTAATTGTAAGACCACAGCACTCACTATTACTCAAAAGAACTTGTAAGACTTTTAATTGTAAGACCACAGCATTCACTATTACCAGGGAGTTAGGAAACTTGCTCTCTGTTGACGCAGATTTTCAGACTCAAATCGATATATTCTATTAGCAGGATGAGTTTTCCAAGTGTAATATTATGTTATCCTGCAGCGCAATCAACGACGGTCAGAACGCCCACTACGACGAGTCTTGCTCCTCAACCCTCGCCAGCACTTTCAGCAACGGTGCTCGGGATCCCAGCACCGGGGTAGCTACCACCGACTTGTACGGCAAATGTACGGCCACCCACTCTGGCACTTCGGCGGCTGCGCCTGAAGCCGCCGGGGTGTTTGCATTGGCTCTACACGCGAAGTAAGTGAGATTTTTTTAATTTTTAATTTTCTTTTTTAGTAGACTTATTTCTAAGGAACAGAAGGCCTAATTTGTGTCGACTACATTATTTTTCACACCACTGGCTCAACAACGCCTTATTACATGGCCTGTTATCTAAGGTTAAAGTAGGACATTAAATCCCTAGGGTTATAATGTTGTACTGAAATCCATTATTCCCTAGGGTTATAATGTGATTTGAATTTAGAATCATCGCGCATCTGAAGCAAGATCTGAAGGAAATTCTATTCATTCCAAAGAGGTTTTATTCATAATTCTTATTGCTATATTCATAAAGTCTAATTTCGGTAAACATAATGTGTTCTCAGCAGGCGCGGCCAACTCGATTTTCGAAAACCAAAGCCGTGGCCCACTAGATTCGCACTGACGAAATTTGTTTGTCAAATCGAGTAGGCCACGCCAGCTGAAAGAAGTGGTTGTATCGCGAGGTGTGAAAAGTAGAGTATTCACCGTAGGGGTAATGCTGTATTAATCTTGGGCGCCCCTAATTCCCGCGCTACTCTCAGGATTCTAGATGCAACACAGATGAGAGGTGTATAGAGTAGAGTGAGACAGACTGAAGTAGTACTCTGCAAATAGCGTCTGTTAAAATTATTATCAAATTACCTAATGTATATTTAGAGAAATACAGTAAGGTTTTCAGATATTGAAACCTTACTGTATTTCTCGAAATACGTTTCTCTCTTACGTATAAAATAACTTGTATAATACTTACTTATATAACTAAATATATATATATAGGTAATATAATAACTTAGCATAAAAGGATTTAGAGTACTTTTTTTTCTCGAGGACAAAATCGTTTAGACAAGCTCAAGCTGTGCTTCGCATGAAACCTTTTACAAGACATGACGAACTAGAAAGTGTTAAATGATACGTGACGGATGTTGTATGACATCATCTAAACTAACCTTAATTAATATTTTACGATGTTATCATAGTTTGGCATTAGTTTGGCTAATATTTCCATCAGTCACAGTTTTCGTAAAAAATTATTTTGTCATCGTGACTAGTAGGTAGGTAAATACGAGTACTTAGCTGATAATTTTTATTTCTTCGTAAAAGAGGGCTAAAATACTCGTATGTATAATATTAATATTTATATTCGAATAGGTATAGGATCATCATGGAATGAGGATCTACTTCTATCATTATATTTTAAACCATTTTTTGAGATCGTTCGTGTCAGCGACAAGCAGCATTTAATTGCGTTTGTTTCATCCAAGAATATAATTATATTAGACTAGATCAGTGATTCCCAAAGTGGTCCAGGTGGACCCCCAGGGGTCCACGGGAGACTCGACGGGGGTCTACGTTGGCGTGACAGAAAAATGGGGGTCCACAATTCGTAAGCGGGGGTCCACGAAAATTTATCTGGTTTCGATAGTGAAGAACTAAAATGTTGGCTTGACTTCACCTATCAATGTAGGCAGATAATATTTTAAGAAGCTCAGCGACTGTTACTTGTAAAAACTTGTAATATTCCATAATCAGTACAACGTGTCGAGACTTGCAAAGCACCGCCGCGGCCGCCCGCCTTATACTCAAAGCCGCCCGCCGACGCGCCGTCCGCAACGCTTGTTCAGACGTGCAAAGGGACCAAATACGACTTGTGGGTGGTGTGCGTGCTTGCAATCTTGCAATTTGAAGATATTCTGTTAATGGAAATACCACCATGGATCATAAATCCATTTGATGAAACGGAAGTGGAGAATGTGATATTACAAGAGGAGCTAGTCGAGCTTAGCACTAATGAGGAGCTGAAGGTGAAATTTAAAAGAGGGTATCAAACATTTTGGCTGCAGGCAGAAATACCCGAAAAATATCCTGGACTGTGGGGAATTGCGAGAAAGCTTTTGATAGCGTTTCCCTCGTCGTATCTTGTCGAAAAAAGTTTTAGTGCCGTAACAAACCTTTTAACAAAAAAAAGGAGCAGATTGAATATCACAGAACGGGGAGATTTGCGGTTATTCCTAACAAAACTAAAGCCAAATATTGATAATTTGCTGTCAATACATCAAGTACATCCCTCCCATTAAGTTACGTTACCTACGTTATTAATTTTTAATTTTGATTGTAGGTACAATTATATTTTGATTTACTATACTTACTTAATATAATATTGTAAAATATGATAACAATAATAATAATTAATAGTTACTTACATAGTATTTGAATAAATACAACACAAGAAAATATGCTATTTTTTTATTTTTACCACTCCGAGTTTTCTAAATAAAATAAGTGAGAATTGATTGGTTTTTGTGCTGTGAGTAGATGTCAAAAATGTAAGTTTGAGATGGAATCACTTCTTTTTGAATGGTCAACTTTACTTTTGACATCCACTCACAGCACAATCAATTAATTAATTTACCAATCAATTCTCTTTTTTTTTCAAAGAATGTTTTTTTCGTGGTTGGAACTCACTCGCAACGCCAATTTTCATAATTTATCTTCACATTTTTTGTCGACTGGAAATATGATAGAAATTTAGCTGCAGGGGGTCCACCGGAACCAGCAAACTGTTGAAAGGGGTCTATGAGCAAAAAAAGTTTGGGAACCTCTGGACTAGATGATGCCCGCGACTTCGTCCGCGTGGATTGTTTTTTTTATTCCCGCGGGAACTCTTCAATTTTCCGGGATAAAATGTAGCCTATGTCCTTCCCCGGGACCAAATTTCATCAAAATCGGTTGAGTAGTTGGGCCGTGAAAGCGTAGCAGACAGACAAACAGACAGACAGACAGACACACTTTCGCATTTATAATATTAGTATGGATCTTCGACTGATTTTCTCATAGCTTAAAAAGTATGCATTTCTATGATGTTCCAAATTTCCGTCAGGATGATACGTAGGCACGAAGCCGCAAATTGAGAATGAAATGGAATGGAAAGAACCTACTTGGCTGTTAAATTTATCTAATATTGGACTAATATTTTTAATAGCATTGGCTTCATTGGGGACATGCTTTGAAAACGCGCGTGGGCTGTGGTAGGGCGTAATATGTATCACGCCAGGACTGTGAGCGACAAGGCAGGCATGCAGAAAATTAATCATATTAAAGCCGTAACTGATTATCACCATCATGTTTTATAGGTAATTGACGTCAATAAGTGTACCCATGGTGTACCTAATTTGAATAAATAAATATTAATTGATTGATTGAAAGCCTATATATATCTGTTAATTTTTAGGGTTCCGTAGCCAAATTTGGCAAAAACTGAACCCTTATAGATTCGTCATGTCTGTCTGTCTGTCTGTCCGTCCGTATGTCACAGCCACTTTTTTCCGAAATTTTAAGAACTATACTGTTAAATCTTGGTAAGTAGATGTATTCTGTGAACCGCATTAAGGGTTCCCCATACTTAGAACTGAAACTCAAATTTTTTTTTTTCATCTATAACCCATACGTGTGGGGTATAGACTATGGGGATAGGTCTTCAAAAATGATATTGAGGTTTGTAATATATTTTTTTTCTAGAGCGCGAGAGACACTTCCAAAGTGGTAAAATGTGTGTAATAATTTAAAACGTAGGTACTACAGGTTTGTACGGAACCCTCGGTGCGCGAGTCCGACTCGCACTTGGCCGGTTTTTACTTGAGGCACAGATCATATAATACTGTACTTTGAACGTTCTATCCTTCGCGACGTGCTCCAACGATCACCACTATCACCACCATAATAAGGCCACTTTGTTATGCTGAAAGTTGTCCAAAATAGGAATTAATTACCAACCAGCCTACAATGCATTATACTTACTATATATTTAGGTATTACTAAGTATATGGTGAAACTCTGAGCACTCTCTCTAGGTGTATTCTTGGGAAAAGTCCTATTCCTATTAAGAACAAAATAACAGAGAACAAACCCTTTAATCTATAGTTGTTTTATGGAGACAAAGAATGGGCAGGCTTTTCTTAAAAACCCTTTGTGTATAATAATATCTGTTTTTTTTTAAATTTCAGCCCTAAATTAACTTGGCGCGACATTCAGCATCTGACGGTGTTAACATCGAAGAGGAATTCATTATATGACGCAAAGGTGATAATTTTTTTAAATTAAGTAGATCATGCCTAAGATACGCTTTTTTTAAATCCCGTGCAAACTCTTTGATTACTCCTTTAGCCTATGAACATTGTCCGTGTCTAGAATGCTATGTTTTTGTTTACAATTTCGTCAAAGTTGTTTGTATGTGTCGTAAAAAGGTAGCAGACAGACAGATATACTTTAGCATTAATAATATTAGTAACATATTAGGTAGTAGACGTAATCGGTGCAAAATGTATCTAATCCAACCTCAATCGAGCTTTACAAAATGAGCTTTGACATGACTAGTGACTAAGTACCTAGATAGCGGATAAAAAAAATACAGCATTTATGACACTCCTTGTTGCTACTACTTGCCTGAAGGGTTTACCGTAGGGTATTACTACGGAATTGATAGATAACATCGATTATAATGTTTGTCTAACCACCAACAACATTAATATCTGTGAACGAGGAAAATACTCGTTGTCATCTATGACTACGGGTGTATGATGAACAAAAATTGTGTTTTTCTTATCTCTATGAGTTAATTTGCTATCAACCTTAATTACAATACAACGTGTATTAATACCAGCCTATGGGTGTGTCCACCTACTGGGGGATCTCTTAACACTTAGGCAATATTTCCATTGATTCTTGGAACTATACGACCTCCCTGGCGCAGTGTTGAATGATGTTGTCTTAACGTGCGGAGGTCCCGGGTTCGATTCCCGGCAGGGTCAATTTGGGAATTTATAATTTCTGAATTATCCCTGGTCTGACCCTGGTCGGAGGGTTCGGCCGTGGCTAGGTAGTATAGGTACGATGGTCGATGCTGTGTAGAAACCGATTAGGGGTATGGGTTTAATATAACTGCCATGCCCCTAACAGGTTAGCGCGTTACCATCTTAGACTGCATCATCACTTACCATCAGGTGAGATCACATTCAAGGGCTAACTTGTAGTAGATAAAAAAAACTATGCGTATGTGCTCTGCTGATAGCAACTCCAGCTTCACGACAGTAGATTGAGTACTTTTGCATTTTATTCATTATTACTGAAAACATTGATTTCAATAGAGCTTAGATCTTTTTGATTGCGATCTTATCGGAGCATCATCGTATGCCAACCTACATCTAGAACTGACAACTGCAGAATACAGCAGTGCTTATTTATATCTTAAAACATTTTCAGGGTCGTTTCCATTGGACAATGAACGGCGTAGGGTTGGAATTCAACCATCTGTTTGGTTTCGGGGTTCTGGACGCAGGCGCCATGACAGCCCTGTCAGCCAACTGGCGGTCTGTGCCCCCTCGATATCACTGTGAAGCCGGCTCTGTTAATACTCATACGTAAGTAAAGTTCTGGAAAAAAATTAACGCTACTTACTAGTTACTATACAGCAACAGTACCTACTTACTATTTTTTATCTGTGCGTGATATTTCGAACAATTTTATATGATAGGTACCTTTGAGTCTTCGCAAGCACGCTGACTCGATTGCCAGATATCCAATTTTTTTAAGATTTCCTGCCATAGCAGTACCTTTGAGTCTTCGTAAGCGCGCTGGCTCGATTGCCAGATGTCCTATTTTTTTTAAAGATTTCCTACCATACTTTTAGCGACAAAATTATCGTAAGGAAAGTAGGTACAATTGCCGCGAGCTGGAACACTGTTGTATAGCTGTTCTTCTACCATTGACTTCGGCCACGGAATATAAAACCAATTCAGTGACTTCGGACAACCGGGCGGTACCCGAGTAGTACGGATCTTGAAGCACAACGACATATTATAATATAATCCTCGGCGCGGAGCTGCCCTCACAGATAACAGCAATCTTCCTGGGTCCTGGGGCCATTCTACCATCGCTTAAATCAGCATTATTTTAAAAGGACAGTTTTGTATTGACTTAACTTGATGTCCCAAAAATAAGGAATATAATTCTGAAACAAAGTTGCTTTTTAAGCGATGGGTGTTTGCATCCTGCTCTATATCAGTCCTTTTAAAATTTCTGGTCTGGCTAGGCTAGGCTGAAGCCCTAGGCCGTGGGGGCTGGGGTATTTGCGTCTTTAAGTTGATCGGTTTGCAAATCTTTCACCTTTTGACGTGATGACGTCTTATAAATCGATGAACACCGGCTGCACGCACGAAAAAGTGTCACGTTTCGCCTGAGCCTGAGCGTGCGAGTGAGAGCGCAGAACAAGCGATAGAGACGCGTGACGTCAGAGCTGGCAGTTCGAATAGTTCTGCTACTGGAACGCCGCCACGCGAGCTTCTTCGAGAACTTCTAGTTATCAACTATCGTCCGTAAACCAACTCTACAGACAACCGTATTTTTTTTACTTACTCTTTGTAGCGAGATTCCGCCCGAGGGCAGCATAACGCTGCACATAGACACGACGGCGTGCGAAGGGAGTCCGAGCGAGGTGCGCTACTTGGAGCACGTGCAGGCGGTCGTCAGCGCCAACGCGACGCGCCGCGGCGACCTCGAGTTCTTCCTTACCAGCCCTATGGGCACTAGGTATTTACTAATTCGCTGCCTCGTTGGCTGCCTGCCGGCTGCCGGTTTGGCTGCCTCTTTGGTCTAGTGGTTAGCATGTTCGACTGAGGCCGACGAGGCCCTGGATTCGAGTCCCAAGTTATAAAAATATAAAAAGTTGCTGATTTGACTAGTGGTCAAATACAATTAGAACTGCAGCTGTCTCCTGAGTGTGCTTTCTGTCTATAGGTCTTCAGAAACTGTGCCTAGTGTGAGTGTGAATTCATAAACGTGTCACCACCACCACTACAGCCCAATAACGTCCCACTGCTGGGCACAGGCCTCCACTCTCATAGGAGAGAGGGAATTAGAGCTTAGACCCACCACGCTGCTCTAATGCTAGTTGGCAGGCTTTAACGACTATTATCATGTTAGTGATAATAACCGGCACCGACGTCTTAACGTGCTCTCCGAGGCACGGTGGTGAAACACCGCCAACTTCCTAACTCCGATATAGTACTGAGAATTTTTGGACAGAAAAACCCAATACCTAATTATGGTCGCCTCATGGCCGCAGTCCAACATACCAACCACTAGACCAACGAGGCAATCATAAATGTGTGACTACATTTAATCATATATAATTTCCACCAATGATCTTTTACCTGTGGTTTCCACAGATCAATGATACTAAGCCGACGTGCCAACGATGATGACAGTCGCGACGGGTTCACGAAGTGGCCCTTCATGACCACACACACCTGGGGCGAGTACCCGCAAGGAATGTGGACTTTAGAGGTCGGGTTTTTACCTATATTTCCGCAGATTTAGTATTAGTATATTTCACAATTTCAAATTAATAAACTGATGCGCCCAATTTTACGAAAGTTAACAAAAACAAAAATTGGAAATAAAACAAACACAGACAGAAGGCGGCCTTATCGCTTAAGTAGCGATCTCTACCAGGCAACCTTAGGAAAAGGAGAAAATAAAGGAAAATAGACTGCAGGTGGTTCTATAATATACTTACATTCAAATAACTACATACTAATACATAAACCAATAATAAACATACAAAAAAGATGTAAAAATTTATATAATAGTATTATATAATATATGTAGCTGATGTCCGCGACTTCGTCCGCGTAGTTTAAGTTTTTTTTCCCGCGGGAATTCCTCAATTTTCCGGGATAAAAAGTAGCCTATGTCACTCTCCAGGTCCTCAACTATACCTATGCCAAAAATCACGTCAATCCGTTGCTCCGTTGCGGCGTGATTGAAGGACAAACCAACAAACCAACAAACCAACAAACCAACAAACAAAGTGACTTTCGCATTTATAATATTAGTATGATAGCTTATTATAAAATACACTATATATAAATAATATGTATAATAATAATAATTATATACTTAATATATTCGACTCAGCTTAAGGAATAATTTTGGTGTCGTCTTTAGTTTGCAAGATAATGATTCATAACTGAATTTTTGAATGGTACCTATGTTTAAACTTCATTTTTAAAAGTCGTGTGTTTTATATGGTTACTAGCTGATGCTCGCGACTTCGTCCGCGTTGTTTAAGTTTTTTTGATTCCCGCGGGAACTCCCTAATTTTTCGGATAAAAAGTAGCCTATGCCACTCTCCAGGTCCTCAACTATACCTACCCATGCCAAAAATCACGTCGATCCGTTGCTCCGTTGCGGCGTGATTGAAGGAAAAACCAACAAACAAACACTTTCGCATTTATAATATTATAGTATGATTAGGTACATACTTTTCTGGTTGAACTGCATCCAATTCCCATCATCACATTATCACACTAATATAATAAAGGCGAAAGTTTGTGTGTATGTTTGTTACTCCTTCACGCCGCTACTACTGAACCGATTTGGCTGAAATTTGGAACGTAGATAGCTTATAACCTGGATTAAAACAAAGGCTACTTTTTATCCTGGAAATTTGAGGAGTTCCCGCGGGAACCACTAAACCTCAATCCACGCGGACGAAGTCGCGGGCGTCCGCTAGTTATAAATAAGAGCGTCTTCGTGAATTCAACAATCTATGACGCTCGCCATTGACGACAAATCATTTGACTTCAGTCAAGTTTTTGACGACCTCCGTGGCGCAGTGTTGAGCGCTGTTGCCTTAACTTGCGGAGGTCCCGGGTTCGATCCCCGGCAGGGTTTGAAAATTTATAATTTCTGAATCCTGGTCTGGCCTGGTGGGAGGCTTCGGCCGTGGCTAGTTACCACCCTACCGGCAAAGACGTACCGCCAAGCGAATTAGCGTTCCGGTACGATGCCGTGTAGAAACCGATGGGTATGGGTTTAATATAACTGCCATGCCCCTAACAGGTTAGCCCGCCACCATCTTAGACTGCATCATCACTTACTATCAGGTGAGATCGCAGTCAAGGGCTAACCTGTAGAAAGTGTCATGGCGCACGGATTTCACACTCACGGTGAAAATGTCATGATGCCAAATGAGTTAAGTTTGCATTGCTCAAAAATCTGTCTCACAGACTTGTTGACGATCATTGGCTTTATGTCGTGACGTACTTAAGTCAAATGAATCATCAATATGAATGAATACATCATTTCTTACTGATTAATTAATAAATAGAGGGTCTTTCAAAAGATATAAAATTCAAATCTTCTGTTAGTTTTAAGTTTGATTATTATTTTAAACTATCGATTAAAGAAAAAAGTGTGTTGAAATTTGAAGACGTCAAAACTATATATTTCATACAAACTTCCATACTAGAGGTCCGTTTTTAATTTTGATAAAGAGTTAATGCTGATTTGATTGAGTCGTCACTTGTCACCATCCCTATTGCGAGCCTACATTTAACCTACCAACTCGTAAACAGTAGTTTTGTGTTTAGGCGCGGTTTAGCGGCGGCTCAGGTCCAAGCTCCGCGTCGGGCTGGCTGCGCGGCTGGTCGCTGGTGCTGCACGGCACGCGCGCGCCGCCATACGCGCAGCTGCAGCCTCAGGACCCGCACTCCAAGCTCGCCGTCGTCAAGAAGGCGCACGAAGACAACGCGACCATCAAGTAGACACCGATGTAACGATCTAGAAATGAGACGACTCCTATTTTTTTCTTTTTTTTTTTGAAGTGAAACTTTTTTTTTTGGAGTGAAACTTTTTTTTGAAGTGAAACTTTTTTAGCACCGTTGTGATTAGAAAATTCGATGAAACGAAAAACTGACAACATAAAGAGACAAACATTCATAAATAAGATTTAGCCTGCGAGAGAATGAGAATTGAAGTGAAACTTCTTTAGCACCATTGTAATTTGAAAATTCGATGAAACGAAAAAGCGACACCAAAAAGAGACAAACATATTCATAAATAGGATTTAGCCTGCGAGAGAATGAGTATTGAAGTGAAACTTCTTTAGCACCGTTGTGATTTGAGATTTAGATGAAACGAAAAAGCGATAACAAAAACAGACAAACACTTATAGCCTACGAGAGAATAAGATAGAATGCAAGTTATATTTGTCTCATTCTCTCGTAGGCTACTTTTCTGAAGTTTCACTTCTGCCGTGTTGCACACAAACTTTTTTTTTTAATACGTGTCGTCGAATGAAAACAAGGGAAGTATGGAAGTTGTGAAAAAGGTACAAAATTTAATTATTGCAATCAGAATTCTTGCGACGTCGGGATCGGAATGTTAAAATAGGGATTGGAATTGGGAAATCGAGATAAATGGTGGCAACTGCGAATTTTAGTCAATAGTGACAGCCTTAGCAAGTCGGATGTGATTT
Organism: Erebia epiphron; assembly: GCA_963932025.1. Taxonomy (NCBI): domain Eukaryota; kingdom Metazoa; phylum Arthropoda; class Insecta; order Lepidoptera; family Nymphalidae; genus Erebia; species Erebia epiphron. Next base: position 7,423,421 of record OZ009946.1, read on the forward strand.
AGATCCTGCTGATCAATGAGGAACATGATGAGGTAGCGAAGAAAATTGAAATACATAATTTGAACAAATTAATAAGTTCAACTTACTGAGAAAATTCTTTGACGATTCTCAGAGCACAGAAATATTATAATGATGCATACACTAGCTTAGAACCTATAAGCGCAAACAAAGATTCACTCACAAGGTACACTCTGACACACTTATCTGTGCGCGTGGCTTAATTCGGAACTCTATCTAATCATAAAATTTACTTTGTTTTGATCCTAAAATATGTTGATTTGAAATCTGGTGCTTCCGCCACACGCACAAATAAGTTTGCTAAGATGTATTTGGTATTTATATGTGCTCCGCGTGCCTTTAGTATGGAATGAAGAATGTATGATCTACCTCGTAGATAATTGTTTTTACAGACATTTCCAAAGATTTAGGACAGGTGACGGCAACCTAAAGGTGTCATTCGCGCAATCCTTTTGCACGCTTAAAATGACGAATGTGGCTACACAAACGCGATGCATTTTTCGAAACAATGTCAAGTACCTACTTACTTATTTATTAAAGTTTTTGGCATACGTTTCTATCTCACACTAAATTCTCTTTTTTATTAGCCGCTGTTCAGTATCCACTGGATAAAGTAGATTATATAGTACCACCAAAAACCACACCGCCATCCAAATGTAACTTCAAAAAGTTCATATCTAACTATTTTTTCTAATCTAACTATTATTACTTATTACCAAATAATCCAAGTGTACACTTTGATTATCGCGTGGTGCGGTTGCATGTCCTATAATCTTATTTTAAAATTTTGAAGTCTACTCATTTCTAGATCCATGAAGGTAGGCTGTAGATATTCCACTTACGAACTTCTAATTACCATTACTCATGTTTTCCACATCTACGTTAAATTGCATTAAAATTGAAGTATCGATCAGTATAGTATTTAAAATATTGTATTTTGGATAAAATAAATCATACACTTCTCTATATCAGCTATTAGTGTAGTCTCTGGCAACTTTATATTAGGTTTTATACACACTGTTTATCTTATTTTTTTGCAAATATGTTTTTGATAACATGGTTAGCATGGAAATGGATATAAACTATGTATAAAATAAATATTAGCGACACAACGTATTACGGTGTGTATATGGCCTAATGGTGATTTATCCTTCTAAAATATTTCGTTTACCACTGTCAAAATAATAAGTAAAATCAAAATAATAAAAATCGAGCAGGGGCCATGAACAGAGCGTGGAAAATTATAAATACTTATTTTTAACTTTTTTGTAAGATAAATAAGTATAGATCTTATCTGATCTTAAAATTATATGCAAAACAAGAAATTGTTCATATTATGGTACAATCATTATTATTTTACAGTCCATTGTCTTAATCATTTAAATAAGAATGTCTATATATAAACATAAACATAATACTTATAAATACATTGTTAATTTAATAAATTAAGTAGCAGAATTTCCTGGATCTATATACCTAATACGGGTGCAAAATTTCTAGTCAACAATGCATTTACTATTTCAATAATTCCACGAGTTTAATAAAAATCTAATAATATATTTTTATTAAATGTTGTTCATCTTCTACACATAACATAATTAATATAGTACCTAGCATTGATCGTTATATATTGACCGAAACATATCAGAAATCAAAATTATAATACCGCTAAGTATTTAAAACGTGGTAAATTTTTTGTAAAATTAGAAGTTGAGCAAGATTTATAAGGAAGTAGGTAATTTTATTTTTAGATTTTTTTACAATTAGATTGAGTGTTAATATATTATTATGTATATTATAAACCTTTTGACACTAATAAATATTCCTTTTTCGCCAAGTAGAAGAATATTGATCATAGGTGCATAATTGCCTGGTCACAAATATATTTATACTAATTTAGATTTTTCTTTATTTATTTTAATATTTTTATAGTTGTTATTGAAATAATATTATGTTACCATAAATTCTATCCAACCTTTAAACTTCAAATGGCCTTCATTAACCCAGCTAATTGAAGGAAATTTGAATGACCCTACCCGACTTTTCACGTTGAGAGTTACATGCACTGTAAAAAGAATTCAAAAATTCAAAAACTCAATTTTTAGAGCACGACAAGCGATTCGACGCGACAAATGTAACGACATAGGTACTATTATCATCTTATTATTGACTTTGGAACTCTACATAAGATTCCTGTGTATTAAATGTCGTGTCGGGTCGTCTACGTCGCTTGACGTTGACTGGGCGATAGCTAGGCTACACTGAATGTTAGAGGGACTATGAAATTTTGATCTAAACACTTAGCGGTGAATTACTTTGGATCGTGTCTCCCAACTCCTTAGTGAGACCTCAGTCTTATAATATAAAATTAAATAGAGGTTTATTAATATATAAAAACCACTTTGAGCACGTATGAATAAGTAACGGCTCTTTAAATATTTTCTTAAAAAAATATTTAAAATATAATTACAATTCGTGTTTTGTTCTAATATATCCTAAATAGCATAAATTAATAATATAGTTTTGTAATGGCATGCATAAATAGTTTTATTGCAGATTAGAGGGGATTAGTTTAAATGTCAAATCATATACCTAAGGAGCAAATCTATTATGTATAACTATTAACTATATAGAAAATATAATGTGATTTGGTGTTGTATTTGAATTAAACGACGTTTTTGTAATTGGTCATCCTTTCCCTTTTTTTTAAATTTCATAATAGTGATAATAACATCCGATTTTTTTACGCTATACAACAATTATTTATTTACCTAATTATTTAATCTAATCATCTAATGATCTAACATTCCAATTGTAACCTGCCCCCCGATTGTGTAAGAAAATCTTTTATATAAGTATAATATTAGAGACTCCAAATCCTTAACTATTTTTAAAAAAAGTCTCAAAGAATATTTCCTTAGCCAAGTTGTGCCATAATAACTAAATAATTATATTATTTCTATCGTAATTCATTACTATGCTTATGTAATATTATTTATATAATAGGTATGTGTAAATTATGTATGCATTATGTATGTACTATTTATTTATGTTTATGTATAATATATATTGTTATCTATATTTACTTATTTTAATTATATGTAATGTATAAATATATATTGTGTCTAGTATGTTTATATTATTTACTCAACTAATAATAATAACGTGTATTCTATTGTGCCACACTACCCTACACATCTCGTTCAATCCTCTCACCAAAGGTTGCCTGGTAGAGATTGCTCAGTAAGCAATAAGGCCGCCTTTGCATACCTAGTTATAGTTAATTTTACTCTGTATTCTTTTTCTTTCATGTGTGCAATAAAGTATTTATCTATCTATCTATCTAATATAATATCATTGTTCAATGATATTATATATATATATATATATATATATATATCGTAAACGTTTGTCAAACGTGTAATTCGAACTTTTTGAGGAATTCTTCGATGCCTGCATGTCATAAAGTATTAACGAACTCCACAATTCGAGTAAGTAATACGTTATGCACTCTCAAAATATGATTACCATTTCTTTTCTTAGACAATTGGGCCTCTGACTGGTTACAATTTGAATGTTAGATGATGATTACCTACTATAATGGACCTCGCTGGAGTGCGGCGCCTCCCCCGCCCACTCCCCCGCGTTCGTCCGTCCGTACTGACGCGACGGACGAACGCGGGGAGGCGGGAAGTGAGGCGGGAGAGGCGCCGCACTCCACCCCACAGGTCCATTCTTTTAGTAAACGTGTTGGAGAGAGATACGTATAGTCTATAGTAGAGAGGACAGTCAGACCTTGAAATAAAAGACATCTCAATAAAACTGCCACGGTTACGAAATTTGAATTTCTATATTTCAATATCAAAATTGCGTATGAATAAAACACCGGAATACAAATAAAAATTTATTTCTTTAAAAATTATTATAACAATTCTATTCGATAATTTAATTAATTATTTAACAAATTAAACTGAATAATCCGATGACATCATATACACTACATTTTATTACGTAATTACGTATCCGACTTAGGTAACTTATCAGTTATAATTAAATATCAAAATCTTTATCCTAGCAGTATTTTTGTATTTCATCACCATAATATGTAACCTTACCTGCACTACTTAAGATGAGTATTAGGCCCCGTAATTGATGATAAAGTAAATCAAGTATTTGTATATATTTATTGTTAGGTAAAAATATCTCTCTGGACGACAGTGGACGGACAAAGTGAGTCGCGTCCGTCGGGGGGTGTTTATTTTGCCGCGCTATTGGTTCACCAGTCAAACTATCGAGTCCGTGCGATGTAATAAAGTACAGTTGGTATTTGCAGACAGTTCCCCTCCACTGTGATCTAGAGCTTTTCTTACCTGATTCCTACTAATTTTTTTATTCCACTACAAGTTAGCCCTTGGCTGCGATCTCACCTAAGTGATGATGCAGTCTAAGTCTACTACAAATGTGCACTCATACATAGTTACCATATTATTAGTTATTCGAGGTCGTCCGCGAAGTCGGTCGCGAGTTAGCGTGAAGAAGCATTTAGTACGACAAAGGTCTATTGGGTTGAATTATTATTGTTTTAATGTTATGCGAGTAGCTGGAAGCCGCTCGACGTAAGCGGCTCATCTGTAGAAAATCATCATTTTTCAAGTTAAAAAAGTCGCTGTGCCCACAAAAGTGGACACCAGTCTTAAATACTAAAGTATACCTATACTATCCTTAACTTTAATATCAACATTATATACAAAAAATATTATGCAATAAGGCACACGTTTTACATAAATACCACATTTTCTTTACATTTGATGAATGTATGAATGCAAGTATTAAACACCGATAAAGAACTTTGCTTTTAGACACGATATAATAAACGGCAGAACGAATAATAGTTAAGGCCAACACAAACGAGCCACTTGTCATCAACAACATCAATTTACATAGAAAGGCCCTGTCAAATAAAGAATGTGGACCTGATTTACTAACGCCATCTTAACAGGTTTGGAACGCGCTCTACAGTCGGACGCCAAATTTTTTTGTACGAAAGGGCCCATCTAGTACCTACATATATATCGATGCTTGTCATAGCCACAACAAGTCATGAAGTCTCCGTACACGTCGCCACTAGCTGCGTTCCGTCCCTCTTTCTCACTGCATCTGTAGATGTAGCAGGTGCGAGAGGGAAGGCCGACCACTAGTGCTATTGCGCGCTACGTATGGCGTGGTAGTGGTTGTGGCGTGTGGCTGCGCAGTTACCCACCAAAAATTTGGCAAATGGCAGAGACGTGGCAAACACGATTGAATCTCTCAATAAGGTAAGAACTGCGTTAATATGCGTTATACTATTCCTCTGAAGGAAAAGTTTAACACATTGGTATAGATTTTAAGTAAGTATAGGCATTTGATACGTTTCTATTTACTGACAGATTAGGTATGTTGAAAAATAAGCGTTGAGCCATTTTAACTAGGATGCTTGTATGTTTATTATGACTCACAGGTTATTCGATAATCCGTGCCACATCTCCACCTTTCGTCATCCTTGAAACCTTGGCCTAGACTGGCCAAACAAAGATACGGATCGAAACTTTATAAAAACGTAGTGTATCTAAATATCTAGATATTATTTTCATAATATAATGAACGAGATTGGTAGCTTATAAACTAATTTCTTTGTCGTATCAAAGCCCCGTTTGTCTCCAAATCAATGTACAGTTTTTTAAAATAATTTTAATCATGTGCGTTAGACACCCATTTCATTGTATGGCCGGCCATTTTGTGTTTCTACACGTTCAGTTGTCCCGTTAAGCCCGTTCGCGTGCCCACGGGAACTTAATTGTCAGAGATCTGTAAACAAAATAATGATTAGAATGGACACCAGCAGGCTTAGCATGCGCACAACGAGATATCTCGCGACGAGAGAGAGAGAGAGAGAGAGAGAGAGAGAGAGAGAGAGAGAGAGAGAGAGAGAGATGTTGTCGTTGCCGGCTAAGTTTACCTATTTTATTTTATATTACCCTAACATTCTCAAAATCCGGTATACCTACTTATTACGAGTCGGTATGTTTAAGTATATGTAACCATGTCAGTCTCGGTAGACAAATAGAGATAATGGGTAGACATAATTTTACTCGTGCGCATGCTGGCCCTACAGGTAAAAATAGCTCTGTATATTAATAGGTACGAGTCATGGTCACATTTGGGAAGGTGTAGCCCCACCTGTTAAACCTGTTCAAAAATCGATCTCAATCATCTCTATTCTCTGGCTAAACACTCTTTCGCTACTGACTTAAATTTACTGTCGCAGCGAGAAAACCATAAATTAAGGAATCACAACCAGCTATTTGTTATGCAGCTTTTATGGACCGTGCTCGTGAATGGGTCCTGTACTTTCAACGCGGGTAGCACAGATCGATTGATGAACAGGCAACCTCACAGCCGCGCGCTAACTTCCACCAAATAGATATGTCACCGTAAGATCGTAAAAACCGTAAGATTGTAATCTAACGCTTTTTTTTCGATAGATTGTAAACAGTCGAAAGTTAGTGAACCGTTCAATGTTCTAAGTGTCAATTTTTGAATTATTCATTGTATTTACGTTTTATTGTCTCTTTCTTGTAGGTTAGGTTAGGGTTCGACATAAATAATCAGTGCCGAATAATCAGGCACTACCTGGCACTACCTGGTTCTATCGGGTTAATAAACCTAACAGATTACAATCTACCGAAAAATAATGCGTTATATTGTAATCATTCGACAGTTTACAATTTCGCGAGTTAGATTATAATCTAACGGTTTTTACAATCTTACGGTGACAGATATAAGCAACTGCGTAGGTATACTCATTACTTGCCAACAGGTATCTACAAGTAGGTCTCTATAATTAGGTTTCTACAATTAGGTCTCTACTATACTTGTATAAAGGTATAGTATATTGTACACTTACCCATAGTTTCTTGTTGTAACTCTAGTTTGTACGCGGGGTTGTCGTATGGCGGTAGAGACGACTCTCGGGGCGCTGATGGCACAGCTGAAACGATACCATCTAGTAAATGAAACTAAGATACAGTTTATTGTAAATACTTCTAGCATTTAACTAGTAAAACCAACGAGCAAAACCTAAAATGTTAAATCATTTATTTTATGTCTATTTTGGCGATAACTGAAAACTCATATTTTTGCTTTATTTAGAGAAGTTGGCCCATTAAGTTTTTTTTAACAAATTTGCAACCACGGCGCAAAACAGAAAAGGTCATATCAATATGATTGATATGTCAAGTATCTTGCCATGTGGTGGGAGCAATCAGAAAAATTATATATTTTTGGTAATCTTTGTAATAATTGATGGATGCAGTTTAAAGTAGAAGCGACCTAATCTGGACAGCATCCCACAATGCCACACCAAAAATTGCTCAAAATTATTATAAATTCCCCCCTGCCGGGAATTGTACCTCAGTCTAAAGCACTAATAATTATTAAGACCTTCCTCTGTGACCTGGAACTAAAGTCACTTCATCGCCGATTAGGAGTATGGGTTTAATATAACTGCCATACCCCTAACAGGTTAGCCCGCTACCATCTTAGACTGCATCACTTACCATCAGGTGAGATCGCAGTCAAGGGCTAACTTGTAGTGGTTAAAAAAATCAAGGGCGTATCTTCATAGCTACTCACACGTGATTGGCACAGACCGCGGCCGATGTCGTCTGACCACGACCAGCAGAAGAAGAACAGACGTGAGGGCCGCCAACGCAGCGACCACACCCACTATTACCAATGCTCCGTAGTAGTCTCCCCTAGGCGGGCCACGGCTGCCGGCCACCGAGGAGGCTTCTATTACATCTGCAAAACGATTAGATAAGTTAGTAGGTAGTATTTGATAAATGAAAACCAAACTCAGCGGTAGATCTAATCATTCGCTATCCTTCTCACAACGTTCCCAGTGCAAATGGAATGCGCCCCCCACGGAACTATTTACTAAATTGCATTATATTATCATACTTCACTATATTAATATGTTTCTTCTCTCCCCAACTTTTCTCTTTATATTGTTATTCCAACCCTGTTGTTCTGTTTATATTGTTGTTCCAACACTGTTATTTCAACCCTGTCCCCACTAGCAAAGGTTAACTGCAAGAGATTACCTCTTCGCCTTTGTGCATTGTAATGTATGTGCAATAAAGAATTTAAAGCAAAAACAAACTATTTTCCCTATTTGGACTGGTCAATTTAGAACAGTATCTAGGATATAATAATAATTAATAAATACTTTTTATTTCAAGCAAGTTCTTACAAACTGAAAGCCCATATTTTGTAAGTAACAATTTAACTTAATCTATGTTAGTAAAAAACAAAAACAAAATACCTAACCTAACCTACTCTTATACTTAAAGACTCGGCACGTCTACAAGGCTCTTTGAGGCCTCCTAACGAGAATGTGTGCACCATTCCAGCACGTCCAGAGAGGGCTGTCCAGCTTAGTAGCCAATGCGCTGAGGAGGATGTTGGTACTGCTCACTAGCCTGCACATCATAGACGCGGCACGCTAGTGCACGATCGCGTAGAAAACATCCACGCGGGCGCTCGAGAACATTGCCGACGCACTGCAGTGTCGAGGCCTCCTCAGCACCGCCCTCAGCACATTGTTATATTGAACACGCAGTGCACTGTAGGTCCGCTGCGTATAGTCTGTCCACAGACTGCACGTGTAAAAAGATTGACAGTACGCTCTAAGTAAGGCCAACTTAACCTGCGTAGTACACCTAACACCGTGTAAATCTGCGGGCTAACATATTTCTCCGGACCGACAACGCCCTGCGCTCCCGTTCACTATCACTGTCGTCTCTCAGGCTGTCGGTCACTATATGCCTGAGGTACTTGAACTCAGACACCTGTTTTAGGGGATTTCCACACAGATGTACCTATAACAGGTTTAAATGTGTCTAGTTTGTTTTTTCCCCTGAAAACAAGAAACTCACTCTTCCTAGCGTTGTAACTGAGTCTATTCATCTCGGCATACTCTTCGCATAATTGCAGCAACCGTCTAAGACCCCCGACCGAGCGGCTCAACAAAACCATGTCGTCCGCATAGCTGAGATTGTTCATGCTTACGCCATCAATCGAGCAACCCCCCCCCCCCGCTCTGCTCCGCCCCTCCTCCGTTGAGCCCCTCAATCAGCTGGTTTACATACAAGTTAAACAGCCCAGGAGACGTATGCTTCCAATAGACAATTTACTGATTATATTATTTATAGTGATGAATGGCAATTTTCTGCTCGTGAATATTATATTTTAATATTAGTTTCCTTATCGTACTTCTACTTAATAATTCTGCTTTTATCCCATGGTTTCCTGAGAGTAGAATTTAACTACGCTCTTAAATTGGGAACCTTATAAAATCTGGGAACCAATTCGTTTCGTATACAAGCTCTATGGTGGAAAGCGCTAAACTAGAAGAAGAATGGATTATTACTTACTGTCAATAGGTTCAGATGAGTCCAAAGATTTTGTGTGAATATCCAAGACATTACTAGTCTTCACTTTACCATTGGTTAGAAAGAGTTCTAACCACACACGGCATCTGAAATTTAAAGAATATTCTTTTAATTATATAGTCTATTTTTTTAATTTCTAATGTTATTACACACATACCTATATTAAATAGCTAAGCCAAGCACGTGTTTTAGAAGACCGATTGCTATTGCGGTCCCAAGATTCCAGAAGATGAAGTGCTGACTTTGAGAGGAACAGATGGACATTGATGGATTACATAGACGTCCGAGAAGTAATAATGTCCTCCGAAACGAATTTCGGCTACGGCGGCCAATCTCCAGGGAGATTATAGCCTGCGCGAGAGATATTATAGTGCTCAAGTGTGTGCGTAAACACAGGTGCACTCTTTGTTCCTTTAATCTCATAGTCCAATGGGACGGAAAATCTGACAGGAACCGAGTCGAGAGATCAAGCGCAGGACCGACGGCTTTACGTGCTCTCCGAGGCACGGGGGTACCACATCTTCTTCCTTCTCCGGGCTTCCTAACTCCGGGCTAGTGCTGAGAATTTCTAGTCAGAAAACGCCCGACCCGGGACTCGTCGGTCGCAGTCGAACATGCTAACCACTAAACCAACGAGGCAGTTAGTGAAGTAGACCATTGCTAAACATAAAACATAGATCTAGGCAGCAAATAAAAGGCTTTGACGTTTACAAATCTTACTTTGCATCAGGTTCCAGTCCCGTAAGCGTGATTACAGGCGGTGAATCCCTCGCAGCCAGACGGAAGGCGTCATGCTCCTTTCTGCTCTCCCCACATGCGTGTGCTGCCCTGTACACTCTCACCCAACGCTCAGCGGGCACAGGGATACCTCGCCATGTCATTTCTAATGCTTCAGCGCCCACCGCTCGGACCTCCACTGTCACTGACCAATTGTATGGATCTGGAATTGATATAGGTTACGTAATATTAGATTTCTTTAAAATATGAGTCTTGTCTTTGAGATCTTTAAGTCGTTGTTTTACATAGCTATGTAGGTAGCAACAATGTTCTCTTTTTTATCTTAAGGCGACAAAAATTATCAAAGATCTCCATTAATAGAGCCACTAAAAACACATGTATTTGTTGTTTTCACATTTTTGCAAATGATTGATCTAAGGATTTGCTGAAATGACCATCGTCGGATGGATGAATCATCTCACACAATAAAATAATGTGTTTTGATTTTGAACAATTAATTGGAATTGCTTGGAATTACTTACCAATATATGGTGTAGTGGTAAATTCAACGTTCTCAGGGTCATATAGTTCGGTGGTAGCACGTGGGGGCGGTATCAAGACGAGTGAGGCCTCGTATCTGCTCCCAGGACGGAGATCATGTAGCTCCGCGGCTGACCGGCTGTGGTGGAGTAACTCTGTCATGCTGAATATCGGGGTACCGGTTGGACGATATCTGCAATTCAAAATTTAAAATAGTCTTAGAACTGTTTAATAAATAGATCAATATCCTGATTTCAAATATATTTATTAACTACTGAAAGGCGCAGTGATAGATGTTGATGGAAAATATAAGTTTCATAAAAATTGTAGGGGAGGAAAAACAGAACTTTTTTAGTTCAGAGTCATGTAGGTAACTTGCCTGACTTGTATGCCATCAATAAATTGTAACTCCTCCTCAGTGAAGCGCCTCCAAGTTACATGGGCTGTTGTGTCGTTTACATCGACAACCGTCAATTTGCAGTCGATTTTCCTTCGCTTTTCTTCCGGAGGAAGAACCTGAAATTTATCAAAAGCGTCATCATATCTACGAGCTTTTATATATCAGCTTAATAATCATACAATATTTCGATAGAAAATCGGGAAGTTTAGGGTAAATAGAGTCACTTACTGTTGGTAAATCTTGCGTGCGCACAGTATAAATTTCACTTTCGGGTTCAACAGGGAGGTTGTGCAGGAAAAGCTTTCCTCTGATCTTATATGTCGTTGAGGGTTTCAATCCGGTCAAACGGAACTCCAATCGTGGCGTAGTCAGAATTTCGTCTGCTGGTGCGAACACTTGCGAATACCATTGCGATATATCTTCTTCTCTGTAAAAATAAATTAAAGACTTAGACCAATACGCCAGACCAAAGTGTACCAATGCCACAGAAAAGACGATTAAAGAAAAAAATGAAAAGAACTTACGCCGAGTCAGTATATCTCAAGTCAACACTTCCACGAAGACCAACTAACACTGGTGGAAGACCAAACAACATTTTTATGCTCGTGGGGGAATCCCCTTGCAACGATAACACCGCAAGCTTCTTATTGTCATCCCCAAAGTTTGGTATCGGCAATCCTGGAGGTAAACCAGATAATGCTGGTTCTAATGGACGATGTATGTTATTTTGCTCGTAATCAGCAATGTCTTCTTGTGGATATCGGCTCTCAGGAGGCACCGTTGGTAGAAATGGAGGGGGCTGCCCATGTAACGGAGGTTTTGCAGGGAATCCTGGTACAATTTGACCTGTAATTTTAATTTTCGGTGTTAATATCGATGCTCATCCATTCTATTATGTTATTGAATAGTAAAAGTGTTTTACAATACTACAAACTACAAAGGACTAAATGTTGTGATTAAATCTACTAAAAGTAAACAAACATTAGTTTTAAACAAAAGCTTGAAGTGTAAATAATTTATTTTGCAGTTAGTGTGTTACTGTTATTTTTACGGGTCAGTCTCCGTAAAGATGAAAGTCATTTCTGTCGATGTTGTTAGGGTGATAAGGCCATACAAAATAACATTCATTCCAAGGCTAGGTCACTGACCTGCCGCGGATGTACCGTGACTCTTATCCGCTGATCGTCCAGTGTTTCTATTAACTTCAGATTCTAGTTCCATTTGGTTGAGTAGATGTTCGAGATCGAGAGACGAGTACGTTTTACTAGGAGTTCTTGGAACTTCTTGCATACTAGGTTTGAACATGGAATGTAATTCAGTCTTGGGGTTAGATGGAACTTTGAGTAAAACAGTTTCATACGGATTTGGTGCTTTCGTTAATAAATGTGTATCAGGATCTTTTTTCCATGTGCTAGATTTAATGTCAGTCCGTAGTCCAGACAACAAATCTTTGTTTTTCATTACAGTCACATGTTGTCCAATGGCAGTATGGGACTTATGGTTGGGATAGTTATTGAGATTGGGCAGTAATTTATCAAGTAAATTGATAGACATAGGGTCGTTATTAGACTTGTTATGGAACATTGGGTTAAAATAAGGCTGATTTATGGATACTTCAGGATTAGTTCTCGTGTCACCTAATAGTTTCTGTACTGGAGACTTTTTATCATAAGCAGGAAGAAAGAAATTGTTTAACTTAGATAATGGAATCTTTTTTAGGGTCGGAGTACCATACATTTGCTTCACAAATGAGTCATGGGGATTTGAAGTAATTATTTTCATTGCATCAGTATTTACAACGTATTTAGATTTGTGTGTAAGGTCGCTAAGTTTGCTATCAGGTATATTTGGTGGTTTATTAGGGAAAAAATTCATATCATGAGCTATATGATTTGTGAACTGATTGCTCAAAGAGTCTTTAATATGTGGTGATTTTATATCCCAATCGACATTGTTCATTAACATAGGAATTTGAGGATGTATTGTTTTAAATGGAGAATCGATATCGTGTGGGGTAAATACTGTTATATTATTGCCCATTACTTGTTCAGGTGGTGTATCAATATAAGATTTTGAAGTGTCGTTGTGAATTATATTGGGAATCAAAGTCTTAAGGATTTTTGGGGAAGATTTCATTACAGGACTCAAATGTTTGTAAAAATTTGTTTCTGTAGTCATAGTAGGTGCAGGCAGTAAGTAATTGGTAAATGATGGCATTGCAGGTGTCACTGGCGTCACATAGTTGACCACTATTTGTTTGTGAGACGGCATACCATAGGTCTGAAAAGTCGATGCATTCATGTTTCCAGCTGCAAGCAATAATGTATGATGAATGATTAGCGAACATGCAACTGTTTTATAAAGCTAATGACATGAAAGATGAATAATGTCTCGTATCATAACATGCTTGTTGAAAAATTGTATGATTATAGTGTTTATAAATATGGCATGTGCAATTAAATCGAATATACTATAAAACACAATGATGGTAACTTGATAACTATTCAAAGCTTTTTCTCCTCATAAAATTAAATCTAAGATGTCAGTGAAACTTTTGCTTACCGTGGGGCACGCAACCCCATTGCTTGCAACAGTCGTCGTCGGATATATTTACAGGCGCCGGTCGATGTTGAGGTGGACATCTTAGGGTTTGAGGAGGTAGCGGTGGCAGTGGATTGCACGCCTCTTGGCAATCTAGTTCCCCATTTTCACAAAAACAATGCTGCTCACAACCCGTTAATTCTAGAGGTACTTCGCTCCAATTCGGAATTCTAGAAAAACAGAGTAGACGATAACTTATTAATTACATATATTAAAAATATCAGTACAAAGTGCTACTATTACTCAATTAATATGTTTAATGGTAGGTATTTAGGTATATTCTGATATGCTAGCAAAGCAAGCGATATCTACAATCTGGTACATATTGAGGGACCAACCAAAATCTACAAGAAACGACACTTACGCCACACCGTTAAAATGACAAGTTCCATCACTCAAGCACCGAGCAGTCCTTGGACAACAATTTGGAGGTTGTGGTGGTGGATTTGGCGCCCATCGCACACAACCTTTCGATACAAGTTCCAGACCAACGTGTGAAGGACAAATGAGAGGGGCACATTCTCTAATGTCTTGTCCAGTGCACTCGCACAGTTCCGTGCAACCAATTTGAAATTCATCACCTGGAACAGATAATCAAACGTAGTTATAACAAATGTCTAAAGAAATTCGTAAACATAGTTTTTACTTTAACAACTTCCTCATATTCAAATCAAATCAAATCAAATCAAATCATTTATTTGCATAGATTGCGTAGTACAATTGGTGTTACATTATTAATATTAATTTGAACTACAATCTGCCGTGTATTGGCATGCAAAAATTATATAATAATAATACCTAAATACTTATTCTAAACATCATTTAATTCTTATTATCAATTAAATTATACTATATTTATTATTCTATACAATTTTATATCAGACTACCTATATATATATATATATATATATTTTTTTTTTATTTAATTCCTTGTACCTATTATATTCAATACCGTCAGCCTTATTTTACTAATGTTTTATAAATGTCCATACTATTCATATATTTGTGTCTGTTAAATACTCCTTAATTGTATAATATCTTTTCTTCAGCAAAAATTCTTTAATTTTTTGTTTAAATGTTAGGATATTTAGATTTCGATCAGCCAAAGATGCTGGTAGTTTATTATATAATTGAGGTGCCATATTAAAGAAACTATTACCATAAAATGATGTTGCATGCTGTGTAAAGCACAGTTTATTCTTTCTGCGTTCATTTTCAGAGTATCTAAACAGTTGATAATTTGTTTTAATGAATACTAGCACTTCATATATATACAAGCATGGACAGGTGAGTATTTTAAATTTATCGAAATATGGTTTACACGAATCAGTGGGGCTCAAATGGCTTATGGCTCTTACACATTTCTTTTGACATTTAAAAACTCTATCCTTGTCGGTTGAATTTCCCCAAAATATGATTCCGTATCTAATATTAGCTGTTACATATGCGTTGAAAAGCTATTAACACTGCTGACTGGTTTACAACTTTAGAGAGCATGTACAATGCAAAAGAGAATCTATTTAGCTTCATACATAAATTGTCAATATGGTTTTTCCAATTTAAACAGTCGTCAATATATAAGCCTAAAAATTTTGTGTTTTTTATTTCTGATATTTTTTTACCTAAATAATTAATGTCCAATGTTATTTTATTACGTCTATTTACAAATGTCATTATTTTAGTTTTATCCAGATTTATAATTAAATTGTTGCATGTCAACCAGTTTATGATATTTTCAACAGTACTATTAATGTCATCCTGGAATGAATTCAAACTGTCACCTATAAATATAACTGTGCTGTCGTCAGCAAATAAAATCATCTGATATTCACATATTCATACAAATAAATAATTTATTTATTTCTTTCTTTCTTTCCTTTATCGCTAATTTTTCAATTTTACGGCTCTTAAATTTAAAAGTAAACTTACCCACTCCATAGAACTCTCCGTCATGATAGCAACCGACCTTCGTTGTATTAAAAGTCTCCTCTACTGGAACTTCATTGCCAACATCGGATGCCGTTATGGTAAAATTAAATTTGGTTCCAGTTTCCTTAGTTTTGACTATATAATCTTTGCCACCTTCAAGATTGAGAATTAAATTGGAATATTTCAATTCTATATCACTGTAGGTTTTTCCTCCATCGCTACTCAATAATAAGTGAATGGGATCGTCGCTTATATTCGGATGCATAAGATTAACTTGGACACTATTGTTCTGTAAGACTTTTATTGAGCCAATAGGTTCAGTTAGGACTAATGGGCGATTTGTGGACTGCGGAGTGATTAAATCGTGCAATCCTTTTGGTATCTAAAAATAATGATTTTTTATTAGACTTCATCATTCAATGCGTGTATACTAGTCGATGTTTCCTTTATGTTAATTACCTCCGTTGTAGTTGTTGTTGTGGAACTTGTACTATTATCAATAGATTCTTCGTGGACATCCTGAGAAACGTCACATATTTGTACTTCACAGCACTCGTCATGTGGATCCTGTACGTTAATACATTTATCTGATTGCGGCAGACGCTTACACCTAAAATAAAAATAAACATTCTCCACGTGACATTGGCAAAGTGCATTGCGATGGCGTGGTACTAATAAAAGTCATAAAAAATAAGAAAACGAAGAATATAAACATTCCAAGACTGAAAGCTGCTTACATTGAATTCTCTATAACAGTAGGTACTGTTAGTTTGTAAGGAAATATAAATTCAGATTCAAAACTTGTTCATCAATAAAAAACTTGGTACAACAGTTACGTACAGCGTCGATTTTGATTTAAGCGTTAACGAGATGTATGGCTCACATTAAAAATTTGACGTGCGACATAAATAAAATGTTAAACTTTATAAGTAAACCATTATAGATAAAAATAAAATAAAAAACAAATAAGCTCGTAAATCTAGCACGCAAATATGAATAGTAAGTAGGTACGATGGATTTATGAATGAATAGAAATCATAGTGTTACTCTGAAAATTTTTCAAGGAACTGTCGGTGTTGTCCATATAAACTTTTTGCGGCACTTTGCATTAAAACTAATGATGTTGACTCACCTCGGTTTACAAGTGACGATGGAATGCTCCTCGCATGTGCAAATTTGTTCACATCCGATATTCCACTTTCCGCCCACTGGATAAGTTTCATTGCCGTAACGACACACCTCCAGGGTCGTTATTTTTGTCTCTACATAAAAAAAATTGCAATCTTTCATTCAAATGGTTCAGAGAAACATATTAAGTACTTAAGTTAAAAGAAAAAAATCCAAATAAAAATAGCTTTTCAATACTAAATGAAAGGCTATAGACCTAAGCATAACAAAGGAAACAGTAGAAAGTGCGCATGATCCCTACAAACGCATATATTATGAAGTGTTAAAAGTAGAAATCTATATGGGGTCTAAATAAAATGTATCCATACTATATATTTTAATCATATTAAAATCTATACTAATATTATAAATGCTTAAATGTGTCTGTCTGCTACACATTAACACTTTTCATCCGATGTTGAGGAATTTAGTACAGGCATATGTTGTATACTGGGGAAGGGGACATAGGCTACTTTTTATCCTGGAAAATTAAAGAGCTCCCGCGGAAAAAAAACTTAATCCAAGCGGACAAAGTCGCGAGCATCATCTAGTAATGAAATTATTAGCAAAACTAATTACAACTTTCTAATGAAAGATCAAGTATGCAACTTAACGGAAGAACTTTTAAATGCATAATAAATTACCTCCATTCCCTGTAGCGCAAGCAATAATAGAACAGCATTCGTCTACTGGTGATTCAAAACACAGAGGGTCGTCGAGACGCCTGCCACGACGTATGAATGGGTGTTTGCATCGCGACGAGCAATCAAAAATACCACCCGGAGAACACTCGCAAGTTGCGTCACAGCCTCTATCTATACGTTCACCTATCTGTAATAATATTAATTTAGCAGCATAAGTTTCTTTCTCTCTCTGTCGTATTCCTCATTGCTGAGGGTCGTGACCCCATTCCATTAATCACGTCATCATGGCAGGCAGTTTCTTGGGATATTAATGCGGTGGGTTCCCACTTCGCAGGTCCTCATACGACTCGACTAAGAGTACTAATTCAACTCTTAAGTTACTAACGATTATCATCACATGTTAGTGATAATAAACGGGACCGACGCGCGACGGCTTAACGTGCTCTCCGAGGTACGGAGGTAACGAAAAGGCCAAATTCAAACTTCCAAATTCTGTCACCCATCCAGTTACTGACTTGAGTCAAGGTTGCTTAACAATCGCTATCTACTGATATGCGTTGTTGCAAGTACTCGTCCTTCAATTTTTTTTCTATCTAAGTATTAAACATTCATATTTTGCAGTTTTATGGTTTTAAGTAACTCTATTATTTGTTATTACAAAAAGTAGTAAAACTCATTAGTTTTACGCTTTAAACCATTCCTTGAAATTAGATACGCTAATTATTTTTATTTATACAAATACTTACTAACCTTATATGTAACTTCGTTTTCCTTACACACTGCTTCTATTTCTTCAGATTTATCAACAGTTATCATTGGATTGAATGGCGCTTGGAGGTTAGTATAAAATTTATCAGGTATCTGTTTATTTTTGGACTCCTTTCCTGTTAACCTTGGAGGCTCATCCTCATATTCGTTATCCAAATTTACATCACTAAGATCCTCTAAAGCTTTTTTTGGTCCTTTGGTTTGATTATGTAACGCAATAGCGAAATTTTGTAAGTCGTCAACATTTAAATTTAATAGTCTAGCCTTCGGTCTTGCTATAGATTCTGTGGCTTCGTTAGCTTCAGCAAATGTATGCGCTTCTGTTTTGTTTTCATTTGTAAACTGTTCGACAGCAGTTGATCGTGTTGGCGCAGTTGTAGTTGTAGAAGCTGTTTTTTCAGGAGACTTGACCTCTATCGGTGATGGTATACTATAAGGTACTGTTGATGCTGTTTCGTCATCATCAGTAAGTTTACCTGTAAATAAGGAATATGTAGATAAAGCAAAATGAGAGAAACACTCGGAGAAGGATTTTGTTTTTTAAACATACTTTTCTATACTTGGGCTGTAAATTATACCATAGAAAGTAGTCTAGTAAGTATTACTATTATATTTTCTTATTCTAGTTCTGCGAAAGAGATCGAGCCAAGTCGATCAAGATTAGACGATGCAGAAAACCGTGAGACAGATACCAAACAATTGACACAAATCTTTTAACTATTGTTCCAGCGTCAATAATTTAATGAAACAACGAAGCACTAATGGGAACTTGGTCAATCGCTATGCAACCGTTATTGTAATCGGATCGACATCATTGGTTTAAAATTATAGTACTTAAGCTTTGAGATAAAAGCCATTAGATAGATAGAGGTACGGTTGAATTTAAAAATGACAAAATGTGTAAAAGTTAATAAATACTGTTAAGTATGTGATTCTCTAAGGTAAAATAAAATTTACAACCGTTGCAGTCAAGGTCGATCTCTTCGATGTTACATCGCAGACCGCATCGATGCTAGCAATGCTTAAATTTTTACACTGCATTTTACTGCTGCAGTGTGATTCTCTAATAATGTCGGAATGAACGGTCTGCGATGTAACATCGAAGAGATCGACCTTGACTGCAACGGTTGTAACTTGTAAGTTTTATTTTACCTTAGAGAATCAAATAGCTGTTCAATTAGTGATGTTCACATTGAAAGATAAAGTTATCGTTTGTCACAATAAGGTAATATAGGCAAAATATACAAATCCAAAACTATAAGTGTGCCTAAAGCATGGTAACTTTTCTTTTGAATCGCAATGCAAGTACGTGCTCATAAATAATAATTTAAATTCCTAGTCATTAGTAAGTTAGTCTAACATAAACGAGTTATAAATAATTTACATACCCGGTGTACTGTGACTTTTACTTCTACTTTCTACGGAAAAGATACTCTTTTAATTACAGATGAGACTTATTGTATCGATTCTTTAATAGTATTATCATAATCATCTATCATGACATGATCTTGCATGCTAGTAAATTAAGCATAATATCTAAACTATAATTTTAGATGAGCAGAGCTGACTTATTACCGTACACATTTTACAGATTTATTTAACTAGGACTTTCTTATTTCGATCATTTTACTGATAGATTAATACGTTTTTAAAATGCAACGTTAATGACAAAAACAAACTAGGAGAATGCACATTACTTAAATCTTTAAATGGTTACTGAAATATTGCTTGCTGCTAATAAATGCTTACAGCAATAAGGCTGCTTTTGCGTAAATTAGTTTTAGATATTATAGGTACCTATATGTTTTTCCTCTCTGTAACTATTTGGTGTGCAATAAAGTCTTTTCATTAATTCATCCATTCATTCATACTGAACAAAAATCTGTAAGCGTTAACAACTTTATGTCTAAAGCACGACTTTAAAATCTTCACGGCTATCACAAACTAGGTCATCTAAAGGACGCGAAAAGCTCGAACTGCACCGACCGGTTAATTTGTATACGATATAGAATCAGCCCCATTCACAATGTGGTATTGACCGAGATTACCAGACGCAATGGCGATCGGACGTTCTGTTTCATTCGATATTGAGCCTATTTATCTGTTATTGTGGTCAGACCACTAGAATCATATTAATTTAAAAGTTTTGATCAGCCCTGACTTGTAGAATAATCCAAAATTTCACCTACATATTTACCTATACAGTTTAGTCCTCTCTCCAATTGTAGGTAGGTACACCACAATTATTAATATAATATTGTAAAGAGTTGCCAGAGTTGGTGAAATATCTACTTACCTATCTAACAGTATCCGCACCATCTTACTAATATTATAAATGCGAAAGTTTGGATGGATGTATGGATGCATGGATGGATGTATGGATGTATGGATGTTTGTTAAACTCAATCACGCCCCACGGCTGAACGGATCTAGCTGAAATTTGGCACAAAGATAGATTATAGTCTGGAATAGGTAGCACATAGGCTCAAAAATCCTCAATCCACGAAGACGAAGTCGCGGGCATCAGCTAGTATGAAGCATATAAAACGAAGCATACTTGCACACTAAAGATTTTAAAAAGTAGAAACCCTTAAAATACCGATGACATATTGTGCTAATGACTAATAACGCGTTATGACCATACAGTTGCGTAAACGCATCGTGTATCCGGCTCCTTGTATAAGTATTGTGGTTACCAAACGATTTCAGTAATGTCCCAATTTCATGCTCCAACAATAATAATCAGTGACACTATTTTGGTTTAAATTTGTTGTCAATTTTAATAACAATTTGTTGACGTTTATAAAGTTAAAAGCGCCAATTTAAATTTACATACCCTATAAACAAAATTAAACAGATCTAAAACAACTTGAACACGTTGACCGCGAATTTTTTAGCACTACATACTTTCAGTTTTGCTATGAGATTTTTGTCTAACCTTTGTCCGATTAGTTATACCTACCTACTCTTTAACTCATTAGTTTGGAACACTTCCAGCTTTGCCGACTTTAATTGGATTTTTATAAAAAACTGTAATAGTACTTAAAACAAGACGGATCTGAAGAGACATCTGCGTATATCTTTTATGAAAAAGACAAGTTTGAGTTTGAGCTTTGAGTTTATTTAGTTTAAATTAGCTTTAGATCGTGGTTTTCCTTTTTTAGAAACCAGTTTTTTAAATCCCGACAGTGTAGTATCGTATTTGGTCGCCCTACTTATGTTTATGCGTGATAGAGCATCGGCATCGGTTCGGCTCATCGCTCGTAAGCAACACATAAGGAAATCCGTTCACATCTCAAGTTCAAGTAACAGGTGGACATCCGTGGGAGAACATCCGTGAACTTACATTTTTAGAACTTTTAGTCAGTAGAAATCAGTGTGAACTAAAACATAAAGAGTCAAGTCAAGTACCAGTACGAAAACAATTCTAGGTAAGTTACCCTTTTCATCATTTTAGGTGGATAGGTATCAATATTATGTATCAGCAAGAAAGGTAGGTAATTTACAATGAACATTTAATTCAAGTGCTTACCTATCCATGCTTTTCCAGGAGTGGTAACTAACGGTATAAATGTCACCGTAAAATTGCAAAAACCCTTTAGATTGTAATCTAACTAGCGAAATTGTAAACTGTCGACAGATTGTGAACCGCTCAATGTTCTGAGTGTCAATTTTTTAAATATTCGTTGCATTAACGTTTTCTTGTCTCTTTCTTGTAGGTTAGGTTAGGGTTCGACATAAATAATCAGGTAGTGTTAGTGCTAGTTATGTTTTATCGGGTTAATATACTTAACAGATTACAATGTACCGAAAAATAATGCGTTAAATTGTAATCTGTCGACAGTTTACAATCTCGCCAGTTAAATTACAATATAATGCGTAGATATAGGTACATCGTACGATAACTTGAAATAAGTACTTAACTAAAAGTAAAATAAGTGAGAATACCATAGAATTGAAGTGTTACCCATACCCTTTTATAAGCCGACTTGAAATTACTAAGTTAAAAGACATAAGTACCAATTTGTGGCTTGAGTAAGGTTTTCTTCGTCTATTTGCATAGGCACCTTATAATAATGTGATTTTGTATATGCTTACTTGCTCATGAACTTTATGTTTGTGTACTCTTCTTGTCAACCTTCAAACACCTTCACTTTCCCAGCTTTGAAGCATTCATTCGTTCGCATCAAAGCTTTTAAGTGGAACAAGGTCAGCAAACAATGGTGTTTAAGACGTTGATGCATGGTGATGGCATCACGATATCGTAGATTAGATATATTGAAATGTAGAGGATAATAAACTCTAATGTTGTTCGTTAAGGGTTCAATTTTGAACCTATTCTAATCATAAGCTTAATTGATGTCAATACCTTCTCAATCGGCAAATAAGGGATTATCAATTCGTGGAATTGCATCATTATACTCGTATTATTAGAATTATTTCTTCATAGTTTGTTTTTTGGTATTTATTTGTGCCAGCACAGCACAATTTACTACACAGAATTATTAATTACTAGCTGATGCCCGCGACTCCGTCCGCGTGGAGGTATGAAAAATAGATAGTAGCCCATTCTCAGACCTACTGAATATGCATATTAAATTTCATAAAAATCGGTCAAGCCGTTTCGGAGGAGTATGGTAACTAACATTGTGACACGACAATTTTATATATTATATAGAGAAGGTAATATTATTAATTACACAAAATGTAAGTAGGTTGTAGGTAGGCCTTCTGTGATCTAATTATTACATGATTTATAGACCGCGAATGCGACTCGAAGCCAACGTTTATAGGTATAGTAGCTGATGCCCACGACTACGTCCGCGTGGATTGAGGTTTTTTGGTTCCCGCGGGAACTCCTTAGTTTTCCGGGATAAAAAGCTTATGTGTTATTCCAGACGATAATCTACCTCTGTGCCAAATTTCATCCAGATCCGTTCAGCCGTTCGGGCGTGATTGAGTAACAAACATCCATCCATACATCCATACATCCATCATCCAAACTTTCGCATTTATAATATTTATAAGTAAGATTATTATATATTATACTAGCTGATACCCGCGACTTCGTCCGCGTGGATTGAGGAGTTTTAGTTCCCGCGGGAACTCTTTAATTTTCCGGGATAAAAAGTACCCTATTATTTAATCCGGACTTCTAACTTTACGTCTGCAAAATTTCAAAGCAATCGGTTCAGTAGTTACGGCGTGAAAGCGGAACAAACATACAAACAAACTCACTTTCCCATTTATAATATTAGTAAGGATTATTTGATTGATAATAATATGAAGTAGGTAATCTAGGCTTAGCTGCGATAAGGCTGTTCAACGATATATCATCCTCTTTGCAGGTTAGCGTGTTTGCATCATAACGAATTTTAATTACCTCCTACCTAATGATATCGCGGGAGGTAGTCGGCCAATAAACCTGTCATTGGTAAAATTATGTGGGTTTTATTCAAGTAAAATAACCAGTTCCATGTAAATAACTTTGCAACTTGCAACCAAATAATAGTCATATATGAATACTGGTTGGATTTTTTCTCAACGACCACCCTAGTGCATGGTGGTTAGCGCTGCGGTCTTGTAAAGGGAGATCCCGGGTTCGATTACTATGTGGGTCAAGCTGGGAATTATAAATTGACTAATTGTTTGACTGGTTGGAAACTCAACTGCGATTTGGGAAATCTTTATCATTTCATTTGCCGGCCGACTACTCTCATAATACCAAGCATAGGTATTATGAGCTTCTCCTAATTATAATTGTTTATGCCATGGCTCACTACACTGGTTACGCTCGGTTTGGCAAACATCACTTCACTTTCAGGTTAGCCCGCTACCATCTTCGTGTGTGTGTTCTGAACTTCTGGGGTTATTTTCCGCACTTGGTCGAGTTCGTCCGCTGTACGGTACGCTACAATCTTAAACTCCATCATCTCTTACCATCTGATGAAGACGCGGTAATGGGCTATAATACTGTTGAAGATCACGTAAATGACAAAGGAGCATGGATTTGACTCGCTCCAGCAATGCTAACGACAGCTGTTACTTATGTATTGTACAAATTAATGAAAGTGTACCTAAATTATTTTTTTTCAAAAGAGCAACCGCCAAGTTTCTTGCTGGTCCTTCGCGGTAGGAATGTCATTCCGACCCAGTGGTAGATTCACTCGATGATTCAAAAGTACTTGTAAAAGTTTATTTGAATAAAAATCATTGGAATTGAATAGATATTTTAGTGGAAAAAATCCTAAACAACGATTATCTGAAGCAACAGCTGCTGCACGTAAGTAAAACAGTCGTTCACATAATCGCGACAACTGGCGCGTGACGGGCGTCCGGAGTCGCGCAACCTGCGTGATTTTCTTAAGAAAAGGCTTTTACCATACAAGATGTTATCCGTGATTTTGTGCGCTATGAATAAATTATTATTTTACAGATGATGCCCGCGACTTCGTCCGCGTGGATTGAGGTTTTTTGATTCCGCGGGAATTCTTTAATTTTCTGGGATAAGAATAGAATAAAATAGAATTTATTTGCTGACCCAACACATAGTAAACATAGATCATATAGAGATAATACTTAAAATCTAACATAAAATACTTAATTAACATCTAAAATGTGTCGTGCCAACGAAAGGGCCCGAACTCTGCTGAATGTTGTGGGTACAAAATGAAACCAAAACAAACAACAAACAAAATGGGTGTAATAAAAAGTAGACTATGCCCTTCCCCGGGATACAAACTACCCCTATAGCAAATTGTATCCATAACGGTTGAACCACCGAGTAGTAAACCTATTGAGAGCTAATAGCCACATTTTCGCTTTGAAACACATCTCACCACTTTCAGGCGGGGGACGAGGTAATAATAGCATTTCTCATTGGCTGACTCAAGGTCAACTTTACACAGTTAAAAGTACAAAGTATATGTTACCGCGGCACTTGGGCTGCCCTCTGCGCGACAAAAATGTATCGATAAAAATTACCAGTAGGTACCTATTGGAAAATCAATACAAATAATTGTATTCAAACAGCAATATACAACCATATGTATGATTATGCCTCGTTGGTCTAGTGGTTAGCATAGTCGACTGCGGATCACGAGGTCCTGGGTTCGATTCCCGGTCGGGCATAAAAGTTAGGTATTGGGTTTTTCAATTAAGAAATTCTCAGTGCCAGCCCGGAGTTGGAAGTTGGCGGTGTTTCACCCCCGTGCCTCGGAGAGCACGTTAAGCCGTCGGTCCCGGTTATTATCACTAACATGATAATAGTCGTTAAAGCCCGCCAACCCGCATTGGAGCAGCGTGGTGGGTCTAAGCTCTAATTCCCGCTCTCCTATGAGAGTGGAGGCCTGTGCCCAGCAGTGGGACGTTAATAGGCTGTAGTGATGATGATGATGATGTATGATTATGCATAATTATCTGATACTTATATATTTTTTTTAATTGCCCAAGTTCTATACTAAAGAACTTA
Organism: Erebia epiphron; assembly: GCA_963932025.1. Taxonomy (NCBI): domain Eukaryota; kingdom Metazoa; phylum Arthropoda; class Insecta; order Lepidoptera; family Nymphalidae; genus Erebia; species Erebia epiphron. The sequence goes on from OZ009946.1 coordinate 7,449,167, forward strand.
AGTTTTCAACAACAACTTTTAATCAAATAAATAAGAAACCTGATCTTCTACTTCAGAATTGTTCGGAATTTAATGAAATATAAGTTTTTACTCAATAAATTAATTTATTGGCATTCAAGTGGTCTAAGGCTATCGATATAATTTATCGATAGTTGCACGGGCTACACTGGGCTATGCGTGGAAGAGACGGAGATATGTAGAACTACATGTGAAAGACAAAGAAATACTGAAAGACATCAACGGGTTCCTTTTCATTTTTGTAAATATTTTTATTTCTTTGCGTATTGATGATTTTCATTTATTATTACAAAACGACACTTACTTATGAAATGTTATCCCATCCTTTACATAGCTGGAGGTATTGCTTCTCTTTCCACGCCATTTAATGCTACAGAGAGGCCTAATTTTCGTTTTATACTAGATCAATTCCCGAGCACTGTCGAATACGGACTGAGGGCGACTATAGGCACAAAACGTAGCGTTAGCAGTCATACTGCTAACGTTTGGCTGGTGAGGGGGCACGCTATGCTCAGTCAATTGGTTGTATGGTCTGTGGGTTGAACAGATGGGCCGTGAAAGCGTAGCAGGCAGACAGACAGACAGACGCACTTTCGCATTTATAATATTAGTATATATTAGTATGGATTTCCACTTTTTCCAGATAAAATAAGAGAGCTTATGGAGCTCTCTCTAATATCTGGATTTAAACTCTATGCTAAATTTCAGAAAAAACAGACAAAACAGCAGAATATTATACAGTTTATATGGAAAAACAGCCGTCGCTTTTGTTCTTAATAAATCTTAGCAGTTAAGCTGTATCTTCAAGCAATAAACCAAAAAGGTAACGGACATCAAGATAGACAGACAGACGCGTCTATAGTCTATACCTATATTCTAGTACGGATAAACGGATGTAATTTTCTGTTGTGGAAACCAGCTAATCGTAAAAAAGGTTTAATGATAACACAATGGTGTTTTATACTTATGTGAGTACCTAATAATAACTATGCGGAACGTACCTAAAGAAAATGCGGAAGAAAAGTTACAGCCTCTATACAGAGCGACAATTTACATCTTACGTTTGTTTGTGGATTGGAAAGTGGGATTGTAAGAAATGTCTAGACATATCTACGTAGTGTCAGTCATTAATGTCTAAAATAATAAAATCGGGTAATAGTTTATTTGTTTGTTTATGAGTAAGTACCTATTATATTGACTGCCTCGTTGGTCTAGTGGTTAGCATAGTCGACTACGGATCATCGAGGTCCTGGGTTCGATTCCCGGTCGGGCATAAAAGTTAGGTATTGGGTTTTTCAATTAAGAAATTCTCAGTGCCCGCCCGGAGTTGGAAGTTGGCGGTGTTTCACCCCCGTGCCTCGGAGAGCACGTTAAGCCGTCGGTCCCGGTTATTATCACTAACATGATAATACCTAATCGTTAAAGCCCGCCAACCCGCATTGGAGCAGCGTGGTGGGTCTAAGCTCTAATTCCCGCTCTCCTATGAGAGTGGAGGCCTGTGCCCAGCAGTGGGACGTTAATAGGCTGTAGTGATGATGATGGATGACCAATTATATTATAGTTCAAGTACAATTTTATATTATATGCAATATATGTACATACATTACTCAAGAGTTACTCTCAACTGGAATATAGAGTTATTCCAATTTACAGTTGAGTTAGATTTTTAATTTTCAGCTATACCTATCATGTATAGCCTAACTAGATGATGCCCGTGACTTCGTCCGCGTGGATTAAGTTTTTATGATTCCCGGGGAAACTCTTTAATTTTCCGGGATATAATCTACCTCTATACCAAATTTCATCAAAATCTGTTGAAATGATGGGCCGTGTCGTGGCCGTATTACCGACGGTCGATACTGTTGAAACCAAAGGAAAGATTGATATTTAGCACAAATTAGGGAGGTAAACTTACAAAAATAAAGCTTAAAAACGTAGGATGATACAATGATCAGGAAATTTTCCTCATATTATAAACTAGTTTCATATTTTAATCACTTCCGTACTATGGTAGATACAATAAATAGTACAGCGGTTCTAGAATAACGTGTAATTATAGGGTACTGCCTACCTGAGACCCATTTGTGATAGATTGCCGGATTGCCATAGCCGGCAACCATCTCGCTTCCTACAAAAACCGTGAAGAACACATTTAAAAAAGAACAAAGCCCAACGGAATGCGTTGATCTTCCTTTGAAAAAAAACGGCGGGTGAACTCACGACTCTACAATGCGGCGGTTCCGTCACATTTCATTTGCTTTTTGCTTCTTTGAAAGCCGTTTTCAATAGTAAAGACATGCCGTAATAATTTTTTTAATTTTTTTTGCAATTCTTTCACAGGGTACGAGTACTTAGTAAATGGTCTATGAACTACACCCGCTTGGAAAATACCTTCTTACTTTTTTCAAAACGAGGAAGAAACTACATCATTGCTATTTGCTACCAACCAAATAGGTGTGCGGGCGGAAAAACTTTATGAAAATCATTATTTTTAGGAACATCAGTGCAGAAATTGATGTAACTACTACTTATTATTAATTACTACTTATTATTACTAACTTAACAGTAATAATAAATAACTAAAACACTATTATCAAATAATCTAAAATCCATACTAATATTATAAATGTGTGTCTGTCTGTCTGTCTGTCTGCTACGCTTTCCTTGCCCATCTGTTCAACCGATTTTGATGAAATTTGGTACAGGGATAGGTTGTATCCCGGGGAAGGACATACCTAGGCTACTTTTTATCCCGGGAAATTCAAAGGTTCCCGCGGGAATCAAAAAATGTATCTGTTCAACCGATTTTAATGAAATTTTGTACAGGGGTAGGTTGTATCCCGGGGAAGGACAAAGGCTAATTTTTATCCCGGAAAATTTAAAAGTTCCCGTGGGAATCGAAAAAACTTGGTCCACGCGGACGAAGTCGCGGGAATCATCTAGTAATTTAATATTTTCCTCGCAGATGTAGTATAAAGCATTATGTAGCACTCGGGAAAATGTAAGATTCCTAACTCGCATGTATTGAGGCCCTTCGGCTGCGCTTTGAGCCTAAAACTACACCCTCGTTAGTAATCGGTCACTTTCTTTCCACAGTGAAAAATGTACCAATAAATATGTGAAATAAGTATTCGTAAGGGTGAAAGAATAGCTCCTGCGATAACACGTACATACTGCGATGAAATGAAAAAAATACACTAAGCAATTATGTAGTATACGTTAATAATAAACGGGTATGTAACTATGTATGTTTATATTTAAATATCTTTACGTTTGAATAACTTCATTTCGAATATCTAGAGATAGATAGATTCCATGAAGTTCCATAAAGTTTTACTAGAAAATGGCTCAGCCCACATTATGACTCAGAACTTGAAAAAATTTGTTAACCTTATTAGTTGCACATCGAAGCAATAAAATATAGTAAATCTTAGCCAATCCATACTAATAAATATTATAAATGCGAAAGTGTGTCTGTCTGTCTGTCTATCTGCTACGCTTTCCCGTCCTATCTTTTCAACCGATTTCGCTGAAATTTGGTATGGACTTATGGAGGTAGGTTATATCCCGGGGAAGGACATAGACTTTTTATCCCGGAATATTAAGGAGTTCCCGCGGGAATCAAAAAACCCTAATCCACGCGGACGAAGTCGCGGGCATCATCTAGTGTCAAAATAATATCGCCTTTTTAAGAAATATAGGCATAGAATACCTTAGTTATATTATTATTATATTTTTTTTATTGAAAATAATACAATAGAACTTAATGCTAGCTAGCCTAACCTAATTACTATATAAATCATGCCCGCGTGGAATGGTGGCAAGAATGCTGGCTGCATTTCCGCGCTGGATAGCCAGGCTGATCCTTTGCGCAAAAAATGAGCCAGCCCTTCTGTCACCAGATGAGGCAATTAACCGCGGTGAAATATCTCGTAAAAAGTTTTTGGCACTAAGACTCCATGGCCCCAGGGTCTCCACGGCAAACGGAACAAATATGTAACTCTCTATGAGAGAGGCATACTTCCGCCGCTTGCCGGATTCAGCCTTTTCTGCTGCGGCTCCCGGCCTTGATGCTGTCTCCCTGATGTGACACGGGGCCAATGTGTCTACGCATGTTGCGTCCCACATTAGCGCCCGTCCCCGTTCCCAGGGAACCAGCGTCAATCCATCAGGTCTCTTGCCATCATCCCGACTTATCCCTGCCGGCTCAATGAGCGCAGGAATATCTATGGTGGCAAGAGCCCTTTTGATCGTATCATTGAGAGAGCCATGCCGAAAAAGCCTACCGGCGCTCCTTTGGCAAGAGAGTCCGTGAATTCCAAATTTATCAACCTCTTTTCCACACGGACATCTGTGCTCGTAGCACAGGGGTGCTCCCAATCTGAGACCTAGAGCCACACGAAAACTTTCATTATCTAAAAGAGTGCCGAGATTTGTCGATGGCAAGGCATGAAGCCAATACCCGGATTCTTTTTCAGATAAGGCTAGAAGCCTTGCTCGATCTCTTTCACTTGTAAGATTTTGAACCAAATTTGTATGTGTCAGCCGAACCAACGGCACATCCCAAAGTTTTTGTGTGAAACATTCCTTCGGGATGTCGTCATTGGGACACCTGACCTTCCAACTCTCTAGGGCCTCTGTGGCATAGATCAATGAAACTGGATTAGAATTAAGAATCTGAGAACTAAGCTCTTTTATACTATGCACAGAGGACAGAAAAGCCGGAAGAGCAACACTGGAAATTTTTCTCACGCCGATGCCACCATACTTGACCGGTAAAGTAGCTTGATTCCAGGACTGATCATCAAAAGATAAATTTAGAATTTTTTCTAGCGTATCTCTTAAGGTGGCATCCATGATATCGAGTAGTCCAGGAAATTTCCAAATTGGGCTCGCACGGAGAATATAAATTAATTTAGGTACAAAAAGGCAATATTTTAGGATCGAAAATGCTATGTGAGAATTTAGAGCGCCCAATTTGTCAAAATGTGCCGAAAATGTTCTGACTTTTTTGTCCAAGATTGGTTGTATGGCTTCGTTAAAAAGAGGAGCACCAAGAAGACAAAGTGAATGTTTATCGAGAATCTTAATATTAGGGGCAATTTCGTTAAATAATTCAGAGGCCGATAATATTCTATCTTGCGATAGTTTTCCTGTGAAGAACAGTTCACATTTGGAAAAATTTAGTTCTAAGCCAATTTTTTCCAAATTGTTGCTTAACATTGTTAAGATCTTTTAGAACGTTATTATATTTGAACTATGTAGGTAGATCGAACTGAAAGTAGTATCATTTCATTGGATAAAAATAATTTTAAGCTCACAAAAATGTACTTACCTATTATTAAAATATAACTATAACTACATACTATGCTATACTATGTTATAAACCTATATGTGTTTGATTCTTAGTTTTCGCATTGTACTTCTATATCAAGTTATCAACACATAAAATGATGTTGATACAATATGCGTGTTTTTGCAGTCGTAAAAATTACGTCATATCTAACTACATTAAAGTTAATAAATTCATGAATATATAAAGATCCATATTATTATACCTAAGCAAGCAGCAAAAAGCTAAAGAAGCTATCAGACTGAGTTAAACTTTTAACCAGTACCAGTAGGTATTATGAATATGTTATAGGTAAGTAGTTTTTAATTCTAAAAATCATTTAATATTTATATCATATTATATGCATGCTAACTTCCCCATAAAAAAGACGTGAAACAAAACAACTAAAACATTTGATATTTATAAATGTGATATAAAGTTTCCATTCAAGAAAAGAATAATAATCTGCAGGTTATTTCGGCACATCCATATAAATCTTTATGAGAAAAAACTTGTTTCTAACGCGTTTACCTATATACTTTGAACCACGCTCTAGCCTCTAACCATGAAGCGAAACTGTTATGGTTGTGTCTAAAAAAATCAACTGTTTGAATGCTGATGAGTTTTAATTAAGTATTACACTCTTTTTTTTAAATATTCCTCATATCAGTTTTGTGGGACTGTTCCAGACTGTAACTTATAACTTTCGGCTTTGTAGAAACCTCCTCCCTGTTCCTCGTAGGAACAACCTTTATTATTAACTCAAATTTTGCTTCAGTCTACTTAGATTATTTGCCAGAAAGAGCAATCCTTATAGTATGTAAGCCAGACTAAAGGACTGCTATGGTGTCATTTTTTTAAAATGTAAATAAAAAAAAAAATTGTGTCATATAAATGGGGTAATCATAAAAGATCTTACAATAAAAATTTCCTTGTCGAATAATGAGCGATACGCGAGGGCGAATGAGAAAATGCGGGGTATACACAGACTAGTTATACCTACAACCAACTACCTACTTACTCGGTGGTTGAATAATACGGGGCATAGCTAAATATAAATACATATTTCTGTTCGCGAACTTCATTTTACCTACAGCCACAAATAGAGTAAGTAGCTGAATAGTCGATTTAAGAACCGATGCATGGTTCTCTTCTGAGGGCGACTTTAAAGTAAACACTTCTTCTAACCATCTTTAACGATACGATACGCCGTTAAACAAAAAGGTAGGTAATTCTCCACTCTAGTTTCGCCGATAATCATCTATGCAGAGCATGCCTGAAAATTGGAGAGTGATGAAACAACTGAACATATTGGAGTATCGGCCCCACGCGAAGCCTGAATTGGCCGCAGCGACTCTGTATGAAGTCCTCACAGACCTTGGTGAACTGATTGGTTCCTGTATACCTACAGCTACCATCAGGGAGCTACAACGGATTTGTACGGAAGGAGTCGAAGCGGCCAAGTCTCCTTAAGAACAATTAAAGTGTGGGTATGTGCAATAGCTTTCTAGCTGTCCCACTGTCAAAAGAGGTGCGGTCAGTGGTCACTGTGTGTTAATGTTTAAGTTTTCTCTAAGTATTTGTGTCCTGCTTCATGTTGTTGATCTTATGGGGGTGACATACTCAGTATTGAAAAAACCCCCAATTTTCCGGGATAATTAATTAAAAGATGAACTTTAAGTAGATACTTACTTAGTTCCGTATCGCAGTCGGTGTATTCGTGGTTGCAGTCGACGGTGTAGGCGGCTGCGGCGACGGCCAGCGCGCACCACAGCGCCGCTGCGCATGCGGCCCGCGACATCACCGCTCCCGCTCCATCTGTAAAGGACAATAGGGATGATGCCTATATCAAAAATAAATTGATTATTAAATAGAGGGTCCTTCTAAATACCTGATATTCACATCCTCGGTTAGTTTTAAGTTTGATAACCGCTTTAAAATATGGATTAAAGAAAAAAAGTGCGTTGAAATTTGATGACAACTGTGTCACAACTGTGAATTTCATACAACTTCCATACTAGAAGCGCGTTTATAAGTTTGATAAAGAGTTGCTGATTTGATTGAGTTGTCATCATCCCTATTTTAATTGTTGAAGTCAAAAAAATTTAGGGACTCAGTCGAAGGAGTAACGACGCACATTCACTTTAGTTTATTTCGTTCGCGTTGTGATTGCGAATATGAAATAATATTTATTTTTCATGTAGGACCACTTTTGTCACTTGTGATACGGACTCTACCACCTGCATAGGGTGACCCACGACGTGCAACAGAATATTCACTTGAATTTCCACTGGCTTCTGATTTATTTCACACGCTTTACAATAATTTCATAACTTCGCTTCCATATCATCCATCTCTCATTAAGGCTCTAGGCGTCCGACGCATTTTTATCGAAACAGAACCCAGACGGCGGTGATAATACACTGTCCATAATAATATTTCAAATACCTAACAACCACTAATTATTATTTTATTTAAAATAACTGTGTGTACGCCATGTAAAGGACGCGACAATCAAAGAGGAGCGTTGGGCATGTACCGATTTATTCTAGATCAACTTGACATTCCACCCTTATAAAATATTAGCCTACCCTCACACCACCTACGTGTCACCCGATAAGTTATTACAAGTACCTATACTCGGAATTTTAATTCGACTCCAGATTTGACAATTTCAGTGTTGCAACGTTATGACAAGTACTAAATAGTGACGTTGCGAAATTATTCGATACGGAAATAGAATATTTCCGGATCAATTATTCCTCTCGTTTATAGTAGTATATCTAAACAACTACTACTTTACTTAATAGAAACTAAGTATATCAGGCCTGACTGCCTCGTTGGTCTAGTGGTTAGCATAGTCGACTGCGGATCACGAGGTCCTGGGTTCGATTCCCGGTCGGGCATAAAAGTTAGGTATTGGGTTTTTCATTTAAGAAATTCTCAGTGCCAGCCCGGAGTTGGAAGTTGGCGGTGTTTCACCCCCGTGCCTCGGAGAGCACGTTAAGCCGTCGGTCCCGATTATTATCACTAACATGATAATAGTCGTGAAAGCCCGCCAACCCGCATTGGAGCAGCGTGGTGGGTCTAAGCTCTAATTCCCGCTCTCCTATGAGAGTGGAGGCCTGTGCCCAGCAGTGGGACGTTTAATAGGCTGTAGTGATGATGATGATGATGAAGTATATCAGGAAAATAAATTTCTGAACGGATAATTTAGTTATGACGATTAATTTTATTAAGGATCTGAGAGTTTTCTTTAATAATTGTGTGTGAAATAAATAAAAAAATGTGATCATGGAGAGAAATAAAACAAAATGGCGATAGCTGCACGAGCGCGCACGGGTTGCCAATACAGAAAACTATCTAGGCTCTTTTATTATAAGTTTTGTTTTTAATATAAAAAACAAAAATATTAACTTTTTATAAAATAAAGCAGCGGTTACTAATTAATAAATAATTATTATGAATAATTATGTGTTTATTTAAATAAAAATGTAACATCACGTACTTAATTAAACATCGGACATATGAGTTTTAACCAGCCAAATACTAGATGGCGCCACCAGTAGGTTACCTCGCGCTCGCGTTTTGTATATCCGTAGGGATAAGTTGGCCACCGCGGCCAGCTTTCGACATTCGCACCGTATGGTTACTGCAGTGCTTCAGCGAGCGCTTTCCACTAGGAGACACTCGCCGGACTAGTGTTGGGTAGGACAAGCAATTTCGATGAGTTTGTATGAGTAACTCATTCAGTTTGGCGAGGCAGTACATTGTACTAGTCATGGGCGTTTTTGATATTTTTCACCATCGTTGCTCAACGTTGTTTCGATGCCGTCACCCGTTGTCAACATCGTTGTTTCCGACAACGGTGTCGGACATCCAGCTAGCGCTATGTAGGTAACATGTATGGTTATTGTTTGGCGTTTTCATAAACGTTGTTACTTGTTATATTGAAGTGCGATGCCATCTTACTTCAACGTAATGGACTTATTTACTATTTATTTATTTACAATAAGATTCTTAAGCATCTATACACAACTACTGAAACTGACGACAGTAACTTTTAAAGATCGAGCGCGAAGCCGCGAACTATGAATTTCGTTGTCGTAATGAAAAAAATCAAAACAAACATAGCCTTGAAACAACCATCGAATTGTTTTAACGTTCGGCTGCCATCGTCGTATGACATCGGTCGTTGTTGGTTATTGTCGGCACTCGGCATTAATCGGTGTGATCGCGTTGAATTTCGTTGTTAGTTGTTACCACAGACACAGAATAATATAATAGTACTGTTAGTTGTTACCACAGACACAGAATAATATAATAGTACTAACACAGAGTACTTTGTTCGGTGTTGCCCCCATCCGTTGTTCAACATTTCGGCAACGGATGCCAACATCGTAAATTAACATCGTTGGTGAGCAACGTTGTTTTAAAAACGGCCACCTCTACATTGTACCACTTCAAATGAGGTGGGACAGTGTCTCATTAATGGGACATTGTCCCAAAAATGTGACATTGTCCCACCTCATTTGAACCCTTGACACAAAACACATACGAGGCTTTGATCTGAGCATAGAAGAATGGGGGATAATATGGGACAATATGATATGTGTTTTGTGTACTAAACCTACATACCTCTAATTTTGCCGCTTCACTAATACAACGTAAATCGTAATTACAAAACAAACAAAAATGAACAATTTGAATTCGAATGACAATTATTAATTCATTCATCGACCGACCGATTGATCTAATCGACACGACCACAGATAACTATAGACACGACACCGTCAGATTTTCACTCACAGCTCACTTCATTCAATCGTCCTACGAACGAAAGTAGTAGTACTCAACTACTCTCTTGACCGCACACATTCGTTCGTGCGGCCGCGCCGTCTCGCTCACTCGCTGCGCTTTGTAATGAAGCGGAAGGTGAACCAACGAGTCGAGCGAGAAGTGCGACTGCGACAGAAGATAGGACGACAACGACAATGACTTGCTTTGCTTTTACTTACTCGCTCCTCACCTCGCGTCACTACTCACTACTCGTCAGTTCGAGATTCATTCATTTTTGCATGTCACAGTGAAGCGGTACAAAATATTTTTTTGAGGTGATGGGACATTGAATCATTTTGTCTGGGACATTTGAAGTGCCTCTTGTATGTCCTACCCAACACTACGCCGGACTCTGTAGTCAAGTCAGTTAATCTTAGTATAGGGTTGTGCTTCCGACTGACGCTTCCACTGCGTGGGACGGCATTAAGGGACTCAACTCTCGTACCCATTGTACTTACTTATAAGTGTTCTTTCAATAAAACGTGCTTCGCTGTTTACCTCGACTCTACCTTCCACAACAAGCTCGCACACACCTCCCCTTTACATCTGGCGCGCAACGTGGAGCCGCTATTTTCCAATCTGGCGGACAACGTAGGCAAATTGAACACCACAGGCCCAAAATTTCACGTGACAAGATCGGGTCGCACAACGACACTGCGCCAAAGGAGAAAATCAAATATGGCGCTGACGGCGGAGCAATTTCAAAAGCTGCTGGAACAAAACCTTCAACAGCAGAAATCCCTCATTGCTGCTTTAACGAAACAGAAAAGCGGGAACATGACAAAGTGCAAATGTTTCTTCAACGGCGAGAAGGAAACCGAAAAGGTGGAGTCATTTCTGTCTGCTATTCACCTCTTCAGAAACCTGGAAGGAATCTCGGATGAGGACTTCATTCAAGGCTTACCATTGGTGCTGCATAAGGACGCCGGTACTTGGTGGCAGGGCGTCAAAGAAGAAATAACGACCGTGGCGGATTTCGAATCGCGCTTGAGAGAGAAGTTTTCACCATTGAAACTTCCACATCTTCTTTATCAGGAATTGATGACCATTTCACAAAGTGCCTCTGAAACAACTGAGAATTTTATCACAAACAAAAGAATGCTTTTTTCGTTATTACCGGAGCCAAAACATCCTGAGCCACAACAATTAGATTAGATGATTTACCACCTATTGCGATTGGACATAAGAGACAAAGCTCCAAGAGCGTCTTTCACCACTTACAATCAGTTGCTGGAATCTGCGAAAGGCATAGAGCAAATAAACAAAGAAAAGAAGACAAGCCACCCAACTGCCCCTTCGCTCCCACGTAATACAAAGATTCGGTGTTCTTTTTGTAAAAACCCCGGACATGCGGTTGCAGAATGCCGTAAGAAGAAGATAATTGAATCCCGAGATGAGCACACTCGTACCTCTAAAGATCAGGCCAAAACTCAGGCCTCATCGCCAATTCAGCCGAAATTCTCGTGTTACGGCTGCGGTGCTCCAAATGTGGTGCGCACAAACTGCCCCACCTGTTCCCACCAGAAGACGAAACTCATCAAAGAAGAGATTGGGTTTTGCTCCCTGAGTATTCGGCACGAGACAAGACCACGACCAGTCATACCGGCCACAATAGGAGGAATAAAAGGATACCCTTACATCGACACGTGCGCGAAAACAAATGTCGCCTCTTACTCACTGTATTGCCGACTCCTAGAACAAGGTTATGGCTTTAAAGAAGAGAAGGTAGAACTTACCTTAGCTGATGGAGTGGCTAAGAGCTGCACAGTCCTAACAGTCCGAGTAGATGTCGAAGTCTTTGGAAGAGTGTTTCCTACCAGTTTCATGGTATTACCGGAATTCAAGAAAAATAAAACTCTACTGGGCATAGGATTCCTTACAAGAGCCATGATGGTCCTAAATCTACCGCAATTTACATGGTACTTCATTGATAATCCTGATGAGGTACACGAGCTTTTCACAGAGGATTTTGTGAGATTTAATGATGAATCAGTTTCTCAAAAGAACGCGCAACGGCAAACAATAATGCCACATAAAACAAACACACCCGTTCATGCAATGAGTGCTACTCCCAGCATATCTTCCGGCGCTGACAGTTTAGTTCTCATTCCTGAACCAAGGGACGATGCGAGTCTTCCAGATGATAGTGCACAGGTGAAAAGAAAATATGAACTCAAAGAGATAACTTTGGGTACTCCAAAACGCGTCAAGACGCTTTTCGATGGATATTCGCCTAGATTAAATTATATGTACCGAGATGCCCAAATGAGTATTCAAAGACAGGAAGTGGAGTTATCCCCTCATTCACTGGCGTTATTTCCAGACACGTCAGAAATTGGTATTAACACGGTGGACATCGAACTGCCTTCCAATGACGAATTGACCACAGATCGTCAAAAAATCAAAATCAAAATCAAAATCAAATTATTTTTATTCAAATAGACTTTTTACAAGTTCTTATGAATAGTCAAATGAATCTACCACTGGTTCGGAATGCCGTTCCTACCGAGAAGAACCAGCAAGAAACTCGGTGGTTGCTCTTTTGAAAAAAAATAAATAGTATATGGTATGTTTACAATAATCTACATACAACATATACAGATACATAAGTAACCACTGTCCTGAGCATTGCTGGAGCGAGTCAAATCCATGCGCCTTTATCATTAATATAATCTTCGACAGTATAATAAGCTTTTTTTTAGGAGCATTTTTTTAATGGTTATCTTAAACTTGTGTAAAGGCAAGTTTATAATAGGTTGAGGAATTTTGTTAAAGAATAGTATGCTCATTCCCACGAACGACCTTCGGACTTTAGTGAGGCGGAGCGATGGAGTCACGAGCCTATGACGGTTTCTAGTTGGCCTATCGTGCAGATCGCATATTCTTTTGTAATTCTGAATGTGCTGTTTTACAAAGATTAGATTACTGTAAATATACTGCGAGGCTACTGTAAGAATACCTATTTCCTTGAATTTCTCCCTAAGGGATTCACGTGGTTTTAAATTATAAATTGCACGTATTGCCCTTTTTTGTAATACAAATATTTTTTGAATATCTGCCGCTTTACCCCACAGCAAGATTCCGTAAGACATAATACTATGAAAATAAGCAAAATATACAATCTTTGCGGTTTCAACGTCTGTTAACTGCCGAATCTTTCTGACAGCGTAAGCAGCAGAACTGAGTTTACCAGCTAGATTTGATATATGGGTGCCCCATTGAAGCTTAGCATCTAAGGTCACCCCCAAGAACACGGTGGCCTCTTCTATTTTTAACATATCATTATTTACCACTAGATTAATGTTACGTGTATTCTTGGTATTGGGCAGTGCGAACTCAACACACTTAGTTTTTTTTGCATTTAAAAGTAAGTTATTAACAGTAAACCAGTGAGTGACCTGAGAAATGGCACTATTTACGTCGTCAAAATCAAAATCAATTCAACCGTCAAAATCAATTACGGAGCTTGTTTTCGAGAAGACGTGTTTACAGCAAATAGCGCAAGTAGTTACGCTTTAGGAGGTGTTCAGATCCAGGGGGAGGGAGAGGATGAACCCCCCGTGGAATATAAGAGTCGCCTCCTGACATTTCCAGTTTCCTCGTCGGGACGCCTTCAGAAACTGAGGGGGAGACTGTAACATCACGTACTAAATTAAACATCGGACATATGAGTTTTAACCAGCCAAATACTAGATGGCGCCACCAGTAGGTTACCTCGCGCTCGCGTTTTGTATATCCGTAGGGATAAGTTGGCCACCGCGTCCAGCCTTCGACATTCGAACCGCAAGCTTACTGCAGTGCTTCAGCGAGCGCTTTCCACTAGGAGACACTCGCCGGACTCTGTAGTCAAGTCAGTTAATCTTAGTATAGGGTTGTGCTTCTGGGACTGACGCTTCCACTGCGTGGGACGGCAGTAAGGGACTCAACTCTCGCGCACACTAATATTATGATTACATAAACATAAATCGCGATTGTTTATCGATTTTTGTATTCATCACTACACTATTATAATATGTGGTATCATTAAGTTACAAAATGACAGTAGCTAATGTCAAATGTGGAATCGAATTATAATTCCGTCTATAGTATAAACCTCATAAGTTACATTTTTATATGGAAGTGTGCAATCTTCCTCTCCCTTTACTAATCTCTGGTTTCGTCAACACTAGCCAAGATTCGCTGCGAATCGACACGGACTATACGGTATAGAACTATAGAGCATTGCGAATCTGTCTGATCCATTAATCTGCCCGTGTAAATCTGCCCGTATAAACCAGTCCTTTGCGGTGTGAAATGTGTATAGGAACCAAATCCAATAATATATTAAAAAACCTATTCAATGTATATTTTTTCCGTAATGCTTGGGCCCCCATCTCACTGTGGTGAGTGGTCCGGATTAACTGAATATTGAGGTCGATGAACTTCAAGAGTTATACAATACGACAATTTTCCAGTAAATCAACTCTGTTTTTCTGAGAACCTACTCAGTTGTTATTGAGCCTCGTTTTTATTAACAAACGTAAACATGCGATCGTGCAAACATGCTGCTATTTTTAAATTATGAGTTACATAATATAATATCCGAGTTTCAATAGTAGGTGCTCTTTTGGATTATTTTTTATTTATTTGTATAGATTTTTATAAAATTATTTCTAAACACGTTTTACATAAATATATAAAAATACTACACAAAACACATTTAAAAATAATTCTATAAAACTTCCATAGTTATTCGTCTTGATAAAATGAAGTTATCAAGACGAATAACTATCGGAGACATATTATGAAAGATGGCACTGTTGACATAATATTATGTCGTGCGTGTCATCTTCCTGGCGAGTCCCTCAGACATATTGTCTCCGGTTGTTCTCATCTTGCTAATGGAGAGTACTTGCACAGACATAATCAAGTAGCCAAAATAATCCATCAACAACTGGCTCTCCAGTACGGTCTTGTTGAGACTGAGGTACCATACTATAGGTATGACCCAGTGTCAGTTCTCGAAAATAGTAATGCCTTGCTCTACTGGGATCGGTCGGTTATCACTGATAGGTTTATTCCTGCCAATAGACCTGACATAGTGTTAGTTGACCGCTCAGTGCGCCGAACAATAATTGTTGATAATACTATTCCACATGATGATAACCTGGTGAAAGCAGAAAAGGAAAAAGTATCGAAATACTTGGACCCTGCTCACGAGATTACCGCCATGTGGAGTGTTGACTCAACGATTTGATTTGAACGGTTGGCGAAACGTGCGTCGAGAATAGTATAAAAGTCTTGTGTGGTGGTGCATGTGAGTGGTGGTGGCATTGCTTGCTTGGGAACTTAGCTTTCTTGCTTGGTGAAGGTAAATGGTGCTTCACTTTTAATTGCATGCTTGACCATACAGATTTCTTTCTGTTGGCGGATTATAGCAAAGTAATTGTATTCTTTTCTTGCTAAATCATGAACTTCCGCAAAATAACGCCTGATTCTATCCAAGACTCAACGATTATTGTACCCATGGTTGTATCAGTTAACGGTCTTATTCCGTAAAGTTTCGATCAACACCTTAATAAGCTTTCGCTTGGTTGTTGGATTTAGGGTCGGATACAGAAGGCGGTTATCCTTGAGACGGCGCGAATTGTGAGGAAGTTCCTCTCTCTGGACTCTGGAGCCCTGACCACCGGCTGCTTGGGTCTTTAAAGCCCCGGAGTGGGTGGAAGTTTTATAGGATTATTTTTAAATGTGTTTTGTATAGTATTTTTATATATTTATGTAAAACGTGTTTAGAAATAATTTTATAAAAATCTGTACAAATAAATGGGAGAATATATATTAATAATAAGTGCATGCAAGTGGTTCTGAAAAGCTAATCCATCCTAGTAGTTTAGACAACCCTAGTCAATTAAGACGAAAATAAAAGCATTCGCTCCAGGAATCGATCATCAAACTTCGAAATAACAATGACAATGATTTCGGAAGTATACTCGTACCATTGTTTACGTGTCTGAAACTGTATCATTATTCATTATAGGTTGTCGCTTTCGTAGGAGGTTGTAGGTACAGACGAATTCAATTGAATCGAGTGAAATCGAAATTAATATTAACATGATACGTGACATCATTTTGAGATACGATTGTTTGAGTTACGAAAGGATTACTTATACCCACACTCGATACGAGTGTTACGCAAGTTAGAAACATAAGGTTTTCGAAGATGCTTTTGTAAGCAATACCTACTAATACTTTATAGAGGCAGGCAGAGCATCACTTACAGGACTTACGATAAGTTACCTACCTACTTGCGTAAGCTGAGAAACGTTAGATGAGGATTAAGAGAATCTTTCTGAACTCCTATTACATAAGATATACATTATGATATTATTATTATTTAGGTATTTTTCCTAAATCTTTGAACGACGCCTGCACCGATTTTAACGGGACTTTCAAGGCAAAGGATAGGTAGTCTTCTGGATCCAAGGACTGATTAGAGCTATATGTACCTATTTCAAGAAAACATTTTTTTACAATATATAAAAAGCTATTGATATCAATTGAAAAAAATTGAAAAAAATACAATTTTTATATTTCAACAACAAATCACGTCTTGTAAAACTATCTTTACATCTTTAAGTGCCATATTGATCAAACGGCGTACACAATGGGTTACGAAATCTCGGTGACCGATTGAGAAAAACCTCGAGGTGCTTTTTACGTGGGAACTTCGCGGTTCTCAGCGTGGAAACTTTATTCAATACAATTACCTACTATTGCGTTCGAGCAAAACGTATGCTTGTTTAATTGTTTAAGCACTTGACAGACGACGCGCGGTAGCTACGCGTGACGGAAAAGCTTCAACTACCCCTATATTCAATGGTACTCTGTGGTTTCAACCGCTGGTATAGCGGCGTGGCACATCGCGGCACTTCAAATATTATTCCTACAGTATTCATAGTAACCTAACCTAACCGCTATACAACGACGCGGCAGCGTAGCGGCGCAGCGCGGCGCTTAGTACGATTTGACCTGGCAGGATAGGTCGTCGCACAGACTGAAACAAGGAACTCGCGACGGCAACGTACCTAAGTATACGGGACTTTATGATGGGTTTTTGCGTTATTCTCGCTTGGCTCTACATAAGCTTGTGGAAAATCACTAGAAAAAATACTTTTTGGGCCGAACCCAAATCTATTTTTGCTGTTTACATTTTATTTCAAAATTAACGATTTGGGTGCTATCAAAGAAGCTGTTTTAAACCTACGCTATCCCGACTCCGAGGACTAGCACATTTACCTGATATGCGATATTTTAATTTAAATTTTAATTCTCCAAACTTTTAGTCATGTCCTGTATATAAATAACATATCCTAATTACAATAAATTTGCATAAGAAGGTGTTTTAAAATAACATACTTAATCGACAATTTTTTGTCTTTAGTTGGCAGAGAGAAGCTCCTAGAGATTTAAGGTGAATCGCCACACTGCTTTGCAGAGCTTATAATTTATTTCTTCCCAGACGACTATGGCAGCGACGTGATGTCTACAGTACAATTGTGTAAGTTGTAAAATACTAACTTATAGAGTTTCTTGGAAACGCTGCCATCACGTCGCTGGTTGAGTGTGATCGGGCCTTTACTGCTTCTACGACAATGTTTTAATGATAAAGCAATGATAGTTCTCTAAGTTATCTTTGTAATCTGTTTGGAATGGTGCGTTAATTGGTCATGGTGTAGGTACGTGTAACTACCACCATAGCCAATTAACGCAGTAACTTGTGGCCATTAAGAAAATGGAAACAAAAAAGCAAGACGTCTATCGTTTGGTTTTTTACTTTAAAATTCTTTGGGTAATTGAATAAGTTTGTACCTAGCGAGACAACATGGTTCAATGCTTAATAGATACCAGCTACTTTTAACTGTTTTGACCGTTTCAAAAATATGATAAAAGACAATCTCAACTAACTTTAATTAGGTATACTTACTTACTGAGAATATGTAGGCCTATGTATTTTATAAACTTTCTTTTAGAAACTTCTTTTTGATCATCCATAAAATGCTGATCCCTCCCCTTTTCTCCATCCGCTTATCCTTTGAAATCATATTATGACATACAGTCAAATAAAAATAAAGAAAGAGGAATACCAACTAGGTGTTTTGAGCTTTTTAGTACCACGCGTTGCGCATCTTTGCTGCCTCTTTACTGCCGTTTTAAAATTCTTGTCTGTATTTTGGACAACACCAGCTTGTACAAAATAGCAGGGATTAATAGGCATGTTAACTACCTACTTGCTTGTTCACTTTAACTCGGAGTAAGCGGACGCGGTCGCGATAATTCGTATGGAGTAACACCGAAATGTTCATAAAAAAAAATTTGTTCATGAAGGAAATGAGACAATTCTGTGCGAACGAAATATAGCTGTACCTACGCTGTGTTGTGCTAAAATTTTTAAGCTATTGCATAGCTTCTATCGCGGGCCTTGAGCGTGGAGACCGAATCCAGAAATTCCGTAACGAAAAAAAACCTAACACTTTGGTTGCTATGATTACTTGTGTTGTTGACTTCAAGTTGTTGAAAATAAAAAGACTATTTTTATGAAAAGATGATTTTGGTTGCTATGACTACTTGTGTTGTTGACTTCAAGTTGTTAAAAATATAAAGGCGAAATAATTTTAAAGAATTATGTTTTCAATAGTCCGGGTGTCCAAGGGGAATCAAAAAACCTTTTGATTCCCCTTATTATTTTTCCCTATTGAAAATTATTTCGCCTTTATATTTTCAACAACTTGAAGTCAACAACACAAGTAGTCATAGCAAGTTGATAAAAAATGCTATGCAATAGAGTTACCGCGGCAGTCTCCGAGTGCCACACGTCTTTTTTTTTAACCCCCGACGCAAAAAGAGAGGGGTGTTATAAGTTTAACGTGTCTGTCTGTGTATCTGTGTATCTGTGTATTAGTGTATCTGTGTATCTGTGTATCTGTCTGTGGTATCGTAGCTCCCAAACGGATGAACCGATTTACGTTTAAAATTTTTTGTGTCATAGATAATTTTATCCCGAGTGTTCTTAGCCATGTTTCATGAAAATCTGTTCATCCGTCTGAAGGTCATCAGCTTTTTTCTAGTCGGGGGTTTTTTAAATTTGTAATTTATACTTGTTTAAAGACCTCTTCTGGCACCTCTATCACTTGCACAGATAAGCGGTCCAGGACTCAGGGTGCATTTTGGATCTGCGTTTCGTACACATTAGCGCGACAGGACATTATGTTTTTTCCTATCTAGTCCGTAGTGTGTTTTCGCACTTTATAGTCGCGGCTCGCATCCGTCAACGCGCCCTCGTCCGCTAGTATACGTGAACAAGCAGTATGACAGCGAGTAGCGACGGTGTGCTTAAAACAATAGCACGCCGCGGCCACGTGTGGTGGGAGTGGTGGGAAGATTAAGTTGTAAAGAAATCGACCCCAATAACTGGCTTCGTTTCGTCTTGCGTTGTGCAAACTAGGTTTTAAATGTGGTTTTCATTGTAAGTATAGCTACGAGTAGTTAAAATTATAGAGCGCGTAATGTCTTTACAATTTTACAAAACGTTTATCACCTATCTTTATTAGTATTACTTGCACGGATAGTTAGCCTCAGCATATAATTAGCAGTTTGTACTTGATAAGGATCTCATATCGTAGATAGGTAGGTACTAGGTACCTAGGTATGTATTAGAGATGTTGCAATTGATATCAATATGATAGATAGATAGTAGTTAATATATAGTAAGTAGTTACTGCAAATTGTCGGCTTCCGAAGAGCCCTTAATTTTTCGTTATTCATTAGAGGACGTAAACTAAACATGAGTCAAGAAGTAGCGTTTTACAGGCTGTAGAGGGACTAGGGGTGCAGGCTACAGCTATAGGTATATGGACGGCAATTTTTTTAAATTACTACTCGCACGGTCGGTTTGGTTGAACAAAACGGTTGTTTACTGTTGTCTACCATCTCGACTGTAAGGAGAGATACCGATCAGAGAGTGCAGATGTAGAGTTACAGAAACTGCACAGAATCCTAACTTTAATATTAAATAAATAAGTGCGAGTGTGAGTTTGTACCTGCGTAGGTACCTAAGAAAAAAGTAGGAAAGCAACTATTATATTTGTTTGTTACGCTTCCATAACTTCAACCGATGTTGATGAAATTCGGCAGGCACAGAGTACAGACGTAGGTTCTGAGTTCTGACTTCTGTCCTTAGCTAGACCGATCAATGTGTTTTGGCATCGTTCATTCTAATTACACTAATACATTATTTTTTTCTCTTTGGTTACATTACAAGGCAAAATAGGAACATTAGAAAACCAAAATACAATAGAATTTATGAAGATCTGTCTATTAATTATAGGCATCAATAGAGAAGTAGGTAGGTATAACGGATGTACTGCTTGATCTCGAGGAATATAACATTATAACTAGGTAGGTATAAGCTCCCATTAAATAGAATGTGATTTCTTCGTCTAATGTCATTTACTTTCTACATCGTGATGTCGTCTATCGTCTGACTCCGATGGAATTTTTATACTTAACGATAAGGTGACTTGTATACCTGCAATATCGATCCGATATATTTTAATCAAAATTTGTTACAAGTTATCAAAAAGGCAAATAATGTTTTATGTTTTAAATAGCTACGTATTATAAACCAGAACCTAAGTATATCGTTTATAAAAATTCTTTCCAAAAAAGAAGTCAAGAGAAGAAAGAATTTATAAAAATTCTTTCCAAAAGTAGGTCTGGTATAACAAGGATAAGCAAAGTTGACGCATCAGACTCGCCCGACTTCAACATAGTAGAAATCAAAATTATTTTGCACTATACAGTGGCGTTGGAAGTCGGTTTTTTGGAAAAAAATAATATTTTCAACTTTTAGTAACAGAGTTGAAGATTTTTTATGGGACCCCCTCGAGAGCTTCCTCTAACGACTGATAGAATTTTTTTTTAAATCGGTTCAGAAACCACGGAGATATGCACCGACATACATTTTAAAAAAAATACGCGCCGAATTGAGAACCTCCTCCTTTTTTGGAAGTCGGTTAAAAAATATCCGGGACTTAAGTCACAGAATATATAATAGTAAGTACTAAAGTAGTCAATTATTATATAAATTACTGTGCAAAAATTAATTTTCCAACAACAAAAGCTAAAAAACTTCTTCTGCAAAATACTTTTTATATTTATTCACTTATATATCATTGCTTAGCAGTTATATTCTCTCCTCCTCATTTGACTTCTCACAAGAAGCAATATTCACTGCATATTCATCGTATCGATCCCGTGTAGACGTCATCTAAAGTAATATCACAGATAATAAATTGAATACGTGTGAACTGTGAACAGACAAAATATAACTACTTATGTAGGTAAAAGTAAAACCGATTTCTTTAAACATAAAACATGCATTCGTTAGCACACTTTCACCTGACTTTTTTTAATTTACTATAATTATCAAACGTTATTGTATGATGGAATGAAATAGTTTGGTGTGTAACTTATTTTTCGACTTGAAATGCTTAAAAATTATTTGTCTTTTTATCGTCTTTTTGCGTGATACGGATCCTCTTTATTTTATTAGGTAGGTACTGGGGCTGATTCTGTAGTGCACAATCTCTAAACTAAACTACGAGTAAAATGTCAGCTTTAAAACTAGTTAATGTCCCTTTCCGAAGGGACTATTATGAAAGGGTTAGCAATAATTCATTTTAGTTTAGTTTAGAGATTGTGCACTACAGAATCAGCTCCACTATCTAATACTTCCTTAACTTGATTATATCTTGATTCCTACCTATCACCGACTTAGGTATTTATACATTCTTTAACTGTACTCGTTAGCTTAATCGTCTTTCATAATTCGTCCATTTGTCTTAGTCAATGCCGACTAATAGAAATACCTGTATTCTGCGCTCGTCTGCCGTTTAATGTTACGAGAAAAGTAATGGATGAAATGTTATACAGCGGCAGAAAAGCCACATATTTCAAATGTCTAGGATCTTTAGGAATGCCATTAGATACGAGCATGTGCAGCTACCTATATTATAGTTTTTCACCTTGTTGATTGCACACATAGCAATAAAGGTAATCGGGAGATGAATCAAGGGATCCTCAACACAGAGGCATACACAACGATACCACGACAGCCGTATCGGTAAGATAAAAACAATGCTGCAGGGCGATAACGGAAAAACTGCAGCAATAATTTTTAAGGCTATCGTTATTATTTTTTGCGGCTTAATTTATGAATGCTCCCTGCGGAAAAGGACTCAGCCCTATATACTTAGTTTAGTTTAGAGATTTAAATAGGAAAAATATCGTATCGTATACCTACAACAAAATCACCCACACCCACACCGTTTATTTGATCAGAAAATACCCAGTAATTTGTCTAAACTCCGAATACTTAGCAAAAAAGGACTGTTAGATATTATATGTTAAAATTTGGAACAAGAATGAAGTGAACCATCGATTTACCAAAAGTCAATGAGTAGAACAGTAAGGTTGTAACTTGTAGCACTTGTAGCATATTATGATTTGCCGCGGACATCTCGACTCGAGACAGAAAGGTTTGCTTTGGAACGATTGCCCTCTGTTGTTCTGTTTACTAACCATACATTCATGATGGCATTTGGCAAGCTGCGGCCGGAAGGGAATATCAAAAGGCTCGGAGATAGAACACATACCTAGAGAGATTTTTCCTAACAAACGTTGAACGTAGAACGTCGGTAAGCGGTTGTTTAGATCTCGTTTAGATGCAGGAAGATTTGTCTTTTTCTTTCGAATGTCTAATGACTGATGACAGAAGCAGAGAAATCGGTGCTGGCCATGTTCTACATGTCGCAATAAAAACCCACAAGAAAAACTTCTGCAAGGGGTTACGCTTACGGGCTAGCGGCCCTCTGCATTGTTACACGACAGAGCTTTACTTACTATACTAATTATTATAGACCTTTCATAGAATCATCATGGTTTTCGATATAAATGTGTAACAACGACCAACGCGAAGCGATAAATAGATAGTAGATATATATGATAATTTTTTTATTTGAATTTCAAATTGTCTAAATACTAGACACCTGTTTAAATTCAAACCAGCCTGGAAGAATTAAAAAAGATTTTCCAAGACTCTCATTTTTCAGTTTCTATGCCTACTTGCGGTAATATGGCGATTGGCGGGTCTATATTCAAGCTTCATATAATTATCTACCGAGGTAGAAAAATATATTTCGGGATGTTAACTTTAGGTAAATAATCATCAGTTGATTAGCATCTCCCTTTTTTTAGATGGGTTGATCCCTACGTTGTTTACCTGGGCCCCTGAAATTACTTTAATAAAAACTTTCCTACTGACATAGCATCAAAGTATATATTGGCGTGGCATATTCATATTTCGTCCTGCTATTTGATTCTCAAATATATCAAGATTGCTTATCGGCTGGCCATTGCGAACAGTTACCAGAGCAGAACCAGTCTCCTAAGCAGAAAAATATTTGGTTTCAAGTTGAGTTATCGATGGTCATTGATAATAAAGATTAACTCTTAGATTATGGATTGGTCTCTGGTCTCTAAAGATTAGCATATTTTTGCACACAAAAAGTAGCGAAGAGATAGAGATAAGTAATTATAAAAAGTATTAACAGAAAATAGTGTATAATTCTGATGTACACAATCTCTAAACTAAACTAAAATGACAGCACTAATTTTAGAGCCATACCTTTTATTATATAACTAACTGCGGAAAACACTAGATTTAGTTAGTTTAGACATTGTAACAGAATTGGCCACACTACCTAAAATATTTTCTAAACTTAACTCTCAAGTTTTACATTTTAGGTCAATTTTTTTTATTAAATCCTCCTTTGGGGTTAACCGGCTCAACCGTTGAGCATAGCATACCGTTTAGCACATGCCAATGAGGTTAAAACAAATATGCTTCGCATACAAAGTAGCTTGGGCACCTCCTTGGCTTCTTGCATATTAAACAAATATTCCTCTGCTAATTTTTAAGTAGGGACCATCCCTACTTAAAAATACAGAAGATATTAACAATAATTATGATTATTTTTAACCAGAAATAGATTGACAATATTTTTAATTAAATTGTTATACGTACCTACTTAACTGGCTGGCCTAGACTCTAGTTTGCAAGCATAAACAAATATTTTCATTAATATACTTGTAGTAAAACTATTAGATATAAATAAGAACTTATAAAAACTATCAGATATAAACAAAAAATCTAAATATGTGTGGTAATTATTTGCGTGTCCTTGTCAGTTTGATGTATAAAATTCCAGCTAAGTAGGTACCTATGTAAAGTTTTCGTATTTCGTATACAGAGGTACCTAATCTACACGTTAAGGTCCACTCGTGAGGTCAAACCGCCTCGAATGCCGTTCAAAAATCATAAAAGCTCGGGATGTTGAAACCTGTGTGAGCTTAAACTCGTTTATTTTGCTTTTTTCCTTCGATTAAATACCTATCTTAAAATTCATTGTAAAATATTCGATTCAATACAATCCTTCGTTTAATGCTTTCGAGATGTATCCTTACTAGTCCTTATCCTTACTCCTTACTATATATAATATTATAAATGGGAAAGTGAGTTTGTTTGTATGTTTGTTCCGCTTTCACGCCGTAACTACTGAACCGATTGCTTTGAAATTTTGCAGACGTAAAGTTAGAAGTCCGGATTAAATAATAGGGCTTTTTATCCCGGAAAATTAAAGAGTTCCCGCGGGAACTAAAACTCCTCAATCCACGCGGACGAAGTCGCGGGTATCAGCTAGTCGTCTATATATTTATAATTATAGGCATATAATATGAAGGCTGTACTTTAATGAACTACTAGCTGATGCCCGCGACTTCGTCCGCGTGGTTTAAGCTTTTTTGATTCCTGCGGGAACTCCTTAATTTTCCGGGATAAAAAGTAACCTATGTCACTCTCCAGCCCATACCAAAAATCACGTCGATCTCCGTTGCGGCGTGATTGAAGGACAAACCAAACCAACAAACAAACACACTTTCGCATTTATAATATTAGTATGATATGATCCGCTAGTGGGCAGACGCCTTCAGATTAAGTTACGCCTGTAAGACGCCTGTTTAAGTTACGGTACATACACGTTGAGTTGCATAATTTTCACACACGTTTTGTATCCTGTTGTTATTTACAGTCATTCGAAAATAGTTCCTAAAAAACGTAAAGTAAGGATTCTTTTTCTTCATCTAATTTTTGTTCTAATATTTATTCTGCTCAGATACACCGTACTTATTCGGTACCTACCTATAACATAACAGTAACATGTAATGTTCTGTTGTGAATCACAACAGAGCATCTTGTGATGTAAAAACTGGTCAGTTCTAAATAAGTAGGTCTACCCAACCATGTTATTATACCATTTGTGAGAAATTTAATAAACAGAAAGGTAGGTAGGTATAACAGAATATAATTGTTTTTCACGCTTATTTTATGAACGATATCGATTACCAATCTAGGTACCTACTACCTAGTACCTTTACCTACGTACTCACGTAGGTATGCTGCTAGGGTTGCCAATGACTAAATTGAGTAGGTATATTTAGAAACATTTCGTAATACTTATTTTAATACCTTCGCATCGAAGATACGAATAGGTATTTTAGTAGGTACCTATACCAATTCGTTTCTATTAGGGTGAATTTCCCAACAGCAAAATTTATGCGGCATGGATGAAATCGGTAGTGCAGAACGTTACTATACAGTTCTAATATTTTTTTCTAGGTAGAAGAGGTAGTTACCTATGTGCGTAGCAATAAATATTTCTCGATTAAGCTTTCAGTTTTTTTAAAAAAAATAGTTAAGCTCCGAATTTTTCATTTCGGTGGCTGTCACTGCAATATGTTTCTGTGTAATTTTCCTCATAAAACAAAAAATATTAGTTACTAAGCTTTATGGCTACCTTTATTTTAATCATGAATAGTGATAGCATAATTCCATAGTATTTTTTTAATAATATCTACCCAGTTTCATAACAGGAGAGTAAAAATGCATGTGTCCCAGAAATTTCTTTAATTTCGGTGACAAAAAGTTTATCAAGTATATTTTTGCTTAAAACAACTCTAGCTCCCCCCGCGTGGGTTTAAAACTTACGCAATAGTGGCCTCTAGGTGTTGATCGTGAGAGGACGTGCGCCACTTGCCTGCGTGTTCCCGCAAAAAACGAAAATATGTCACATCGGTGACATGGAACACATTTCTTTTCATTTCCGTGTATAGGTATAACTTTTCTTGCAATAAGTTAGTAAACTTATTTGAGTATTCATGAATGGGCTAATGGTACTACGTTTATTTGTGTAGTATTCCTTACATCCTATAATAAATAGTTTTCTCGTAATACTAATTCTTTTCCTTGATTTTAATTTCGGTGTTTTCATTTCGGTTGATTCGGTGGCCTAAACTGGCCACAGAAATGACAAAATACTCACCGAAATGATAAAAATTCTCATTTCGGTGAGTTTTTATCATTTCGGCATATAATTGTTTCATTTCGGTGGATCTTTTTATCATTTCGGTTGATTATTATTTCATTTCGGTGAAAATCCAAGCTAGGAGGTGAATATTTCACAATCTTTGAATCATCATCATCATCATCATCATCATCATCATCATCATCATCATCAGCCGACAGACGTCCACTGCTGGACATAGGCCTCTTGCAAGGATTTCCACACGCTGTGATCTTGCGCCGCCTGGATTCAGCGGCTCCCTGCGACTCGCCTGATTTAGTCCGTCCAGGTCCACCAAGTAGGGGGTCTGCCAACGCTGCGCTTCCCAGTGCGAGGTCGCCATTCCAGCACTTTGGGGAGCAGCATTGCTCTCTCCATCGCCCGCTGAGTGACCCTGAGCTTTCTTATGAGGCCCATAGTTAGCGACCAGTCTCGCATCCATAGGTTATCACTGGCAAAACGCACTGTTCGAAGACTTTGGTCTTCAAGCACTGAGGAATCTTGGACGAGAAGACATCTCGAAGATTCCCGAACGCTGCCCAGCCGAGTTGGATTCGGCAGCCCACCTCTTTTTTGAAATTGGACCTACCTAACTGGACCGTATGTCCCAGGTATATAAACCCGTCTACAATTTCGAGTGCAGAGCTCTCGACGATTACTGGGTGGAGCGGAACATGAGCATTAGACATGATTTTTTGTCTTACTCATGTCCATTTTAAGGCCCGCCTGTTGTGAAACTCTACTGAGGTCACTGAGCATTGTATTAAGGTCTTCCAGAGTCTTGGCCATGATGACTTTATCATCGGCAAACCGAAGGTGAGTGATGTACTCGCTATTGACGTTGATGCCAAATCCGTTCCAATCCAGAAGCTTAAAGACGTCTTCCAACGCGGTGGTGAAGAGTTTCGGGGAGATTACATCCCCCTGTCGCACTCCCTGCTGCATTTGGATTGGCCTCGTAGTCTGGTCCTGTATACGAACTGACATTGTGGCGTTTTCGTACAAACACTTCAGCACTTGGATATACCGGTAATCTATCCGGAATCTCTGCAGCGACCTTAATACAGCCCAAGTTTCCACCAAATCGAAGGCTTTCTCATAGTCCACAAACGCTAAGCATAGTGGCCGGTTATACTCTTCCGTCTGCTGTATAATCTGCCGCAGCGTGTGAAATGTGAATGTGGTCTATGATACTAAAGCCTTTTTAGACTACGGCTTGTTCGGGAGGCTGGAAGTCGTCGAACCTTCGAGCGAGACGATCCGTAATGACTCTCGAGAAAACTTATAGACATGGCTCAGCAGTGAGATGGGTCTATAATTCTTCAGCAACGTATTGTCACCCTTTTTGAAGAACAGAACCACCACGCTCCTGTGCCATGCCTGTGGCGTTATGCCCTCGTGAATGACGGAATTGAACAATCGCTGAAAGACCTTAAGTATCGGTTTTCCACCCGCTTTCAGGAGTTCTGCTGTGATTTCATCCTCACCTGGGGCCTTGTTGTTTTTAAGTTGCTTGAGAGCCATACTAATCTCGTAAAGGCTGACGTCCAGGTTATCTTCGGTATAGTGTCGGGTCAATTTGGCTCTGGGATTTCTAGCCAAATCGTCAACAGGCGTTGTGGTGTATCACTGTCCATAGAACTTCTCCACCTCTCCCAAGATCTCGGGTTTGGAAGAAATGAGACTACCATCATCGCGTCACCTGGCTCTGTCCGATAGACAGATCTCTTGTGAATACTTTGGAGCCCTTGTTACGCTCGATGGTACTTTTGATGTATTCGATGTTAAAATTTCGCAAGTCATGCGTTTGCGCTTTACAAATCTGCCTATTAATCTGCCGGTAGGCCGACGCGTCCGCTGTAGACTGTAGTCCCATCTCTGCTCTCTCATCCATGAGCTTGAGAGTGTGGTCTGAAATCTTTTTGGTTCTTTTCGAACGGTGGGTCTTAAAGAACTTTGACCCTATCGTCTGGACAGTTTCCACCATCTTTGAATACATTTTTCTAATGTGTTTCCATGGCCTGTACTTTTGTGCGATTTATTGTAAATTTCACCCTGAAATTTCGCAGAACATCTAGGTAACTAGACTAATATTATTAATCAGGCTTGATAATAATAAATATACCAAACTTTTTAAAGATGCTAAGACATGCAGCAATTTAGGTAAAGTGTAAGGTTGAGTTAGGTAAGTCTTTGCTCAGTAGGAAGTAATATTTGAAAGCCTGCTTGTATTCGTTTTCGGTGGATTTTAATTTCGGTGGATAGGTTTTTTCATTTCGGTGGCTAGTTTTTTCATATCGGTGAACGAATTTTTCATTTCAGTGGTATCACAAATTCAAACACGATTTCTCAATAGTTTATTAGGTATATTTTGATGGCATTAAATAAGAGCATGAAGAATATCAAGACGTACAATAAACTACTGTTTAAATTTGAGAAAACTTTATAATACGAAAGTTCACCGAAATGAAACAAAAAAACGCCTTTGTTGAAATTGACCCATTAAATCAAAAAGGTTTTTTTTTCGTAATAGCTCTGCATAGCTTACAATTTACTCGTAGCAACACACCGAACTCCGCCATTTATGTTTGGATTTTTGTTAGTTATAAATAAATTTAAGTACTTAATTAATATTTCTATTCTGAGCTAATTTTTACTATAAATAATACTTACAACAATAGGTTGTAACTTGTAAGTAATTGATGACCCTAATAATTCATTAATATTCTAGTTGTCTTTCAAATTCACAATGACCCATGCGATGCCCGGTCAGACTGTACGATGCAAATTCATGAATATCCAATCGATTTAAAAATCGTAAATAATAATTCGTAATTTATACGTTTAAGGTGAAAACATGCAAGGTATACAGACAAAAAGTCCGCGCACGCATTTTAATTGGAGTTGCACGGACTGCTGCGACAGGACAACACGTTTTTTCAAACATGAGTGGCGTTTCGTGGAGTTTTAGTCCTGTAATATCCGAAGTGTGTTTTCGATCTTATGTAGGTACACATACCTATTGTAGTTCGTTATTGTTACAGTTTTTGTCTGGGAAAATTCCAACTGTGTAAACAAACATCTTTCTACGAATTTTCCGTGATTCAGTATTGTAGGTGCATTCCCGCATAATGTGCGTAACACTAGATATGTAAATATGTATAATGCTTTCACTACAAGCCATAATTAAGAAGCCTGAATCACTAGCCTGATTCAAAAATCTTAATCACATCTAGCTAGGTAAACCTATTAAAAATCAGAAACCTAAAATCTTTACGTCTATGAAAAAATCTGTATGTTTATGAAATATCTTTATGTTTATAAATAGATAAGGAGAAAGATGACGTAGGTATACCATTATACTAATATTAAAAAAAAATGTGGAAGTGTTTGTTGGTTTGTTTGTTTGTCCTTCAATCACGCCGCAACAGAGCAAAAGATCGGCATAGTTATGCATGAGCATAGTTAATGACCCGGAGAGTAACATATGCTACTTTTTATCCCGGAAAGCCATGGGAATTAAAAAAACATATTCCACGCGGGCAAGTCGCGGGTATTACTGCTTGAAATAAGTTGCCAGTTGTAACTCAGTACGAACTTGGCATCCAGTGTCCCGCAAATTGAAAGGAAGACGAAGTGGGAATAACTTATGTTATTGTAAAATACACCTATTGTTCGCGCCACCTATGTATTAGTTGTCTGTGGTCGCTGTGACAGATGAATACTTTGTGAACGTAGCTAGCTTGCCGCGTTTTTTGATAAAAACTCTTTGGTTTTGACAGTTCGACAGAGTTCAGATTGTTTTTGGCAGGGCGGGCCGCGGTCGAATTGTTGATTGTAAATATAAGCTTTTCTTTGTAATCCGTATTGTTAGAACCTCGCTATAGCCTAAGGTTCCCGCGAGAAATTAGCTTCTAGTTATTTCGGTACTAAATAAAGACTTACTTGTTGTACTGAGTGACAATAGTTGTCTGCCACGTTGACGCCACTGCTGGCCGTGCAATCTTATATACTTAAGTAAATAATTAATCTAAGTAGCTTATAGACGAACGTTAGTGCTGTGCTGTGTGTGTTGTGTGTTAGTGCCGTCTTGAAGCAAGAAGCTACGGCCGAACAGCAAGTACCTTCTCATTCCTGACCTTTCCTACCCTTTAACCTACATCCTTCCTTATCGAAGAGCCGTGGTCACATTGGACTCTGTAAGTGCATAGCAACTATCTACTATCAATACTTTAGTTATCTAAGTTAAGCCGGAACAGTTCTGTCCGCATTTGGCCCTGAGCCAATGGTCTAAGAGGCTCGAATCCAGCTGATGGGCCCCTGGAACAGCGTCTTAGGGTTGTAGCATTGGACCAGGCTGAAGCCCCAACATTTGGTAGCAAAGAGCGTGGTTGTACTAAACGCTGCGGACAGGTCTGTACCGGTTTAATAGTGTAAGCTAGTGGGGCATTTATTGTGGGATATAGTTAGGTAAATTAAAACAAGCTTAACTTTTACTTTGAATTACTTAGCTATAGTTCCTACTTGCTGCGTTAAATGTATTGAAGCGGCATAAGAGAATTTTGTACATTAGGTTTGATTCTTGCCGCACAAACTATACTTCTGTGGTGTCAAAGCTTGTACTTGGTGTCAGTTTAATTAAATAACTGTTTTGTTTATGAAAGTACTTATTTAAATTGAAAGTTTGTAGTTGAGATTGAGAAAAGGTTGCAAGCTGTAATTAGTTTTGTTAAATACATACTAGCTTGTTAGCAGCTTATTGAATTGTTGGCAAACTTCTAAATTAATTGGCCAACAGCTGTTCAACACTTTAACTGAATTTGTGTACAGATAATAACTTGTAATAAAGGGTATTATGTATACATTATTTACCCTTTATATGTTGATATTGCTAATTACAAGGTTTGATATTGCTTGTCTGCATTGCGATTGTGACTGTATATGAATTTGTTGTCTTGAATTAATTGCTTATTATTAATTGGATTTGTAAATTTAACCACTACCTTTGGTTTTGTCCCCTACTAGTTGCAAATTAAAAACTTGTTTTTAATTATTGAACGGTAATCATTGATTACACAGTGTTTTCAGTCACATATATAGTTGCTCACCTGTCTTTGCCTGTCTTTGCAATTGTTTAAAAACTTGAATTTGACTTCTAACTTATGCTTAAGATTATACTATAATTATTATAATTACATAATATTGTTGTTTGTCTCGGGTTAACTATACACATAACTTGTTTTTTGTTTTTACATGTATGTCTGTCTGTATTTGAAGGTTAACCCCTGATAGTTTGATAATTTTCATTTATGTAAGTTTAACTTGCTTTTAATTGTAGTTCTTATTCTTGTTTATTTTTAATTCTTTACTTTGATTATTGTAGCAATCAACAGTGTAACAACCTAACATATAAATTCATTGTTTACAATAGAATTTGAACATTGTTATTTGTTGGTTGTTTGTTGCTGTTTTGTGTGTTGTTATACTGTTGTTGTTTTGTTGTGAATTCACACAGCTGGCTAATTGTTAGTTAGGGTTGCCACCCCAATCCAGCTTAAATTGTAAGTGTGAATCATAAAGTAATTTATTTAATTGCAAATTGCAATACCTATTGCGTACAAGATGTCAGCTCATAAAAGGCTCGTTGGCTCGATACAAGCTGAACTCCGATGGGCGGCTACAGCTCGTACCTTGATAGGCCGTGAGGACAGAGCATCCGCACTGCTCAAGCGATGTGAACAGGTGCCGACCAGACAGGCAATTGTCGAGGAAGCGCTTAGGGACCTAGTGGTTTTGGAACCGCCCGAGGAACTGCTCCAGTCCGCTCAGCGAGACTATGAGCAGTTCTTTGAACTAACGGACGGCCTTGTGGAGGAAAGCTCTAAGCTTAAGAAGGAGGCGAGACTAAGCTCTCTTCTCGAGTCTCCTTTGAGACCTCCGACTCAACCTGCGCTACTAGGTAGGTTACCCACTATAGACCTACCAAAATTTTCTGGCAATTTGAGTGAGTGGTTAGGTTTCCTCGGCCTCTTTGATAGTCTGGTGCATGCTAGGAAGGATCTGTCTCCCTGCCAGAAACTGAGCTACCTGCTGTCCTCCTTGCAGGGAGAGGCTCTGAGTGTGGTCTGCCACCTGGACCTCTCCGAGGAGAGCTATACTACCGCCCGGGAACTACTCACCCGGCGGTATGCCAACGTGCGCCGATTAGCGGACACGCACGTGGCGCAAATTTTGTCTCTGCCACGTGTCTCAGGGGTTGCTCGTTTGAGGGAATCTTTGTTAAACCCGTTGATTGTAGCATGTAATGCACTTAGGCGACTAGAGCTCCCGGTGGACCAGTGGTCTTTTCTGTTGCTGCATATAATGTTGTCCCGCCTACCTCCCGAATTAAAATTGCGGTTTGAACAGAGGTATGGTGGGGACGGTGCCAGCTATCTGCCCCCCTTTTCAGATTTGCTAAAGTTCCTCGAGGAGGAGTGCCGGCAGGCTGACAACTCTGGCGTTGCTGGTCCTTCAAGGACCTCAGAGCAACCTGCCCAGCCGAGGAAGGGAAGGGGCCAGATTGGCGGCCCTGGTAAGGGGGCCTCTGACCGAAGGCCAATGCCAGTCTACAGGGGGCTTGCTGCCACTGAGGCCACCCCCTGTAAATATTGCAAGCGTCCGGGCCACAGGGTACCTTCTTGTCCCCAGTTCCTGGACAAGACGATTAACCACCGGAGGGGCATCGCCAGGGACCGCCACTGGTGCTATAGCTGCCTGGAGGCACACCGGCAGCGAGACTGCCCACATCAGCAGCCATGCCCTATTTGTAAGGGCAACCACCTGGTGATCTTGTGTGCCAACCAAAATGGCGTTGGCCGCCAGGTGGGGGAGAGCACCCCCCGCACGGGCGGGGGTGCTTATGTTAATCGCTCCCCTGCTAGTCTGCGTCGCTCTCCTGCACCGTGTCAGGTGCCCCGGTGTGTCCGGACTTCGCCCCCACCCGGGGGGGCGTCACCCCCCCGCGGGGGGATTTCGACCCCCCTGCGCCAATTTGATGCGGGATTTGCTGCCGCCACGGCGACGGGCCGTCCTACTCGCTACTCACCCCCGCTTCACGAGTGGCCGCGACTAGAGCGCCGCCCACCTCGTATGGGTCGCCAACCTCACTACGGTGTGCCGGCCTCTGCCCGCTTGACTAGGCCTGTGCTTCCGCCGCGGGATGGCGCGTGGATTTACCCAAATGGAGGTCCGTCTCCTCCGCCTCTGGAGGTTCCGCATGAATCTCGATTCGAGATTCCCCGGTTCGAGGACCGGTTTGATGAAGGTGACCAATGCTAGGTAGTCGCCGCCCTAGCCCCCACCACAGCCACATCTCCTGAGAATCTTAATCTTCAGCAGTCCGTCTGTCAGACCGTTCTTTTGCCGACTGTCTCAGTGAAGGTGTACAACCCGAAAGGTGAATGTTTGATAGTTCGTGCCCTCTTGGATTCGGGTTCACAGCGCTGTATTGCTTCTTCTTATTTGGTGGGTAAGCTAGGGCTCCCTTGGAGTCCTCATGCGGTTCGGATGATAGGTATCGGTGGTGCCGAGCCCTCGACTCCTAAGGGTGAAGCGGAATTGATGTTTGGCCCAATTAAGGGCGATCTCCGCGTCTTGGTCAAGGTGTCAGTCCTTGACGATATCTTGGGTCCTCTACCACAGGAAAGAATCGCTGATGTTGCGGTTTCCTGTACGGCAGGTCTGACCCCTGCCGACCCTGACTGGACTGAACCTGGTCCCATGGACCTTTTGTTGGGTTCTGATGTCCTAGGCCTGATCTTGTCAGGAGGAATTAGGGTCCTGCAGAAAGATGGACTTTGCGCCATCTCCACTATATTTGGTCATAGCTTTCTTGGACCCGTTTTGTGGTCTTCAGACCCACCGGTGCTAGACCAATTGCAGGCAGCCGGCTTAACGTTGTCGGATGTAGTCCAGCGTTTTTGGGAAGTCGAGGAGCCGCCACACGCTGCACCGGTTAATCCTCTTGACCTTGAATGCGAGTTGTTCTATCAAAATAACACAGGCCGCCGTACTGACGGCCGCTTCGTAACTCGCTTGCCCTTCCTCGCCTCTCGCCCCCCTCTTGGTCATTCACGGGCCTTAGCTGAGAAAAGGCTCTTGTCTATGGAACGGCGCATGCGGCGCGACCCTACCTTCCGCACCAAGTATATTGAATTTATGCGCGAGTACGAAGACCTTGGACACATGTCACCATCCAATTTTGATTGGCGTTCGCACGAGCACTACTTCCTACCCCACCATGCTGTCTTGAAGACCCCTGGGGGTAAGATTCGAGTGGTATTTGACGGCTCCGCGGCTACCACTAACGGGGTGACTTTGAACCAGTGTCTGCACGCTGGCCCTAAGTTGATCAAGGATATCTCCGACATCCTCACGCATTTCCGCCGTCACCAAATTGTCTTTGTTGCTGACATCAAGATGATGTTCAGACAGTCGGTGGTGCATCGCGATGATCGGAGGTATCAGCTGATTTTGTGGCGCGAGAGTCCTAATGAGCCGATACGGGTCTTTGAATTGAACACAACGACCTATGGACTCCGGTCAAGCCCCTATATTGCTATTAGGACCTTGTTGGAATTGGCTAACCGCGAGCGGCTGAATTATCCTCGTGCATCAGCCATCTTGGAATCGTCAGTCTATATGGACGACATCTGCACAGGAGCTTCTAGTGTTGAAGAAGCTTTGACCCTGCGTGACGAATTGATCGCAATACTGAAGTCCGGAGGTTATGAATTGCGAAAGTGGCTATCCAACTCCCCTCACGTTTTGAAGGATCTCCCGGGAGAGGATCAGCAGGACCCTCATATTTTTGAAAACCTTGAAAATCCTAATTTGTTGACGGTCCTTGGAATACAGTACCAGCCCGTCCAGGATGTCTTCACCTACCGGGTTAAATTGAACCCACCTCCTAAGGTTTGGACTAAGCGCTCCGTCTTGTCTACGGTTGCCCGCACTTTTGATCCAAACGGGTGGATCACTCCCGTAATATTTTTGGCCAAATGCTTCCTTCAGAAGCTTTGGATCGCTGAAGTCGGAGATTCGGTCTTGCACCGAGCCGTTTGCACCTTGTCACGTCTCCCCATCTGTTAGTGAGTGGACGTAAATCCTTGCGTCCACGGGCGGGGGATTGTTCGCGCCACCTATGTATTAGTTGTCTGTGGTCGCTGTGACAGATGAATACTTTGTGAACGTAGCTAGCTTGCCGCGTTTTTTGATAAAAACTCTTTGGTTTTGACAGTTCGACAGAGTTCAGATTGTTTTTGGCAGGGCGGGCCGCGGTCGAATTGTTGATTGTAAATATAAGCTTTTCTTTGTAATCCGTATTGTTAGAACCTCGCTATAGCCTAAGGTTCCCGCGAGAAATTAGCTTCTAGTTATTTCGGTACTAAATAAAGACTTACTTGTTGTACTGAGTGACAATAGTTGTCTGCCACGTTGACGCCACTGCTGGCCGTGCAATCTTATATACTTAAGTAAATAATTAATCTAAGTAGCTTATAGACGAACGTTAGTGCTGTGCTGTGTGTGTTGTGTGTTAGTGCCGTCTTGAAGCAAGAAGCTACGGCCGAACAGCAAGTACCTTCTCATTCCTGACCTTTCCTACCCTTTAACCTACATCCTTCCTTATCGAGGAGCCGTGGTCACATTGGACTCTGTAAGTGCATAGCAACTATCTACTATCAATACTTTAGTTATCTAAGTTAAGCCGGAACAGTTCTGTCCGCATTTGGCCCTGAGCCAATGGTCTAAGAGGCTCGAATCCAGCTGATGGGCCCCTGGAACAGCGTCTTAGGGTTGTAGCATTGGACCAGGCTGAAGCCCCAACACCTATGTATGCATTTTGTTGTTTGAATTTTTTGATAAGAGCAACTGCTGAGAGACTTTTAAGAGAGACAGGTATGTACTCGTATGTTCTACATGAAAATTTTAGTTTGTTTACTTAGGTAATACTTTACGTAACAAATACTTCACTACCTACCTAAAAAAATTCTAATCGCTAGATGCAGATGTACATAGGTGGGTACACAGTTTAAATTAGTCTTGGCGCGTAGGAATCTTTAATAGGTACCTACTATCTACCCATCTTATTACCCAGTCCTAAGAAAGACATGTTACATGTATGATCTACATGAAAGTTGTAATTTGTTTTCTTAAGTGATATTTAACGTAACAAATACTTCACTACCTACCTAAGAAAACTCTCATCTACAGGTGTAAGTATAGTCCGTCAAACTTATCTGACCCGCAGGGCGACCGCGTATCTTTTGCATCAATCATTGATATATCGCAATCACCTCCGATTGGCTGAATTTATGGTATTCTTGCTGCGTCAACATGGATTTCGTCCAATAGTGGAAGAGTGTTAACCAATCAGAGTTGATTGCGATGCATCAATGATTGATGCAAAAGATACGCGGTCGCCCTGCCGGTGTCAGCGTCGCTTGTATATGAAAAAAAAAACTAAACAGGCATAAAAATTTGTTCCAATTTTGGCCAGTGGGTCAGATAAGTTTGTTGGACTGTAGATAGGTCTTTGCGTAGGTACCTTTAATAGGTATCTTATACCCAGTACTCTTCAGAAGTTGTGATTTTGCAATCTCTTGATAGGTACTATACTTACGGTCCATACTCCATACATTGCTCGCGGTATACCTCTTACCATGTGCGTTGACACATTGGCCTCGGCACACATCATAACCGGCTTCAGGTGGGTTACTACAATCGCATGAAGCAGTATTATTTCAAAATGATAGTTTTATGCCACGTACCTACCTTGACGTCTCTAAAATAAGGGTTATAATTCTTAAACACAAACGCCAACAATATTAAAACAATACAGCGTTATGCGATGATAGTACGCCCCCAGTAAGGGAGTCGCGCCCGAGTGCTGACAGCCGAATCAAGTAATTTAGTAAACGGTACCCAATACTTAAAGTATAATTATGGTACTCAAAGATACCTAACTATATCGATAGCACATGTATCGAAACCTATATATGTAATAGTAGATTGTTTGAAACTTGTCTGTTTCTAGAAGATTGTGTACATGTTAGTACACCTACTTATGTCTTACAGTCAGTTAATCAAGTCAAAAACATACCTACAATAGGCATGATGACTGATTTTGCAAAATGGTCAGATTATGTTCGGAAGTATCTACCTACTATTTCGAAAAAATATCTTATTTCAGAAGAAAAATAACTTTTGGTAGATACAATTGGCATTTGAAATTTAAATTCTAAAATTCTCGCCAAAACGATCGGCGGTGTCATGGCGTCGTTTGTGACGTCACTATTGTTCTTGCCAATGTAAACTGTGCAGTGTGCAGTAAACAATAGTGTGATTGTCAAAGCTCGAAAACAAACTATTGTGACGTCATTCGCTTCTTGGTGTTTTAACCAATATGGCGGATTGCTGTATTTTATAGTTTTATTTTATCAAAATAAATAGCAATCTTACACGAAATAGAAAAATAAATACGTTTTTTATAATCCATGAATCCTATTTCATTCAGTGTGCAGTAAACAATAGTGTGATTGTCAAAGCTCGAAAACAAACTATTGTGACGTCATTCGCTTCTTGGTGTTTTAACCAATATGGCGGATTGCTGTATTTTATAGTTTTATTTTATCAAAATAGGTAAATAGCAATCTCACTCGAAATAGAAAAATAAATACG
The DNA here is from genome assembly GCA_963932025.1 of Erebia epiphron. NCBI lineage: Eukaryota > Metazoa > Arthropoda > Insecta > Lepidoptera > Nymphalidae > Erebia > Erebia epiphron. The sequence continues at coordinate 7,487,576 of OZ009946.1, forward strand.
TTTTTTATAATCCATGAATCCTATTTCATTAGATAAATTATAAAGTTCATTGATTCTTGGTTACTGTCATCATGCCTATTACTAGGTAGGTACAGGTGGGTTACTACCATCGCATAAAGCAGTATTATTTCAAAATTAGTTTTATGTCACGTACCTTGCCGTCTTTAAAATAAGGGTTATAATTCTTAAACACAAACGTCAACAATATTAAAACAATACAGCTTTATGCTATGGTAGTACGCCCCCAGGTAGTAACTAGTAGCACAGTTTAACGAAATACTAACTAGTAGCTAATCAATAACAAAAATGTACGATTCGATCCCACAAGTACCAAAATTCATGCCGAATTTTTCGTGAACATAAACGTGAATAGGTATATTCGAATAGCGATACCTAAGATCTAATAGGTAACAGTCCCAAATCCCAATTGCCAAGGTGATTCGAAATCCTATATACCTACTTACTTTGCTATACAGATTATATAATTTGATTAACTCACCTCACTTCGTGTAGCTACATAACAAACTAGGATGTCTAACGAAAAGTAAGAAAAACCGTTCATCGTACAGTTCTTACGTACAGTAATTCCTAGCCTTATCTAATAGCTATTCAGCTTGGATACACAGGTCGCTGAACCAGCGACGGCTCTTAATCTAAAAATAATTATTATAACTGGCCACTCGGACATTATCTGTACTTGCATAGCGGAATATTAATATGAAATCAGGTTGTTTGATGACATATCGCATTTCAATCTTGTGTAACAGTTCGCCAGTGTAGTGCCATGCGGTTATCTCCGAAGATAATATTATAGGCTAAGAACCTACTATCCTTTCTCTACTGGATTAGGTTTGAATTGGTTAATTGGTTTTAGGGACCAAGACGGACGCCGGTTAAACTCAAGGGGCTACATTCTCAACAAGAAAATCTTGGAACAAAAAAACTAAACATATACCTAAGTATATCTACTCATTAAATTTCTTTTCGTAATCCATGATTTAACCTTCATCATGAATTCTCACGCATGCGCTTGCATGAATAGTTTGCCCCGCCAATTCACTGATCTTTAAAGCTGCGGTACACATCGGCCCAATGCCACAGAAGTTAACACGCGTAAGAGGGCTACATATTAATCTATGCGCATAAGTGCCTAATCCAAAGCCTTTGATAGGCGCTAATGTGTTAACGCGAATTGCTTGAAGATCATTACGTTGGTCGTTCGCGGCAAAGTCCCTACAAGAGACAGGACCTATGACCAGCACTGGACGTCTATCAGTTGACGACGACGGCGTCCTAGGTACTATGGGCTCAAGGCAAAACGGTACATAATCGTAATTACAAAAAACTGGTTGATAAGACTGAGTGATTAATAAGTAGAACGTTTTTAGGGTTCCGTACCAAAATGGTAAAATGGAACCCTTATGGTGCGACTTTCTCCGTCTGTCTGTCCGTCTGTCCGTCCGTCACACTCGATTATTTCAGTAACTACCGAAGCTATCGACATGAAATTTGGAATAGTTGTGTATATTAGTGGCCCAAAGACACTGGAATTAAAACAAATTGGAAATTATTTTTGTTCTTATTTAAAAAGGGGGGAAAATCTGAGGGTTGAAATTTAAAAGTGAGATAACTGTACTGTGTGGGGTATCATATGAAAGCGTTTACTTTGTACATTCTAAAACAGATTTTTAATTATTTTTAGTTATGATAGTTTTTGATTTATCGGGGAAAATGTCTAAAAAAATACCGTTCTCCCCCCCCCCCCCCCCCCCTTATCTCCGGAGTTTACCAATCGAAAAATTTGAAATAATTATACGTATATTTTACAGGAAAACTATAGCCAATGCTCTAACTAGCATAGTTTTTTTGGTATCAACAATAAACCTCTACAAACAAAGTTAGTCTTGCGGTTCATTAACAAAGGTAATTATTTATTAATAATGGTACGGAACCCTTCGTGCGCGAGTCCGACTCGCACTTGCCCGGTTTTTATTATTAACTCTACAATGCTCTACTTTGTTTCACAAACAAAATTCCACGAAGACACAATCACGGATCGCGCTAAAGTTCATGAAGAAAGATAATTTAATAAGTAATAAATAAGTTTGATAACATATTTAGATAAACCAAAAGGGTCACGGTCAAGTAAGATAACTCCTCTTCTTAAAAAAAATATTTTAAATAAGATGAAAATGCTCGTATGCCTGCAATCAATAATTATACACCTATCTATACCTACCTCGTTACATCTATATCTATACTAATATTATAAATGCGAAAGTTTGGATGGATGTGTGTATGGATGGATGGATGTTTGTTACTCAATCACGCCAGAATGGCTGAACGGATCTGGATGAAATTTGGCACAGAGATAGATTATAGGCTGGAATAACACATAGGCTTTTTATCCCGGAAAATTAAAGAGTTCCCGCGGGAACCAAAAAACCTTAATCCACGCGGATGAAGTCGCGGGCATCAGCTAGTGATTATATTGCAAAATTACTTTCGTCCGAACGTTAAAATACATATTATGAGTATATGATACCTATGTTATCATGGATATCATAATTTCTGGCTATTTATGTGATGTAGGTATGTATTTATTGAAATAATAACTTTGTCACTGATTGACCTCATTACCATCTCAATCCATCAGGCATCCTGTGCACGTATCTCCTCTCTGAATGAGAAGAGATTTTGTTGCAAGGGTCCACCATGCTGGCTATGCAAGGATTGGCAGACTTCGCACACCTTCGAGGACGAGTTGGAGAACTCCGAGGCATGAAGGTTTCCTCACTGTTTTGCGGTGCGATGGGAGGTCAAAGTCATAACCAAAGCTATCACCGCTTTCACTTAATAACTGGTATGTTATTATATACTGACAGACCCAGTTAGAACTTACGGCATAAAAAATATGATCATTCTGAAACGACATTTCGAAGAAGTTCGTTGATGTCTTTTGTATGGAGCATTTTTGGTAACTTGCTTACGTTCAACCATTTTCGTAAATGTCAATGATGATTAAAATACTGCCTTATTATACATAAGTGTCAATGAAAACATAAATTATCATTCAATAAATAAAATTAATCTATGACCTGTTATTGGAGTTATTTGTCAAAAATCCTGTTATGGAGTAATTTTCATAAAATTAATCGAAACTAAAAATTCCGTAGGAGTTATTGTAGGACCTGTAGGTATATACCTACCATAAGTCATAACGTACTTGCTGAAACAGTGGTAGAGACTAGAACCGGTAGTAGAGACACAGAATAATATAATAGTACTGACGGTAGAGAGTGGTAGGTATCAACAGTGTTGACTGTTGAGGTATAAAAACATACCTACATAAAAGGTGTCGGTTACATACGAGATTAGATACGTCTGGAATAATTAAAGGTCGGATAATATAATGTTGTAAGGTAGTAGGCGATAGATAGATGCTAAAAAAGACAAGCACTGTGTATGACTATGAAACCTGGATGATATTCGTTACGAAGGAACCTCTTGACTAACACGCTATAATAAAAATAAGAGCTTATACAACTAGGCAACTAGGTAAGCAGTGCGCCTCTATGACTTGCCACCACTAGTTAAGTTGTTAGATGCCAGAACTTTTGTACTTTTTGGTACAAACAAGGGAGCACAGGAGCATACAATTTTGTCCAACAAGCCATTAAATAACTGCGCGTACACCAATAGTAGGTAAGAAGCTACCTTTCTAACAGTGAATGGAAGCCCTAAATAATACCGCTATTACATTTTCAAACGTACCGGTGTTCCGTTGAAATACACACAACACACGCACTTTCTAATCAAAAAAAGTTTTACACCACACAGCACAGCGAAACACAGTGTTAAATCTCGGCGGAGTTTCTTCGAGATGTTTATAGGTTGTTGACACGTTATAACGTAGTTGGAAAACGTGTTCGTCTACGTGTGAACGCGGCGCGCGGCACGAACTGAGTGAGACCGGTCTCAGATTTCTCCCTGTAAACATCGAAAGCGAGCCTCCCAGCCTTTCTTCGGCGCGGCGTGGCGAAACGCATCAGCGGTCCCCTACCGTTCGTACTCGTTAGCATAATACCTATGTGAATTCGAGTTAAATAAACCCGAATAAGAAGAAAATGTATAGTTACGCAATTAAAAGGCTGTTTACGCCGGAACATCCGACAATGAGACGATAGTTGAAGTTCAAAATGAAAACATTAATTTTGGGCCTTAAGTAGTATGTGGCAGTTTATTTTAAGACGAGACAACAATGTGCTGAGGAGTTGGAATGTATTACGGTAAAGGTCTTCTAATTCAAGAATGAAGGCGCCTCAATAAACGTTTGCCTCGTTTATACATTAGTTAGCTAACAGATGATTAAATTCTGCTAGATCCCATCTATTCGACCGATTTTGGGAGGGAATAAGTTGCATCCCGGGGAAGGACATGAGCCCTTTATCCCGGAAAATCCAGTGCAATCGCCGGTATCATCTATGTAGTTTAAGTATTTAAGCACACCAAATCAACTTTAACTGTCTCAACTTTAAATCTTATATATCTAGATTTAAAGTCGACACTGACGAAACAGCCTTTGCCCCTGCGACATATCCAAATGATAATATCTGGAAATTGAATATCGGCGCGCCAATCTTTATATGGGGCATGTTCAAGGCATGGCTATGGCTCATGAGCGGACTAAAGTTTGATCAGTGCCAACTGTCACTGGCCAACGATATTCTGAGTGACTATTAACACGAAGCAATTTTATTTAAGGACCCCTTAGTAGGGGATTGCCAAAGGCTTTCTTTTGACTCATAAAACGTTCGATGACGTTCGAAGTGGTCAGGATGTAGTATGTACCGACTAAATCGGTCAAGGTACCTACTCAAAAACGAACACGAATGCCGGCTGCCTGCCCAGTGGCTCTATAATGACTCAAAGCTTAACCTTAGACGAACTTGTTTAGAAATGGTCTCGTCTTTATATGGACTATGCCGATTTGGATGTAGGTTCGACATGGGTTTAATCGGTTTAGGCGTACTGCCCACGTATTTAAAACTAATCAAGATGTAAGAAAAATCTTTTCATATAACCGACTTCCAAGGCCATTGTAAAGTAAATTATATAATTTTTGTACACTCGTACGTTGAAGTTGCGCGAGCGTCTCTCGTCGATTTTGCTTTTTCAATCTTTTTAATAAATATGATCACCTCGTAAAGAGTACGTACCTAGTTCGAAGATCTGATAGCCGTTGGGGCCCCAAGCATTGAAGTAATAGGTAATATGTACCTACTAGTGTACATTATACTTCAATGGTCCCAAGGTGCTGGATGGCGAAACCGCACTGAAAAACACAACATTGGTCGGTGGACATCTAGTACGCCGCAGGGTGCAACTGTAGACAGAGAAAGGACCACTTGGAATCCAGGCAGCGCGGCTCGGCGCTGCAAGATCGCGCGCGGCATTTTGAAGTCCCTACGATAGACCTACGCCTAGGAGGCTATAGGAGTAAGAAATCTACCGTTTGACGATGACGACAATCCAATGCACCGCACTGTATAGATTTATCTATTCAATGATGTACCTACATTTTCTTTTAATCATCTACAAGAAAGTTAGCCCTTGACTGCGATCTCACTCACCTGATGCTAAGTGATATGATGCAGCCTAAGATGGTAGCGAGCTAACCTGTTAGGGGTATGGTAGTTAAAATAAACCCATACCCCTAATCGGTTTCTACACGGCATCGTACCGGAACGCTAAATCGCTTGGCGGCACGTCTTTGCCGGTAGGGTGGTAACTAGCCACGGCCGAAGCCTCCCACCAGGCCAGACCAGAGAAAATTCAAAAATTATAAATTTCCTAATTGACTCTGCTGGGGATCGAACCCGGGACTTCCCACGTTAAGACAACAGCGCTCAACACTGCGCCAGGGAGGTTATCGAAATATATCTAGAAACAATAGGTACTTATAAAAGAAAATTCAAATTGTGCTAGAAGGATATGATCTGTCTATGGCATCATAGCTGACTGCTTAACACTCGAAATGGCAAAATATTTCTGTAACTACTAAAACAAATTAAGTACCTATTTCATAAATAAAGCAGGTAAGTTACCTATAGGTATCTCAAAACGGCGAGATAGAAAAAATATTTGAAAATACCAACGCGTACGCAAAACAACAAAACAGGCCATGCATTGTTTAAAATGTTTATTCACGTGGTTTACAATTACAGATTCTTTGGAATACAATGCCAGGATATACCTAACCAGCTGCCAGCCATTGAGTGAACGGACATCTTACCACATTGTAAGAAAGCGAAGAGTATAGGTATTCGCGCGAACTATAGATAGTGCCCACTCTTATAAACAGTAGAATTTTTCTAAATAGATGGTTATCATGTTAGGCTCAATGTCCATTTTAAGCAACTAACTCATTTCGCAAATAAATCGATAGCGCAAAATCCCTATAGCAAAGCAACATTTTCAAGTGTAACATTTGCATAGCGTCAGATGTTTCACAAGACTTATGCGCGGCGAGCCTAACACTTCTTTCATCTAATGTTTATAATATTATAGGTGGTAACGAGTAGTTTACCCTCAAAGAATTGGGAATCCGCTTATTACTGTGTTTACCCTGGAACTAACATCCTCGCGTTATATGCTAAGTTGCAATTGAAAAATTATAGTAAACAGTTATTGCAAGGAAAAATAAGGCAGGCGCTCTCAATCTTGCAAGTGAAGTGTTATTAATGTTATTTCTATTTTGATACTTATTACTGCAGCGAGAATTTCCGAGAAAAATAGTATAGAAGAAGTTAGTGAAGTTGTTGTCAAGAGTTATTACTCTAACTGGAATTCATAAATAGTAGGTATATGTAGATCCTTAGTTTATGTGTAAATCGATGGCAAATAATCTATAAGTATATTATTTATAAGATACGCGCCGAATTGAGAACTTCCTACTTTTTTGGAAGTCGGTTAAAAAATTCAAAGTCCTGACTGACTGACTGACTTATATATCAACGCACAGCCTAAGCCGCTGGTCCTAGAGACATGAAATTTGGAGAGTGTGTTCTTTATGGGGAGTAGGTAGATAGATAGATAGATGAACTCTTTATTGCACACACTTAAAAATATTAACAATAAACAAAGCTAACAATATAAGACAGAAGGGTGCAAAGGCGGCCTTATTGCTAAAGCAATCTCTTCCAGACAACCTTTGGGGAGAGGAGATTAAAAACAAGAGCGCGGGATAGTGCAACAAGCTGATATAGCTACCTGATATGAAATGTTTATGCAAGCGACTTCTGATAGAGAGCGACTTAGACTGTCGTACATCCGCTGGTAGGCTGTTCCACAGTAATACGGATTTACGGGTAAAAGATTTATCATAATATCCTGTGCGACTGGCAGGAATGTGCAAGCGATTATCCGTACATGACCGCGTAGGTGTTGTCGTTCGTTGTTAGAGCCAAGGAAGGAGAAACGTTGTTTGAGGTAAGAAGGAGTATGAGGATTGTATAGAATAGAGTAGAGGAGTGTCAGCATGTGCAGATTGCGACGGAGTCTGATTGGGAGCCACTTCAGACGAGCTCTGTACTCAGACACGTGATCGAACTTACGCAACCCGAAGATAAATCATATGCATAAGTTTTGAAGACGCTCGAGCTTATTCAGCTGTTCTTCGGTTAGATCGGGGTAGGACGAGTCAGCATAGTCTAGTGTGAGTGGCAAAAGAAGAGAGTTAGCTAGAGAAATTTTGGTTTTAATTGGAAGAAAGTTTTTCCAGCGTCTCAGGCCACCAATTGACGCAAACAACTTCCGGCTAACCTCAGCTATTTGCGGGACCCAGGATAAAGAGCTGTCGATATAAATGCCAAGGTTTTTAACCGAAGGGCTAATGTCCAGGGTAGTTGGGCCGAGGCGGATGGGAGGTAAATTACTTCGTATGATCTTTTCAAGCTGCTTGGAGCCACCTAATAGATAGTAGGTATCCACTAAGGGTTTTTCGAAATTCCACCCCCAAAGCGGTAAAATAGGGGGTGAAAGTTTGTATGAAAGTCCGTCATCTTTCAAGTTACAAAAAAATTGCGATCTGCACGATAGGCAAACTAGAGGCCGTAATAGGCTCGTGACTCCATCGCTCCGCCTCCAAAAAGTCAGAAGGTCATTCGTGGGAATGAGCATTCTTTTCTATAACAAAATTCCACAACCTATTTTAAACTTGCCTATACACAAATTTAAGAAATCCATTAAATGTATGCTCCTAAAAAAAGCTTATTATACTGTTGAAGACTATGTGAATGATAGAGGAGCATGGATTTGATCGCTCCGGCAATGCTAAGGACAGCGGTTACTTATGTACACATTGATGTAATAAAATTATTGTAAATGAATTATTTAAAAAGAGCAACCACCGAGTTTCTTGCTGGTTCTTCTCGGTAGGAATGGCATTCCGAACCAGTGGTAGATTCACTTGACGATTCAAAAGTACTTGTAAAAGTTTATTTGAATAAAAAAAACATTTGATTTGATTTGAAACATTTGTTATATCCGTGAAATTTAATATTTGAGCTTCCTGTTTAAAATAAAGAAATACGTGTTTCAGTTTTTCCAAATTTTACCCCTAAGGGGGTGAAACAGGAGGTGGAAGTTTGCATGAAAGTCCTTCATTTCTCAAGATATTTTTCAAGTTACATCAACGAATCTTGATATTTTGGCTTTCAGTTAAATTAAAGAAGTACGTAGGTATGTCACAGTTATTCGAAATTCCACCCCTAAGTGGGTGAAATAGGGGGTGATATGTTGTATGAAAGTCCGTCATTTCTCAAGTTACATCCATGAAAATTGGTATATGAGCTACCGCTTTTAAAATAGGGGTTGAAAGTTTTTATGAGAGTCCTTCATTTTTCAATTTATGGCCATCAAAGTTAGTATTTGGGCTTCTGGTTAAAAAAAAAGAAATACGTGTTTCAGTTTTTGAAAATTGTATCCCCAAAGACGTTAAATGGAGAGTTTATGGTTCAATCACGCCACAAAGAGCAACGGATCGACGTGAGTTTTGCATGGGTATAGTTGACGACCTGGAGGGTGACATAGGCTACTTTTTATCCCGGAAAATTAAGGAGTTCCCGCGGGATCAAAAAACTTAAACCACGCGGACGAAGTCGCGGGAGTCAGCTAGTACTCTTATAAAGAGAGTATTATTTGCCATTGATTTACACATAAACTAAAGATCTTATCTTACATATACTATTTATGAATTCCAGAGAGAGATAAACTCTTGACAACAACTTTAGTAACTTCATCTATACTATTTTTATGGAAATTCTCGCAGCACTTGCCTCGGTCAACTGCAATTGGTATATTGCCATCCATCCATCCAAACTTTCGCATTTATAATATTAGTATAGAATAGATCATATTATCCGGATGCTAGTAGGATGAGAGTTAGCATTCTATCCTATTCTCTCGAGTGACTGTAATCATAAGGTGAAATGGGATAAACCTATTTTTATTATCCTAATGTCATTTGGATTGGGTAAGTGGACGATGCGCTTGTACTGAAAAAACTTTATGAAGATAATTAAAACATCGAAAATAAACTATAAATATTTATTAATAAAGCTTTATTTGAAGATCGACTCCATCATCAAAATTTATTTATTAACTTAGATACATGCACATTTCATAATTTAAACAAAACACCAAATAATACATAATGATCAAAATACGAGGGTAGGCAAGTATTTATGTCATAATCTCTAAGGCACTTTTAAAACATCTTTACAGCTCCTTTTCGTCCCTATCTTTATCTTGATTACATATTATCGATTAATCAGTCTGTAAAATATACATTTTCAATTAAATAAAATGTTTATCAAGGACTGAAATATTATTTAAAAATGCAAATATTAATATTTTCTTTAAACTTTACAAAGAAATATAATATTCTTCCATATTTTTTTTGTTATTTAAAGATCAGTAGGTAATATAAAATCGATGGGAATGGACGGGTATGGAATCAGAATCCTTGTAACTTACGGATAACAACAATACACCTGAGATGTTTTCATTATGGATTAAAATTATCATAGCATAAGTGCGTTCCACACATTGTTGTGTTCTGTACGCTTATTCTAAATTTAATTCGATTGATCGTGGCAAGCATTCGATGACATTATTCGTGTATGCATTCATATACGTTTACGTATACGTATACGATACGTTTCCGAATTAAAATCGGTCGTGCTGAATTTGTGGTTAAATCAATGTGATTAAGGTTCATTTTATTTTATTTTGACGATGAATCGAATTAAAACTTAGAATAAGGGTCAGTATCATGAAATCAGTAGGTATGTCAGTTACAAACGAAAGTTGAGGTAATACCTTCAAAGGTTAGTTCACTGCTGTTTCGTCATCTGGTGGAAAAAAAAATGTTTTCTTCTTTTTTACGTACGTTGAATTAAATTCATCTCTGTAAAAGAAAAAAAGTTTTAAATAACAATTCGAGTGTAGTTTTGTAAACTCTTTTTACTCGAACTTATTTCATTTCTAGGCATAACAAATAACAATGATTAAAATTAAACAAGTACCTTGTAGTGTACACAAGGTACTTAGTTTTAAGTACTAATCGGACAGAAATTCCGTGGAAGGGTTGCTTTCGTTTTGAGTTAAGTTTATGACGCACATTGCAGGCTAATCCATACTAATACATACAATACAAACCCATAGTCTGTCTGTCTGCTACGCTTTCACGGCCCATCTCTTCAACCGATTTTGATGAAATTTGGTATAGGGATAGTTTGATACCCGGGGAAGGACGTAGGTTACTTTTTATCCCGGAAAATTATTAATATTCCCGCGGGAATAAAAAAAACCTTAATCCACGAATTAACTAATTAACATATTCTAGCACAACCATGTTGAATACTAATTTGACTAAAAACACAAATTTTATAAAATGAATGAAATGAAACTGAAAACAGTTTACACTAATTTTATTATTATTTGACTCTATAGCCCATGACCCACGCCATAGGCTGAGATCTATAGAGCGCTTGTTGATTGCTAAGGCTTAGGGTCTATTTAAACCTTGTGGCATAAGCCCTGTTGCGACCTATAATAAAATTTCTTGTGTCTCGTAAGTCATATCTTATAAGAAATTCAGTCGCAATGGTTGTTGTATGATACCATACACATTACAAGATATTTTATCTTGTGTCTTATCAGACACGCGCATACAAGATATAAGATATTGCTTATACGACACAAGACATTTTCTTATAATGCGCAATAGGTCTCATACTGTCACATTTCAACTGAAACTTACGTCTAAAGATAAACATGCTCTATAGATTTCAGCCTAATACGTCGCAACTGTGCTTCTAGTTCTGCAAGACTATGCTAAAATACAAATCAAATATGAAAGTGACATAATTAACTATACTTAATAATTGTAATCATAATTTCTATATTTTACTTTACCGATAAAGCAATAAACTATTGTAAATGTGTGTGACAAATTAGTTTTGCAGAACTATGCACTTACGAGAGAATTTAGAGTGTCTCCCTCCTCTTAAATATGTGCCAAATCCCGGATAAGTTTTTGTAAAACTTGTATTTTTCGTTATGCCTTAAAATACATATAACAAAAAATTAAGGTGAATCAAATCGTTAAGGCATCCTAAGAGTAAGGGTTCCTTAGGTATTGAGTATCATGGGTAACCGTGGTCTTTCGTAGCTTTGCCTACTTAGTAGCTGTAGGACAAAAGTTTGCTAGGTATTAAATCTTCTCGAACTAAATTCGGGAGAGTGGCCAATCCCTACAAATATTATTCTCTGCGCGGGAGATATTATACTGCATGAGACGTGCTAGGTCTAGGACTTGCCTTACTCTCATTGTCCGATGGGACGATAATCCGACACGATCGGAACAAAATTAGGCGCAGGCGCATCAACTTTTTTTTAAATAACTTCCTAACTGATGATTTATTAGCTTATTTTTGTACCGACTTGGGAATCGAACCCAGAACTTTCTCATCCACATTTGAACATGTTGACCACTATGACTAGACGAATGAAGGCGAATTCTTAAAGCAATCCCTCAAGTTCAGTAACCGACCTCGATGGTTGCTCAAATATACCGATTCACCGTAATTTTTTCACCTAAAATATATTAATATTATTATTATTATGAGGTTGCATTCAGTAAGAGCATAGTTCGCAAAACTGTATTTGCAGGGGGTAACCTCTCGCATAATGTACTTGAAGACATTTGAGAGCACATTATATTGAGCAACATCCATCCCATATTGAAATATACTGTTAGCACAGTAACCCGACATCGGAGCCACGCAAGTATGATACACAAGCAGAGCTAACATCCAAGTCTGCTTTTGACCGCTCGGTTTCAACTTTCGGTCCGACAATGGGAGCAATGAACGTTGATTTCGTTTCGGGGTAAGGATTTTCTCATCCGATTCCTTTGGATTTTCTTCCAATTTTAACTCTCTTAGCAACGCTTCGTTTAGTTCCTGCGACGAGTCAAATCTGAACATTTCGATACAATTAACTACTTTTGAATCTTTGGAACCGAAAATTATATTGTTTGTTCTATTATATTAAATATCTTACCGTTTACCGAAGAAGGATATCGGTGAGGTATCTGATGATTGCTCTGTGGTGCTGGACGGCTGGAATTAAAATAATAAAATTAATATTTAATATTGTTATGCAATTGTTTAAGGCAAGTGCCAAGTGCCCATTATTGTTACCAGGATTCCTAAAACCTCATAAATAGCACTTACTACACAATTCTTAAAATAAATAGGATAGCCATGTTGGATTTTCAATTTATTTTCTAAAATATGGACATAATTTCCATAACTAGCTCCTAGAAAACCCTCGGAAAATAAACTCATACCCATTTCTTCAAAAAGTAAACCGAAAATAAGACAACTATCATGAATTTCTAAATGGGCCTCGTTTTCATTATAAGCAACCCAAAAAACCACACCAAAGAGACTCCTACGGTAATTTATTCAAAAGATTAAGACTGACATCTTGAATTTTGAAATGGATACTGTGGCGGATTATAACGAATATATTTCAATATATGTAACAAAGGAGGACTCGCATTGTTCTCCTTGTCCTCAGACTCGGACGACGCTCGCCGGTTCTTGCACAGCAGCGGCTGGCAGCGGCAAGTCGCGTCGCAGCCCTTGTTAGACTTGACGCAACCGAACATCTCGGTAGAGCACTGTCACCGGTGAGCTGTCCTCAGTATAGGACGACGCTCGCCGGTTCTTGCACAGCAGCGGCTGGCAGCGGCAAGTCGCGTTGCAGCCCTTGTTAGACTTGACGCAACCGCACATCTCGGTAGAGCACTGTCACCGGTGAGCTAATGAGACGAGACACTCACATTGTTCTCCTTCTCCTCAGTGTCGGACGACGCTCGCCGGTTCTTGCACAGCAGCGGCTGGCAGCGGCAAGTCGCGTCGCAGCCCTTGTTAGACTTGACGCAACCGAACATCTCGGTAGAGCACTGTCACCGGTGAGCTAATGAGACGAGACACTCACATTGTTCTCCTTCTCCTCAGTGTCGGACGACGCTCGCCGGTTCTTGCACAGCAGCGGCTGGCAGCGGCAAGTCGCGTTGCAGCCCTTGTTAGACTTGACGCAACCGAACATCTCGGTAGAGCACTGTCACCGGTGAGCTGTCCTCAGTATAGGACGACGCTCGCCGGTTCTTGCACAGCAGCGGCTGGCAGCGGCAAGTCGCGTCGCAGCCCTTGTTAGACTTGACGCAACCGAACATCTCGGTAGAGCACTGTCACCGGTGAGCTGTCCTCAGTATAGGACGACGCTCGCCGGTTCTTGCACAGCAGCGGCTGGCAGCGGCAAGTCGCGTCGCAGCCCTTGTTAGACTTGACGCAACCGAACATCTCGGTAGAGCACTGTCACCGGTGAGCTAATGAGACGAGACACTCACATTGTTCTTCTTGTCCTCAGTATCGGACGACGCTCGCCGGTTCTTGCACAGCAGCGGCTGGCAGCGGCAAGTCGCGTCGCAGCCCTTGTTAGACTTGACGCAACCGAACATCTCGGTAGAGCACTGTCACCGGTGAGCTAATGAGACGAGACACTCACATTGTTCTTCTTGTCCTCAGTATCGGACGACGCTCGCCGGTTCTTGCACAGCAGCGGCTGGCAGCGGCAAGTCGCGTCGCAGCCCTTGTTAGACTTGACGCAACCGAACATCTCGGTAGAGCACTGTCACCGATGAGCTAATGAGACGAGACACTCACATTGTTCTCCTTGTCCTCAGAGTCGGACGACGCTCGCCGGTTCTTGCACAGCAGCGGCTGGCAGCGGCAAGTCGCGTCGCAGCCCTTGTTAGACTTGACGCAACCGAACATCTCGGTAGAGCACTGTCACCGGTGAGCTGTCCTCAGTATAGGACGACGCTCGCCGGTTCTTGCACAGCAGCGGCTGGCAGCGGCAAGTCACGTTGCAGCCCTTGTTAGACTTGACGCAACCGCACATCTCGGTAGAGCACTGTCACCGGTGAGCTAATGAGACGAGACACTCACATTGTTCTCCTTCTCCTCAGTGTCGGACGACGCTCGCCGGTTCTTGCACAGCAGCGGCTGGCAGCGGCAAGTCGCGTCGAAGCCCTTGTTAGACTTGACGCAACCGAACATCTCGGTAGAGCACTGTCACCGGTGAGCTGTCCTCAGTATAGGACGACGCTCGCCGGTTCTTGCACAGCAGCGGCTGGCAGCGGCAAGTCGCGTCGCAGCCCTTGTTAGACTTGACGCAACCGAACATCTCGGTAGAGCACTGTCACCGGTGAGCTAATGAGACGAGACACTCACATTGTTCTTCTTGTCCTCAGTATCGGACGACGCTCGCCGGTTCTTGCACAGCAGCGGCTGGCAGCGGCAAGTCGCGTCGCAGCCCTTGTTAGACTTGACGCAACCGAACATCTCGGTAGAGCACTGTCACCGATGAGCTAATGAGACGAGACACTCACATTGTTCTCCTTTTCCTCAGAGTCGGACGACGCTCGCCGGTTCTTGCACAGCAGCGGCTGGCAGCGGCAAGTCGCGTCGCAGCCCTTGTTTGACTTGACGCAACCGAACATCTCGGTAGAGCACTGTCACCGATGAGCTAATGAGACGAGACACTCACATTGTTCTCCTTGTCCTCAGAGTCGGACGACGCTCGCCGGTTCTTGCACAGCAGCGGCTGGCAGCGGCAAGTCGCGTCGCAGCCCTTGTTTGACTTGACGCAACCGCACATCTTGGTGGAGCACTGTCCGCGGCACGTGCAATGCGGCGAGCCGTCGCTGCCGCGCTTCACGGCGCGACTCGACGTGTCGACAGTCGTGTCGGCTTGTGTAAAGTTCATCGTTAGACGGGAACGTTGCGCCTGGAAATATAATACACTGTTTATTCTGCTGAACGAAACTCTAATGCTATAGATTTCTTAAAAAGAAAAAAGAGACGCCTGTCATGTTCGATTTCTAAATGATGTCCATTATTTTTGTAATCAGCACCTGAAAGACTACGGCAATGTCATAGATACCAAAATAAATAAAAAGTAATGATTTTAAATGACCATCATTTTAAAACCCCAAAAACGATTTCAATAGATAAAATAAAAAATGAAATAAAAAGAAAATCCTCGGAAACGAACAGAAATACACCCACACTAATTTATTTAAAAGAGACAATTATTATCTTCAATTTAGCATTTTGCGACACCCATGCCAATTATAAATTAAAAAGAAGTATGGCAGCCATTTTTGAGTTCATTAGGGACCTTATTTTTGCAATAAATGAAAAACTATTCAAACTTTTATAATTTTGTACTTCATAGTCTGATTTTGATTAAGAAAAAAAAACAATTTTATACCTGTATACGTTTGAACAGGGGCGTCATCCTCCAGTCCGGATCTTTGTCTTTATCCTCGTCATCTTCTTCCTCGTCGGAGGGCGGGAATTCTATCTGCTTCACGACATCACCGTTAGTCTCTTTCTTGGGACGTTTCTTAGCGTTCTTATTCACGTTTCTTAGCTCCTCCAACTCGTCTAGTAGCCTTTTCTGTGAAAAATAAATGAACACTTGATATAATCATTGATCATTCGTGAAAATAAAATGCTTAAATTATTCTCAAAAATTAGACGAACTTTATAAATGACTGAAATGGATATGATTTTCGTGAACAGTACTGCAACATACCTAACATACTGGTCCAAGATCCCAGAGCCGCCATACCTTACTTTTTTTCTGAGTAATCGCTGCGGTCGCTGCGCCCCACCATGCCCCGCTATATCTGCAATACACTCACATTCTCCTGCTCGACCTGCTCGAGCCGGTCCTGCTGCACCTGGATCAAGTTCTGCAGATGCTTGCACGCCTCGCTGCGGTCGCTGCGCCCCACCATGCCCCGCTATATCTGCAATACACTCACATTCTCCTGCTCGACCTGCTCGAGCCGGTCCTGCTGCACCTGGATCATGTTCTGCAGATGCTTGCACGCTTCGCTGCGGTCGCTGCGCCCCACCATGCCCCGCTATATCTGCAATACACTCACATTCTCCTGCTCGACCTGCACGAGCCGGTCCTGCTGCACCTGGATCATGTTCTGCAGATGCCTGGACGCCTCGCTGCGGTCGCTGCGCGCCACCATGTCCCGCTATATCTGCAATACACTCACATTCTCCTGCTCGACCTACTCCAGCCGGTCCTGCTGCACCTGGATCATGTTCTGCAGATGCTTACACGCCTCGCTGCGGTCGCTGCGCCCCGCCATACCCCGCTATATCTGCAATACACTCACATTCTCCTGCTCGACCTGCTCGAGCCGGTCCTGCTGCACCTGGATCATGTTCCGCAGATGCCTGCACGCCTCGCTGCGGTCGCTGCGCCCCACCATGCCCCGCTATATCTGCAATACACTCACATTCTCCTGCTCGACCTGCTCGAGCCGGTCCTGCTGCACCTGGATCATGTTCTGCAGATGCCTGCACACCTCGCTGCGGTCGCTGTGCGCCACCATGCCCCGCTATATCTGCAATTCACTCACATTCTCCTGCCCGACCTGCTCGAGCCGGTCCTGCTGCACCTGGATCATGTTCTGCAGATGCTTGCACGCCTCGCTGCGGTCGCTGCGCCCCACCATGCCCCGCTATATCTGCAATACACTCACATTCTCCTGCTCGACCTGCTCGAGCCGGTCCTGCTGCACCTGGATCATGTTCTGCAGATGCCTGGACGCCTCGCTGCGGTCGCTGCGCGCCACCATGCCCCGCTATATCTGCAATACACTCACATTCTCCTGCTCGACCTGCTCGAGCCGGTCCTGCTGCACCTGGATCATGTTCCGCAGATGCCTGCACGCCTCGCTGCGGTCGCTGCGCCCCACCATGCCCCGCTATATCTGCAATACACTCACATTCTCCTGCTCGACCTGCTCGAGCCGGTCCTGCTGCACCTGGATCATGTTCTGCAGATGCCTGCACACCTCGCTGCGGTCGCTGCGCGCCACCATGCCCCGCTATATCTGCAATTCACTCACATTCTCCTGCCCGACCTGCTCGAGCCGGTCCTGCTGCACCTGGATCATGTTCTGCAGATGCCTGCACGCCTCGCTGCGGTCGGTGCGCGCCACCATGCCCCGCTATATCTGCAATACACTCACATTCTCCTGTTCGACCTGCTCGAGCCGGTCCTGCTGCACCTGGATCATGTTCTGCAGATGCCTGCACGCCTCGCTGCGGTCGGTGCGCGCCACCATGCCCCGCTATATCTGCAATACACTCACATTCTCCTGTTCGACCTGCTCGAGCCGGTCCTGCTGCACCTGGATCATGTTCTGCAGATGCTTGCACGCCTCGCTGCGGTCGCTGCGCCCCACCATGCCCCGCTGCAGCGCCACCAACGCACTTATCTGCAATCAAGTAAAATAAAAAAAGATGTTTATTCAAAACTGGATGTTATTTTATTAAGTTTATGGAAGTATGGATTGTGTATTCGACAACTAGTCAAATCAGCAACGATGTATTTTTCAAACGTCAAAACGCGTGCAGTATGGGATTTTGTAATACTGAATTATTGTGACGTTATCAAAATTCGACACACTTTTTTAATTCTATTGATAGTTTAAAATGGTGTTCAAACATAATACATAATATGTGGATATTATGACTCTTGGGAGAACTTCTATTTAATAATCACTATAAGAGTTGTCAAATACCCAATTCGTAAGGAACTTAAACTATACACTTTTTGAAGAGCCAAATTCAAACAAATTCAAAAACAGTATTTTGTTAATAATTAATAGTTGATCTCCAACAAAAATATAAGAATAATCAAAACTAGCTTAAAACCAGTTATACATACATACCTTTTGTTCATTCTCCGATTTCATTGCAGCCAAACGCTGTTCGTATTCAGTCTTACAGTTGTCATATTCCACCATCAGCCTGTCATACGACTCCTTGACTTCATCGTACCTCGCTTGAAATCCTTTCTCACTCTGATTGCCCAGATCGCGTTTTGCCTCCACCAACAAGTCGAACAAGCACTTGAGAGCAACTTTGGCTTCCAGCATAGACTGTATGTTGTCCCATTGCGTACGGGATTTGTTTTCTGTGAGTCAAAATTTCATGTTTAATTTCTTATCTATATCTATATATATAAAATTCAAAGTCCTGACTGACTGACTGACTGACTTATATATCAACGCACAGCCTAAACCGCTAGGGTTAGAGACTTGAAATTTTGTCAGTAGCTTTTCAAAATTCCATCCCTAAGGGGGTGAAATAGGGTTGAAAGTTTGTATGAAAGTCCGTCATTGCTCAAGTTATATCCATGAAACTTGGTAATGAGCTATCGGTAAAAAATAAAGAAATACGTGTTTCACAGTCTTTGAAAAGTCTACCCCCGAAGGGGTGTAATAGGGGTTGAAGGTTTATATGAAAGTCCTTCATTTCTCAAGATCTTTCTCAAGTTATATCAACGAAACTTGGTGTTTTGGCATTAGGTAATAAATAAGGAAGTACGTGTGGCACAGTTTTTCAAAATTCCAACCCCAAAGGGTTAAAATAGGGGTTGAAAGTTTGTATGAAAGTCTTTCATTTCTCAAGTTACAGCCATAAAACTTAGCATTTGGGCTTTCAGTTAGATATGTAGAAGTACATGTTTCACCATTTTTGAAAATTCAACCCCCAAAGGAGTGAAAAAGGGGATGAATTTTCTTCATTTATCAAGATATTTTTCAAGTTATAACAACGAAACTTGGTATTTTGGCTTTCGGTATAATATAAAGAAGTAAGTGTGTAACGGGTTTTCAAAATTCTACCCCCAACTGGTAAAATAGGGGTTGTAAGTTGGTGTAAAAGGCCGGCGTTTTTCAAGTTATAGCCATGAAACTTGATATTTGGGCTACCAGTTTAAACTACACTACACAAAACACTACATTTTGTGTAGTGTCACAATTGCATCAGGTGGAATACATGAAAATGTATTCCACCTGATGCTAATGTAGTGTACTGTATGATGATGTAATGTACTGAGATTTCTGACTACGTCCAAACTTAATATTAATAAATGTATAAAATATATGTATATGTATATGTATAAAAGAATTATAATTTAAAAAAGTTAATTTTTTTGTTTAAAGATGAAATCACATAGATTCGCATATTCTAAAATAGTCATTTTCAATAGACAAAATGCAATAATCTCTACAAGACCACGAGATAATGCAAAAATCTAAACAAATGTAATCAAGGGTAATTACATCTGTATTCTGTTTAGATTTTTGTTTTAGAAGAGGGCTTCTATTTAGATTTCTAGTTACCTTGATCGGCCGTTAGTATTTTCTGTTGCAGGTCTGATATCTGCGCCTTGCGTAGCGCGAGGTCGACCTCTAACTCAGCTATTTTTGCTCTCGTTGCGTCATCTTCCGTTTTGTTGTGAAGAGTCTCGATCTGTTGCGTTATCCACGCCCTTATTAAGAAATAGTAATTTTTACTTTACTACCTCATAATGGAAAATCGTATCCCTTATGGGATCACTTTGTTTTTATTCTCTTTAATAAATAATTGCTAGAATTCTCTAATAATTGCTGTATTTAGTAAGCTACTAGTTAAAGACAATAAACAGTTAAAGCTTTTCAAATCGTACATTACATAACGAACACTCAGTCAGAGATCTATAGAGAGAACTTTGACTTTGCTCAGACTTAAGACATGATCAAAACGAGACAGATTTATATTAATCACATAAGTCCATCTCGTTTTAACGTTTAAGTTAAGCCTGAGTAAAGTACGCACTATAGATCTCAGCATCAGTGACTTGATGAACTACATCATGACTTCATCAACTGCAATCTTGAGCCACAACGAAAGATCTTGTGGCTTATTTAAAAGAAAATAAGTGCAAATGGCCACAAGAAATGCACATATTGTGTCATAAGATCTTCTCTCTTACAGACTCTAAGGAAATGAACAAGCATTTTGGGGAAATTCTGGGGATAGTGCTTTTATAATGGGTTAAAACCTAAAACATTGTACCTGTACTCCATAAGTTCAAACAAAGATTTCTCCGCTTCAACAATACTGAGATGTACTTCAAGCTCCTGTTCAATGTACTGTTGAATGGCGCCAGTTTTTACATTGCCCTTTGCGTTGCGTTTCATGGCTGTCGTCTTTTGCCTGTCTAGAGCTTCCTAAAAAACAAATTTGCTTCAAAATAGTGCTTGAAGTGGCAGTATCAGTATATTTTGTGTAGAATCAACATTTTGAAATAAGGGTATGATTTGCCATTTAGGTAAATTTCCTACTAGCTGATGCCCGCAACTTCATCCGCGTGGATTGTTTGGTTCCCGCGGGAACTCTTTAATTTTCTGCGATAAAAAAATAGCCTATGTGTTATTCCAGACTATAACCTATCCCTCTGCCAAAGTTCAGCCAGATCCGTTCAGCGGTTCTGGCGTGATTGAATAACAAACACCCATCCATCCAAACTTATGCATTCATAATATTAGTATTTCCTCTAGCCTGGTTAATCTCAGGAACTTCCAGATAGATCCGTATTTGTTTTTACATTATATGCATAAAAAATACAAATTTCACTTTCTCAGCTTGGTGATTCGAAAAGAAACTTGACCTCAGGCACTAGAACTGACAATTCGATTCTTCTGAATTCTTTTCGGCAATCTCACTAGCTTTTCATGCACAGCTGCAATCTCCCATCGGGCTTGTCTATGTTCTAGTACTAAGGGTCTACAATATGGAGCAAATATGTCACCTTCAGCCGCTTGTTAACAGCCACGGCCTCCTCCATCTTGCGCTTGAGCACATTCTGCTGCTTGGCGTGCAGAGACTCCATCTTGGCCATGGCGGTGGCGCGCTTGCGGTCCTCGTTGCGCAGGCGCAGCATTGCGCGCTCGTTGTCCGCCTTCCACTTGCGGAACTTCTCGCTCTCCTCGCGCATTTGACGGATGATTTTGACCTGGAAGGAATTTATTTTTGAACGAACAAATGCACGATTGTGAAACAATCGTTTACGTTGACTTGACAATGCACGATTGTAAAACAATAGTTTACAATCGTGCATTGTCAAGTCAACGTAAACGATTGTTTCACAATCGTGCGTTGTCGAGTCAACATCTCCTGAAGATGCTCCGAAACGTACGTTGAGAATAATTTGGAAGATTTGTGTGGTGTGGTGAATATCGCAAGCTACAAGTGCGAGATATACACTGTACCACATAGATTTACCTACTGTGGCGGATTATAGCGAATGTTATTTCATTATCATGGACTTCCGCAAAGTAACGCCTGCTTCTATCCAATGTTTGGAATTTGTTTTATTGTTCTGGATACAAGTCTAAGTCTGAGGTGTAGTCACTATGGGCCTCGTAATAGCCCCGGCTAAACACGTAAGCACCAACATTTTTTTAAATTGCAAGATAGGCTTGCGCTTGACGAAAATCATGCTTATGAAAAACAATGATGAAGTCTGTAGTGCGCTTCCCTAGAAAATGCCTATTCACTCTTGCCTTGAACTTGTCCATGCAAATATGTCAACGTAAATTATTACGTCACGCCAAATAGGTAATTTGGCGTAAAAATTTACGTTCGACAAATCTGTAAATTAGTTACACACTGAAGTCCTTGTCCTATTTCAAACATACCTTGGTAGCCTTCATGGCCAGTAGTTCGGCATTCAAGGCAGCGATCTTGCTCTCATTCTTTTCCTTCATCTTGATGATGTTGGCTTGTTGCTGGCACTTTTTCTTTAGCTCTGATATCTGAGATTCCAGTTCCGACACTTTGTTCCGGCGTTCGTCGTGCGATGGATCCTTGGTCTGGAAAGAAGTTGGATAAAGAAAAAAGATAGATCAAAGGTATTATATAGAAGAAAAATTTAACAAACCAAGGACGCCTTATAGTTTCAAGTAACAGCCTTTAAAAAAATAAAATTTATGAGTGGTAAAGCTAAGTTTGCATATATCTTTGATTTAAGTTATTGTATGTCTGCATATTTCGTACATCGAAACTACAATTAGGTACATCAGGGTAAAATCAAAATCGAGCCTTAAAACAAAATTACCGTCCATTTTAGTTCGACATTATGTTTTTATCCTTATACTCTATTATGTTACGTTTATAAATTTATACTCTATAATATCTCCCAACGTACATGTCACCGTAAGATCGTAATAATCGTTTGATTATAATATACCTCGCAAGATTGTGAACTGTCGAAAGATTGTGAACCGAAAATACGGCTTACAATTTAACGCATTATTTTTCGGTAGATTATAATCCATCGAAGTGAAACTGTTAAATCACAATCTGCCGCGCGTTAAATTGTCAGCTGTCCGAAGGCCGCCCCTGATTGGTCGATGTTGAAAGATAGGCTCAATATCCGACATTGTAAATGTTATCAAATGAGATCACAGGTTCACGCGCATAAAAAATATTAAAACACGCAAAATTTCTGTAATTAAAGGCTATGTTCAGTGACGAATACTAACTTATCTATCATTAAAACTGCACTTCTTTGGTTAATCATAGAGTCATTTTACTTCCACAACAATTTTATGTAACGAATTCTAAAGCTGTGAGTTATTTTCAACACGAAATCAATTTACAATCACCAAAACACTGTTTGTTTACATTCGACAACCAATGAAATGAATTATCAAACAAATATGGCGACGCATGGCATAATATGCCGTTCAACCAATCAGCGCGCTAGGTGCGTTCCGTCGCACGGTATTTCACAATTTGACGGTTTTACTTCGATGGATTATAATCTACCGAAAAATAATTGCGTTAAATTGTAATCAGTATGTTCAGTTCACAATCTTTCGATAGTTCACAATCTTGCGAGGTATATTATAATCAAACGGTTTTTACGATCTGACGGTGACATACATATTACATATCGTAATACGCAAAATATAATGAGCTGTCCGCTTAACGGGCCGGCGGAGGGCGAATTGCCCATACAAACGTAATACCAAAATAATTTGTAATTCGAGAATATTTCCACCATATTATGCGATTATTAAGATTGAACTTGTATTTATCTAGGTCCCTGGATAATTATCTTTTCAAAATACTTTCACAAAATTAAATGTAAGCACATTGCGTTTCGCATGTTTTTACGACATAAAAGACATGTTTTCTCCTTATTTGTTTCATATTAAAACCAACGATATCTAACGTACTAATTGATCAGGAACATAGCCTATATTGTCAAGTTACAGAATAACAACATGAAGTTAAAAACACTTCAATTTTTCATTCATCATATTTAGGGTTCCGTACCCAAAGGGTAAAAACGGGACCCTATTACTAAGACTCCGCTGTCTGTCTGTCTGTCTGTCTGTCTGTCTGTCTGTCTCCAGGCTGTATCTCATAGACCGTGATAGCTAGAAAGCTGAAATTTTCACAAATGATGTATTTCCGTTGCCGCTATAACAACAAATACTAAAAATTAAAAAAATATATATATTAAGGGGGGTCCCCATACAATAAACGTGTTTTTTTCGTATTTTTTTGCTCAATATTAAAAACAGTAACAGGTAGACGGTTCAAATTTTCACAGAATATTAACTTGTATATTACCTTTCAAAATAAATAATTAAATATCAATAAAGTAAATATTAAAGGGGGGCTCCCATACAACAAACGTAATTTTTTGATATTAACAGTAAACCTCTACAAACAAAGTTAGTTTTGCGGTTCATTAACAAAGGTAATTATACCTACTTCTTGAGTACGGAACCCTCGGTGCGCGAGTCCGACTCGCACTTGGCCGGTTTTTGGTATTCACGGAACAAGACCAAAATGTATAACAAACTCTGTACGCTCATATTGCTATCGCGCTTGCACGCGATCTTGTGTCATCAGCCAAATAGAGATAGCAATATACCGGCAAATTTATATTTGCGGTTCGAATAGAAGTTGCGAGCGCCGCTCCCCGGCCTCTTAATACAAGTAACTAGATCACGGTGAGTAAGATTTGTAAGGAGATGAGCAACATGGGAAGCTTTAAAGAGAGTGAGAGAAATTGTGCTATGTTATGCTGGCATTAACATGATCACCTCCCTGCTTATCAGCTGAAGGTGAGATCAGAGTAACTCAACACTTACCTTAGTCTGCTTCAGCTGCTGCATCAGCTTCTCCTTCTCTTTCTCCAGCTGTGAGATCCTCTCTTCGTTCTCTCGCAGATTGTTGTTGCTGTCTATCATTTCCATGTTGTGGGCTCTCATTGCTTGCACTACAGATGCCTTGATGGCTATAGCGCGGTTGAGTTCTTGCAGCTCTTGGTTTAGCGCCACCTTAAATGAGAAGTAAGATCGCTTTAAGAATGTTGAAGATCGCTTTAAGAATGTTGTGATTCTTTGTAAGTAACAGATCGCGACAAAGTTATGATTAGGTCACATTACAAGTAACAGATTGCGACAAAGTAATGACTAGTTCACTTTATAAGTAATAGGTTGCAACAAAGTAATGACTACTTCATATTGCAAGTAACAGAAAGTGACAAAGTAATGACTAGGGCACATTGCAAGTAACAGATAGCAACAAAGTTATGTCTAGTGCCCATTGCAAGTAACAGATCATGACTAAGTTATAACTAGTGCACATTGCAAGTAACAGATAAGAACAAAGTTATGTCTAGTGCCCATTGCAAGTAACAGATCATGACTAAGTAATAACTAGGGCACATTGCAAGTAACAGATAGCAACAAAGTTATGTCTAGTGCCCATTGCAAGCAACAGATCATGACTAAGTTATAACTAGTGCACATTGCAAGTAACAGATAACAACAAAGTTATGTCTAGTGCCCATTGCAAGTAACAGATCATGACTAAGTTATAACTAATGCACATTACAAGTAACAGATAACAACAAAGTTATGTCTAGTGCCAATTGCAAGTAACAGATCATGACTAAGTTATAACTAGGGCACATTGCAAGTAACAGATAGCAACAAAGTTACGTCTAGTGCCCATTGCAAGTAACAGATCATGACTAAGTTATAACTAGTGCACATTGCAAGTAACAGATAACAACAAAGTTATGTCTAGTGACCATTGCAAGTAACAGATCATGACTAAGTTATAACTAATGCACATTACAAGTAACAGATAACAACAAAGTTATGTATTATGAGTAACTAGCTGATGCTTGCGACTACGTCCGCGTGGATTGAGGTTTTTTGGTTCCCGCGGGAACTCCTTAGTTTTCCGGGATAAAAAGTAGCCTAAGTGTTATTCCAGACTATAATCTACCACTGTGCCAAATTTCATCCAGATCCGTTCAGCTGTTCGTGCGTGATTGAGTAAGAAACATCCATCCATACATCCATCCATCCAAACTTACAACTTTCCAACCAAATATTTATTTGATGGATCATGGCTAAGCTATAACTAGTGCACATTGCAAGTAACAAATAACAACAAAGTTATGTCTAGTGCCCATTGCAAGTGACAGATCATGACTAAGTTATAACTAATTATGGCTAGTGCACATTGCAAGTAACATATTGCAACTAAGTAATGATTACGACACATTGCTCAGACTAAAACAGCGACAGAGTTTAGTGCTTTGATTAACTATATATTGTTTTAATTAAATTAGTAATTTTATACCTGTCCCATGGCCCTCTTTTCCTCCTCCAAAACTGCCTGATCTTCATTCAACTCTTCTAATTCCTCAACTTTCTCGCCATCTACATCGCTCTTCACTAACGACAACTTGATCTCATGATCAATTAATTCTTCCTCCGTCTTTATATTAACCGACTGCAAGTCTTCCAAACGTGTCTTGATCTCTTTAAGGTATTCCATAACATGGGTTTTCTGACCGCTATCATCTTGTATTAACTCTGTGGTGCTCAGATTTTCTATAGTTTGATTACACTGTTCGGTCAATTCGTTCAGTTTCCGTTCTATTTTGTCCTTGGCCATTTCAGCAAGGAGAGCCTTTTCGCAAAGGTTAGTGTTTTCTACTAACATGTTGCCGAGGTGTTGGGTGACTTGTTTATGCTTTTTGAGTAGTTCTGAATATTTTGCCCTCTCTGCTTCAAGTTGTTCTTGTAACTGCTCGTTGGACGCTGCGTCTGCGTCACTGATTACCGGTAGTTTTCCGACTAGTTGTAGCCTGAGGTCATTGACTAATTTATTCAATCTGGAAATATAAGTTTAGTGTGAAACAAAGAAATATTAAAATTAAAAAAAATGTGTTAGGAAGTCAAACTTTATACATTGCAACCTGTATATTATGTTTTATTTTAAAATTTTATTCCTCTTATTCATACACTATATGATGCCCGCGATTTCGTCAGCGTGGAATAAGTTTTTTAGATTCCAGAGGGAACTCCCTGATTTTCTGGGATAAAAAGTAGCCTATGTCCTTCTCCGGGATGCATCCTATCTCTATGAGGAAATTCATCCAAATCAGTTGAAAAGATGAGCCGTGAAAGCGTAGCAGACAGACAGACAGACACACTTTCGTATTTATAATATTAGTATGGATATGGATTAAGTAATTGTGGTTACATAAAATGACCTTTTAATGAAGCTTTTAGCCTTGGTCTTTCTAAAAAGAAATATCCTTCATTCTCACAATAAAAACTCTAATGACTGCCGTTAATTAACCCGCAACGCTAAAATATCGTATCTCAAATTCGCCTAAAAACTCTCAACAAATTGTGGTGTGTTCGTGACCAGAAATAATCAAGAAAGTGCTGTGAAATGAAAACCTAAGGTCAAGCAGAACACGTATGTTGTTTCCTTTATTTTCCTTTCCACGTGTCTTTCTCCTGCAATCTCAATCGAAAGGCCTATACAGTCCTCCTTTCAAGCTATCGAAGATAATTATATTTATTTTTAACGTTAAAAATACACCATAGTTTTTGGTATCTGGCAAGTTTAGTAAAATGAGTAGTCAGGTACTTAAATTTTATCTTGTATTAGAAAAGCCATTTCTTACCTAAGAATCTCAGCCGCTTTAGCGTCCTGGTTGATAATGGGTTTGTTACGGATGCGTCTAGCGCGGTCCGCGTAGCGGAGCGTGGATACAGTTTCGTCCAAATTGTAATCAGCTGGACTTACGCACGCCACCATAAGCGTTAAAGAGTTACCACCGAGACTGTCTGCAAAGAAAAGTAAATAAGGAAACAAATTTTAATAAGTTAGATAATGCTAGACAATAATTGGTATCATTATTGAGTAAATTTTTTTTTTAAAGTTAATGGAATGGATTAGGATTCTGAACAAACTACTTGTAGGCTTTTCATTATCAAACAATAACATTGTATACAAGTCTAATTATTATAACAAACTAGATGATGCCCGCGACTTCGTCCGCGTGGATTAATTAATTATTTTTGATTCCCTGGGATTTTCGGAATAAAAAGTGGCTTATGTCCTTCCTTAAGATGTTACCTACAGCTATACCAAATTTCATCAAAATGGGTTGAATATGGGCCGTGAAAGCGTAGAAGACAGACAGACACAATTTCGCATTTATAATATTAGTATGGATGTTTAATTTTCCAGACTACGTTGGGCATTCATAATAAAAATGTTACAAGTCGTTAAATCAGCTGCATTGAAACTTTTGTGTAGTATGGATATTTAATTTTCCAGACTATGTTGGGCACTCTCAATAAAAATGTTGAAAGTCATTCAATCATAGGTTATTTTTTTTGTGAGATCTGTAAAATACCATTCATATTACTTATAGCTTACCTTGTAATAGTCTTGTGAGTTTACTATCCCGATAGCTGATAAAGCTTCTGTTGGTGCCATCGCCCAACGCCGATATGACGTTACCCAGCGCTAACAGACCTTGGTTGATCTTCACACCCTCTTTCAACCTTTCACCAACTGCTTTAGTCTTCTTGATGCGCTCTGAGCCAGCCAGATCGACAAGGTGAAACTTTGAGGTGGTTGCAAGGTTTCTGTAACAAAAAATTAGCATCAATGGTTTTAAATGTAAACTGTACAGTCAAATATTGGGTTAGGAATTTAATAGCTCAGGCTATTTATGCGAGCTTTATATGGAAATCTCCAATATATAATGTAAAGCTGATTTTTTGGCACAAGTGTTCCTTAGGGTCTTATTATAAATATATCCTCAAAAATCCCTCCAAATTATTCTCAATGTTTTCACTCCGATACCGGAGCATCTTCATTATATTGACAATGCACAATTGTAAAGATCGTCGAGTCAACGTCTCCTGAAGATGCTCCGTTATCTGAATGAAATGTATGTTGAGAAAGATACACACTGTACCACATAGATTTACATATAAACGCGGATTATAGCGAATTAAACTTCTAGTTCCTTCATTATCATGGACTTTCGCAAAATAATGCCTGCTTCTATCCAATACCCATACTATAAGTTTTTTTTAAATCTGTGTTATTTAAAGGGGTTTGGTCACATAGTGATCATGTCACCCCTGTAAAATCTAAACACCTTACAAAAACATCTTGTTCTAGTAATTCATTATGCGCTCTGCGTCTTAAACATATTAATACTAGTTAATACAGCATTCTAGCCAACTTAACATTGATAAAGATAGAGAATGCCACCAGTAGCATTGCAAAGCACCATGGGTCACTGGTAGCCATAACTTACTTATCAGTCCGACTCTCCTTAGCTATGACGATGGTGAAGACAGCGTGGCTTCGACTCGAGGCTTGATTCATAGCGGTGGAACCTGTCACCCGACCAGTAGACCCTTGCTCTAGCGCCATCATCGTCTCCATGGTGGAAGTTACTGGTAGCTCGGTTATACCTGGAAAAAAATGATTGTAAGTAAGTAAAACACTCACACAAGGGATCGAAGAGCATGGCAGTCAATGGAGGAGGCTTTTACCCAGGATCCACCACAGATTGAAGTTACTAACTAACTAACACTTACTTACACTTTAAATATGTTTACTAATCCAACTAACAAAACTAACATTTAACTAAGTATATTGTTAAAAAAATGTAACAGATGGAGTAAATAAACACTTTATTACACACAAACAAATAACAGAACAGAGGTAACCACAAATCGTGACAAAATTTACAACTTGTTATGGTGTAAAGGGGGCCTTATCATGATGAGTGATCTCTTCCAGGCAACCAGGCAGGCAGGCAGGTGATTGTATGAAAATTCCAAAATTCAAACCTATAATAATGATACAATCCAATCCTAGTATGTCACATCAGGTAAAGTATAGGTAATAGTGTACTTTGTGAAATTGCAGAGGAACCATAATATGAAATAAAGAATACAGATCTAGTTATAAAACTGTTTCTAACAGTTTCTTCCAGACTTTTATGGACCACACAAGACATGTTCTGAAACCGTTTTTTCTTCTAATATTGTCTGCTACCTTTTTGCACAAGCCAGCATCAATTGAATCCCAGTCATTGCATAGAGAGTAACAGAAATAAATACCTAAAAAAGGATTTTAGATTGTTAGATAGCTTTTACCTGGCAGAATAACACCTTTGTTGATGTCCTCTCTTATTTCTATAATACTGTGTCCCCTTTCTTTTCCTGAGAGCAAGTCGTAGCATTGCTCCTGGTATAGCTCCATGAATGAAACGCTCACTTTGAAAATAAATTTATCATCATGTGTCTCTATGTATTCAAATATGTCTGCTACAGCTTGAGGAATTACACCTATGGAGAAAAAAAAATTATAGTAAAATTATTATATACTCTTTATTTGTACCACCAAAAAAATTAAAAAAAAAACAAAAAGAAAAATTAAAAAAAAAACAAAAAGAAAGATATTTTGTAATTAAAAAAATTACAAAAAAACAAAAAGAAGGAAAGAAAAAAACACAAACACGATACAAAAGGCGGCCTTATCGCTTAGGTAGCGATCTCTACCAGGCAACCAGAATAGGAAAATCTTTGAATTTAAATACTTGAAAGGTATTGGTATTTTCATCTAGTAATTGAATATCCATACTGATCAGCAGGCATCATGTAGTATTTAAATAAATGGTACCGCAGTAATATAGTACAGATTCCTATAACATTCATATTAGAGATGAAAGTAAATGTACATTGAAAGATCATTAATGGTTTTACTTTTTCATGGTTCAATAGCTGAACCAATATTGTTAAAATTTGGCACAAATATAGCTTATTTCATATTCCTGGAGAAGGAAGTTGGGATACATTTTATGCTGAAAAGTTCCAATAGGATTTAAAAAAATTGTAATCCTTGTGGGTAAAGTCACAGGCATCATAAAAGTATCATCATGAGTTAAATAGCTAGATAAAAAACAAACCTAGTTTTGTGGAATCACCATCAGACCCTGAATAATTTGTGCCCATTGTGTATGTTTTTCCCGAGCCAGTCTGGCCATAGGCAAGTATGGTAACATTATAGCCTGAAACAATAATGAAATTGTTACTTACTTAATTTGAGTCATGATTATACTTTATCTCATACTTTATACATGATTACTTAATTGAGTCATGATTATGATGCTTGATTGTCTTTTTATCGTGGTTAAGTAACTGCTTGAATGTGGAAAAGCAGCAGCATTCTTCATCTATACTAATATTATTAATGTGAAAGTATGGATGGATGGATAGATAGATGGATGGATGTTTGTTACTCGATGACGCCAAAACGGCTGTACAGATCTGGATGAAATTTGGTACAGAGATAGATAACAGTCTGGAATATCACATAGGCTACTATTCAAGTCTCAATCCATGCAAACGAAATTGCGGGAATCAGCAGCTAGTTACTCCTATCTTTATAATTGTGATTGGTTTATTGAACTTCTGGTATTTGGTTACAATGGCTTGTGTAATATAGCAACAGTGTTGGCCAATCAGAGGTGATTACTGTTGTAGTACTGTTGTTGTAGTTGAATCCCTGAACGATTGCCGTCTGATTTTTTAAGCTGTGTTTTAAATTTTTTAAGTTAAAACACACAGCTTAAATATGGGTATATTATCATATTCACATAATGATTGTCCAACAAACAGTTCATACTTCAGAAAGTGTGATTCAATTGTGTACTTATTGTTCGATAAGTGGTGTCAATTATTATTATACAATGACTGTAGTCTGAATGCAACCATTTACTTTATTAGAAGGATGAAAGTTAATGGACTCTCTCTTCAATGTGTGTGGTTTTGAAATGAGGTTGAGAGGGCTAATAATATCAAGTTGGTATTCTAAAAAGTAGCATACCCTGCTAAGCTTATATAGTGCTGCAACTAGGGTTAATAAATTGTACCAATTTGCAAGACTTAATAAGCAGATGGATTACTATACCTTGAAATAGTTTGTTAATGAGTCCTTTTACAGCCGTATCATAGAATTCTTGTTGGGTTATGTGTTGCGCGAACACATAATTGTATGTAAAACACAGATCCTTTATTTGCACCTGAGGGTTCCCTGGCACCACTTCGATACATTCATCGCATCCTCGGTCTATCTCAGTCTGCATCAATGGCCTAATCCTCAGCGCAACCTGCACTGTATCTATAGTGGCTTTGTTATCCGCGTCTGCCATTCTGACCGAAATCTAGTTAATTTCGGCTTGAACTTACGCTATTTCTCGAAAACTGAACTATTTTTCATGTCTACACATGACCGTTACTCTGGAAAACGTCAGTTCCAGGTTGTCTTTTTTTTCGATGATTTATCTCAAGTCATCAATTTTGTAAGTGGCCAGAACGTTTAATGCCTAAAAATATGTATGAATGAGGTGTTAATGGGTCACCTTATGAGTTTATACCAATTGTTTTATTAGCCAAAATTGATTCAATACCACTTTTGTACCTTTGCTTCGTGTCGAATCCTCTTTTTTCAGTTTCAAACACAGTGTTAGAATTTTTCAAATTGCAGTTCCGCAAATCTGACAATCACAAACACAGTCGTATAGAATTTTTCATGAAAAATTAATCAAATAACAAATTATGAATTCCCATTTCAAGTTTCATAGTCTTTTCAAATCCCAATCTAAAAAATATTTCAAATGCAAACGGCTGAAGAAATTGAAAACCAGAGACAAGTACCTAACAATACTGTTGAACAGAGGTGGGCGTTATAACGAATAGCATATATTATAAACGTTATTTAAAACTAGCAGTATAACACGTTGGTTGAAAAAAGTCTGTAGTCATTGATTGCTATTTTTAATGATTATTGATTGCTATATATTATTAGTACTTACTATTTTTTCGTAATTGATCGCGTTTTGTTTTAACATTGCTGATTGTCATGACTCGTGACTGTTCGCGATAATTTCATGAAATATGAATAATTTAGTCTTGTTAAGGAATTCTAAATGTTGGTAATAATTTCCTCTTTTATGATCCCAGGAAACCTCATATATCGATTTTGGACGAAATCGGTACAATAACAAAGAATTTCAAAATGGCGCAGATTTTTCTCAATTTTGGTAACTCTTTCTCCTCCTATTTCGATTTTTAATGAAATCAGTACAATACAGATTATACCTACTTTAATTATTAAACTTTGCATTATTATTATTACTAGTTAGGATTACAAACGAGAGAAACAATTCCGTTGAAAATGTTATTCAGGCATTCCTAAGCCTGCAAAATTCAACGTAAAGTTCATTGAAAAAGTTAAAATAGTCAATAACTCAATAACCGTTAAAATATTAAGTTATGCAAACAACGAAAAACAAAAATAGCAAATAAGCAATTAAGCAGTTATTGAAAGTGACTATTGAAAAAAGTATAACGAAAAAGTCTGCTTATCGTTTCAAGCCGTTATGCCCACCTCTACTGTTGAAAATGAAAACGTTTAGTTTAATTTCGATGTTGCCAATTGCCCTAAACAAAAACAATTTAAAAAAAAACATAGTTTAGTTTAGCACTTGTGCACTTCTTACTCTATGATTTCCACAGACATACAGTTTGTATGTCTGTGATGATTTCATTGCATCACCATTGCATCTAGACTGTGCATCTAGACCAGCAGGGCGACAGCTACAGTGTAAGCCGCGCCGTCCTACTCCTTAGTCTTAAGCGAATGCGCGGGACATACACAAGCGACATTACTCTGATTAGAGACATTACGCACCTCGCCCGCGCCCTTCGCCTTAAATGTCCCGCGCCTAACGTTCGCAACATAGAGGTAGTAAAGCCGGTACCTCTGTGGATCGCAATCACCTCTTTATTTCTTCCTCTGGTTAACATTTCTTCCACTATTAGCCAAAATTTATTGACGGACGCAGCCAAATTACCAATAATTATTATGCTAATCAAAACAAGCGAGACTCTATAATTGATGCAGGTTTTACACAATCGCCCTGCAGTAGTGTTGATGAAAATGTTGAGGCAGTAGCAAAATTGAGTTAGGTAGGTACTATCTAAGACAAAATAACATAGTAGGAAGTCGTTTGTTAACACGTTTGTCTCGACGCTCGCCAGTTAAATGGCTGGTTTCTTAGTTTATTTATACCAGTTACGCGATGTGGGATAGAAAATAGTAAGGCTGTGTCACGGTTTTTAATTATCATTAATTACACAATCAATATATTTCATTTTCACTGTTCATCTTTTTACTTCTTTATTAATATTCTTATTAAAGGCCTCCTTGGTCTAATAGAAAGCCTGTTTGACTGCGGCTGACGAGGTCCCGGGTTCGAGTGGCCAAAATTAGGTCGAGAGGATGTGAACAGTATAATATATTTTATTATTATTATACTCTTTGGGTGTGAATGAGAAAGGCAACGTCGAGCTCCATTAATTCTTCTGGATTCAAGTTACACCGCTAAATAGTTTCGCGAACATCCAAAAAACAGTTTAACGTACGTACGTTTGGAGCGCGTTGACGAGTTTTGGAGTGGTTTTGGATCACCGACTATTGCAGGTTATTTGTCTGTGGACCTGTCTTTTTGACGGCCATACACAGATTATAAAGATTGACGTTTGTATTGTCAAATGTCAAGCTCTGTCAAGTGTCAAGTTTCAAATACTAAAAAACGAGCGAAAATTCTTTCTACTTTTCAAAGAAATTAGAAAACATAAAGTGAAAGAACTTTGTGTACATTTTACTGCATAAACGTAGTGTACTTGTGATAATTGAACAAACTAGTGAGTTTTTATTTATGAACATTACATAGCAATGTGAAGTGTAATCCTTGAGGAGTCGAACTGCGCAATGCCATCCAAAACTAGAGGACGAGCCACAAAAGCTTCTAAAGAAAATATTGGTGTTGTGAAAACTAAGGCAAAAGCAACGACGACAACGACCAAAATATCTAAAGTCGCCAGAAAACCTTTATCGGATAAAACAAATTCAGCATCTGACGATAATGCGTCAGTATTGTCTGATAAAACGAAAAAGTCTGTTGCTAGTGTACCAGATAAACAAATCAACGATGTTCTCGATGAGAATGTGAAACGATCACGTCGCGCTCGACGCCTTCCCAATCGTTTTAAGGAAAATAATACCTTAAAAAATCTATCTAACAGTTTTAACTTGTCCACATCAAAGCAAGAATCTCCAGCATTTAAAACCCCTTCTCCAGTACAAAAGAAGGCTAAAGTTGTGAATAATGCACAAGCCACAAATAATCCAGCTACAAAGGTAACAGTTTTGGCCAAAAAGATAACCTCACCAGTGAAAAATCAAAAAAAATTGCCATCAAAAAATCCATTTGATTGTAGTATACTAAAGAGCAGGCCGAAGAGGATTTGTCGGCTTCCTAGCAAGTTTGAGGACCACTCTATTAGTCCTAACAAATACATACCATTACAACCTATCAATGCCAGTACACCTTTCGCAACAAGAACTAAGAAGTTAACTAACAATGTGACATCAAATGTAAGTGCCATACTAAAAAATTCACCTGAAAAACTTTCCAATACAGAATCCACAAATACAAATAAAAGAAATGCAGAGAAAACAAAAAACATAAATAATGGAACTACTAAAGAAATATGTGAACCTCATAAACAACCTAAAAGAGCGACAAAAGCTAAAAAGATGATTTATGAAAATGGAGATACATCCATAAATATTTCACCTGTATTGCCTAAGCAAAGAGCAACGAGGCAAAAAGCTGCCAGCAATGACATTAGGCAAATAAATGCTGCAGATACTAATAATAATGCTAAGAAAAATAAGGCTCAAAAATCCCCATCAAAATCGCCAGGATCTCCTAGCAAAATATTTAAGTCCAGAGAGAGAGTAATAAACAAAAATTCTTCATTGAGGTTATTAGACGATAACAAGAACCAGTTAAAAAGGGACTCCAGTAAATTAGATGTGTATGAATTTACATTTGATCCAGATGAGGAACCTACACCAGCAAAGAAGAAGAAAAAGAAAACAGCTCCAAGAAAACCCAGACCTAAAACTGTACCATTAAAGAGTAAATATGATAGAAATCTTGCACAAGCTCTAGCTGCTTTGAAAAATACAGTTGCTACAAAGTCTTCTAAGACACAAAATGGAGAAATTAACATAAACATAGAAGTTGCTACAAATATCAGAGAAAACCTTAATAAAGTTGAAGATAACCGTGTAGACACACCTATAAATGAAAGACACTTAAGTGTAGTTAACGAAAAGAGTATTGTTAATGAAAAGAATTATAATTCAGTAAGAGTAGAAGACATAGCTCGGGATTTTCACATGGATGAAGATGACCATGCTGTTGATTACTCTCCTGTTAACTCTCCAATTCGACCGACAACTCCTACAGATGAGGTTCAGAGCAATGTAGAAGTTGTCCAAATTCCCAATATTGTAGACCCCCTTAATTTACGTGATGAAAGTTTCTTTGGTGAAATACCTGTAGCCAGCAGTAGCATGAATGTGTCTGTAAGACATCCTCAAGCTAGTCCTTGGAGGGTAGAATTTGGAAATTTACCTATAAAGTGGCACACCAACACTTATGTCAAACCAAACATGACACCAGCAATGGAAAGCTCATTTATTAATTTTAATGATGACAAGAAAAAGCATGTCTATACAAATATGGTACCAGAAGCTGAAGATCCAATACCTGAAGTTGATAACACCTCTAATTTGAAACAGACAAGTATAATTTCCTTTATAAAAGAAGTTGTAGAGAGAACTGCAAATAAGAAGAACAAAAAATCAACACCTATTAAAGCCAACTCCCTGTTTGAAGATTTAACAAGCACATCTAAAGTTGATCATAAAACACCTAATAAAGAAACCCCATTTAAGAATCATACAAGTGTTAATGTAACTCCAGAATCAGGTAAACGTGATGGAAATAGCAACAGTGATATGTCAAATGAGAAAGAAAATTCAGATAATATAAATAACAATAAAGTTAGAACACCAAAAGATTTGACCAAAAATGCATATAAAAACAACACATATTTCGGTTTTGATGAAATTGAAGATCAGGAAAATGTTTCTCCTGTTAAGAAAAACAATAGAGCTCAATCTTTAAGGTCTCGCACAAGAGGTATACTTCAAGAAATAAATGACCATAAAGGTCCTACCAGAGGAATTATACCTATTGCAGCCAAATCAAAGCCTGCACTGAATGCTGTAAATAGTAATGAAATGAAGTCAGCAACAGAACCTCCAGTGTTCCCTGAAGTTGCAGTTGATGGTAACACGCAAACGACAAATGTACAAGAATCATGTGTTTCAGAAAATTTAGAAAATGAAGATGAGTCAGTACATCTATTTGAAGATATAGATATGTTGTTCATACATCACCCAAAGGTTAGTAAAGTTATTAAAGAGTATTATTAAATAGTAACAGTTTAAGTTACTATATTTGTAACACAAAATTATATTATTTTATTTTGTAAATACAGATAAGTCAATTAATAAATTAACTATAAAGTACTAGATGATGCCCGCGACTTTGTATGTGTGGATTACAGTTTATTGATTCCTGCAAGATCTCTTTGATTTTCTGAGATAATAATTTAATATAAAAAATTATTTTTAAACAACCAACTTCAAATTCCAGCGCCAACTTTACAACTACAAGCACACGCTATACAAAGTACTTATTTTATTGTTGATATTTTAAAAACCGCTCGACCGATTTAGATAAAATTTATATAGGACCACTTGGGAAGTATGCCCTTTCAAATAAAAAAAGAATCATCCAAATCGGTCTACCGAATCAAAAGTTCTGAGGTAACAAACATTGAATTGAGAACCTCCTCCTTTTTTTGAAGTCGGTTGAAAAGTAGAATCTCTCCTTCCCCAGGATATAAACTATCTCTAAACCAAATTTCATCAAAATAAATGGGTTGAAAAGGTGGGCCATTAAAGTGTAGCTGACAGACAGACACACTTTTGCATTTATAATATTAGCATGTATACGTCTTAATATTTAACTGGCTGTTTTTGGATGTTTGTTGTTACATGAAGGAAATGGCAAAAATATGTTAAGCTGTTGCCCCTGACTTCATTCGTCCATCTGAATTGAGGGAGGTCAAATTGAATTATTTGTTGACATTGAGTTACATATTACATTCGTAATTTTTCAGCCAAGTCGGAAGAGCTACGGGAAAGCCAAGAAAGTTACATTCATTCAGAATCCAGTGGCTGGTTCTGATGATAGCTCGATAAGTGATCAGGAGATAAGGGACCAAAATGCCTTAATCTCAAGCGAAGAAGACAACTTGGGTGACCTGTCATACAAATTGCCTACAGAGAGGCCCAAAAAGACAATTAAAAAGAAGAAGCCCAAAAAACAATTGTCAAAAAAAGAGGTTAGTTGCACAATTTTATTTTCTTTACTTTATGTAGACTATATTGTGCTTACAGTGCAGGATGCAACTCACGACAAAAGACATTTCTCATTCATTTTGTGCAAAAAATGTGATTTACTCAGAAGTGACTATCTGAAATTGCTAGAAATTTACTAACCTTGGATAGCCCCAGTTTGACGAGTTGATTATACTTAATTTTTATTAGTCCCTAATACAAATTTTTTTTCCAAAAACCCGACTTCCAAAGCCCACTGTAAAGTAAAAAATAATTTTGATTTCTACACAGTATGTTGAAGTCGGGAGAGCCTCACTCGTCAACTATGCCTATCTTTGTTATAGGTACTCGCCCAACTTCAACATAGTGTGTAGAAATCAAAATTATTTTTTACTTTACAGTGGCTGTGGAAGTCGGTTTTTTGGAAAGAATTTTTATTTTTAACTTTTTATTGTACTCTAAATCCCTACGGCTTAGGAGTGCAGTACCATGCAGCATCAGAGTTGAGGAGTTGGAAATTGGGTAGTAATGAAATGGTGAGAAATGGTAAGTATGAAGTTGTTGCTTGGCACCTACAATATTAATTCATCATAAAAAAATCTTAAATCGCTATTTTTAAGGAGTTCTGTACCCTACAGCATCAGGGTTGAGGAGTTGGGACTCAGAGTTGTATTGTATACACATGACTTGATACCTACTATATGAATTCACCATCAAAATTTCCTAACTCACTAGTTTTGATGATTTCATGTAGTACGGTACACCTACAGCATCAGGATTGAGGATTTGGAGTCAGAATTTTTTATGGGACCACCTCGTGAGCTTCCTCTAACCAATGAAAAAGAAATTGTTCAAATCGGTTTAGAAACCACGGAGATATGCACTGACATACATTAAAAAAAAAAAAGATACGCGGGGAATTGAGAACCTCCTCCTTTTTTGGAAATCGGTTAAAAATAGGGATAATATCGGGGATTGAGAAAATGGGGTGATTTACACCGCCCGGCACTTAGTGTTTGTGTGTCATTGCTGAAACAAATAGATCATTTTGAATTAGTTTTTTCTTCATTTCTATTACAATCTATACTAATATTATCAAATACGAAAATTTGCATGGATGGATGGATGTTTGTTTGTTACTCAATCACGCCAGAATGGCTGAACGGATCTGGATGAAATTTGGTACAGATACAGATTAAAGTCTGGAATAACACAGGCTACTTTTTATCCTGGAAAATATAGAGTACCCACGGGAACCAAAAAACCTCCATCCAATCCAGTGGACAAAGTCGCAGGCATCAGCTAGTAGTTTTTAAAAAAAGCTATTGCAACCCCATTTTGAATCAGTCATTTTTTTAATGCTGAGTTACCCATTTACTGTCTAGTAATTTGAACTGCTAGAATATGGAATGCATTTGCGGCTTCCGTTTGCCCATCCTCTTATAATATAATATGCACCTTCAGATCGAGAGATAACAAATGTATATGTCACTGTAAGATTGCAAATGCCGTTGGATTGTAATCTAACTAGCGATATTGTAAACTGTCGACTGTAGATTGTAATCTGTTAGATTATACTAACCCGATAAAACTTAAGTGCACTACGTGATTATTTATGTCGAACCCTAACCTAACCTACAAGAAAGCGTCAAGAAAACATAAATACAATGAATATTTCAAAAATTTACACTCAGAATATTGAACGGTTCACAATCCGTCGACAGTTTACAATATCGCTAAAGTCCGGACGCGGAGCACGAAGAATTTCGTACAATGAACTGTTATTACCTATCTCTGTCACTCTCGCGTAAATATAATGCGTCTTGTTCGCTCAGGTGCAATGGCATTGCATCTGTGCGAACGAGACGCATTATTTTGACGCGGGAGTGACAGAGACAGGTAGTAACAGGTTAATGTACGAAATTCTTCCTGTTCCGCGACCGGACTTTAGTTGGATTACAATCTAACGGTTTTTGCAATCTTACGGTGACATATATATGTTTGTTTGAAGAAGATGGCTTATGGTCAAACCTTAGGCTGCATAACCACTTGCAAGCAGTTCTGCAGCCAAGCCCTAGCCTATAAATTAAAAAAAAACCCTGTGCTATTGTTATAATATAAATAATCCCAGTGCCATTAAAATACTGTGACAAAAACAAACCAGTACTTAAATATTATATTGTTTCAGGAAAAGGAAGTGGAAGCATGGGCGGCCGGCTTTAACTCGATGTGTGAAGATATAGATGGGTTTGACTTGGTTGTAGAATAAGGAGACTTAAATTATGTGTTAACAGAGATTATGTTTAATTTTGTATATTATTATTATTCATTTGAAGTATCAAGTACCTATAAGATCTTTAAAAGTAGATAATATTTTTAAGTTTACAGCTAAGATATACTTTTTAAAAAGGCCAATTTATACCTCTGTTTTAAATGGGTCCCACTGAATTTTTAGCTGTTAA
This sequence comes from Erebia epiphron, assembly GCA_963932025.1. Lineage (NCBI taxonomy): Eukaryota > Metazoa > Arthropoda > Insecta > Lepidoptera > Nymphalidae > Erebia > Erebia epiphron. The sequence continues at coordinate 7,528,308 of OZ009946.1, forward strand.
TTTAATGGAATGATAATTAATATTATTTATTGTTTATTTTAACTGAACCAATCCAAAACTTTGCGACAAAGCACGTTGTGGCAATAGGAAGCGACAGATGTTTTAAAAAAAATCACAAAGTAAATTGAACACTATCGCTATTTCACATTGTACAAATTTGTGTGAAACGAATTTTAAAAGTGGCTCAAGTCATTACGTCTGCGCGTCCATTTGTTTTCCTTTTATTGAATTAATTTGTTTCTCACAAATAATATAAATATATATAGTAAAGATAGTAAAGTTCAATTTACTTTGCAACACAAGACTTGTGTATGTGTTGACTGCTGGGCATTCCATTTCATATGTTTGAAACTTTAGAATACTCAAAGCCCTAGGGATCCATAATATTATCAATATTTGACATCTTAATTATTATGTTATTATTGTGGCCAATTTTTAAACAACCTAACAAACAACGACTGAATTTAGTGCAGTCCCTTTCCACAACAAACATTATGAAAGGGATAGCAACATATTTAGAGCTATCATTTTACTTTAGCTTAAAGGTTTGAGTACAACAGAATTAGCCATGTTTCAGTCCATATTGTATTGCCATTTTATTTTAGTAAGTGTTGGTAGTTTTCAATTAAGTAGTGACTACTGAATCGTGTCTCAAAAGGGATTTTATTTAAGCTAAAAATAATTTTTAGTTTTAAAATAAATAAGTGTTTTAAATTAATTATATTATTTAGATTTTAAAATTAAGTTTAATTTTTAAGACGCGGGTAATTCGTCTTATCTAATATTTTTATTAATTTCATTTTATTCTTGACATCACTAGGTTTTAATTTTATATTTTACATAAGTTCGCTACTACATAATAATGATGATTGCATGACTCAATTTAAAAAAAGAATGATTTGTTTTATATATTACTTGTATGCGTTTAGGCATACTTTTATCATGAGACTTCACTAACTACATAAAATGTAAGTTTACAATAAATAACTACATATTTTTAATAAACGAAAGTGTTTATTTATGAAAATAACTGTTTTGTGTAATGGTTATTTGTTGTTTCTGGAAATTCTTGCCAGACACTAGTATCCGCATTGCATAGAAGAACTAATGAAGATGACTCCTACTGTTTGATACTGTCGCGTCATATATCACCTCTACTAGCTGATGCCCGCGACTTTGTCCGCGTGGAATAAGTTTTTTTAAATAACCACGGGAACTCCTCAATTTTCCGGGATGAAAAGTAGCCTATGTCACTCTCCAGGTCTTCAACTATACCCATGCCAAAAATCACGTCGATCCGTTGTTCCGTTGCAGCGTGATTGAAGAAAAATCAATATACTAACAAACAAACACACTTTCGCATTTATAATATTATTATGATGGTCGCGTCGCTTTGCCGCGTTTGTCGCTCATCTAGGACAACGGGTCAGGCCATGTCCTATGTGAATGACAAACGCGACAATGCGATTCGATACGATTTGACGCTACACTAAATAAGCTGATCCTTCACGTGGCCTGCCGCGTCGTCGCGTCTATAGGTAACTTTGTAATTTTCTATGGAGTCATGTTGCTCGTCTTGGACAACTGGTAATACAAAACAGAGCAGAGAGCTGGCTCCTGGCGGCCTATCGCAGACTGAGCTTGATTCACCGCGATGCGACGGGGCGAACTATCTGATAATAGCGGGGTTGTCGGACCATAGAAAAAAAGGAATAGCAGATTCAAAATTTTTAGTCCCACAAACTTATCTGACCCGGTGACAGTGTCGTTAGTAAGTAGATAATAATATGAAAAATAAAATAAAAATGAGCAAAAATATAAACAGGCATAAATATTAGTAGTTTACCAAAGTAGGCCAAAAAAGTTTGACGGACGGGTCACGCGTAAAGATATTGCTACTCGATAATAGATGGCGCTGTGTGTAACTTAATTAGAACTTCTACTAAACTCACGTAGACGTTAGGCGTTACCTTCTTTCAGAATTTCATTGAGAAGCGCTATATTTATTAAGGTAAACAAGTGGTGAGGTTTTATTACATAATAAATATATTATCTAATTAACTACATGTATTTAATTTTAAGTACCGATTCTGTTTCTTTCTTTTTTGCCTGAAAGGTACCTACTATTAGTAATTTTTTTTCTAAAACTCAGTTCCTTAGTAAGCTAATACGTAATACTAGCTAATGCCCGCGACTTCGTCCGCGTGGATTGAGGTTTTTCGGTTTCCGCGGGAACTCTTCAATTTTCCGAAATAAAAAGTAGTCTATGTGTTATTCCAGACTATAATCTATCTCTGTGCCAAATTTCATCCAGATCCGTTCAGCCGTTGGGGCGTGATTGAGTAATCCATCCATCCTAACTTTCGCATTTAGGTATAATATACTAGCTGATACCCGCGACTTCGTCCGCGTGGATTGAGGAGTTTTAGTTCCCGCGGGAACTCTTTAATTTTCCGGGATAAAAAGTACCCTATTATTTAATCCGGACTTCTAACTTTACGTCTGCAAAATTTCAAAGCAATCGGTTCAGTAGTTACGGCGTGAAAGCGGAACAAACATACAAACAAACTCACTTTCCCATTTATAATATTAAGTAAGGATTAGTATAGATTAATGTATGTAGATAGGTATCTACCCAGATTAATTACTAGTTTCTTATTATATCCTATATAATAGGTAGGTACATATATTGTTTACTTACCAAGATACTTAAAAGTTGAAGCTATGTACCTTTATTTACTAACTATCCTACCTTTGTTATCTGATAAGTGTTATTAATTACTTAACTAGTTACAGCCCAATTCTGAACTCTGCAAACGCCATGTGCAAACAAAATTCCGTAAAACTTTCCAAATACGGTATCCCCTAATTAATATAAAAATTAATCCATTCAACAAAGTAAGTATCCCACTCGGTACTAATGTGATGCCTGACGATATTAAAATGATTGCTCTTTGGCAAATATGGCGGGCCGCTGAATTATACAACGGAAGCAAATATTACCCTCGCAAACATTCGCCCCGAGAGAGCGAGCTAGTTCGCGCACTCAAAATTAAAAGCACACAATGAAAATACTGTACTGAGTGCCCCTACTCAGATACCTATGTCGCGAAAAGTGAGTGCCTACTCCAAACCTCACTCTTAACGCTGTACCATTGTTGTCAATGAAAACAGTCGCCCAAGTGTTTTTTTGTTTATAGACTCTTCGATGTTGCCACTCGAAAATAAATAGCGGCGCGGTAACGAGCAATATGCCCCTAACAAGCTGTTCCAACGCTTTTTACTATCCATCGCTTTTGTTGTTTGCTATTGTTTTTAGCTGCGGCCAATCGCTGAATTTTTCCCTTGTGCTAATTAATTGATTAGTTAGATATCTGATGGTAAAGTAAACATTACTAAGTTATTTATTTTTGTCTCGTTATCTATAAATTATAACCTCGTTAGGGTATTGTTTCGAATGAGGTAGGTACTTAGTTAAAGCATTATTTATATAAAATATGAAGAATATTTCCTTCTTTTATCAAGACTTTTCTATTTTAAGTAGGTATTGAACTTTGTTCCTACTTAGATGGGAGGTAATTAAATATACCTATTAGTTATCTAGGTACATAGGTACTCAAAGCTTGAACTCACGTTAAGGTTCAACGTTTTATGAAATCGACAATTGGAATGTTTTAGTCATTTAATTAAAGGGTGACCGCGCTCGTCGCTCCAGGTTAGTCGGATCGGGAATATTAACCGCAATTCTCGGTCAACATTCACAAAATTGACACGTCAAATATTTGTAACTTCGTCCTGGGACCACGTTAGATGGCAAACAGAATCGTGTCTGGTCGTCCCTTAATTTCCGATGTTCCTACAAAAGTTACGTCCAGCCCCAATATCGTTTTTAACGTGTTGGTTGTAGGTCGGAATTTGTGTGCTTAGCGCGGGCCGAGATAGCCGCTTGTCAAAACAAAATGGCGCTGACTGTGTTTGAATTGGGCCGTATCAGTCGCGAGCGGAGATTCATTTTGTCGCCTTGCCTAAGATCGTAGAAATGTTTCCTACATATTATTGTCTCGGTACACACGCTGAGTGTGTGCCGGCGTGTCGGGCTTGCATTTAAAGCTAGCTACAAATTTGTTGTTTCAGTACAAATACAATGATGATATTGTTTGCGGTTCGACTTTGCGTTCAATCGAGGAGTTTGTTCGGCAGCACAATGTAGCAAGTCAACACTTGTAAATTGATTAAGAGCATTAAGACGAACGCCACTTTTGTTGCGAGGCTGTTCAATTGAGTATTTTTATGTTCTTTTCTTGCATATGTTATTATGGACGTCCTTACCTAATATAATTAAAATTATCCATCGTTTGCAATATCTATTATGATAACTCGTGGGGCCAGATCCTATTTATTAACCATCCTCCGTATCGCTTTGGCATGTTCTAGACTTTTTAGACAAAGTTACGTCTTTCTGCTGCCTCCGGACACTCCTATGACACTCGTGAAACCGAAAAAGTTTACCACAGCAACAATTGTAATCAAGTATTCTTACAGTCAAGCGCAAGTATAGGTCTACGCCTAGGTACCGGTCGAGGGGAAAAAACGGTAATTATTTCTCCATACTTCCATAAATGTCTACAATTCTATGAAAATTGTAAGAAAATAAGGAGTAGGTAAGCCTTCTAGGCGAATTGGCTGTCTAGAAACTAAAACTCAGTGCAGGTTAGATTCTGTGATTTCTTTTGGGAGCTAGCAATTTTTAAACACTGATTATTATTGAAGCTTAAATATTTATGTATTTTGATTCCTCCAAATGTATCTAAACAATTTTTTTTCCTCTAGTTGATTTGCACCGCCACGCCGCCGCTGCGTGCTAGGTATAGCTGCAACAATCACCATTATAGAGGTCAAAATAAATAGGTATACCTAAGTGTTAGATAGTCAAAATGAGTGTTAAAACTGAAAGTCTATATTTCATTTCTAGCGAAAGTTATTTGTATTTACATGATGGAAACATCGGCATCCACATTACCCCCCGCTATGTAAACCCTATGGTGTTCAACCTAGTTGTTTAATCTCCAAATTTACCTTTGATTAAAAACCACTATATGAGGTGTAAACATAAACTGTCAAAGAGGAGCATACAAACATTATATTGTAAACTTTACATTGCGCTGGTAAATATTAAATAATATGTGTACAGGTAAATAATATTGTCGCTAGCCGGTGCGCGGAGCCTACCTGCCTCAGTGTTGCCATTATCATAAACCAAACACGTCAATATTTGTCCACACAAACAAGGGCGTAATTTTTAAATAAATTGTGGCATTTCGCGAAATTGCTTCCGCAAATAGAATTGTGGACGAGTCCGCCAGGATGCGTGATGAACTTTTTTCGTGACATTATGATGTGATGTGCTTTTTAGGGTTCCGTAGCCAAATTTGGCAAAAACGGAACCCTTATAGATTCGTCATGTCTGTCTGTCTGTCTGTCCGTCCGTATGTCACAGCCACTTTTTTCCGAAACTATAAGAACTATACTGTTGAAAGTTGGTAAGAAGATGTATTCTGTGAACCGCATTAAGATTTTCTTACAAAAATAGAAAAAAAAAAACAATAAATTTTGGGGGTTCCCCATACTTAGAACTGAAACTCAAAAAATTTTTTTTTCATCTAACCCATACGTGTGGGGTATCTATGGATAGGTCTTCAAAAATGATATTGAGGTTTGTAATATAATTCTTTTCTATACTGAATAGTTTGCGCGAGAGACACTTCCAAAGTGGTAAAATGTGTGTCCCCCCCCCTGTAACTTCTAAAATAAGAGAATGATAAAACTAAAAAAAATATATGATGTACATTACCATGCAAACTTCCACCGAAAATTGGTTTGAACGAGATCTAGTAAGTAGTTTTTTTAATCATTTAAAACTTACTACATGTTTGTACGGAACCCTCGGTGCGCGAGTCCGACTCGCACTTGGCCGGTTTTTTATTGGTGTCCATATGACATTCTTTCATGATATTAGTTTTCCTTCAATAATGCGTTATTGTGAAGAACACGTTGACATGAATGAATAGCTTCCTATTTTAGATTGTAATATGAAAGTCACAAGAACCTGTTATTTTTTTGACTAGCTAGGTATCTATCTAATTAATATGTACTTAATAAGTATATCAAATTATCAAACAGAGACCTGAGCTGAGCCCTGGTGTGACTAGAGTTAGACTAATAATTATAAATGAGAAAGTGTGTCTTTCTGTCTGCTACGCTTTCATGGCCCAACTATTCAACTGATTTTGAAGATAGTTTAAAACATCCCGGGGTAGGCTACTTTTATCCCGGAAAATTTAAGAGTCCCCGCGGGAAATAAAAAAATATCAATCCACGCGGACGAAGTCGCGGGCATCATCTAGTTTATTATATTTAATCTTAGTTTGTGTAAAAATATTAGGATTAGGTACCCTACTCATTGATAGATGGCGTTAGTTGTCCTTAAAAATTAAATATGCGAAAGTTATGGTTTCCTTTTAATCACGCCGCAATAGAGCAACGGATCGACGTGATTTTCTGAATGGGTATAGTCGAGGACCTGGAGAGTGTTTATAGTCTCAGCTACTTTATATCCCGGAAAATTAAGGAGTTCCCGTGGGAATTTAAAAAACTTATTCCGAAGTCGCAGGCATCTAAGGCTAGCTAAGGATAAAATGTGATAGAATGCTGCACACAATAATAATGTGTGTGTACCAACGACCTCAATTTACATTTTACATAGACGGGCCCTGTCAAACAAAGAATGTGGACCTATTTTACTGACGCCATCTAGCCTGAAAAGCAGGACATCACTATGACGGGGACAAGGACAGGACTATACAGGTTAGGAACGTTCTCTAAAGGTTGGACGCCCAATTTTTTTCTATGAAAGGGCCCATCTAGTACCTACATATATATCGATGGTGTGTACTTACCTACAGGTATCTATAGGTACCTCCGCGACCCGATACGCTTATCGAAGCCGAAGGTAGGGCGCACAGCAGATGCGTCCCGTATTTGCTTAGGCTGCGTTTATCGCTGCACGTCTGGGGGACAATGATAACTTGATATTTCGTTGCTAAGGGCAAAAACATATAATGGACCGATCAGGACATTTTTATACGGAGCTGCACAGACTGGTGCGGCTTGATAAAATGTCGTCACCCTCCAATGCGGACGTTTCGAACCGACGTTTTGTCTTATCCGGTATCTAGTGTGTTTTCGCCCTAGATACCTACTATAATATCAAGGTACTAGATGATTCCCGAGACTTCGTCCGCGTGGACCAAGTTTTTCCGATTCCCGCGGGAACTCAATTTTCCGGGATAAAATTAGCATATGTCCTTCCCCGGGATACAACCTACCCCAGCAAATTTCATCAAAATCGGTTGAAAAGATGGGCCGTGAAAGCGTAGCAGACCGACAGACAGACACACTTTCGCATTTATAATATTAGTAAAGTATGGATTGTTATATTCTTTCAATTAAATAAGTAAGAAACAAACATAATAAAAGTACAGTTAGGTAAGTACGACACTATTACCTACTTTATCATCCTCATCATCATTTCAACCCATTGCCGGCAAAGTTCTGGACACGAGTCTCCTTTCAGAATAGGTTTAGCCAATGTCAGCCAAGCTGGCCAAGCCGTGATTGGCAGACTTCACACACCTGTTGAAAACATTATGAAGAACTTTCGGTTATGCCGGTTTCCTTACGAAGTTTTCCATCTTTGTTATAGCAAGTGATATTTAATTGCATACAACAATACTTAACTCCGAAAGATGAACTTCGTACCCGAATATCTACTTACCTAAGTAGTACCTAGTTCGGACGTCTTAGAAATACTTAGGCTATCACCGCTCCACAGACCAAAGTTGCCTAATATCAAAACTAACTATTACTCATATAACTGGGTATATAGTTACGTTTATGAGGAGTAAGGTAGGTGAAGTTGGAGCTCGTATGTAGAATTTATGTAAAACAAGCCGCTGCGCCAACACACGGTGCTAATACTTGGGAACTGTTACCCGCTAAGTAGATTAAGCACACTACAGTCTAACGACGCTAACTTGCTTATGCTTATGGAGGTAATATTCAAATGACTTTATAACGTACTGGGGAAGAAGGTTATGGATATTTTCTCTAGGAAGAACTTCTTTAGACATAAGTAATAATTATGTAAACATTGCTTGAAGTCACGGTTTTGTCGGGAAATGCTCGAATGAAAATCGCGTGACACAATGATTCATGAATCAGTAGGTATTAATTCGAAAGAGTTAAAAACTAGTCGGGCATGCAACAGCAACAACCATGTTCAGGTTTAAAAGATGGATAGGTATTATACGACCTTTATCTATTCCGTGTATACGACGAACTAGAATTAGGGCCTAACTCCTCTTTTCTCATTAATTTATTATACTTACATACGGAAACGATAACTTACCTCGTAAATCTTATGGCATTCGAAAATGATTTAAAAAATAATCAAAAATATTTTGAATTTCTACATATTTCAAGAGTTCTGAAAAGTCTTTAGTTAAAATATATTTAACTTAAATATTTAACAAAATTTATAATTTTGGATATCCAAAATACCTACTAGAATAATATAAGAATGTGTCTACTTATCTATATGTCTGTCTGTCTGCTACGCTTTATCACGGCCCATATTTTCTACCGATTTTGATGAAATTTTGAATAGAAACAGGTTGTATCCCGGGCAGGAACATAGGCTTTAATTTTTATCTCGGAAAATTAAGGAGTTCGGACGGAAATAAAATTTGATCCACGCGGACGAAGTCGCGGGCATCATTTAGTAACTTAATACATAGACCATAGTCGATAGATGATATTCTTAAATATATCTAGGTAGGTATAAGTAGGTAAGTAAAGTTTATCTACCCTACCTTTCGTAGTCTGAAGGTAGATTTACCAACAATTTACCTGCGGGACCTGCACCATTAAATCGCCCAAGTAAAACCAATCGCTTTAATCAAGAGGCGATTCTTCATCATTAAATTTTCCTTTCGAGGTGAGTCTGCCACCCCCCAGTAATTCCCGATCGTTCCCACCGGCGATAAAGCCCATAAATAAAGGGGGGTAAACAAAGTGCGCAAACAACATAAAACACGGAACGGTTGCAATTAAAAACGCATCGCGGTCACGTGGCCGGCGCCATCTTGCGGCCAGTGACTATAATGTCCTGTCGTAGGCCTAGCGCACTACAAAATATCTCGCGACGAGAGAGAGATGTTGTCGTCGCCGGCAAATGTTTCGTTTAGACATGCACAAAATGCGGTATATGTATATTACAAGAAAAAAATAGTCGACATACTAAGGGTTCTTAGAGAAAAATACCACAGATATACTTTTATATCTACTTTTGCCGTAACGAGACAAGTATGTTAGCTTCGGTTGACAAATAGAGATAACGGGTAGACATAATTTTACTCGTTGTGTACATGCTAGCCCTAGATCACCGATATGTTTACCTTGATAGAATAACCGATGAGGTTTCGGGTTTGAGTCCGGTCGGGCCAAAAGATTATTGGGTTGTTGGTTGTTGTTATTATGAAAAGAGCAACTACTGAATTTTTGCCGGCTTTTAGTAGAATATATTTTTCCGAACCGGCGCGGCGCGGCGGTAGAGTCTTGACTTCTCATAAGTGACACAGGTTGTCCTATGTGAAATAAATAAATAATTTCATTTAATTTCTCAACAAATTATTCTCTTACTGAGCAAGCCCGTCCCACGAGGCCAGAGTTAGAAAGCCGCCCGCCGATCCAGTCTGAATGTCGGATTGTTGACTAAAAGATCGTTTCTTTTCAACTGGTGAGTTTATTTTTTTAGTATACTCGTAAGTAAAGCTCGGTAATGCTAAGTAATAGGTACTCGACCAGCATATACTTAATAGTAGTAGGTCTACAGGCGGTTACCTAGACTAGGTACGACAAATAGGCCTATTCATAAAAGCTGCATTGATAAATTGGTTGAATTTAGGTAGGTAGGTGTATCATTTTCTAGCTGCGACAATGGATTTTGGCCAGGCCATTAGTGAAAACGTAACGACTATCGCAATCATTTTAACCTTTATAGGACCCCTGTCTGTAGGAGATAAAATTAATATTATTTTGTGTTTGAATTGATTCCTCCCCACTATAATCAAAACGTCAAAAAATCTTAAGTCGCCTTTTCGACTAGAAAAAATTCATTACATATTTATACTTACCCTATATAAGTATTTTTTATTTATGCCCCTGAATTGCCCGGGGTGCTAATATCGGGTAAGATTCAGATCATCCCTTGCTTGGGGGATGAAGGGATGTGGCCGGGGGCTGCGATTTTATGCACCGGTTCTTACATTTGACGTTTATTAACTACGTTTTGCTTGCGGGTTTGTCGTGATTCTTTTTTGGTAATTGTTGGCTGGGGAGTTTTAATGTTTCTTTTATTGTTTTGTACGTATTCATCGAGGATATCTATACTAATATTATAAATGCGAAAGTTTGGATGGATGGATGTATTTATGTATGGATGTTTGTTACTCTTTCACACCAGAACGGTTGAACGGATTTGGATGAAATTTGGCACAGAGATAGATTATAGTCTGGAATAGCACAGGCTACTTTTAATCCCGGAATATTAAGGAGTTCCCGCGGGAACCAACAAAACCTCGATCCACGCCGAAGAAGTCGCGGGCATCAGCTAGCAGGGAATTAAATTGAAAATTTTGAACCTTAAAAGAAAACGCGCGTATGTAAAACAGTAAAAAAATGCCCAATCTGTTTCTCTTTCTCAACAATGAGCAACGAGTTTGGAGTCAGGACCTTGGCACGACAAGCAATCCTAGAGTTAACTATAAAGCCTGTGTATCTACGTTCTATTGGTGGGTACCACAGATGATATAATTTTATCTTCTGAGTCATGATGATACTTGCTCCACGTTTTCTCTATCCATATTCCAGACACACAAAAACATTTTGGAGGCTTAGATACATCTAATAGATCTACTATGTGGGCCTATAGGATAAGTAGGTCTTACTGTAAGTTTTCTATTTTCTTTCAAGATAAAGGAAAGAAGCTTTTTGAAGATGTTACTTATCTTACTTGCAACAAAAATATCGCACAAATTATGTAGCATGGAATATGAAATAAGTACCTGTATGCTAACTTAGTAGGTACTTGTTAGAATACATTATATAATAATACTAGAATTAGGTAGATAGTAACATAAAAATTTGAAAACTTTTTTCGCTCTAAACTTTTTATGAATTAGGATGGTATATTGGACTATACATTTTTTAGTCTCTATTCAAAATATCGACGTACCTACGTACGTACCTACAGCATCGGATGCGTTGCGAATTGTTTGCTTTAATCACTAGTGAGGGCAAACAAAGTGCGGATATTCGTATATCTATGCCTACACGGGGTGCATGGGCTATCCTATACGCTACGTAATGGTAGATTGGACTAGATTATTACTGAAATATAATAAATGTGCCTTGCTATTCAATTTCAGTGAAAATAAGAAATGTTTTATCGTGAAAATATTATGCTTCTAAAAAATCGTGATTGATTGTAGATATCAGCTTCTTTTTATCCCACCTTCATAAAGATTTTTTATTTAGGAAGCCAATGCCATTTGCGGAACCATGAAAGGTGGTCTACATAATTTTTTATGGCCATTTTTCTGTAAATATAAAAAACCGTCACTGGGGTTGCGAATTAGATCGCGAATTGCAAAACCGTGCAAAGAATGACAGTTGCAATTCCGTTGCATAATGGTTTAAAACAAAACGAAGTAGGTAAGAAAAACTACTTTTCTCTTATTTGTGAGGAAACAATAAACAGAATAAATCATAATCATCATAATCATAATAGTTTATTTGCTTGATTGCAGGTAGATACATTACAGGTCTTAATTATTTTTTTACCATCTACAATCCGCCATACGATGGGCATGCAAAATTTTTGTACAATCACATGGCAGTACAGATTGATTTTTTAAATAGCTAACTGAATTTTGTTACTTAAAAAGACTAAAGGTACATGTTATTACATTAAACCATAAAAAAAGCTTTCCTACATAGCTGAACTTAAAAAAGCTTTAAGTTAAAAAAAGCTTCAAGTTAAAAATGATTTAAGTTAAAAAAGCTTCAAGTTAAAAATGATTTAAGTTAAAAAAGCTTTTTCATCATACCTATTCGAAAAACGAATATTGGCTTTAGAGGATAGCGGGAGCAAAATGTAATTTTTAGGCCCATGGGACTTTTCATTTCTCTGTTCTGATTGGTCCGCGTTCGTGCATCTGATTGGTGCTTAAACGTATAGGTAATGTCCATACATAATAGGTTGATACTCCTAGCTTTTTCTCATACGTAATGATGAAAAATAGTGTGTGTCACTCGGGGCCAAATTTTTTGTTCTCGGGCGGCGTATATTGAATTCCTCGCTACGCTCAGGATTCTACATTAGAATCCTTCACTTCGCTCTGAATTCAAAATAGCGCCCTCGGAGAACAAAAATATTCTTTGGCCCCATATAACACAAATAACTATTCTACATTGCTCAACTCACTCTAAGAACCTTGTGTTGTATGGGAATGATCTGATCTCTATTTGAATATTAGCAGTCAGAAAAGAGCCAGTGTACGTATTGCTTTTTTATGATGAAGCAATTTCCGAGCTAGTAGAAGAAAAGATCCATTCATAACGATTTAACCGATGACCTCTCACACCAAAACCAACCTGAGCTTTATAAAAGGTCAGTCCCCTAATGATCCTGAATCAAAACCGTTAAATTTGAACAACAATCTTGGAGCGAGAAAGGAGATGACATTATTCCTCTTAATATTTTCTTTGTATGTAATTGATAGCGAAATTTTGTAAGGTATCGAATATCGAAGTTCAAAAATGGCTTTATTTTGGTAGTCCATTATACCTACCTGCCTTAAAAAAGCTCCATTATAAACTAAAAATTTCTCGAGTACATAACATGCTTAATTTATAATAGGCAATTATAGGTAACTAAGTATACGTTAAAGCGGTACACGCTATACAGTTTCAGAGTTATCGTTTTCCAAGAATTCCCTGCCCAAGACGTTGTATGGAAATATTTTAAGATAGCAGCGGAGTTTACACAGCGAGATAAGCTACGTAGCGGATGCCCGTTGTTTGCCTACAACATATGCCAAGTATACCTATTACCCATACCGCCTATACGATGGTAATAAAATATTACCCGTGACTTCTTCTGCGTCGATTTAGGGTTTGAAATATCTCTATAGTTGGTACCTAACATAGCCATAGGTCTTCGGGTTAGCCGGGGAACTATATAGGGTACTTTTTATCCCGGCAAACTAAGTTCCCACGGGAGTTGAAAAAATTTAATCCACGCGGACGAAATCGCGGGCATTATCTGGAACTTAATAGTTAGTTGGTTCTACCTTTCGCCATAATCTGTTGAGCGGATGGACCATGGACGGACAGTCGGATTTTGTATTTATAAGGTAGTCTAAAGGCCGAAGGAAAATGTAAAAAAGAGAAATTACCTTGGTGCCTACTTTTCTTAAGTCTTGACGATTGATATCGTCCAGGTTCTAAATCTTACAGTAGAATGGGTACATGGTCCGCAGAATTTGGTGTTAAGTATCTCCGTAGGTACGTAAGTCCTTAATATTTTAATCCTAAATCTTCGGAATCAATAATCTTAGTTTTATCTGCCCTTCCACCGTTGGGCCATGGAGGCTTATATAGGTAGGTAAATGAATTATGTATGCAGCGTTCGTGAGCACACACTAAGTGCTACTGATGTTCTTACCTTCCCATGGGCGTGGCGAGTGTCACATCAAATATTTAACCAAACGACTTGCAAAAATATGCACATTTTGTAAGCAGTATTTTTAAATAAGTATGACCAACATTCAAGGTTTGGACGACGATAATCCCACGGGCAGGGTAGATTTCATTCCGATCTTTATGGGAAAGTGAATTATATTATGAACTAATTATTAACGACCTATGATAGCATAATATGACTATGTAGGTACGAGCGGTGATAGCTGTTAGCCTAGTGGTTTAAAAGTTAAGCCTTCTGTTGAGCCATTCAGGAGTTAAATCCTCCGGCATGTACCTATACTTCTAAATTTTCGGAGTTGTTTATTTGCTATAACGGCGAAGGAAAACTGCATGCCCGAGAGTTCTTCTTATCGTGCTCAAAAGTGTGTGAGGGCTGCCGATCCACATTTGGAGAGCGTGGTGGACTATGGCCCAAACCCTTCTTATTCTGAGAGGAGACTCGTGCTCAGTAGTGAGCCGGCGATTGTGGTTTTTTTAAAATTTTGTCCTCTGTGTCAGCTTGTTAATTTGAAAATCCCAGGCGTTATCGTCAAATAAAGATTCCTCCGGTTTGGTCATGCAGGGCCTCAGCGGTGGTTGAAGTTACCATACCCTACCAGCAAGAGAGTGCACAGATAAGCGATCTGATACGTAGGTGCATAGGTAGTTCGTTCAGGTTAATTCAGCACCCCTCCCCCACCAGGTGAAATCAAATTCAAACCGATGTCGTCGAATTAAAAAAGTGATTAAAAAGTGAAAATCCCATTGAAAAGTTTTTGCCAACCATAAAGTTGTATAAGAAAAGATAAGTTGATCGACTGCATCGGCAGACAAGCCTGTGTCAACATCGGAGGAATTAGTCCAAATTATGTCCCCCCCTCCCCCCAGCCCGCCTACCCTCGCACACCAGGCTCCGAATCAATATTTGTTGTCCGCACTCTTCTGCCTTAATACAACACGCACAATATCCACATATACACGAAAACCCTCAATCAATAACCATCTTTATCATCAGCTAACACAAAGTTAAATTTCAATTGTCAATATTTTGGCTGATACGCTCTTCCAATCCTCAGTTCTCCAAGACTCATCCCCGGTGTTGCCATCTCTTTAAACGCAATGTCTCTTTCTAGCTGTATTTTCCGCGGGACGCATAGAGAGTCGAAACTCGAAACATGCAATTTGTTGAAAACATTGAGTACAAAACTGAAATTTCGTTACTTCAAGAATAACCTATTCAGATTTGTCTTAAAATGTCCACGCCTATCTAAAATCAAGGTTGTTACTTGTTATGATCACAAAAAGGAGGTTCTGAATTTCAACGTATTTTTTCATCTAAATTACGGCCATAAGTGGGCCTCAAAGGTACCATTTGTTTTATTTAATAAGATACCTAGCTGCTTTCGATTTGCCTTTACCCATTGACATAAAAAATAGTTTTGGGTAACTATTACCTACCTACAAGTGACTTTAAAGAAATAAACAGGTTGTTTTATTTTTCAAAGCCGTTTGGCCTGGGTTATACCCATTACTCAAGTCCATAAACCAGTTCAAAAGAAGGGAGGTCGTTACGTGTAAATGAAAGACGCGGAATCACTTAGCACACACCCACGTCCGAGCCGTTTACATGTAAGTCACACGTCAATTAATATAAAAAGCTGGCATCTCGTTGAATATTCATAAAGAACTGCTAATTGCACAAGTCGGCAAATACGTCGGAGAGAGCGACTCCACGGTTCCTAGTAAGGCCCCTTACTCCCCCTCCCCCGTCGCAAAAGGCCAACCCTGAAACACACATACGCGCTCACCCACACACACGTAGCCAGCGCGCGCAACCGGGAAAACTACGGCCTTTTACGTACGTATTGTGTACAAGAACGCGAATGTGTTCGGGGAAAATATTCAGATAAAGGACATTGATCATCAAAGTATGGGCTTTGGTTTCACATTCTATCACAATGTACTTTCATGAAACTTACCTCATTTGTAGGGTACAAAAATAACAATACATCCTCAAATTATTAAATCTGTAGTTCGACGGATTTGTGAGAATTAGGTTACAAATGTTCACGAATTTAGGTTACTTTTTTGACACGATAACGTCAATGATCAGCGTCCAGCGATCAGAAAACAAAGATAATATAACCACTACGTGTCAGAAACGTCAATGATAGGGAAGGGCGGAAGGTGATCTGAGATCGATTAATCGACAAAATCCTTTTTGGACTAACAGAATCGCTATTTTTAATCGATATTACGAAAGTGATGAATAATGTGTTAAGCCTTGTTTTATGTTTAAAATAGACCTAGGACACAATATTTAATGGTTAAATAATATTACCAAATTCTCATGATCGTTGTGACCGTCAGTCGCGTCTTATAATTATACAGAGTTCCTAGTATCAGGCGCTTCATCAGATTTTTGTACCACATCCGAGAATTCAAGGTCGCGTCTGCGACTTGTTATTGTTAGTTTGCACGGGCTATATTATGGAACTATATACACCAAATACAGCGTCAGTCTCAAATACTCTTTGTAATTCTTTGTAAGTCTTTGGAGCGACTTACATAAGCTGCGTCCGATAATTAAATATCTCTAAGCGATGATTAAAGAACATCGATTCATGCATCGATTATTTAGTTAAGTAGGTATATTTCGCAATTGTCTTTGGATACTGGCAGCCCTTTGAAACGTCAAACGACATTAATGGATACAGGAAATGATAAAATCACTTGTTTCTTTACAAGATTTTTGTCCGGCGACGTTATGGTTTGGTATTTTAAAGGATTTTGTAAAAAATATAAACTTAGTTTTTGACACCTGTTTGAATCTGATACAAAACGAAACCATGTTTGAGCAATCTCCTTAGTAAGAACGTACTGGGAGTTCTTAGATGGTTTAAAATAAGAGTTGTATATTCTTACTAGCTTCGCCTTATATAAATTAAGTGAAAATTGATGATGATCACGCATTAACAAGCCATAACTTTATTATATACTAGTCACATATCGAGGTTGACTCTACCTACCTTCCATAGAAATGGGAATCCGCTTAATATACAACTAGCATCTCTCTAGTCTTTACCTTCCGTAGAGTTCCAAGTTAAGTACATCAGTAAACTTAACGTATAGCATTAATATAATCCATACTAATATTATAAATGCGAAGCGTGTCCGTCTGTCTGTCTATCTGTCTGCTACGCTTTCCCGGCCCATCTTTTCAAACGATTTTGCTGAAATTTGGTATAGAGGTAGGTTATATCCTGGGGAAGGACATATGGGGGGGACTATTATCCCGGAAAATCAAGGAGTTCCTGCGGGAACCAAGAAACCTCAATCCACGCGGACGCAGTCGCGGGCATCAGCTAGTTAAAAACTAAGTCAAAATACCAATTCGCTCATATCTTTAGTTTTAAGATACCGTGGTCAATTACTATCAATATCACGTCTTATACTTTTATAACTTGACGTTCAGAAGGTGTACTATGTAGGTTATAGTGCAACAGTAAGTAAACTTAACGTAGCATTACTATAATTAAAAACTATGTACCTACCTATTTTGAATAAATGTACAAGTTGAGTTTGAGTTTAATTTGTCTCTAATCAACGCAAATAAATGAATTTAATTCATATTTATTTCTGTTTATAACAACAGTCTACATCTCCGCACCGCGCATATCCTGCCCGGAACGCGTGTTCGCTGTGTGCGCATCTATTTACGCGACAAGTAAATATGTACCCGCGCCGTTTGTGGAGGCTGCATTAATAATTCAATTGGTTGTTCGCCGCTCAGGTACCGTTTAAACGATTTTTAACTCGGATTAATTGGGGACGAGAAGAATCGGCCCCGTTGCGCCAATGGAATTTCGCTTCAGACGAAATGGGAACTAGATCCATGATAATATAATTATGATAGATCTACTTAGTAGCTATCTGATAGTATTAATGGAGAGTAAGAGCTATGATTGTATCAACATGTTTGTTAGAACTGTGATTTACCTGAGATTCGAATTTCGAACACTGAATAGTGTTTGAAATTCGAATCTCATGGCACATTCCGCGAACTTCCCTCCCTCGTAACTTTTGCATTGATGTATAATTTTAGTACCTTCTATTTCGATGAACTTTTGGGAGTTAGATACGTGCGTTTTAAAAATAACTTGGTTTAACGGTTATAATCTTTCCAAAGCTGTTTCAAGTCTGCATATTCACACTTGGCTAGCGTTGTGGATTATGGTCTAAGCCTTTTAAGGAGTTTATCTATATCAGAACGAAAAGTTCTGATTGAGCTCGAAAATTTTAGCGATAAGTTTTTGCCCCCGCCACTGGAATTCGCTTCGGAAGAGACAGTTGCTATCTAGGTGGAGAAGGAGCAGTATCGTACCTACCTATTGAAGTTCTCCAAAGCACTCAGAACTACTTACCACAGTTTCGAATTCTGACTGCGTGGTACTGAAGTAGGTAGTAGGTAATCAAACTGAAATTGGATTGATTACAGTCTAGAATGAGAAAAGCAGGACACGGTCCTCGAAACTCTAGATTGATATGAACTATGGAAATAGCAAAAAATAAAGAACGACATCAACCGTTAAAAACGTTATTTAGTTAGGTATTACGTGCCAACTCTCGAACCTTACGCATTATCGATTCAGAAACAAAAATTTGCTTAATTAGTCCTTAAGTAGTCTTTGAGACAGACTCAACATGAAATTCTCAATTCAGAAACCGGCCATAAACCTTATTTTTCCCGAACTCTACCTATAATAATTATTTATTAATCGCCGGGAAATCTACAGCAAAAAATGTTTCAAGAAGCAAAATCAAACCACAAACAAATTAGCAAATTATAACAAACACAAATGGCAATGGATAACTAACACAGTGACTTAGTTTGATTGGGGCACGAACAGACAAACACTCCGGCTCCATTTCTTTGACAAACACTAATATTTGAAAGCCGGGGCGATTAGGGCAATCTAGCAGTGTGAATACGGCTTTATGTTCACGAATTTGGGTATTGGACAAATATTTTTAGGCAAATTTTTTTAACCTTTCGCTCGGATGGTTTTCATTCAGTTTACAAAAATACAATTAGGTAGGTAGGGTAGGTATTTCTTTTGGATTGCATTGTTATAGACTTCTTTTAAAAAAATACAAAATAGGCTTTTTTATGCTAACTCAACCTAATGTCGATGATTTGAATTATTACCATCTCTGAACATGTACACTTAGCACCACGTGAGCCTTTTCATTCGAAAATGTAAACCAAACTTTGGTAGGGGATGTTTAAAAAATGTAAGTATTTTTTAAAATCTGAATAAGACTTACCGGGATATTGGAATGAATTTTAATTTATTTGGAGCATTTATTATCGTGGAAGATTCATTTGGATCATTAGTGCTATTTTTTTTATATTAGAGGTTAGTTGGGTGGAAATTATTCCAGAATATCAAACAAGATTCTAAACAGTCCATTTAGAACGTTTCTGATCCGTACCGCTAGGATGTGGAACACCCTCCCGGCGCACGTGTTTCCTACCACGTTTAATTTAGGTACCTTCAACCTTAGGTGAATAGGCATCTTCTAGGCAAGCGCGCTCCAACCTAGACCTCATCATTGCTTTGCACTAAGCATGATTGTCGTCAAGCGCAAGCCTATCTCACAATAAAAATAAAAAAAACAATCTTCAGTTTTCTGCAAATTTTTGCTTTTCTGTCACTCCACAATCCATCAAGTGCAGGGTCCTAAATTACTTCGGATCGATACAAATAAGATTACGCAGGAAGAAAAAGGTCGAGGACCATTCGTGAAGGATTTGGTTCAGTGATAGCTTGAGAAGGTGGTCTGAGATATTCCTTTTCCTGAAAAAGAAGCAGAAATTAATAACAATGCAATCAAAATCCCCATCGAGAGATATTTTCATATCGTTGCAATTAAAATGCGTATTAGCAGGCATTATTCGTTGTTCTCATAAAGCCCTGTGCACACAGGGTAGTTAAAGTTAGAGTTGAGCGCCCCTGTATCTTTGTTGAAATATTTGCTGTGTAAGCGGTGACTATACGCTGGGGTGAGGCCACATTTTTTCGTGCGATCATAAATGGACCATTACCTGAAGATTACTTCCGTGATTTGCCTTGAGAGTGAAAAACTTTATTAGTACCTACTTACTTAATTACTTACATAAATTCCATTGCTACGAAACTTATATATATATATTATCCTATTCTTGGTGTACCGTACCTGTGGTAGACTATGTAACTAATATTTGACATATCTATTCATGTGAACGTCGGAAGTTTCGCCTGCTTACCTTTTTGTGTTTAGTTGCTTAATTCTATGCCGCATCTTTGTTCCAAGCTGTTAGTTGACTAAGGGTATTAATCTTAACTTTTTAAACGTTTGTTCTTTATTTTTATTTAACATGACGTGTTTTCTTTTTTTATAGCTAGCTGGTTATATAACTTACTTATTACCTACTTGCTTACATAAAGTTCAATTCAAGATTTAATTAGACACTTATTACAATTATTCTTCATAGGCCTAATTCATGTTCTATTTCCTTCTTGTACTCCTAGCTGTTCCTGGCTCCTCGCTTCGGAGCGTTCGTATTAAATGATCATTAATTCATTACCTATCTCACCTACTTATTAAATACCTCACCTATTTGACTTCTAACTAAAAAGTCATTCATGTGTACTACACATGTACCTACACGTGTATTTAATTTTGATTTGAGATTTTCATCCCGGCAAACTATCCCCTGCATGTCGCTCAACCTTTAGGCATACGTACCAATGTTAGGTGCCAGTTGATTGTTGATACAGCAAATTTGTTCTCAGTCTCACTCAGCGACAGGATTAGCCTGTTTTTCTACTAAAGATAACAGCTTTATCTTGTTGAATATTAATTCTACACGTTTGCCTTGCAAAATCATAGTGGACAGGTATGTAACTATTGTGAAATATACTTTATTAGTCATTTTCGCATTCTTGAAGAAAATGTCATGAATATTTGTAGCGTGAAATGATAACTTATGTGTAGATCTTCATTTTTTGTGTTTGACAAATGGTAAATTTACTTCTACCATTTTTGTACCTACATAATTTATGTACATAGTTGCCTATTGCTTCCCTAATATAAACTACCCCTTTGCTTACTTGATCACTGATAGAGATTTCTTACAGAGGTTATAGAGATCAGTCTTTCCTTGTTATTTTTTTCTTACACTAGGAATTTAAGAATTTTGGAAGAGCAAAACTAAGAGACAGACTATTAATTACCTTCTATACATGACAAATCACGATGTTTATGTAATGCTGGGCATTCCTTACAACTTACCTACTTCCCAGAAATTGTAGTAATTAGGGCTATAAAATTGTCCATGATCAAAGACTATGAGTACCTAACGTGAACCCCACAATAAGAAAAAAGCAAAAAATTTAAAAATCCGTTTTCGGAATTCATTTAGCATGATTGAGATCATAGGGGTCGGAGCCAGGGCTCTAGCCGCTCCTTCAAGTAGTAGACGATCCCGAGAAGACGGCAGTTCTAAATCAAGTTGCTGAGCCTAAATAGAGGTGGAGAGAGGGCATCATCTCACCTGGAATTAGCCGTTCCCGGAGCCCCTCATTATGAGCTGAGGACGGTCACCGAGGAGGTTTTAGTGGGTAGAAACTAGTCCCCTAACACCCGACCTCTTATCCTAATATTTAATTCAAAGAATTTTCCTCGTTTTTATCTGTTTCTTTTTTTTAAAGAGGAAAACTAACTTGAGATATAAATGTACCTAATAAAAATCATACCTAAGTAATTTACTGTGCGCGTCATAACCTCGATCTCCGGCAAGATGGCCGCCTTATCGCCGCCATGTTTGCACAGCGCGCTGCGCAAGAGTTTGTTCTCTGGAACCGACCTTATCATTTGACTTTGGACTACCTTTCGTAATCGTAATGACAATATTTAAATCATACCTAGTTAAACCCACCTTTATTGCCTATAGTAGCTTTGTACCTACCTATTTCAGGATTTTTATTGCAAATTTTGAATAGGTACTTAGTACCTACCTTTATTGTCTTTAAAAGCTTTGTAAGTAGGTACCTATTTTATGATTTGTTCTTGCTGGTTTCAAAGATTTTGAATAAGTACCTAATTGTTTAGAAGCTATAGACATTGAAATTACCTGTCATGTCCAAAATTTGGACATGATGTGAAGACCTCATAATTTCTACTTACTCGTAATCATTCAACTTATATTATTCAGGTAGGTACTTCGACCATTTTTCAAATTGAAGTCAAATAATTAACTAAGTACCTACTTATTTAGATTGCCAGGCAGCGCAGTGTTTAGGTATCTAGGTACCCACAATGTACCTACCTAAGTAATTATAAATGAGGATTGAGGACTCCGAGATTACGATATTTGCATAGTTTAAGAATGGTTTTTATCTCTTTGTTTCTCGCTGGTTTCATGTTTCTGATTCATTTATTGTTTTCTAGTTTATACGGTCTTTGTGTGCCTAAGAATGTAGAATACTTACTTGTAGCTATCGTAAATCTCTATAGTTCAAGAATTATGTGCATAAAATTACATTGTCCTCAGTTTAAGGTTCATTCAAACCTATGACCTTTAATATCATTGTGCTCATGTCCGTCTCGTTGACCTATCGAAGCTACATTTTATGTAGTCAACGTCCTCCTAAAGATAATGAAATCGAATGCAGGCATACAACTTCATCATTTAAGGCCAGGGTGTACTAGGCTGACTAAATATGTACCGACCACATAAACACAAGAGTGAGTGTACACAGTACACAAGTGTACCAGCTCAGGCATGTACGGAAAATATTTGGTGACAACATTCGTGCAATTAATCTGAGGGATATGACTTGATCTCTTTGCCTCGTATTTGTCATTGCTGATGGACCTTTCCATTTATTACATACGGGTGTTTTTGGCATTACTCTCTTTATTCTTCTGCATACGATTTGACTATGTTATTCCGATTTCCGACCACAGAAGACCAGACTGAGACGTTCTGTTAGTCCCAAGCACTCGGTGGTTGTAAAGGAAACAACACGAGTACTCGAACTATAGTTTATTAGTGGAGAAAATTTTAATATTCTCACAAAATAAATAAATAAGAGACTACTTAGATCACTTTTCGCGACTCGCGGAGACCTCCAAAAGGTCTTTCGGCGATATTTTTGGTTCAGGGCCTTAGCTTCTATTGCTGTCCATTCCGGCAGGCCGAAACCAGGTCCGTAGGTGGATAGCAATTAGGCTAATTACCAGAACGACTGGGGATTAAGAATTAATTAGCTGTTTTTATAGGCAATATATTGCTGATTAACACATTATTGTCTTGCGTCAATATCGAATACTGGGTCAAAATGCTACATGAATGATCAGCAATATACGCCATAGTAGCTAGGGATGGAACAGTTCGAATTCGCAGACACATCTTATAAAAAAGGCGTTGGTCACAGAAAGAAATCCTGGGTAGGTACGCAACATACCTACAGGTTTTGATGGGGCCACTGGCGAGTAGGTATCGCTATATCGTTCTCCTTGCGAAGATCAGAGTGCCAAGTGGGAAATTTTCTTCCCATTCGATGGCTTCAACGTTAACTACGATTTGTATGGAATAATCAAGAGCTTCACAGACACCACCACTCATATGGGTTGGACCAATTCCATATAAGTGGTGATTAACTTTAACGCGATCGAATACGTAAAAAATCTCCCACTCGGTATGCAGACAGGACGAGTGTACTAACCTTCGTTAGTAGAATAAGTAGGCATCTGAAGATGACCCCGTAAACTTACGCGTGTTCAAAACGGTAGCCAATTAGAAGTGACCCCGCGAAATTAGTCTCGGTCTTACTAGGCAGGTTGGGAAGCTCTTGAACTCAGGCATGCTGGTTTCGTCACGATGTTTTTCTTAACTTTTTCTTAACCCGCAAACCCGAATAAAAGTCTGAGGGTGAAAACACACTACGGACAGGCGCGGAGTTTTTGTCAGCCAGACAAAATGTCCGTAGTGACTCCCTTACCTACATTAGACCACCGCTTGCAAAAGCAACAACAGCTAGCTTTGGAAGCTTTAATACAATCATTATATATAAAAAAATAGAAATAACGTTGTAGGTATATCATATCACATTTTCATTGAATTTACATATGCATGAAAAACATGCGATAACATAATATTATGAAATTATTTACCAGAAATGAGCGTAACGTGGAATTTATGTTTAATCAATCCACCAGTAGGTAATACGTAGGTAGGCACCTAACCTTCAGTTCAACACGTGAACAAATAAGTAGAACTTCCTTTTCATGAAGCAATTAATTGTTTTTCTTAGTTTTCATACTATCCGCATTTACAACATATTATTTAATATGTATTATATTTTGGCAATCATATATGTGGGTTGTTTTTGGAGCGGTCTGAGATGCGAATACTTTTAATATTTTTTTAGGAATAATAAGGATAATGGTCTAAGAAAAATGAAAGTCATACGCAGTTCAGCAATCGAACTCCCAATTTTTCTACATGATTATAGAGTATAGACGAACAGCAGTCAGCAAAACCGAAATCGTGGAGTCGCGACTCGCGAGTATCTTAATTCATAACCATTGATTTCCAACTGTAACTGAAAACGAGTAGGTAGTGAAGTAGAGTTTCCTTTAACGTAAAATAAATATCCGAAAAACTTACGGTCGCGTAGAAGCAGATTATCAATTTCAGCGACAAATTACACAAGTGTTGTTGCTTGTCAGTGTTACCGAAAGTGCTTCAAATATAAATATTATGTTTATATATTGATAGAGTAGAGCGTTCGTCAAACAGTGCAGTGTGCGGTGCCAATATTAACACTGGTTATCATGCCTGAACCTGCCCGTCAAGGTCACGGTCAGGGGTAGATCTGTACACATTTGCCGAGTCAATATTGAAAATGTTTTCAGAATGGTGCCAGTTGGTAGTACGCGGTGCGATTTTTGAAGCGATGCTTCTGTACGGACTTTTGAGACTGGTGAATGAATGTGAAGCGATGAAAGGTTTTGTTGTATCTCTAACTCACTCACTCACCGACTGACTCATCAATGCTCAGCCCAAAATCCTTGGACCTAAAAAGCTGATTTCTTTTTGCGCGGATTTTCCCTTTGTAATTCTCGTCAGATCAAAGCCGCTGGCGGTCGCTAGTGGACATCACACTAATATTATAAATGCGAAAGTCAGTTAGTTTGTTGGTTTGTTGGTTTGTCCTTCAATCACGCTTCAACGGCGCAACGGATCGACGTGATTTTTGGCATGGGTATAGTTGAGGACCTGGAGAGTGACATAGGCTACTTTTTATCCCGGAAAATTAAGGAGTTCCCGCGGGAATAACAAAAAACTTAAACCACGCGGACGAAGTCGCGGGCATCGGCTATTATAATAAGTGGACGAGTCTTTCTCTGTTGTCGCGGATGAACCGAAAAACATCACGGCTTTTCTTCAGGATAGACAAGTAGTTAGTTTTAAAAATAGATTATTTATGGTATTTTTCGTTCCCAATACTATAGCATACCTGCATAAATATATGTCTACTTAGATTACAGCAAAAGTTCACACTATATATCATTCCTGAATGTGGCTGCCAAGATAGCAGGGTTACATCGGTACACATTTGCCACGTCAATATTGTTAAATGTTTTCAGAATGCTTCATTGTAAATAGAGCTCGGTAAAATAAAATTTAAATATGGCTAATGATCGGGCTATGTGTGGACATGACAAATATTGGTGGATGGCACTGGCCATTTGTAACAGTTTGTAGAAAAATGGGTAAATGTAAGTTAATAACACTATTTTATGGAAATGAATTATAGGTAGGTACTGAGTAGGTACCTGTATTAAGACAGCTGATACCTTAAAATTACTACCTATAGTTTCTATAGTAAATACCTACTAGAGGAGTAGGACTAGGAGTAAATTCAAATTCAAATTAAAATAATTTTTGTTCAAATAGACTTTTTACAAGTGCTAATGAATAGTCAAATAAATCTACCACTGGTTCGGAATGCCGTTCCTACCGAGAAGAACCAGCAAGAAACTCGGTGGTTGCTCTTTTGAAAAAATATATGGTATATTTAAAATAATCTACATACACATAGGTACATACAACATAATATACAGATACATAAGTAACCGCAGTCCTGAGCATTGCTGGAGCGAGTCAAATCCATGCGCTTTTATCATTAATATAAATAATCTTCGACAGTATATTAAGCTTTTTTCAGGAACATTTATTATTGGTTATCTTAAACTTGTGTAAAGGCAAGTTTATAATAGGTTGAGGAACTTTGTTAAAGAAGAGTACCTATGCTCATTCCCACGAACGACCTTCGGACTTTCTTGAGGCGGAGCGATGGAGTCACAGTAGTTGTAGTATTATAGCCGTAGGCCGTAGCACAGTATAAGAAGGTAAGTTTTTTCCCATCCGTCATCCATCCGCCCGTCATCCGTCGAAGACGTCTAGCTCTGACAGAACAACGGTGCGGGGGGACAGTGGCAAGACGGGGGAGCGTATCTCCATTCTCCAGTGTGCAATTTTCAGTACAAAATTAAATCATTCTAGCACAAAATTAGTATGTAGCTTGCTGCCTGGAGGTCTTCTGGAGGTTATACGATGGTCTAGGTAGGTGTAGTAGGTGAGAGTTAGGTCTGACATTGGTCGTCAATCCACTGTAAGGAAAATA
Organism: Erebia epiphron; assembly: GCA_963932025.1. Classification (NCBI taxonomy): domain Eukaryota; kingdom Metazoa; phylum Arthropoda; class Insecta; order Lepidoptera; family Nymphalidae; genus Erebia; species Erebia epiphron. Next base: position 7,554,914 of record OZ009946.1, read on the forward strand.
CCTACTTACGCTGTGGTAGTAGTAAAGGTTGGAACCTCAGAGTAATTAAGTTGAAACAAAAATAACCACTAGGAAGCGGGGATGCTTCTTCCTTTCTTCCTTCTGACCTATTTGCCATAGGTAGGTGTATCGTCTCCATTACTTACCCATTATTGGGAAAAATAGATTGAATCCGGCAACTTTAAATAGATTGTAGACAACAGGGCGACCGCGTATCTTTTGCATCAATCATTGATATATCGCAGTCACCTCCGATTGGCTGAATTTATGGTATTCTTGCTGCGTCAATGGATTTCGTCCAATAGTGGAAGAGTGTTAACCAATCACAGGTGATTGCGATGTATCAATGATTGATGCAAAAGATACGCGGTCGCCCTACGAGTCGATATTTACATTGTACCTACTGTGATTTCACATCTTAATAAGAAGAACACATCAGACATCGTAAATTATAGGCTGTGCTGGAGTGATTTGAACTGCTATACCCTTTCGCCTGATGCCTCGTTTACATTGTTCTAATAGTCAATAAACATGGTGTTATTTTTTAAACGACTGCCTAAAAAAAAGGAATATATTGTTTTCAGGGTTCATGTATGTTAGAATGTATGTGAGTTTGTATATTCCACCATAACTTCTATACGCCTGAACCGATTTTAATAAATGAGGTATCGTTAGAATCCCTAGCTTATTCCGGGTGACATAGGCTAGTAAAATTAAAAAAAAAATTGATGGGGTAACCATGGTCCCGCATTAAAGACTAAAGTTGAAAAAAAAAATTCGATAATAAGATTAACTATATAATCGTCATCTAGAAAATGATCAGTAGATTCCAAAAATATATAACACTATGGTTCAATATCCAGTGATTCATAAATAAATATCATTTAATAAAAATGTGAATAAGATTCCAAAGGTAATTAATGACTGTGGTATCGTTACGTAGTAGATGACTGGCTACGGCAGAGTAGTCGTATTTTTTAATAATATTCACTTGTTTATAGAACTCATCTCTAAACCGTAGTTTTTGTCAAATTAAGTACTTGTATTAATTATGTTAACAGTAAGTTATAGTGTGATCTGAGGCGCTCTACCTGAAATTAGGTGTGTGTATTTTTGTACTGAATTTTTATGCTTACCTAGTACCTGTGAAGTAAATTATACCTACTCATGTTAAATCTATTATGTATTTATTAGTAAATTGAATCATTTTGAGTTCTGTGTGGTGTATACTGTTTATAGTAGGTAACTAAGTTACTATTAAAGATATAACTAACCTAACTGGTTGAATAGATTATCTAAGGTCCTTTGCTTAGGCATGTACACAATATTGGCAGTTACAGTTAATTGTTTCATTTCAATTTAATTAATGTGCACATGACTACGCCCAACCGACAATATTTGTAAGTAGACATTTTCGAAGTAGCAAGCCTATGTGAAATTATAAGTAGGTAAACGTAATGAAATAGTAATAATATAAAGTATAGACATAGCGTATTCAAGGCTATTTTTATGAGCACGCAACATAGCAACGTGTCACACGCATACCTATATAGTTTACTAGAACACGCCTCAAAAACATATTATTCATATTTACTTATTTCGAGAGTTAAGCAATATTTTATATTACAACAGTTAAGTACACACGTGCACAGGCCTGCTAGCTTTTAGTACATAATAAAACATGTACTCACTTGTATCAATTCAGGTAGCAAAAGGTATTTTTTAATTCATTTTTAAAATGTAGGGTATGTTACTGCTTCTTCTTCTTCTTCTTTTCCTTTTGAGGTTTCAGTCCCTTGTGTCCTGTATCACTGCGACCGTTTCCGATCTATTGTGATATGACCTCCATTTTTAAATTTCCTCGCCAATGTCTGCTTCAGTCAGGAACAGCAGCATTTTCTTGACTGGAATACGGGAAGCATCCTCTGGGTTAATAATATGTTTGCCCAGATGGATGCTTCGTTTATGCATTAGAGCGGGACATTGGCAGATAATATGCATCGGAGTCTCACAGGATTCCTGGCATAGTCTGCAGATATCCGTGTCCCTAAGCTTAAGGTTAAACATGTGTCTGTTAAGACCGCAGTGACCTGTTAAAGCTCGTGCTAAAATGCGTAGGTTTTTCCTGCTGAGCGCTAGCGCCTCGGAGGCGGCCTTCTTATTGAAGGTTCTGACTAGCGCCTTTGAATGGTTTAGACCACGTAAGTTTCTCCACCGAGTGAGTGTTTCATAGAAGCAGTAGGTTAGCAGGGTGAGCTGCACCAGGCTTTTAGGTATACCGCAGACCGGCTCTGGTCCGATCTGCCTTACCTTAGCGCCCGTTTTAGCCAGGGTATCGGCGTTTTCATTTCCGGCTATACCCATATGCCCTGGAACCCAGCGAAGAACCACCTTGTTGCTACGGGCCAGGGTGGTTAGTTTGTCCCTGCAGCAGTCAACCAGTCTGGAGGTAATTACCTCTGACGATAAGGCTGATAGAGCTGCCTGGCTATCCGAGTGGATGTAGATAGTTTTGTTGCCGTAGTTCTCCTGCAGGATAGTTTCCGCACAAATTATTATGGCGTAAACCTCCGCTTGGAATATGGATGAGTAGACTCCCAGGTTACGGTAGAGCTTAGCCCGGGGTTTCTCTCCATAAATTCCACAACCTACGTCCTTGCCCGACTTCGAGCCATCGGTGTACCATTTGATGCTGCCCGATGGCCAAGTGATTCTGTTGTTTAGCCAGTCATCCCTATCCGGAATTTCTACCTTATAGGGCCTTTGGAAGTAGTGTTTAGGGGCCATCATATCGGATGGCATTCCTAAAATCGGGATCTCAAGCAACGAGTTATGAAAGTCCCTCAGTGCCCGGGAGATCCAGTTTTCCTTCCTTTGGCAGGTGATCCTGTATAAACTCATTCTCGCCTCCTTCCTCAGAAATATGTGGAGAGGAGGTAAATTTAGAAGAGCTTCCAGGGCTGCTCCTGGCGATGTGTTCATAGCTCCAGTAATAAGCAGGCAGGCGGTTCTTTGAAGGCTGCCAAGCTTATTCTGGGTAGTAATCTGTGTCGTTTTGCTACACCAGACTGCTGAGGCGTAGGTTATCATTGGCCTCACCACCGCTGTGTAGAGCCAGAAGGTGACTTTTGGTTTTAGTCCCCATCTGTCCCCTGCTAAACGACCGCAGACTCCTAGTGCCATTTTGGCCTTTTTGAGTACACCATCAACATGTGTGTTCCAGGTTAGTTTCTGGTCTAAGGTAATTCCCAGGTACTTAACCTCTGTTGAAAATGGTATACTCTTATTGTTTAGCTTAGGCGACTCGAGCTTGTCGAGGTTGTGCCTCCTAGTGAATGGAACTATAACTGTTTTCTCCGCATTTACAGTTAGCTCGTTATCTCTACACCATTTATCGATGATGAGGAGTGCTCTCTGAATAAGGTGCGAGAGCATGCTTTGACAGCTCCCTCGCACCGTGACTACCAGGTCATCGGCATATCCCTGAGTGTCAATACGGAGCACAGCCATCTTCTGCAGAAGCTGGTCAACGGCAAGAGTCCACAGCAGAGGCGATAACACGCCCCCCTGTGGGCATCCCCTCGTCGTGAGCACCTCCGCAGAGACGTTATTTAGCTCAAGCTTGGCTATGCGGTTTGAAAGCATTGCCTCCACCCACCTGATGGTAGTCGTGTCGGCCTGTTTGTTAGTCAGCCCGCCCACCAGTGTGCGGATGGGGGTGTTATCAAATGCGCCTTCAATATCCAGGAAAGCCGCAAGAGCGATTTCTTTGTCCTCCAGTGCCTTTTCAATCTTGTCAACAAGGTTGAGCAGGGCAGTTTCCGTGGACCGCCCCTTGCAGTAGGCATGCTGGGTATGGTGAATGGGTCTCTCAATTAGAAGCGCATCCCTTAGATACCTGTCAAGCACCTTCTCCATTGTTTTTAAAAGAAATGAGGAGAGGCTTATTGGTCTAAAGGACTTCGGCAATTCGTAGTCCTTCTTTCCCGCTTTCGGTATGAATATGACTTTTACTTTAGTCCAAGAGTCTGGTATATATCCCCAGGCGTAACTAGCCCTGAAGATCTTAACCAGGAGTGGGATTAGCAGGTCCACACCTTTCTGCAGGAGAAGAGGCGTGATACCATCCATCCCACTGGATTTGTTTGCGTTAAAGGAGTTAACAGCCCACTTCACAGCTCCGGGTCTGAACACAATGGCAGCTCTCTTCCAGTCCTCTGCTCGAGGTCTGCTGGGAGTGCTCGCCAAAGTATTCCTGTCTTCAAGAGAAACAGCCCCCGGGAAGTGCGTACTGGCCAATAACTCAAGAGTTTCCTTCTCGTTAGAAGTGAACGATCCATCTGGTTTTTTTAAAAGACCCAGAGGGTTAGAGTTGGCCTTAGTGAGCATTTTATGGAGTCTAGCGCCTTGAGGTAAACTATCAATTTCCTCGCAGAATTTCCTCCATGATGCTCTTTTGGCCCTTCTGATTTCCTTGCTATATTCCGTCAGGGCCTTCCTATAAGTCTCCCACTCCTTGGTTCTCTTGGCCCTGTTAAAGAGTTTCCGTGTTTTGTCACGGAGCCGCTTTAGTTTTGAGCTCCACCACGGCGCCTTTCGCTTCGTTGTCCTGACCTTTAGGGGACAGCTGTCCTCGAAGGCGGTTATCACCCCCTCGGTGACAGCCGTCACCGCAGCATCAAGACATTCTGGCGTTTTGATACTTTTAGGGGCACGTCCCAAGTTGGTCTTCAGCTTACTGTGGTAGTCCACCCAGGAGGTGCACCTAGGGTCCCTAAAAGTGATTGTTTCTATGTGAGGGGATGTTGCCAGTCCAAAGCAAATGTGCCTGTGGTCTGACAAAGAGGCTTCCGCACTGACCTTCCAGTCCATTATCTTCCTAGCAAGGTCATTAGTTGCGAAAGTGATGTCTAAAACTTCTTGCCTGGCTCTTGTAACAAAGGTTGGGGTGCACCCTTTGTTCAGGAGCTGGAAGCAGTTTGCGAGGAGGAAGTCATAAAGGTACTCACCCCTCTCGTTGGTGTTGCTGCTTCCCCAGTTCTCGTGGTGGGCGTTTGCGTCGCAATGTTACTGCTTATTGGTATCGACTCACAAAAACATGATTAAACTAAACTAAAATTAAAAAAAAAAATATCATTAAACTAAAATTATTTAGAAATAACATGTCTAACGATTGTGCATTATATTTTCTGTCTCAAACATTTTTTTACTTAGAGTTTAGACTCATCTCGTGTGATCTCACCTGGTGGTACCTAATAATGCAAAGCTGTACACCCTTTCTGGGTGGTTTCACAGACGGAAGTGTTACATTTGGATCTTGTTTTGTCTGTGACACCACTGGTGAATAAACTGTTTTCCTTTTTGTGGAACACCCTCCCAGCGCACGTGTTTCTTGCCACTTATAACTTCAGTACCTTCAAGGCAAGAGTGAATTGGCATCAAGCGCGTTCCTCCAACCTAGACCTCATCATTGCTTTGCACTAAGCATGTTGAGGTCTAAGGAGGTTGTCGTCAAGCGCAAGCCTATCACGCAATAAAAAAAGGTATGGTAGTAATTACCTACAGTAAATTCGTACTCCGTTTTTATCGGTGTTATGTGACATAAACTTAGGGCTTTAAAATTAAATGTGCCTACATGCATAGCAGTGGTTTAGTGACTCGCTCAAGAAGCATCGCGTTGCAAACGAGGCTCAGTCAAAAAGCGCAAGAACAATGTTTGTTTTTTCAATTCATGTCCGCAAAGAATGTGGTAACATACCCGGGCTAATTCATATTTGTTTAGCGATATACATATAATTGCTTTGGATGGGACCAAATATCTCATCATACTTGCTTATTTATCTTTTCTCTCTCACATAAATTCTTTATGATATGCCGATCTTTCACACAAGCAAAAGTTCTGTTTGGCTTTAGTTAAAGCCTGCTTTAGGCAAGACTTTGAATATAAATAGCGAAAAAATTTATAGTTCGTCTAAGCTAAGCAGTCTCATCGGGAAAACATACTGGGGGAACAGTGGCGTAGCTAGGTACCCAAGGGCCCTGGGGCAAATTAAAAAATGGGGCCCCACTGATTACGGATTAGGTTTTATCAAAAATCAAATAAAATTGAACCACTATATTGACCAGTACGAAAAAGTTTATTGACATTGGCTTACTTACTGATACAGCATTATTTTTTTAACCGTTCTCGAAAAAAAAATCTTAACTCAAATTCACAATAAAACGCACATAGATGAATAATAAAACGCCATAGAGATAATATTATAGTAAGTATAGAGCAGTAACCACACTCATAGTACGCGGCGTAGGCGCGTAAGTAAGTGTATAGCTAGTAATATTTATAAACAAAGACATGTAACAAATAGGGATGGACAATAGTGCGCTGCGAGTGCAATGTCGATAAAATACATCTGAACGGTACGATACTTAATGTTTGTGTATGTTTGTACCCTATCATAATAATATTGTTAATGCGAATGTGCGTTTGTTTTTTGGTTTGTCCTGCAATCACGCCTCCATAGAGCAACGAAAGACGTGATTTTTCGCATGGGTATAGTTGAGGACGTGGAGAGTGATATTTATCCTGGAAAATAAAAGAGGTTCCGAGGGAATTTAAAGAAACTTATTCCACGCGGATCAAGCCGCGGGCATCACCTAGTTTATAATAATCTAGAAGATGTATTGATTTTTCATTCCCGCAGGATTTTTTTTATTTTCCGGGATCAAAAGTAGCCTATGTAAAAAAGTAGCCCCGGGACACAAACTGTCCCTGCACCAAATTTCATCAAAATAGGTTTAACACATAAGCCATGAAAGCGTAGCAGATAGACAGACAGACGGACAGACAGACACACTATCGCATTTATAATATTAGTATGTATATATGGATGGATATCGATTTTTTTTAAATGATCGATCGTTTATAATTAATATATAATATTACTAGATGATGTCCGTGACTTCGTCCATGTGGATTGTTTTTTATTCCCACGGGAACTCTTCAATTTTCCCGGATAAAAAGTAGCCTATGTTCTATCCCGGTATGTAACCTGTCTCTGTACCAAATTTCATCAAAATCGGTTAAGTAGTTGGGCCGTAAAAGCGTAACAGACAGACAGACACACGCATTTATAATATTAGTATGGATTGATATTATATATATCCGATGTATAACGAATATATAAAATATGAAAGAAAAGGTGCAAATCTGCGTTTTAATGTGAAATCATAAAAAAGTATAAGTTTGATTCTTTGACGCTTTACTTATAAAGTTAAAAAAACAGTCATTCATTTATAACGTCGACGGCGCCCGCGTCGAATGTATCACATCACTATCCGAGTCGGTGACTCGGTGCAGCAGTCGGCTATCGTAGCGGGGTTGCGGGGCGGTACGGGCGGTATTATGATGCCTTGCGTCCCACGTCATCACCCCCGCGACACGTATTTCTATTTTACACAACACTGCCAACCTACAGAAAGAATTTAGGGGAATTCCCTAGGCATAACTTTTGAATTTCTCTCAACTGAGTTGTCATGATTAAAGTGGGGTTGCAACCTGTAATATTTATTTTGAAAATGGGAGAAATTTCCAAAAGTTCAGTTCGATCGAGATTTCTGGTAAGGATTCGAGGGCCCCCTGAGCTTTAGGGCCCCGGGGCACTGCCCCGCCTAGCCCCTGGGTAGCTACGCCACTGTGGGGGAAATACACTCTACAAGACAAAATGTCCACGCATAACGTCCTCTTAAGAGGGGAACATGTTTTTTTCTGTCGCGCAAGTCTTTTTGTCCATTGTGTGTACTCGCTCTAACTGCCGCACTCGGCAGTGGGCAGTTAGACTAGCTCAGTCATAAGTGTCTACCAGAAGTCTTGTGAAGTCAAGGCACTCAGGGATATTCAGGGTGCGATTGTCATAACAGTGCTGCCGCGCTGGTTCAAACTACGAACTAGTTCTATAATAATTATTGGAGGTACAGCTTGTGGTGAGCTGTTGGGCAGTAGCGACCCCACGGACCTGATCGCCCCGAGAGAAGCCTTGATCCTCGTCTCTGGCTTGCCTTTATCGGCCGGCTGGAGTGGAGATTTGCAAGAGCATCTGCAAAGATGCTCGGAGGAAGGAAGTATTCCAGTAAAATGCTTGTAGAGATCTTGAATGGACTACCAGGATTATTATAACTACGAACTAGTTCCATTATGATTATTATTGGTAGAATATGATGTATCTACCTATATTTATTATTATTCTTTAGAAAGTCTATAGTCTAGTAACTGTGTGGTTGAAGGTTTACACCAATAGTAATATTTTCAAGAATCGTGTGTATTTCAACACCATAATCCATGTTGTCCAATAAGCGAGATCAAACACGAGTGGACGTGCGACTTCCAATAATCATGTTTGTCGAAGCAGTTAGCGCGGACGGCCATCTTGCGGCCGTGGACTGTGGACAAATGTGGAAAATTACGTATGGAAATAAACGCCGTGATGTACAGATATCAGCGGCTTGTGGGCAAAGTCGTATAACCCACAAATAATACTTTTTATATTAATTTTTTTTTTAAGTCCTCTAAGTCAGGGATTCCCAAACTATTTTGGGCAAGAGAACCCTTTTCCAAAATGAACTGATTCCTCAGACCCCCATAGCCAAATTACTTTAAAAATCCTATCTCTAGTTTTTTCCCTATTGATACAAAATACTTACCACTTTAAAAACATAGCTGTTGGTTAAGTGAGTAAAGCAAGGAAATCATTTTCTCATCAAAATTTAACAAAATGAATAGACATAAAATTCAGTAAATTTATATCAAGTGTAATTAATAATTACGTAAAAATACTTAAGTAGTAATTATTTTTTGGCAAAAAATCATTAAAATAGGGGTCAATTTTTAGACCTCGTCGACCCCCAAAGTCAGTTTTCGTGTATGTCAACCCCTGGGAAACCAATATTGACCCCAAGGGGTCGATATTGGTTTCCCAGTGGTCGATATTGACCCCAAGGGGTCGATATCGACCACTTTGGGAACCCCTGCTCTAAGTTATGAGTTAACTCATCCAGTCAATCTCAGACCGCAATATTACAGGTACTATGTACAACTTTACACTTACTTGGCTTAAGAGTCAAGGACTAACTTGTAATCGAATGAAGAAACTACTAACTACGCTATAACGTTCAATTCTTATGTACCTAAATTAAAATGTTTTCTTTTGTATGAAAAGGAGAAGGTTCCTAATTAATTGTGTACACCTAATTATTTACTTTCTAATACATGTATCTAATAGGTTCCAGTCATTCAATAACTGTGGGTCATTTCGGCTTGCTCGGTACAACTATTAATTAACAGAGCACAGCAATACTTAAAATAAATACTCATGCTAGGAGGCAGGGGCTGAAGTCTGAAAAGTTAGCCTTTTCAGACTTCGTCGCTCTTTTAGACCTATTTTATCGGTCAATGGACGTTTTTTTGGGAAAATATCTCTAGCAAGGTTCTATTAGATAGATACGTTCATTATACTAAGTTTCTATAAATCCATTTCTTGTAAGTATATCTCCCCTACCTGCGCCTCACTCTGTAGGTACTTAGTCTCTATTCGGGTATTGATTATTTCCCTTTGGTCACTTACCTATGTCACTTTGAAACGCTGCATTCTGTCTCTCATCTCACCACGCGAACGCGTATCAAAACTTCAATATGAGGTGCTAATAAATAAACCACGACCAAACTTGTGCTGTTGGTACCTCACAACCTATTTATACCACATACTTACTAAAGTGTCGCATGCATGTATTACATGTAATTGAATTTAGGTGTTGCCCTAATGATCATCGGTCTGTGAAGTAATAGTTTAATATCTATATTTTTGTTTGTCACTGAAACTCTATAGTGGTACCTATACTCTGTTTCTGTGGCAGGTGGAATTTCTTAGATAGATATACGAAATTAAAACTTATTAGGCCCGCGACTTTATCCGCGTGGATTGAGGTTTTCTGATTCCTGCGAGAGCTCCTTAATTTTCCGGGATATACCTATGTCCTTCCCCAAGAAACGACCTATTTCAGATTTCTGTACGAAAAATTCAATTTCAATTTCAATTTCAATTTATTTATTGTGAATACAATAATATTTTGTACAAAATACAATATACTCCTTAAAACTAGACAATGGTTTTTATTATTCCGATACTTAAGAACAAAGGAGTGCTTAGACACCCGTACTAAGATAACTTGTATTACGGGTGTCGTCACCAAAACCACGACCAAAAAAACCACGACCAAAACGACCACGTTTAAAAAAAACGGTTGAATCTTATGCTGAGAAAACATAGCAGACAGAAAGACACACTTTTGCCTTTATAATATTAGTAGGTATGTATTTAATAAATCGAAAAGATTATATTCATAACATATGTTTACTTACTTACCTGCACCAGGGAAGTTTGGTACATATTCATAATGTATTATTTTAAAGAGACAAGACTAATATTATGACTCTTTGCCAAATGCCTATATATACGCCTGCCCTAAATCCATTGTGCTAAACCTATAGGTACCGACCTAAGTATTATTTACCAAAACAATTGAAGCAACATTCTAATGAATTTGTCAAGACTTATATTATTTTACTAGCAAACAATAGTAGCGTTTATTGAGACAAATATTTAATGTTTAATTCAGTGTAATATGCTCTGGATTGTAACGAAAAATATTGTTTGTCAAATGTTTGTGAACGTTACGCGATTAATATTGACTTGCATAATTCAATGTTATTTTGGAGTAAATATTATATATTTTGAGTAGGTACATATTTAGAGGTATAATAGTACAGTGTAAACTAGCGTGGGATAGTTACTACAAGTTATCTGGTATAGAACCTATTTAAAAAGCAGATCTATACAGCCTATAGTGCCTGCCTGCTTTGAAAAAAAAAGTCCCCACAAACTTATCTGACCCGGTGACAGCGTCGTTTGTGACCCGCTGACATTTTAAACTAGCGAATGCCCGCGACTTCATCTGCGTGGTTTGAAGTTTTTTGTTCCCGCAGGAACTCTTTAATTTTCCGGGATAAAAAGTAGCCTATGTGTTATTCCAGACTATAATCTATCTCTGTGCCAAATTTCATCCAGTTCCGTTCAGCCGTTCGGGCGTGATTGAGTAACAAACATCCATCCATACATCCATACATCCACATATCCATCCATCCAAACTTTCGCATTTATAATATTAGTATAGAAAGCATAGATAAAATATAAACAAAAAACTAAACAGGCATAAAATTTGTTCCAATTTTGGCCACCGGGTCTGATAAGTTGGGCTTGTAGAGTCCTATCTAGCACAAAATGCCTCGAGTTCATTTTCTAGAAAAGGTATTATTAAGTATTTATTAATATTTTACACTTTTCCTTAAACAAAGCACAATTTTTACCTACATAACAACTATTTAGAGCAGCTGTGTAATTAGTGGAAGATTCCACAAAGCGAGTTATCTCTGTTATCAGAGGTCTCATTATTTATCAAGAAATTATGCTTCGTGAATGCTTTGACAGCTATATGACACCTCATCTCCTCTGTCTTGTAAATTAACGTCGTTTTAAGCCTCGCGATTTCCAGTGTTTGTGAAGGTTTGTAACACCTGATATAATTGCAGCTGTCTTTAGGGATTCGTTCTAAAACAAGGGACCCTCTTCATCATCATCATTGACGCTACAGCCCTTAATGGGCCCGGACCTGCTCCAGAAGATTTCTCCATCTATCTCTATCGTTCGCGCTCGCTCTCCAGCTTTTTAAACCAATCCGTAGGAAGGAAGAAAGGAACCCTCTTGCTTGTAGGTAAGTATATGTTAACCTTACCGCTTTCTACTATCTGTAAGAGAATCAAAGCCTTTTTTTAAACCAAATATAAGAGCTGTAAAGAAGCAGTTAACACAGTTATTAACCTGTTAATAACATGCTACTTATACACAGAGGTATAAGTATTTAAATTTTGAAAAAAAAAACAGAGTATCTCTAGAATATAAAAAGCAAGAATCGAAAACAAATTTGGTTTACCCCTAATGAAACCTCGTTGCTTAATGTAATTTTAAAATCACTATGAGACTACATCTTACACAGTCGATGGAAAAAAGCACTTAGTTGAAGTGAAACTTGTTTAGAATCGTTGTGATTTGAAAATTCGATGAAACGAAAATGCGACACGAAAAAGAGACAAACATATTCATTTATTAGCCTGCGAGAGAATGAGATAGAATACAAGTTATATTTATCTCATTCTCTCGTAGGCTACTTTTCTGAAGTTTCACTTCTGCCGTGTGTGAATTGCACACACACACACACACACACTTTTTTTAGCCATCAGCCTGAATACGGAACCTTTCCTTATGTGTGTACTGATACGTACTTGACCAGTTTTAGTTTATCACCGAGTCGCATGACAATTGTGATTCACTTGAGTCAATAATGGAAAAGGAAATCAAAAATATTGGACGTCATTCCACGTAGATGGCTTTATACATTTTATTTAGTGTGTTAACTAGCCTCGGCCGAAGCCTTCCATCAGACCGAAGATAATTTGTATATAAACTAGACGACGCCCGTGACTTCACCCGCGTGGATTAAGTTTTTTGATTCCCGCGGGAACTCTTAAATTTTCCGGGATAAAAAGCCTCCGTATCCCTAATTTCATCAAAATCCGTTGAATAGATGGGCCGTGAAAGTATAGCAGACCGACGGACAGAAAAACAAACGGACACACTTTCGCATTTATAATATTAGTATGGATATGGATTCCCAAATTGGCCCTGAACCCCCCACCACTGAAAAAATCACGGCGCTCACCACTGCACTGCAGTCCAAATCGCAAAAGTCACTCGCTATCTAACCGACTAGAGTCTAGACTCTACATCGACGCTATGTCGGTAAGGAATCTATTTCATAACCATTTTTCCATGCAGCACCTACATCAAAGCCATTAGGCACCGGAAGCGGCTAGTTTTGAAGTCAAAGGGGACAGTATTTGGTTAACACTAATTAGTGTGAACTGGCTTTACCTACATCTCGGACTCGCTAAGAAAGTGAAGCTTTCAAAGTAGGTACCACACTCGATTTGAAGCAATGTAGATTCGTTATATACAGAAATAGTGTTCAAAATTGTATGTCTTCATGATATTGTGAGGTTAAAAAATCCTAATTGCGTAAATCCAATTTGGGTTCTTTGGTGAAAGTACCTATCTTATAATATAGGTAGGCATGCATAGGTATGAGCTTTCTGTTGACTTTTTTTAATATTAAAAAAACTATATTAAAATCTACCATCGACTATAGGTTCGTTAAACTGTTAAGTTCTCAAGCAAAGTGGTGAAATAGGTCAAAGTAGGAATAGGAATCGGACATCGGTAATGTCGGGGACCAAAATAGAAACAATTTTTTCTTCTGGTAGAAAAAAAAGCGATGCAACGGGATTTGAAGTAACTAGTAACTACCTTACGTTTGACCTCATGAACCGTGTACCTAGAGCTTACACGTAACTTTTACCTTTATGGCAGTCTATGACAGAATGACAGGGCGGACATGATCTGTAGCTTTGTATAATCTTATGATAATAATCATTTAAATGTCATTTACACAACTTATGAATCGTCATTTGAGCGTAACGCGAACGTACCGATAACCATTACGATCAACCCCTGTAATTAGCAAAACCATCAAACATTTAGCAGAGGTATCGCTTCCCTACCTTTTTCATAAATCAATCACATCTCGAACGATTTCACGCACAACTTTTCACAAAAGCTCCAAGTCAAATGGACTATCAAAAAGCCCATTCATTCCTAAACGGGGGCTAACAACATTATACGTGTAATACATATTTCATTATTACTACCTTTATGGTATGTTTGATTTTGTAACTGGCAACCCAGAGCTTTTTTTTCGTAAAGGTTACAATAGCAGTTTTTCTATTCAATAGGGGGCGTTGTATTGTTATACAATATTTTACAAACGTTTTGGTTGTTACGGGTAGGGTTAGCATGGAAACTTGAGTCAAATGAGTTTCTTGTTTTACAGAAAATGATTAATAGATTTCTATTCAATAAAACTAAAACTTGACCTTATTAAAAATAGAATTAGCTTTATAGTCCCAAAAACTTATCTGACCTGGTGACTATTAGATATGAAATATACTTACTAATATTATAAATGCGAAAGTGTGTTTTGTTTGTTGGTTTGTCCTTCAATCACGCCGCAACGGAGCAATGGATCGACGTGATTTTTGGCACGGGTATAGTTGAGGACCTGGAGAGTGACATAGGCTACTTTTTATCCCGGAAAATTAAGGAGTTCCCGCGGGAATCAAAAAAAACTTGAACCACGCGGGCGAAGTCGCGGGCAACAGCTAGTATGAAATAAAAAATAAACTAAACAGGCATAAAAATTAGTTCCAATTTTGGCCACCGGCCAGATAAGTTTGACGAACTGTACCTGTTATAATAATTCATTTATTTATTTTTATTGTAAGTAATTCACACTTAGCTACACTTAGCATTTAATTACAACAGTGGCCTACACTTATTAATTATTTGCCATCTAATTATGTGCCTTCTTTTATTATACTACGCAATAGTAAATTTTTGCTGCCTGAAAACCTGATTAACAGGAATATTCTTTGCTGTCGGTACCTCTGCGGACGTTTCCACAGCGACCTCAATAGTTCCTGAACGCATCAAACCATCTATTCACCAAGAGACACCGGCATATTCACTTCCGCTTGCCCTTTCATTGTGCAATTCGACAAGGCAGATTCGCGCGCCGCCGGCCATCCCCAACAATACCTCAACAAAAATCGAATTCCAAATTCAAAAGCGCATCGTTGAGGTTTATTGGCTTAGCGCTTGATTGATTGTGCGAACGGCATCGCAATTTTTTTCCCCAATCGCATTCGATGTTGCCAGTTCCTAACGTTTTTGCTGGATTTATGACTCGATAATGTATTTTGATTTGGGCGTGGCGAATTCGCGATACCCTTTGTCGGTACAGGAAGTCTTATTTTCGTAACAGGTACATTGAGAGTGCAGTTTAGGAATGCAAACGGCTCGTATGATGCACTTGTGTTTGCGTCACGCAAATTAACGACTCTATTTAGAAGATATGCTCAATTGAATTAAGTATAGTAAAGCAGCATTAAATTTAGATTATTTCCATAATCGAATATATAAAAACTTCAGATGGGTTAAATTGTGCTTCTGAATAGACGATTAGGTAGGTACTTATACGATATTTTTTATATCGTTTATTCGTTGAATATAGGTACTTTACGGACTTTAATAGATTGAAAGCTTTTATAATGTAGACTGGTGTACGTAGTGTTTGATAATTAAGATATTAAATACATATCACACATAAAAAAAACAATTATTCGATTTACTCTTTCACTTCATTGATCCATTAGTGGAGTCTCCTCAAATTTTTGCTAGGAAGACTGGTTTTTAGGAAGACTTGTAAAAATACTTGGTCTATCACACTTATGATTAACAAGTAAGTAATTTATAGATGTCTGAATTTAAAATTAGCCTAAAGAGTTCTGCGAGAACTTAGGTACCAGAGGCGGCTCGTGAAAGATCATATTGGGAGTTCACTAAAAAAAAAAAAATGCTTACCAATTATTTGTAAATGAAGTCCATTCGGCGGTCATTACGTTATATTGTTCCATTTTAATCGCCTACCTACACTATTTACATAAATCACAGTCTTTTTCACATAAATACACAACACAATATGTACACTATTTAAAACAACAATACAGATTTTCCAGCCACTGTACAATGATCCAACGCACTCGCGAAGAAATCAAAATAAATTTACTTTCATATTTTGTGTTTTGTTTACATCTTACCGGCATAATACGAATAAAAAAAATTCTCGCGAGTTTTAACTCTTTCTTCGTGACAACAGGCCATGTCATTTAGTCGGGTAATATCGCGCATGCGTACTTCGTGTCAGGAGCGCCGCTCCATATTTACCAAATATCTCATACAAATCTTTTGTCTCACGCGCCGCTCGCATCGAATGCTCTCTTTTACTCTCATTACATTTCAATAGGAACGTTGTACTAAACTTTCGTCTATAGGAGCGTTGTTCTAAGCGCTCCACTTAACAAAAATACCATGTATTAAATTTGTGTTGATTGATGAAATAAGTAGTAAAGTAGGTAGGTAGGTACATAAGGATATTCATGATTAAAATGACAATGGGAATAGATTTATATAAAAATATTTAAAACGTTTATAGCAAAGTTTAGTTGATTATTATACCTACCTAGTACCTATGTATTTTTTAAAATTTTGTGGGAGTTCACTGCACCAGCGCTCCTTTGAGCGAGCCGCCTTTGTTAGGTACTATGAAACTTGAATTTTTGTACTTATACTCGTACTTAGAATGCGTTCAATGTGACTCATTGCGCTCATTCGCCGAAATTACTTTAGGTATTTTTTTTTAAATTTACAATTATTTATATTTTAAACTTTATCGATGGTGAATAAAGTTTGATTTCAATTGTTCAAAAGTAAAAGAGTTTGTGTGTTAAAAAAATATTAGCATAAGCGCGCATGAAATATTTCTTGGTTTCCACTCACGCGCAGGGTGCTTATTACGTAACCAAAACTCGAGATCCGCCTTTGAAGGAAAACCAAATTAATTTTGCGCTTGATACTGAGAATCTTTCGTAATTTTAACCTGTATTACGTAAGCAGAAAAGCTTGAAATACTATACAGGATTTTAAACTGGTGTTTT
The DNA here is from genome assembly GCA_963932025.1 of Erebia epiphron. Classification (NCBI taxonomy): domain Eukaryota; kingdom Metazoa; phylum Arthropoda; class Insecta; order Lepidoptera; family Nymphalidae; genus Erebia; species Erebia epiphron. The sequence continues at coordinate 7,571,688 of OZ009946.1, forward strand.
TAATTCTCAGGTTTGTCAAAAGACCGTGACACGTTTGTGCCACCGTGAATAAACGGACAGACGGGCGATGCATATGCATACATACAAAATACAGTAGGTATCATAAACGAAGCACTCATCGAAATTTTCGACACAAAAGAATCTATTTACATTACAAACTCTTATTTAGTACAATACGGAAATGATTTGTTGTATTGTTATTTAAATTAGAAGTCCCACGAAACTACAGTCCACACGAAGTCCATATAGCTCAATAGTAATATATCTGCCTTCCTGGTCCGTCTGTTTTCAGGTAAGTAGATAGACCGGGACGAATAAGATTTTTAAAAGGGTTTATTCAGGGTTCCAAAAAAATGGACTATATTATAAAATAAATATAACTAGATGATGCCCGCGACTTCGTTCGCGTAAATTAAGTTTTTTTTCATTCCCGCGGAAAATCTTTAATTTTCCGGGATAAAAAGTAGCCTATATGTTCCCCGGAATACAACCTATCCCTGCACAAAATTTCATCAAAATTGGTTGAAAGGATGGGCCGTGCTGCCTGCCTGTCGGTCTGCTACCGACAGGCAGGCAGGCCGACAGGCAGACATACACACTTTCCCATTTATAATATTATATTATTTGAAACCATAATAGAGTGTGTCTTTCATCTATACTAATATTATATACTCAATCAGGCCAGAATGGCTGAACGGATCTGGATGGAATTTGGCACAGTAATAGGTTATAGTCTGGAATAACAATAGGCTAGGTCAGTAAAGGAATGTTGGGTACCAATTTAAGTATATATATATATATATATATATATATATATATACCTAAATTGTTAACAAATTATTACTAATTCCTAAGGTCGCATCGATCAAGCAAGTCATTTAACTACAAACCTATTTGCGTTCCATTCATCAATAAAACCCATTAAATATCCATTATTGATTGTCATTTTTCGGATGACAACACTCGACAATAGTATTTACATTCGACGTCAGTTTGTTTTACATCCGAAATACACATTGAATGGACGCATAACATTTTTCTTCTATAACATTCATGATGAGTTTTTGCTATGGACATTATGGCACTTATTATACGTGGCCCATAGAGCCTTGCTTCTTTGTACAATAGATGAATGAAGAATAGAATAATAATAACACGTCTGGCCGGTAGGATGAATTGGGAATATAAAAAAGGAAAAATGGTACGGTGATATGACAACACCGCCACGTGTTGTTAACACAATGGATCGCTAGAATCGGAACATTCTATTAAAAGCAGGAACAGACTTTTTTTTTTAAATTTTAGATGCCTTCGCTTCGGCCTACTATTTGTGCTGCCTGAGGTTTCACTTCGGGCCTCTACCTAGTCCTAAATTTTTTGGGTGTTATTATTGGGCCGCCAATGGGTTGGGATGTGGGATGAGGATGACGACGTTGATGATTCATGAAAATTAAACTTATAGCTTAACATTAAACTACAACATTCAATTATATTATTGTGTAAATGTCCGAGTTTTTAGTTCGCTTGTTTATTTTATTGGCCCGGTTCCCATAATTGAAACTTAATAATTATATTCCAGGGCTTGGTGTTTTAATATAATGGATGGAATTATTGAAGTTATATGCCTTATGAAGTAGAAGGCCTTGTTGCCTGAAATAAATGAATGAATAAAAATGAATAAATAAATATTTATATAAAAGACTTACTTATACAGGGTGGTAGGTATTTTTAACGCAATGCGATAAATTACCGCATGTGTTCAGCTGGCTCGTAAATTCTGTGTGATTTATTCGAGGATTATGACGTTATCAGAATTGTTTCTCATACATATACCAACCTACTGCTTACTCTCGCTGTAGGCAATTTACGTAATAAGATAGGCAAAAGCAAAATATTCGTCAAAATAGTCGTGCTTTTTATGTATCAGTTGCAATTTTCCAACTCTCTTTATGTCTTCGGTATCAGATTAAAGTCAGAATAGTGCAGTCTAAGTGCATCGAGTGGAGTCGAGGTGCGGTGAGTGGAGTCGAGGTGCGTCGAGTGGAGTGGAGGCGCGTCGAGTGGAGTCGAGGCGAGATGAGTGGTGAACTGGTGACTGATGATGGCGTTAAGCAGCAGGCTTACCATTCACCTGCCTCTACGCATGATTTTTGTGATCCGCAATCGCATTTAAATTAGAATGAATTTAAAAAATCATTTTATTTCAAAGAAAATAAAGTGAGTTTAAGTTGATAAAATTATAGCAGTCTCTTATTCTGTTGTGGGCCTTATGCCCGGTAGTGTAAGTTTAACAACTTCTGCTACCTCAACAGCAGCTCTATTCTCTATCTGAATTTTTTTTTTATCCATTGAGGGCTTGTTATGAGCTTAAAATAAAAATTTCTCAGCAAACCTTCAATGTATAAAAAGTATAATATGTCAGTGGCTTTTATTTTTTGATAGCCACTGAGTTAGAGAATAAGGGGGCACGATGTCAATTTCTAAACGTAATGCGATGTATCCTTAGCTTGTTCGGAAATTATGCGTGATTTATACGAGGATTACTTCGGTAGATATCGTTACGTTATCAGTAGGTATTGTTTCTAGGTTGTTTGCTCTCGTATTAGACACCTACACATTTTACATAATCAGGTAGGCGAGGGCAAATTTTACTTCTAATTTGTGTTAGCGTGGTACTATAAACTTAACATAGGCAATAACTTTAAAGTTTGAATTAATCTTCTATTGTTTGTTTTCATATAGTAAACTAGCTGATGCCCGCGACTTCGTCCGCGTGGTTTAATTTTTTTGATTCCCGCGGGAACTCCCTAATTTTCCCGGATAAAAAGTAGCCTATGACACTCTCCAAGTCCTCAACTATACCCATGCCAAAAATCACGTCGATCCGTTGTTCCGTTGCGGCGTAATGGAGGGACAAACCAACAAACCAACAAACCAACAAACAAACACACTTTCGCATTTATAATATTAGTATGATCTTAAAATCAGTGGCATAGTATACCTAAGTTCATCTCAGTTATTATTATCATTGTATCTAGTTAGTCTATGATATACCTATCTATCCATGAGATCTGTCTATAAAATAGATGTACTTAACAACAAATATACTTAGTTCACTAAATTCAATGCCTACTTGTTTATGTGTTAAATGACTTAATTCACATTGTTTATGATAGATATAGGTAGGTAAGTATATCTACTCGTACGTGTAGGTATGTTTAGAAAATATACCTACGAGGTACGTATTCGTAAAGATTCTTCCATAATATTTTGATTCCTTGATATTTTTGGCGTGATCCATTGTAATAAAAGAAAATACAACAATTGCGCTTGCAAGAGATGTGTCAAAAACATTCCACATAAAATAATGATACAAAAGCTCGTTTTCGTATCCCAGAACCTCTTGATGTCTTTTGCGTGACGTACGCCGGCAACATCGAGGGCCCTTCAAAATGGCGCGTAAAGTGACAGCTATACCTATAGCTAAAATAATAATATTACACTCTATTACAATGCAGTAAATAATATTATGGCAAAAATAAAAATCAATGATTTAATAAAGCCCTGCGGATTTTTTGGCCTCTTCAAATAGGATTAGGCCGTGTGACGTTAAACTTTGCACAATCTGTTATACATGTATGCAGCTTTTCTTCGGATTATATGTACTGCATAATATAATAAAATCATATCTACATATAGTTATGTTGAAAATGAGATGATTCAGATTGTTTAATCATCATGTTGATATTATGTAAGTTGTAGATATGTAGATCTACATGATACTTATAGCTAGGGTTGCCAACATTTCTTCAGCGAAACATACTATTTTTCAGACTAAGCTATAAAAAATGTAGTACACTTAAAAAAAAACCGAGTCGGACTCGCGCACGAAGGGTTCCGTACCATTATTATTAAATAATTACCTTTGTTAATGAACTGCAAGACTAACTTTGTTTGTAGAGGTTTATTGTTAATATCAAAAAAACTATGCTAGTTAGAGCATTGGCTATAGTTTTCCTGTAAAGTATACGTAAATTCCTATTGACCATAATTATTTGAAATTTTTCGATTGGTAAACTCCGGAGATAAGGGGGGGGAACGGTATTTTTTTAGACATTTTCCCCGATAAATCAAAAACTATCATAACTAAAAATAATTAAAAATCTGTTTTAGAATGTACAAAGTAAACCCTTTCATATGATACCCCATACGGTACAGTTATCTCACTTTTAAATTTCAACCCTCAGATTTTTCCCCCTTTTTAAATAAGAACAAAAATAATTTCCATTTTTTTTTAATTCCAGTGTCTTTGGGCCACTAATATACATTATTATTATTAAGCCTTTATTGACTTCCTTATCTATCACTACATTATTTTCTTATGACTAACCTTAACTACACAATGTATTCGCACCCTAATGTTAGTATTATTATTTGTTAGTTTAAATATTATATATATATATATATATATATATATATATATATATATTATATATATTGTATTTTTAATACTTAATTAAAAATGGGAAGTTCAAACTTGTATAAGAACACAAGTTTATTTAGGTAGGTTTTTTTATAAGTACACTTTTTAATAATATATATATATATATATATATATATATATATATATATATATATATATACATACATATATATATATATTAAGTAATGTTAGTGAGTGATTGTTAGATATAGTTACATATTTATATATATTAGTGTAGGTATATATTTATATCGATTTAGATAAGGATCCCTCATTGGGTATAGGCCTCCCCCAGTTTCTGCCATTTAATTCTGTCCTTTGCTTTTTCTATCCATTCTTTTCCGGCTACGGATATCAAATCATCACTCCATCGTGACCTTGGCCTTCCTACACGTCTTTTCCCTTTAGGGCCAGGCCATTTAGTTGTTTTAAGTGTCCACCTTTGGTCGTTTGTTCTAGCGAGGTGTCCTGCCCATCTCCATTTTAGCTGTAATGCTCGTTGCAAGGCGTCTGTGAGCTTCGTCTTCTTTCTTATTTCTTTGTTTGCGACTTTATGTATTCGACGTATCTTTAAGATGCTTCTCTCCATGGCTCTTTGACAAACAGCTATCTTATTCTTAATTCTATTGGTGAACACCCAAGTTTGGCTGGCATAAGTTAGTGTAGGAAGAATACATGTATCCATTATGATTCTTTTTATATGCATGCTGTAATCGCCCTTCATAATCTCTTTTTGGGCCCAGTATTTGTTCCAGCTTAAAGTAATTCTTCTGTCTACTTCTTCATCTATATTGGAATCATTAAATGACACTTGTTTTCCCAAATATATATAAGAATTTACGTATTCGATTTCCAGATTATTTAGATATATTTTCTCAGGGTAACTGTTAGTCATAATTTTAGTTTTACTAATATTCATATGAAGACCGATCTCTTTACTTTCTTTATCTAGGGATAATAACATTTTTTCGAGGTCACTACTGTTTTCGGCAAAAATGGCAATGTCGTCTGCAAACCGTAGATGACTTAGGTAACGTTCTGAGACCTTAACACCTTGTTGTGTCCAATCTAGTTTTTTGAATATGCTTTCCAATACCGCAATAAACAGCTTCGGAGACACGGGGTCTCCTTGTCTGACTCCTCTCTTTATTTGTATCAAATCACCTCTGGTCTCTAGTTTTATCCGACTGGTACTATTCCTGTAGATTGTTTTGAGTACGTCGATATATTTTCTGTCTATTTGACATTCGATTAATGCATTCCAAATTGAGTCATGAGAGATACTGTCGAATGCCTTAGTATAATCAATAAACGCGATATAAAGAGTTTTGCTAAATTCTTTGTATTTTTCGATGACTTGTTCCATTGCGTGTATGTGGTCTATTGTACAGAAGCCCACTCGGAATCCTGCTTGCTCAATGTTTTGATATTTGTCGATTTGAGGGCCAATTCTGTTCAAAAGAACACTGGTAAACAGTTTGTACATGTTTGAAAGGAGGCTGATTGGTCGATAATTGGATATGTCTAAAGGATCTCCCTTTTTATACAGTAGTGTTATATCTGAGGTAGTCCATTGTACGGGAATGTATCCACTATTTAAAACCATATTGAATAGGATAGCTATGGGTGTGGCTAATTGAAATGCTGCAATTTTTAACAGTTCATTAGGTATATTATCTGGCCCAGTGCTTTTTCTGTTTTTAATGTTTTTATACATTCTAGTATTTCAATTTCATCTATTGGTTTTAAATCATTTCCTGTACATAAACTTTCAGCGCCGTCTATTCCTGTACTTTGTGTCTCTGGTGGTAAAGCATATAGCTGTCTGTAAAATTCGGTGGCGCAGTCTATTAATTCTTTCCTTGTTCTTGTTTCTCTGTTCCCTGCTTTCAGAGTCCGAATCCAGTCTTTATGTGTATTTAGTTCTTTGAGAGCCTTTTTACTGCTTCTAAATTTATTTACATTTTTTACTATGACAGATTTTCTGTATTCTTCGTAATCTCTTTGGATTGCTTTGTTTGTTTTTTTGAATGATTCTGTTAACTTAATTCTAGAGTCTCTGTCTTTAGCTGTACTTTGCATAAGTTCGGTGCGTTGTTTTATAAGATTTTTGGTTTCAACGCTCATAATATCAACTTTATTCTTACCCCGATTGCTTATGCTTGTTAAGCCGTTTTTAATTGCTTTTTCTAATATATTGTAGTAAGTCTGAATAAAAGTAGGTTCATTTGTTATGTTAAATGCGTCTAATTCTTTGAGATTTGCTTTGAGATTTGTTATATACGATTGTATTTCAGGTTCACTCTTTGGAATATATAGAGAAGATTTGTACGTTTTCCTGCTTTTTTTCAAATTTTTAATTTCTAAAGTGACTCTAATTAATCGATGGTCGGATGGAAAATCGAATTTGTTAAGTACCTCGATATTTCTGACGTGTTTCAGTAAGTTGGTTAAAATAAAGTCTATTTCATTTTTAGACTTTCGGTCTGGAGAGATCCAAGTCCACCTTTTGTTTGCCTTTTTATTAAAATAAGTATTAACAATAGCTAGTCTATATTCGTAGGCGTATGATATTAAGATTTCTCCCTTTTTATTTCTTGTTCCGTAGCCATATGTGCCCATTATGAGTTTTTCATGGTTTTTTGGTTGACCAATTTTGGCATTAAAATCGCCCATTACAATAACGTTTTTTTGCGCTATTCCATGTGCCTTCTCTAGGGTTTCATAAAAGTGAAGTATGTCCTCTTCGGTTGACGAATCTGTTGGTGCATAAACTTGTATTATTGACAGATCCAAGCAATTAAATTTTAGCTGTAAAAGTGCTACTCTTTCGGAGAGTCCGTTAAAACTAATTATATTATTTTTATATTCTTTTTTCACTATGAATCCCACTCCGTGTAGTCCTGGAGTTTCTCCCTTGTAGAATAGGATAAAATCTGTATGTTCTTCTATGTGACATCCTTCTCGTCTAACTTCCGCGAGACCAATTATATCATAATTAATTTTCTGTACTGCAAGTTTTAGTTCTATAAGTCTCTCTGAAGAAGCAAGGGATCTAGCATTGTATGTGCAAATTTTTAGTATGTTTTGTTGACGTGTTTTATTAGAAACTGGGGGGTTTTGGTCATACTCCTCCACGGTGACCAACCGTGTTGGAGGAGGGGGAGGGTCCTTAGATAGTAATTGCTACTCTGCTGTGTCTGCATTGTAGGGTGCTGCTGTAGACTCTAGAGTAATGTGTTTTTCACTATTTCTATTCAAGTTTGGGGTTTGTTTGTTGGTCAAGTACGTAGTCAGGGTGTTCTTCTTTTGTGTCTGGGTCTTTTTTGGTTGCCTCGTAAGTTTAATATAATTTTCAGGAGATGTCTCTGAGAGGTAGCGTTTGTTTCCTCTGGTTTGGTTGTTTTCATTTGCCTCTTTTTGTGGGACTACAATCAGTTTATCATATTTGATAAATACTTTTTTCCCATTTTCCCTCTCTTCTTTCGCTTTTTCTTGAAGCTCTTTCCTAATTTGCAAAATTTTTGGCGGATAGTCCTCTTTTATATAATATTTCATCTGTTGCAGTTGTTTTTTATTACGTAGAATCTCGATTTTTCTTTTTAGTGTTGAAAGTGTGATTACAATTGGTCTGGCGTTTTCGCCTTTCTTACCTAGTCTTCTCGCAGATTGTATTTCTAAGCATGCACAATCTATTTTCATAATATCATGGAATATTCCCAAGATAATATTGTGCAGATCTTCATAGCTCTTTTCTTTTTCCTCAACACCAAAAATGACGATATTTCGCTGCCTAGCTTGTTTCTCTAGATAGTCTATACGTTGCTCTTGCGAAGTAACGGTTGCCTCCAAATTTTGCAATTTATTTTGAACATCGTCGAACTTCTCGTTGATTTTATTAAGCAGGTTTGTTTCGCTCTTTCTGACACTTTTTTTTGTTTCGTTGATGTCGTCTTGTATCTTTTTAAGTAGTTGAAAGATTTCTTCCATCTTTGTAATGTTATTAAATAAATTTTAAACTCGAAAAAGCAAATTTTACGAACTCCGGGACCGGGGCTCGATCCGGGTGCCTTGCGATGTTAAACCAGCGTTGTTCCGACTAATATACATAACTGTTCCAAATTTCATGTCGATAGCTTCGGTAGTTACTGAAATAATCGAGTGTGACGGACGGACAGACGGACAGACAGACGGAGAAAGTCGCACCATAAGGGTTCCATTTTACCATTTTGGTACGGAACCCTAATATATAGTATTTTATGGAAAACGCAAAAAGCAGACGAATATTATTACGAAGGAGACGAAGTAGACTTATTTTTTTAAATAAAAACTATGATATTTATTTGCACTTCTTGCATTTATTTAACAACTAGCTTATGCCCGCGACTACGTCCGCGTGGATTTAGGTTTTTTGGTTCCCGCGGGAACTCCTTAATTTTCCGGGATAAAAAGTAGCCTATGTTTTAATCCAGGTTATAAGCTATCTATGTTCCAAATTTCAGCCAAATCGGTTCAGTAGTTACGGCGTGAAAGCGGAACAAACATACAAACAAACTCACTTTCCCATTTATAATATTATACTAGCTGACTAGCTGATACCCGCGACTTCGTCCGCGTGGATTGAGGAGTTTTAGTTCCCGCGGGAACTCTTTAATTTTCCGGGATAAAAAGTACCCTATTATTTAATCCGGACTTCTAACTTTACGTCTGCAAAATTTCAAAGCAATCGATTCAGTAGTTACGGCGTGAAAGCGGAACAAACATACAAACAAACTCACTTTCCCATTTATAGTATTAGTAAGGAAGTAAGGATTTTTTGTCTAAAAATAAAAGTGTCCTAAGCTTTATCACATTCAATTTTAAATTAATGTAAATCAAAAGCTCGTTTTTTAGAATTAGGGCCTAGAATTTTATTCGGATTCATTTGAATTTAACAATATTAATGAGAGCTTTCTAAGAACCGTAAATAAATAATCAATTAAAAGTTTGCAAACTGGGAATTAAGTTACAAAAAATTATCTTGCGATTTTCCTACTGATCGATTGAATTAATTAGCGTCTATAAAGTTTCACTGGAGTTCAGGAAATGTTTGGTAATCTTGAAACTGGTGAAAAATTCATATAAACTTTAAGCTGCTTGGAATAAGTTACGAGTTTCCTAAGCACACTTGTAATAGGTTTATGTTTCGAATAGTCTATTACCTCCCTCGGATACCTAAGGTTTTTAGTCATTTTGTACATTTTATTTTATTTTAGAAAGTAGGTAGGTACTTATCTTTGTTTCAGTACAAGCTTTTTAAGGCTGAATAGCCTAAATAATACATAATATCCAGGGACTATTAAGAATTTCCTCTCTCTGCGTCGTATTTCTTATTATTGAGGGTCGTGAGCCGTTTCGGGTCGTTTCTTAATCTCAAAGTTTAGCTATAATACGGCCGGTTTCTGAATTGAAAATTTCATGTTCAGTCTGTCTCAAAGACTACCTACATACATACATAAAATTTGCTTAATCAGTCCTTAAGTAGGTAGTCTTTGAGGCAGACTCAACATGAAATTCTCAATTCAGAAAACGGCCGATAGGGTTTGAGTTGAGTTGAGTTGAGCTTTGAGATTTTGGAAAAAAAATTTGAAACGACATTTAAACTGAGCATATCCCTGTTTAAATAGGGTTAATTATATTACTTACAGCAAGTAATTAAGTAATACATGACGCATACACCAGTCCTATGTATCGAAGTAGATTTGGCAGCAATGGAAAAGGGGAAAAAGGAAATTTTCGGTTAGAAAACACCCCTGTTTTGCGGAAACTCTATCGATGTAAACATTTTTTAATCTGCAATACAAACGGTGTGGGTTACACTTAGCTCACCTCCGAGTAAAAATGGTCTACACGAGTTTGTTAAGACAACATGGCAACAATTGGCAAGTTTACACCTCACGATGACGACACACGACACGACTCTCGGCATTGTAGCTTTCGTTTTAAGTTGACGATACTCGAATCGATACTCGATATTTAACTTTTTTCAAGATTTCCGAAAAACTTAATTTTTTGTTTGTTGGAAAGATTGCTTACCTTCGAATTATAATTATTCAGATAGGTGATATGCTATTATTATTCAGTTATTATTAGTATCTTGGACCTGTCCTGTTTTTTTTTGTATTAGTAAAAAAACTATTGTATAAAAATTAGAACATTTATTTAAAACTAGTAGCATACTTTAGGTACTATTTACACAATAATGGATCTCGTGTTTTGGATTATATTTCGTGTCAATGTGTCGGCTGGTATAAATGGGTTCAAATGAGTCAATATTTTCTTGAGCATTCTTCAGAGTGTCAAAATATTTATAATACTTACGAAAAATAGTAAAATAATAAAATCAATACGTGTAAATAACGGGCAAAATTTTGTTACATTAATATTTTATTGAAGTATAATTATTTTTGTGGAATTATTTTTGTGGAAATAGTAAAATCATAAAATCAATAGGGATACAAAACGGTAAAAATATATTTAGATTAAAATTTTAATTGAGTTCGTAGTTATTATTTTTGTCAAACATTCTGTAAAATAAAACGAGTAGGTAAGTGCTTATTGACAATTGGGTAGATTCATTTGACTATTCATAAGAACTTGTAAAAAGTCTATTTGAATAAAAATAATTTGATTTTGATTTTGATTTTGATTTTGATTTTGATTTTGATTTTGATTTTGATTTTGATTTTGATTTTGATTTTGATTGCTCAAAGATCAAAAATACGCTTTCTAGTTTATTGTACGGAGACAAGCTTGTTAACTAGTAGATTCTAAGGGTTATTTATTCTCTAATGGTGTATAGATATTGATAATTTTTTAATAAGTTTTAAATTCATATAGTATTAAAATGTTACATATCTATAGACTAGTCCTTAAAAACATGGAACTAGGAATCTGCTCATTAAAAATAGGAAGCCCATAAAATATATTATGAAAATGTCCCAGAACCATCAGAAAAATTACAAAGATATCAACATTTTATTATAATAAATCTACGTTTAAACTACGAGTATACAATTCAAACACTTCCAAAACAAACTAAACAGCTCGAATCTTAGACGTTTGCACAATGTTTTAATTAAAATAATTTAAAATATAATCGCTTTAGAGCCGAGAGTTTCGAACGAGGGAAGTTGAAAATTTCTAGAATGAAGGTATAAGACAAAATAATAAAATATTAATAAAGGCCCAGGAGACGGTGGAAAAGTTTCATTTGAGACAAATATTTGTGTTTTAAATAAGGCGCGGAACGATACGACGGGGTTACCAGCTCGGACTAGGACCCGTCGCCTGGCTACACGGAAACTTTTAATTTTCATGTTAAAATGGGATATTATTAACTAACTTTGAGTAGGAGTTGAACATTATTTTACTTTTAGTTCTGCTTTATAATTTTCTGGACTATAAAATTATTAGTCGCTTTAACTTTGCAAGGAGAAGTTTCAATTTTCTAGAATGAAAATTGGCTGATTTTACAATCAGACGATTTTTAGTGTTCCGTAGTCAACAAGGAATCCTTACCTAATACCTCTAGTTTCGCCATGTCCGTCCGACCATCCGTCTACCATGCGACGAAGAGAACGAGAACTGCTATCCCTTTCAGAATACTTCCTGCGTAATGGGGCAGCATTAGATTTAGAGTTGTAATTTAGTTTAGTTTAGGCCTGCTTGCAGAGATACCGGATTACCTGCGTTTAACCCAAGAAAAAACTTGAAATTTTGTCAGAAATTTTATACGAGTTTTGCCAAAGTAGCAGCTCGTAACTCTGGGTTAAAAGGATAACTCGGCGTTTCTGCAAGCAGGCCTTAGAGTTTGTGTTAAATTGGCCACATTGTGGTCAATTCTGTTTACAACATAGTGTAATTAGCCTGATTCTCTGTCACAAAAAAATAATCCTAAAGCACAACATAAAAAGAATTATAGATCTTTGTTGACATATTCTATTACAAGATGATGTCCGCGACTTCGTCCGCGTGGTTTACTTTTTTTGATTCCCGGAAGAATTTTAGCCTGTCCTTCCCCGGGATGTAACCTACCGCTATATCAAATTTCATCAAAATCGGTTGAAAAGATGGGTCGTGAAAGCGTAGTAGACAGACAGATGGACAAACAGACAGACGGACAGACACACATTCGCATTTAGAATACTACTAGTACGAATACTCTAGGTTGGTATAACCCATCATAGCACAAGAACTAGCATCTCAAATTCACATCTCCCAAACAGGAACAAATGGTTTCAAACCACAAATTCAAATCTCCTAGCGAGAAAACCGACTAACTACAATAAAAACCTAACATTGAAAGCTATTAAAACCGAGTGCCTAGTGTAATGAAATATTAAAATAGTTGGTAGACGGTTTTCAAAGGCCCCTGGCGGCTGAAAACAAATCAAATACAGAGGGCCAACTTGTTAAAATTCTCTCACTACGCTTTCGACTGATTGTTACAGTTTTTTCCGCTAGTGTAAACCGTTCGACACGTGACTGCATAGAAAAATAGAAATGTTGAATAACATGGATCTTTTTATTGATTTTATCTAATTTGTCGAATGTCGATGCAGTTGGTAAGTATATGGATAAGGCAATGTTACATGTCATTTGTATGTGAAACTAGGTTATGATTTTTTTTACTGATCGCCTTCTGGAATTCGCAAGCCCGCGGATTTTTCATGGGACCCTTTTTTCGTAGGAATAATCCATCACGGATGTCGGATACTACTGGCCCCTGGAGAGTAGGTACGACAGTTTTGTCGGACTTTTACAGACTAAGAAACCTCAAGAAGTTGCACCTCACCGCAAATTATTTATGAAGCACAGAGACAAGCAACTCCATGTAATTCTACCAGCGATTGTCCGCCGAAGCAGTCACAGCACTTGGACACTACTTACTATACTACTACCCCTAACCATCGTTAGGGGCATGCAGGAACCGTATTACGCCTACTAACTCGAGGACCGTACTGATGAACTTCGGCGCAGAAACAAATTTCATCCTCACCACCTGGATGCCTGGTCTTCTTCTACTTCCCTATATTCCAAGTCATTTTTGCACAAGTACCCATGCAAATTATGGAATCAGCTTCCATCTTCTGTGTTCGCTCATGATTATAATATGGGGTTCTTCAAAGGGCGGATTAAACAAATATCTCAAAAGCCAGCAACGTATTGGCGGTTCTTCTGGTGCTGCAAATGTTCATGGGCGGTGGTAATCACTTACCATCAGGTTGCTCTTACCAACGCTTGCTCGTTTGCTCACTATATATAAAAAAAATGTGACCTATTTTTTTTGACAGAGCTGTTCTCTATGTACGTAGTACTTTCTCTGTATTTTATAATAGGAATATCTACACTAGGTTTTTGAAGACATCAACGGATTTTTGATTACCTAAAACCACAGAATAAACTATTACCTGTGCTGTTACCACCAATTACCACACTCTGCTATTACGCTATAACTTTAGTATAGCCACTACTCTAAGATTAGACTAGGTACTTAAAATATTTGTTAGCATTTGTTTAGCGAAATAAAAACTACAATTAGCATTTGTCATTGTCGGTTAAAATCACAAATTAACACTGTGGAGACAAACGAACAGACAGGGTTTACTAAAGATAATTCGATGGAGGGACTCCACTGGGTAGGGTTGCCAATAAGCATGAAAGTAGATAGTAAAATATTAGGAAAAAATTTAAGTACCTACGTCAAAAGTAAGTTTCAGTGGTCTAATTTATGTATTTGAGTGGCTAGTCCAATATAATCTCTGTTGCGGACTCTATCGTTACTTTTACCCAACAACGCAAAGCCAAAAAAAGGGTTATTATTTTAACAGTCTATGTATGTGTATATGCTTTTATGTATATTCTACCGTAGTGTCTAAACTACTGAGCCGATTGTGATGAACATTTAACACGAACACAATCGATATATTATGACGGATGTTACATCCAAAAAAGTGGGGATGTCTGAATTTTTTAAGTAGTCGGGTTTTTAACGAATACTTAATGCTTGTTTTTTTCAATGAATGATTATTATAATCATCGTACATTTCCTCATCATGTAGCCTATAGATGGGTCTTTTCGCTCAATAAGACGTATCATAACTCTATGATCATATCTATAAGGGCTATACCAAGTGCCAACCCTATTCCTGCCCCTAGTATTTGCTCTAAAACTATCGCGGGCTGATTGATACGGGCCGCAACAATGCGTGTTTGTTTTCAATTACAGCCCAACTCCATGCTGGATCGAGGTGAGGAAAAATACGCATTCGCCTCTAAAGCTTAAGTTCCTTACTACTTTTTCATCGGTCGCATCATCAGAGTGCCTAGTAGGAGATTTTCTTTTCATTCGATAGCGTAAACGTTAAGTACGATTTGTATGGAATTGTCAAGCGCTGGCGCTCGACTAGGGCTTCCAATACCGGGGTCCCGGTATTGGCTAATACCGGGATCCCGGACTTTTTTCGCCGGTTTTCAATACCGGTATTGTAATGTCTAATACCGGGATACCGGTATTGGCGACACTATATACGAAACAGTGACTATTGCATATATTTCTTGGTACATGCCACTGTATTTTTTTCGGCTAGGTTTAAAATTTGTATTTATGCATATTAGTTCAAAAAGAGCGCCTTTTTTGCTTAAAACCAGTGATGAGAAGTCGTTTTTGTTCACTCTAGGGGAAAAATTAGTGTTTTAATTTAGATCCCTGTGGCTTGACATTTCTATTTCATTGTCTCTCAAAACGTTCATAAATTTGTTTTATAACTATTACATATTTTATTATGGCGTAAGTATTTTCTATTAAATAATAGCTATTGAATTTAAGATTAATTTGTGTTTTGACAAAATTATCGTTTTCTTCGACTTCGATCGACTTTTTACAAAAATATCGTTTATTATATTTTAGTAGTCACAATACATTTTACTATAGCGTTTTAACGCTCAACGACTTCAGCAGAGTTTCTCAACAGCTGAGCCTACAAATGATTATAAGCTAGACGAAGATCATGTCTAATGCACACGTTCAGCCCCACCCAGTGTTAGTTGAGAACACTGCACTCTAAATTGTTGATGAGTACATAAGATACTTGGGACGTACAGTCCAGTTAGGTAGGTCCAGTTTCGATAAAGAGGTCAACCGCCGAATTCTACTCTGCTGGGCAGCATTTGGGAAACCACGACATCTTCTCGTCCAAAATTCCTCAGTGCCTGAAGACGAAAGTTTTCGAACAGTGCGTTTTACCAGTGATGACTTACGGCTCCGAAATATGGTCGCTAACTATGGACCGGATAAGAAGGCTCAGGGTCAATCAGCGGGCGATGGAGAGAGCTATGTTTGGAGTATCCCTGCGTAATCAAATGAAATGCGTCAGAAATAAGGAGATGCGTAGACGAACCAAAGTAACCGACATAGTTCGAAGAGTCGCCAAGCTTAAGTGGTAATGGGCGGGGCGGGGGCCGTAGTTCAATGTTCATAGAACCGATAGGCGTTGGGATCCCAAAGTGCTTGAATGGCGGCCTCGCACCGGGAAGCGCAGGGTTGGACGACCCCCCACTAGGTGTATGTCAATCCACCTCTCAAGCGTGTAGCTGTGAGCCGCTGGAAACAAGCGGCACAAGACCGTGCTCTGTGGAGATTCATGCAGGAGGCCTTCATCCAGCAGTGGACGTCTATAGGTTAAGACGACGACAATGATAGTCGCTTAAATTACAATTTTCGGCACTTATTTCACTCATTATTTAAAACTTCCAGCTTATTCATTTCTTAATATTTATTTAATTATGAGTGTAAAAAAATATTTCTATATTGAAAATAATACAGTTAATGTATATAAAAATAGTTCTTTATTGAAAATAATACAGTTAATGGTATATACTGATTGATAATTAAAAAGAAATTGATTATTTGATAATTGAGTATTTATAAGATTGTAAATAAAATAATGTGATGGAGTTTCAGAACGTCCCGTCATACGTTGTCCGTAATTTTCACCTTATACATGAAACACACGATATTTTCGTAAGAATTAAGTCAACGCATAAATAAATATCTCAATTCTCAAAACACAAATAAATCTAAAAATCTATACTTGGTGATTTTTTAAAGAAAATACAATTTCATACAGTAATGCATGATGTAAAAAAAGAGTGAAGGAGTTATTAAACGTTTCACGAGACAATGAAATAGACATACCAATCCACAGTGTAAAAATCAACCACAGAATTGAAGCAGCATTTTGAGTTAATTTGGTGAAAAATTTTTTTTTATGAAAATCTGTTGGTTATGGTGCCGTTTGCTTCAGAAAGTACTAATTTGAAGTTAAAAAACATCTACGCCAGTTTAATTTTTTTCCAATACCGGGATCCCGGGATCCCGGTATTGAAAAAAATCTTTTCGGTATTAATACCGGTATTGAAAAAAACCGGTATTCGAAAGCCCTACGCTCGACCAATTTCGTAATGGTAGTTAACTTTACGAGAACGCGATCGAATACGTAACTACGTAAAAAAACTCTTACTCGGCCTGCAGTTTTTCGAACTGCAAGTTATGATTCTGCCATTGACATCAACGTATGAGGAATTCAGCCCTAATAAGTCTTTATAAAGCTTCTGAAATACTAAAAGCTATACCTACTATTTACTTGCCATAGTAGATATTTTATAAATTGGTCAAATACCTATATTGCAAAATTCATAAAATGTTAATAATTGCATGGTAAGCAAAGATGTCAAAAGTGGAGTTTCATTGTTTCAGTTACTGATACTTAAATCCTAAATTAATGCTAAATAATTGAAACATATTAGAAAAAATGACGAGTGGGTTATAAAAATTAATGAAAAAATACGACTGACATTAATGTACAACTTGATCATGGCTTAACCCAAAAATTGAAACATCGACAATCGACATATTGGGTATGTTCCGATATACACTGTGAGGACTGTAAGGTGTGACGACCTCAATTTAGTATGCTGCATAGCTGTTTCGTTATACATAGTTAGCTATACTGGTTACTGTTTATAACGGAACGTAGTCGGTAATGAGAGCACCTTACCTTACCTCGAAAACGCCAGTGCTCACAGTACAAAAATGGCGACTGATGAAGATTTATGACGTCAAATATTTCCCGATACTGCGGCAGTGTACTGTCAGTCCATAACGGAACGAATTTCTCCCCAGTAAGAGAACTGCACAGTGCTCGCAGTGTACCGGAACATACCCAATAATGCACCATTCGCCATTGTTTTCAAATAAAACAGCACCGCAACAACGAAAGGAGCAAATTATTTTAAATTTAGAACGCATCCACCCTCATTATCGGGTTCCCGATGAAATTAGTGACGGAGGTGTGGCCCTCGAAGGCCCGCGTGGCGCGCGCGTGGCGCAAACACGGCCGCGTGCGAACGCACTGTGCCACGATATTAAAAGAATATGGTAATAACGTGGCGCGGTGGACTGGCGTGTGGCATACGTGCCATATTGTTGGCCGCGAGAGATTGAAACACTTAATGTCACTGATACGTAGATTTGTTTTGTTGAGCGAAAAATAATAAATTGCGACTTGCCACGTTGTTTAAGCAGCACAGGGGGCTATGAGCTCTTAAAGCAGGACAGAAATTGAACTGCAGCACAGTTCAATGCAGTGTCTACCTACAAGTTCAGTGCCTTAAAGTTAAGCGCAGTTCAATATCTGTCCTGCTATAAGAGCTCATAGTAACTCCCCTGAGCAGTGGGGTGCACGACATAGAGGTATTAAAGTACTGCTTACCCTAGATGAAAAAGCGCATTGCATAATTTTCACCATTCGCTGCCTGAAAGTAGGTATCTACGTAACCAATGCCTACCCGGGCTCCGAATACTGTGCACGCCACTGGCACTGAGCTGATTCACTTTTTTCTGTCATCATTCAAGTTGGTGGTAAGTGCGATAATTGAATCAATACTAAAATACAAGTGTGTACCAAAAATAATGATGCAATGATTTTCAGCAACGAATGTAGTTTTCAGAGCATTACATTTAACTGCTAGTCAAATACAAATTGCTTACTAGATTGAGTACAATGCGTTTTTAGGGTTCCGTAGCCAAATTTGGCAAAAACGGAACCCTTATAGATTCGTCATGTCTGTCTGTCTGTCCGTCCGTATGTCACAGCCACTTTTTTCCGAAACTATAAGAGCTATACTGTTGAAACTTGGTAAGTAGATGTATTCTGTAAACCGCATTAAGATTTTCTTACAAAAATAGAAAAAAAAACAATAAATTTTGGGGTTCCCCATACTTAGAACTGAAACTCAAAAATTTTTTTTCATCTAACCCATAGGTGTGGGGTATCTATGGATAGGTCTTCAAAAATGATATTGAGGTTTCTAATATCATTTTTTTCTAAACTGAATAGTTTGCGCGAGAGACACTTCCAAAGTGGTAAAATGTGTGTCCCCCCCCCCGTAACTTCTAAAATAAGAGAATGATAAAACTAAAAAAAATATATGTTGTACATTACCATGCAAACTACCACCGAAAATTGGTTTGAACGAGATCAAGTAAGTAGTTTTTTTTTAAAACGTCATTAATCGTAAATCGCAATTTACTTTTCATTCAATCAACTCAAATATTTAAAAAAAACATTTAATTTAAAACTTACTACAGGTTTGTACGGAACCCTCGGTGCGCGAGTCCGACTCGCACTTGGCCGGTTTTTTTTGCTGTTGGTGCCCAACGAGGGACTTTACGATTATTTGTGTTCAAGAGATTGTGATAAGTGTAATTATTGTATAACATCATAATGTCTATATTCTATACGTAATATTATTTTTAAATAATCACCAATCATAAACAATCACAAATATACCTATGTACTTAGACTAAAAGACTGATAGAGTGACCTATATATTATCATTATGATAATTTAATGTATCTACTTATTTTTCCAGTATTATTTATGTATTATAAATATTTAGTTTTGGCCTTGGCAAAACTAGATAAAACAAATCAATTTTGATACATAGATTTTTCCGAATATTGTGCGATCTTAAATCAATGAGTTTAATCAGACATTTAGCAGTAAAATTGTAATCTGCACATCGGGTTGTAAAGTTGGTTTCTTGGCAAGTTTAGGGTCGTTCTAATCCTGCGGGGATAAGGGGCGGCACGGGCCCGCTATCGCACCCCGGCAGACGCGCTCCGTCTTCGCATTTACCATTTACCTACTTCCAAACATATAATATATCAGATGTTAAGATATAAAGGGGAATGTGAAGGGAAATCTATAGACGTCTCTCTTGTTTTGTGGATTGCCATAAAGGCATAAAGTACCTTTGTGTAATGGTGCGATTCCACCAGTGTGCGGAATTAATGTTCAATTAATTAGAAAAAAAAAATTGCTATGTATTAGAGCTATGATGCTGTGGATTTGTGGAAGTATAAACTCCAGCTCAAACTGTATATAATCCAAACTTATACCAAAATAGGTTCTTAAACTTCACCTAGGTATATGCAACGCAGCATTGTTACATATTATGCATACTATACAAATTACAATACATGCATTATAGTGCTTACAATACCTTCTAGTAAGTAGTTAAGTAATGCAGGTAGCACACAGTTGTATGGCCTGCGGTAATGGTTTCCATGAATGCTAGCGAACAGGCACTGGGTCTATAAAGCCCTTACCTTCAAATCATAGAAACAGCCATGGCCCACGATACGGCACTCTTTATCTGGTTATGGATAAAACTATTAGTATGTTAAAGCGACTTATATAAAAAATAAAAAGGAAAAATAAATTATTTTATTACATAATTTATTTTAACAAGGGCTAATAACAAAATAGTATTTTATGGAGTCGGTGCCAGACCAGCGTATCAGCGTCCAGACAGCAGACATGGTTGGCCGTTTGGGTCTTCGATTAGTTATAAATGAAGTTGTTTTTAATATTTGTGTTTCTTTCTCGTAGGCTTCTCCCATGACGGCTTCACCACTGAAACTATCTCGTCTTTGACACAGAAATAGCTTGCTATTTCGTGATGGACATCTTCTTGTTCCTCTCCCCTATTGGAGGCTGGCCATCTCGTCATCTCCTTCGCCAAACGGAAAAGTTGTGCTACTTTGACTATCCCGGACATAAAGTAGTGAAAACTTAGCTAAGAATATTAAAATATTTCGAAGGAACTATTGATGGATAATAATGGAACACACAAATTACGTACTTTGCAGGCAACAGCGTATACTAGTACAGCAAAATTTTGTGATACAAAAGCCCGATTGTCAATTATTAGTTAAGTATAACTATTAATCATTAAACATGTGTTCCGTACAAATTACTCAAGTTGGGGCTCAATCCCGCACTCATGTGCGGGATTGAGCCCCAACACCAATTTGTATGTCTGTGAATCGCCCACGTCACGAGGGCATGTCAGCGGTGTGAACGTTTCAATTCTATTCTATGTTTATTGCTCATTGTGATTATCGGAACCCCTGGTCTGGTCAAGCCTTAATCACCAACTGCAATTTGTTTAAGTAACGAATTTATTAAAGTGTTATATTTGACGGTTGACCTTTGTGTTAAAACTAGATAATGCCCGTGACTTCGTCCGCGTGGATTTACTTTTTTTATTCCCGCGGGATCTCTTTACTTCTACGGGATTAAAAGCCACTTATCTCTGATCAAATTTCGTCGAAATCGGTTGGACAGTACCGGACGTACAAAACAATCGGGATCGCAAAAGACAGACAGACAGAAAGACAAACATACAAACAGACAGACACACATTTACATGACTGATATAAACTTTTCTTAAAAAATTGAATCGATAACAATAGATAAGACATACTTACCTAGCATCTAGCAACAAATACCTACCAAAATTATGAGGCTGCGAAGTAGGAGAGTCACTTTCGCATTTGACTGATATAAATTATCTAGTATACTTGAGTGAACTTTTCATAAAAAATTTAATCGATAAGAATGGCTAATATATAGGTAGGTACTTAAAGAGAAAATACCTACTTATACGAGACTGAGAAGTAGGAGGCCTACCCTTATTATTTATGTATCCCCTTGCTCAGTAAAAACGGGTTAATTTGTGTAATAAAACAGGGCAGAGCGAAATTAAACGCTATCTTCGCCCACGGATGTTTCGGATGCTGCTGTGTAAATACTTGAACTTTAATGAAATTTTCCTTTTGTTAATATCGCCTTCCATTTCATTAAATGTTTGTTGATTTTTATTACGAAAAACATCGAGCTCCAGGTCAAATTGCGAATATAGACTATTTTTTGGCAGAGTAACAGAATATAGAAAAGGTAAACAAATCGCAGAAAGCCAGAAACCTTTTTAGGGAAACGGCGCGTAAGCAACGTGCAAGGCCCGGCGCGGCGCTATAGATGTTCTCGAGTTAGGTTTCCAATTTTATCATGATTGCAGCGGCAAAAACGTTCGTCAGGAAAAACGCCATTTAAATAGCGTTTTAGCATAGAATAGGTACAGTTGTTTTAGTGAGAATCTACGTCCTGTGTACTATTATGTATCATTACGTAGGTACCTTTTAAAACTACATAGTAAGTTCATAAATTAATAAATAATATTTTATTTGAAGGAATATGGGCACAGATATAGGTCTTAAAATATTATTTCCCTGGCATATTCTACCATAGGTATAACGGTGTTTAAATTGTTAGATAGTGCGTATTATGAACCTTGTATAGTTCGCGCACGAGTTGAGCAAATGTATGGTGACACGTACATTTACTGAACGAGTTTAGCAAATGCACATACCTACCACATACATTTACTCTGCATTGAACTCGCGCGCGAACTGTAAATGTGTAGATACTTCCCGTAATCAAAATATATAGTAGTACCTACATTTGGAATTAGAATGCACCGAAATCAAATTTCACGCTTCACAAATCAAAGGCGACCGCCCGCTTCATGTACCTATATAAAGATACGAGACGGAGACACCTAATATTACCGTACCGTAACTTGTATATTAGATAGCACAGTGTACTTAGCAACAGAGTAAGCTTTAGCTCTAGTTTAGTGTAAAAGACTGCGGTGCGGCGGTAATTAATTGGTGGAATATAGTGCTCCCTATAGGTATAATATACATTAATATACCTCTATGTAGTGCTCCTTACCTTCTCATTATATTAATTATTGCTCTATGTCTGTAAGTACCTACTTCAATTTAATAATGACACCGACTTCCTGTAGGTAAGTAACTAACTGTTCCACCTATGTCAAAAATAAAATATTTGTTAATGATTATTAAATATTATATCTTTTCAAAAGACAATTTTTCACATATTCGGTTAGTTTTAACTTTGATAAACACTGAAGAGTTGCTGATTTGATTGAGTTGTCATCATCCTGATTGATGCTACCTAAATGATGCCTGCGACTTCGTAGTCGCCTTCGAAAAGGTAACAGACAGGCAGGTAGGTATAGCGTCTATACTACCTACTTAATATTATAAATACGAAAGTTTGGATGGATGGATGGATGTTTTTTTACTAAATCATGCTAGAACGGCTGAACGGATCTGGATGAAATCTGGCACAGAGATAGATTATAGTCTGAAATAACATATCGGCTACTTTTTATCTCGGAAAATAAAGAGTCCCCGCGGGAACCAAAAAACCTCAATCCACGCAGACGAAGTCGCGGGCTTTAGCTAGTAATTAATATAAATATAATAAGGAGGCCACAATAGCACTTCAAATTATTGTCGCATAAGGTAGCGCCACATCAGCCGGTATTTAGGGCAGACACACACCTGCACAAACATTCCCGGTGAATAATTAAAAAATTTCCTCCCAACAGACATTGTACCCGGCCTGTATGTCCAAACTGTTTTGATAACGAGCGAGGCGCGTATTGTTTGTTTTGAATAGAAATCTTCATGATGCATATTTCGTGCAGTTGTTTGATAGTATGCTGTGGTATTTGTGTATTGATGCAGTATTTATACTTATTCGAATAAAGACACTAAATAAAAAAAAACCGGGCAAGTGCGAGTCGGACTCGCGCACGAAGGGTTCCGTACCATTATTAATAAATAATTACCTTTGTTAATGAACCGCAAGACTAACTTTGTTTGTAGAGGTTTATTGTTAATATCAAAAAAACTATGCTGGTTAGAGCATTGGCTATAGTTTTCCTGTAAAATATACGTAAATTCCTATTGACCATAATTATTTCAAATTTTTCGATTGGTAAACTCCGGAGATAAGGGGGGGGGGGGGGGGACGGTATTTTTTTAGACATTTTCCCCGATAAATCAAAAACTATCATAACTAAAAATAATTAAAAATCTGTTTTAGAATGTACAAAGTAAACCCTTTCATATGATACCCCACACAGTACAGTTATCTCACTTTTAAATTTCAACCCTCAGATTATCCCCCCTTTTTAAATAAGAACAAAAATAATTTCCAATTTTTTTTAATTCCAGTGTCTTTGGGTCACTAATATACACAACTATTCCAAATTTCATGTCGATAGCTTCGGTAGTTACTGAAATAATCGAGTGTGACGGACGGACAGACAGACGGAGAAAGTCGCACCATAAGGGTTCCATTTTACCATTTTGGTACGGAACCCTAAAAAGCAGTAAGGTTGTATAAAAACTAACATTTCTGGAATGGATAAGACGTTCGAGGCAAGTATTCCTATTTATATCGTTTCAAAGTATACCTAAGATCTTCAGTGGGAGTAGTGATTTTTTTTTTCTACGAGTTAGCCCTTGACTGCGATCTCACCTGATGGTAAGTGATGATGCAGTCTAAGATGGTAGCGGGCTAACCTGTTAGGGGCATGGAAGTTATATTAAACCCATACCCTTATTCGGTTTCTACACGGCATCGTACCGGAGCGATAAATCGCTTGGTGGCACGTCTTTGCCGGTAGGGTGGTAACTAGCCGCGGCCGAAGCCTCCCACCAGGCCAGACCAGGGAAAATTCAGAAATTATAAATTCCCAAATTGATCCTGCCGGGGATCGAACCCGGGACCTCCGCATGTTTCGACAACAGCGCTACACACTGCGCCACGGAGGTCGTCAAAAAGGACGGAGGATTTTTGCATAAAGTTGTTTCAAACGTGCATATAGAATTCCTTACGGTGCTATCCTTAACCAATAAATCATATTTTTTATTGGATATACCTATTATAACCTAATAGGAGAAACTAAAATCTACGTAGGCTATAGAAATCAGTATAGAAACTTCAAACTTGAGATGTAGATTTAGGGTGGAGTGCGCCGACTTCTGTTTAACCGATGTTTAGGTAATCGGCTGATTAATCCCTCAACATCGTTAAAACAACCGTTTAAATATTTACTGTTCACGACATTATTTTGAAGCACGATCAATAAATCAGGCGATAACAAACCGTTCACAGTAAAAGGACCCGCACTGAACGAATGATAAAAGCCAAATCATTTGCGTAGTCACATTGTCTTAACTATTCAACCTGACGCACTGTGACGTTTGTTTTTAGTAGCTTAAAATAAAATGCTGTCAACTTGAAAAGTACAACGACGCCATTGGGGAGGATAAACAATGCTGTAGTTCTACATTTCGGCAGGTAATAGCGGGTCGTGGCCTCTATTGTTTTGCATCCTAGACAGAGAAAGAAAGAGGAATTCTCTTTCTACGTTTTGCACCGACCAGATGTTTAGGATTGTGCGATACCAATAATTGGGACCAGAAAAAAAGTACTTATTTATGACGCAGTGAAGCATTTGTGAATTGATTAATGCGAGTCTCGGATTTGTGTGTTCAGTTTTATTAAAATGTTGTAAATATGGATGACCAAAAGAAGCGCACTCCCAATTTCACAAGCGACGAGAAGTGCATTCTTTCAGAGTTAGTATAAAAATACAACAACACAGAGTTTTTTTTAAATTACTTTAATTTTAAAACACAAACTAGGTAGGTACTCTTTCTATCAATTAAATAACAAATAACCTAAAAACGAGCCTAAAAATGACACTAACGCAAAAATTCAAACATCAAAATGTGATAAACGATGGTTAAACCACCCTTCCGAGCTCGGTTAAGATAATCGGGCGTTCAGGCGTTTTAACCGATGGTTATGTTGTGGTGAACATCAAAAAGTATTTAATCAGTCGTTTATCTGATAATCGGCCGTTTTAAAAGTCGGTGAACTCCACCCTTAGATACATTGGTAAATCAATGAGTTAGGTAAAGTCGCGCCAAGAGAGGATGTGTACTTACCTATAGAAATTTGGAATATAACCCAAGTAAAGTCAGGGTATAGCAAAATTTTCTTTTCAAAAGAAGAACCTGCAGATTCTCCATTTTTACTGGTAAAGCTTTGGAAAAAAACTTTCAGAGGAAATATCAGGAAAATTCTCTCAGTGTATACCTATGCCTATGAATGAGAAGAACATATAGATATCAAAACATAACATCCTAAAACATCGCTCGACGTCACTCACCCCTTGCTGCTAACAAATTGCAATAAACTTGCGCTCTCGACAAATACCCGCGTCGAATCAAAAAACACCCAAAGACCGGGATCTCCCCGAGGAGTGAGGGAGTGTTTACACCGCATCTCATTAAGTACACCCCACTTCTGAGAATTTGGTGGACCATAAAAAATAAATAAACCTCTATCAATTCTGTATGATTGTTGCGATTTAGAAATGCCAAATAGTTTGCTGATCCACACACGTAAAATAAGTAGTGCGGGAAATCACTAAATGGGATTCGTCCGCGGCATTTGAAACCTTTGTCCAGCAGCTACAGTGACGCAATCATAGTACTTAATATTACAGCTGCATTTAGCATAAGCCTTAACATATATGTAGCTTTCAAACTTGCTTTTATACAAGTTTAAGATAACCATCAAAAAATGCTCCTGAAAAAAGCTTATTATACTGTCGAAGATTATATTAATGATAAAGGCGCATGGTTTTGACTCGCTCCAGCAATGCTCAGGACTGCGGTTACTTATGTATCTGTATATGTTGTATGTATGTGTATGTTGATTATTGTTAACATACTTACCATAAATTTTTTCAAAAGAGCACCACCGAGTTTCTTGCTGGTTCTTCTCGGTAGGAACGGCATTCCGAACCAGTGGTAGATATTCAGTTTCTACACGGTATCGTACGGGAACGCTAAATCGCTTGGCGGTACTTCTTTGCCGGTAGGGTGGTAACTAGCCACGGCCGAAGCCTCCCACCAGGCCAGACCAGGGAAAATTCAGAAATTATAAATTCCCATCCCCTGCCGGGGATCGAACCCGGGACCTCCGCACGTTAAGACAACTGCGCTAAAGGTGTCACATGTAAGCGCGTGTATGAACAAAACCCAATATTGGTCCATCATATTTTGGTGGGCCAATGCAAATTTATGCATCTGGCTTAACGACGTTTCGCGGTGCTCATTCGCTAGCTTACTCTCCCGCACGCTTGCTCGCGACCGTATTTGCTCGCTAGAGCAAGCGTGCCAGTGCTACATGCAAATTCCTTCGTAACATCGCGTTAAATATAATGTGTGTTGAACATAATTAGATATTTATTAGTAGACCGTTAGAATGTTAATAATTTAATATTTGTTGTAAGTGGCATTCAAAATTTACATAAGTTGAGCCTATTGGCTAAGATTTCGGCTTCATAGCTGGGGGTCCGATGTTCAAAAAACCCTTGATTTATCGGAATGATGTGCATTTTCAGCAATTAAATAGTATCAATTGATTTAACGGATGAAAAACAAAAGCTTTTATGAAGACCTTTTTAATACTCCAATGATATTTAAGACTTTTTTTACGTCCATTTGAATAATTCTGTTGGAGTTTTAGGGTTCGGGTTGCTCTAAGTCTAAGCCCTTCTATAGATATGTCCTGGAGTAAGGACCATAGGTAGTACTTTTAGGCAGGTATGTAGCTCCATCGCTATACCTAATTCAAAGTGTATTCACAACACGACCCGGTCCGCGCCGGTGTTTGTACGCTAATGTCGGCTGTCGGGCACACGCAACCAGGAAAGGTAAACTTGCATCGGATTTTCCACACAAAAATACGATTCACTGCTCTAGTTTTCAATAGCCCAAAATGTCTACCAATGCAATTTAAGACATATTTACAGGCGCACAGTCTGTGAATAAAGAAACTGTCTGACTGTCATTAAAACGTACAGCTCAAACCGAAGCAATAGGTATATAAACTTAATAATATGGGTTATGAGAAACTAGGTGAAGCACGCGAATTCGTTTTGATAAAAGTAAAGCCTATGTCTTTCTCCAGGATGCATGCAGCATATCTCTGTACCATTTATAACATATTTACAGTGAATTTTCGATTTCAAGGATCCATTTGAAGCTTTAATATTATGGCAGCTTCATATATATGATGAAAGTGTTTGCTAATGTATTTCTAATCCCATCAAAAACATAAATGTAAAATGAGAGCCAAAATCCAAAATTGTGATATGTATATAATATATGCATTGGTTGTTGACTTCAGCGACAAAAGAAGTGAGATCTAAATGGGTGCCAAAGTTCAATGGTCAGTCCTGCAATTTATTTATAACAACATAAAATATTTTATAACAACTTAAAATATCATTTCTTCTTATAACTTAGGATAATATGTTGAAGACTAAGGCTTTGGCTTGGCTAGTTTCCATATACGAATTATTATTAAGTAGGTACCTAAAAGTACAGTTTCTACTAGCAAGCCAAATTTTCGGAAGAATAAAATAAGAACTTACAGCTTTACAACTTGCGAAGGCTATAATTCGTATATGAAAACTAGCCAAGCCAAAGCCTTAGTCTTCAACATATTATCCTAAGTTATAAGAAGAAATGATATTTTAAGTTGTTATAAAATATTTTATGTTGTTATAAATAAATTGCAGGACTGACCATTGAACTTTGGCACCCATTTAGATCTCACTTCTTTTGTCGCTGAAGTCAACAACCAATGCATATATTATATACATATCACAATTTTGGATTTTGGCTCTCATTTTACATTTATGTTTTTGATGGGATATCATTTCTTTTTGTACAGAAATTATTGAACACAATCTCAAACTCAAAACATATTTATTCAAAATAGGTACCTACAAAGTACACCTTCTGAACGTCATGCTTACAGAGCATAAGACGTGATGGTGATAACTAACTACGGTATCTTAAAACTAAAGCTACGAGGGTTCCAAACGTGCCCTGGTCTGAGAAGAGCCCGCAACAAACTCAACTGTGTTTGTTTTATTATCACCATCTCACAAATATTTGAAATTATATATACAATATAACAGTTACATAATCAGCCGCTGTAACAATTCATACCCATGCCTTGCTATCATTCAAATAATCTTTTACACTGTAATAGGACTTTTCTATTAGTTCATTGATTTATTCATCTTCATATTAAATAGGTAATCACTGTCGTTACATTATCAAGAAAGCTGCCGGTGCAACAATATCATTTCGATGGTGAGCCCACCCATGGTAACAACAGGTCTTAGCATCCTGTTTACACTCAGGTGACAATTTATGCACCTCAACGTAACGTACCCAAATTGCAAACAATGGTCATCCATGGAATATAGCGCGAAGTCGGCGAGATCGAATCCATATTATAGTATAGCAAAAGTTTTTAGTGAAACATTGAAAACAAGCACGGTAAACAGTCGATATCACTAAAACCACTATATACAATGATTAAAAATCACAATGACTGACAACTTGAACTGACGACTTCAAAAACGTTTCTTCTTCTTTTCTGTCAATGACGTTTCGTTGCACAAAATGCGTGAATACGAAGGTAAGGTTTTAATGCAACTATATTATTATTCATTATTATTTACATTAAAATAATAATTATGTGTCATTTTCAATAGTTAACAACACAAAATAACGAATTTAAACAAAGACCTGCAGTATGATTTATGTAATAGGAGTTTTTTTTTTACTTAACAACTCTTGTTTTATTTAGTTGTGCATGCACTATGCGTAGAATGTAATGCAAGTTGCCGCAGGAAGTGGACGAGGGAGTTACTACCACCGCTTAAAGCAGTATTATTTCAAAGTAACGGTTGAATGTCACGTACTTTGACGTCCTTAAAATAATGATTATAACACTACAACATGAACGTCAACAATATTAAAATAATACGGCTTTAAGCGATGGTAGTATGCCCCGTGTCAGAGTTTTGATCTAT
This sequence comes from Erebia epiphron, assembly GCA_963932025.1. Taxonomy (NCBI): domain Eukaryota; kingdom Metazoa; phylum Arthropoda; class Insecta; order Lepidoptera; family Nymphalidae; genus Erebia; species Erebia epiphron. The sequence goes on from OZ009946.1 coordinate 7,601,416, forward strand.
CCGTAGGTAGATCATAAAAATGACGATTTTTGGACGTTTATATCTAAATAACCATTTGAGGTGTGCTTATGAAATTTGGAGCACATACGTATCTCGCGGGTCTCAATATATGAGCCAAATTTGACATGTTTAAGTGTAATAGTTTTTGAGTTATGAGGGGGTCAAAAGTGGCTCCAAATGGTTCGTGTAATATTACACACGGTGCTGCCAGTTCTTTCTTTTTTGGACTTTGGCTGGACACGCTTCCGCGTGTCTTGATGTTAGTCGTTAATAATGCACTATGTTTGTAATTGTATGTGTGCGATTCGATTATATCAGTAGATATATCAACCAAAATGACTTGGAATTTTGTCGATAGCATTGATTTATTATATCGACCTAGTTTATGTACACGTAGAGACATGCTTGATGGAAAACTTTCTATAAGCAGAAGTAATGTGCTTGAAGAAGTTTTGTGCATGTAAATTAATATTTAACCTATTTCGTATAATTAGCTAGCTCAGTCGTACGGCCGGTGGGACGTGTAGGTCCTTTATGTCCTTTAACTTGTTTAATTAGGTACTTGCATGCAATCATGTTCCAAAAGTCTGTCTGATTTATTGAGCACTTCTAAAATTCAGATCAAGTTATGAAACTTTTCGGTTCGCATTTGCAATCGAAAAAGAAATAGGTACTTACGATAAATGTTGATCTTGAAGCGATGTGAAAAATTGTTTCAATAGAGTTATGACCTTTGGCGAAACTTCTAGTATTGACCAAAACATATTATTTAGTTGATCAAATTCTTAGAGACTTGCCTTTTAGAATTTTTCCATCTAAGTATACTATAATATTATAAATGCGAAAGTTTGGATGGATGGATGGATGGATGCATGGATGGATGGATGTTGATGAAGATGATGAAGTTGCGGGCATCAGATAGTAATTAATAAAATTATGGAAAACTAGCGGATGCCCACGACTACGTCTGCGTGGTTTGAGGTTTTTTGGTTCCCGCAGGAAATCTTTCATTTTCCGGGATAAAAAGTATGTGCTATACCAGACTATAATCTATCTCCGTGCCAAATATCAGCCAGATCCGTTCAGCCGTTAGGCCGTGATGGAGTAACAAACATCCATACATCCATCCATACATCCATACATCCATCGAAACTTTCGCATTTATAATATTATAGTATAGTATATACTATATAGTAAGTAAGAGTAAGATTCTCCTCTTAACCATAATCTGGTCCTTGCCTTGCTGATTTAAGGTACCTAAGTCTACGAGTACTTACTTTTATTACTTTATTACGTCCGTCGAGTCTAGACATCCCGTAGCATCGCCTCAGTAGACTTTTTTCATTAAACTTGATGGCATATCGTGGAGCTCTCCTTTATAAGACGCTCGTTTCATCTCATGAAATTAAGTTTCAAATATTAAATTCACTTTATGGAGGAGATACTCTTCTAAGACGCTCCTTTTATAAAATATACATATTGAAGTAAATGTCCGGGACATGATTTAATTTGTAAGGATTTTTAAGTAGAAAAGAATAGTTTTATATCTTCCTTTAGTCACTTGAAACAGACCTGAAAAGAGCGCGTTTTTCTTATTATATGGGATAGGTATAATTGTTACGGGCTGGGGTTATGTAATTGGAAAGAGATGCAAAAACTCTACAATAATTTATTAAATTTCAATAAATAAGGCCAACTGGTACTCTTCAAATTTCTCCCCTCTCGTCTTCACCGTAGTTTCTCCAGCTTCTACTTCTCTAATACTTCCTCCATTATCTTCACTGTTGCTTCGCTGACTACATATTTGTAACTCAATTAATGTCAGGACGCAACGCTTATCAAGTTGATATTCCAGAATAGAAAAATATTCAAATTCCAATATTCTAGTCTAGTCTTCATCTTCAACCAATAGACGTCCATTGCTGGACATAGGCATCTTGTTATTCCCCAGTCTGGATCCTGAAGCACCTTGCTACTTGCTTGATGTCATTTACCTATACACCAAGTGGATAACCTACTAACAAAGCGCTTTCCATTGCGAGGTTGCCAATTCAAAACTCAACCTATGATCGGATCTGTGAACAATATTCTCCTTGCAGTACGCAGTCAAGGCAGCGGCCAGTTTTATTTCATTACACTTTATCACAAAATATATAGTGTCAAATGAAGAAATCAGTGCAATAAAACAATAAACAATTAGGAGGCTGAAACCACCCTCGCATTGTGTCGACGCAACGAAATCACCAGCTCGCGAAATAGCAGGGGGATTATCTTCTATTAGCAGGCGTAGCGTGCGTGACTGGAGGGGCGTAGGAATGCTGTATGAATTAATCTTTGCTTTTTGTATAGAATAGGGAACAAATGATAAGACATATACTGGTAAATGTGGGAACTTATAAGATCCGTCTTAAGACTGAAAAGGATCTAAACATCCTCGTTTATACTATACTTACTTACTGCTTAGAAAATTTAGATCATTTGCAAACGGCGTGGCGTCTACGCGACATAAAGATTTATAAAATGCAATTGTTACACTCTTTCTATGTGGTCTATTTAGTTTTAAATTCAATAAGTAGTCTGGTGCACTTGTACTGAAGATAAACTTCCTTGTCTGAAGTTTTTTTTTGGGCCGGTCATCGTAAAACTCTATATAGTATAGACTTTATTCCTAATCAGAACCCTTGGAGGGTTTTAAGATGTAGGTACCGGACGGGAATGCTAATGTGTTTATTGTACCTACGCGTCATACTCCACCCAGAAAAGGCCATACACCGTTTAAAAATACCATCAAAGTGTAAGGGTACGCGCACGTATTGAGTCAATTGGGAATCAAACCTGGAGTATTTAGCTTCTAAGCCAAGTATAGCAATGCTTCTTGAAACCTGGCACTTCTATTTGCAGCAGCAACTTCATCGAATAATGTAATTTTCCTGAATGACCCCACAGGATCTCGCATCGTATTTCCGTTGACAGCAGAGAAAAGGTCGCCATCACGTTTCGTAGTATTAAATACAAAATTTACCTAAACTTTTATATCACTAATACACATCAGTTAAGGCCTTAGCAATAACATTTATCGTCGGCTTATTCCTGTAAGCGCACACTTGCGCCCGCTATGGGCGCTCTCAATATTCCGCTAATTGCTCAACAAAAGAACGGTTTAGATATAAATACAAATCGTGTTGTTTTCGGTCGCGCCCCGTCGCTTTGCAAGCCCTCCTTGTAAAGATCCTCGTACACTGTATAGGCAGTGCGTTAATTTGTTCGCATCATTGACAATTTTATTTCTATGGTTACTGCAGGCAGTGGCGTGCAGTTCATGGAGGCATAAAAGCACTGCTTACCCGAATGGAAATACGTCAATGCTCATTTTTCATCAAAACAGGTAAATAGGTATTTTGACTATCTAATGCCTACCCTAGCTGCAAAAGCTGTGCACGCCACTAACTGCAGGTTAGGGTCCTAACCTTAATTTACCTTTTTCTAAATAACTAAAACAACTAAATGCTTCCTTATTTTCCAAAGACTGAAATGATGAAATAATAATGACTTATTTATTTATTGTCAGAATACTTGTACTAGTTGACGTAAACAGTAAGTTTGAGATAGTGTGAAGTGAATAGAATAAGGCTACCCACATAATCATACCTACTAGGTACTTTATACCTTGGTTCTACTAGGATTTCCAACCCTGGCTTCGTTCACGTAAAATTTTAGGAAATTGACATCTTTTAGGTAAGCGGATTTCTGTAGAGAGGATGTCATCAAGCGCAAGTCTATACTGCAATAAAGAAAACCTTTATTAACGGATTTTTTAAATAGGAAACCAAAAATTTTCAACCACTTTTTACACACAAACCAAATTTTTTCACTTAAAAAGATTAAACATCTAAGCCCGACTGTTTCAAGTTATCACTGATATTATGTTAGTCATTAAATTTTGTTCTTTCATATGAATAGATACCAGATTTTTGTAGACCGGCAAGTCTGCAAACCTCTTTACAATATACACCCTCGCATAGAGCAGTGGGCGTGAGTGCAGAGATTTTTATTGTTCGCATCTGATCGCGTACGGATCACGAGCCGCGCCGGATTATTGCGACGGCCGAATAAATTATCGCTCTTTTATTGGGGACTATTGGGGACTATTGGGGTCGAGGCCATGCGGGGACTAGTGTACAACCGCCCTTTGATGCTGATAATTGTTTTATTCAATTACAGTTTTAGCTAAAGAAACAATGACATCTGTTTAAATAGTGTTACTTTCTTTTTTTTCAGAATTGGATAAAGTAGTTCTCATCTAATTCTGAGTTAAGTTTATTTTCAACGCAATTGCAATGTATGGGGATAGATGTGGGGATGTGAAAACGAATAAAAAACCGGCCAAGTGCGAGTCAGACTCGCGCACCGAGGGTTCCGTACAAACCTGTAATAAGTTTTAAATTAAATGTTTTTTTTAAAAAATTTGAGTTGATTGAATGAAAGGTAAATTGCGATTTACGATTAATGACGTATTAAAAAAAAACTACTTACTTGATCTCGTTCAAACCAATTTTCGGTGGTAGTTTGCATGGTAATGTACAACATATATTTTTTTTAGTTTTATCATTCTCTTATTTTAGAAGTTACGGGGGGGGGGACACACATTTTACCACTTTGGAAGTGTCTCTCGCGCAAACTATTCAGTTTAGAAAAAAATGATATTACAAACCTCAATATCATTTTTGAAGACCTATCCATAGATACCCCACACCTATGGGTTAGATGAAAAAAAAATTTTTGAGTTTAAGTTCTAAGTATGGGGAACCCCAAAATTTATTGTTTTTTTTCTATTTTTGTAAGAAAATCTTAATGCGGTTCACAGAATACATCTACTTACCAAGTTTCAACAGTATAGCTCTTATAGTTTCGGAAAAAAGTGGCTGTGACATACGGACGGACAGACAGACAGACAGACATGACGAATCTATAAGGGTTCCGTTTTTGCCAAATTTGGCTACGGAACCCTAAAAAGGAGAGATCCACGTAAAAATACTTTATTATTATGTATTTTCTAAATTTGCTGAGGTCTGGCGAAATCTCCAATGTTGCTAGAACCTAGAACCTAGATACGGGCAGAATCATACTACGGCTCAATTGGTTTGAGCGTACACGGTTGAAATACATGATGAAGAGCTCTAGAATGAGATCGAATCTGGAATTCCTACTGCTCCTAACCAAACTGTAAATACACAGTTTAAGTGCTGCATTATATTAGATTAGTTTCTTATTGACTGGTAATTGATTAAAGTCTTCGAAAGTCCGGTCAATTTAACGTGATTTAATTCCCTTAAAACATTCAAAATCATACTCTCTTCAGTACAGTACCTACAGTTTGTGGGTTTATTTTGGTTGCAATTATGTATTTTGGAAAGCATTAACTAATTCGTTCTAAGTTAGGGCGCGTCTGCCTTGAAGAATTCATGTGAAGAAGTAAAATGTGGCACAAAACACAGATCACAAGCGTTCCAACCACGTTTCGTACCAGAAATGTTGAATAAAAACAATTTCAACATGCGGCGGCGAGACGTTGAGAACTGATCCTTGTCCTTAAACTATGGTTTCACACCGATAACATTATAATAAAAGTAGAAGGGTGGGTATCAACCGAAGGAAAATATTTATCATCATTATTGCTTATTAATTGCTCATACTACCATAAACCATTGTCATTACCAAAAATATTTCCTCCGCAGCTCACAAGCCACATTATTAAAACTAACCGGAGCGTATGAATAAAACTACAGAATTTCACGCGCAACTAAATCAATTATGATGTGTATCAAAACATGCGCGGGAGTCGAGCCGGGGGGCGGGACAATGCTTGTCAGCTAAACGCCTGCGGTACCGGCTTATTTGTGATACAGGGTGCTCTATTCATGACAACCTAGCTGTTGCCCGCGTATATTTATAATAATCTAGTTAGGTTTAGATAATTAGGAAAATGTTTTGGTTATAATATATTATATAAATATTAATTAAGATAGATTTAGAATTTAGCTGATAAGGAAAAATATTGTACATACTGTCAGCAATAAAGGCTTTATTATTATTATTAGATGTTGCCCGCGACTTCGTCAGCGTAAATCTTTGGATTTATGTTATCATATTAAAATTATAATCTGAATCTTCTCGACAATAACTTGTTAGGGTTCCGTACCAAAATGGTAAAATGGAACCCTTATGGTGCGACTTTCTCCGTCTGTCTGTCCGTCTGTCCGTCTGTCCGTCTGTCCGTCTGTCCGTCCGTCACACTCGATTATTTCAGTAACTACCGAAGCTATCGACATGAAATTTGGAATAGTTGTGTATATTAGTGGCCCAAAGACACTGGAATTAAAAAAAATTGGAAATTATTTTATTTAAAAAGGGGGGAAAATCTGAGGGTTGAAATTTAAAAGTGAGATAACTGTACTGTGTGGGGTATCATATAAAAGGGTTTACTTTGTACATTCTAAAACAGATTTTTAATTATTTTTAGTTATGATAGTTTTTGATTTATCGGGGAAAATGTCCCCCCCCCCCCCCCCCTTATCTCCGGAGTTTACCAAACGAAAAATTTGAAATAATTATGGTCAATAGGAATTTACGTATATTTTACAGGAAAACTATAGCCAATGCTTTAACTAGCATAGTTTTTTTGATATTATTTTGTATGGGTATACCATAAAAAAATCAATCTGATCCGTTGCTCTGTAGAAGCGTGATAGAATGACAAAACAACACACTAAAAACAAACATAATTTAACATTTTAAATGAAAAAGTCAATGAAAAATTTTCAAGATCCATAACATATTTTCTTTGCTAAAAGAAATAAGGAAAGGAACACTGAAGTGCTTTTTAAACCCTCTTCAGGAAGTTCTTGGCTTGGAACACGCGTTCTAAGCTGAAATAATAAAGTGAAACAGCCTGTACATGCACGCATAAGCTTGCCCCGGAGCTATGCGTACGCTAATACGACGAATTGACTGACAGACAGTTAATAAAAGCTGTAATATCGGCCATATGTCGGCACCCTTTACACGAAATTTATTAATGTTTTGCACTGATTTACCGAATTAGATTAATTTAGAAACCTATGAGAAATTTTATTTTTCCTTTTAAGGCAAAAATCATTCTTTATTTTTCTGAATGTCACCCTGAGTTTTTATCAGTTTCAAAAACTATCACTCACTCCGGAAAAAATAAAACAATTAGGTATAGACTATAGACGAATACTTTAACAATGCACAGAAATATAATAATTTATCACAATCTTACTTACCTACCTTAAACGTTCGATGGAATCCTAGTCTAAAATATACCAAATTAAAAAAAAACCGGGCAAGTGCGAGTCGGACTCGCGCACGAAGGGTTCCGTACCATTATTAATAAATAATTACAGTTGTTAATGAACCGCAAGACTAACTTTGTTTGTAAAGGTTTATTGTTAATATCAAAAAAACTATGCTAGTTAGAGCATTGGCTATAGTTTTCCTGTAAAGTATACGTAAATTCCTATTGAGCATAATTATTTCAAATTTTTCGATTGGTAAACTCCGGAGATAAGGGGGGGGGGGGGGACGGTATTTTTTTTAACATTTTCCCCGATAAATCAAAAACTATCATAACTAAAAATATTTAAAAATCTGTTTTAGAATGTACAAAGTAAACCCTTTCATATGATACCCCACACAGAACAGTTATCTCACTTTTCAATTTCAACCCTCAGATTTTCCCCCTTTTTTAAATAAGAACAAAAATAATTTCCATTTTTTTTTAATTCCAGTGTCTTTGGGCCACTAATATACACAACTATTCCAAATTTCATGCCGATAGCTTCGGTAGTTACTGAAATAATCGAGTGTGACGGACGGACAGACGGACAGACGGACAGACAGACGGAGAAAGTCGCACCATAACGGTTCCATTTTACCATTTTGGTACGGAACCCTAAAAAAATATCAATAATTGAATTATCAGTAAATATTTATCTTATATATAAAATTCTCGTGTCACAATTTTCGTTCCCATACTCCTCCGAAACGGCTTGACCGATTCTCATGAAATTTTGTGAGCATATTCAGTAGGTCTGAGAATCGGCCAACATCTATTTTTCATACCTCCACGCGGTCGGAGTCGCGGGCATAAGCTAGTACATATATATTTTTTATTTAAAATGGTTTACAGTTGGCATACAGTTTACGCTGTTTAAAAAAAGACGTGTGGCACTCGGAGACTGCCGCGGTAAAGCTATTGCATAGCATTTTTTATCAACTTACCTAACACTTTGGTTGCTATGACTACTTGTGTTGTTGACTTCAAATAATTATTGAAAATAAAAAGACTATTTCTATGAAAAGATGATTTGGATAATAAAGGCGAAATAATTTTAAGGAATTATGTTTTGAGTCATAGCAACCAAAGTGTTAGGTTTTTAATTTCGTTACGGAATTTCTGGATTCGGTCTCCACGCTCAAGGCCCACGATACAAGCTATGCAATAGCTTAAAAAACTATGAGATAATATTGATAGTAGGTATTATTTCACAGCAGTTTAATTTAAAGGAACTATGTTGCGGGCAAAGCAATAAACAGGGTATTCTCCAGGGCCTTGGGGTCCCAAAGCACCCCCGTTATCACGCTACGGGGCGCACGCTACCCCGCGGGGACCACTTGAGCCCTAAAGCTAGACATGGGTTATTTACATTGCCACTAATTATTTTTATCGTGGAAGTACCCTCTATTTTATTACATCTCTTATTCATAAAAGATTATATTTACACAAAACTTTTAATTAGGTATGTCGAATAAAAAACTACTCGTATAATCAAATCAAGATGTTTCATATTATATAGGTACTATTTAATAGCCATTAGCCCCGTTTAAGAATTAAACAACCTGAAAGTTGTGCAGGTATAATAGGTATTTCTTTCATATACAAATACCAGATAAGAACAGATACAAGTGAAAACTGCAGTCAGTATTTTTTAAAGTTATCCCAGGATATAAAAAACCGGGCAAGTGCGAGTCGGACTCGCGCACGAAGGGTTCCGTACCATTATTAATAAATAATTACCTTTGTTAATGAACCGCAAGACTAACTTTGTTTGTAGAGGTTTATTGTTAATATCAAAAAAACTATGCTAGTTAGAGCATTGGCTATAGTTTTCCTGTAAAATATACGTTAATTCCTATTGACCATAATTATTTAAAATTTTTCGATTGGTAAACTCCGGAGATAAGGGGGGGGGAACGGTATTTTTTTAGACATTTTCCCCGATAAATCAAAAACTATCATAACTAAAAATAATTAAATATCTGTTTTAGAATGTACAAAGTAAACCCTTTCATATAATACCCCACACAGTACAGTTATCTCACTTTTAAATTTCAACCCTCAGATTTTCCCACCTTTTTAAATAAGAACAAAAATAATTTCTATTTTTTTAATTCCAGTGCCTTTGGGCCACTAATATACACAACTATTCCAAATTTCATGTCGATAGCTTCGGTAGTTACTGAAATAATCGAGTGTGACGGACGGACAGACGGACAGACGGACAGACAGACGGAGAAAGTCGCACCATAAGGGTTCCATTTTACCATTTTGGTACGGAACCCTAAAAATTGCTCTGCAGACTCTATTAAAAAAAATTGGTATTTGTGTATATTTTTAAGCGTACTCAACACTAATTGTGAATACTGAATGTTACCTTACTAGACGCATTTCATTTTCGATTACCAATATCAATAGCGCACATGTGGCTTGACAGCAATGAAAATTCGCCATGTTTTTGCACCCGGCACTACTCGAAGCTGTCAATTATTGCCCTCCTATAAGACAACGCACGCACGTTTAATTATAGGCATTACTTATGTAAGTACTAAACTTTAATAGTGCTTGTGAACGTGTAAGGACTTTTTTATATTCCTTGGATTTTTAATTTGAATCCTGAAATACCTACTTATTAGATACTACTTACCCTTAGGTAAGCTACTTAACCAACTTTATCACCTGAATTGAGAAAAAAATATAACAATGGACGGTCAAGCTATATAACTTAAGGAGGTATAGGTAAGGTAACGCAAGGCAAGTGTAAATAGGTAATAGGCTAATTATACGACTGCCTGAAAAAAGGAGTATATTGTTTTCAGGGTTCATGTGTGTATGTATGTATGTATTTATGTATGTGAGTTTGTATATTCCACTATAACTTCTATACGCCTCAACCGATTTTGATACATGAGGTATCGTTGGGAGGAATCCCTAGCTTATTCCGGGTGACATAGGCTACTAAAATTAAAAAAAAAAATTGATAGGTTGACCATGGTTCCGCATTAAAGACTAAAGTTGAAAAAAATATTTGAAAATAAGATTAACTATATAATCATCATCTAGAAAATGATGAGTAGATTCCAAAAATATATATAACACTATAGTTCAATATCCAGGATTCACAAAAAATATCATTTAATAAAAATGTGAAAAAGATTCCAAAGGTAAAATTAGTAGCAGTGGTAGCCGTTTTTCCATTCGAGGGGGATTTTTTATTACACGACTGCCCAAAAAAGGAGTGTTATGTTTTCAGGGTTCGTGTATGTATGTGTGTCTACGGCAGAGCAGTCGTATTTTTTAATAATTTTAATTATATTCACTTGTAGGCATTTTCTAAGCTAGCGCGCAACATAATAGAGTCCTCATCGTGGCTTTCCTTTGAGCTTGGTTGTCGTCAAGCATAAGACTATTCTGCAATAACAAAAAGCGTCTAAAGCTTGTTTTCTGTCTCTTTATCTGGATGGAGCTTTAGTTTGTAGGTAAGTGTATTAATTTTATTAACTAACATAGAATAAGTCATACTAACACTATTGTCTATTATTATTATTGTTTATTATTATTTATTATTTCATGTTATTTATTAGAATTACTAGATTAACTGCTTCGTTGGTCTATAGTGGTTAGCATAGTCGACTGCGGATCACGAGGTCCTGGGTTCGATTCCCGATCGGGCATAAAAGTTAGGTATTGGGTTTTTCAATTAAGAAATTCTCAGTGCCAGCCCGGAGTTGGAATTTGACGGTGTTTCACCCCCGTGCCTCGGAGAGCACGTTAAGCCGTCGGTCCCGGTAATTATCACTAACATGATAGTAGTCGTTAAAGCCCGCCAACCCGCATTCCCGCTCTCCTATGAGAGTGGAGGCCTGCGCCCAGCAGTGGGACGTTAATAGGCTGTAGTGATGATGATGGCTGATTTTTAGAATTACTAACATAGGATAAGTCTTTTACTAACCATTATGGACCTTTGTTGTCTGGTAATAAAAAATTAATTAATTAATTAATTTTTATTTTTGATATTGATAATTGATAATTAATTAATCATTCATTAAAAAACTGAATCTTAAACAACTTGATATTATGTGAACGTGTACATAGATATCATAACCAGGCGTAGGGTTTTGTCCATGGCACAGGGTAGGTACGGCCTGGGTATGGCGTATTGAACAAACGTCGCCAGATGGCGTAGTGTTTGCTCGACCTGTTTGAGTACAACTTTGAATTTTGAACTATTAGCCGCGACTCCCCCACCAACCACCTGTCGTTGTTTACCGAATTATTGCGGGGAAGTTGTCTCGAGTAAACTGAATAATTGTGACTAATCGGGAATATTTTGTGTCTGCTCAATAGAATACTAAGGTGAAATACTTTAATTAGGTATAGGTAAGATTTTCTTCCCTTCGGAAAATGGCCAGTCTTCTAAGCTTTTCCAAGTTCATAGAATATTTTTTCTTTTTATTTTAGTCCACTCCCCCATGCTTTTTTTTTCTTTTAAAACCTCTATTTTTTCTGCATTTTCCCCCCCATTATTTTCTGCAGGTAACGCTATTGCAATGTATTACTACTTAATTGTAGTATCGTGCCGTGAAATAGGTACTACCAATAGGTACTAAGGCCAATAATTATTTTCATATTAAGTATAAAATGTACTTACCTACCTCTGCATAAACTACTATTCAATTATCTAGCCAGAACAATAATTATGACATTAGCGCTTTCGTCATGCAGGTTAATAAACACCGTAATGAGCCTCAAAAGTGACAATTAAAATTATCCGTAGCATAAACCATCGTAAAACACAACATTAGCCCCTATTAAACTTTACACAACCTTTATAATTGCCTGCTCTATCCACTGTCCATTAGATAACACTTAGAGTGTGCCTCAAGTTGTAGTCTTAAGCGGTTAACATAGGTAATTAATCTTCTTAAATTAAAGTAGGTAACTACTTGAATATTGTTCATTTGAGTATATATTAGAAATTGATGTTTATACTTTATTATTATATTGAAACTAAAAAGATGAAGCGCTGATGTTTAAAAAACAAGTGCCCTGAGTCCTATTTCAATAGGAGATAGAAAAACATAGTTTCATTCGCAGTTGAACATGCTAGCCACCTTTTAATCAGTTAGCCTTGCCAACAAAATTACAATAAATATTTTTCTCAACATGCGTGTTCAACACTGTAGATACTAATATTATTTGTATCTGTAGTATATTGGAATAAAAAATGGTTTCTTCGGTGTATGTTTTATTTTATCATAATATGTGAGATTATAATAATCTGATATCTGTCATAGCATGACGTTTGACGAGTTACAGTGTAACGTTCCGTTACTACAGTATCTTTCAATGCATTTGAGAACAACATTAAACTATTCACTCAAATTAAATCGCTGATCGCCTATGCTTTACGCGGTGAGCCAAAGAGGCCGCACGCGATATTCGAAATTGCCGACATAAGCAAGATAAGGATCGGGACACATGGAAAGCTTGTAGAGGCCTCATTTATGTGCCTCACATACGTAGCCTCGCATATGTAGCATGTAGCCTGTAGGTATGGCGCAAAGGCGGATATTTACCTAACGAGCTGTGGGAATTTTCACCGCATAAGTAGGTTCCATTTCTGAAGCCTAACGTAAACTATTATAGTAGTTTTAGGGATGATTTTTTTCGTCTACACAATTAATAAGCTTGATACATTTAAAGACTAGCGACCACCCGCAGCTTCGCATGCTAAGAATTTCGTAGTCTATTTATTCCTTGTTAAAATTGTAAAGAAAACCTCTATGCAAAATGTCAGCTCTATATAGGTCCAAGGGTTTGATCATGGCGTTCATGAGTTTCCTGAATAACTCACTCGCCATACTATTCCATACTAATATTATAAATGCGAAAGTGTGTCTGTCTGTCTGTCTGTCTGTCCGTCTGTCTGTCTGTCTGTCTGTCTGCTACGCTTTCACGGCCCAACTACTAAACCGATTTTGATGAAATGACATGTCCCAGTTCAGTATGGAGGGTGGTTTTTTATTCTGAGTGTTAATGAACCAGAACCAAACTGCTATCACGTGAAAGAGAAAAAAATATAACATTAAACTCCATTTAAATAATAATTTTAAAAAATCCCGTTTTTTTTAAATTAATTATGAAAAACTAGCAAACCCGGCGAACTCCGTTTCGCCACCAGATGGCTTTCCCGCTAAAAAGATTTTCCCGCTTTTCTGTTGAAATTTTTCCTGAATTTTCTTTGCTATAAACCTCAAGGAGCCCGAGACCTTTCCAACGAATGCAAAACCGTGGAAATCGGTTCGTGCGTTCTGGAGTTATAGCGTCAGGAAGGAAAACCCGACTTATTTTTATATAGTAGATATCGTTTGTAGAAAATATTTTTCGATGGATGGCTACACTAAAACTTTTTCTACACTGCGTTCCACTAAGCGCCCACAACGATCAAAATGCTCCTTTAATCGTTCTACATAACGATCGCGGTCGTTGTGGTCGCGGCGAAAATGTCACTTATGGCGTCATGACATACGCTCACGCGAAGCTCGCGACACCCATCTAAAAAGGTGGGTCGTCGTGATCGTTGGGAAAATTAGCGGCATTTTCAAAACTCAAAGCATCAAAGATGACGACCGTGAAACTTTCGTTATTTCATGCGGAAAGAGATATTTTAGTAGAAGTGAATGTTTCTGCAGCTGATTCTCAACGTGCCTTCACAGGTAAATATAATTAACTATGTAAAACAAGTTTAGAAAAATTAATTGCAGTTTATAATTAATATACATGTATACAGTTTTCCTTGATTGCCAATAATATAAACTAACTTTAGAAATGAAAATTAAGTTAGTTTTAATAATTTTTTTCAAAACAAAATGCGGTCGTGAGCGTGATCGTTGTGAGCGCTTAGTGGAACGCACCCTAGATGTATAGATTTATCAAATCTGGCACCTGTCACTGTCACTTTAAAGTCATCCGAAACTGACATTGACATTTGACAATCATTCTATGACATACGTGACAAAGACAATCAAGTTTTTTTTTTTACTGTTGATAAGATTCAGGCAAAGATCTAAAAAAGCCACAAAATAAAATAATATTTTCTCCAAAATGGGGGGTCCTTTAAAAAGGTGTAAATTATTCTATAAGCCATATTTTAAGATCTCTATTCACGTGTATTAAAATCATCTTGGTTCATGTTCAAGGCCCAATCTTGGACAAGTCCTTTGGTACAGGGATAGGTTGTATCTCGGGGAAGGACATAGGCTTTTTATCACTTTTTATCCCAGAAAATTAAGTTCTCGTAGGAATCAGAAAACCTCAATCCACGCGGATAAAGTCGCGGGCATCATCTAGTATTAAATATAAATACAACGCAGATGATAAAAGCAGGCAAAAGTTCATACCTGCCTGTTTAAGCTTTCGTTTGACGTTCAAATAAATTCGCCCATAGCGTTAAATCCCGGGCCCGCATATAAAAGTAGGCAGTCTATACATAATTCATTATTATTGTTTCAGCCATCTCCAGGATTATGAAGACATGATGAAGAGGGCCTCGTCTGAATCTCAATAACGCTGTAAAGGGCTCTTCAGTAGACTGCGCTACCACTGGACCACAGAGCAATGAAAGCTTCCAGAGACAATGGAATTAGTATTTTTTTTAATGCATACTAAATAATATCAATAGAATAATGATTTTTTACTATTTTCTAATTTAATTTACCTGTTGTACGGTCCACAGTCCAACTGTACATTTTGCTCCATCAGCATTAACCTACTTTTGGTACTTTTAATTATACATCCAAACTAACAATCAATCAGTGCGCAAATCATAATCGCGAACAGCACGCGTGCCACTCAATATCATAGCATTTATCATTTAATTATAATTATTAAAATAGTTATAATTATTAGCAATCAATAAATCATATATCAATCAACTATATCATTCAAACAAGATCATAGACCAAACACCTGTATACTTATTATTTTTGAAATAAGAATAATACGTCTTAATTATGACGTAGTTAATTTTTACGACACATTCACTAATAGAAATTAGAACTTTTTCATTTTGTAATTAACTCACTTAAAGAAATTAGAACTTATTGGTTATGTAAAATTACCTACCCTTATTTTATTTTTTTATGTGTATGTTCGACTTTGTTAATTTATCTTAATTGAAAAACTTGAAGTTAGTATTGTGGTTTCATTATATTTATTTCCAATTTCTAATACATAATATAATATAGAATAATTCAACAAACTCGTAATATTATTAAATTAAAATATAGTTTCCTCATAGATCAATGACACACAACAACAATTTACTTAATTTTGAAGTGTAGTATAAATTCTGATTAGTAGGTACTAACATTTACCTGCCTATTTTGTAGTAATAGCAGAAAGCCATTAGGTATAGACATAACGAAATACGAATACATTAATATTTTCTTATATGTTAAAAAAATACGACATACCTACTTATTTTATTGTTTTGCAAATAATATGAGCTCTGTTTTCATAGCTGCTCTGTGTCGAACAGCGATCGCCGGGGGGTTTAATATTAAAAATAAAATATAAAAGAGGCGATCTCAGTGTAGTGGGCCAGCATTGTGTGCTTTTTAATAAATGCCAAAACCATCGCATCGCTTTCGCTCCTCTCTAGGTATTTGCTGTTCTTACCATATGACGGATTTTTGCGTAAAGCTCTTTCTATGTTCTTTTTTAATGGGTGCTCTAGGCTACGAGTGGTTACTGGTATGATTAGATACTTCGATCTGAGTTCTAGGTTGAAAACGGGCTTTTCTAAATTTCATCAAGTTACTTGATGAAGATTCTACGGTTTTGATGATGGCTTGGAAAATTGTATTGGAGTGTTGGAAAATTGTTTACTCATGTATGTGTATGTGTTGTATGTATGTGTGTGTAAATTATTGCAATTATTGTAAACATACCATATATTTTTTTTTCAAAAGAGCAACCACCGAGTTTCTTGCTGGTTCTTCTCGGTAGGGACGGCATTCCGAACCAGTGGTAGATTCATTTGACTATTCATAAGCACTTGTAAAAAGTCTATTTGAATAAAAATTAATTGAATTTGAATTTGAATTTGTATAAAATGTCTGTTTTATGTGATTTATCAAGCATTCTTCCTTGGTTATTTAAAATGGTTTTGTGTTCATATAACTATTAAATGTTTAGAAATAATTGTGAAAACTTGTGAAAAATATATTTGTGCGTCATGGTTGCCTAACTGGATATACCTATTGCGGCATTCTAATTCATCAACATCCTAGAAGTAGTGATAAGTGATGCCGTTGTGCAGCGTCAATCACCATCGCCATCGCATGCAGTTAGTGTCAAATATCCTACCTTGCACACGACTTGTCTCTTTGTTTGACTTTGAATAATAATAATATAAAATTAATATAATAATAATATAATATTAATATTTAAGAGTAGAATAATTTACTAACCATTTGAGTTAGGTACAAAACCCAACCCATTTTACATTTTCAATCAACGAAAGCCAATTTTTAACCGACTTCCAAAAAAGGAGGAGGTTCTCAATTCGGCGCGTATTTTTATTTAAAATGTACGTCGGTGCATATCTCTGTGGTTCCTGAACCGATTTGAAAAGTCGGTTTTTTGGAAAGAATTTTTATTTTGTTCAGTTTCAGGTGCAAATTTTCGTGGCGATCCCCACGGCACGGCACGGCCATGTAACCACAGTGCAATTGTGCATACGTGCAATCAATATTCCCTCTCTGCGGTAACCTGTAGAGGGCTGGAGAGGCGCAAACACGGCGGCGACCTTTGATGCGCCTCGCAGACAACGTCAAAGGCTGCTCTGAGCCTCTGACGGAATTGTCGAGCGCGCGCTGATTTTACACGAATGCTATGTATTATTCATGGACGCTTCAAACGGCATTATGTATCGATGCTCTTCGGGATATTATAAACGGTTAAAGGAAAATGTGATACAAGCAATAATTTAGTGCTTTATAAAAGGCTGTGCTTTGAAAATGTAGCCTATAACAGGGGAGGTCAAAAGGTTAGGTGAAGCCTACATGATCGGTAGGTGCTCGTAGGTATAATTTTTTGCCCACAATGCTGCTCCTTTTCTTTTTCAAACCAGTTTAGATCTTTACTCATACCTACTTACTTTATTTTCCAAAATAGCAACAGAGCAACGTATAGGTAGTGGACCTGAAGAGATTGGCTACTTTATTTCCGTAAATCAAAGATTTTTCTCGACATTTTCAAAACCTAAATCTAGAGTTTAATAAATTACAGCTTTTGAATAAAACAGTTACAGTTACATTGTAGCTATTTTATTTCAAAGCTTATTTACCTAGTTTCGTCCGGATATTACTTATAAAATAACTAAATCGACCTCTACCCATAAAGAGCAACACTTAAAACCTTTTTTTTACAAATAATTTAATATAAAAAATACTTTTTACAACCGACTTCAAACTCCCGCGCCAACTTTACAACAACAAGCACACGCTATACAAAGTACTTATTTTATTGTTGATATTTTAAAAACCGCTCGACCGATTTCGATAAAATTTAGATGGGATCACATGGGAAGTATGCTCTTTCAAATAAAAAAAGAATCATCCAAAAGAGTCAAAAGTTCTGCGGTAACAATTATAAAATTAAAAAAAAATACAGTCGAATCCTTCTCCTTTTTTTGAAGTTGGTTGAAAATAACATGCTAATCTTCCCAGAATGTAAGTTTAATAGAAGAAGTGGTTTTAGTTCCATGCACTATCTCAGTGAGCTTGTTCAAAGGCCCTTCCTTGCGATTCATTAGCATCCTCATTGATGCAAGTGGATTAGCACCTCTTTCCACTGATTGGCGAAGCGTGAGCTCGTCATTGCAACTAAAAAGGACCAGGGCCATCGACCATACTTACTTATACTTACCAATACTTGGCTGTACCTACCTACAAGTAATATAGTTATTTTAATGACTATGTGAATAACTTGAGTAAAGAGCCTAAGAGGCAAAGAGTCATATCATAATGTAAAAATCAGGAGAAGTTTCATGATGTTGTGAATATCTTACTTAACAAAACGGAAGTAAAATATAGATTAAAACTAATAAATCAGTGTCTTTTTTTTTAAATCCATCATTAAATGACTGAGAAATGACGATTTAATAGTTTAATTAATTAATGTACACCGATTGCTGTATCTTAATGGAGTGAGAAATTTTGTGAGTGAGTTTTAATACCTAGCCGAGATTCAATACTTCAAAATTATCTTCATACACAAATTAAGTGCTTTTAACTCACGTTAAGTCCATTTATTTCTTTTATTCGGCTCTATAAAGTCGGTTGATAGGGAATTATGACTTCACGTCTTCCGTCCAAAGTTCCATAATTTTTTCATTTGTTGAGAAATTTGAATGATTCTTTCATATTTTTGTTTTATTTTATCTTAATTTATATAATAAATAAAAAAAAGGTAAACTTCTCCGTTTCAGACTTGGCTGTAGTAATTGAGAGTACGGATGGAAAATTAAAGATTTAAATGAATCCAACATAGAAAGTAGAAACGCCCCTTTGTGGGCTGTATCTAAGGTATGCCTAAATCTAAATGTGTCTTATGAGTTGACCTATTATAGGTTGCCTGGAAGATATTACTCATAGTGATAAGGCCGTCTAAGTTACACCGTAGCAAGTTGTAAATTCTGTCACGATTCGTGTTACCTCTGTTTTGTCATATGTTGTGTGTGTCATTTACACACAAACATGTAATAAAGTGTTTTTACTTACTTACTTACTTACCTATGTATTAGATACATATTATTTTATTACACTTTTAGTTATTTTTTACAAACAACAAGGTATGTAGGTACTACTATCTACAAAAAAATATTTTATCATTTTCTTATTTTAATTTATAATTTAATAATAATTTAAATAAAATAAAAATAAATAAATTACCTATTATTGTGATTTCTATCTACCTATATTCTACCTATATTTTCTATAATAATGTTGTGTACACATCCTTAGGTTTCTTGCTTGGATCCTGTTTTGAATTTCATGTATTTTGACGATGTTTTGGTGGCAACCTGTTTTGTGTACTTTTGCAATAAGATAAATAAAATAAAATAAATTAATAGAATCTAAATCAGACCAATTATTCTGCAGCAAAGTACTACTACTTATCCGCTATTCAAGGGAATCACTCTACTTCTTCTGCCATTCTCCATCCTAAACCGAGAATGATTAGCATGCTCATTACTGTAAGTAGATTAGCACCTCGTAGCACTTGCTGGTAAGCGTGAGAGCGTCGTTAAGCTGTAAGGACGACTAAGTGTGTCAAGGGACAACAACGACTTGTGCGAAATTATTTTCAAATATTTTTCAGTAACCAGTTTACTTAGGATCAATCCATTAGCATGCATGGTAGGATCGGTGTCCTTCATCTGTACTAATATTATAAATGCGAAAGTTTGAATACATGGATGTATGGATGGTTATTTGTTACTCAGTCACTGGAATAACACATAGGCTACTTTTTATCCCGGAAAATTAAAGAGTTCCCGCGGGAACGAAAAATCTTTTTAGGTGATACGGTATGGTCATGTATCACGTAAACCAGAAAGTTACAAGATTCTACATCACTCGGAGCAGAAAATGGCGGAATATCAAGTTGGTAAGTTGTCACTTAGCCAAGCTAAAAATAATGGACCTCAGCACAGGTTATACGTTACGTTATCCGAAACTAAAAACTCGCAGCTGCTAGAAAGCAATGGCTGCGTGTAAATACCGAAATCTATACTTAAAATAAAACTGTAACTGGAAAATTTCTGTACATTTAATATATTCTGAAAATTTTAATCGGGGTATGCTTTACTATCGATACTGAGCCCAAAAAATATTTTTATTTAATTTTTGTCTGTCTGTCTGTCTGTCTGTATGGCCGCGCATCACGCGAAAAGTACTGAACGGATTTAAATGAAATTTGGTATAGCGGTAGCTGATACTCCGGGTCAATACATAGGATACTTTTTATTCCGATAGAAAATAAGGTTCCTCCAGGATAGGGGTTTTTTGTTGATTTTACTCCATAACTCAGTCAAATCTGAATTGATTTGAATAAATCTTTCTTTATTAGAAGGTATGTATCATCAGGTAAGTTTTGCCCAATTTTGGTGAATATTTGATAAATTTTATCAGAGATAGAGGACAAAACTCCTCAACAGATACCAGCAATTCACTTGATTAGGACTTAATAATATCTTTTTGGTGGCTTTGAAGGAAACAAAATTAATTTAAAAAAAATTGCGACCAAGTGTCAACATCCGTCACATAATTTGACACTGCAGGGCGACCGCGTAACTTTTGCATCAATCATTGATACATCGCAATCACCTCTGATTGGTTAACATTTTCCACTATTGGACGAAATCCATTGACGCAGCCAGAATACCATAAATTCAGCCAATCGGAGGGGATTGCGATGTATCAATGATTGATGCAAAAGTTACGTGGTCGCCCTGCTGTTTACATTGGTATTTCCATAATATTTCGATGCCATATGTTTGCCTGTGATATGTGCCTGTGATACTTAATTTCGTGTATTAAAAATGTCGTGACTCAATTATGCCGAACCGTTTCTTCTTCTGAGTAACTAATTATTTTAGTGTATGGTGAAACAGAGAATTTGACAGTTCGAGAGAATTCTTGGTTCGGTGAGCGCGCTATATACTAACCGCTTGAAACGATCAAGCTGCTGCAATAAAGAACACCATATTGATGCGTGTTGATGGGGAAAATGTGCAGTACAGCTCCATCAGTGCCTTTAATTCTGCTGTGAAACCTAAGTCCACCAAAATTATACAATGGCAGTTGGCACCCAACAAAAGTGACGACTCTACAGCGCAACGTTATGGCGTTAAGCGGACGTGTTGACAGGGTGCGGAGTCGGACAACGCGTCTTTATTCCTGGAATACCTCTTATCCTGTTTTAATGTTATAGTGAGGAGCAAGGCCTATTTTATTAACGCCACTTTATGCGCAAGAATAACGATCGCAAACGAAGTCAAAGGTACAGCTTGACTTGATCTTTTATTATTATAAATGCGAAAGTGTGTCTGGCTTTCTGTTATCTTTTCATGTCTCCAACCATCATGCCTCCAACCACTATTATATATTTTAGCTCTATTTTTTAACGTTCGGCACAGATTTAGCTTTCGTCGTTCGTTGAGACAGGCATAGATAACCTATATATAGGTTATGAATTTCCGGCATAACAATTTGAAAATTGAATTTAACAATATGAAATTAAATTATAAGAAATTGTGGAAATATAGTTAAGTAAACATGAGCATCTGCTTTGTATCAACAATTTTGTTATTGTGTTTATAATGTGCATATCGGTTAGCAGTTATCTTTAGCATCAATAAACTTCAAGTATACGTAAATCTTAACTTATTTCTTAATGTCTTGGCTGTAAAATATGTTAATAGTTAATTCGGTTAAGCACAAACCTACTAATCTTACTTCTTACCATCTTACTAATATTATAAATGCAAAAGTGTATTTGTTTGTTGGTTTGTCCCTTAATCACGTCGCAACAGAGTAACGGATTGACTTGATTATTTGCATAGTTGAGGACCTGGAGAATGACATAGGCTACTTATTATCCCGGAAAATCAAAGAGTTCCCGAGGGATTTTAAAAACTAAATCCACGCGGACGAAGTCGCGGGCATCAGCTAGTACTTATTAATAAGAGCTTTGACACCTAATCAGACTTATCCTACATATCCTGGTCTGCCAATCCGCATTTGGCCAACGTGGTGGACTATGGCCAAAACCTTTCTCTTTCCGAGATGAGACTCGTGCTCAGTCTGTAGTGAGCCGGACGCCGTCAATGGGTTGAAGTAGGTAAGTGAATTATCCTGATATAAATCCAGTACAATCTTGTCAACAATAACCTAGTCAGTATTAAATTCCTCACGATACAATATAAAAGGTATTCCTACCTAAAAATAGTCGTAGCATTTCAATAAGCCAGTGTAACAATGTCGAAAGGTAACAGGTCGCGCCCAAACAAACATAGATTACAAGCTACAAGCGAGCGTGCAAACATACAAACAGCTCGGACCTTCATTCGGAATTCTCAAAAACGCCGTTGTCTTGCTTACACCAATATTTACCCTGGACAGTTATTGGCGAGTACGCTCGCGTTGGAAAGTGTAACGAAACATTGCATTAATTTACTAGATGATGCCCGCGACTTCGTCTGTGTGGATTAAGGTTTTTGATTCCCGCGGGAAATCTTGAATTTTCCGGGAGACAAAGAGGCTATCCATGTCTTCGTCCTTATGGATTCAAGTTTTTTTAAATATCCATAGGAAATCGTATTTTCTACGGTTAAAAGGATACGATATCTGTGTCTCTGCGCTAAGTCGGTTGTGAATTTGAGGCGTAAAAAAGTACCGAAAACCCACTTTCAGTTTTAATTTATTAAATACAGTCTTACTACTTTATACCACTCCTGTCTCCAAAAGTACGTAGTTGTTAGATGTTATTCACTTTGAAATAGAGTCCGCGGATGGCCACGATTGTACAGAGACAGAGCATTCAATTTTCCAAGAACGTTTACATTTGGTGCATGCAAAAGTGAAAATCGTACGTCCTCCTAGTCACAAATTGTGACGGCCAGTCTGTAATGGTCAAAGGTTTCCAAATACGCGACGTTTTCTTCTTATTCCTAGTAAAACGTTTTTTGCCGTAGATAGGGACTATCAAAATATGTATTTCTATGTTTTATAATGATTTGTTTTATTACAACTGTCACTGTTGTTTTATGCACTACAAAAACGATTAAAAAATGTAGGTGATGAAATAAAATTCTCATCTCAGAAAATGAAACATTTTTTAATCGTTTTTGTAGTGCATAAAACAACAGTGACAGTTGTAATAAAACAAATCATTAAAAAACATAGAAATACATATTTTGATTAATGCCTATACGTAAACTCCCTATTCGTTTTCACAATTTCTTTTACTTTTTAGCAAAAATATTCTGTATGAACTGAGCAGTAGTTTAAAAAGTACATCATACTTCATTTGTTTTTCTTGACATACCTATTACATACCTATACGAAAGCAAGAGTTGGGCGGAAATGGCTAAGGTAGGCGTAGGGCGTATAAGAGAAAGCGAGGAGACTTAAATTAGCTTTCCTTTCAAGCTCATATAAAACGAGGGTTCGCATTTTAATAGATAATTTTTGTTTAAATTATCAATGCTTATCTTAAAATATGAAAGTGATAGGAAGAATTGTATTTTCACCTTAATTTTCCTAGCCTGCTTTGTTTCATTGCTACATGATGACATGAAAAAAAGCTTAGAAAATTAATATTGATATTACCTATTTTTCTCAACTTAGTATGCATGATTCAAAAATTTAAGGATATGAAGTATCACAGTAGGTATGTATAAGGAACATTCTTAGTTGCCTTTGTTCAGACATCAGAGTAAAACTCAAAAATTATTTATCCATACTAATATTATAAATGCGAAAGTTTATGTCTGTCTGTTAGGGGTAGATTGTATCCCGGGAAAGGACATAGGCTACTTCTTATCCTGGAAAATTAAGGAGTTCCCGCGGGACTTAAAAAAACTTAATCCACGCGGACGAAGTCGCGGGCATCATCTAGTCCATACTATCCATACTAATATTATAAATGCGAAAGTGTTTCTGTCTATCTGCTACGCTTTCACGGCCCATCTGTTCAACCCATTTTGATGAGATTTGATACAGAGATAGTTTGTATCCCCGGGGAAGGACTTAGGCTACTTTTTATCCCGGAAAATTAAAGAGTTCCCGCGGAATCAAAAAACCGTAATCCACGCGGACGAAGTCGCGGGCATCTAGTATTATATATGTTTGAACTTTATGGCCGCTTTCTCTTATATACCTTAGCCCGTTCGTAATTAGACACCCTAGTCTGAAAACCAGGGACGGAACATAGGGAATACAAAATGAGTCAATTCGCCATAACCTCTGATGAAACGTTTGAAGCGATAAATTAGCCGCGGTCGGCTTCAGAAGCTAAGTAAGATTGGATCCCTTGTGTCGTCGTGATGGGGTAACGGGGTTGAGGTAATTCCACTCCCTTTGATACGTGCGTTGCTTTGTGAGTGACCGTGAAAATAGGGGTCATTTTGAAAAAAAACATTCCTTATCACCACTCATATGGCGTAACTCATGAAATAAAACGCGGATTTGCTTGACTCTTATTTTAATTAAACTTATTATTTTAGATAATTTTACATTAATGCTACTGACAAACGTGGCGGAGTTCGGAGACAAAATGAAGGAAGTATATACCATAGATGACAGGTTGACAAAAGTCTATGAAGTTTGGGATGCGTTCAATTTATCCAACAGTAACAATGAGGGTGGTATTGGTAACAATATTGGAAGAAATTACATGGAAGTGAACTTACTTCATTATATTATTATCGGTAAATGATTCCTAATAGGTCTTCGTGCTCTTTTCCCCATTTCAATTGTAGTCGAGGGACAAAGCGAGCGAAAACATGATCATCTGATCATCTGTACCAAGACGACAAGCCTTGTAGTCTCGCCTCTTTTTCGTGACTTGATACTGATAGGAAATAAATTTCTTCTGGCCTGCCTTCCCAAACCGTGGTTTATTCTTAGTATCGAAAGTATGATTTTAGTTAGGGGTTAACTTACTGTAACCAAGAATATAACTTGTCACTTTATGGCTGGATTAAAAGCCTTCACACCTTTCCAACAAAGAATTATTGGAAACAGCTCACAGCCACGGACCGATTATCACATATTTTTCTCGACGGAATAGGCATGTGGCTAAGCGCCAAACAATTCAGAATAGACATAGAAATTACCATGAGTAGATATATGGAGTATGATGAGTAGATGGCTTACTATAGATCAGCTTGCGTTATTGTACTTTGGCAGGTAGGGTTTCACTTATTTCCTTTCTTTAATTGCTAGAAATATAGTAGGAATTTTACTTAGAAGTGATGATAGCCTAGTGTCTGATCAGATGATCGGGGTTACAGAAGTTAGAGGTACGTACCGATACCGGAGCTTACTCTTCGGAGCTATAGTTTCGTTATGAGCCATTAAAATATATCAGTTGCCGTAACAGGTGAAGGTAAACATCAAGAGGAAAACTGTAGGCTTTAGAGTTTGCCGAAATGTTCTCAAAGGTCTGTGGAGTCTGATAATCCGAACTTGGGGCCAGCTTGGCAGACTATGGCCTTAACTGGGTGACAGTTCTAACTTATTCTGAAAGAAAACCTGTACTCAGTAATTCAATAATTCGTAGAGTGTTGAAAACAGGAGAAATGGATATAAGTACCTAGAGACTAGAGATAGAAATAGATGTAGCTATAGTAGCCGCACTACGAAGAAAATTGTTGAACTATATTATCTATGAATATTTAAAGTAGCGAAAATCGGAGAAAACGGTTATCCATGAATTAAGCGCAGCATTATATATCACTTCTACTATCACCAATATTAGAATTCTAAGGGTTCATTATTTGTACCTTGACGTCTCGATACGATGCTAGATACGATGTCAAACATCATAAACTCGTGTAAGTTTCCCCGAAGTAACATATCGTTAGCACTGACCCGCGAAATGGCCGACTTGTGACAACCTCAGGGCTTTACTCAAAATTCTTCGACATTTCATAGAAATAAAGATTAGTGAAGTGTCACCACTTAAAATAACCCAAGATTACTTTAGAGCGAAAATATTCGAGGGATAGGTCAGGATTGTGAGATATTATTCGGAGAAACGTCCACGTTGGAGGGAAAAACGTTACACCCTGTCGCGCTAATGTGCGTGCTCCAGAAAAAAAGTATTGTACGTTGTTCACCTTTCCGCTCAAAACCAACTTTCGGTCATGAAGAAAGTAAAGCTTATACTTAAGTTTATATTTGAAGAATAGCACAAAAAATGGGAATCATGAAATTTTGAGCTTAATAACAGTGATGTTTGTCTTACAAAAGGCCGGTTTCTGAATTGAATATTTCATGTTGAGTCTGTCTCAAAGACTACTTAAGGACTAATTAAGCAAATTTTTGTTTCAGAATTGATATTGTGTAAGGTTTGAGAGTTGGAGCTTGCTGTTTTTGCTTGAATGCCTAATTACCGCCCCATTAATCGGCCCAGTATCAATTCAGAAACAAAAAATTGCTTAATTAGTTCTTAAGTAGTATTTGAGACAGACTCAACATGGAAACCGGCCGTAAATCTCCCATTGAAGTCCCTCTATAAAATCGCAGGAATTAAAGTCGACTAAGTCTAACAACGACTTGTATAATATTGAATTTTTATTACAAGTTGGCTTATTTAGTTTACACGTCTTTATATCATGGGTTTTTATTTATTTGTCTTTTTAGAACGAACCAGTGGTATCCCAGCAGGTACGGACAACAAATCCGCATTGCTAATTATTATAAGGAGCCTTACACACTAACATGGCGGGACAAAATGACCAGACTTGGACGTGTCACAGAAATTGTTGTGTGAGGTCTCTCGTGCGGTTTTGCTCTCGTTCGTTTAAAAAATATTAGAGACTAGATGATGCCCGCGACTTCGTCCGCGTGGATTGAGTTTTTTGCTTCCCGCGGGAACTCTTTAATTTTCCGGGATAAAAAGTAGCCAGTGTTTTTCCGAGTCCAGACTATAATCTATCTCTGTGCCAAATTTCATTCAAATCCGTTCAGCCGTTTTGGCGTGATTGAGTAACATCCATCCACCCATCTATCCATCCATCCATCCATCCAAACTTTTGCATTTATAATATTAAGTATAAGTATTAAGTACAGATACAATGCTCTCTGTTGTTCTCGTAGGTACTTTACAATCACTCAACGGACTTTTTGAAGAACCAAATGTAGTCAAAACTACTCGGCATACACTGACAAGAGTGCGATGGGTACATGTGAAACGTATTGACCATACAAGAGCCCCAATCCACGCGGACGAAGTCGCGGGCATGGAGCTAGTTATTAAATAATAGTATGAATGTGGCTGCCAAGATCGCAGAGTTACATTGGTACAAATTTGCCACGTCAATATTGTTAAATGTTTTCAAAATGATTCATACAAATAGAGCTCGGTAAAATAAAATTTAAATATGCCACCGGCTAATGATCGGGCTATGTGTAGACACGACAAATATTGGTGGATGCACTGGTCATTTGTAACAATTTGTAGAAAAATGGGTAAAAGTAGGTTAATAACACTGTTTATGGAAAACGAACTCTAGGTACCTGTGTTAAGACAGCAGATACCTAACAATTACTGCCTAGTATCTACCCGGGATAAACCCGGAAAATTAAAGGGATCCCGCGGGAACCAAAAACCTAAATCCATGCGTACGAAGTCGCGGGCATCAGCTAGTTCACAAATAAATAAAATTGAATCGTTATAAACATGATGGTATCAAATACGTGAACCACCGAGCTTTCAGTGTCAGCACTATCGGGCATCGAACCCGCTATCAAGTCTACAATCAAGTCGACATCAAGTTGACTATCAAGGTACTGCACTACTGTTATCGGCTATCGATTTGCCATCTCTATGTTTACTTTTGTGTTATGTCTGGAAGATTATGATAAATCGTTATAAGCAGTGGTGTTACTCAATATGTTTGATACATACCTACTTAATTTTTTGTTTATGCCTACTTTTTACATTGAACTTAAAAAAAAGTTAAGCTAAATAGTTTAGCTACTTATTTAAATTTTTACGAAGTAGGTATATATACGAATCGCCTGAGTAAGAATTGATTGCCGAAATACAAACCGATATATACGCAAAGTGGGCTGCACAGTGCCTCTACGGTTGCACATGTCAATAAACATATGTATTATTTCAATATGTTCATGTACGTAGTGCATTGCCAGTGATGACATAATATGTCATCCATAATACTGAAGAGCCTTCGGAGTTTCTCGCCATCATCAAAACAGTAATAAGAAGCTCCATAGAAAACTAGAGTAACCTACATATCTCAACGGATTGTAAATCTGTATGACATAGTTTCGTTTCGCACGGGTGGTATATTAAGATTTTGTCCGTACTCGATGTCTTCATGCTCATGAAACTGGCATCAGGTAACCTTTCCTTATGAAATGGTAATGTATGTGTAGGTATATAAATGTAATGTGTGTGCTATATACTTGTATGGAGCACGTCGCAATGCTGAGGTCGGGGCTCATCGCGCGAGGCGTTCCGCGCCATTGCGTACCGCCATCTTGTGCCGAGAGGTACCGTTAGAAGAATAATTTAATATAAAAAAATATTTTTAAACAACCGACTTCAAACTCCCGCGCCAACTTTACAACAACAAGCACACGCTATACAAAGTACTTATTTTATTGTTGATATTTTAAAAACCGCTCAACCGATTTCGATAAAGTTTGTATGGGACCACTTGGGAAGTATGCCCTTTCAAATAAAAAGAGAATCATCCAAATCAGTTCACCCAGTCAAAAGTTCTGAGGTAACAAACATGAAAAAAAAATACAGTCGAATTGAGAAACTCCTCCTTTTTTTGAAGTCGGTTGAAAAATAACATCAACTTCAACTCATTATTACTTTAAAAACCGGAGCGAGTTAGTGTTATTACATAAAAGAATACCTAATTGAGAGGGACCTATTCCTCACCTTTGATATTTTTTAGAATCCCTACATTTACCAAATAAGATAGGATAACATAAACTAAGTAGGTACTTAAGTAGTAACTAGCTGATCCTACTACGATTTCAGATGAATGAATATTTTTATTTTTTGGTAAGTTACCGTCACTAGAGTGTCCGCGGACAAAGTTTCTTATTTCCAAAATTAACCTTTTTTTAAATTTACTATTAAGTTAGCCCTTGACAGCGATCTCACCTGATGGTAAGTGATGATGCAGTCTAAGATGGTAGCGGGCTAACCTGTTAGGGGCATATTAAACTTCACACCATACCCCTAATCGGCATCTTACAACGCTAAATCGCTTGGCGGCTCGTCTTTGCTGGTAGGGTGGTAACTAGCCACGGCCGAAGCCTCCCGCCAGGTAACTTTAACAGGCAAAAAATTTACTTCAGGTTCGACTGGGCGGATTTACTTCCCATCAGTACATCGCTTATCAGGCCAAATATTTTCGAAATCATCCGCGAGCCGGTTTTGGAGTTTTTTTCGTTTCGTCGCTCGCCATCTCAGTTGAACAAACAATGACAAGTGTACCTACCTACGGTTCAAGGAAACACCGATTCAGAAAATGGCATTTTTCGGTAGCTATCCGATGGTTATTCGCGATAAATTCATTGATTTGTCTTCTTTTATATATTGACTAGCTAATGCGTGCGACTTCGTCCGCTTGGATTGAGGTATTTTTGGTTTCCGCGGGAACTCCTTTATTTTACGGGACAAAAAGAAGCCTGGCGTGTTATTCCAGACTAACTGTAAATCTCTGTGCCAAATTTCATCCAGATCCGTTCAGCTGTTCTGGCGTGATTGAGTAACAAACATCCATCCAATTTTATGCATTTGTAATTTTAGTGGGCTACTGATTATCCCAGAAAATTAAAGAGTTTTCGCGGGAACCAAAAATCCTCAATCCACGCGGACAAAGTCACGGGCATCAGCTAATCCATACTAATATTATAAATGCGAAAGTGTCTGTCTGTCTGTCTGCTACGCTTTCACGGCCCAACTACTCAACCGATTTTGATAAAATTTGGTAGGTAGGTACAGAGATAGGTTACATCCCAGGGGAGGACATAGGCTACTTTTTATCCCGGAAAATTGAAGAGTTCCCGCGGTGATCAAAAAAATGTATCTGTTCAACCGATTTTGATAAAATTTAGTACAAGGATAGGCTGTATCCCGAGGGAGGACATAGGCTACTTTTTATCCCGGAAAATTTAAGAGTTCCCGCGGGAATCAAAAACATAAATCCACGCGGAATCGCGGGAATCATCTAGTAACAAATATTTTTAAAGTCAAAGTTTGTATCTTTTTAAGTAGGTGCCTATGTACTATGTATGTTTGGATGTTGCTCCATATAACGCGACGATTTGGCTGAAATTTAGAATAGTCATAGGCGGAAAATTAAACAGACACGGATCAAAAAATGGTTTTAATATAAAACAATTCACCCAAAACAACATCAGACGTCCCCAATACACGGCGGCTTTTTCCTCCCGATAAGAGTGTTTGCCCGCCGGTTCCGGGATGTCGCGGCTGTTATCTAATGATAACTGATAAGGACACCAACCCTCGCTCGTTTCTTGTATCAGGTGATGTTTATGTGCTGTTTATTACACATTTTATTATACGAACATACATTTAAATCTATTAATTTATTCCGCAGGAGAACCAGAGTCATCGATATAGCCCGAAGAGTTGCGAAGCGGAAGTGGCAATGGGCGGGGCACATAGTTCGGAGAACCGATAGACGTTGGGGTCCCAAGTTACTGGAATGGCGACCCCGCACTGGCAGGCGTAGCGTCGGTAGACGGTGGACGGACGACATCAAGAGTCGCAGGGAGTCGCCGGATCCAGGCGGCGCAAGACCGTGGCTTGTGGACGACCCTACAGGAGACCTATGTCGAGGACGCAGGACGTCTATCGGTTGACGACAACGACGGCGACGACATTTAAATGCCTCTTTTGGTCTAGAGGTTAGTACATTCGACAAAAATGACAAGTTCCTGGATTCGATTGTTGGGTCAGATCAAAAATATTTAGGTATTGGGTTTTCCTGTCAAGAAATTCTCAATATACTTTCGACTATTGTGTTTTCATCTCTCTCTCTGCATCGTATTCCTCATAATGGAGGGTCGTGACCCCTTTCCATTAATCAAATAATGGTAAGAGTATTTGGTAAGAGTATTGTGATAATAATGCGTTAGGTTCCCAGGTCCTTCCGTATACGACTCGGCTAAGCGTGTTTAAAGTTTAAAATCTTGGGTTTTGTAACGATTATTATCAGATGTTAGTGATAATAACCGGGACCGACGGCTCGTGCTCTCCGAGGCGCAGAGGAAACGAAAAGGCCAAAATTTTAACCTCCAAATTCGGTCACCCATCCAGTTACCGACTTGGGTCAACGTTGCTTAACATTCGCAATCGACTGTTAAGCGTTGTCACAACTAGGCCACTCGTCCCCCATCCTTGTGTTTTCATACAAACATCAATAATAATATATTATATTGCCTCGTTTCTGAAACAGCGTTTACACACTGGCCGGCACTTATCGAACGCATGGGGACATTATTTATACTAAAGCCTTAAAATTGTTATCGAAAACATTCACAATCCCATTATTTACAAGTGTTACACGGATTATCTATTCCAGTTTTTACATGAGCACTTATTATATTGGGCAATATACCTAGTTGAATCCATACTAATATTATAAATGCAAAAGTGTGTCTGTCTGTCTGTCTGTCTGCTACGCTTTCACGGCCCATCCGATTTTGATGAAATTTGGTACAGGGGTAGGTTTGTATCCCGGGGAAGGACATAGGCTACTTTTTATCCCGGAAAATTCAAGAGTTCCCGCGAGAATCGAAAAAACTTGGTCCACGTGGACGAAGTCGCGGGAATCATCTAGTACAAAATAAAATGCTTTATTTATTACCTCTCCGAGCAATAAGACAGTTATCATATAGCTCAGAGGGAATAAAATTATCCGACTTTATTAATCAGTTTTTAATTTCGACTTAAGATTTTTAAAAAAATATTTCACTGAGTGCAAATAACTTATTTTCTACATTTTTCTATAATCAAATCGTTAACTAAGGTATCCTATGAAGGATGATTACATAGTATTTTTTTTAATGTGTACGGTATTTAGTTGTACCTGTTTAGTGTTTAAAATGATTGACCGTAGACCTGTGAATGGTACAGGACCTTAAGCAACATCTAAAATTATTTTACAAAATCTCAGAAACTTTTGTTGAAAGCCGGATAAAAATTCATCCATTATGAAAACAGAATTGGACGTAATCTGATTTTCTAACAATTCAATCACAAAGTCAGAATAAACATAAGGCAGGATCAGCGAAGTACTCCATTAAACGAACATCGCGGAAATTTTTAAAGAAAATTTGCACAAATTACCGATCTCCTTAGAAACGTCCTTCTTGGTGAAAAAAAAACTTTTTTTAATTCAACCTTAATTGCTGGACGGACTGTTTATGCAGTAGACTGCCATCATTCTGATTTATTACTATTTTAACGTGAAAAATAAGTCACCGAAAAAGGTATAATTATACTTATTAGAGAAGCATCAATCGGGTAGGTTATTTTTGCTTAACTTATATGTTTGTCGATAGTTCCTTGTTGGGATGATAATAAGCCGCATTTAGGTACTAGTTGCGACTTTCCACTGAATTAACCTTTAGTGAGCCAGTTTACTTTGAACCAATAGGAAATAGATCACATTCAAGATGAGAATGAACATATGAATAATACACATTTCATAGTCAGTCTGGCTGACGTAGAAGATACATTGCATCGCACCGTTGCAAAAAGGCTCGAAAAAGATCGTCAGCTTTCAATAGGTACTTACTTACTCAAATAAATAAATCTCGGCTGCGGTGTATAGATATTATCAATGAGAAGGTATTAATCTGAACTAATGCTATAAATGCAAAAGTGTGTCTGTCTGTTTGTCTGTCCGTCTTTCTTCCTGTCTGCCTGTCTAAAACGTTTTTTAGTTTGTTGCATCAATTTTGACGAAATTTGGTACTTACAGAGATAGGTTACACCCTGGGAAATGACCTAGGCTACTTTTTATTACTTCTTCTTTTCTTCTTTCTTTCTAGTATAACTATTCACGTTGTGATACACGATATCGATATACATTTCGGCAATGAAGGTACGTCGCCTAATTTTATGACGGCGACGGTGATGAAAAAGCTCTTCCTATTTAAATTAAAGTTTAAAAGCTTGAAACAGTTTTCTGTTTACTGAGTGAATACGTAGGTACTGCATAAAGCGGTCCAATTCGCGTCGTGATTAGTCCGAGCGATTTTTTCCATTCAATTGAACTTATGAAAAGTCCAACGACTGTAATCATTGTTTGATCTCATTACACAACCAAATCTAATAAATGAGTAATGAAGTTGCTTGTACTTTCCTGAAAAATATTTGAGTTAATTTTTTTACAGGAAAATTTAAGTGGAATGTTTTAGTTTGGATTTGTAATACCTGACTTCTGCAATCCTTTTTATAATTGAAGCTTAGGTACATACTTAATATTAATAATTGATGTTTTTGTTGCTTTTTGTACCCAAGAACAAGAAAGATGCTTATAAGTTTTACCCACAGAACAGGGAATAGGTCACAGACCATACAACCATTACTACTCGGTGGAATAGGCAGACTATAGGCAGATTCCATATGGGTTATAGTATTCTCTTGTTCTGTGGTTTTTCGTACTTAAGGTGAGTTTTAAAATACACCTAAGGCAACGTTCACGTACGGTACGTACGTAAAACATAGTTGACAAGTATAAAGTCAAATTTCGAAATTCATTCCAAAAACATTTACTCATAGAGTATGTCATGTTTATCCAAGTGCGCTTTATTTTAAAAGCTTTCAAAATTTCTTAAAAAAATAAAATAAAATGCTATATTGTACTTCGTCAATCATCCTCATTCCATCACACTCAATCGCCCGAGTCGGGTATAATAGTAGGTATATTTCTACCTTTTACTAGTAGTTACTAGTTTATAGGAACTATGAAATCAAAAGGAGTATTAAATCTGAGTGCAAAACGGAGTAAGGACGCTCTCCGACAATAATGAGCCAACAATCTCTGTTAGCATAGGGACGTCCTACTCAGCTCTAGTTGCATGGCTAACTGTTAAAGTTACGTTACGGTTAGCGTTAAACTTTGATCAGTCACAGGCATTTTTAACTTTATTTCTGGTGGCTTTTGCGACAAAGTATGGATCATGGATTTGACTCGCTCCAACAATGCTAAGGACAACGGTTACTTATGTACAACACATTGATATAATAATTGTAAATGAATTATAGAAAGAATGAATTAATGAAATAAAAAGAGCAACCACCGAGTTTCTTGCTGGTTCTTCTCGGTAGGGAATAGGGATGGCATTCCAAAACAGTGGTAGATTCACTCGACGATACAAAAGCACTTGTAATAAGTTTATTTGAACATAAAAAATATGAGTTTGAGCCACTAGGAACACTGATTTTCCGGGATGAAACTAGCCTACATCCGCATAGAAACTTACAAGCTATCTATGATAGACAGACACATTATCGAATTTATAACATTTTTTTAGAGTTACCTTTGCCTACCTGTTCGCTACAGTTTTCATAAATTCATCTATTAAGTGCAAGCGCACTTAATCTTCAGTCGACAAACATCTTGAAGGAAAACTTGACGCTAAGGTTTTTAATAACGCTCATAGCCTCTTGTAAAGCTTAATTATTTTCTTACTGGTAGTGGTAGGTAACACGGAACCAGCTTACATGACCCAGTTTCATAGAGCAGCTCCATAAACCTTCTCCTTCCTCTATATCTATTGGAACTTAAATTAAATTTGTTCAGAACTTTTGTGATAACCGATTTGCAGGCGCGGCTGGCTTTCCACATACATATTGATATAAAGCGGTGATTATGATAGCCTAGTAGTTAAGATACCCGACCTCCTACGGGGTCGCGGGTTCAACCTTCAACTTTTCGAAGTTATGTGCGTTTAAGAAATTAAATATACAGTATCAGTTGCGTGGTGGCGAATGGTGAATGAAATTATCGTGAGGAAACCTACACGCTTGAGAGTTCTTCAAATGTCCTCGAAGGTGTGTGAAGTCTGCCAATCCACACGTGGCCAGCGTAGTGCACTTTGGCCAAACCCTTGTCATTCCTAGAGGAGGTTCGTGCAGCTCAGTACTTAATGAGCCGGCAATGGCATTGATGGCATTTTTTTCCATTTGAATCGTATGATTCTATTAATGTAACTACTCTTAAATTTCATAAAGTAGGTAATCCATACTATTATTTTACCAATCGAAAAATAAATACCAGATAGACAGGCACCTATCTGTCTGTCAACTGTTCGGTACAGAAATAGGTTGCACTTTGCATTCCAGGGAATGAAATAGGATATCGCGGAATATCAAAGAGTAAAACCACATGATTTTCAAAAAATCCTTAATCTACGCGAACAAAGCAGCTGGTATCATCTAGTATTTCAATGAATTAAAGGCGACAAGTGTTGCGTAATTTTCAGACCATTATGATCACAGATTCAGGTTCATCGTCACGACTCGCGGACACGCACTTGGAGTATTGACTGTTTCCATTGCGCATGCCTCGTGAGCCCACCGCCGCACCGACGTAGGGACACTGGAAACGCGCAGCTAATCCTGGCATCAGCCGTTGTTGCCTGGAAGGAAATGTTCATCTGTTCCCTCATAATTTATAAACTACGACTTTCATAATTTGACAAATGAGGTATCGTTGGAAGCGTCTTGATCAACAAAGGCCTGTCACTTTGTCTCTTCTAGTGGTTAGTATCATGGCAACAGTGTAACGGCCAAGTCATACCAAGTTGTTAAGGATGCAATTACGTGCTGGGTCAGCGAGGATGATATGGCGACTTAGAATATCTCCCCTTCCTTTATACTTCATTAATTCCTTCATAGGTTATATACATAGTCTTGCCCTAAATATTGTTACAAAGAAAAAAACATTTTTTCTATTGCACGTAACATTTATTACTATTACAGTGTGTTAGTTTAATACATTAATATAAAACCATTAAAAATATATAAAGCTTATTCGAAGTGGTCTCCATTGGCTGCAATACAGTCCTTTAAACGTTGAGGCCAGTTATCAATAGAAGCACGCACTCTTTCCATGGGAAAATTCTTCACTGCCAATCGTATGGATTGTTTTAGGGACTCTAAATTATCATGGCATTTAGAGCAAGCCATACTCTCTAAAACTGACCATAAATCATAATCCAGCGGATTAAGATCGGGACTAGATGACGGCCAGTCTTCAGCTCTGATGAAGTCCGGAACGTTGGTTTCTAACCAAGACTGGGTGGATCGAGCTTTATGACCCGGCGCTGAGTCTTGCTGAAAGGACCATTCTTTGTTATTGAACATGGTGTTGTTAAGGGGCTTAACTACCTTCTCAAGAATGGTATCTTGATACACTTGTGCCGATGTTTTGATACCTTTTTCACAAAAGTATGGCTCAGTCACTCCTTCATAGCTAACACCCCACCAAACCATCACTGAAGTCGGATAATGCCCACGTTGTACTCTGTTGACTAATTGGGAAGCTTCCTTAGAGCTTTGAGCATAAATACGGTCATTTTGTTTGTTAAAATATTGCTCAATTGTAAAAAATTTCTCATCCGTAAACAAAATTTTTCTGTGACCTCCCTTTGCGTACCGCTTAAGTAGTTGTTTTGATTTTACCACCCTATTCTTTTTTAAATGATCAGTTAAGAAATGACCAGTGCGTCTCTTATAGGCTGCAAGTCCTAAGTCATCTTTTAAAATACGCGACATGGTTCTAGGTGCTATCTTCATCTCCCGAGATAAAATCTTTTGCTTTCGGACAGGATTTCTTCGAATTCTTTCCCTTACTGCTTTGATCGCCTTTTTCGTACGAACACTACGTGGACGGCCAGATCTTTTTCTGTCACAAACAGAGGAGGTTTCATTGTACCTATCAATAGCCCGGTACACAAACATTTGACTAATACCAAGCGTATGGAGAGTTTTAAAAATTGTATTTGGCTCCATACCTACTTTGTGTAATGCAATCACAGCGATTCGGTTCTCTTTATCACCCCACTCCATTTTAATATCACAAAATATGTTACAATGTATTGGCGCGAAAATGAGAAAACACAGTGATGAGTGAACAATCATATAAAAATGACAGATTCCAAATTCAAATGTAATATTTTGTTTATTTTTAATTGTAACAGTATTTATGGCCAGACTATGTACTTAAATAATAGGCAGATAATTATTGCTTTACTAGCTGATGCCCGCGACTTCGTATGCATGGTTAAGTTTTTTGATTCCCGCGGAAACTCCTTAATTTTCCGGGATAAAAAGTATGTCATATAGCCTAATATGTCACTCTCAAGGTCCTCAATATACCGTTACCGTTGCTCCGTTGCGGCGTGATTATACCACCAAACGTTAACCATCAAACACACTTTCGCATTTATAATATTAGTAAATAGTATATGATTCCATAGCATAGCTTGACTGCGATAATTTTGTAACGATTGTTTTTTTTATCTATTACAAAAAAATGAGCCCTTGACTGCGGTCTCTTCTGGTAGTACCTAAATGATGATGCAGTCTTATATGCTTGCAGGCTAAGCTGGTAGGGTATGGCAATTAATAAATTAATTAAATAATCAATCAAACCCATACCCCAATCCGATTCAATCTACATATATACCTAGTAGGTACCGGAACAGCTTATTCGCTTGGTGGCAAATATTTTCCGGTATAGTGGTAAGTACCTAGCCACGGCCGAAGCCTACCACCAGAATATAGGTGGTACAGTCCCGACTTGACGTGGACCTATGATTTGAACCTGGGAGCTTCCACAAATTGGGCCACAACACAATACACTGCACCAGGAAGATCGTCAGTTTGAGTTTGCATTTGCAATTATTTTATTAGAATTCTTATTAGAGCATTCAAAGAAACTAACTGTTCTTATTAGAAAATATCTGAGTTTTATAAAACGTAGAATCTTAATTATTTACGTATAAGTCTTCTAACTTTTGCTATGTTAGTAGTAGCACTCGACGCAGATTCGATTCCCTGATTGGTAAAATTTACGATACGTCATGTGAAAAATTTCTTGGACTGGTTTCGTAAGGTTTTATTTAAATTCGGCCTAGTTAATAATTAGAAGCAAATATAATTTTAATTTAACAATTAGGTAAATAGATGCGGCCTGAGTCCACCAACATACCTTGCATTAGATAAATACGAGACATTTATCAACCAAAGGTTATAAAAAAAGTTAACGAGCATCATTATAATACCATCGGCAGCTGCTCAAAAACAACGAAACAAAAACCAAACAATAAATCAAAAAGAAGAAACAATCCATTAACTCGATCTACAATAAAAAAGAACCCAGAGCCGCTATTGGTCTGGCGGGCAGAAGAAAAATGTAGCTCGAATTTGATTGGCCGAGCGCCGACTCGCTTCGTTCGGAAACTCGATACTTTTTAATAATGGCTCCTTTAGCTAATGCGATCGCCTTTTATATCCCTGTTAGTATTTTATTACATAGCCCAAATGCGTTCTGGAGTGCCGGCTGTGGGAAGAAGCCGGTTGCTTCGGATTTTTGCGGTTGGATTTAGGATACGGGAA
Organism: Erebia epiphron; assembly: GCA_963932025.1. NCBI lineage: Eukaryota > Metazoa > Arthropoda > Insecta > Lepidoptera > Nymphalidae > Erebia > Erebia epiphron. Next base: position 7,640,222 of record OZ009946.1, read on the forward strand.
GTTGGGTTTCGGGAAGATAATCCCGCGGTTACCGTATGTGTATTACGGCAATTTATTGGAATAGGGGCAGCGATTTAATGGAATAAGAGGGTGGAATTATGTTGGAAACTGATATTAAGTATGTATGTATGGTATGTAGGTATCTTGTTTCGGCTGTGTTTCCTACTCATTCATCGTGCGTTTATTCTCGTAAGTATACTTAGGTAGGCCCGTATTAAGAAACCGAAATCAACAAAGAACATGTTCTCAATTAGATAGATAAACAGATAGATAGAACAATTCTTTATCGCTACACAAACATCTTTCTTACTAATATTATAAATGCGAAAGTTTGGATGGATGTATGGATGTATGGATGGATGTATGGATGGATGTATGGATGGATGGATGTATGGATGTTTGTTACTCAATCACGCCACAACAGCTTAACGGATCTGGCTGAAATTTGGCACAGAGATAGATAGATAGATAGATAGATAGTCTGGAATAGCACATAGACTACTTTTAATCCCGGAAAATTAAACAGTTCCCGCGGGAACCACAAACCCTCGATCCACCCGTACGAAGTCGCGGGCATCAGCTAGTAAATATATAAAGTAAACACTAAAAAAGTACAGAAAACAGAGTGCGCAGGGGCGGTCTTATCACTAAAAGTAATCTCCTCCAGACAATCCATCCATTATGAACCTATAATAGGATCGGGATAGTGATTAGATATACCTACTTAGGGTCTTCATCATCTTAAAACCTAGAACCAATACTTGAGAACATGTTATCAGCTCATGTCGGCCTATTAATACCTACGGGCCTTTTAAGTTTTAACGGGAAGTTTGAGGAATTTTTCCGCACACATTAATTGTCGGACGTATGCAATAGGCGTTATTGCTCAGTAGGTACAAGAGTATTTCAAAATTAATTGAGTAAGTACCTGAGTGCCGGCTATCATAAGCCAATAAAACACTTGTGAATAAGAAAAATAAACAGAATATCATCGCATATAAAAGTAATTGCAATCGGGTTCTAATAGATAAAACGCAATAAATCTGAAAGCGTAATCATAAGGATGGCTGTAATCATACCACAAGCACTGTGCATCATTTGGTTAACTAAGAAATTACCTTAACTTTGTCTGTTAATTTGTTTGACAGATTATGTCCCTATGCTATATACTGGTTCCTATTAGGTTTAGGATACGTCTCTGTTATGATGATAAATTAATAGAATATGGTGGACTATAGGTATATATTGTTAGCCATTATGACCTTATGTTGTAGTCCAACCTTGACATACTTGCAAAACTGCTCCAAAATCTGAGAAGATAACTTTTCACTGTGCGTGTGTGCAATATTTTATAAAAATGTAACAGACACAAAAATAAGCAATATATATTATACCTACATAATATATAGGTGCGTTCAGTTTCACATGTTTAACTTTATAAAGTTTCGGTTCCATCATTGGAAAAAATATTAAGTAGCCTACCTACGTAATTGTGAAAACAGTCAACTGCATTTTTATCAACTACTTAATGCCGATTAAATACACAGACAAAACGATTCCTAATTTCACCTATAGAGTATAAAATACGCAAGATAGTACACGACACTCATTGATGGTGGTGTGTAAACAGAAATATCGACTATTCGATAACGGGGAGAATCGATACTGACCCCGCGATATGGCACTGGGCAAATAGCACGTAAGACGATTAAAAGTGTACGCGCCTCGACGAGCGAAACCATTCTTTTGTAATTCTGTGGATGGTTTTGAAAGCATTTTAAAAGCCCTTCAAGTTATGACTACAAATAAATATTATGTAAGTTAGTTTGCTTATCCGAAAGAGATAGTTGACTGAAAACACATCATCATCATCATCAGCCAATATGCATCCACTGTTGGACATAGGCCTCTTTAAGATTGCGCCAACTTTGCCTATCCTTGGCTGTCCGCATCCATTTGATGCCAGCCACTCTCCGGATGTCGTCGCTCCACCTAGCCGGGGGGCGCCCTACACTCCGTTTGCCGAGACGCGGTCTCCACTCTAGGACCTTGCGACTCCAACGGCCGTCGGTCCTACGACAAACGTGACCAGCCCACTGCCACTTCAACGTGCTAGCCTTGAGAGCTATGTCGATTACTTTGGTTCTTTGGCGAATTACTTCCTTTCGGATTTTATCCCTCAAAGAAATTCCGAGCATATAGCTCTTTCCATAGCGCGTTGAGCGACTTGAAGTTTGTGGACTAGCCTCGATGTCAGTGTCCACGTTTCGGCACCGTAAGTCATAACCGGAAAGAGAAGTCATAGAAAACACATAAAAATACAATTTTTTGTCATATTTTCCCGGTAACATTTCCTTCAAGTCTGTGTTTAATAAAAATAAAAGTCTATTGTTTAGTAATACTTATTTAGACAGGTGATTTTGATATGTCATTGAGGTTTTCCTTAATTTATATAGTCACCCTAACGTCGGAATATATCATAAAGTAGGTATTCAGACCGTTTGTAGAATAACAAATAATAAGGTCTTTTAAACCTTGACCAATAGGCATGATGACTGATATTGAAAAATGGTCAGATTATGTTCAGAAGTATCTACTATTTCGAAAAAATATCTTATTTCAGCAGAAAAATAAGATTTGGTAGATAAAATTGGCATTTGAAATTTAAATTTTAAAATTCACGCCAAAACGTTCGGCGGTGTCATGGCGTCGTTTGTGACGTCACTATTGTTTTTACCAATGTACTCTGTGCAGTGTGCAGTAAACAATAGTGTGATTGTCAAAGCTCGAAAACAAACAATTGTGACGTCATTAGCTTCTTGGTGTTTTAGCCAATATGGCGGATTGCTGTATTTTATAGTTTTATTTTATCAAAATAAATAGCAATCTCACTCGAAATAGAAAAATAAATAGATTTTTTATAATCCATGGATCCTATTTCATTGGATAAATTCATAATTTCATTGATTCTTGGTTACTGTCATCATGCACGCCTATTGTGAGGATATCCACATTTCCTTCTTCATACGGAATTATTTTTATCTGATGTGACAAATGACAATAATTATTGTATTTTCCTTAACCGAATAGCCATTTGGGCTTTTCGGAACTAAAAATAAATCAATGAGTCGAACATTGCTTAATTTTTAAAACCATATAAAAATAACAGTTTGGTTATCAATGTCAAAAGAATGTGATGTCGAGCCCACATGTCTCGTAAACGCCTTAATTTATATCTATTCATATCTTTACAATGAATGTTGTTATAGGAAGACATGTCTACAATGACTCTTCATACAAATATGTCACTCTTCTAGTACAATAATTTCACATGACCTATATACCTAGTAATAGTTTAACTATACAAATAATACACTAAGAGATAGCTGCATTTTTTGTAACTATCGCCTAAAAAGCTGATTCAGTATTAGGTGGGTGTAGGGCTATATTATAGGCTAGTGTATAATAACAGCCGGTTTTTAACAGTATTCCAATACTTCAAGAAATTGGTTTGAATGGAACGCTCTGTGTTGTCTATGTAATTCCAGTCACTTGTAAAGGTCGTGCCGTGACTTGCTTACATGGTTCTGTGAATTAAACAGATTTATAAAATTCATTTCTCACTATTCCAATAGCTACCTTGAATATAAACCAGTGCATGATTGGCTCGCAGTATAGGAATGCTATCAGAAACTGGAACAATGTTAACCCTTTATTGTACCTCTCTGAAATAGGTTATTGACCTACCGTTCGACAGTTTACAATATCGCTAATTAGATTACAATCCAACGGCCTTTGCAATCTTACGGAGACACATACATTTGTAAAGAACTATTTTTTAAAATAAAGACGAGGAGGACTATCTATACTAATATTGTAAATGCGAAAGTGTCTGTCGACTGTCTGTCTATTTGTCTGTCTGCTACGCTTTGACGGTCCATCTTTTCAACCGATTTTGATGAGATTTGGTATAGAGATAGGTTGTGTCCCGGGGAAGGACATAGGCTAGGCTTTTTAAAATTAAGGAGTGGCCGCGGGAATCAAAAAAACTTAGCGTGGACGAAGTCACGGGCATGATCCTCTATTTAAATATTAATATTATTACATTATTACACTATTAGTACAATAATAACTATTAAGTAATAAAGCTAACCTGAAAATATGCTGCTATACCTACTCGTGACTATATTGCCCTGAAAAGTAAATATTTTTACAAACACTATCTTGATAGTAGACCGGCGTTATCGATACAAATTCTAATGTTTGTCTGTCAATAGCAAATTCAGCTTTGTTTTGATGATTTGCTACATTTCGAGTAGAAGTTTAATCAACAATAATCAATATAGCAAATAGACGGGTGGTCTGAGGTGCCGAAATTGATGTTTTAATTGTCACTTGCGACTATGACGTACCTAATCAATTAACTACCGTATAACAGTTCAAATATTCTCAAATATTTGCGTTCATGGTAAGCGCTTGCTTACTTTTGCTTTGTTTATAAATTACTTACTACTGTGTGAGTATCATTCAAGTTTGTTTACTGGATATGTTTATTTGGACATTGTTGCTTTTGTATGATAGTTTTCTTAATGAGTAATAGTTTACCTCTTTCTAACCACACTTCCTATTATAGTTAAGGTAATACGTCAATTTCTGTAGCGTTTTAACTACTTATTATTTCCATGAATGTTTTAGATGGTACTTAAGTGGTGATGCAGTCTAAAATGGTAGCGGGCTAACCTGTTAGGGGCATGGCAGTTATTTAACCCAGGCCCCTGTTCGGTTTCTACGGCATTGTACCGGAACGCTAAATGGCTTGGCGGCACGTGTTTGCCGGTAGGGTGGTAACTAGCCACGGCCGAAGCCACCCACCAGACCAAACCAGGGAAAATTTTGAAATTATAAATTCCCAAATTGACCCTGCGGGTGATCGAACCCGGGACCTCCGTGCTCAACACTGCGCCACGGAGGTCGGAGGATCTGATTGACGACATGCTGTCCTTATGATTTCCTATCTAAGATGTGATAAATTAAACCATGATGTATTGCCTAACTTAAAGCAAAGCAGTATCAATTAATGTCTCTACTTTCGATCAAATACTCGAAGGCAGAGCGAGTAACTACTAACTTTTGTTGAACCAATTTTGAAGTTTTATTTTCTTTAATGGAACTTTAATATTGAAATGATTTTTTAAGTTTAATTACTTAGTTAGTTTAGTTGTGTTTAGTCATTTAGTTATTTATTGTTAGCTTTCATGACTTACTAATACATAATATTACTCAAAAAAAACTATATAGTGATTATGCATGCATTGACATGAGACCCTGTCAGCATGGCTAACATATTATTATAGTACACATTTGATGTAATATACAATATAATAGTATACCTAGTAAACAATAAAATTACATGGATATTTATTAACATAATTATGCTTGTTGATCATGTTATAGATGTCTATTCATTTAATATTTATCATTTGAATAGATTCTATTTGAACATAAACAAGTAAGTCCCTGAAAATAACTCCGCATTGGCAATATTTCCATGGACATTATACATTCTCTTTCCTAAAAATATATCTAGGCAAAATACTTCACACTCAGATATTCCACATGGGTGTTTCTATTTACACTGTTGCACTGGATAGTGACGTCATAATTAGAAAAATTCAAGATGGCCGCCGTCTCGGTCAACGCACCGCGTAGTGAGGAGGGTCATATTCTTAAGTGGATATGAAACAGTAAAGCAAACAGCATTGTGCAGTTATCAGAATTGTTTTTGATTAGCACTGAAAAGGTTATTCTAAGAACGTGTAAAATAATAAGTATCTAGAACTTGCAGCGTACAACTAGAAGTTCGAGAACTAGACAATGCAAGGGTCTTAGTCCGCGTTGATTAAAGTATTCGTCTAAGCTCTTTGATTTTAAGGAAAATAAATGTGTGATAAACTCCCCTTTTGTATGGTGAATAAAATATTTCACGAAAGTTCCAAATACTTATCTAATTTTTTTTTTTTTTTTTTATCCACTACAAGTTAGCCCTTGACTGCGATCTCACCTGATGGTAAGTGATGATGCAGTCTAAGATGGTAGCGGGCTAACCTGTTAGGGGCATGGCAGTTATATTAAACCCATACCCCTATTCGGTTTCTACACGGCATCGTACCGGAACGCTAAATCGCTTGGCGGCACGTCTTTGCCGGTAGGGTGGTAACTAGCCACGGCCGAAGCCTCCCACCAGGCAAAAAATATAATTTCATCTATAAATAATGATGTCTTCCCGACCAAAATTAGCCATTTAAGTAGGTACGTGAGAAATGTTATCGTGCATAAGTGTGTGCACAAACACACACACTTACTCTCACAATCTAAAGCCGGCAACCCAACACGACTGGGGGCAGACCAGGTGCAGGGCCGGGCCGGCTTCACGTGCTTAGTGTGATATTTTTTATCCAAAAAAATAATTAATAGAAAAAAAAATTGCTATGGAACCCTTTACCATCGTCATCTGCAGTCGATCATGGTGTCCACTAGACCAAAGAGGTATAGTCAACATACCAATGTATCAAGTAGCTACAAATAGCATAAGACAGTTATGGATGGGCACTCACCTCCATGAAATGGAAGCAATTTATCGAATCCTCCAAGTTTTTCCGCCGGCGAAGTCCCATAAATCATAGTCAGGCCGCTTGACCGCGGAACAGCGCCCGAATGAATTATGGAATAACTGAAATTTGTAGGGGGTGCTTACAGTGACATAGGTAGGTAGTAGGGACTATAGGTAGGTATTAAAAATTATATGTAACTAGATGTTCCCCGCGACTTCGTCCTCGTGATTTTTCGGTTCCCGCGGGAACTCTTTAATTTCCGGGATAAAAGTAGCCAATGTGTTAGTCCAGAATATAATCTATCTATGTGCCAAATTTCACCTAGATCCGTTCAGCCGTTCTGGCGTGATTCAGTAACAAACATAAAACTCTCGCATTTATAAAATTAGTAAGATAAGATACCATATACTTATACCAAATATTTATAGACCAAAACTCGTCTTCCCATAGCATCATACGCAGCGACGTCCCCCATAAAGTATGTAAAATACAGGGTCCGTGTTCCGGCAATACAGCTAAGTGCCGTCTGCTGATGGATGATGTTTGCCGTACAAATAGTTTTCAATTCCGTGCCGCTGTCCGCCCGCACTGCGCCGCGCCGCCACGAAGATTTCACTTACCAAATTGATCTAAGGGACACGCGTAGGGACACTTAATCTCGAAAATTGTAAAGCCTCAAATAACAGCTAATGGCGTATATTTCCTTCAACAATGTGCGAACTATACTTAGCATTTACGAAAAATGCTCAGTATATTTCGTTTTAGATCGTCATTATTGTCACTGCCGTCTGGCTGAAAGGACTAGTCTAGGCAATGGGGCGGTTTGTTGTATGGAGACCCCCGCATTAAATCCTCAGTCGTTAAAACATGGCAGGGTTGTAGTATGGTACGAACTAATACTTATACAAAAATATCCAAAAAAAAAAAACATCCGGAAGTTAGGTATTTATACCTAAAATTTAATATTTATGACTGAATATTTTATCGATTTATTTTTAAAATAATAGTAGGTAGTATATTTACACTCAAAACCGAAATATCAAACGAAATAATCATGTAGAACATCGATATTTAAACCGATTTTAATATCAAACCTAAACTGAGTTTACGCGATAATGTACCTTCCTATTTTAACAATTAGGTATAGCATAAAACCCGTACTTCCTTTCTGATTTTTTATTACTTTATCATACTGTAAAGTTTGTATTGTTGGAGTCGACTAGCTTTATTGCCTAGAGTCTAGACTAAATAATATGATTTAGTATAAATATTATTGTGTTGTGGCTAATACGTTGTATGATACGTGAATACGTAACACTAGAGAATATAATATATTTAGGCCCAATAGTTAGTTAGCATCAATCTCTCAGAAGTAGGAGGGTTTGGCCATAGTCCACCACCAAGTTCGAATTGGCAGACTTAGCCACACCTTTGATGAACTCTCCGCCATGCAGATTTCCTCACGTTGTTTTCCTTCTACGATATAATTACATACGAGAGAATAATATAATATTAACAATAATTGCTTATACTGCACGTATACTTACCTACTTTGTTTTTAGCTAAGTTTACTATTGTTTATTTTCCTTGTACAATAAAAGTATATTCATTCATTCACGTACTTAGAGCCCATAATATCATGAAAGAAATCGCGCCAATTAGTGGAACTAATACATTTTAATTTAACATTATCTAATTATTGCACAAACATGCGCTTGCCTCTAGCTACAGCGCTGCCTCTAAGGGAATTTTTTCGGGACTAGGACTCACTCAGAAAAGTTAAAATTGAGTTCCCAAGGATCGAAAAGAACCGACCAGAAGGTCTTTAAACCACTAGGCTATCTTCGCTAGCCAGACTTCGGTGTTATATAATATGCTAAATACAAATAACGTAGGTACCTTAAAGAAGTCTCTGCCACAAATTCTCGTTTCCACACACGAAATTTCCAAGAACGCCCAATAGGTAGGTACGCCAGAGCGAGCAAACACGGATAACGCCGACACAAGCATCAACTAAAAAGGTTCACCCTCCACACAGACTTTAACATATTTTACACCTATGTGAAATGTTGCCTCGGCAGTTGGCTACGTGAGGCTTCTTTATTCACTTTACAAAAACCTCCATATTTTTGTAAAAATAATTTGACTTTGTTCTACCTATTACTGTGCATTTATAAATGGTCCACGTTTCTGATCCGAACCGCCATGGTGTTTCCTGCCACGTATTACTTAGGTATAGTACGATTCAAACTTTATGTCCTCGCGAAGTTCGTGCGTGTCCATGCACAGAGTACAATATTAGGAATCAAAAGTAGCCAAATCATTGTTTAGTTGACTGTACCAGCGCGAACTTCACTTGCGGCTAACTTCCGCGGGACATAAAGTTTGCATCGGACTATACCTTCAAGGCAAGAGTGATTAGGCATCTTCTGTGCCAACCTAGACCTCATTGCTTTGCAATAAGCATGGTTGTCGTCAAACGCAAGCCTATCTCACAATTAAAAAAACGGCCAAGTGCGAGTCGGACTCGCGCACCGAGGGTTCCGTACAAACCTGTAGTAAGTTTTAAATTATTAAAAATATTTTTATTTTAAATATTAGAGTTGATTGAATGAACGTTAAATTGCGGTTTACGATTTATGACGTATTAAAAAAAAACTACTAACTAGATCTCGTTCAAACCAATTTTCGGTAAAAGTTTACATCATATATTTTATTTAGTTTTATCATTCTCTTATTTTAAAAGTTACAGGGGGGGGACACACATTTTACCACTTTGGAAGTGTCTCTCGCGCAAACTATTCAGTTTAGAAAAAAATGATATTATAAACCTCAATATCATTTTTGAAGACCTATCCATAGATACCCCACACTAATGGGTGAGATGAAAAAAAATTTTTGAGTTACAGTTCTAAGTATGGGGAACCCCTAAAATTTATTGTTTTTTCTCTATTTTTGTAAGAAAATCTTAATGCGGTTCACAGAATACATCTACTTACCAAGTTTCAACAGTATAGTTCTTATAGTTTCGGAAAAAAGTGGCTGTGACATACGGACGGACAAACAGACAGACAGACAGACAGACATGACGAATCTATAAGGGTTCCGTTTTTGCCAAATTTGGCTAAAGAACCCTAAAAAATACATACTTTTTTAAAATTGTGAGATAGGTTTACTTAGTTCCACCTTAGTGTTAACTGTTAAGTAGTTAGACTTATCTGGTCCGGTGGCCAAGATTGGAACTTTTATGACTGTTTATTTTTGTTTTTATTTTATTTTTAATAGATAACAGCGACGCTGTCACCGGGTCAGTTGTTTGTGGGATTATACAAAATTGGAAGTTACAGAATGATTGAAACAATTTATTATTATTTATAATAATTGTTTCAATCATATAATGACCTGTAAATGACTCTTATCTTGAAGAACAGATTTCTTCAGCTTTCTGCCTCCTCCAAATCTTGAGTAGAATTCACCAACACCTCTCCAACTATAAGTAGATTTTTGTGATATTTTCTGGCAACTTTATTATTGGCTTTATCGCCAAACCTGTAACAATTACGGCTAAATACCTACTCATATATGAAAGGTAACCTTTAATAATAATGTGCACATGATGTGATTATACAAGATCTACACATTTAGCTGTTAAATTATTGCGTAACATCACATTGATATCTACTTCAATGTGTAGGCTTACCAAACTTGAAGTAAATAAATCGAGACATACAAATTATATTAAGGCTGCGATGACTATACTCACATTGCGACGGTACGGTTGACCATAAGAATATTTGTATGCAAAATACCCGTAAAAATATCAAGCAGCTTCGCGATTAGCCGCGGGGCGCGTCGCAGTGTTCGATTGGCCTAAAACACTTAACCTACCTAAGTACAAATGAAATAAGTATTAAGATTCTTTAAGATATAGGTATTATATAAAATGGTAAGTTGATGTTGCTCATACATCATCATCAATCCGTCGCCGACCATCTACTGAGCACATTATGGATCTCAGGTATACGTATACCCACAAATGCCTAATTGTACAATATCGTAATCATTTGACAACTTAAAACGTATTACTCGAACTGTTTATGGAGTTCTTACATGCTTTTTGCCATGCAGGCATCTATGAACTCTTTGAACAGGTCGAGATATCCGTTTGACAAACGATTACGATTTCCTGGTCTGGTGGAAGGCTTCGGCCGTGGCTAGTTACCACCCTACCGGCAAAGACGTGCCGCCATGCGTATTAGCGTTCCGGTGCGATGCCGTGTAGAAATCGATTAGGGATATGGGTTTCATATAACTGCCATACCCCTACAGGTTAGCCCGCTACCATCGTAAACAGCATGATCACATACCATCAGGTGAGATCGTAGCCAAAGTGGAACTTGTAGCACCGAATAGGTACCTAATCCTTACTAATAAATGAATGGGAACAATAAATAAATGGGAAAGTGAGTTTGTTTGTATGTTTGTTCCGCTTTCACGCCGTAACTACTGAACCGATTGCTTTGAAATTTTGCAGACGTAAAGTTAGAAGTCCGGATTAAATAATAGGGTACTTTTTATCCCGGAAAATTAAAGAGTTCCCGCGGGAACTAAAACTCCTCAATCCACGCGGACGAAGTCGCGGGTATCAGCTAGTAGCGGATAAAAAAGCAAGTGATATTTACTCGCTTAAAACGCACATAACTCTAAAAAAATAGAAGCGTAGATAGATCCGAAATAGGTATAAATTATAAAACTATGCGATCATATATACCCACCAGTTATTCATAGATACACTAGCGTTCTATGAATATTATGGATTAATAGATTGGTCAACAATATTAAGTGCCTTATGAAATGCCGACCGGGTAATTTATCCGACATGATGCTTTAGAGTTTAGACTCAATCAAGAATTACAGCACCTAGTTTTCAATAACCTTACAAGAGTGGTTATTAAAGGACACGACGCGACGGGTGTATTATTTTATGATGCTAACATTTAAAAAATACCTAATTAAATAAGGATTATCATTTCTTATTTTGAAATTTTTATTGTTATTTTGTAGTAGTAATAATAATAAAGATTTTACGTACAGTAGGTAGGTATTATACGTGGCTACGTATCCGATATTACTCGAAACCTTCTACCGTTACAACGAACAAAGAGATTTTTATTATCATCGTACAGAACACACAAAAGGTCGACACGAGGCCTCACTGACATAATATCACACGTATTCGAATAATAAAAAACGCTACAACAGAAACTGACATGAAAAAAAACCTTAAAGTCTCAAGCGATTCACTATAAAACTCACAAATGAACAGAGTTATTGCTACCAACGAAAAAACGAACGTTTGTTTATAATGACCCTTATTAATTATGGAATAAAGACTTTGTTATATCATATAATAGATACGCAAAAGTAAATATTAATTGTAAACAAGGAGGTTTGATGACTTGTAAAGATTTTGAATGGTCGTTATCGAAGTGTTTGGACGTGGCGAAGCCCGGTAGCCTGGAAGGTAACAAGATGAATGGAATGACACATTAAATCAATAAATGAATAAATAAAATGATGCGCCCACACATGGGGTTGGTTTCCATTGAACGGTACAAAATGTTTCACATCCAAGCATTTTTTATGTAAAGTTGGTATCTTTGTTGTTCTGATTTTATTTTCTTTGTTTCGTCTTTACGTAGAATACCTAGTACCTACTGAGTCATTTATTAACAGGTTTATATGAGATTCTCTTTAAAGCAAGTTTTAAGTGTATTTTGGTGGTGGTAGGCAATCAAAGAGTTAGGTTTATGCCAGTTACTTATTCATGCACAAAAACTTAGCTAGTCAGCTCTACATACTTAATATTTTCCGTATCTTTCTATGATATTGGTACCAATTTACGAATTTAGTAATTGTAATTATTTTCAGATGCTGGCCGAAAGCAAATGGTCGAAAAGATTTATAATTGCATAGCTCTATGACTTGGAAGAATATAGAGTCTATGCCTATGATTAAGATATTTATTTCGCAAAAAGATTTATCTACTCGTATTATACCTACTTAAATAATGGCATCCCACCACAGACTTATAATATCTACTACCGCATCCCACAGACAAGAGGAACGCTCTACAGTTCCATTGTTCCAATTTGTTATTCATGAAATATTTTTAGGCCTCTCGCTCTCCTTCGTAATACTCATGGCTGAGGGACGTGATCCTTTATTCACATATCTAATGGTAGGGAACTGGAATAATGATGCGATGGGTGCCAGATACTTCCGCATGTATAGGTACGATAGGTACAATAGGTACCTGTAATATAGCTCCCGTGGGAATTAAAAAGACGTGGGGGAAAGAAATAGAAATAATTTTCTTCTCTATTTTCCGGGATACGAGTAGCCTATAAACGAAATGAAAGCGATATATTGCAAATCCCGGAAAATAGCCGGTAGAGAGATATCTCTACCTACCAAATATCGTCAAAATAAATTAAATTGGTGGACTTTTTAAAGATAGCAGACAGACAAACACGCTTTCGCATCAATGCGTCAAACTATGAGTAGGTAGGTACTAGGTATGGTTTTAGTTTGTCCTACATTAGCTATGATCGGCAAAACACATCGTAGCCCATATTATTATTACTAATACATGTATTATCAATCAAATAATTATAATAATAATAAATATTATAAATGCGAAAGTTTGGATGGATGGATGTACATGGATGTTTGTTACTCAATCACGCGCCAACGGCTGAACGGATCTGGCTGAAATTTGGCACAGAGATAGAATATAGTCTGGAATAGCATATAGGCTACTTTTTATCCCGGAAAATTAAGGAGTTCCCGCGGGAACCAAAAAACCTCAATCCACGCGGACGTAGTCGCGGGCATAAGCTAGTGTAGAATATTTTGAGCCATTATGTATACATGTGTATTATGTATAATAATGTTTTAAGGAAGTGACGTGCGTCAATGGGTCCGAGCCACCGGTTCTCAGTAGAAATGGACAGTGGGCCAGTCGAGTGGTTAGCTTTATGGAGGCTGTAAACCACCCGCGGCGATGGCTTCGTCTGTATGACATCACACACGGGATAAGCCAATGAGACGTCGAGACAACTTAATTTTACGTATACGTACCTTAAAAAAAAGTAAGACTAATAGAATAATCTATCTTACTAATATCTTACTAATATTAGGTATAAATGCGAAAGTTTAGATGGATGTATGGATGTATGGATGGATGTATGGATGTTTGTTACTCAATCACGCCTCAACAGCTGAACGGATCTGGCTGAAATTTGACATAGGCTACTTTTTATCCCGGAAAATTAAAAAGTTCCTGCGGGAACTAAAAAACCTCAAACCACGCAGACGAAGTCGCGGGCATCCGCTAGTAATATAATAATCTTTTCTAAATAAATAAAAACTTGCAATTATAAAAGGCAATATGTACTAGATACTGTACTTATAGATTGTTCAACAAAAAAAAAATAGTTTTGGATAGATGCTGCTGGCGATTTTGTCCGCGTCGGTTAAGGTTTTTTAAAAATGGAGTAGTTACTTTTCTGTCCAGCTATATATAGCCGGGATACAAGCTGTGGGATACAAACCAAATTTCGTAAAAATAATTTAAAAGGATGGACCGTGAAAAGTTAACAAGTACATCGACAGACAGACAGAATAGGATAGTAATCCAATATGATAGAAAAGAAATCAGGTTCAATACCAACGCCTTTTTCGGCCTGGCCCAATACATAAACTTGGGATCCTAAGGACTTGCAGTAGAATGAGCGAGGCACTTGACCTGCAACGAGTCTGTCTATACAGATAGAGATATATGTTTACGTAAGTACGTAAAACCTGAAAACCTAAAATAGACTGTGGCCCCCTTGGACCACAGTCTATTTTAGGTTTGCCTTAGTCACATTAAAAGTTACATCACCTTTTTACCACCCAAGTTATCCAGTTAAGCATTTATCACCAACAAAATTCATTTATAACATTAGCACTTGTGTCAAAAAAACGTTTTTATAATAAGTAATATGGAAATGACCAATAGGCACTTCCCTACACGCGACATTGTGGTTCATTAACATTAGTTTCGCAGTTTCGCCGATACCTTTAAACAAATTAACACCAACCGTGTTAACCCTTTTGTTGCTTTATGGTTTTATGAATGTCATTTTGGGTTAAGGTAACCCAGCGGCTATCGGCAAGATAAAGTCTTGCGCAACGCCGACAAAAGTGAAAATATTCGATAGTAAAAGTCAAATGATAAGTACTTTTATTGTTTCTGGTTTTTTTCGCTACCAAATTGACTTGTAGCGCCGGTGCCTGCAGGTATTTTCGTCTAAGAGTCGTTTAGGTACTATTGTTTGGACCGGAAGGGTTAAGTCTGTTTTTATTTTAAGCTCTTTTGTATTCATGGGAATTTTTATGACAACGCGTTAAGTTAGTTTTATTTTTGTTTTGAGTTAATTCCGTAGTGCGAATATTTTAAAAATAGCTGAGTGATAATTACTTATGTTATAATGATATGTGAAAAGAATTAAGTGTCCAGTGTCCACCGATTTTGCTGTCTTTTAAGAATACAGTTTCACGTCTAGGTTCATAAAAAATTGGAGCAGATATACCTAATTAACATCTACCTATAGACTTAATATTTCAAAAATAAAATAAATAAAAATATGAAAAAGTTAAATGTTGAATGGTTGATTCAATATTCAATAATAATTGAAGTCTTAATAAAAAACTTTGTTTTTGTAAACTTAATTTTTATTAACTCTGGAACTAACAGATGATATTATAAGTGACCTATCTAGGTTTGAGTAATACATTAATATGTATTTATAGCTACAAGAATGAATTTAGCATACATAACTGTTTATATAGTAGAAAAACAAGCATTCGGCAAACGTAGGTGCGTGTAAAACTTATACCTAATATACTTACTTTACAGAGCTTCATCTCTCATGCATGCCTAATAAACTAACATTTAGAGAAAACTAATGTGTAGATTTTTATCTGTGCATATTGCGTGTCGCGCGCTAAAATGTTCAACATAATATATTTATTATGCCACCCATTGACTTACTAATACCCGAGGATGCCACCCAAATCCACTCAGTGCGATACTTGTCGGATGGCGCTTCTTCGCGAATCTCGAAACGCAGTCCATGCAAAACTTTTAAAACCGCGAAATACATCGAAAATCGTAGTGACACTAATTGTGCTAGTAGACAATTCTTTGTACTCGCTTTCCATGCTATTTGAACATTTCATGGAGACATGCAGAATTGAAGTAGGTAATCCATACTATATATATACTATAATATTATAAATGCGAAAGTGTTCTGTCTGTCTGTCTGTCTGCTACGTTTTCACGGCCCATCTGTTCAACCGATTTTGATGAAATTTGGTAAAGGGATAAGTTGTATCCCGGGGAAGGACATAGGCTACTTTTTATCCCGGAAAATTAAAGAGATCCCGCGGGAATCAAAAAAATTCTCTCTTCAACCGATTTGGATGAAATTTGGTATAGGGATAGGTTGTATCCCGGTGAAGGACATAAGCTACTTTTTATCCCGGAAAATTCAAGAGTTCCCGCGGGAATCAAAAAACTTAATCCACGCGGACGAAGTCGCGGGAATCATCTAGTCAAGAATATGATTTGAAATACGATACCTACCGCCAAATGACTTGGTCAGAATCTTAATTTGACTGTTTTACACCTAGGTATACTAGAAGTTTCGTTCTTATAGGCTCAGTCGTTTAGGAGTAAAAGCCTTCTTGCTCTTTTATTCTTCATGACTTTTGAATCAACTAAATCAGTTTAGACAGTGCTGTACAAGTCTGCCTTTGATAATAGGTATGTAATTAAATCGAATATTACAAATTTAATCAAAATCTGTTCAAAAGAACTCAAAATACAACGTAATCCTTTTGCCCGAGTGAAACGGAAGACATAGAAGCTAGTGTGAAAACAAATAAAATTGTTATTATCTGTCCAAATCTGACATAACAACTAGTTTTTAGACGAAAGGTCTGCCATCTGTAAAGGATGAACCAGTAGCTGCAATGATAATATTATTACAACATTCTTGAGCTGCATACATAATATATTACTGTACCTACGTATAGGATTAACGCCTGTCATTAATATCCCTAGTAACCGTCCAGTAATCTCTAGATATACTTAAGTAAAACATATCGAAGACAACATAATTTATGGAAATCCAAAACTTTGATTTTGATGCTCAAAAAGTAAACAAACATTAATGTCTGTCCAATAAGTATATTAATTGATGCGGGCCATGTAGATTGTGTAGACCATGACATTCTAAAAAGCTTAAAAAATTGCAGACTTGGGCTTCATGAAAACGGAACGATTCACGAAAATTGGTTCAGAAATGTGTGAGAAACATTAATTAAAATGTACTTAGAAATTACGAAATTAAAATCCTCTTTTTGAAGTCACTTATAATTTGAATTAAATTTTAGGTATGGTATATGGTTGATTTATCTTATTGTTATTTAACTTGGTTTCTAATGGGAGCCATATAGGATAGACTAATGATTTATAGAGGAAAAAAGAGCAGTTAAATGATAGTTTGATGGCATCTTCAACGACCACTTTACTAACTATTAACGACTTATCGGTATTTACTGAATCTATACTCTACATGCACTGTAAATAGATCTACAGTAACCGACGAAGATCAACAATCCATATTAATATTATAAATGCGAAAGTGTGTCTGTCTGTCTGCTACGCTTTCACGGCCCATCTTTTCAACCAATTTTGATGAAATTTAGTACAGGGATAGGTTGTATCCCGGGGAAGGACATAGGCTACTTTTTATCCCGGAAAATTAAAGAGATCCCGCGGGAATCAAAAAAATTATCTCTTCAACCGATTATGATGAAATTTGGTATAGGAATAGGTTGTATCCCGGGGAAGGACATATGCTACTTTTTATCCCGGAAAATTTAAGAGTTCCCGCGGGAATCAAAAAAACTTAATCCATGCGGACGAAGTCGCGGGAATCATCTAGTTTTCTATATCTCAGTATATGATTATGGAGTTTTTATATACTCTTTGGAGTCCCAAGGAGCTAAAATGGCAACCTTACTAAGAAAATTTGAATAAGACAAGACTAGAGACAGGTATCTCATGAAAAATATGTCCATTAATTGTTAGGATGACGAGGAATTAAAAGCTATCGCAAATAAATTACCAAGAGACTTCGGCTGAGACACCACAACCAATTGCCTACTTAGAACAGTGCATCAAATGCCAAACCTCTTCTTCTTTAACTGTTTAAAAACTCTTACGACTGCATGACAGTGCATGAAATTTTGCACCTAGGAGTTCCTTATGAAAATTCATCCCTTACCTAAGGGTAGGTATATCGGTATGGTAGAGAAGTCAATTATAGTATTTCGCTTCGATTCGCTTTCTATGTAGGTACCTAACATGGGATGTTGCCTATGTCAAAAATAAATAAAAAATAAATTTAGCGATAATTTTTTTTTAAAGGACCTGCCAAAAGAATAAATATCCACGTCCCCTGTTAATTTTGTTTGAGAACTATTTTAAATTACCCATCGATTAAAGTAAAAATGTACGTTGACTTTTAAGACGTCTTAAGTAAGTAAAGTAAAGTAATTTCATACAAAATCCTATGAACCTAAGAATCTGCTTAATGCGCCCGTATGCGCGCGTTTTGACGATTGAAAAAAAAACCTGATTTGTATCTGTCAGATACCAAATTGAACCTAGGCCTGCGGATAAAAGGAAACCCCATTGGGAACGTGGCTACTAGGTTTATCTCAATAAAAATCAAATCTGAGAGATATGATGCAATATGATGATTTATAAATCCACTTTACACGGTCGCGGTCTAACAGAAGTCACATGTCACCAAGGTTGGCTAATAAGTATATATGACCTACCTACCTACCTATATACTGACTAGTGAACTAGGCAGAGTTTATATAACATTTTTAGCACTATCCTGCGAATCAATTCACTAACCGAATACTATTGAACTATTTAAAATGAAAATAGGTAGTACAGGGTATATGGGGCTATAAAAGTGAGTTTTAAAAATCCTGAATTTTTGTATTTTAAATTATATCAAGGTATCTTTACTTTGCATTTCAAATGAATAGAGAAACTGCTATTTGGTCAGTCAGCTTAATATTTTTCTCAACGTGATTTGCAAACCCCGGAATATAATCTATAGTTTCTTGATACACATCAGATTAACTATGGAAATAATATTTCATAATTAGGAGGTACTTCTGTTAATGCATTACTTTTTAATTTATTTACTTAAACAATAAAAAATCGTTTTAAAATTTTATTCAATATTTTCCCTAATAAACTTAAATATAATAATATCATGTTATATTATTCGCGCGAGTTTACCTGTCCAAGTAAAAAATATTATATGCATCGAATATTTTATGAATTACGATAAATTTAGATATTTTAATGGACTTTTTGTAAATAAAATAACAAAAAAATTACTGGATAAATAAATATTTATAATCTTTCTCATTTTATAATTACACCCTAAAGACGCACATACGTTTGCCAAATATATAATATCATAATATTAAAGATGCTAAATTGACACTTGCATATAAATATATACTCGAATGGAATGTGCATAAGCATAGATAGGTACCCTCTTTACACCAAACACCATTATTTAGAAGATATCTTAATATATATATCTATATGTACAAACTTAAACGAACTCCTAAATGCGATGGTCATAGGATAATTCCGTTTTTCCTATCTATTTATTATAATTATTATATTTATTTATACACATTTGTTACACAGACATTGCACTGTTCAATTCGATATGAAATCACCTCTAGCGCATTCTTATACCAAATCTTTGTACAATGACACATACCTATTTACAAGAAAAAATACTCTGTATTTAAAATGCAGACTTTTTGTTATTAATTTGTTAGTTTAAAGAATGAAAAAATTCCTATCCATATTCAAATA
The DNA here is from genome assembly GCA_963932025.1 of Erebia epiphron. NCBI lineage: Eukaryota > Metazoa > Arthropoda > Insecta > Lepidoptera > Nymphalidae > Erebia > Erebia epiphron. The sequence goes on from OZ009946.1 coordinate 7,659,869, forward strand.
TTAACCCCTAAGTGAAATATTCAGAACTTTTCCCGAATTGATTATTAGAAGGTAGCTAGATATGCGTTTTATAATATAACCGAATTAAACAGACATTCTAAATTTAAAGAAAATGATGACAAAATTATGGTCAAAAATCTGAAGAAGTAAATATTATTGTTTTATTTATATCTAAGCAAAAGATTTCAACGCGCGCACATCCTTTTTATCGATCGATAGGGAAAACGATAAGAGTTGATATCGGTCGTATCATCGCAACAATTACTATTATACAAGAATTATGTCACATTGTTTTGGGCGGAAAATATCTTTTTATATTATGGTTAACTTTTAGACAGAAATGCCAATGCTTATACAAGGAACCGCGTTTTAACGCAACTTTTCGTCTTTTTGGTATAAACTTTAAAAAGTAAATTTACTTAATTTAAAATCGAGTATTTCAACAATAATTCTAATAAGATTTGGTATACGAATGGTTATCAGTTCAAAGGACTCACAAGAGCACTTTCGCGAGAGTCCCACAGTTCGAGTTAGGCCTAAGTTAGCCGCCGCCCGCGGGCCGTGCATCGAACAACTACCTACTAATGCGCACAACGGATCAAAATTATCGAAAATATGTACACAATTTACAAACGGGCCCCGGGCGGCTTATCACAAGAACACAACACGCTCACATAGAGTCCAGGTTGTCGTGAGGTTAGGGCGTCGGGAAGGCAAGCCTCGCACTTACCCGCGGCGCGGCCAGAGTACGCTCGGGCAGCGCGGCGCCTACGCCAGCGGGTACTGTCACAAGGGCGGCTGCGAGTGATGCGCGTGGTGGTGGTACAGCGGCGACTGGTAGTAGTTGTCGGCGGGCGCGTGCCCGTACCCGTAGTTGACGTCGTACATCTTGAGGTCGGCCTTGGTGTCGGCGCCCGGCAGCAGGCGCGTGATGCTGAAGGGGTGCGTGGCGGGCGCGTAACCCGTGGGCTCCTGCTTTAGATGTGCGTAGTGCTCCAGCGCTAGCGGTGTGTGCTCGGGCAGGCACAGCTCGGGCGCTGCGTGCAGCTGCGCGAGCAGCTCGTCACGCATCTCCTTATCCTCGCCCGCGCCACCGCCCGCCTTCTCGTGCCCGTGCTCGCGCTTGTCGTGCCCGCCGTGGTGACCGTGCGTCGAGGCCGCTTTCTGCGCTTGCCTTATAGTCTCCTTCTTCTCGTCCTTGAAGCGCTTCTGCCGCCGCAGGAAACACCCGTTCTCGAACATGTTTCCGCTGTCCGGGTGTAGAGTCCAGAACGATCCCTTGCCCGGCTTGTCGGGCGTTCGCGGCACTTTGACGAAGCAGTCGTTGAAGGAGAGCGAGTGTCGGATCGAGTTCTGCCAGCGCTGCTGGTTCTGGCGGTAGAACGGGAACAGGTCCATGATGAACTGGTAGATCTCGGAGAGCGTGAGCATGCGCGAGGGGTTGTTCTGGATGGCCATGGTGATGAGCGAGATGTATGAGTAGGGCGGCTTGGCGTGCGTGTAGGAGCGGCGGTAGGTCTTGTCGTTGCGCGCGCGCTGCAGCGCCGACGTGGGCGAGGCGGCCTCCTGCTCGCGCGGCAGGGCGCCGTACGGCACGGCGCCGCCGCCGCCCATGCAGGACGGCATGCTGCTGGGCGGCGAGTAGCCCACGCCGGGCGAGCCCATGCACGAGCCGCCGGCCACCATATTGTTCGCGTAAAGGTTCGGGTAGGGCTGCGCGGGCATGCAGCCCATGCCGTTGACGTAGGGCGGCGCGAGGCCCGGCGACAGGGACGACAGCGACGCGGACGTCGGCACGTCGCCGTACGACAGCTTCTGCGAGATCATGGCTAGCGCATCACCCGCGCGTGCACGCCGGCCAGGGGCAAACACTCGCACTGATTGAAAGAGTAAATAGAAGCCGGGGGCCCGCGCTCCCCTCCACGCCGCCGTGGGGCCGCGGGGCGTGGCCGCGCGCCGCCGGCCCCCAGTGCGCGCGCAGCCCCGCCCGCCCCGCGCCCGCCGCGTCCGCCGCCCGCCCGCTAATAATACCGCAGCTCGGAGAGATAAAAACATGGAATAATCATAAGTGCGTTAGCGGCAATGTGTAGTTGTGTGGAGCTTTGGATATCGTTTTCAAGTTCTCTGAATGTCGCGGCCTCTACACGATTTCCTACTACAGCATACAATTAGCTTTAATTGACATTTTTGTGTAGGTACTAGGTATAAGTGCTAACGAGAGGTTTATTTATGTTGCTTATAATTTTTTATCTTTTGGAAGATTTAAAGGTTTCTGGTTTTCAGCAATAACGGTGCCTAAAAAAATTTGTTATAAAAAACTGGATGTTGGTCCGTGGCTTCGTCCGCGTCGATTTACGTTTCTAAAAAATCACGTAGCAACTGTGTGAATTTTCGGTATAAAAAGTTGGTAGGTCCTATAATATCCGCAGTCCATCTTCAGGATGTAAGGATTTCTGTGCCAAAAATCGTTTAAATCATTAAAAAAAATTAATAACGGGCTGTGATAATGTAGCAGACAGACAGATAGACACACATATTATAGACTTGCCTTTGCACACTCTACATACATATTCATTTACGTCAGATCTACATGTAATATAGGTATAGGAATAGGCCTAAATTTGTGTCCATTTATAATAGAGACCTTTATATATCTAAGCGTTGCCCAGGCAGTTAGATATCTAACTTAAAATTATATCCACTCTTGATAATATCTAAATATCTACTCAGATAACTAACCTAACTTAATTTTTAACTTTTTAGGAATTCAAGTATAAATTACAAATTTAAAACAACCCCCGACATAATATGGAAGTAACAGATTAATAGGTAAGAAAAAAGCTGATGATCTTCAGACGGATGAACAGATTTTCATGAAACATGGCTAAGAACACTCGGGATAAAATTATCTATGATACAAAAAAAACTAAACGATAATCGGTTCATCAGTTTGGGCGCTACGATACCACAGACAGATACACAAACAGACACGTCAAACGTATAACACCCCTCTCTTTTTGCGTCGGGGGTTGATAAATAGAACTATATAGGCCTACTTTTTATTTATTTATTTTCCTTTGCTTTTTTGCAAAATCTTAGTTACTATCTGTAATTATTTAATCTTCTATTAGGTATATAAATAGTAAATCAGTTGCCACGTTATATAAAATCAATTACAAATTAAAAAAGAACCCCGACTAGAAAAAAGCTGATGACCTTCAGACGGATGAACAGATTTTCATGAAACATGGCTAAGAACACTCGGGATAAAATTATCTATGACACAAAAAATACTAAACGAAAATCGGTTCATCCGTTTGGGATCTACGATACCACAGACAGATACACAGATACACAGATACACAGACAGACACGTTAAACTTATAACACCCCTCTCTTTTTGCGTCGGGGGTTAAAAAGAGTATCACTTGAGAACGACGCCACCGATAGCCGATTCGTAATTGTTAGAACAAGGTTTGTATGAAAGAAATGAAGGTTATTTTTGGAAAAGTGGAAAATTTGGTTGTTATGAAATACAGGTACCAAATATCGGAGAAGGTCATATTTTGGCTATTTGAACTACGCGGACAAAGTCGCAGGCATCAGCTAGTTAGAAAAAACTTTCAAATAGGAAACAAAATGGGTAGGTAGGTACTGTGCCTACATAGGTACAGCATAATACGGACTTTCAGTTATCATATCTTCCTATAGGTAGGCAGGTAGAATAGAAAAGAATTTAAGAGGCTCTTTTTATTTATTTTTACTAGATGATGCCCGCGACTTCGTCCGGGCATCATCTAGTAAAATTGAGCTGACATGAGAGACATGAGAGATTGATGTTTTTTGATTCCCGCGGGAACTCTTCAATTTTCCGGGATAAAAAGTAAAGTCCTTCCCCGGGATGTAACCTATCTCGGTACCAAATTTCATCAAAATCGGATGAGTAGTTGGGCCGTGGAAGCTTAGATAGTAGACAGAAAGACAGACAGACAGACACACTTTCGCTTTTACAACATTAGTATGGATTTTTTGTTTGCCTGCTATGGGCTCAATTAAGATAATGATGATGGATCACTATAGGTACTTAGGTACATAGTAGGTACATACCTAGTGGGGTCTACCTACAGATGGGTAGATTCGAATCTACTTTTAACTAATTATCTTTTAAATTTAGCTATATATACCTACCTACTAAGATTATAACAGTAGGTAGGTACTTATTCAGATACAAATTAAATATCGTTCAATAATAGGTTCATTAACTGAATAATGTTGTTTACGAAAAGCAACGGAGATCGTTATTAAGCTCCTAACAAACAAGTTAATTTGTTTACAGTAACTCGCAGATATAAAAATATAATGAGCTGCTCTAATCACTTTGTACGGTTCTTACTCACACATATTAGGTTTCTACCTAGGTACCCCAATATAATATTAGTTACTTACCCAGATAAAATATAATACAACTTGTATGAAAGGTACAGACAGATACGATTAAGTATTCTGTGATAGTACATACGACTAGATTTAGCCCGCGATTATTTTCCCATGGATTTATAAAGTATAAATCCCGTAGTAGGTAATTCTTTGATATTCTGGGATTAAAAGAAGTCCAAACTAAGTATAGGTACCAATCTATCATATCATATAATTTTGATCCGTTGCTCTGTAGCGGCATGGTTGAAGAATTTATCAATAGGTAACCCAACGTAAGTATCTACAACGCATATCTACCCATGTAAAATGGGTAGGTATATTGATACAATATTAGGTAGCTATTCTTTAATTTACCCATTGATAAATAGAGTCACAAGCTATTAATTACAAAAAGTTTTTGTCAAGTTTTGCCAGAAAAATCGCACGGCGCGACACGCCAAACCGTATTTCCCATACGAAAAACTTTACCAAGTTAGTAATAGTTTATCCTTATATTACTTAGATAAATAGCTATTAGGAAAATTGTAATACACCTACCCAATTGTACGGGCACTGTATCAGGTTCCGATCAGAGAGGAAACCCCTCGTAGCCCGACACCGGATCCAAGCTAATGGGCGATGCATGTACCCTCGTGTAACGCGATGCATCGCCTCCATACATACATGCACCCACTGTATATCCAATCCAATGTATTGAATATCCATTTAGTACTTACAACTGGATGCATTTAAGAGATTGAAAGCAATATCTGTGTGATATAGAGTGACCAAAGTTAGTAGCTGTATGAAGTGAAGCGTTATTATCATACTATATCACAAATGCGAAAGTGTTTGTTTGTAGGTTTATCCTTCAATCACGCCGCAACGGAGCGACCAATCGACGTGATTTTCGGCATGGGTTACCTATAGTTGAGGACCTGGAGAGCGACATTTACACCTACTTCTTATCACGGAAAATTAAGGAGTTCTTGAATTTTCCGGGATATAATGTAGCCTATGTCCTTTCCCGGGATACAACCGATCCCTATACCAATTTTCATCAAAATCGGTTGAAGAGATATTTTTTTTGAATACGGCGGGAATTCTTGAATTTTCCGGGATAAAAGTAGCCCATGTCCTTCCCCGGGATACAACCTATACCTGTACCAAATTTCATCAAAATCGGTTGACCAGATGGGCTGTGAAAGCGTAGCAGACAGACAGACAGACAGACACACTTTCGCATTTATAAAATTAGTAGATATGGATGTAACCTACCTACCTACTATATTAAACAGTCACCGTATTTTTCTAAAATTTATATTGTGATTGTAAAAATGCGACACTCAGACATTAAAATAAATGTACTTAGTTGCTGATTAACTTGGGGGCTAATTAGCATTGTTTGAGTCTCAAGACGTGGCTCGCTGGCAGTTTGCCTCATTAACTGTTTTGTTTACTTCTGATAAGTCTTACTTTGCTCACTCTATCACAAACAGCCAGAGTATGAATGCTGAGTAACTTATTTTAACACGAGATAAAGTAACTTTTCCAATCGAGCTTAATATTAAGTACATACCTACCATTAAATGCTAGTAAAAAATAAATAAAAGGTTGCCTGGTAATGATTGCTCAGTAAGCAATAAGGCCGCCTTTGCACACCTAGTTTTAGTCAACTTTACTTTGTATTCTTATTCATGTGTGCAATAAAGTACCTATTCATCTACCTATCTAAAAAAAATGCGGGCATTGGCCTGCGATTTCGTCTGCGTGGATTTAGGTTTTGGATTCCTGCGAGAACTCCTTAATTTTCCGGAATAACAGTTTAGAGTTACCTTCGCTAAACGAAAAAAACCTTATCTTTAATCACATTAAAACCAAAAACTTAACACATTATACTACAGATCTACAGACTATACGAAGTCAAATATAACAATGGGATGAACCTGACCACAGATAAGCTAAGATAACACAAAGCCCAGGTAAAGTAAGCCGAACAACAACAATAACATCACGTAAGGCCGCCCATTCACTGATGCTGTCACCTCTGTTGTGATCGAGCTGAAATTGACGTGAGAACTTGCGCATGACGGGGCAGTGCAAAAAGTGATGAAAAGGCTGACCGATGACTCTACGTTATGCAGCAGAACGAATTAGGTGAAAAAACTTTCCGATACAAGTTAGGTCTTGAATAGGAAGTGGGATATACATAATATATGGCATTTTATTAAACCCATACGGCATCCCTACTTATTTTCAGTCTATCGTACTGGAACGTTAAATCGCTTATCAGCACGGCTTTGCGGAGATTACCTATAACGCAGCCAACATACAGAGTGGACCTTCCTTAGATATTATATTAGGAAGTGGTACAGTCCGATTCAAACTAAATGACGTCTCGGTAGTTAGCCGCGAGTGTAGGTTCGCACAGGTAAGTAAACGGAAACCGTCCCGCTTATACTTAATAAGACATTCTGCGCATCGAAACGCATGATGTTCCGAGAGGTCATAAAGTTTGAATCGGACTGTACCAACGTAACTACTAAGTACTATTAATATCTCAACCAGTCGCTGGCCCGAATGATAACAAATAAGTCTTTAGTCCACCATGCTGTACAAGTGCGACTTTGTCAGACTTTACACGCTTTATAGAGAAGTTTCAAGCATGCAGATTTCTACTCGGTGTTTTTGCATTGCAGTGCATTTATATATCACTAAAGCAAGTGATATATAAATGCACAAAACTCTGAAAAATTCGAGGTGCGTGCCTGATAGGATTCGATTAGGCCGTGAAAGCGTAGGAGACTGACAGACAGACACTTTCGCATTTATAATATTCGTATGGATAAGTCCTAGCAGCTTACTACCATCCCTTGATAGCAGTGTTATTTTAATATTTTTGACGCTATTGTTGCAGAAAAATAATTCTTATTTCAGTGACGTCATAAACAACGCCAATTTTAAAATAATACTGTTTTTAGCGATACTAGTAATGCATGCATGATTGTTCAACGCCCACGATTATGAAAACAGTCCCTCAGTTGGCATGCGTCAAAGCAAGTGTTTTAAATGCTTCCACAGACCACACAGAGCCTTACCGTATAAGGCTTGATCCAAAAAAGAGTTGTAAATTCTGACAAACGATATTAACACTCCCGCCCGCTCCATTAAGAAAAGCGTTGACTCAGACGGGTGGAGATCAGCTAAATTCTACACTTCAGTAGTAACTACATGATGCCCGTGACTTCGCTTGAATTAAGGTGTTTAAATACACGCAGAAACTCTAATTTTCCAGGATAAAAAGTAAAATATGTCCTTCTCCGTTATTCAACCTATGTGTACCAATTTTTTCAAAATCGTTTGAAAAGGTGTCACAATTAAAAATATTGTTATTAGCAATTAAAAAAAATACACAAACTCAAACTTGGTTAAGTTTTTTTAGTTACCCACGGGTGCATAGGTATTACCGTCGTTTAGACGAAATGTTATTTCATTATCGTCTGGGAAGGTAAAGGAAACAAGCTCTTAACTCTGAGGTCGAGGGGTGCAGGGGAGGGAGAGGGGAGGCTTTCATCGTACCTGTGCGCAGGCGCACCGTACCTGACCTAGGAAAACATTGTGCATCGTTGGGAATAGGAGGGATGGACCGAAACGTTTACAGTCGTTCTATAGTGTTCTTTAAGAATATTTTTATTATACTTACCAATTTAAAATTTAATTTTCATTATCATTTATTCAATTATTGTATAATGTATTTACTAGCATTACATAGCACTCACTGACAGACTCCAATGCCCAGCCCAAACCCTTAGACCTAGAAAGCTGCTGATGCACTGAGGTTCCTTTTATAATGTAGACAAGGAATAAGATCGAATTTTTTTCAATATTCCTACGGGAGCGAAGCCGCGGCCGTCCACAATTAGTAGTACTTAAACCTCCACTTTAAGATATTTTTTAAATAGTAGTAAATGTTCTATTTTTAAAACAGGTGTTGGCACTTTAACAATTTGAATATGACCTTTAACACTACCACCCACTACGCAGTAAAGTATTTTTTACACCTATCAATCTTACGACATTCAACTATGACATTAACGATGTTATAAATATAATAAAACAGAGGAATAGTATTTAGTTAAGTACCTTCATATAAGTCTACGTTTTAAAATGAAGCAAAAAATAGTATAGGTAATATTATTAAGTGCAAAATATTCCTAATGACATTTTATCATAATTATAAGAAGTTTATGGAAATATGACACAAAGTGCTATTAACCTTGAGCTGTACCAAAGTAGAATAAAATTGAAACAAAGGTAATAAAAAAGTAACACACAAAGGCAAAGGAATGTCTACGTTAATCTTTACCTGTTATGAGTCTGATATTTTCATATTTTGGTGGTATTTTTTGTGACACGCTAAGTGGTACGATGGGGACCACCCACAGTGATGGTGAAAATCAGGATTTTTTCTATCCCGACGTCTTACGGAGCTGATGAAAATATAGCGCATCTAATTAAGATAGGTAAGTAGAGTTTACAACTCTTGTCTGGTAAATTCTTAGTTGCACAAGACGTTTCATATGTACCTACACCAAATGATGCCCGCGACTTCGTCCGCGTGGATTAAATATTTTGATTCCCGCGGGAACTCCTTGATTTTCCGGGATAAAAAGTATGCCCTTCCCCGGGATACAACCTATCCCTATACAAAATTCATCAAAATCGGTTGAACGGTTGGGCCGTGAAAGCGTAGCAGGCAGACACATTTTCGCATTTATAATATTATAGTATGGAGTATGGATTAGGGCACTTCTCTGAAATGAGGTAAAAATCGGGTGGCGAAAAAAATTTTTTTTTTTTTTGAGTTTTTGATTTTTTAAGTATGCTTTGACAAAGGGGTACCTTCATGTAACACAGTGATGAGGAAGGCCCGCATCAGAACCTAGTTTTCTTGGAGAAATAGCGTGTTTGATAATTATGGTGTGCATGGTAGTGATAAATTATGATTTGGTAATGAGGTATGGTGTATGGTGATTAGAATTAAGGTTATGGTAATTTAGTATAGACATGGCGATTAGAAATTCTAGAAATCGAGGATCTTAGATCTTTGCACTCATTCTAGGAAGTTACTAACACACAAATTCATTCAGATCATGATCCTCGCTGAGTTATAGGATCTTTATGAAACGAGAATTTATTTTTATGGGCTGAGGCGTGCAAAACTAACCTCCTATAATGACAATTAGCTGAATTCTTGAAGAAGAAGCTTAATAAGTGAACAAACAGTAAATTTACCTGGGTGAATAAGAGAAAGATGAATTGACCAAGAATTTTCACCATAAAATTCTAGCTGGCTGAAGGAAAGGACGAGGCTGGGTCACCAGCCTCGTCCTTTCCTACAGCCTTCAGGCCCTTCAGGCCCCCGACCTTCTTGTTCAAACCCCCTAAAACGTTCAACTTGAACTGCAAAGTGTTTACAATAACCTAGCAAAAGATTAATTGGCAGATCCAAACACAAACGTATTAATTATGAAACGTTCATACCAGGCGTATAAAAGATACCATCAGATACGAGATCAGTAATGGTCCCGAGAGTTCTGTCTCTCCAACATAGCTACCTGACGCGACTGAAAACTGAGTGTGATAGTATCCTTCATCATAGTAAATCTAAGATCTTGGGAGAAGGGAAAAGTGATATGATATACCTTACCTTATAAAATCTTGATGAAGATATAGTTCGACGTCCCATAGGCAGCTTAATTGACCTGATCACCCAAAACTAACAAAATCTAGTCAAAAGCCGGTAAATTCGCCGGCCATAATGCCAGACGTACAAGAGTGTGCGTGTTTAGCGGTGCAATCATGTCAGGATCGCCGATCAAATCATCTAAGTTCGGCTTCAAAGTAAAATAAACCATAACAGCATTGAATTAGAGCTCATATCCATTCTCATATGTTTAGGTATGTACGATACCCTATGTACATACATACCGATGTACACACTAAACATATGAGAATGGATACATGAAATTGAGCTCTAATTCAATGCTTTTATGGTTTATTTTATTTTAAAGCCGAACTTAGACGATTTGATCAAAAATTCTTACATAATTGGGGGCCTGTTCTTCAAAATTATCAATTTTTCAATTGAAGAATTTTATTCTTGCTTGCCCCATCTTGCCGTTAAGCCATGCCTATTATAAATAATTGTTCTCGAGAGGAAATTATAAATCTCACCTGCAAGTCGAATTCTGAATGACCCGATACAAGATCCATACGCTGTTGAAGATACGGAAGACCGAGTAGGACCCAGGCTACGTTGCTTAGCGTTTGTGGACAATATGATTGGAAACTGGAACCTTTTAAAATCGTTGCAGAGTTCCAAACGTAATCCTGTCAGTGCATAATACTGGACCAGACTATGATACCAATCCAACCACAACGAGGAGGGCTGAAAAATTAACATCAGAAAGACAAAATCATGCCTAACACTCGCGTATCAGTCCACCTAGAAATCATTGAGACCCTTTTGTAATAATTTGTATACCTTGGACACGCAGTTCAACTATGTAGGTTAAATTTTGAAAAATAAGTTTCCAGCTGAATCCGACTCGACTGGGACTGGGCAGCGTTCAAAAAGCTTGGAGATGTATTTTTCGACTTCGATAGTTCGAAGAACCAATAAAGGATGGGGTCCCAAGGTGCTGGACTGCTCCCTCACAACACGGATGGATGGCATGTAGCGAGTCGCAGGGATCCGCTAGATTCAGCGCAAGACCAAGGCTCAGAAGTCTTTATAAAAGGGTTATGTCCAGCAGTGGACGTCATCGGTTGATGACTAGGATACATATTAACTACTTATTTAAGTCCCTGTCTGGTTTTTCACCACATTTTATCTCAAAAGTCAAAACAGATTCATGACATGCACGAAATGGGCTGCTGTTGACGTTCCATTTATTCTATTTACTCTTTTGATGTTTTATCAAAAACTACTGAATGGATTTTGATGCAATTTTTTGCATTCACTAGGTATTACTTCAGAGCAAATTTTAAAATATTTTTAATATTTATAAAATTAAGAATTATATGTTTAATCTATAATTTTCTAATTTTTACTGATATTTTACTGAATTTATTGTATTTATATAGTTATTTCAGCCTAAATTTTATGTTTTTCAATTATTTGTAGTATATTGTAAATTATTTGCCAGTTATTTATAAATACTATGCCCAAAATATTCTTAATTTTATTATAAAATGCTTTTACTTGTGTCTTAATGCCATTTTTATAAACTTTTTTAAATTTCATTCATTTTAATTTTTGTAACGTCTAAATATATTGCAAATAATTATTTAAGCTTATAATAATTAAAAGCTTTCCTAAAAATAAAGAAATTTCAGAAATATCTTTGATTTAGTTTTAAAATAATTCAAAATGGTCATGGTAATTGTGGTAATTAGAATCATGGTAATGATAATTTCGCCATTTTTAAATTATTTAAAAATTAACAGATTTATTTAAAATTTTGCAGGCTATGTATGTGAATTAAAAACACGTTTTACATCATAAGAAAAAATAACAAGAAAATATAACGTGTATTTTAAAAGTGGTGATTTTTATATGAATTAGATAGGAAAGTTGACAAAGTGCAGAATAACAACATTATTTCCCAATACCTTCAAAACGCTTAGACATGCGCTTAACCTGTTACAATAAGTTCTTCAAACACAAAAGCCTTACGTATTAATGCTATCATGATGGGTGCAGTACATATATTATCATTGTTATCATAGTGTTTGCATCGGGTCACGTAAATTAGGAAAAAGTCGTGGGACAGACTTTAGTATCTCGTAATTTTTTCATTTTTCGTTATTTTGTTACATGTTACATTCAATTTTATAGGTTTATTATTTATTAACAATACATATTTTTTTAATTTTTTTTTAATCGATAGTTTTTGAGAAAAAAAAAATGTTCCCAACAACTTAGGCAGTGGGACAGTCATGGTAGTGAGAAATTTGAGGTTTAAGATTTTTTTTAAGATGGATCTCACCTCTTTTATCTTCTTTTTCTTGATGGATGATATAGAGGACACTGTCTAGTGTCTACAAAAAAAATTACATAAGCCTGAGTTAGTTTTAAGGTACGTTCTCCAGCTTGGGACACGCTTTTTACAACATTTCGAAGAAGCATCCATTAATAGGTACATTAAATAGGAATTAAGTAATTAACATTTAATTGCTTAGCATAATATTATTTACATAGTATAGACATCTTAAAAACTCCCTGAGGATACAAAATTATGTTAGGGAAGTATTTACTAACTTACATATATTTGACAATATATATCTTTATAAGTTTAGCCCGCCATGTTAAACTACATCTTTTCTAACCACCAGATGAGATCAGAGTCAAGGGCTGTAGTGGGATAAAAAATCATATTAAGTAAGCATGTATCATGCTTTCCGCTAAGTTAATATTTCTGTTGAACATTTTCTAGCCTGGAATTTGGCATATAGTCTTATTTCCCACAATACGATAACACGCGTCGGTATAATTGAACAGTCATTACATTTTATACAAATATGCTGTTACAGATAGTGGTCATCTCTACCACTGTACCTTATACTCAATACAAGCACCACTTGCTACTTGGTACTAGGTATATATCTACACATGCTTTCCGCAAAGTAAAGTTTTTTAACGAACATTTTCTAGCCTGGAAATTTTGCAAAAAGTCCAATTTCTCACAATCCCGTAACACGCGTATAATTGAATGGTCATTACATTTTGTACAAATAATTGCCGTTACCCATAGTGGCCCACTCTGCCACTGTACATACTTCACATGAGCACCACTTGCTACTATATGAATATACACAACACAACAATGTTTAAATTAAAATATCATTTGTTTTTTGGTGAATGATAGCAATTTATCTCTCGCTCTCGCTTCGCTCGCTTAATTATATTATGCAGATAGGTAACATTGCATTAAAAATTTATGTAGAACTAGATGATGCCCGCGACTTCGTCCGCGTGGATTAAGGTTACCGCGGAAGCTTAAAATCGATTCCCGCAGGAACTCTTGAATTTTCCGGGATAAAAAGTACCCTATGTCCTCGCCCGGGATACAACCTACCCCTGTACCAAATTTCATTAAAATCGGTTGAACAGATATATTTTTTGATTCCCGCGGGAACCTTTGAATTTTCCGGGATAAAAAGTAGCCTATGCCCTTTCCCGGGATACAACCTACCCCTGTACCAAATTTCATCAAAATTGGCTGAACCATGAAATCGTAGCAGACAGACAGATGGACAGACAGACAGACAGGCAGATGGACAGACAGACAGACACACTTTCGCATTAATAATATTAGTATGGATGCATCAATTCTTGATTCCGGTCGATGAGGTAGGATGAGGTAGATACCCACATAAACAACTCCAAACTAATGTTATAAATGCGAAGGCTATTTACAATTTTCCTTAACTTTTTCATTATTTTATTGACTATTGTTCCTATGAGATACCTACCAAGACCATTAAAAATAGTTATAACATATTTAAAGGCATAGTACCTTTAAATATGTAAAAAAAAAAACTAATAATATATATTTAGGAAACAGAAGTGGAGTAAAGTCAAACTAAGCAAATATAACAAACACCACAATTTATTCTAGTGAACGATTACAACATATCACACATAAAATAACCAAAAAGGAACACACTTAAATCTGAACACAATTATGACTCATTAAGAGTTTCACAATAACGCAGTTTACAGCTCGGAAGGTGACAAAAGAATGACTACGCGGTAATACAGAGAGCGCTTTTTATACACGTTCCTGCCCGCTTTTATAGGTTTTAGTCGGGTACCTACACTACTCACAATAATTTTGCTAACTCGGCCTATCCTGATTGTGCGCCGCCCTCGGCTGCACCGGAAACAATTTCATCAGAAGCAGGAAGGGCTGGTGTGCGTATGCCATCTTCATTAGCTCCCCCTCTTGCGGTGTCTCCTGAACTAGTGAGGGCACCCAAAGATTCACCCGCATCGTCACAGTTACTGTCATCAGAACCTGCATAAGACACAAATGGTTGATTATTCATGACGATGCACGCTATTGCCTATTCTGACAATCATCACGCATACGAGGCCCTCATTCAAAATAACAACTTTCGCTACACAAAATAAAACGCTTCACATTCAAAAGTATGCATACTTCTCCAGACATTACGTCTCAGTTAATCTCATACCTGAACTTGCAAGTTCACACACACACACACCACGTTTAAAACGTGCCAGGACAGAGCCTGATGCGCATTCAGAGAACGCGACTTCCCAGGACAAAACCTGCCAGGACACAGCCTGATGCGCATTCAGAGAACGCGACTTCCCAGGACAAAACCTGCCAGGACACAGCCTGATGCGCATTCAGAGAACGCGACTTCCCAGGACAAAACCTGCCAGGACACAGCCTGATGCGCATTCAGAGAACGCGACTTCCCAGGACACAGCCTGCCAGGACACAGCCTGATGCGCATCTAAGAGACGCGACTTTCGAAGCCAGCCACTCTAGGTCGCCAGCCTCGGAAGCACGCTGCATCGGGGCAACACCAGTCATACAGCTCGACCAGCAAGGCAATTCGCCTCACACCCAAATACATCAAACGTGCTACTGTAATCATAAGAAAACATTAAAATGTTCGGTTGAATCTTACTTTCAAAAAATGCAGCGCAACTCTCGGGACACCATTCTCCTTTCCAAGGAACCATGTACTGAGCTGCAGAAGTCTTTAGTGCGCTCACGAACCTACCCAAAACCATGGGTACCATTGTGATTTTCAAGATGAACCGGGTCCATACTTGGCCCGAGGTTGACACACACATTCGTGTGCATCTCCCCGTCGGTGGTAGCCATTCTACCACCCACCTGACAGAGTGCTATGCTACACTCCTCGCAAGTCTGCCGACATAACCTTCTTCTCAATCTGCCCACTACATACAACGCTGTCCGCTGTCATCCACTAGCCTAACAGAGCCTAAAGTAACCTAACCTAACATGTAAGCTTACATTTTGACCTAACAACTGAACTAATAAGTAGCCTAACGTTTGACCTAACAACTGACCTAACGTCTGATTTACGACTAACCTAACTTTACTAGAGAAAGCATGTAACTAAATTGGATGACAACAAGCAGAGCCATAGGCAATGTTTATGCAAATTAAGTTGAAAGTGTCTGTCACCGAAGAACGTGCCGCGTAGTCCGAAGCACGACTTCGAGGTACCACTCGAAAGCACCGCTCCAGGGCACACCTCCAGGGCACACCTCCAGGGCACACCTCCAGGGCACCACTCCATGGCGAGTATGAGTCAGTAGAGCTCATAGAGCAACAAGAGTCGGTAGAGCTGGTAGAGCCCTCACTAAAGGTCGCTTAACCATAGTACAAACTCACAGTTGTACCATGTCGAAACAACTTTGAACATTCAAAACATCAAACATCATCATCGATGAACACAGAAAATGAAGAAAGTTTACTCATACCAGTTATGTTCAACCATATCGAGTAGGCTAACGAGCAGCCTCGCTCACTATACAAGCGCGCAGCCCTGCGCGACCAGTAGACGCGCAGTGTCACGCCTCACAGCGTGGCATGCGAGCGCGCAGCATCGCACCCTAGGCGAGCGCACAGCCATGCGCAACCAGGAGCACGCAGCATCGCGCACCAGGTGGGCGCGCATCCCTGCGCAACCAGTGGACACTCAGTGTCACGCCTTAAGCGCGGCAGGCGAGTGCGCAGCAACGCACACTAGACAAGCGCACAGCCCTGCGCGACCAGCAGACGCGCAGTGACGCGCTTCACACACGCGGCATGCGGGCGCGCAGCCCGGCGCGACCAGAACGCCTCACATGTGGTGAGCGCCGAAGACGAAATTAACATAGAACACACAGAAAATTAACCTTAACGAGCAATTTAACTTCACAAAAACCCCTTAACGGTTTCATATTATCAGGACAGGTAGGTATGTAGACTCGTAATCGATCCACCCAAAACTTGACCGCAGGTAAAA
Organism: Erebia epiphron; assembly: GCA_963932025.1. Taxonomy (NCBI): domain Eukaryota; kingdom Metazoa; phylum Arthropoda; class Insecta; order Lepidoptera; family Nymphalidae; genus Erebia; species Erebia epiphron. The sequence continues at coordinate 7,676,366 of OZ009946.1, forward strand.
CGAAAACAAACTTTCTATCCATGAGAGCAGAAAAACAACTTCTCTAATCAAAATAGAATGCAACATTCCTGTCATCCAAATTACGTAACCAGTTCGGTAATATTAAAGAAAATAACCTGTAAAACTCAAGTTAATTTTAACGTTTATCAGAACTATAAATATATTTGCTCGTCCATACCTGACCTCAACAATTTTTATTAAAATCGAGAAGGTATTCGCAAAATGTATTCACGTTAACTATTCAAAAACGCATTGATATCTCAGGAACACACAACCAACTTACTTTGAGACACTTTTTCTAAGTAACAAGTCATGTTAAATAAAACAATGAAATCGTAAAGTAGGTAGGTAACAATTTTTACGTATCGTAGTTCAATTAAATTCCCAGATGTTGGCTTTTAGCTATGTTTGCGTATGAAACTTTAGAATTGCGGTTGGTTTGTGTCCGATCGTAACTAGGTCATGAATTTTAAATAACAACCCGCATTTTAAAAACAAAAAACTAAATTACGCAATTTAAATAATTTATCCGTACAGCATGTTTTAGTAAAACATTACTTTATGACTCGAAACTCAGCAAACTTAGAGGTTTCAAGTTATGTATTCAAACTTAGGGTATGAGTCACCTCTTTTTCACAAAAATATTTTTGTACCCGGTCGGTACCCACAAAGGCTCCACTTTTGAACAAGATGTTTCTGCTAGACACCTCACACTGTTCACAAACTAGCATTCAAGGCGGCTTAGGGACTCAAATGTAGGCGTTATGCCAATAACAACCACTGAGCCAACACAGCTTGCTAATTTAGTGGGAAATTATCATAAAATGGAAATCGCGTAAATACAATTGCGGTCTAAACCTTTTCTTAACACAATTAACAGTCAATTCGGTAACATGAATTACTGTTCATTTACTTTGTGGCTACGCTTGGTGGGTATTACATCCTTTAGCAAATAAATTAAATGGTCTTACCGATGTCGCATATTACGTCATATCACCAGAGGCTCGATGGTGTCATCACCTCACCACCATTCCAGGCAAATGCCAGGCGTAACACGGAAAAGCGCGCAGCACCGCGGCTCCGAGGCACGGCACGACAGCGTGTCGCGCAGACTGAATCGCCCTCGTGAACGCCCAGAGCGCCCACGTGGCATGCACAGTTGCACACCCAAGCGCACTCGTGACGCGCCTGAAGCACACGAGCTGTGCAACACCACAGCTCGGCCACGCTCCGTGAGCCAGCGATAACAATCACATGAAAACAAAACACAACTTTAGCACACAAATAAACACTGCACATTACGCGAGTCACCCTTCGAGAGATATCTTGATTGGTCACGTGATCAACTTTAAGCACTTTAAATTTGGGTATGCTCCTTTTTGATTCATCTCGTATGTGGGCCTATTTAGCGGTCCTTTATCCCACTTCTGAATTTAGGAAACAGAAGTGGAGTAAAGTGAAACTAAGCAAATATAACAAACACCACAATTTATTCTAGTGAACGATTACAACATATCACACATAAAATAACCAAAAAGGAACACACTTAAATCTGAACACAATTATGACTCATTAAGAGTTTCACAATAACGCAGTTTACAGCTCGGAAGGTGACAAAAGAATGACTACGCGGTAATACAGAGAGCGCTTTTTATACACGTTCCTGCCCGCTTTTATAGGTTTTAGTCGGGTACCTACACTACTCACAATAATTTTGCTAACTATATATATTATATATTTAATATACTATTTAAAAATAGTATATTAAATAAGTACTACTACTAGGAGGTACACGTAGAAGAACTATACAGTTTGAGGGAGCGCTACTAAACGTAGCTGACTGAGGGAGTGCTTAACGAACGAAATATTTACTGAAAAACCTTTTGTGTAATTATTTAAGTAAAAATTAATCAAACACTTTCAAACAGAACTTTAATATTATGATTAGTATATATGTTACTAATTTTTATCTAAGGTCACCATACAGTAATATGTATAAGCATAAATTATTGTAAGTTTAGTTTCTCATGTAAGTGCACTTTTGTTCTTTTTTGGGAAAAAAATCTCTTTAAACCTAAAAGTGTGGTCAAAGTAAATAGGATCCAAACAAATCGCAAATTCTTCAACACCCAAAAGTAGGAAGCCTGAAACGTAGGTATGTTCAAAATCATCGATTTAAATGTACCTAGGTACTAGATGGGCCATTTCATAGAAAAAAATTGGTCGTCCGACTTGTGGTGCACGCTCCTCATCTGTGTTAACTTTATTTTAGTTAACCTGATTTTGGGTTCCAGCCCTAGAATAGTCCAGCCCAGTACGATAAAAAAAAGCAAGATTAGTTACAGCATAGATGGAACGGTCTTATAATATACATACTCGTACCTAGTTACTAAATGAAGTTCGACATTCTTTGTTTGACAGGGCCCGTCTATGTAAATTGAGGTCGTTGTTCAAAATACCATCACAATTAATTGCTCGCTTCTTTGGAGCCAAGCACTACTTACCTATTAAAGCCAAGCACCATTATAGTGTAAGTATATATTTAGTTTTGGCTATAGTCAATTTTTGCGTATCAGTGTCCCACACTCGTAAAGCCCTCTCTAAACGCGAGGGCGAACCGCGTGTGCGTAGGTACTTTAAAAACAATTAAAGTTGTGCTATGGACCTCCGAATCAGGGAGTGGTTACATGGCGTTCCTAATTGACAATATATTATTTAAATTTTGATATTGCTACGGCATTTGTAATAAAAACTCACGTATTAGTAGGTAGGTATTCACCTAACCCATAGTCTTAGAATGATTTTCTGTTTGAATATTAAATAGATTACGTCTGATTTCATTAGTATAGTAACCTACTCGTACCTTCATACTTAATATAATGAGTGCAGCTGTTAAAAATTTGTGGAGAAAGATTCTGCAGTGACAACTAAGATCACATTTTCAAGACCTTAAAAAAGAGCTAAAAAAAAAAAAATTATTTTCATGCAGTACATTCAAGTTAACAAGTGTATATAATTAAAATTATTAAAAAATACGACTGCTCTGCCGTAGCCCGTATTGAATTTTTCAAAAATTTATAGCCCGTGTCACTCGGGATATTGAACTATAGTGTTATATATTTTTGGAATCATTTACTCATCATTTTCTAGATGATGATTATATAGTTAATTTAATTTTCGAATATTTTTTTTCAACTTTAGTCTTTAGTGCGGGACCATGGTCACCCCATCAAGTTTTTTTAAAATTTTACAAGCCTATGTCACCCGGGATAAGCTAGGGATTCTAACGATACCTATTTATCAAAATCGGTTCAGACGTGTAGAAGTTATGGTGGAATATACAAACATACATACATACATACATACATACATACATACATACATACATATATGAACCCTGAAAACAATATACTCCTTTTTTCAGGCAGTTGTATAAAAAGACAACAAAAGTTCCTTTATATTTTCGTGTTTTTTGAAAAATTCAGATCATTATTTCAGCTTTGCTTCTATATTGAGTACGTAACCACGTACGGTGATAATTTTTGCTTGCGATTGTGATTTTGGTTTTAAAATAACGTACCTACCTAACTTGCTAAATTTTTACATTTCCCCGTCATGTAACCCTGACAAAGCTGCCGATTCGCGATGAGCAAAACCAACATAGTCCGGTACAAGAGGCCGCTCTTAAATGGAAAATACGTTACAATTATTTATAGTTTAAAGATACTCCGTTCAAATATCGCCATGTACCTAACCCTGACAAAACTCCCGATTCGCGACCAGCAAACCCGAGAACTACATAATCCGGTACAAGTGGCTGCCTCAAGGGATGCCTGGGAACCCTGCGACCCACGCGGACCCCGCGGACGGAGGCTTAAGGTACCAGCTCCGGGAGGGTGCACTGTGGGATACTAGACTATTGATATATGAACCAAAGATACACTTTCTTAACAAATGACACTACATACATGCGCGCAGCGGCTGGACTTTGAAAGAAAGAAAGGAAAACAGTTTATTCACCAGTGGTGTCACAGACAAAACTGGATACAAATGTAACACTTTCGACTGTGACACCACCGATAAAGGGTGTACAGCTCAGCGGTTTGCCTTGCGTCATAATATGCTAAAAATGCATATATGTCACCGTAAGATTGCAAAAACTGTTAGATTGTAATCCAACTAGCGATATTGTAAACTGTCGACGGATTGTGAACCGTTCAATAGTCCGAGTGTCAATTTTTGAAATATTCATTGTATTTACGTTTTCTTGTCTCTTTCTTGTAGGTTAGGTTAGGGTTCGACATAAATGACCAGGGCACTTAGGTTTTATCGGGTTAATATATCTAACAGAATTACAATCTAACGAAAAATAATGCGTTAAATTGTAATCTGTCGAAAGTTTACAATATCGCTAGTTAGATTACAATCCAACGGCCTTTGCAATTTTCAGCTGTGACCCCGGATCGTAGTTAAAACAATAAATTATAACAAAATCAAAAGTTTGAAAGGAAGGAGGTAGCTTTGACAATAATTCTTTAGGCCTATTTGAATCATGCATAGCCTAGCAGTCACCGAATCTTTGTGTGTCTGTCTATCTATTCGTTTGTTTGCTTCGTTTTCACGGCCCATCTGTCCAACCGATTTTGACACAGAAAGATTGCATCCCAGGGGAAGGCAGACTACTTTTTACCCCGGAAAATCCAAGGGTAGAGTACATATCTTCCGAATGATATATCAGTGGTACGAGACTCTCAGATTGGAATATTTATCAGCCGTAATGCGGAATTAATTTGCGATCGCCCCAGGAAAGTAACGCTAATCCGAAGTGTTTTGTGGTTATGAGGTATGATTGTGTGGGACGCAGTTTTTGGCTTAGGGGATGTAAACGACTGCTGATCTCATGAATTGCTTTTTAGTTACTGCTTTACTGTACTACCTACAGACTACAGTAAAATGACTAGAAATACTTTAAAGGAAAAGCAATGCGTGTAAATAGACAGCCTTGGCCTGGATGCCTGTAGGTATCTCTTAGCTACAAGGAAAATATTTTTTCTACATTAATTTTGTAATTCTGCCCACAGGCATTTATATTAAAATATTATTCAGGATCTCCTTGGCGAGCTTCTAGCTTCGAAACTTGTTCTGTTCTTACAAAAACACGAAAGAGGTAAGCAGTGAGGCAATGTGTATCTACTAGGTACCTACTTAGATACTAAAACTATTATATTATACTAGATGATGTAATGATGATGATTTTGAAACATCTCATGGGAATCCTTTGATTGAGTACTGCACCCTTAAATTTATAACAGCATCGTTGACTGTACCTATCCAAATCGGTTAAACGTACGAGCTGCGAAAAAGGAGCAGACGAACGGACAGAAAAAAAAACAGACACTTTGGCATTTATAATATTTCTGAACTAGCTGATAGCGCGACTTCGTCCGCGTGGATTAAAGTGTTTTGGTTCCCGCGGGAACTCTTGAATTTTCCGGGATAGCTTAGGTATTATTCCTAACTATAATTTATCTCTGTGCCAAATTTCATCCAGATCCGGTCAGCCGTTCTGGCGTGATTGAGTAACGAGCATCCATCCATCCAAACGTTCGCATTTATAATATTAGTATAAATCCAGTTAGGTGCCAGGTGGTAGTCCTAAGTCCAGTTAGGTGAAAAGGTAAAGGAAGGGTAGGTCTTCAGAAGTAGAGCCTGAATTTTCTCACCTTGTTTAAAAATAACACGAAGTCAAAATATGTTCTTGAGACGATGCATCTAATCAGAGGGATACGTGTAGGGGCAAGGGTGGCTGTGTAGGTGGAGGGGGAGGTGGAGGGGGAGGGGGGAGGTAGGGCAAGTACACGGTAGCCGTGGCGGGCGTTAAGTGGCTCTCGCAGTAAAATCATCATAAACTTGTGTCTTGCTATAACGCGTACAGGTACAAGGGCTATTGGATCTGTCAGTGTTTAAAATTAAAGGTTTTAAAAGAAAGAAAGAAAGATATAAAGAAAAAAATTTATTATGGTGTCACAAACAAACAATCATTTAACATACTTTTGTACCTAATAATATGCTTGTCTGTGAAACCACCCAGAATGGGTGTAAAGCTCAGCCTTTTGCCCTACATCAAAACTTGCATTTGCACGTTTTGTGCGCGGCGCTGATTTTGAACAGTGTTGTCTGCGTATTAAAGGTTTAGGAATACAAAAGTCAACGTAGTGATAGGATAGTTTTAATAATTCTCACATTTCACTCACACCCTTCCAACGTGAAACCTTGAATACTTACTCTGGCGCCAAATCAGCTTAGGTACATGAGCACAAGTACAACCTAAGCACTATCATAATTTATTTTGTCTAAATCTAAAAAAGGAAAAGGTGATTAACTCTCTAACTGTCTCACAACATACAGCTCAAACCACTTGACGGATCGGACTGAAAGGCATACTGATATCTCTTATCACGTAGGCATCCGCTTATTAAGGATTTTTGAAAATTCTATTCCAAAACTTCAAAAGGGGTAAGATAAGGGTTCAAAATTTGTATGATAATCGAATTTAAGTGAGCCAAGCCGCGGGCAAAAGCAAGTTTTCTAATACTATAAATGCGAAAGTTTGAATGGATGCATGGGTGGATGAAGGAGAAGTTTGAATTAGCTATAATCCGCGACAATAGGTAAATCTATGTGTGTATCCCGCACTTAAAGCCTGCGATATTCACCACACCACAGAAATCTTCCAAACTACTCTCAACGTACGTTTCACTCCGACACCAGAGCATCTTCAGATGTTGACTCAACAATTATGCTCGATTGAGCTTTACAAAAAATAAATAGATAGGCAAAAATAATACCGAAATATACCTAAATAAAATAGCCTAACTACCTAAGTAATGCTTAAAGTTGATAGTTTCCGAGTTCCGACACAAAGCAAAGAAGCATATTCTCTGGTCTAAAGGTTACAAAGTGGCCTGCGGCTGTACCAGACCACCCGAGCTCAAGTGTTCTTAAACTCTTCACTAGGTCTTTTACTGGATAGTTCGAGTTATATTAAAAATACTATGGTTTTTACAGAAAAAAAATGAAATGACTTATCACCTGATGAGAAGGCTTTATTTTAGGGCTACGATCTACGTATGCTAACGGTTTGAAAAAAAGAGTAAAAAGTGCGTTGAACTTTAACGACGTCACATTTCAGAAAAACATATATAAATCCCATACCTACCTACTTAGGACGCGTTTTGACGTTTGAAAAAAGTTGCTGATTTGACTATATATTTGTCAAATACCTACTTACCCAATTTCCAAGTTACTAGACCCCCAGTTCGTTGATCTCACATTAACAGTTTACATGTAGAAGAATTAGGAAAAAAGGGTTCAAAAGTGTTTTGTAAGCTGCCATCGAAATAAAAATAGTATTTTAGTAAAAAAAGATCCCCAATTTTATCACAAAATCACACCACATTACAAATTACAATAATTTACTTAAAACTTCACTCGTCAATCGCATAAAAACGGGTTGTTTGTTTTGGCTGACCATATAATCAACCCTTGATATGTGAGGCTAAGAAAAGTATGGATGTTTGTGTTGGCAATTAAACGGGGGCAGAACAAACAGTTCGTGGGTGGTCCATACTCCATGGAGATGGTACCGGTACAGGTCTGGACGGTGTGAATGAAATGACTTAGCTATGCGAAGAGTTGAGCTTACCTATCGGTTTTTTTTAAAGTTAAGCAGGCATGTTAAAATTTGGTTACTTACTAAAGCTCCTCTTTTTATATAGAGAATAATCATTGCTAATATTCTATTCTTCTAAAACGTAAATTTAAGCAAATGGTTTTGTTTTTCGGGTTTTGACGGAAACCTAGATTTTAGATGAAATTAGATAATGCGTGAGTACTTAATTATAAATTGTACAATAATTGTAGGTATACCTGCTCAGTAGGTATACCTACAATTATTACGAGTACAGTTACTTACCGAGGTTCTGAAATCGTTAAATTCGATATTTTCCCATGTATTTTTAAGAGAAAAGTGAAGGAGTCTTCAAGTTTTTCTCTTTTCTTTTAAACGGATCTCCTACTAAGGATATTCACAAAGTAAAGAAATATTAATAAAAAGGGATGTATGACACTAATTGAGTTAAAAAAAAGCAATTCGTCGCAGCCTTATTAATGAAATTATAATCAAATAAAAAAACATAAAAGAAACGCGTGGCGAACGCTACGCACCCTCTCTACCGGTCACGTATGACCGAATCCTCAATGGAAAGCACACTTCGAATTTTACTCACAATATTCTTTTATAATACAAAAAACTGCATATCATTATTTTTAAAGCAATAGAGCTCGATTTGGCCCAACATTTGGCACATATTATGGGAATATTGCGGTCCTGGCTACATTATCGGTAAAAAGGGTCAGGCGTAATTGAACTGCAATTTGTTTATACTAGGGACTAGTAAGAAGATAATGGACAAAGCTTTGATTAAAACTGAAGAGCCTATGAGACTACAGACTTGATTGATTTTCCCATGGAAAAATTATATTATGACGTTAGTACCTATTTGCACAACAACAATTATTTATTTCGAAAAAAAAGCTTATTCATTCTAACAAATATTTATTTAGAAATCTTAGCTCTCTTAACTAATCTATATTATATCGGTATCTATTACCTCAAATTTTACTACCCTAATGCTATAGGTAGGGTATATATACCGAGTAGCCACTAGGTATACCTACATACCTTCTTACTTCATACTTACGATAAGATAAGTTTAAACTTAAGGAAAATCCTTACCTTCGTTTTTGTACCTTAGACCTACCTACGTATCAAATTTTATATTTTTAAAAGATTTTGTTTACTTTTAGGCATGTTCTACTTTGACTCTACCTTTTCATTTAACAATCACGAGAAAAAAACAGAATATTTCCTTCAAAGAAATAAAACATTAGGTATTAATTATTAGTAGGAACGTTAATCGACTCAATAATCACATTAAAATGTTCATTTTCCAACCGTTACGAATCTCTTTAAGTCAAACACCTGGCAACGTTAAGCACATTATAGTGCCATCATGCTCATCCCTCATTCAATGATACCTGGACCCTCTCGATCCCACACAACCCCAACATGCTCGTAAAAATATTATTATAATTACATGCGCACGGTCTGACTTCCGCAGTTTTTTTTTGAGGGTAGAAAAAAACCTATCGGCCGAAAACTAAAACCCGGGTAAGCGTCAAAATAAGTTTTACAAGTAATGTAAGCGAAATACTTACAAAAAAATAGGATCTCGAAAAAAATTAAAATAATAACCGAGGTAATGATACGGTACTGCCAATTAATAAACAGCAGCTTACAAAATTAGAATTTTCAATTATTATTGCTCGTATACCTACTTATTTATTAGGAAAATAAGTTGCTAAATATAACCATAATACCTACTTAGATATTAAGAATAAAAAAAGCAACGAAAGCTCTCTTACGTTTTTTCATTGGAAGGTTTTTAACTAAGAAAATCCCAGACAATTTTTATTTTACTTTCAAAACTTACTTTTTGGAGTTACCAGTTTTTTAGTGAACGGACGTCAGTATAACTGTCAGTTTGACGTGATCTTTTTAGTGTTGCCAGTATTAATATGTAATTTGCCGGGATGGGTACTCTGATAAGCGAGGGTGGGTGATTGATTAAATAAGTGTGCGAGGCAGATAGGTGGTGTTTAATGCGTGAATGATAATGAGGTGATGGTATCATTTAGCAGAAATCATGCTTCGTCAGCGATATATTTGTGGGACATTATGTTATTTGCTGCTGCTTAAAATTTGTAGATATTACCTAGACGCCCAATCGCCGGCCCACCACAGAGCACGAGCACTTTTCTCAGAATAGAAAGAGTTTAGGCCATAGTCCACCATGCTCGCCAAGTGCAGATCTTTTTTTTTTTTTTTAAATATATAGGCTAGCACTTGGCTGCAATCAGACTTGCTTACAAGTGGTGATGCAGCCTATCACTAGCCTAGCCTAGCCTAGATCGCTGACACCGTACTGAATTCCCATCATGGTCTCAAATCAAGTGATATTTACTTAATTGCTTTAATTTAAACGTGTTTAGCTCCGAAAAGTTAGAGGTGCGTATCCAGAATTTGGACTCCCCAAATAGGTGCTCGAGCCAATATTAAGCTATCATCGCTTTTGGTATGTTTCTCACGCCAACTTCACGCACAAGTAGTTAGGTAGTACCTACTGATATTATAGCGGCGTTATACTGATATGATGGACAAACCAAAATTTTCCTGGTGTGAGGCTTGGGCTGTGGCTTGTTACCACCCTATCGGCAATGACTTACCCCGAAAGCAATTTAGCGTTCCGGTAAGATGCCGTGTAGACGCCGAATAGGAGTAGGGTAGGGTACTGCCAATTGCCATAGGTAGGTACCCCTAACAGGTTAGGCCGCTATCATCTTAGACTGCATCATCACGTCTTAGGTACCATCAGGTGAAATCGCAGTCAAGGACTAACTTGTAGTGGAAAAAATACACTATCGCATATTTTGTTTATGACTAGTATAACTGAGTATGATGTAGTATGTAGATATGTATAATGTACCTAACTAACGAAGGTCTGAGTGAACTTACGAGGCGCTCGACGCCTTTTATTCTTTATGGGCTAGGTAATAAAAAAATGAAATGAACCGCATAATAAACGTTCATCGTTTTCCACTTATAATTTAAATAAGTAAATGTAACGTTACGCAGACAGATCAAATATTCAGCGCACCGCAGCGCGACAAATTGGGCACAAATCAATGGCGGGCGCTCGCGGCGAGCTAAAAAGCTCGACCTCATTATTGGACATGAATTAATCACACTTGTCGATTGTCACTAGTGCTGCATAAGTTTAGCTAGGTACCTATATCGATATAAACTAAACGTGGGAGACCCCGAGGATTCTAGCTCGATATATTTATTTCTTCGTTCATCGTTTGTCATAATTGCACCTGTAGCTGTACTTACACATATAGCCAAAGTTCATGTATGATACTTTTTAGTTTTTATTGACAGATCACAACAACAAAGTTTTTTCCAAAAGTGAATATAGGAACCTATTAGGCAAACGCGATACAACCGAGACTCTTTCCAAGACATTATCAATGTCACCCAGCGTGATTGTCGTCAAGCGTACGTCAGCCTATTTTACAACAAACAAAATAAAAAGGTTTTCAGTGGCGCACCATTGAAAAGTCGCATAAAGGTAGATTAATAGGCTTTCCGGCAGGCTTAGCATGCGTACAACGAGATATCTCGCGACGAGAGAGATGCATGTTGTTGTTGCCGGCTAATTTCTTGCTTATCCTAACATGCTAAAAATCCGTTAGATTACGAGAAAAAATAGTCGACATTGGTTCATAGAGAAAACTACCACAGATAAAAAATTAAACTTTTATCTCTACTTTTGACGTAACGAGTCACATGTGTACCTAACCATGTTAGCTTCGGTAGACAAATAGATCGAGTTAATGGGTAGACATAATTTTACGCATGCAAGCCCTATAGCTATCAAAATATAATAGATATAAATATGAGGCGTAGGTAAAGGACATGACTGTCATGTCGACAGCCTGCAATCCGCACGTCCCTACCCGATGAATATTGTATGTTGCAATTTGTATAATTTGATTAAGCCCACCTGTGCGGTCCGCGCTGCGTCGGCGAGCTCCGTGTGTGTCGTCTGCTCATTATGTTATTATAATCGCTGGTTTCATATTGATTAGTAGGGGGGACTCATTGCTGTAGGTAGCATATACTGAATTAATTGAATGGCGATAACTAGTTTAAATAATTTGGTAATGTTGAAGTCTATACGAGGTCCATCAGGCTATAATGCATCTCTGCATCGTATTCCTCATTGCTAAGGGTCTTGACCCAATTCCATTGATCACATAATGGCAGGGGTTTTATTGGGATAATAATGCGGTGGGTTCGCAGGTCCGTCCGCATACGACTCGACTAAGAGTGTTATTTCAACTCTTAGGTTTCTAACGATTATTATCAGATGTTGGTGATCATAACCACGACCGACAGCTTAACGTGCTCTCCGAGACACGGAGGGAACGAAAAGGCCGAAAACGGAACTTCATACTCTTTTGAAAACAATAAGAACTATCAGGCATACTAGGACCCTCACGATATTCTCCTTCACCTTAAAAGCAAGAGTGAAAGGTACCTATTGGCTATTTAATTTCTTGAAACGCCCAAAGTTAGAGGTGAGTAGGTAGGTACCTAGGTAGGTACATTATAGCCGGGGCTCGATCCCCGCGTAAGTACCCGAAAAAGGCCGCAGCCGGGCGACTAAACCACCAGGCTATCACCGCTTTATAAGTTCTTTATAAGCGAAACATTAAAATTTCAAATTAAAAAAAAAACCGTCCACCTTGTCACATTTTCCCACACGTCCAGCGGACGCGGAAGTTCCCACCCATCACGCAAGACGGCGCGCGTCGTCGCCACGTGCCGCCCGCCCTTGCTCATTTACTCTTGTTTTTATTGAAAACGCTCAAAATAATGGAAACAATGCCCTCGCGTTCACGAATAAATAACAAGGGTTAAAAACCAATTGAACCAGCTCATTATTCACGCACTTTCAATATGTTTGCGTTGCATTCCGTTCTTTTATTGTAACTTAGTTTTGTATTAAGTACCTACCTACTTACATAATATCACGTAGGTAGGTAGAGATGCTGATCTTGTATCAGCGCAGCAGGTGATTTACCTATCTACTAGATTCTAGTATAACTACTTAGATGATGCCCGCGACTTCATACGCGTCGATTTCGTTTTTTGTACCTATAGGCTATTTCCTTCCCCGTGATACAACCTATATAGCGGACTACTACTACTACTACTACTACTATACTAGCGGACACCCGCGACTTCGTTCGCGGGACATAAGTTTTTTAATTCCCATAGGCATTCCTTAATTTTCCGGGATAAAAAGAACCCATGAAAGAAAAACCGTCGATCCGTTGCTCTGTTGCGGCGTAATTGAAGGACTATTTATCGTCATTTGGGATAGAATTTATAAAAACTGTGAATTATGTATTTCATAATTTAAACCGGTAGCCCAAATATCAAGTTTCATGGCTTGGAAAACGCCGGCCTTTTACACCAACTTACAACCCCCATTTTACCCGTTTGGGGGTGGAGTTTTGAAAAACTGTTACACACGTACTTTTTAGGGTTCCGTACCAAAATGGTAAAATGGAACATTTATGGTGCGACTTTCTCCGTCTGTCTGTCCGTCTGTCCGTCCGTCACACTCGATTATTTCAGTAACTACCGAAGCTATCGACATGAAATTTGGAATAGTTGTGTATATTAGTGGCCCAAAGACACTGGAATTTAAAAAAATTGGAAATTATTTTTGTTCTTATTTAAAAAGGGGGGAAAATCTGAGGGTTGAAATTTAAAAGTGAGATAACTGTACTGTGTGGGGTATCATATGAAAAGGTTTACTTTGTACATTCTAAAACAGATTTTTAATTATTTTTAGTTATGATAGTTTTTGATTTATCGGGGAAAATGTCTAAAAAAATACCGTTCCCCCCCCCTTATCTCCGGAGTTTACCAATCGAAAAACTTGAAATAATTATGGTCAATAGGAATTTACGTATATTTTACAGGAAAACTATAGCCAATGCTCTAACTAGCATTGTTTTTTTGATATTAACAATAAACCTCTACAAACAAAGTTAGTCTTGCGGTTCATTAACAAAGGTAATTATTAATTAATAATGGTACGGAACCCTTCGTGCGCAAGTCCGACTCGCACTTGCCCGGTTTTTTTATATTATACCGAAAGCCAAAATACCATGTTTCGTTCTCATAACTTGAAAAATATGTTGATAAATGAAGGACATTCATCCCTTATTTCACCCCTTTGGGGGTCGAATTTTCAAAAATGGTGAAACACGTACTTATGCATATGTAACTGAAACTATAACTTGAGAAATTAAGGACTTTCATACAAATTTTCAACCCCTATTTTACCCTTTTAGGGGTAGAATTTTGAAAAACTGTGCCACACGTACGTGACAATCGCTATGAATCAGTCGCTTTAATATAGTTTCGTGATACAGGGGGTAGGGTAAAGGGTTGTTATAAATTAGACACAATAGGTACATTTGTAATGATTTATTAAAACCTTACACCAGACATTGTTCGTATTTAATTACAAATTGTGACAATAATTGAATAATTAAATAATAATGGTAATAAATGAGTATTATAAAAATGAACCGTGCACATTTATCTATAGTTACATGTGCTTAAACACAAAAACAAACTTAAAATTAGGAGACCTTTCGAAATTTAAGTTTAGTGTGTATTTAAATCGATTTTAAGCCAACTACAGAGCAACTTAACAAATTCTTAAATATTAACGTTAATTAAACTGAACTCAAGTTTGGTTTAGTCATTTTTTTACAAGCTTTCGGCATAATTACCTATCTATGAATGAATGAATGAATGATTATCCTATCCAAATAATTAATGAATATCTTGTTCTTGTAGTACTTAGTTTAAGCAACTACACTAACCAATGAGAACCGCAATAATCACTAAATAAAATTAAAAAATAAATATACTTACACGAAATGTATTTATTTCGGTTTAAAACTTTACATCTAGTAAAAATGATTAGCAAGCACATTTATTTAAAGCAAATGAAAAAATATAGCTTAAAATGGCACAAGTACACAACAGATTTTAACAACTTTACATTATGGGCGGACATGATTACGTATAAGGCACCGTTATTCTATATATTATAGTTATTATTAATATGTATGATAAGCATCAAATTATTAAGTATAAATAAAGTGTAAGTCAATTGTAAATGTTAAAAAGGAACCATAGAAAAATCGCACCATAATGGCTCTGTTACACGTTAGGCAAGTACATTAACTCGACCTGTTGGGCCAACTTAGGGTGGATGTACACTGAAGAGGTGCGGAGCGGAGATGAGTTACACAGGCCAATACTATCCATACTAATATTATAAATGCGAAAGTGTGTCTGTCTGTCTGTCTGCTACGCTTTCACGGCCCAACTACTCAACCGATTTTGATGAAATTTGGTACAGAGATAGGTTACATCCCAGGGAAGGACATAGGCTACTTTTCATCCCGGAAAATTGAAGAGTTCCCGCGGGAATAAAAAAAAAGTATCTGTTCAACCGATTTTGATGAAATTTGGTACAAGGATAGGTTGTGTCCCGGGGAAGGACATAGGCTACTTTTTATCCCGGAAAATTGAAGAGTTCTCGCGGGAATCCAAAAACATGAATCCACGCAGACGAAGTCGCGGGAATCATCTAGTCTCTTATAAAATAGTTATAATACCACTCACAAATCCACATAACTATTTTATAAGAGTATAGTACAATAATCTGATTGGTCGACTAAACACCTCTCCGCTCCCTTCAGCTGCATATAAAAATGGAGATAAATTAATTATGCGCACATACTTTTTATTGCAGAATAAAATTAAACCTTAAATAATATATCCTAAAGAAGTATTAATAATTTAATAAAACTCTTCACTTAAAATAACTACAACCTACGGTTAATTTTCATTTGGTATATTCAATAATGGGTAAAGAATAAATTAGTAAAATCAGTCTATTACTATGTGTGACGTCGGTGGTTAGTATACAATTTTATGGGACATTAATTATTAATAATTTTCGCTTGTTATGTACGCTTACTCTGAGTTTTAACATTGCAAATACGATTGATCGACGTGAGAGCTCACCACGCCAAGCGTCAAAGTAAAATGAACCTTAACTGCATTGATTTAGAGCTCATTTCATCATTTCGTGTATTTATTCACAGCCAGCGCTCCAAACGCTGAATTTGTGACTTTAAAGCAAGAGCTTTTGGGTCCATTTTACATTGACGCTTGGCGTGGTGAGCTCTCACGTCGATCAGTCGTATAATTTGCAACGTTAAAACTCAGAGCAAGCGTAAAGAGCTACAGGCTACAAAAAACAGATATAGGACTGATCGATTTAATATAATATAATAACCCTACGAATGTTATATTAAACCTAGGCAGATTTTGCTGATTAAAGTATTATTGAAATATTCTACTAAAATATTATACTTATTCAAATATGTATCAAAAATTGCGGAACCGGCAGAATTTGAACCTGGGAATCGCGTCCGGGTGCCTTTGACCGCTACGCCACGGTTCACATATCCGTCAGTGCCGAAATTTGAGATATATATGTCACCGTAAGATTGTAAAAACCGTAAGATTGTAATCTAACGCATTTTTTTTCGATAGATTGTAAACAGTCGACAGATTTTGAACATTTCAATGTTTTAAGTGTCAATTTTTGAAATATTCATTGTATTTAAGTTTTCTTGTCTCTTTCTTGTAGGTTAGGTTAGGGTTCGATCGGCACTTAGGTTCTATCGGGTTAGTAAACCTAACAGATTACAATCTGCCGAAAAATAATCCGTTATATTGTAATCATTCGACAGTTTACAATTTCGCAAGTTAGATTATAATCTAACGGTTTTTACAATCTTACGGTGACATAAATATATGCATCTTTAATCCAGTCTTTTAACGCGACTGTTTATGCCATCTAGTAGCGATATAAGTCTACAAACTTTCCTAGTGTGACAAACACTAATAAAATTGTTGAATTTTTTTCTACGGATTACGATTTTTTTTTTCTAAAACCTTCACACAGCAATAGCAAACTATGCCGTGTTTAGGCGCCATTACACTAATAGAAATGCATAGGAACTAATTAATATGCGTATTATTATATATTTTGTGTATTTAGTAATTTAAGGGCATTCTACGCAATAGTATTAACTTTTGTCTATTAATTTTCTTAGTTATTACTGTGAGGGCTTGGGTAGACATTGCAATGAAGCAACACTGCTCCTGTCGCGCAGTCTCTGTCCGGCCCTTAGAGCCTGTTTCCACTAAAGCGGAACGAGCGCAAAAAAGATCAATCAGTAATCTGATTCGTGTCATACTAAACATGAAAGGCCGGTTTCTGACTCGAGAATTTCATGTTGAGTCCGTCTCAAAGACTACTTAAGGACTAATTAAGCAAATTTTTGTTTCTGATTTGATATTGGGCCGGTTTCTGAATTAAGCATTCAAGCAAAAACAGCCAGTTCCAACTCTTAAACCTTACCTACACAATATCAATTCAGAAACATAAATTTGCTTAATTAGTCCTTAAGTAGTCTTTGAGACAGACTCAATATGAAATTGTCGAGTCAGAAACCGGCCGAAAGTCTCCGTGCCGCGCCGCTCTCATCGTTTCAGTGGAAACCCACCCTTAAAAGTGCGAAATCAACTTGAAACCAATTCAAATGTAACCTACATTGAGTACCTACAATTCCTTAATATCTAAATGTTACTCATATCACAAAACCTTTCACACTATTGGCTCTATAATATTATGATTAGTCAATACCTGTAAGTAGATAGCCAAACACCAATAATTACTATGGACGCTATTTGAGTATTGAGACAATATATTAGATAACAAGCGTCGCTGTCAACCGCATATATTCACACTTTAATCGTAAAAGAATAACAATATACTAAGTTAGAGAGCATACAGACATAATTACTGTTTATATAATATATATTGGTATATCAATAACTATCGCGGAGGTCATATTCAAACGCAAACCTACTTTCGACATGCTACTGTATAATTTAATATTAAAAATTCTTTTTAAACAGCCGACTTCAAACTCCCGCGCCAACTTTACAACAACAAGCACACGCTATATAAAGTACTTATTTTATTGTTGATATTTTAAAAACCGCTTGACCGATTTCGATAAAATTTATATGGGACCACTTGGGAAGTATGCCCTTTCAATTAAAAAAAGAATCATCCAAATCGGTCCACCCAGTCAAAAGTTCTGAGGTAACAAACATAAAAAAAAAAACAGTCGAATTGAGAACCTCCTCCTTTTTTTTAGTCGGTTAAAAAGCCTCGAGGATGGTGTTTTTTTTTAATCCTTTATATTGTGATTCAAAAGAAGTGAGTGAAAAGGCCTGCAGGAGAACCAAGATCACTAACATAAGCCCATTTTTAACACAAGGCGAACAGAACGCGAAACGAAGTGTCAACCAAACATGATAATATGACTATTGACTACTAAGAACGTGGTACGAAGAAGCAAAGGCATTATAGTCTAAGATCCGTATATAACCACGACCTTCACCGAGCTGTTTAATGGATGAAACCTACTTTTTTTTACTTAAGTTACCTATGGACTATGGTGGTTGTATGGTAACAATTAACATAGTCCATAGGTAACATAACAGATCGGAACCGCTTGAGTTATATATCAAAATATAGGTAATTTTATAACAAACGCGATGGTATATCATTGACTACAATAAACTTGACAAAAAACAGTTAATTAAAATTAATTAATTTAAAAATAGCCTGGACCGGATTTTGATAGGCAACCTATTTTAGGTGTATTTATCTATTACAAAATAAAAATAATAAGTAGGTTTCATCCTTTAAACAGCTCGGTGTACGGCGGGGTTATATATACGTATCTTAGACTATTATTTTGTGGTAATTTGGAAAAAGGACCAATTTTCTATTTTTTGTGAACAACCTTGTCCTATATTTTTTATCATTTATCGTTTTCTAGCATTGTGCTAGAAAATGATTTACTTAATTACGGTATTTGTAACATTACATTATGTTCATTAATATTAAGTTCGTACTTCTTTTGGAGCGCTGCTGGGACGATGTATCCAAAATACCGAGTACGTTCAAAGGGCTAATTTTGCGGGTTTAATGTATATGCAGCCTTTGACTTACAAAGTGAATAAATTGACAAAAGATTTCTCAATTTCATAATAATATTTTATGAACAAACAAACAAAGGACATTGAAGTCTTCGAGTCAAGATAATCCCGATGACCGTAAAACGGAACGACCTCACTCGGTAATAATATAACAAGTATTGGCAAATAAACGCGGCCTTTGACAAAATATTGACAGAACCGTCGTTAAGGTGGAGACACATCGTTAAAATACACACGTGAATTCAATAAAAACTGTGCACCCCACTCTTGAAGGTTACCCTATTTACATAAATAATACAGGCGTATTAAAAATTATCAACCGCTAGACGTCCACAGCTTTATATACCTTCCTTATAAGAATCACTACATAATTTAACCGTGTATTGCTTGTACCCAGGCGCACATCGACTCGCTTGAGAACGTCCGTCCACCTAGGAGTCTCCCAAGTCACAGCGATGCGCTTTCCAAAACAATTAATTTCCAAAAAAAAATCGCCTATCTTTAGCTAACCTAATACCCTAGGACCGTTTTTTTAATTTTTTCTTAAGTCGGTTTTTTCCGAAATATTTACAATTTAGTAAACAAACACCCCACAAAAAACCCGACTTTTTACATTTTTCAAAATTCCAAAAAAGTAATCAGCCGATTTTCAAAAATTCAAACGCTCACACGTGTCTCGATAAATTCCTCAACTACTTGGTACCAGTCCCATGTCGATCCTCCTAAAATCCTCGGCGCTATGGCCAAAAATACGTTTCAGGCGATTTGCATCAAGCACATTGGTGCCCAAAGTCCCTAAAAATAATGTATTTCTACTCTTCATTCCTCTTACAAGTTAGTATAGATTTTGCTACAAGTTTCCCCGTCAAGTTTAGAAACTCTAAGGCGAATCTAGGTACAAACACTTCAGCCACAACTAAATCAATCCTGAGTCTGCAGTTCAGTTATTGGCATTGAAAATTTTCAAGGGTTGGGGTCGTTTCTTTTTTGCCAAAAAAGAATATTATATTATACCTTATATCAGCACGTACGTTTATATGCTGCGACATACGAGTAGATGGTCTCTATATCCAACATAACCTTAACACAGAATCACAATATAGGTGTCAAAAGCGAATTGGTTGAAAATTACAAGTACCAATACGGTATAAAGCCTCAAACACAGTTAACGTGCGACGGAGACGTTTTTCGGCTCTTTAAAGTTGTGATCAAGGACCTGCATGAAGATGTTTATACCAGTTTACATGAAAAAGCACGAATAGTAACTACCCGTCGGGACCGTGCGCAAGGGTGAAAATGTGTCCGAAGATGCCTCCCTGCGATAAATGTGGGTCGCGAGTCAGCTCCCTATGTAAAGCAGACAGCGAAAACACAACAAACGAAAATTTTTGTCCGGCGACGAAAACGCCCACGTAACTTTCGCGCGGAAGTTTTGCGTATTATTGACCTGTTCGGTCACTAGTAGATATTATCGGTCAAATGTACGCAAATATACACGCACGTCATATGCTAAGACAACTTGGTAAACCTCCAAATACTTGTATACTTTGATATAATACATATTTTGTTTTACATGGAGGTTAGGTAGCGTCTTCGGCATTTCTTTACCCTACCACATGCTTTATACAGATTCTTGTATGACATAGTAATGATAGTAATGTACACGCGTATGCGCGCGTTGCAAACTGCCGTGCAGTTTTCGTCGCGTATCGTTTCCATCCGCTGTATGTTTAAGCCTTAACAGCCGGGTCTTTTTGTCGTGAAACCATCATGCGTACAAATGTGTTGGCAAACAGCAAAAGCAAATTATGCAAACCACTTGCCAGAAAAACCTATATTTTGCAATTTTATAAGCAAATGTAGGTACTCATATCCTGATACTAAGAATAATGTGTTCAAACAAGCATTTTATTGCAATATTAAAGAGTCAACTCATATTGATTTTAAGAAAATAGATCCGTATATGAACCAGAGTATCTAACAAACATCATACTAATATAAATTTGAAAGTGTTTGTTTGTTGGTTTGTCCTTCAATCACGCCACAACGGGGCAACGTATCGTGATTTTTGGTATGGGTATAGTTGAGGACCTGGAGAGTGATATGTACTGTCTGCTACGCTTTCACGGCCCTACCGATTTTGATGAAATTTGGTACAGACAGGCTACATCCCGGGGAAGGACATAGGACCTTTTTATCCTAGAAAACTAATCCACGCGGACTAAGTCGCGGGCATCATCTAGTAAAATAATAAGAAAAGCTTTCATATCAAACCTTATAAAATTAGTTAATATAAATATTGAGTATATCTGAGCATTAGCGATCTGATTTGTAAGAAATCCTGTACTTTACAGTATTGTATATTAAATCATCACTAATTTCTTAAAATTAATTATGATAATCTTCAAGAAATGCTTCACAAAACATCACAGCAACAAAATTCGTTGAATTAAATAATAACATATACCTACATAAGTATACAGTGTCGTTTGGAGTTATGTATTTACCAATATATCAAGAATATATACCTCAAATTAATATAATTATAAAGATAACAAAGATATTGTTAAAATACTCAGGTAAGTTTAAGTAAGTCAACATTTGAAAATATATATTTTTAGGGTTCCGTACCCAAAGGGTAAAAACGGGACCCTATTACTAAGACTCCGCTGTCTGTCTGTCTGTCTGTCTGTCTCCAGGCTGTATCTCATAGACCGTGATAGCTAGAAAGCTGAAATTTTCACAAATGATGTATTTCCGTTGCCGCTATAACAACAAATACTAAAAATTAAAAAAATATATATATTAAGGAGGGTCCCCATACAATAAACGTGTTTTTTTCGTATTTTTTTGCTCAATATTAAAAACGGTAACAGGTAGACGGTTCAAATTTTCACAGAATATTAACTTGTATACTACCTTTCAAAATAAATAATTAAATATCAATAAAGTAAATATTAAAGGGGGGCTCCCATACAACAAACGTAATTTTTTGATATTAACAGTAAACCTCTACAAACAAAGTTAGTTTTGCGGTTCATTAACAAAGGTAATTATACCTACTTCTTGAGTACGGAACCCTCGGTGCGCGAGTCCGACTCGCACTTGGCCGGTTTTTTAAATTATGAGGAGTCAATTGAATTCGTAGATATTAAATATTATTTAGATGATAATATCAAATAGTAGAGTGTACTATATATTGTACAATTTTATAATAATTATTATTATTTAGCGATTACACGAATTATCAATTAATAAAAATAATCACTTTTGAGATTCAACACACCACTTAAAATCACTGCATGCATTAATTTAAATATTATATTAATTAGTAATTTCACAACAGTTATTAGCACAACTCAATCTTAAAACTAAAGTGGCTAAGTCAAATGTATTGCTTAATCAATGAATCAGTTCGATTTGCTGAATCTGTATCGCACAGACTTCAAAAAGTCATAAACGACGTAGCATATAACATGCCCAAATTCCATTCGCTACAAATCCGTAACCGGTCCGAAAACGACCGTCGAGTTCGCGGATGTATTGGTCAAATTATTTGGCAAGTTGTTCGTCAAATTATTTGGCAAGTTGTTTGACAAATTATTTGGCAAGTTGTTTGTCAAATTGTTTGACGAGTTGTTGGTCGAGTTGCTGATGCGTCGGATGCGCGGATCGGGTTCGTTGTCGCTCGGTATGGAGTCCGGTCCGTTCGTGATTTGGCCGTTGAATTTCGAGCGCAGCTGCGTGACTAGACGTTCGAGTCTGCAAGTAAGGTTAGCCTTCAAATATAGCAAAATATTATTCGATTACACAAAATACAAGTGAATTAAATTAAAATTATTAAAAAAATACGACTGCTCTGCCATAGACACACATACATACATGAACCCTGAGAACATAACACTCCTTTTTTGGGCAGTCGTGTACTAAAAAATCTCCCTCGAATGGAAGTAAGGCTACCACTGCTACTAGGTACGAAACGATAACACAGTACGGTCTTTGGAATCTTATTCACATTTTTATTAAATGATATTTTTTTGTGAATCACTGGATATTTAACTATAGTGATATATATTTTTGAATCTATCATCATTTTCTAGATGATGATTAGATAGTTAATCTTATTTTCGAATATTTTTTTTCAACTTTAGTCTTTAATGCGGAACCATGGTCACCCCATAATTTTTTTTTAAATTTTACTAGCCTGTCACCCGGAATAAGCTAGGGATTCTAACGATGTCTCATTTATCAAAATCGGTTCAGGCGTACAGAAGTTATGGTGGAATATACAAACTCACATACATACATGAACCCTGAAAACAATATACTCCTTTTTTCAGGCAGTCGTATAATAAATATACAGGGAATAAATCTGGCACGACACCTGAAATTGTTAATTACAGTCCGATTTAAACTTTATGACTTCTCGGAAGATCGTGCGTTTCGATGCGCAGAATACAATATTTGGTAGGTATCAGCGGGACGGTTTCAGTTGACTGTACCTGCGCGAACCTGCACTTACGGCGAACCTTAACTTCCGAGACGTCCTAAAGTTTGAATCGACCTGTACTTATTTTTGAGAATTGCATATTTCCGAACATTGTTTGCTATAGAACTCTCTGGAGTTTAGCACGAATGTGATTGTGTGTGATGAAGGATTTTTTTTTTCAAGTGATGAGTATTACATATTAGCTATTTATGCAACTGTATCGTAATGAGGTTCATTTTAATTCGAGTGCTGTTTTTTGATACGAGGCTTGCCGAGTATCAAAATAGGATAGTACGAGAATTAAAATGACTAATTACGTACAGTTGCATACAAGATTTTATCTACGACAAGGGCGTCTTTATAATTTTTTACTTTATAAATTAATAAAAACCAAAAGTGCCAGAACCCAGAGCCGATAAGCTATAGGTATCCTATTTATGAAGATAACCATATCGATACAGCTACGACTCATAACGATACAGCTCCCATACAACGAACTGTATCGTTATGAGAAGCAAACACGAAAGAGGGTTCAATTCGATATAGTTGTCAAATTCGAAATTGGAACTTTTCGATGCTGGAGTAGATAAAGTATATAAAAAGACGTCTAGGCGCGAAAATGTTTTAATTTACCTAAACGATCCAAAGAGGCTCCCAACTACAAATTGGATAAACATTGATTCACTAATGAGGATTGGATCCTCTACAGTCTACATCCGAGGCCCGGAGCGGACCACTGAGGGGACACAGAATAAACTATACTTAAGATAAGTTACCAAGTAAGTATGAGCAAACTTACTTAAGGGCATGCTCTTCCGCGTTTATCTTGGCTCGACGCGCATCTGCAAGATCCTTGCGCAGGAGCAGTCTTTCACACTCGGCGTCTTCTACGTTACCATTCAAGCGACTTTCGTTGGGCTCGAACCTGTCAACAAACCAAAAGTTAAAGTAAGCATAGTATTCAAGTTATCCACAATTTTTCTTCAAGAGGAACATTAGAAAAGCAATCTTTTTCCTGAGAAACAGAGTTACTCTTTTCACCAAAGCAGTAACAGTGTTGCATCGTCAGTAGTTGTAAAAAAAATACTCTCCAATGTAAGCGATGATATTTCATATCCAGAATTTGTGATTTCAGATAGGCCGAAATCATACTATGGATAGGACAAGACGTACCTACGCGCGAAACATCGGCGTCGTATGGAAAACGTGTTACATCCTATCGCAGTAGTCTGTGCAATTCCGTATAGAGGCGAAAATACACAAGACAGGACAGTGGCCATAGTCAAAGTTTTTACATTTCAAATACGATTGATCGTATTGACCGTTCGATCACGTTAGCGTCGAAGTAAAATGAACCCTAAAAATTTTGTATAGGAGCTCAATTTCGTGTATGCATTCACAGCCAGCGCTCAAAACAATACGTTTTGAAATTAAAACCGGTTGTACCGTTTTTTTTAAACTTTAAATCAAGACCTTTTGGGTCCATTTTACTTTGACGCTAATGTGATCGAACGCTCAATACGATCAATCGAGTTTGCTATGTAAAACCTTGGCTCTTCGTATGTGAAACACGTTTTGTTCCGTCGCGGTAGTCTGTGCAGCCCCATATTAAACGGTGCGTAGGCTTTTTGTCAGCAGGATAAATAAAATTGAAAACACACATCAGGTGACCCACCTGCTCGTTTGCTCGGTATCATACTTCATACTAATAAATGCGAAAGTGTGTTTGTTTGTTGGTATGTCCTTCAATCACGCCGCAACGGAGCAACGGATCGACGTGATTTTTGGCATGGGTATAGTTGAGGACCTGGAGAGTGACATAGGCTACTTTTTATCCCGGAAAATTAAGAAGTTCAAGGAATCAAAAAAACTTTAACCACGCGGACGAAGTCGCGGGCATCAGCTAGCATATTTTAAAAAAAACACACTACGGGGTTCGAACTTACCCAGTGGTGATCCTAAAGACGCGGAGTTCGTCCTCCAGTTTAACAATCCGATCCATCATGCGTCGCTTGTCTGCTTCCGAAGCACGCAGAGAGCTCTGAAACAATTAACAAACTCTTACTCTAGTCTGTCTGAGATTATTAATTTACATTTATTGACAAATCAAATCAAATAAATATTATAAATGCGAAAGTTTGGATGGATGGATGTATGGATGGATGTTTGCTACTCAATCACGCCCCAACGGCTGAACGGATCTGGATGAAATTTGACACAGAGATAGATTATAGTCTGGAATAGCACATAGGCTACTTTTTATCCTGGAAAATGAAAGAGTTCTCGCGGGAACCAAAAAACCTCAATCCACGCGTACGAAGTCGCGGGCATCAGCTAGTATTGAATAAATTAAGTAATAACATAGTTATTTCTATTATCGTAAATATAATCATAAGGGGAAATAACAAACTATAACATGTGTGATAACCATATTATATATGTATATATGTGTGAACCATTGCTGCATGGCTTCATATCCAGCAGAAACCTTACCTACATACATACATATTATGTACATACATGAACCCTGAAAACATTGTACACACATATTTTGAGTAGCCGTCTAAAAATACGTTGATACTAAATGAATGATCTCCTGAAATTTCCATGAAGGTGTAGGTTTCTACATTTACAAGATTCAAAAGAACAGATTACCCAAGAAATGTCAGGTATAAAGATTTCCTAGTATTAAGTCAAGCGCAAACGCTCGAGTAAGCGACTGGTACGGTTAATTTATTCCGGGACACGACCGGGATATGCTGACCGCGTGGATCTTTAAAGGTTTCGTAGACTGCGAGGCCTCCGATTTGCACAAAATAATATGACTATTAAAATACAGAAGCTCAAATAACTTTACTGGAATCAGGTAGATTTATGATATTGTGTCAACTTGATTGATATAACATTTATTGTAATGCTCCAAAATAGTAGGCAACTGCTGAGTTTCTTGCAATTACTGTATGTATCCATGGAAACTCTTAAGATTTTCCGGGATAAAAAGCAGCCTATGTTCTTCACCGGGATGCAAATTAAACTCATATTTCGACAAAATATTTGAAAGCGTACCAAAGAAAGTGTCTGTCTGATTGTAACGTTTTCACGACCCATCAGTTTAACTGACCAAATTTCGTCAATTTTTTTTAGCAATACGGGTTATTTTAGACACTTTAATGCACGCATACGAAGTAATGTCATAGTTTACAAAAATAGACAACCTATTTAAAGATCAAAGAACAGTAGGTAACAACGAATTCTGAAAGCTTTTACGCATCTTATTCTAACTTTGTATCGACATCACAGAGAGAAAAAAAAGTATCCGCAGATAGGTTGTATGTGAGGGCAAACAGACGGACATTCGTCACACCTACCGCTAATTCTGTTTGTTCCTTTGCGTTGCCGACCATAGACGTATAAAACAAACTTGATAGGTGTTAGTACATAAGCTTTTATAAGTTACACACAGAACACAGTACGCCGACACTTACTTCGTTTTTTAACCCCCGACGCAAAATGAGAGAGGGTGTTATAAGTTTAACGTGTCTGTTTGTGTATCTGTCTGTGGTATCGTAGAGCCCAAACGGATGGACCGATTTTCGTTTAGTTTTTTTTTGTGTCATAGATAATTTTATCCCGGGTGTTCTTAGCCATGTTTCATGAAAATCTGTTCAGCCGTTTGAAGATCATCAGCTCTTTAATAGTTGATGAGGGGATCTGACTACCTTCTATATGTCCTTTCGATTCGAAATTTGGTACCTACCGTATTACTTCAATTATACCTACCTACTTACTTTAAAAAAGACAAAATAGAAGTAAAATAAACATTTTTAAAAACCCCCGACACAAAAAATAAACTCTAAAAACTAGCAAATAATATTTTAAACCTATTATAATTATTATAGTCAGTATAGTATATATGTAAGTTCAAATAAGTATTTTTATTTTATCCCGAGTGTCCTTAGCCATGTTTCATGAAAATCTGTTCATCCGTCTGAAGGTCATCAGCTTTTTTTCTTAATCTGTTACTTCCATTTATTATGTCGGGGGTTGTTTTAAATTTGTAATTTATACTTGTTAGTTTCTGATTTGAAAAAATGATAGACCTTAATAATAATTATTATTTAACGAGTCATTTTTTAAGTCCTAAGCTTTTTAAAAAGAGGAACCGCCTACAGTTCTTCTCGGTAGGAATGTCATTCCGAATAAGTGATAGATTATTTTGATTCAAAAGCACTTGTAAAAGTTTATTTGAATAAAAAAACCGGCCAAGTGCGAGTCGGACTCGCGCACCGAGGGTTCCGTACAAACCTGTAGTAAGTTTTAAATTAAATGTTTTTTTTAAATATTTGAGTTGATTGAATGAAAGGTAAATTGCGATTTACGATTAATGACGTATTAAAAAAAAACTACTTACTTGATCTCGTTCAAACCAATTTTCGGTGGTAGTTTGCATGGTACTGTACAACATATATTTTTTTTAGTTTTATCATTCTCTTATTTTAGAAGTTACGGGGGGGGGGGACACACATTTTACCACTTTGGAAGTGTCTCTCGCGCAAACTATTCAGTTTAGAAAAAAATGATATTACAAACCTCAATATCATTTTTGAAGACCTATCCATAGATACCCCACACCTATGGGTTAGATGAAAAAAAATTTTTTGAGTTTCAGTTCTAAGTATGGGGAACCCCAAAATTTATTGTTTTTTTTCTATTTTTGTAAGAAAATCTTAATGCGGTTTACAGAATACATCTACTTACCAAGTTTCAACAGTATAGCTCTTATAGTTTCGGAAAAAAGTGGCTGTGACACACGGACGGACAGACAGACAGACAGACAGACATGACGAATCTATAAGGGTTCCGTTTTTGCCAAATTTGGCTACGGAACCCTAAAAACATTGAATTTAAAAACATTTTTGAATATCGACACAATTATTCATCGCGGGTAAAAAGGATTTTTAAATAACCGAAATTTTATAAATAAAAAAGATAGTTTTCGTTATAAAAAGTATACCTACTTTCAGTATTTTCTAAAATCTCTTGAAATCTATCTGAGCTATGCAACCATGAAAGTTGTGCCGCAAGTCAGCTACATGTTACTGAGATTCTGTAAACACGTTCAGTCACGTATTCCGAGATTTCTCTAGGAAAGCGTTTCCTGTAATAATTGTACGTGCATGGACTACGGAATATATACACTAGAGGTCGGTGGGCATAGAGTGAAAGCATTTGGAAAAGGTCTGCACTAGTGTTACGATGTGTTACTACAGATGGTACCCGTGACTTCGTTAGGATGGTACCCTAGACTATACAGTTTCTTAAAATTGCCCAACCAAATTAGCGTTTCACTAGAAATCTTTTGTCTTAGTAAAATTTTTAAGGTCCTTCTAGTGATCTTCAAAAATCCGCAATGATAAACTTACAGATGCGAATATTAGCTGTCAAATGTGTGAACTTTTTCTACTTGGTGAAATTCTAAGTTCTAACACGGATAATGATGGACAACGCCACAGCTCACATAATATGCAGGCGGGTCAAAAACATGAAATGCATGAATACTATTTTCAATTTTTCTCACACTAATTACTATGGTATTAACAATTTTTCTTATATTAATTACTATAATATGTCGAAAATGGATTAAAATACTGCGGTTTTACAAAATAACTAAATAAAAAGTTCAGTTAGAATTAAGATTTTCATTGTTACTTTTGACGACAATACTGCTGGCTGCTGCCCACGTTGAGACGTGATGTAAGTACTTATAATGTGCAGGATGTGCGTATAATGTAGGTTGACCATGTAACTAATGGTTTTGTAAAACTAGGAATTTACAATTTTACTCATTGAACATTTATTTATACCCTAAGTGGGTAAAAATTAAAAAGATTTCCGCACCCTCTTGCGGTCATCATGGTCACGCAGTATATTATGCTCTTTGAAACTAATAAAATACACCTTCACTGCTTTACGTTACGTTGATAAAAAAAATATTATTTTATGCTAAGTCAAAGGAACCACAGGATACAATTCCCAAGCGCTAACCCGTTTGTTTATCAGTTTAGCACTCGCGCGCAGCAGCAATAGCGAGCGGTGCTAACCGCGTTTTTGCACATCAATTAACGTAATACTATCCGCGTGTAGGTACGACATGCTAATTACACGCGCAAACGCTGTATGGTGCCATACCACAATCGCTTCAAGCAGTATTATTTGAAAACTAGCTGATGCCCTCGACTTCGTCCGCGTGGATTAAGATTTTTCAATTCCCGCAGCAACTCTTTAGTTTTCCGGGATATAAAATATGTCACTTATGCCTATGTCACTTTCAATGTCCTCAACTATACCCATGCCAAAAATCACGTCAATCCGTTGCTCCGTTGCGGCGTGATTGGAGGACAAACCAACTAAACACTTTTGTATGTATAACTAGATGATGCCCGCGACTTCGTCCGCGTGGATTAAGATTTTTTGATTAAAAAGTAGCCTATGTCCTTCCCCGGGATACAAACTATCCCCATACCAAATTTCATAAAAATTGGTTGAGCAGATGGGCCGTGAAAGCGTAGCAGACAGACATACACACTTTCGCATTTATAATATTAGTATGGATTTTCGTATGATGACAGATTTATCTGACGTAACTTATTATCCTTCAGATAATGATTATATTTCTATAACAAGAGCTTCAACAATATTAAAATAATCCTGCTTTAGGCGATGGTAGTAAGCTCCCAGCTCCTACGTCCGCCCGTATTTGGTTAACGCGTGATTATCGCGGGAGACTTCACTTCTCTGGCCAAAATTGCTGAGTGAACAAAGAGTCAATTTCAATTTCTGTAGCCTAACTAAGAGAGGCCTAAGTAGGTAGGTGTTGGTACTGAATAGCCAAACAGGACAAGAAAGCGATTTTGTAAAATATACCTACAGTACCTACGTGGACCGTATTTGGTTAACGCGTGATTATCGCGGGAGACTTCACTTCTCTGGCCAAAATTGCTGAGTGAACAAAGAGCCAATTTCAATTTCTGTAGCCTAACTAAGAGAGGCCAAAGTAGGTAGGTGTTGGTACTGAATAGCCAAACAGGACAAGAAAGCGATTTTGTAAAATATACCTACAGTACGTGGTAACTGGTAAGGGTAACCAATGTTAATCGTAGGTACTAACGGCCGGTTTCTGAATTGAGAATTTCATGTTGAGTCTGTCTCAAAGACAACTTAAGGACTAATTGAGCAAATTTTTGTTTCTGAATTGATATTGGGCCGGTTTCTGAATTAAGCATTCAAGCAAAAACAGCAAGTTCTACTCTCAAACCTTACACAATATCAATTCAGAAACAAAAATTTGCTTAATTAGTCCTTAAGTAGCCTTTGAGACAGACTCAACATGAAAATTCAGAAACCGGCCGTAAGTAATATCTAAGTACAGTCCCGAGCCTTGTGATATTACTATACCATCGCAATACTTGGATACTATAGTCTGAATTCATGATCGTCATACTGTATTTTTTGTACTCTATCAAACTACGGTACTAAATTCGCTGACTTCCTCCTACATATTGCATACTTAGCCAATTCCGCAGCCAATCAATCCTACATATATAGGTATCTACAGATATAATCCATATCTATAGCGATGTGAAACGATCGCGTAAATCGTCAGTTACGTTTCGAAATCCCAGGTTCGCGGGCGGGCGGCATCGGCGGCGTGACGTCACGCAGGGGTGGCGCCTGCACGCTGCCATCCACTCACATCTGCCAATATTTACCCAGCGCCCCTCCCTACGCACCCGTTCATATTTCAAATGCTCGCAGGGGGACGGTAAAGACTACAAAATACCGGGTAACTCGGCTGACTGTTACACCGATGCGTATCACAAGGCTGAAAAGGCCATGATTCCTTAAAAGGTACAGTTCGCGCGCGAGTTGAATGCAGAACTAATGTATGGTGACACATACACAAGCTCTGCATTCAACTCGCGCGCGTACTATAAGTAAGTACTTACTCTAAAAGTATTTGTACATTTATTCATCTGTTAAAAATTAGGGAGTTCCGTATTCAAAAATATAAAACGGGACATTTATGAAATCATTTCGGCGGCAGCGTTTATCTATCCCAAAATGTAATCATTGAAATAGCGTGACGCACTACGGTGGGAACAAACATCTATTTTATTCCCAAGAATATGCGATAATTATTTTTCTTTTTTTTAGTATGAATTGTACACCTCAAACTATAATTAGCTAACCTGTATAATTGAATTTAGGATTTGGAGATAGGCAATTTTTAAAGGCAATAAGTTAAGCCTTTTAATATGACAAAAATGCTCAATGAAACCTAGTAAAATCACAGAATAGGTAATAGTATGGTAAAATGAATAAGTATACGATTTAAAAAAAGGAAATTAAAGACAATTATAGGTATCAACATTTCAAATAAATAGGATGACGCAACGGTGTAACAGGCGGCCCCGTCAAACTATTGGATCGTACGAATGCCCTCGTATTCGGATGAATCGATGCGTTTCGCTCTTCACCGACTCACGGTGATTTTATAATCCGCACAGTGCGAGCGGGTGCGCCGACCGGCATACCCCTCGCAGCATAATCGAATAAATTAAACACAATTATTGTATTATTCAATAAAGACCTTCACAAAATAAAACAAGCAACACCAACGTAGAGATACCTCTGTTACACGCTAAACTTAACTAAACCAACGGTGTATTGACTAATTTTGAAACGGAGTAGGTATATTGAAATAGGGCTAGCAATACTTCCTCCTTCTGTCTATTTATTTTTTACCTGTGGCATGAAAGGAGTTTTGGAAAGTCCACCTATACCGATTACGGACACGAAGCGTATAGCTTCATCAGAAAATTTTACACTTTGATTAAGTGGTACATAAAGTTGTACAGTCAACAGTGGTACAAAGGCCAGCATGAATACATAAATAACTTTGACTTTTTTATTCAGAGCCCTTGACTGCGAACTCACCGGATGGTAAGTGATGAATTACTTGTACCTACCCCTAATTGGTTTTTGCACGGCATCGTACTAGAGTCCGGAACACTATATATCGCCGGAACTTTGCCGATAGGGTGGTAACCAAGTCTCACCAGACTAGACCAGAATTTACAAAGCAGATCAGAATTTTCCAAAAAGGCCCCAAACGGGAATTGAATCCTGGACCTCCTACTTGTAAATGTAAGACCACAACGCAAAAACATTTTTTAACGTTTCGAAAGAGCAATAAGATTTAAAAAAATTGCACTGACCAATTTCCTAAGCCCTGGATGAATTGGGAGTGAATAAAATTATATTTTGGCCCGATTATCTTCTTAGTTTAGGTTACGTTATCTTAATATGACGTGGGCGTCATGATAACAATAAACAGACAGACCTAAACCCCATTGTAGCGCACGTCACTTGCACTTTTCCCCACCCGCAATACAAACAACACATAGCAACACATCAACACGTATTTTTTGCGTTTTTTCGATTCGGCGCTATTAAGGTATATTTACACGCGCGCTGGGTGGTCGTCGAGTGCACTCCACGCTCTTTGACGTCACACCTTACATCTTGCGGCGGAGTGTTTGCCCGCGAAACTACCGACGCACTCTGATGATGCGTACCTCAAAAATTTATGGCTCTGAAGTCTGAGGATATATTGAAACGTGTAAATTGCATTCCGTTTAGCGCTTGGTACGAGTCCGAGGCGTGTTTATCGGATTCGGTACTTAATAATTATACAGTTTCTAGTTTCTACTATTCTATTGTACATAACCAAATCTCTGAACGATAAGTCTTATTGATATCTTGCTATCCGATATTCTGCTATTCATTCCCAATTCCCATAGGGAGTATTATGAAAGGAATAACAATATAATATTTCAAGGTGTCATTTTAGTTTTGATTGAATTCTGTTGTGTACACAAGCTCTACGATAAAACGAAAACTCAAAATATCCCTTTCTGCAGGAAGTGTTATGAAAGTTATGGCAATATTTTTAGAGGTGCACTAAAAACTTTGCTCCTAAAGACTAATTGCAATTCACAAAAATTGAAGAGTTCCCACGCAAATAGTTTTGAAATAGGTATCTACCTTATTCTACTAAGTCGCTAGCATGAGTTGTCTAAAATTAGGTAAATTAAACTTTATAATTGCTTTTTGCAGCATGTTTACATATATTGTTATATTTATATATTTATATGTGAAAAATTTCGAAAAAAATTGAAATATTTAAAAATCTGCCCATCAATTCTCAGGCTTACTTGGCCCACAAGGCCCGTTAAATTGTCTGTACCTGTCATTTTCATGTCAACCCCGGAATACCTAAACTTATCAAAAAACGTGGCAGCATTATAAACTGAGTAAATCAGTTTAGGCAGCGTTATGCAAGTCGGCCTTAAGATTAAAAACAAATAAATAATCCATACTAATATTATAAATGCGAAAGTGTGTCTGTCTGTCTGTCTGTCTGTCTGCTACGCTTTCACGGCCCATCTTTTCAACCGATTTTGATGAAATTTGGTACAGGGATAGGTTGTATCCCGGGGAAGGACATAGGCTACTTTTTATCCCGGAAAATTCAAGAGTTCCCGCGGGAATCAAAAAAAAAATATCTCTTCAACCGATTCTGATGAAATTTGGTATAGGGATAGGTTGTATCCCGGGGAAGGACATAGGCTACTTTTATCCCGGAAAATTCAAGAGTTCCCTCGGGAATCAAAAAAACTTAATCCACGCGGACGAAGTCGCGGGAATCATCTAGTAAACTATAAAACTTAAAATCTGTATGTATGTACAGGCGCTAACTTCTTATCTTTAAAATAATAATATGAACCGAAGCACAGTGCTATCTATCGGCGAGTCAAAAAACTAAAACAACAATTACACAACATTCCACTAGATGTCACTACATATCGTAGTATCTGACATTGGTTGTTTTTTTAATTGGTAAAAGCGCCAAAAGTTACTATATGTTATGTAGATGGCGTTGTTCCACTGAGACAGACGACGACGCGACCTGGTTAGGGGATTACACCACCACCACCTTGGTGAGAAGAACGCAGTATAGTCCCACAAATTTATCTGACCCAGTGACCAAAATTGGAACAAATTTTTATGCCGTTTTAGTTTTTGTTTTAATTTTTCATAGACACTAGCGACGCTGTTACCGGGTCAGATAAGTTTGTCGGACTTATTGTCTAGGTAGCTAGCTTGTAAAGAAACGCTTTACGCAATTCTATGCCTGATTTACGGCGTTTTGTCTCCCTGGTAACTGTTTTCATTGTTAAATGGGGATAAATGATTTCTTACCTTGATTTCTTCAAGCGTCCTCTCAGCAAGTTTGGATTCAGCTGAAGCCAAGCCACTCTGAAAGCAAAAATGTACTTTAAGATTTGAAACACTTCCTTTGCGTTGGGATCCTCACAGCTGAGGATCTTGTCCCTTCCATTTATCACGTAATGGTGGGGATTTCTTAATATTGCAGTGCTCTCCACATCTTTCGGTAAATAATTGCTACGTTCCATTTACCAATTTCAAAGTACCGAGTGAACCGACCTACAACTCGTAATTCAACATTCTGTCAAAGATGCGCAAAAATCGCGACCACCTCCCTGGCGCAGTGTTAAGCGCTGTTGTCCTAACGCGCGGAGGTCCCGGATTCGATCCCCGGCAGAGTCAATTTGGGAATTTATAATTTCTGAATTTTCCCTGGTCTGGCCTGGTGGGAGGCTTCGGCCGTGGCTAGTTACCACCCTATCGGCAAAGGCGTGCCGCCAAGCGATTTAGCGTTCCGGTTCCGTTCCGGATTACCGGTTAATAATTATAACTGTCATGCCCCTAATAGGTTAGCCCGCTACCATCTTAGACTTATTTTTTTTTATCCACTACAAGTTAGCCCTTGACTGCGATCTCACCTGATGGTAAGTGATGATGTAGTCTAAGATGGTAGCGGGTGGATATTTCAGAGGCTCTAAATGGATGTCTCGTCCTTTTTCTCCACAACGTAAAAGTATTTTACAACCAAAGGTCTTGATTTTACTACCTAAATAAATAATAAAAAAGCAATTGAGACCGTTTTGAGTTTCGATCACTCGTAAAAAAGTTATTGAGAAAATACCTACCGAAAACGTCATTATTTCGCATGTCGCCTTGGTAAGATTTTCGCTGTTTCGTGGTATAAAAAAATCACTATTAGGTTTTGTTGAAAACAATGCTTATAAACATTGTACATGAACGAATAAACAATCTATTCCGTTAAAAATATTTAAATATCTCTGACTGGATTTTGACCAAAAACGGTGTCAAACAATGTTCAAAAATAATCATCATTGGTGGAACAATTTTTGGTCTTAAATATTTTGGGAGAACGGAACGCATTAGAAGCGTCGTCTGCGATTGATGTGATGGTCCCCCCGCTCCTCAGTTAGCCGGCATGCTTCGATTAGAACGGACGCTACAGCATTTTGCACAGTAAGTTATTGAATTTAATTCTCCACATTTTGTCATAAAAATCGTCATTGTTATTTTTAAGTATATTTTTCATTTATGCATGTTAAGATGTAATTATCTAATTACGAAGAAGTCTGATCGGGAGACTGATATAGATAAATGCATTTGTTTTGTTCTAACTTACTTATTTGCGTGTCTGGACACGAATTTTTAGGAATTCGTCATTATTGGCAACGTCATTATGAGCAATATTAGAGAAGATAATAAAGACACGTGTTGATAATATGACGGTATGTTCAGAGAGCAATGACGATTGTAGCCAATAATGATTGCAACTTACAATATTTAGGTGAAATTTAACCTTTGAAACATATTCAACTTTACTAACCATCGATTTAAGGATTATGCTTTTGTTTAGATATTTTCTTCTTTATCTTCTTTGCAAAAAACATACTAATTTTTTTTTACACATTAGTCGAGAAGTGGGTACATCTTTATGTACCTATCCACTTAGTGGCCGAGGATGAGATGCCTCGAGATTCACCAAATACATTTGCTTTTTTTTGTTTTAGATTTCCTAGTTCATAGTTCCTACGACCACTCAATTGCTAACATGAAGCTAACATATTACGTTTTAGTTATAGATACTAATAGATATAGTGTGAACATCGGGCATTTCAATAAAATTTTAGAAAACTTTGAAGTAATATTTGCCACATACCAAGGTGGCTGCTGTAAAGCCCTTTGCGAAGATACAGACAATTGGAAAATATATAGAGCGTTCGAATTTAACAATCCAAATATATATGACAGTGTTTCCATTGAACTTGAAAGTAACGATCCAGAGCAGATACTAAATATGTACCAGTTGGTCAACGATGGCGGAAACATAATTATTGATAAATGGTCGACTCTCCGATCAAATATTTTTTAAAAATGATTTTGCCGTATGACTGTGAGTTACGTAAAACGCTAGCAGTAGTTAGTCAATTTAATCAGCTCTTTACTAATATTACCAAAATTATAAACAGCTATTAATTAGTAGTTAGTACAAATAACCTATTAAATGATTTGAAAGATTTAATTTTTGTTTTAACAGATTCCAAAAGTTAATTAAATAATATCAAGAGACCAACTATTCTGAAATGCCCTCCACATCGAAAAAAATCAAAGAAGATCTAGCCAAGAGAAGATTAGCTCAAAAGATGTGCAAACGACGTCGATATGCTGAAATAAAAAATGACCCACAATTGCTAGAAATAGAAAAAGAAAAAAGAAGAGAACGATACCAAAGACAGAAACAAGCAAAGAAAGAATTATCCCCTCGCGCTCTACGGGAACAAAGAAAAAAATGGCGAGAGAATTCTAAAAGGTGCGCAAAAAACTATTTATCTTTTCTCAAATATTTTGTCGAAATTGTACTTTTCCTCATGAGTTTTATATCGTAGCAGAGCGATGGGGTTACTATCAATGCTTAAAGCAATATTATTTAAATTTTGTTAATGTTTTTATTTGAGGAATATAATCCTTATTTTTGAGACGTCAAGGTATGTCATATAAATCTGACATTTCAAAATAATATTGATTTAAGCGTTGATAATAGAGAAAAGGAGTAAGAAGTTTTTAGATCTCCTCATCACGTCCACGTTTACATCTCGTTCATCACGTTTTAAGATTTTATATTTTTTTATAGATACCGCCAAAACAAAAAAAAAGAACCGGAGAAGAAAAAGTTTGCATTCGAGATGATTAATGTCCACTCTGTAACTGGTGATCAGAGCAACTCAAACCTTACAGTACCAGAAATGCCCGAAGATCCGTTGCCCCATGATCCAGGAACTCAAGCAGCAGTGAGAAAGGTTCGATACACAGAACTGAAAAAAAGGAAACGATTAATGCGGATTATTGCAGCTTATAAAAAAAGAGACAAAACACAACGCAAGCTCATACAGAGACTGAGAACAAAAATAATAGAGGCACGAACTGATCAAACATTTCATGAGCCACAATTGGAGTTTGAGAGTGATGGCATCCCCTCAGAAGAGGAAGAAACTTCGAACATTATCGAACGCGTAAAAAAGTTTTACACCGAAGATACAAACAGTGTCATTCGTGCTGGTAAAAAAGAATTTATCACACGCAATAAATTCCGCAAGCAGAAAAGGTATTTATGCTTACCTTTAAAAGAGTTGTATAAAAAATTTATTTCGGAGACAAGTTTGAGGATAAGTTACTCGTTTTTTTGTAAACTTCGGCCCTTCTGGGTACTTTTTCCGAAAAACATGAACAGAGAAACATGCGGGTGCACTCTACATGTTAACATGGAACTAATGATATCTGCATTGAATAAAGCATCAATATTAAAGGAGAAAAACAGTGCCCAGGTTCTCTCAAGTTTATGTTGTGACTCAAAAAATATCAATTGCTTGCAACGAAATTGCAATGCCTGCAGACAGAATCATCTTGTTTATAACAAAGACTTTGGGGACAGGAATTTGACATATTTTCAGTGGGTAAAGGTAACTAAAGACATAACTTTAAATAATGGTACTAAGAAAAAACAATTACAAATAGAGAAAAGGAACATAAAAGCTAGTTCTACAGAATTAATTGAAAAAATAGAAAAGGATTTAATAAAATTTCTGCCACACACTTACAAAATTGTCGGTCAGTACAAATCTATCTCAAATCTTAAAGAAAACCTGAAAATTCTAGAAGCCCTAGTCCATGTGGACTTCTCCGAAAATTATAACTTGAAATATGCCGAAGAAGTGCAACCTTTCCACTATGGTAGCAGCAGACAACAAGTTACTATACACACTGCAGTTATTTATACACATGACTTTTCTACTGGAAAAGTAACGCCAAAATCGATGTGCACAATTAGTGAATGTTTGCGTCACGACGCTGCAGCCATATGGGCTCACTTAGTGCCGTTACTAGAGGAAGTAATCAAATGCAACCCTTTAATTGACACCATTCACTTTTTATCCGATTCGCCATCTTCGCAGTACAGAAACAAATATTTGTTTTACATAATTACCCAAATTTGTAAAGATTTCCCACAATTAAATAACATCACATGGAACTATTCAGAATCAGGACATGGAAAGGGTGCGCCAGATGGGGTTGGAGCTACGTTGAAAAGAACTGCAGATCGAATGGTCGTTTTTGGTGAAGACGTGGGAACATTCGATCAGTTCTATAATCTGATTACAAGATACATAGAAAAAGAACAACTCAAAGTTATTGTAAGAAGAGTCGAAGAAAAAGACGTATTGTTAAAAGGCAGCTTAATCCCTGTTGACCTGAAAACGTTCAAAGGCACCCTTTCAGTGCACCAAGTTTTGTGGGATAGATCTAAAACAAGAGTTACTTTGAGAACTATGAGTTGTTTTGAATGCCTCGCTTCAGAAATTTGTATGCACACAAAACATTTAGGATATATGGAAATGAAAGTCCCTGTGTCACAAAAATTGGAAATTTTGTCTGATATTACACTGAAAGCGGCCAATACTGAGCAATTCGAGCCAAAACCATCAACGTCCAAAAATTATACATATTTTGTCTAAATTTATTTCTTAGCTCGAGCCAATTTCTTAAAGAATGAATCGGATCATACATATCG
Organism: Erebia epiphron; assembly: GCA_963932025.1. NCBI lineage: Eukaryota > Metazoa > Arthropoda > Insecta > Lepidoptera > Nymphalidae > Erebia > Erebia epiphron. Next base: position 7,715,822 of record OZ009946.1, read on the forward strand.
GATCGTCCATTAATTTTAATCATGTTATATTTAGAAGTTAATTTATTTAGTGACAGTTTTGTTAATCCAATCAAAGGTTTTAGAAGTTTCTTTAGTTTTTTTTTTTTGTTATATTAATGTTAAAGAATATTTGTATTTTAATTTTAATCGTGTTTTATTTAGAAGTTTATTGATTTTGTGACATTTTTGTTAATCCAATCTAAGTTAAATTTAGAAGTTTCCTGATTTTTTTGTGATATTAATGTTAGACAATCCTTGTATTTCAATTTTAATCATGTTTTATTTAGAAGTTTATATTTTGTTTTGTTACATTTTAGTTAATCCAATCAAAGTTAAATTTAAAAGTTTCTTGATTTTTTTGTAATATTAATGTTAGACAATCCTCGTATTTCAATTTTAATAATGTTTTATTTTGTTTTGTGATATTTTAGTTAATCCAATCAAAGTTAAATTTAGCAGTTTCTTGATTTTTTTGTGATATTAATGTTAGATAATCCTTGTTGAATTTCGTTTTTTATCGTGTTTTATTTAGAAGTTTATTTATTTTGTTACATTTTTGTTAATCCAATCAAAGTTAAATTTAGAAGTTTCTTGATTTTTTGATGTTTAATTGTTAGGTAATCCTATTATTTGATATTTTTTATGTTTGTGACATATTAATTGTTAAACCAAAGTTAAATTTAGAAGTTTGATAATTTTTTTGTTATATTAATGTGAGTTGTATGTTTGTGACATATTAATTGTTAAACCAAAGTTAAATTTAGAAGTTGGTATTTTTTTTGTTATATTAATGTGAGTTTCAACCAAAGTATAATTTAGAAGTTGAAATTGTGTAGAGCATTGATGTTTATTTTCAAAAAAGTAACAATTGAAAAGAATATATTTTTTTTATTTTTGCATTATTTACTTTCTCTTCTTCACCATATAAACAAAAAGCATAATAAATTGATAGAGAATACTTTATTATTGATTACAAAGAATATGAAAAAAAATATTTACAAGAATTATCTTAACCATCGACCACCATCTTTCTGTTTTAGATGGCGGTTTCATTGCTAGAACGTCAATGAGACGTATCCTATTCTCTATGGCTGGACGCAATCTCCCCCAGATAGCCTTACAAAATAATTCTAAAAGGAATTTTTTGGCTGAATATCTAAGGAATCATCTTCACCAACACTTAGTCATTATTTTCTTATAAATGCATCATTATTCTCAAAATCTGTCATTATTAGCAGCACCAACTTACTTTAAATTTGAAATATTTTGAGAGATACTTAAGTTTTTGAAGTGCCTCCAATATAAAATTTCATGATTTCTTCGTAGCTACAATTCTAGCTTAAAAAAGGAACTCTGGCACAAGGTTTACAAAAAGCACTTTTTTTCGTGCAGAATAATCTTTTGTGGAGAAACGCCCTAGCAGGCTAACTGCATCAAAGTAGCAATGGGCGTGCAAAGCGCGAACATCGTAGGCTTCCACTAAGTGGGCAGGCAAGGTGATGTCCCCAGATCCGTCCGGTTGGATTGAGGATTTTTATACAATCTCTAGATTTTCCAGGATAAAATAGGAGTCATGTCCATCTCCAAGATGCAAGTTACGTCTAAATGCCAATATCTTGTTAATCAAATAAATATTATAAATGCGAAAGTTTGGATGTATGGAATTTGGCACAGAGATAGATCATAGTCTGGAATAACACATAGGCTACTTTTTATCCCGGAAGATTAAAGAGTTCCCGCGGGAACCGAAAAACCTCAATCCACGCGGACGAAGTCGCGGACATTAGCTAGTAATCAATATTTTGTTAATAATCAATATCGATTCAGCTGTGAAAAATTAACAAACAAAAACACATTGCATTTTTAATAATATTAGTATGGAAATAAAGACCACAATTATTATTGCTAGTAGGTAATTACTTTCTTAATGCAACATTACTAAGTTGCAAGAACGCATCCGCTATCGATTCGTCCAAGTTCAGCCCGACAAGGTTGCCCAAGGTTGGACCGAAGGCCTTGATACCCAAAGATAGTACTATCGCATAATATAAGCGTAATAATTTATCTCCATCAGTACTTAGGACGCGAAGTGCCAGATCGAATCTTATTTGGGTATTATTTCTTCCAAATGGCTTAAAATACTGTATATTTTATTAAATACTAGATGATGCTCGCGACTTCGTCCGTGCGGATTAAGGTTTTTCCATTCCCGCGGGAATTCCTTAATTTTCCGGGATAATATATGTCCTTCCCGGGGATGCAACCTACCTCTGCACTAAATTTTATCAAAATCGGTTGAAAAGATAGGCCGGGAAAGCGTAGCAGACAGACACACTTTCGCTTTTATAATATTAGTAAGTATGGATTTTTTATTTAGCAGTTCTTGAGTATTCTATAAAAAATTGTACTGAGGGTACTGTACACATAATTGGCTATGTAAAACCACGGTAAAATTACAGTATAAAAGACGGAAAAGAAATTACATAATGTTATAAATTAGATAGATAGAATAAGTCTTAATTTCCACACATTTAAAAAAAAACACAAAAGGTTATACAGAATCATTTATATTATTCAGTAATTTTCTAAATAATCCAAGCATATAGGCATGGATAGCATAGAACTCAATCGAATCAATCGCAAATCATCAATAACCAATACATATATACCTTTCAGTAAATATAGAAATAGTTCATAGTAAGCACACTATCTTCGAGTTTCGGAAGCGCCACATGTTGGTGAAATGAAAAGGCAACAGTTGACATTCTTGGACCGATGCCAAAGTATTTTCAAAAGGACAGACGGTCATTGCTAATATTTAAATTCTGTATATTTTCGCATAGTGCTTTAGCGAATAATTGGGGATAAGTGCATCATCACACATATTTTTCAACTGACCGACTGGAGGTTATTCAGTGTACAATTTTTTAGAAACTTGCACTCAAGCAAAGACTAAGGAGTAAAGGAGCACTTGATAACATTGTAAAAATTAAATGATAATTTAATATTGAAATAAAAACAGAGTAAAATTTTATCCCTTACGGTGGCGTGCTAACCACATCTTTTCTCTCTCTCTCTCTCTCTCTGTCACTCTCTCTCTCGCACATTCTAACATTTTCAATAATTGTAGTAAGAGTCTCAGTGTACTTTGGACAAATATGGACATTGGACAAGTCTTGACAGTAAAATTACGGACATTTTAAAAAGACATATTTAAATTATTGTAATATACCTAATTATTGATAGTGGAAAATGGCGTAAACTACTAGTATATTTCCTGGCAATTTTTCTCTATCAAAATTCCCGGAATTCCCACCAATGAAACAGAGTTACCACTGAAAAACGTACCTAAATCGGGTAATACGGGCATCATCTTGTTTCAAAAAAACTAACTGTAAGCGCTACACTGCGTACTGTCGTGTGCGCAAACCCTAACTGGAAATTACTTAACGAAAATAAATACGGAAGTATTTGTTCCACTTTCGCGAGCTATCTGCGCGAACGATCTTCATGAACTTTAGCCATTTGCACACATGCCAGCATTAACAATACTACCCTATTGTTCTGCTTGTAATAACCTTATTTTAATGCAAACTAACTTACGGGTGCAATTATGTCCAGTTAGTGCCGAGCGACACTATTAAAGCACTTAGCTGTAATAATATTGGATAGAAGCAGGCGTTACTTTGCGGAAGTCCATGATAATGAAGGAACTAGAAGTTTAATCCATACTAAATACTAATAATATTATAAATGCGAAAGTGTGTCTGTCTGCCTGTCTGTTACGCTTTCACGGCCTAACTACTCAACTGATTTTGATGAAATTTGGTACAGAGATAGGTTACATCCCGGGGAAGGACATAGGCTACTTTTTATCTCGGAAAATTGAAGAGTTTCCGCGGGAATAAAAAAAAATGTATCTGTTCAACCGATTTTGATGAAATTTGGTACAGGGATAGGTTGTATCCCGGAGAAGGACGTAGGCTACTTTTTATCCCGAAAAATTGAAGAGTTCTCGCGGGAATCAATAAACATCAATCCACGCGGACGAAGTCGCGGGCATCATCTAGTTTTAATAAGGTTATTTGAATAAAAAATACGAGTTTAAGCTTGAGTTCAAGCATCGCACTATGTCATTATTTCATCCAAAACACTCATTTTGAAAGCGAGATCGCTTGAATCAAATGGTGATCTCGAAACCTTCATGGTACCTTTAGGCAGCATTTTTTCTGAAAAAACTAAAGGAAATGCAAACTTCTGTATAGTCAAAGCACAGCCTCCTTTACTTTACAAGCCATGCTGTTAAGTTTGGCAACATCGCAATTAGGAGTTGCGTGAACCGATTGTTTTAACTTTAGCAGCAATTTGTACTAGCGCAAGTCTTCTCTACGGGTTGTATCTAGTGATATTATATAAAAAATAAGTACATTATAAGTACATAAAATCGTCAGTTACTAGGAATGGTACCAAGGTACCTTCTACCCAATAATTTTATTGAAGATAAGGCAGTAGCATACGTCTTATGGCCGAAAGAATATCGTTTACTTTTAAAAATATAACTTGCATGTAACTTTGAAGGTTCACTACTTATTTCTTTAAAATAAAAAAAATATGAATTAAATGACTTTTACAACGCCTTTTACAACGCTCCCCAAATGCCTATGTCCAGCAGTGGACGAATGCAGGCTGATGGATAGATTGATGAAAAGATATGAATTAGATCAAAGCTTAATTTATTTTGCAATGTAGGTATATTATCTTTACTAGCTGTCGCCCGCGAATTGTTATAAGTGGAATATCTAAGTTATTTTATTTTCCAACGGGAACTCCTTAGTTTTCCGGGATGTCCAGGTCTTCAAATATTATGCCCATGAAATAATCACGTCGATCCATTGCTTTGTTGCGGCGTGAATGAAGGACAAACCAACAAACAAACACAGTGTCGTATTTATAATATTCTATAAATAAATATAAAAGTAGGTACATACATAGTTACATACCTACCTACTTTTAAAAGGTTCCATGTATAATAGGGGTATTGGGTTTAATATAACTGCCATGCCCCTAACAGGTTAGCCCGCTACCATCTTAGACTGCATCGTCACTTACCATCAGGTGAGATCGCAGTCAAGGGCTAACTTGTAGTGGTTAAAAAAAAACAAAAAATCATAAAATTAGTACAACTTATCCAACTAGCTAGATATTATAGGTAAGTACCTACCTCAATTATTATATGGACAAAATCCATTTAAGTAATTTAAAAAAACATTAAGCTTATGTTATTTCTATTAAGTCTGTCAGTATGTGAAATGTTCAATTTTTTTGGAAAATTATCTTCATTAGATAGCATATTAGATAGACTTTTTGAAATATTTCTGAATAATGGTTTCTATATCAATAAAACATGACAATTGTATGAAACATGAGATTGTAGGCTTAAAATCTTTAGTGCTGCTAAAATTCCTCGGGCATCATTCAATTTTAAGAAAATAGTTTTTAGTCATCTAAACTAATATTATAAAGAGGAATTCTTAATAAAATTAAACTGCATATTTAAAAGATACCTTACAAATTTAACGGAATCTGTAGGGAGTGACAGACCACCTCTTTGCAAATAGTCAAAATAGACGTCGTGAGTCGGTTCACGAGCGACGTTGCCAGCTGTCTCACAGCATGGCTTGTAAAGTAAAGGAGGCTGTGGTCAAAGCAATATACATTGCGTACATCGGTTCTCTCCAGCACCATAGCCCGAAGCCTCGCGTACATTGCGTCTTCACGCATGCGCGCCCCGTCTCGTATCTCACGCACCAAGTCCGTTAGGAATCCCGGAGAATACTGCCCGCCGATACCTGATGAATACAATAAAAACGTGCAGATACATTAAAAAAAACGGCCCCTAGTGACAGATACATATTATTATACTAGATGATTCCCGCGACTTCGTACGCGTGGATTGAGATCTTTTGATTCCGGCGGGAACTCTTTAATTTTCAGGGATAAAGAGTAGCCTATCGGCCGGTTTCTGAATTGAGAATTTCATGTTGAGTCTGTCTCAAAGACTACTTATGGACTAATTAAGCAAATTTTTGTTTCTGAATTGATATTGTGTAAGGATTGAGAGTTGGAACTTGCTGTTTTTTCTTGAATGCTTAATTCAGAAACCGGCCCAATATCAATTCAGAAACAAAAATTTGCTTAATTAGTCCTTAAGTAGTCTTTGAGACAGACTCAACATGAAATTCTCAATTCAGAAACCGGCCGTATGTCCTTCCCCGGGATACAACCTACCACTGTACCAAATTTCATCAAAATCGGTTGAACAGATGGGCCGTGAAAGCGTAGCAGACAGACAGACAGACACACTTTCGCATTTATAATATTAAGTATAATATTAAGTATGTATACAGTATGGATGTTTAATCTATACTGATTATTATGAATGCAAAAGTGTGTCTGGACAGCGGCTTAGAACAGAGTGCCAAGAAGGGTCTGCGAAAGTTCAGTCAAGATATTATAAACTCAGCTAATTAGCTGACACGTACGAATATAATTTTTATAAGGAAATGTAAGAAGCATTTCCCGGATAAAGGAGCCACTCCTTGTGACAATATTATCTAGAAAACGCGTCATAATATATGTAAGTTGTTACCTTTTTTTTATTTCTTTTCTTTTTTTTCTTAAAATAGAAATAACACAATTTTTTAAGCTATATTAAGTACTAACCTAACCTAAATCAAACTTATTTTATTTTATATTTTCTTTAATTCACTTAAAATGTTATTTTTATTTTTTACTAGCGGACGCCCGCGACTTCGTCCGCGTGACATCAGTTTTTTAATTCCCACAGGCACTCCTTACTTTTCCGGTATAAAAAGAAGCCTATGTCACTCTCCAGATTCAACTTTACCCAATACCCATGCAAAAAATCACGCCGATTCGTTGCTCTGTTGCGGTGTGATTGAAGGACGAACTCCCTATTTGACTTTCTTGGGTATAGAAATTTTATAAATTGTGAAATCCGTATTTCATCCTTTTTAACCGGAAGCCCAAATACTAAGTTTCATGGCTATAGCTTGAAAAACGACGGAATTTCATAAAACTTTCAACCCCTATTTTACCCATTTGGGGGTGGAATTTCGAAAAATCCTTTCTTCTCTCTCTCTTTACAAAGAACACACCCTCCAAATTTCATGTCTCTAGGACCAGCGGTTTAGGCTGTGCGTTGATATATAAGTCAGTCAGTCAGTCAGGACTTTGAATTTTATATATATAGATTATATTTTACTTATAACTGCAATGTGAACTCGCTATCCTCGCATAAACGTTAAAGTTTTTAGAGGATGGCTAGTATGTAAATACCCATAATATGAATGTATGTTTATCTTGAACAATCAAAAAAAAAACAAAAAACATTGCGATTTGCGACTCTAGTGTGGTGTTCCAAGCTTCCAAAAATATTGTATCGAACTGTTAAATACTACTGTTAAAAAAGTACAATTCTTGGGACGAAAAAAGATAGTTTCTATTGTATGGACGTTATAGACGATTTAACTTGGTGTAAGTGGTTAGTGAACCTTAATGTAGCCTGATTAGCGTGAGTTTTTCATTAAAGAAACAGTTATGATTTTATAGCAAACTGTATAACTATAAAATCGATCAAAATTAACGATGCGTGAGAACTTTTCCCTTGCTCTGTAATTATTGCTAACGGACTATGCTGCGTGTACAATTGTACATCGAATTATTGTTTATTTACAGCAAACTAGTTTAACACTGTTCTATATTGTTAACTAGCTGATGCTCGCGACTTCGTACGCGTGGATCGAGGTTTTGTTGTTCCCGCGGGAACTCTTGAATTTTCCGAGATAAAAAGTAGCCTATGTGTTAGTCCAGACTATAATCTATCTCTGTGCCAAATTTCATCCAGATCCGTTCAGCCGTTCTGGCGTGATTGAGTAACAAACATCCCTTTGAGATTTTTTGGTTCCCGCGGGAATTCTTTAATTTTCCGGGATAAAAAGTAGCCTATGTGCTATTCCAGACTATAATCTATCTCTGTGCCAAATTTCAGCCAGATCCGTTCAGCCGTTGGGGCGTGATTGAGTAACAAACATCCATTCATACATCCATCCAGACATCCATCCAAACTTTCGCATTTATAATATTTATTTGATTATAAAAAAGGCTTAACAGCCTGACGTTAATAAAACCTAAATGAAATTTAATCAATCTATGTAAGTATAAGCGAACTTAGGAACAATATTATTTTATTAAAATCTTACTAATATCATAAATGCGAAAGTTTGGATGGATGTATGGATGTATTGGATGTTTGTTACTCAATCACGCGTCAACGGCTGGACGGATCTGGCTGAAATTCGGCACAGAGATATCTAATATAGCACATAGGCTACTTTTTATCCCGGAAAATTGAAGAGTTCCCGCGGGAATCAAAAAAACTCAATCCACGCGGACGTTGTCGCGGGCATGATTTTAAAAATAAAATGTTGCCAAGTCACTTCGATAGAGCGATTGCTTTTAATAAGTAAGCATTTAATAGGTAATATATTAATTCTTGCCTATTTCTTATTATTAAATAATAATTAGTGAACTCAACTTTTTAAGAAGTCGACGTAGAGGTGCTTAAAAAAAAGGTTCGTCATGTTCACGCATAACTTTTTATTTTGTAAACCAAGGTTAGCTTATGGTTTTTTTGTTCTCATATTTCGGTGTAAAATAAATATTCAGATTTAGAGGTCACGGAATTCTTCAAACGCGTCACAAACGTTATCATATAGGATCAACATCGAATCATTCATAGTTTTTAGAATTTAACTCGTTCATACTCAGGTTTTAGAAACAGTATGTTTTTCAGCAATAAAAAAAATAAAGTGGTTTTTTTTCAAACAAAACTACTTTTGAGTCAATCAGTTACAGTTATGTGTAACTCATTGAATTTTCTTTGAATTATGTTTTTTATGTTTTAATCAATGTTTTTTATGTTTTCTTTGAATTATGTTTTTTATGTTTGTTGTGTCAATTTTTATGTTTTTTAATTTCCATTGAAAAGAAGATGCACGCTGATGCCTTCAATGACCTATAATTGACTGAACACGCACATTTTCAGCTGATGTACAACTGACCTTTGCGACTATATGGCTATGCGATTTTGGCCTTAAATTAAGAATGCATAAAGACTTGAATGGCAAGAACAGTTTAAAGCAGACATTATTACTTATTGCTAGGTACGTACTACGTAGTGTCGAGGTTATCTGACTGGGTCGGACGAGACGCACGCAACTCAGGAGAAGATAACCGATTTAAAGGAATAATAAGTAGTAACTAGTAAGTGCATAATAAGGTAACTAAAAAAAACTAGAAACTACCACTTCTACTACAAGCAATCACGACGACCCGTTACGACGTGATTAAAGGACAAACCAATAAACAAACTCTTTCACATTTATAATATTAGTAGGAATTTCGTTTTTTGAAAGTATTTATCTCGTGCTAAGGGTAATGTAGCTAATATTCTGCTGTACTTTAAACTCTTAAAGCTTTACTAGAATGGCGTATCTAAGTGTATTACTTACTATCCCTTTCATAATGTCCCTGCTAAAGAAGTATAGCATTAGATTTTAGATTAGCACCTCAGTCGATATTTAGAAATGGCTTGCAAAAGAATTAATTCCCAAATAGCAGAAATACGTAATCAAATCTTATAATTACATAATTATGTAACTACAATAATCGATGTTCCGTATGCGCTGACGTTTAAAAAACCGGCCAAGTGCGAGTCGGACTCGCGCACCGAGGGTTCCGTACAAACCTGTAGTAAGTTTTAAATTAAATGTTTTTTTTAAATATTTGAGTTGATTGAATGAAAGGTAAATTGCGATTTACGATTAATGACGTATTAAAAAAAAACTACTTACTTGATCTCGTTCAAACCAATTTTCGGTGGTAGTTTGCATGGTAATGTACAACATATATTTTTTTTAGTTTTATCATTCTCTTATTTTAGAAGTTACGGGGGGGGGACACACATTTTACCACTTTGGAAGTGTCTCTCGCGCAAACTATTCAGTTTAGAAAAAAATGATATTACAAACCTCAATATCATTTTTGAAGACCTATCCATAGATACCCCACGTGTGGGTTACATGAAAAAAAAATTTTTGAGTTTCAGTTCTAAGTATGGGGTTTTTTTTCTATTTTTGTAAGAAAATCTTAATGTGGTTTACAGAATACATCTACTTACCAAGTTTCAACAGTATAGCTCTTATAGTTTCGGAAAAAAGTGGCTGTGACATACGGACGGACAGACAGACAGACAGACATGACGAATCTATAAGGGTTCCGTTTTTGCCAAATTTGGCTACGGAACCCTAAAAATGTATTAATACGAAGTAGCTGTACATGCCTTTACTATTGTTTTGATGCCTGTATTACATAGTGAATACCTAATGAGTTGCATAGAAAAGTGAATGAGAAAAGATAATAATAGAGCGTTGGCGTAAGCAAGGTGCATATAGACAAACAAGGAAATCAATGATGATTCCAATAACAATAGGTAGGTACCTAGAGAGCACCTAACTACCGTAGAAAAACTTATAATTATAACTTATAATTTCGTCCAGTCTGACAAACGACGTATTTTTATTGGCTAATGTTTAACTGCTTACCATATAGAGTAAAAAATTACGTCCAAAAAAATACATTGTAACTGTTCACCAAAATGGGTAATGTTCACCAAAACTTGACACTATATATTATGTGAAATTATAATTCGTCTTGCTATCCTATTAAAGCAAATGACCCCAAAATAATCATTGTTAATCCAAAAATAGTTAATGACCTGCACCAAAATTAGTATATAATATGACCATATTTAGCCACATTTTAAATTTTAACTTGAGTTATACCTACTACCCAACAGTGTAGGGAACACGAATATTTATTTTCTAAGAAAGCTTAGGGTCTCAAAATTTTGGAGTTTGTTATATTTAATCCCGTTTTTACTGAAGTTAGCCGGACTTAAAACCTGATTAAAGTAAATATAGTTATATCCATACTAATATTATAAATGCGAAAGTGTGTCTGTCTGTCTGCCACGCTTTCACGGCTGATATATTTTGATGTAATTTGGTATGGAGATAGTTTGTATCCTGGGGAAGGACATAGACTACTTTTTATCCCGGAAAATGAAAGAGTTCCCGCGGGAACCAAAAAACCTCAATCCACGCGTACGAAGTCGCGGGCATCAGCTAGCATAATATATATATAATGTTCAAATTTTAATAATTACAGTTGGTATTGTTAATTATTTTTACCATTGAGATTTGATGCAGCGCCCATACTGATTGGTCCTTTGGGGTAATAGCTGGTCTGATGTCGTGCCGCCTCAAGCTCCGCTGAAAACAAACCATTTTATATATTTATTTCGAGCCAATTGTCTAGTCGATATTTAAATGCATATCCGCGAAAAACGTTTGCGTCATTTGCAGACTGCGCTGGCCCTAATCATCTGAAATTAATCGCCTTTTGCCGACCAAGGATGTTTAATAGACAATAGACATTTACTATTTTTATAATCAAACAGTTCGGTAGGCAAACGATTCCGAACCAGTGGTAGACTCACTTTACGATGCAAAAGCACTTGTAAAAGTTTATTTGAGTGAAACACATTAAGAACAACCAAACTATGGTAATGTCACTAATCCACATTTGGCCAGCGTGGTGGCCTAAACCCATCTAACTCTGTGAGGAAACTATGTCAGAAGTGGGCCAGCGATGGATGCGATGATGAAAGAGAAACTTTACAAAATGTGTCCTTTATTACTGCAAGTAATTTATCAAGCTGGTCGTAATAATGTAAGTGCGATATAAAATTGCACTTTGCATATCGAGAGTCACTTTCGCCGATCTCAGACATTGCGTCGTTAGAGGCATGCATTATTGTTTTTTTTTTTGGATTGGCAACTTGATGATATAAGTCTCCTTGAGTCATTCAATGTGTAGGTGATATGATATTTGAATAATAATATGACCTTATTGGTGGTGTGGGTTGCAAGGTTGACACCTGATCACCAATTAGCTTTGCTTGAAAAAATATGTAATACTAACTACTTATAGCTAGCTTTATTTTTATGAACTCTTGTGAATTGATTGTTTAATAAAAAAGTGATGGTAGTTACTTAAGTAAATCGGGTTCAATTTCTAACTGGGTCAATAATCAATTTGGAAATTAATATTTCTTATACAGCTCTGGCAGGCTGGTATGGCAGTAGGTTTTCCTCATATCCCCCTACCAGCCAAACACATGGTAAAAAGTAATTTAACATTCCCATTTAAGATTAGGATTATGTACAAAGGATAAGTTATTAACTTGTTGATTCAACAAGATAGTATTGCATATCTGCCTACTGTAACTTACCTATAATTTACTACTAAAATCAAAGAATTAAGAGATATTTTAATTCATTCAATACAATTATTTAGTATTAATTAATATACCTTAAGAGAAATTTGGAAAAGTGTATTGCATGGTATAGATCTAAGAAATAACTGTCTCAGAAATAGTTTAAGAGAAATGTTGGGAAATAAAGGCTTATTTATTTATTTTTAAGTTATTAGTATGATTTTGATTCCCAATAACCACAACTTCAGGCTAGCATAGACTTCAGTCAGGACAGTCATCATCAAACCAAGTGCATTTTATAGAAAATCAAATGGGTTTACAGCAGTTCTATTCTTCAAATGTAAACATAGCCATGCATGTTAATACTTTAGCAAACAGCATTTGATAGACTAATCCCATGTTAACAATCTACTTACCTAGTTACTATTGTAAGTAGTGCTTCTTAATCCTACTACTACCAGACACATAGACAGTAGTATACAGATGATAATATGAGAAAGATTGTTTTCTCACAAGAACACATATCTAAGAATAAAGAACACAAATAATATGTCAGTCAGCCTCTTAGCTTTTAGATCGATCTTGACAAAGCTTAAGCACTAGAATAATGTCTTCCCTACCGAATTTCGGCCACGGCGGCCTATCTCCAGAGAGATTAGCCATCTGCGCGGGAGATATTATAGTGCACAAGTGTGTGCGCATACACAGGTGCACTCTCTATTCCTTTACACTCATAGCCCGATGGTCCCACACGACCGGAGAGAGATCAGGCGCAGGACCGACGGCTTTACGTGCTCTCCGAGGCACGGAGGTGAAACACCGCCAACTTCCTTACTCCGGGCTTGTACTGAGAATTTCTTATCAGAAAAACGCGACGGTCCCGGGTTCGATTCCCGGAATCGAACCCGGGACCTCCGGGACCCCGGGACCCGAACATGCTAACCACTAGACCAACGAGGCAGTCAATGAGGCACTAGAATAGATAATAATTAACTAGAAAAGTATCTTACTTACTTGGTAGAGTACTAGTTACAGTAGGTACATAGCCCTCGGTGTGTGAGTCCGACTCACACTTGGTCAGTTTTTTTTATTATGATCTTAGTTATTTCATAAATTAATTATGTAGTTGGTCGTACAACATAGCACTAATAGCAGGCATATCAACGGGACACTGTCTGCTAAATAGACATCTCACAATAATGAGAATAGAAGATGACCCATCATGTCCAGAGTGCGGCGAGGAAGAGACCAGCTTTCACTTCATAGCTGAGTGCCCCATGTACTCATTGGTAAGGTGGGAATTAATAGGCATGGACAGGATCAGTGAAGAAGACCTAAGACATCTCTCCATAGGGTATATCGTAAGGTTCACTAAGGCTACAGGTAGGTTCGGGGAGGGTAGGCTGCCGGGACACCAGTAACCTGTGTCCTAACACGGGGAAATGGGTGGAATGGTTCAATTAATGGACCGATCACCCGCCTGGCGACGGCGGGCGTCCCCTCTATAAGTACATACATGTAGTTGGTTGTGTGAAGGTCATACAGGCATAAAAACAATATCTTAATGAAAAATATGGTGGTAAATATTGAACCTACCTAAATGCCTACCTTTAATACTTAATACTTATTTATTATAAAGTATGAAGCTTATTTCTCATCAACATGTGCTAGATAATATCACTTAACTTTAATGAAATACTTAACTTCTTAATATACTCAAATTATACACTCAATACAGAAAGATGCATTTAAATAGCCAAGCATAAGCAGTCAGAGCAATTAAGTACTTTATTGAAATGTTGCTAAGGCGTTCCATTCTGTCATGTTTTAATGGACACAATCATAATATTATCACTCATGCTTTAAGCATAGATGAAACTGCTATAAACATTGGATCCACTATAATAGGTACTTGATACGAATTTATTTTTACTTTCACAATAATTACTATTACAGAAATCTACTTTCTCCTTAAAAAACTATTAAAACACTCTTACAATAATATTATAAAAACAAAGATTTTTGTTTTTCAGCCCTCCTTACATTGATTAATGTACAATGATAGGAGGACTGACATATCAGGTCACAATAGATTAAAAAAACAGAAGAATAGCTTTCCCCCTCACAATCTAGAGTTCTCCATCAGATTACACAAGTATTAATGTAAATCTGAGCTATTATATCAATATAATTTTAATAAAATAGACAGTATTTTACCTCTTGTCTCTTGTAGATCCTTATTCAGTCTTTCATTAGCCATTTTGAGCGTTGCTATTTGATCCAAGAGGCATGCCAGCAAACGACTGCCAACCTGACTCCCAGATAAGCCAGAGCCTGATTCTGACCCTGAATCTACATCTCTGTTGGCAGGCCTTGCCACATCAGGCAAGCCTCTCACACATGGGTCACTAAATCGCCGAGCATTGCTTGCAGAGTTTGCATCTTCTTTATCATTTTGCATGTCACTGTTAGAGTTTGTATCACCCATCGACGTAACTATCGGCGGGAGACTAGTGAAGTCCTGACTGTCTGTGAAGTTCTTTGGCTGCAAGTAATTATTTTGGCTCATAGAGGGGGCATCTGCGGGCGTGCTAGACACCTCCTCGGCTTTGCTCTCGCTCTTACGTCGAGGCCGCGGCCTCTGCACCTGGATTCCCTTATTTTCATTCTGCACGAAACGAAACTCGGAATAAGGAGGCGGAACCATGGGATTGTAATATGTAGGCAGCGAGGGCAACGATAAAGGCTCCGTACCGTACATATTGTATTTAAAAGGGTCGAAACCCGGGGCAAACTGTGAACCACCCGGCCAGTTCGTCGTGGGACTCATAAATGTATCGTACATTTCAGAACTCGGTGTCGCCTCTTGTATGTGGTTCATTGTTCTGTCAAGCCATTTTGATAAGTAGGACCCTCGGCTGCCGCGCGACTTTTTTCGCTTTCCACCGGAACCGTTGTTATTTGATGGCAATTTGCCATTCGCTTGTTTTGGTGTCGATGCCATGAACATGTAGGAATTATGACGACTTACAGACAAATATTTCATAAAACTCTCATCACAGCGAATTTTTTTTATTTCTAATTATTAACACATAATTCAGAGTTTGCAATAAATTAATTTATTTTTACATTACAGCTCCACAGTTCACTGCGCCACCCACCGATTCGACAGACGTGAGAACTAGTATATAATCTAAGGTATTATCTATGCGTGAGACCATCGTGAGACGACACTGACTGACAGGCGACAGCTTCAATCAGAGACAATTTTATAATAAAATGATGTTTACTATGGGTATGTTCCGATATACACTGAGAGCACGGTTCAGTGCTCTTACTGGGGAGAAATTCGTTCCGTTCTGGAGTGACAGCATACTGCCGCAGAATCCTAGGGTATGTTCCGAAATACACTGCGAGCACTGTAAGGTGTGACGTCAATTTAGTATACTGCGAAACCGTTCCTTTATAGTTAGCTACACTGGTCACTGTTTAAAACGGAACGCAGTCAGCACTGAGAGCACCTTACCTCGAAAACGCCAGTGCTCACAGTACAAAAATGGCGACGATTTATGACGTCATATATTTCCCTAGGATACTGCGGCACTATACTGTCACTCCATAGCGGAACGAATTTCTCCCCAGTAAGAGCACTGAACAGTGCTCTCAGTGTATATCGGAACATAGGGCTAAGGAAATGTATGACGTCATAAATCGTCGCCATTTTTGTACTGTGAGCACTGGCGCTTTCGAGGTAAGGTGCTCTCAGTGCTGACTGCGTTCCGTTTTAAACAGTTACCAGTATAGCTAACTATAGAGGAACGGTTTCGCAGTATACTAAATTGACGTCACACCTTACAGTGCT
The DNA here is from genome assembly GCA_963932025.1 of Erebia epiphron. NCBI lineage: Eukaryota > Metazoa > Arthropoda > Insecta > Lepidoptera > Nymphalidae > Erebia > Erebia epiphron. The sequence goes on from OZ009946.1 coordinate 7,732,105, forward strand.
CGCAGTGTATTTCGGATTGATAAATATCAATGTCATGTGTCAACACGCAACTGTCAAATTTCAAACGGTGTGAACATTTCAGATTGTTGCTATTACTATCTGGGTAGATTTGGATACATGTACGGGCATTTGTTATCCACGAAGTTAAAGAGTAAGTTTTGGATTCAGATGAGATTCATTCAGTAGTAGTAGTAGTTCCTGGGTAGTTCGCGAACGACCCAGGTGAAAAGAGCGTTCCTTATGTGAACATTGCGAACTAGTTCATCGATGATCTCGCTCTTAGTTCTTTTTATACCACCCATACATACTTCTTCATAGTTTTCTGTTTTTTAGTTGTATGAAACTTCACTTTATGCCCCTTATTACACCGCACTTTCCACAGGGACCCTTCCCTTGAATCAGTGTAGTGTGATAAACCACAGGGTGGAACGTCGAAGTTCAGGGAGATCGGGTGGTCCCGATCTGCCTGGCTGCCTTTGCGCCCTGCAGTCAGGGTAGTGTAATATTAACGTTCAGGGCGGAAGGGAGCTCAGTCGACGCACGACCAGCGTACAGCGTACAGCGTACAGCAGATCGGTAGTTGTGTTTCTCCGGCTCGCGCGAGCATTTTGACAATAATATTATGTCGTGTCCCAAAAGAAAAAGAAATTTTGATAAATGATTGAGATGAGTGATTGAGATGTACATGCCTCATCTATGGAAACTTTTTTAACATACAGATTATCATATATATGTAGCATAGCATATAGCATATAGAATAGCATGTAGCATATAGCATGTAGCATATAGCATGTAGCATATAGCGTATAGCTAATAGCGTATAGCATATAGCGTATAGCATATAGCGTATAGCATATAGCATATAGCATGTAGCATATAGCATATAGCATAGCATCATGTATAATATAGCATAGCATGTAGCATATAGCGTAAAGCATATAGCATGTAGCATATAGCATGTAGCATTCAGCATATAGCATGTAGCATATAGCATATAGCATGTAGCATAGCATATAGCATATAGCATAGCATATAGCATGCATAGCATGTAGCATATAGCGTAGCAAACCCATAAAATAAAATTCAACCTGACGCTTGGTCATTGGACGCCTGAGGCTGATTTTCTCAGCTAACTTCAATAATCTGTTTTCCTTCTAGCATTCAATTCTATTCTTCTTGCATTCAAATGATTTGAACACATCCTTGACTATTTTGTTGGGATCTAGATAGTTTTAATCAATGTTTTACTCATGTTCAATGTTTTAATAGTTATTCTGCTATTCGGGACGGAAACAAATACAACAAATCAAAAATCATGAAAATATGAAACCCGTTCGATAGCATGGGTGCCTAGTAAACGATAATTAACATAAAGATACACGTACAACACGTTCTCGTTCAGACTGAGTAGGGCCCGATAGTCAGTGCAGTGTAATAGCGACGCCAAAACTAGCGGCCACGACACCCTTACCACAGGGCCCTGTGAAAAGTGCAGTGTAATAGGCGTTTTATCCCTAGACCCTATCTGCCTAGCTGCCTTTGCGCCCTGCAGTCGGGGTAATGTTTTATGTTACATTCAGGACGGTAGGGAGCTCAGTCGTCGCACGACCAGCGTACTGTTCGTAGTTGCGTTTCTTCGGCTCGCGCGAGCATTTTGACAATTATTTGTGTCCAAAGGAAAAATTATCAAAATCTTTCGCATATTTTATGTAGGACTAGCTGATGCCCGCGACTTCGTGCGCTTGGAATGAATTTTTTTGGATCCCGCGGGAACTCTTTAGTTTTCAGGGATAAAAGTGAATGTAGGTATATTTTATGTAGGACTAGCTGATGCCCGCGACTTCGTCCGCGTGGATTGACGTGTGTTATTGTTGAAGTGAGGCCTTGGATTTATTCTTTTAAACACTTTTTCATTGTAAATAATTATTTATTGTGCAACCATACCTATTCATATTTTACATTTTTCAAAGGAGACAGGAAGATGACAGGATGATGATGATCATATAATAGACAATATTATAAACTAGCGAATGCCCGCGACTTCGTCCGCGTGGTTTGAGGTTTTTTGGTTCCCGCGGGAACCAAAAAACCTCATAAATAACGGGATAAAAAGTAGCCAACGTCCTTCCCCGGGATACAACCTATTCCTGTACCAAATTTTATCAAACTCAGTTGAACAGAAACATTTGTTTGATTCCCGCGGGAACTCTTCAATTTTCCGGGATAAAAAGTAGCCTATGTGCTATTCCAGACTATATTCTATCTCTGTGCCAAATTTCAGCCAGATCCGTTCAGCTGTTGGCGCGTGATTGAGTAACAAACATCCATACATCCATCCAAACTTTCGCATTTATAATATTTATATATTTGATTTGATATTTGATAAAAACTAAATACAAAACGAACAAAAACTCTTTTCTTTCACACACCTTGAGTTTTGTATTTCTATAATATTATATACGTTTTAATTTATTATGAGATAATAATTATTTATCAATTTCAATAATATTAACGTAACACATTTAACCAATAACAATCACATTGCAATTAAATTATACATAATAAAAATCTTAAGTTTTGAAATTTATTTTTACCGAAAGCCTTAGTTAAAATATCAGCTAATTGATCAGCAGTATTAACCTTTGTAACACATATAACATCTTTTTTCTCGTAATCGGTTTTCCATTTCCAATGTTTCATTTTGTTTTAAGCTATTTCTCTCGTCATCCATCGCTTTCTTCCCCTTATTTGATTCTAGACTGTTTATAGCTTCTTCCTAAGTTTCCGGTATAGTAGCATTACAGACATTTACATAAACTACGTGATCATCAAATCTTTTTAGTAATTTTATTTCTCAAAAGAGAATTTTATTACTAAAAAGATAAAGATTTTTGGACGGCTTTGTCCACTCACCTCGTCAACTCTAAGTTTGTTTCTTATATCTTCTTCATCTTCAATAGTGTCATAAAATTCTTCATTTTTATTATCAAACTTTTCTTTTAATGTATTATTTTCATTATTCTTTATTTCATTTATATTAGCTTCTTCATTAATTCTGTTTTCTTCACATTTCTCTTCTTCATCAGACATTCGAAACCTTACTACTTCTTCTTCAGGGTCTATACATGACGACTTATAACTATTTTATTTTCTATTAGAATTTTATACCCGGTACATTTGGCCAGAGTAGTAGGAAACTCAACTCTAACTTTTGAGGAAATCACGACGTTGCTGTACCAAATAGAAGCCTGCCTGAATCCTCGCCCTCTGTGTAAAATGAGTGATCATCCCGAAGATTTGATGCCTCTTACGCCTGCTCATTTCCTGGTAGGAGAGCCGTTGTTGGTAGTACCAGAACAAAACCACAATGAGACACGCCTATCTATTCTCGATAGATGGCGCTTAGTTCAAAGAATGACTCAGCACTTCTGGAAACGCTGGTCTGCAGAGTTTTTACACACCCTTCAGCAGCGTTATAAGTGGCGTACCAAAATCGAGCCTCCACAAATAGGAGACCTGGTGATTATAAAAGATGAGGCACCAGCTACATGGCTGATGGCAAAGATTGTCAAACTCAACCCTGGTCGGTCCTGACAATGTTGTGCGAGTTGCCACTGTGAAGACCAAGTCATCGACTCTCACGAGGCCGCTGTCCAAGCTGGTCTTATTACCCACGGAGAAGAATTAATAAAGAACGGAGTTCTTGGGGGCCGGCATGTTCGCGCCATAGACTTTTTAACTGACAATCACAATTAGTTTTGATTGACATTCGACATTGACAATTAGTGACATTGAAGTTTGTGTGATAAAAAAAAAAAAAGGTCGTTATTCATAATTCATTGTAAGACATTCGTAAATTCATTGTAAAAAAGACAAATTTTGTGAAAATAAAGCAGTGTGTGATTCAAACCAGTATTTCCAAAAAACGAACATTAACTGATTAACTGATTTAACCCCAGCCTCCCAAATTGACCCAAAATTAGGTGCCCTAGGGGGAATAAAGTGCCACTTGGTGCCATCATTGGCTAACAACTCTGCAACTTCCTGACTTAAGCTACTTTTGGCTTGATTCAACATAAGAGTGAGTTCTCTAGCCGTTCCAACAAAGTTGAGTCCGTTGTCACTCCAGATTTCTGCGCAATTTCCTCGCCTGGACGTAAATCTTCTGTAAGCAGCGAGGAACCCTGCAGTGGTGAGGTCAGTTACTGCTTCTTCAGGTGAACTGCTCTTGTTTTCATGCAAATGAAGAGACAGATGTAGCCTTTGTATGATCTATGTCCTCTACCCTTTGTTGCTCGGATCTGGATTGGACCCGCATAATCAACTCCAGCATATTTGAAGAGTCGTCCAGGGTTGACTCGCACTTCAGGTAAATTTCCCATAGGGGGTTGTGGTGTTAGTGCTTTGTGTCGAATGCAAGTTACACATTGGCGAGCGTATTTCTTCACCAATTGTTTCAAACCAATAATCCAATAACGAGATCTCAAGTAGTTCATCAGCATCGCATATTATCCTCCATGTAATAACTTGGCATGTGTATCATTCACTAATAACCAACTGATGTGAGATGTTTGAGATAAGATGATTGGATGCTTAAATTCTGTAGCTACTTTAGCACCTTGCAATCGACCTCCAACCCGTAGCAATCCAGTATCATCCAGGTAAGGAGATAATGTTATTAATTTACTTCGCAATTTGATTTGATGATTCTCTTTTAAATCTTTCATTTCTTCTTTAAAATCTATATCTTGATCTATTTTTATTAAACAATTCAATGTAGCTTGTAATTCTATACTATTCAAATATTTTGTATTCTGATTTCTAACTTCTTTTTGTCTTTCAGTTGGAGCATTCTTCGGCAATAGCTAAGTACTCGAATCTTCTTGGAAAGCGACGAGAATCTTGTGTAAATTGGATCTTCCTCAATACTGATATTAAAGGTTTTCACCTTTTCTTTCCGTCCCTCTTCCTTTGTTTCAGATACTTGAACCTTTTGGGCTGATGATTTCTCTGTGGCCAACCATGAGGGTCCTTTCCACCACATTTCTTTATCCACCAATTCAGCTGGATACACTCCTCTAGAAGCCAAATCAGCTGGATTGTGTTCTGATGTAACATGGCTCCATCTGTCATTTGCTAAAAGGGTTTGAATTTCTGCAACTCTGTTACCTACAAAGGTTTGCCATCTCATAGGTAACGATTGAATCCAGGCCAAGACTATCATTGAATCTGTATAGGCATATACTTGTTTCTTAGGCACATCTAAAATCTCAGTTGCTCGAGATAAAAGTCTGGCTAGTAACACCGCTGCACAAAGTTCCAGTCTGGCGATTGTAATTTGTTTGAGTGGAGCAACCTTTTCTCAAGCATGGAGATTCGAACTTGTCCATTGTGTATAACTTTGACATATATCACAGCAGCATATGCTGAAATTGAAGCGTCTGCGAAGCCGTGGAGTGTGTGTTTTCCTTTTGAACATGAATCCATCTGTTATTTTTTACATCTTGTAAATGATTTAATTGTTGTCTGAAATTAACCCACTCTTGAAGAATCTGAGCCGGAACCTCTTCATCCCAGTTGGAGCTACATAACCATTATTTTTGCATAAGCATCTTTGCAAATACAATTGTTGGTGACAGCCATCCAAACGGATCGAAAAGTTTAGCAACATCTGACAGAATGTTACGCTTTGTCACTGGCGTTGTGGGTTCTCCTAGGTATCACAGTAAACTTGAAATCATCATTATGTTTGTCCCATTTCAGACCCAATATCTTCATGTTGTCATCTAGTTTTATTGCCAATGACTGTTGATTGTTGTGTGAGCTCTGACTAATGGCTTCTAAAAATTCTGCTGAATTGCTAGACCACTTTTGTAATTCGAATCCACCACAACGTAGCAACTGAGTTGTTTGTTCATAAATCTCTCTTCCTTCTTCAATAGTGTAACACCCAGTTGTGAGATCATCAACGTAGAATGAATTCTTCACAATTTCAGCTGCAAGAGGGTATTTTTGACCTTCATCTTCTGCGACTTGAAATAATGTGCGGATTGCTAAATATGGAGCCGAGGCTGTACCAAATGTGACTGTTAATAATTTGTAAAACTGAAGTAATTCATCGGGATGGTTTCTCTATATGATACGTTGTAGGTCAGTATCTTCATCAGATACCAGGACTTGTCTATACATCTTAACAATGTCACCAACAATTGCAATCTTGTATTTTCTCCACTTCATAAGCAAAGTCGGCAGATCTTTTTGTATTATAGGTCTGATCAACAAGGTATCATTAAGGGCCCAACCCTTTGAACCCTTAGCCGAAGCATCAAATACGACCAGGACCTTAGAGGTCTCCTTGTCTTGTCTGACTACTGCACGATGAGGTAAGTAAATAGCCCTTTCTTTGTTTCCATTGGCTATGGTCATATGTCCAAGCTCCAAGTATTCGTTCATGACTTTTGTATATTCTTCTTTAAGAATAGCATCCTTGTTTAACTTTCTTTCCAGAGACATGAATCTGTTTATCGCCCTTTGTTAAGTTTCTCCACACACAGCAACAGGATCCTGAATATCTTCTTTAAAAGGTAGTTTAACCTTGTATCTACCATCATTGGTTCTTGTTACTGTTTGTTGGTAAATGTCTTCACACCGTTGTTCCTCAACACTAAGTTTTCTCTTAGAGATGAGTGTTTCATTTTCTATTTCCCAAAATTTCCTTAAGAGATCATTCTCACATGTACATATTTGCATACTGATCACATGTTTGTTTTTTGTAGGTTGTTCACTATGAGTGTATCCAGATAATATCCAGCCCAGATGAGTGTATTGAGCAATTACTCCAGTGTCTCTTCTTCAAGCCGTTGTCTATGATCTTGCTATAAGCCTATGCAGCGCCTAGCAGGAGGTCGATTCTGTTCGGGATGTTGTAACCTGGGTCTGCTAATGTAATATTTTCCAAGTCTGGCCAGTCACAGACTGTGGTGTCTTGCGAAGGTAAATAGCTTGTGAGTGTCTTGAGAACGTATGCATTGATTGGGAAAACTAAATGTGGTTTGTATCTTGATTGTATTTCTAGTTGAACCATGTATTTTGTTCGGAGTTGCTTGCCCTCACTTAATCCAGAAACGACGTCACTGATTCTTTCTCGTTTCAAGCCACATGCTTGTACGAGACTCTCTGTCACAAATGACGCCTGTGAGCCCCATTCAATGAGAGCACGGTAAACATTTGTGTGTTTGTTCCTTCCTATAATGTCCACCAAAGCTGTTGCCTATAAAACTTGACCAGGTTGATTGATAAAGTGAGTTGAAATTGTTGAAATACCGGTTAATTGAGTAGTGTGTTCTTCTATACCAGGTTCTTGAGTGTTAGAATCTTCTTTTTCTGGATGTAAAAGTGAATGGTGCTTCTTAAATCATATCCTACAGGAAGTTGGTTTCCCGCACCGAGCCACCATGTGGTTTGGAATGAAACAGTTGAAACAAAGATTCGCATTACGAACAAAGTCATATCTATCCTTAATGCTTTTCTTTGAGAACTCTTTGCAGTTGTATAGATAATGAGATTGATTGCAGAGTTGGGAGCAAGAAGCAACTTGGGAGAATCAGCTGAGGCTGTTGTATGAAAACTCTTAGGTTTGGTTACTCTCGGAGGCTCTGGCCGTGATGGCTTAGATGGCTCTATCATCTCTAAGGCTCTGAATCTACTTCCCATAAATTGCTTTAATGTTTCAAAATTAGGTAGGGCCTCGCTTTCCGAAGAACTGTTTAGCTCCCACAACTTATGACTCTCTATATCTAACTTTGAAACTGTGAGGTAAACCATGATGGGATCCCAGTGGTCTGTACGAATACTTATGTTATTAAGCAGATTCAAGCATTCAACAGTTGTGTCTAAAAGTAACTTAATATTCTGAGCCGACTCTGACGTCAAGGGTTTCAAAGAAAATAGTCGCTTAAATACAGAATTAGAGATGTATCTTTTGTTGCTGTACCTTTTCTTAAGCGTTGACCATGCCTGACTATAATTATCACTAGTTATAGTAACTGAGCGCAGAAGTTGTTCCGGCTCTCCTGATAAACTAGATTTCAAATAGTGAAGTTTCTTTACATTATCCTAAATTTTTATTGTTATCTACCAAGGAAGTAAACAAATCATGGAATGATGGCCACTCTGTGTATTTTCCAGAAAAAGTAGGTAAATTAATAGTGGGCAACTTTACCTCATTGCCTGTGTTTGTGCTGGTCTGACCTGAGTTGTGCGAGGAGTTGTTGGCTTGCTCTTGTGGTGTTGACTCCGAGATCTTACTTTGTAGCTCACTTTTATAAGTTATATATGATTCTTCAATGTCCTCATATATATCTTTTGTAAAGTAATTTGACTTAAACTCGTTGCTCGCAATTGCAACTATGCGATCGTGATTCGATGTAAATAATTCCCACGTCTTCTCTAACGACTCTAAACGAGTGTTTAAATATGCTAAATTCAATCTTTGTTTAGGAGTTTTCCTGAAATTCGAGCAAGCTCTGTTGATTTTGGACGCCCTATCTTCTTGAACGGCCAACAACTGGTTGATGTCATCCATAATTATATCGGAATCGAAGCACCGTGTTCACACTATAATTACCCGTGCTGAATTTATTCTTAAATGTTCGTTTTTTGAAAACACTGGTTTGAATCACACACTGCTTTATTTTCACAAAATTTGTCTTTTTTACAATGAATTTACGAATGTCTTACAATGAAATTATGAATAACGACCTTTTTTTTTTAATCACACAAACTTCAATGTCACTAATTGTCGATGTCGAATGTCAATCAAAACTAATTGTGAATGTCAGTTAAAAAGTCTATGGCGCGAACAGTACCTTTCATTCCTTTTGGATTCAACTTTGACGTTCTTTTTTCTTCAGGTATTTTCACGAAGCATTTACTACCATAAACTTTCAAATTTTTTACATCTGGTTTCCTCCTAAAAATATTTCAAAAGGACTCTTTTTCTCTACTGTATTTGTAAGAATTCTATTACCTAGATATGTAGCAGTTAATAATACACATTCAGGCCAATACTTTTTGTCCAAATTGGCTTCCGTCATCAAACATCTAGCTCGATCCATTACTGTTCTATTATATCTTTCAGCAACTCCATTTAATTGATGAGTATAGGGTGGTCCTGGTTTAAGATAAATTCCATTTTGTTTAGAAAATTCATAAAAATCTCTATTTAGGTATTCAGAACCACTATCGCACCTAATTTCCTTTATTCGCTTACCTGTCTGATTTTGAACTGCATTTGCGTACGTTCTGAAGCAATCAAATACATCGCTTTTATTCTTGATCACACATACAACTGCATATCTGCTATAGTCGTCTATAAATGTTACAAAATATCTTTGATCAATATAACCTACTGGAGTAATCGGACCGTTTACATCCGTATGTATAATTTCTAATATTTCTGTTGCCCTTCTTCGATTGTTTTCAAAAGGTAAATTTGTCATTTTATTTTTAAAACAAATTTCGCATTGAACATAACTTTCATTAAGTTTTTCCGGTAATCCATCTAACAGTTACACATAAGTACACATAGTTTTTAATTTAGCAAAATTAACGTGACCAAATATTCGATGCCATTTCTCTTTTTTTTCATTGATGTAAGCTGTTCACTTATATTATACACATTTCTATCATACACTACAACCTGACTTTCGAGTTCATACAATCTATAGTTCTTCTTAGCTACAGCTATTAATGTATGTTGCGAATTAAATATGAGTGCTACCTGATTTTGAAATTTTATCATATTTCCTTTATTAACAATATATGAGACACTTAAAAGATTTCTTTTCATACTGGGTACATAATAAACATTTTCAATTTTAATTTGACATACATTGTTATTAACCTTAGAATGAATAATTACTATTTTACCTATTTTCTCTGACTTTAAAGCAAATCCATCTCCTACTTTAATATTTACTGGATTGTCTAACGTTTCATACTCACAAAATAGTTTATCATCGTTAGTAATGTGGTGAGTACAACCACTGTCTAACAGCCATATCGTATCCGTTGTTGCTTCTGACTCATTTGCTGAATTCGTTACTTCTACTATGAAAGCACCTTCGTTTTCATTTCTAGCTCCTCTATTATAATATCGTCCTCAAAAGTTTCTAAATCCTCTACCTCGATGTACGTATCTTGAATAGTTTTGCCCTCTCGTGTATTCTCCAGTTGCATAGTTATTATGTCCTCTTGTGTACTGTATTCTTCCTCTTGGTGCATAATTAGACCTTCTTGTATTATATTGTCCACGTTGATATTGACCTTGTGAGTTAAAAGCTTGTTGTTGTTGATGATCAGATTCGTTTTTCTTGTATTCTAAAATTAATTTTGATTTCACATATTCGACGGTTTGACTTGATTTGGGCAGTGCATCCACAATATTTACTATATGAGAAAAAATTTCGGGTAGCGTTAGCAATAAGTAATTGAGTCTGTCTTCTTCGGTGATTATTTCTCCGGCAGTTTTTAATTCGTTTATTAGTTTCTCAAATATTTGGAAAAATTCAATAGGATCTCCTTCCTTGGCAAGCTTTCAAAAAATATGTAGGCTAAGAGATAGCTGCTGATGTGATTTGCATATAATATTGTTATGTTGGTATTTCAGTTAATATGATTTTTATATAATATTGTTATGTTGGTATTTCAGTCATAATAAATTAGGATTAGATACGTATTGTTTAAATATAATGACGTATCTAAGCCAATTATAAAATTATAATAAATCTAATTTAAAAAATAAAAAGATGATGTGAATTTTATATAATATTGTTATGTATTTCAGTAATAATAAATGTCAGTTCTCATCAAGTGCTCGTATCATTCACAACAGTAACTATCGTCTGGTGGAATTTGTGATGGTCTGCCTGCAAGTGGCTGGGGACCTGACTACTTATCGCCGCTTATTCTAGTATAGTATTAAAGTATGTGCTGTACATAGGTAACCAGTATAAAAACTGACTCTATCAGTTTACTACTCATCGGGGCGTTTACTAGATATTGCCTCTCAAAGATGTAATACGTCGTTAAGTACGTCAAGTAGTACGTCAAGTAATAAAATTAAAATTAAAAAAAAACCCACGACGAACTGCAGCGCTCCATTATAATTTGTGACCTTATAAATTTGTAACAACAATTAGATCTTCGCAGAAGTAGTTTTATCAACACAAAACTGCATCTTTGTCGGCTCAGTAGTTCTTTTGACCAGCGTGTTGGACTATGGCCAAATGGTAATGAGTAGAGGTGTCAAATTGTGTTAAATTTTAAAATTCTGATAAATAAATGTTAAAATTTATCAGTTCAAAAATACGTTAAAAATATAATGGATAAAAAACTGGAGTTCCTGTGACCACCTCCTGGCTCCATCACGATACCCTGGGCAGCATCTAGGTTAGCGCTTGTCAAGACAAATCAAAAGAGTCCAAACACGAAGGGTTTACGATGAGGAGTTCCTATGACCACCTACCAAATCACGATTGCAGCACAGCTTGGTGGACTATGGCCCTAAAACATATATAAGAACCATCTCAGAAGCTAAACATATTTATTTAAAAAAACCGCATCTAAATCAGTAAAGTAGTTTTCCAGAAAAAAGGTAACATAATTAAAAAAACACGATAGCAGCGTGCACGATAGCACGATAACTTAAAATAAGTATATCTAAGAACTTTATCACAAGCTTACATATCTAATGCAAAACACCGCATCTCAATGAGCCCAGTACTTTTTCAGAAAAATGGAAACATATTGAAAAATAAAAATCAAGATTGCAGCTCAGCTTAGGGGACTATGGCCCTAAAACATATTCAAGAACCTTGACAGAAGTTATGCATATCTATTGCAAAAAACTGCATACTAATCGGTCCAGTAGTTTTCCAGGAAAATGGTAACTAAAAAGTACACAAACAAACAAACAATCGCACAACCTCTTAGGGCAAACACATAATAATATATACCGTCCGTTCCGTCATGGGTAAAAAATAGCTCAAGTGTCGCCGCTTTGATGTGATAATGTGTAATAGGTATTTAAATATCTCCCATTTAAGTTATTTTAATTTTTAAGTATTCAAAATAACTCGTATATCACCTCTTAGACCACCTGTGATAATACTAACATAAATCTGAAACATGGAAATTAATAGTAAGGAGATATAATTATAGCTACCAAAAGATAGTTACCACAAATACAGCTGTTATCTCTTAGGCTATAAGTTTTGACATTTGGGTTGGACGATCTTTGGAACCAGATTGTACAAAAACTTTAAGTTGTATTGAAAATATCGTTTAATTAAAGTGTTCCTTGATTTTTAATGATTAATTTGAAATAACTTTTGTTTAAATAAGGTCTCAGATTAAATCACAATAGTCGAAACGCGATAACGCCTTTTTTGAGATTTCCATGAATTTCCCGATAATTTTCTGTAGTTACTATACGATTTTATGACCACTTTTTTTAATTACGTCATACTTCATTTAACTGAGTAGCGAATGGTATTAATTTGGTAATGAAATTTTCATTTTTCCTATCCTAAAACGTCGGAAATTGTTTCAGTACTTGGGCTCTTAAAGGACTTGTCCAAGATTGGGCCTTGAACATGAACCAAGATGATTTTAATACACGTGAATAGAGATCCTAAAATATGGCATATAGAATAATTTACACATTTTTAAAGGACCCCATTTTGGAGAAAAATATTATTTTATTTTGTGGCTTTTTTAGAATTTTGCCTGAATCTTATTAACAACAGTTAAAAAAAACTTGATTGTCTTTGTGACGTAGGTATGTCATAGAATGATTGTCAAATGTCAATGTCAGTTTTGTATGACATTAAAGTGACAGTAACAGGTGCCAGATTTGATAGATCTATACATCTATTAGGGTGCGTTCCACTAAGCGTTCACAGTTCACACTAGCCTGTCTTTGTCCCCATCGTAGCGCTGTCACGGTCGCTCGTCGTGTAGATAATTTGTTATTCTTACATATGTAGGTTAACATCTAAAGTCTTATTAGTTTGGCACTGTACAATTTTTATTTTAAGGTAAGTGTTTCAAGTCACAATTACACATTTCCAAAAAAAACGTTATATATTCTTCCTATTTAATATTTTTATCCATAACGCAATCATTTAATTTCTGCGGCAAACTGTATGATATTTTTGACGTGATAACGTCTTATAATTCGATAGAGCCGGCTGCACGCACGAAAAAACATGACTCATGCGGCGTTACCTCGCTCTGAGGCGTTCCATGTAAGGCTTGAAGTGCAAGCGAGAGCGTGGAACGAGCGACAAAGAGGCACAATCGGCCTTTGCGTTCGGCAGCGTTCGACATCCATCTCTCTCCTACTTGAGTGAGCGATGCGTCTGCGTGGGCAGCTGCTATACTATAGTACATTTAGGTACATGTTTTGATCGAGTATCAAGTGCAGTGAAAAGTGAATGTGGTGTCAATTGTTTATAGCAACGATAATTACAGCGATAAAGGTAATGATTCTTTTTAAGACGTTGTCACGTTCAACTATCGTCAGTAAACCGACTTTACAGACAACCAATTTTTTTTTACTAACTGGCCTTACGGCCTCTATGGCTATGGCCTATATTATCTATAACCGAGTCATACGTTTTCAAGCTTTCATTCAAGATGTTGCAAGCAAGTTCCCGCTTTTCAGACTAGATGGCGTCGATGGCGTTGCTGAAAATACGCCCATTCTTTGTTTGACAGGGCCCGTTGTAAATTGAGGTCGTTGTTTTATCAGTAGGTATCTTTCTTTCCTACATAAATCTTATTTTTACATCTTACCATTTCAATATATTCATTTCACGTAATTTCATTAGCTCTGCTACCATGTTGAAGTGAGGCCTTGGATTTATTCTTTTAAACACTTTTCATTGTAAATAATTATATAATGTGCAACCATACCTATTCATATTTTACATTTTTCATAGGAGACAGGAAGATGACATTTCATATAATAGACAATATTATAAATAAAACTAACAAAACGAACAAAAACTCTTTTCTTTAACATAACAGTTATTCCAGACTATAATCTGATGTTTGACAGTTACGAAACCCATGAACATTTTGTATGGGAAAATCAAGGGTATATATATTTTCTTTTATTTTATTTTTTCGACAATTGTCCAATGTTTTTAATAGTTATTCTGCTATTCGGGACGGAAACAAATACAACAAATCAAAAACCATGAAAATCGGTCCAGCCGTTCGATAGCATGGGTGCCTAGTGAACGATAATTAATATAACTTAGCTAAAATTATTTTCCTTAGGTTCTTTGTGAGGAGTACCTAGGTGTCCACTAAGAAAGGGTTTTTCGAAATTCCACCCCCAAAGGAGTATGCATGAAAGTTTGGCATTTTTGAAGTTGTAGCTAGAAAAATGCCAAACTTTCATGCAAACTTGGTGTTTGAGATTTCGGTTTGAAATGAAATAATATGTGTCCCAGTTTTAAAAAAAATCGCGGCATCGAGCATCAGGCTTTACGTGCTCTCCAAGGCACGGGGGTGAAACACCGCCAACTTCCTAACTCCGGTAGTGCTGAGAATTTCTTGTAAGAAAAACACAACACTTTTTATGGCCCGACCCCGGACTCGAACCCGGGACCTCGTCGGCCGCAGTCGAACATGCTAGCCACCAGACCAACGAGGCAGTTAAAACTATTCGAACTGTTTACGGAGTTCATAGTATGCTTTTTGACCTGCAGTTAACTATGAGCTCCATAAACAGGTCGAATTATCCGTGTGACAAACGATTTCCTTAAATAATCAGGGGGCAGTTATTTAACTGCTGATTGCGATTTGATGACATATTTGTCGTTATTATTTTTAATAATCTACATTGTGTATTAAAAAGGTTTGATACTATTATTATAAATGCGAAAGTCAGTTTGTTTGTTGGTTTGTCCTTCAATCACGCCGCAACGGAGCAACGGATCGACGAGATTTTTGGCATGGTTATAGTTGAGGACCTGGAGAGTGACATAGGCTACTTTATCCCGGAAAATTAAGGAGTTCCCGCGGGAATCAAAAAAACTTAAACCACGCGGACGGAGTCGCGGGCATCAGCTAGTATTTCACAAATAACATTGTGTATTAAAAAACAGAAAAGCAAAACTAAACATACCTACTAACCTAGGAAATAAGGGAAATGTACTTTAAACACATCTAACAACATTTATGCTGTATTTACTTATCGGATATGAGAATAAAAGGCTTTTTTTTTAAATTTATTTTTTAAAAAGTTTCATTTAAGAAATAACATTGTGAAATTGTAATTGTAATAATATAGAGGTATTTGAATGAATGAATGAATTTATTTATTTATTACCAGACAACAAAGGTCCATAATGGTTAGTAAGACTTATCTCAAGTTAGTAATTCAAATAAATGACATAAAATAATAAATAATAATATACAACAATAATAATAGACAATAGTGTAAGTATGACTTATTGTCAGTTAATATAATTAATACACTTACAAACTAAAGCTGACATCCAGTGCGCTTTGAAAGCGCTGTCCCGTCTGTCAGCTATCACCTTCAGAATAATATTGGAACTATTCTCCAATCTACTTTTGGTTACGGCGATCCTCTTCCGTATGATTGCGAAAAAAGTGGCTGTGACATACGGACGGACACACAGACAGACAGACAGACAGACATGACGAATCTATGAGCATTCCGCTTTTGCAAAATTTGGCTACGGAAACCTAAAAACCGTCCACACGATTTTCCGCAAACATACTATACCGGACGCACTGCAGTACCGAGGCAGTCCCAACATTATCCTGAAGATGTTATTATACTGGACTCAGAGAGCGCTTAGAGATTTTTGGATGTAGTCAACCCACAGACTGCAAGTGTAGAAGCTCTGGCAAAAGGCCTTAAAGAGTGTGATCTTAACTTCTTTTGTGCAACGAGCAAATCTGCGAGCTAACATATTCCCTCTAACCGCCATCGCCCTCCGTTCCCTATCTATGTCTGCTGTAACCACATGACCAAGGTAAGTGAATTGGTGCACCCTGATCAGCACTGCACCGCACAAACTCACCGGTGGCACATAGCTAGGAGAAAAACTGCCTGCAGCGAAGACTGTGAGCATGCTTTTTTTTAACATTATATTTAAGACTCTCCACTTTGCCACTCAATAAATTTAATACTAAAACCTTAGTTAAAAAATTAAATTAAATAATTGATCGCCAATAAAATTATATTCCTGCCACGGCGATCTAGTGTGAGGCGTTCCGGTGTGAAGTACCGCTTCACTTTGCTCAGGACGCCAAGGTTTATGGCAGATGTTTTGGACTCGATACATTTACCGAAATTGAGACTACTTTTTTGGGTACATATTTTGTATTTACAAGAATCTCTACGCCAGTGTGGATTCTCATGTGCCCCACTAAATTTGCTATATCTTACAAGAACCTAAATGGCTCTTTGTCAGTGTGAGTTTTCATGTGTTTGCTTAGACTACTTTTTATTGAACATTTGTATGCACATATCATACAAGAATACGGCTTTTCACCAGTGTGAATTCTCATATGAACAACTAAATCACTTTTCCGTGCACATTTGTACTCGCACAACTCACACGCGTAAGGTTTTATACCAGTGTGAGTTCTCACGTGACACACTAAATGACTATTTTGTGCAAATTTGCTGTTACAAATCTGACAAGTAAATGGCTTCTCGCCAGTGTGAGTTATCATGTGTCTGTTTAGACTACCTTTTTCTGAACATTTGTATGCACATATCGCACAAGAATGTGGCTTTTCACCAGTATGAGTTCTCATGTGTCGTGCCAAATCACTTTTGCGTTTACATTTGTATTGGCAAATCTTACAGGTGAACCATCTTACTTCACTGTGAGTCTTTAGGTGTATAACTAAGAGACTTTTGCTTTCATAATTATTTCCACAAATGTCACAAATGAATGACGTTTTCGCAGTGTGGGAACTATATTGTGATGAATTATTGCATTGAATATTATTAATGTCATCATCATCAGTTTTGCTTAGTGATGTTTTCGATACAGTCACTTTTACTCTACTACGACTGTTTGTGACTGGTTCAATGTATTCTGTCGTTAGGACTTCAGTATGACTTGTTGCCTGATGACTGCAATCTATAGCCGCTATATTCTGAATGCCGCTAACAGACTTTCGTGTTTTCGTTAGTGCTTGATCTTGTCTCAGGGCTTTAGGTTTTTTGAAAATATCACATAGCCTGACTTCACAATTTGTGAATATTTTGCTGACAACGGATATGTTTTGTAATCCGCCAAGTTTTTGTTTAACTTTCTGCTCTTCACCGGCTTCTTTAGTTGTGTGCACTTTATTCTCATTATTAGTCGCAAATGTCGCGGACACCGGAACGACTGAAACAAAACACATTTGCCAATTAGCTCGACACTGTTTTATATTCATCTTGTAAGTATTAACCTTAATATACATACATACATTGATTAGTTATAACCAAATAACTATATTTGAAGGTACAGCGAAGGACTGGCTTCCAATAGCACAGGGAATCCTAGTTTGGGGACCAAGAACATTAGCTAGACACTATTTTTGTTATTTTTTTTATATAGATGCATCATATTATCATCATTCGTCTTGTTACAGAAACATTATAATAACATTCAATGCAATCAAATGTTTTAATTAATTCCACAATAAAACGAAACGCGCGCGTTCTGCGAGCGGTGACGTCATCATTGACAAAGTCATTCCGGATGGAATCCAATATTCAATTATTTAAAAAAAAAATAGCGCATATTCATACTATTTAAAACACTTTTTTTTTTGTGGTGGATCCTCTTTCTCAGTCTGCAAAACAAACGCGTACAACAAAAGTAGAAGCACCCCAAACGAGACATCGCACAGATCCTACACTACACACTGTATGCTGTAGAGTGCATCTCCTGAGCATTCTCCGGTGGCGGAGAGAGACGTCACAAAGGGTTATCACCTGTGTGTGTTCTCATGTGGCGAACTAAATCAATTTTTAAATCTTCACATTTATACTTGCACAATTTACACGATTAAGGATTGTTACCAGTGTGAGTTGACATGTGCATCAGTAGCCTTCTTTTATCTCGCGTACTCGCGTTTTTGACAAGAATATCAAGAATGTGACTTTTCGCCAGTGTGTATTCTCATGTGGCGAACTAAATCACTTTACTTTGCACAATTATACTCGCACAACTCACACGCGTAAGGTTTTATACCAGTGTGAGAACTCATGTGACCGCTGTAAAACACTACTTTGTGCAAATTTGCTGTTACAAATATTACAAGTACGTAAATGGTTTTTCACAAGTATGAGTTCCCAGTGTGCTGTCAAATGACTTTTACGTTTAGATTTGTGTTTGCAAATCTTATAAGTAAACCGTTTTTCTTCTATCGCACAAGAACGTGGCTTTTCACCAGTGTGAGTTCTCGTGTGTAAAACTAAATGACTACTTCGTGCAATTTTTTTATTGCAAATCTTGCAAGTAAACGGCTTTTCACCAGTGTGGGTTATCATGTGGCGAACTAAGTTACTATTCTGTGCAAATTTACATTCGCACAACTCACACGCGTAAGGTTTTATACCAGTGTGAGTTCTCATGTGAATCACTAAATAACTACGTCGTGCAAATTTGCTGTTACAAATATTACAAGTAAATGGTTTTTCACGAGTATGAGTTCTTATGTGTGCTGTCAAATGACTTTTACGTTTAAATTTGTGTTCGCAAATCTTACAAGTAAACCGTTTTTCTTCTATCGCACAAGAATGTGGCTTTTCACCAGTGTGGGATGTCATAATATGATACAATAAATTACTTTTCTGTATACATTTGTATTCGCATATATTACAAGAATATGGCTTTTCGCCAGTGTGTATTCTCATGTGGCGAACTAAATCACTTTTCTTTGCACAATTATACTCGCACAACTCACACGCGTAACGTTTGATAACAGTGCGAGTACTCATGTGACGCTGTAAAACACTAGGTACTTTGTGCAAATTTGCTGTTAGGGGAGAGCAGGTAGGATTCGTACAGAGGGAGGATTCGTACAGTGGCGATATTTAGACTATCCAATACATTAACGTGTTCGCATTAGTGTGCGTGTCGGTCGCTTATAGGCTCGTATTCACCTGCGGAGCGGGGCTTCGAGGGAGCGAGTCGATACATGTTTTCGCTCTGCGTAAGTATTTTTTTTGTGTTCGACATTGACGCCCTTATCTGGTATAAATAGTGATCAAAATATTAAACTGAAATTGTATTGTTTTAGGCAATATCATTGTGGTTTGTTATCCAGATAGTCATTTTAACATAACTATAACAGTTTTTTTAATTTCAAATTGATTTGTTGATTTTTCGAGTTGGGGTACCTTCGTACAGTAATGAGTGGGGTAGATTCGTACTGTACGAATGCTCCCTAACTGTGTGGCTGTAAAAAGAGTGTTGTTAAATAATATTATTGTTACAGAATCATGCCGCGAATATATGTGAAAAAGGGGACACCAGCGGGAGAGATAGATGAAGATGCAATGAAGTTGGCAATTAAAGAAGTATTGGATAAAACATTATCTATTAGGAAATCTGCACAAAAGTATGGCGTCAAACCAACGACACTTGAAAGTCGACTAACAAAGTTTCATAAGCAAGCAGCGGTCAATATACCAGTCCGTGTTTTTAACTCAAAGTTCACGTCAAATCAAGTTTTCACTATCGAAGAAGAAAATCTTTTAAATAAGTACATAACGGACTGCTCCAAAATGCACTATGGGTTAACGATTACTCAAGTAAGGAAACTGGCTTATGTGTTTGCGAAAGCAAATAAACTACATTATCCTCCTAGTTGGGATCATAACAATATGGCAGGCAAGGAATGGCTGGACAGTTTTCGCAGGCGTAACGCAACTCTAAGTCTTAGGAAACCGGAAAACACCAGTGCGGCAAGGTCATTGGCATTCAACAAGACCGCAGTCAACGATTTTTTTCAAAACCTTGAAAATGTACTGACAAAGTATAAGTTCACTGCTGACAGAATATATAATTTTGATGAATCGGGGATATCTACAGTTATGAGCACCCCTAAGATTTTGGCTGAAAAAAATATAAAACAAGTTGGTCAACTTGTATCAGCAGAGAGAGGAGAACTTGTAACATTTGTAGCAATTATTTCTGCTAGTGGGAATACAATTCTGCCACTATTTATATTTCCCAGGGTTCATTTTAGGGACCATTTTATGGCTGGTGCTCCAGAAGGCAGCCTGGGAGTAGCTACAAGGACTGGCTGGATAAATTCCACTATATTTTTGGAGGTGCTGAAACATATCCAAAAGAAAACATCATGCTCTAAAGATAATCCAATTCTGCTCCTGGTCGATAACCACGAAAGCCACGTCACAATTGAAGCTGTGGATAATTGTCGTAATAATGGCATTGTTTATCTATCATTCCCACCCCACACAACTCATCGTCTCCAGCCTTTGGACGTCGGTGTTTTTGGACCATTTAAAGCCAAACTAAAGATTGCATTTAATGATTGGTATACAAGTAACCCAGGTAAAACCATAAATATATATAATATACCGCAACTAGCTAAAATAGCATATTTTGAGTCATTCAATCCTAAGAATATTATAAACGCCTTTGAAAAGACTAGGATTTGGCCATTCAATAAACTAGCTTTCAGTGATGAAGATTTCGCACCAGTCAGTGTTTACCATTCAGGTTCTACATCAGCCCCAAATACCGACATGGAACAAATTATTCCTGAAGAAGATCAACAACAACAATCCACAGAAACCCAGACCACTTCCACAACGTGGCACTGTGCCATTGCGCCAGAAATTCTACCCGCAGAAACAGAGCTTACTCAACAAGATATTCCACGAAGCTTGGCAGACGTATCACCTTCGCTGCTATCACCTAGTCCTAGATCTTCAACAGCTATAGGATTAATAACACCAGAAATGATCCGACCGTATCCAAGAGTAAAAAAGATGTTACAAAAGTCGAAGAAAGGAAAACTACCAGGAAAATCGAGAATATATACATATACCCCTGAAAAAAATAGACTAGAACAAATAGAAAAAGCCAAAAAGGTAAAGAAGCAAGAACAAGAGAGAAAACAAAGGGCTACAGAAATGAAACGTGCATTAAGACTATACACTTGAGCTGCAAGGGTAAACCCTTATATTTAGCTTTTTTGCCCCCTGATATTTTATTATTCACTGCATTAACTCAAAACTTATTCATACCAAATTGTAGGGAATTCTCTGATCTACCATTATGACTGACAACATTTTGAAATTAATTAATAGATTTTTCCTTATTACAAAAATACCAAGAGACCATTATTCAATCTTGATTTTTGTGTAAAGTTTGACGTTAGCGAACGTTCAAAATTACTCGTTGTGGTCACACAAAGAGATACTTTTATTGAGTATAAGGTCCTGAACTACCATAGTTAAAGATAAAAATTATTAATTTGCTATTCTTTGTGTTATAAAATTCAAAACAAGGAAGATTTAATTTGACGAAATTAAGGACACATATAACCGTCATTTTAGGAGGTTATTTGGCTTAATTTGTAAAAATAAATTAGTACTCCTAAAAGTAAGACATATTTTCAATTATATAAAGCAAAAAAATATATATAATTAACAATAATTTACATCTAAAAATAAGTTTGTAACACCCTACAATCATGATCGTGATCAAGCGCTAGTAAAACTAGTCGTAGCTGAGGCTTCCCAGAGGGTGGACGTAACGCCTTTTGTCTCCGCAACTCAAAATGAGATACGTAGCATATACCTGAGATTGTAGTGTGATTGCCACTTCTCGATAGTAGGCATTTTTAATACTGGCTGCTTTTTCTTATTGATGGATGATTTTTTTTATTAGTTTAAGGTTTATATACTTTATACAGAACGTATATGATATTTATGGTAATATTACTTAAATAATAATTTGAATATTCCATTCAGACAAGGTCGTGTGTATCAGATAGTTATTTACTTTACTAAACTTGCATTTTAGGCTTGTGGTTAGATTAACTATTATTTAAAGGCTGACCAACAATCTCTACCTAGACTGGCAACTCCATCCCTTATAAATATTAATCCGACTGTCACATATTGAAATGATAATCACTCTTTTATTGTCTTTCATGGCATATTAGCGCGGTATCTTGTGTTCGGTTGTGAAATTGTCTTTCCTTATGACTATTGGTGTGATAAGCATTATGATAGATATAATTTATGACCATAAAAATACAGTCTTCACGGTAGCAAAAGCAGGTAGCTATGCAAACAATTGGGTAGTTATTATTACTAGCCGCGCTTACGGACCTTTTTGATGAATAGGTTTTGTTTTATGTTTCATGACTTGGGGAATGCTTATTCCTTAGCAATCATGTATGTACATGTGATTTTGTTTGTTGGTTCCCTCTTTATTGCAAAACTACATATTTTGAACAGTGAGATATTATATGACCATAGTATGACGTCATGGCAAATCCAAACTGAGATATTTCACTGAAACTCGAAATACTTCCTCAGTGCACACCTAGACTACTCAAGGAATAAAATATTTAGGTTCATCGGATTTGTCTGTGCGTTGTCGGTCAATCGGTCAATCACGTTTTGTATGTATTATAAAAGTTTTTTTATGGTCTCATTTCACGCTTTATTGGCATTGCGTGTTTTATTTTACTGTCAGGCAAAGTTACTTATTCCAAACAATGCACTCATGATGACTAACTGTATTTATATATTTTTTACCTTTTGCAAGTGGATTTCGTTTACAGAGCGTCATTAGATGATAGTGCTTTATGTTTATCGAACCGGACTTTTATTTTTGTTATTGTACCCGTGATCGCAATTGTTATTATACTAAACAAAACCCTACATTAGTGCAATACCTGCAATTTGCAAGTGCCTTCTCAAATTCCAAATCAGTTTTATTGCCTGGTTTGGAATTTGAGAAGACATTGTCCGATGTGAATCAGTAATTCTAATAATTTTATGTTGTAAATAATATTATGTAAAAGTCAAAATAACTTTTTTATGTTGCATATTTGATAAAGCTTATCGGCCTTTTCCTACTTTCTCAGTTCACACCTAGACTACTCAATGAGTGAAATATTTAGGTTCATCGATTTTCATCACGAAAAAGTTGAATTCGATTTTCATGGTATGCGCTTTTTTGGCATCGCGTTTTTATTTTACAGTCAAGTAAAATTATTTATTTCTAACAAATAACAATACACTCATTAGCACGGCAAAAAGTTATTTGAAGAATTGGTAGCAAAGCTGTTTTTTATTACTACTACGCGCGCAGTAAATTTCTATTGTTTTTTGGTATACTGAGTACACTAGCGCAACACCTGCAGGATTATATAGTTTTATTACCTTTTGCAAGTGGTTATCGTTTACAGAGTGCCACTTGACGAATGTGTTTTATATTTTTCAAACCGGACCTTTCTTTTATTATTGTATCACTATTGACCAGTGATCGCTATTGTTATCATGATAAACAAAAGCCTACGTTAGTGAAACACCTGCATCTGAACGTGCTTATCTCTTTTGTTTTGTCTTTACGATTCATTGAGTGCGAATGAAAATGAGTTATTTTTTTCAGAAATGGATTCTAAAACTCCGATTTTCAAACTAATGACAAAAATATCTACTACCTTGTCAAATTGTGAAATTGAAAATTGGATTAATCGTAATCGAGCGTTCTATCACATTGCCGTCAGAGTAAAATGGACCCATAGGCTCTTGATTTAAAGTCCCAAATTCCAACCGTATTAATTTCAAAACGTTTCCATTTGGTGCGGTAGCTGTGAATGCATAGTGTATACACGAAATTGAGCTCTAAATCAATACTGTTAAGATTCATTTTACATTTTTTTTCATAAAAATAATAAATAATATGATCAGTAGGTAACCATCAATCGAATTTGCAATGTGAAAACTAAGACCAGTAGGGCTAGCATGCGTACAACGAGTAAAATTATGTCTACTCGTTATCTCTTTTTGTCTACCGAAGCTAACATGGTTACTTGTCTCGTTCCGTCAAAAGTAGAGACAAAAGTAATATTTCTTATCTGTGCTATTATTCTCTACGAATCTTTACATGGCGACTATTTTTTTCTTGTAATATACCGCATTTTGTGCATATTGCGGTAAACGAAAAATTAGCCACTAAACCCACAGGATAGTATAATAACTTACACTAGTGTATTTATTTTTATACTTACCTACGAATTGTAATATCTTGTTTCAAATAAAAAAAAGAGCAACTGCTGAGTTTCTTGCCGGCTCTTCTCAGCAGAATCTGCTTTCCGAACCGGTGAAGGAGTCAAAACATTACGTAACATAAGAGACACCTGTATGTCCTACAATATGTTTAAAATAAATTGAATTGAATCGCCGGCAACGACAACGTTTGTCTCTCTCCTCGCGAGATAATCTCGTTGTGCGCATGCTAAGCCTGCAAGCGTAATGATATGTATATAAATGAATTATCTAGTATAGTATGGACTATATAAATTCTAATAATTTTTGATTGTGAATAATTTTACGTACAAATCGAAATAATACTAATATAAAATATTTATTTACTTTTATTTTATTTTATTTTTGTACAAAATTAGTCTTATAAATAACTAACAGAAAATAAGTAAACAAAGATGTATGGATGAAGGTACCTACTTAAAAACATCTATACTTACAATCATGCAACCTTCTCTTTATACGAATGCACTTTATATTAAAAAAGTTTACATGAAACGTATATGTAAAGTGAATTAAAAACAATTTTTCTAAATATTGAAAAAATAATTGTAATGGGATTAGGATCAAAACGGTTCGTCAAACTACTTTGCACCCGACGCCTTCTGTTCACTCGCTTTAACAAAGGACTATCCGAGACAAAGGATTTACCCGAGATAAATACCTAAACTTGCTTAGCGGTTCAAGTTATGAACGCTCTTAAATTTACTACTAAATATAGATATGACACCTAAGGCAAAGAGACAGACGAAAACATTTAAACCAAAGAAGCTAAAGAAAACTGACAGTGAGGATGAGACCGATTATGAAGATGAAACAATGAGTTTAAGAGAAAGTTCTTGTTCTCCCATGGAAGAGTCGTCTGAAGGATCAGATCATTTTGATAATGAAACCCCAGTGTTATCAGGGAACGTTAAAGAACAAAGTTTTGTCTTAGTTAAGTTCGAGAAAAAGAAGACTGTTTTGTATTATGTTGGACAAGTGCTGGAAAAGTTCAGCCCCATGGAATACAAGGTTTCATTTTTGAGAAAGAAGCCTGGAAGCTGTAAATTCGTCTTTCCTACAACCAAAGATGAAGGGACCGTTAACATATCAGATATTGCAGTCAAAGAAACTCGCTTTGACTGCAAGAACGGCCAACATATTTAGTTTTGAAAAAGACCTATCTATGTATAATGTTGGATAGTTCATCATTATACATACGAGTAGATAGATCTTCATCAATAAAATTTAAAATGTACCAATTAGCTCGTTTATTTTTTGAAATTTAATTAAGATATAAAAGTGTTTTGTCACAACAACACAATATTAAACTGACTTATGAGTAAATAGTTATAAGTATTAAAGTACTTATAAAGTACTGTAAACACAATTGTATTAGAAGTTAAGCACAATAATTGTTAATTTACTACTTGAAGATTGATTTTATGTTAACTTTGATCTCAATAAATAATCATAATACATTAAATAAATGATATATAATTGACTGTACGAATGTTCCCCACTGCGCACGAATGTGCCCCACACTATGTACGGAGGTACCCCGTGTGTGGGGTAGTTTCGTACGTTTTCCATTTTTCAGAAAAGCAATCGTAGAATCGCCATGATAATTTATACCGAAACTGCACTTCGTTAATATTATGGTCTGATATATAGGGTATATAATACGATTGAAGTTATTTTTAAAAAGGTGATAGATTTTCTACTGCGTGGATTAAAGTAAAAATTGTACGAATCCTACCTGCTCTCCCAATTAATATTACAAGTAAAATATGGTTTTTCACGAGTATGCAAAAAGCACCTAGGCGGGCAGGTCATCTGCAAATCTTAAGTGTGTTAGAAAAGAACAATTGATTTTTATGCCCAAATTTTCCCATTGTAAATTTTTGAAGATTGATTCTAATACTGCTATGAATATTTTTGGGGAGAGAGGATCACATCACCTTGTTTTACTCACCTGTTTATTTCAAATAGGGGTCCACTTGTTTCTAACTTTATTCTACTTTTACTTCTGTAATATATATTTTATATGTCCTTGATTATATTTATGTATTTTTTTTTATTTTGCAGTATTCGAGACCATTTCATATGCATGTATGGAAAATTGTGGCGAATGCTTTTTTGTTATCAATGGTATAGACTATAGAGATACCTACTCTTTTTTTTTCCAGTATTTGCTCTACTGTTTGTATGTGGTCCATTGTGGAAAATCCCTTGCGGAAGCCAGCTTGTTCATTTGGTTGTTTGAGTCATTTTTTTTGCTTATCTTACTGAGAAGACATAAAGAAAAAAGTTTGTAGAGGCAGCGCATCAAGCTTATTAGACGGTAGTTTTGTACATCTGTTTGGTCTCCTTTTTTGTAGAGTAAAGTAATATGTGATTCTACCCATTGATAAGGAGCTGACTTCCATTTTTAGGGTTCCGTACCTCAAAAGGAAAAAACGGAACCCTTATAGGATCACTTCGTTGTCCGTCCGTCTGTGTGTCAAGACCCTTTTTCTCAGGAACGCATGGAGGATCAAGCTGAAATTCATATCAAATACTCAGGTCTACGGTCCCTTGGAGCTGTGAAAAAATCAAACTTCAAAGCCAGCACAATCAAAAGATACAACCGTTTATGCTGCAAATTTTCGAATTTTCTTGCACTCGCAAGGGAATCAAAACCTACAGGGTACTTCCCGTAAACTCAGAATCTTGAAACTGGTTACGAAGCAATGTCTTATAGCACAGATATAGGAAGAATTGCGAAAAACCTAAATTTTTAGTTACATCATAATAAAAATATTTTAATGCAAATTTTCGACACTCGCAAGGGAATCAAAACCTACAGGGTACTTCCCGAGAACTTAGAATCTTGAAACTTGGTACGAAGCAACGTCTTATAGCACAGATATAGGAAGAATTGTGAAAAACGTAAATTTTTAGTTACATCATATAATAAAAATATTTCTAATAATTTTAAACTTACTATCCTTTTCCTCATGAACGCGTAGAGGTATTAAATTGAAATTCATATCAAATACTCAGGTCTATAATACCTTTACGCTGTAACAAACTACTGTCCCTTGGAACTGTGAAAAAATCAAACTTCTAAGCCAACGCAATCAAAAGATACAGCCGTTTATGTTGCAAATTTTCGACACTGACTCGCAGGGGAATCAAAACCTACAGGGTACTTCCCGTGAACTCAAAATCTTGAAATTTGGTACGAAGCAACGTCTTGTAGCACAGATAAAGGAAAAATTGCGAAAGCATACATTTTTAGTTAAAGATATTTTTAATAATTTTTAACTTACTAACCCTTTCCGCATGAACGCGTAGAGGTATTAAATTGAAATTAAAATAGAAAAGTGGAATAAAAATACTATAACTTTTAAATATTGGATAGAATTAGGCGTTACTTTGCGGAAGTTCATGATTTAGCAAGAAAAGAATACAATTATTTTGCTATAATCCGCCAACAAAAAAAATTCTGTATGGTCAAGCATGCAGTTACAAGCGAAGCACTGTTTACCTTCCCAACCAAGCAAGAAAGCTAAGTTCCCAAGCAAACATGATCATAGCTTCAAATGAACACTTATGCTCCCACATTATACGGCTTACGAAAAATCCACAAAGATAACATTCCTATCCATTCGGTAGTCTCATATATTTGAGCACCAGCATATGAGCTAGCAAAAGAACTAAACAATGTTATAAAATCAAAAACATCCTTCGATACGTCCTATTCACTAAAAAATAGTATCCAACTGTTCAATCATATTAAAGACTTGACATTACCGGACCATTGTAAATTAATATCACTAGATGTGGATAGGTCCCAGTTAACGAAACCCTAAACATCTTAACCAATTTATTAAAAAATAATCATATAAACGCCAACGAAATAACAGAGTTAATAGAATTAACCAAAATTTGCATGAAACAAAACTATTTCAAATTCAATGACCAATTTTATCAGCAAAGGGTTTAGCTATGGGTTCACCTCTAAGTCCTCTTATGGCTGATATTATATTCATGGATGATTTTGAAAACAAACATATTGTCAAAAATAATAATATTCTGTATTACTACAGATATGTAGATGATATAATTATTGGACTGGGACAGACAACTAGACATATTTATCAAAAATCTAAATAAAATACACCCAAAAATTCAATTCAAATCAGAATTAGAACAAGATAACTCTATAAACTTCCTTGATCTAACTATAACTCATGCTAATGCTAAACATCAGTTTGGAATTTTCCGAAAACCCACATATACAGATTACAGATACAACCATACCCGCTTCATCCTGCCATCCTTGGCAGCATAAACTCGCAGCGTTCCACAGCTATGTGCATAGGTTGCTGTCTATTCCACTCACGAAAGAAAACTATTTAAAAGAATTAAAAGTTATTTACCATATGGCACAGGTAAATGGGTACAGCACTAGTATTGTTGATAATATAATAAAAAAACAACATTTGATGCGGATCAAAAAGGACCTATATTCATCATCACCTGATAAAATAAATAAATACAAATCTAGTCTAACTTATTTCGGACCAGCGTCAGAGCGTATTGCTAAGACACTTTAAGCACATGATATACATGTTGCATTTAGGACCAATAATACACTTAAAAATATTTGTAACGGTAAAGATAAATTAAACAACAAACAAAAATCGGGCATTTATAAACTCGAATGTTCAGAATGCATTATGCAATGCCACATATATTGGTCAAACAGGTCGTAAATTTGATACACGCGACAAAGAACAATTATAGCCGCGATTAGGAACAACCAACCCCAAAAGTCACATTTTGCTAAACATCTTCTAGATAGTGGGCACAAATTATCTTCCAACCATTCATATGAAATCTTACACACTTGCGATAAAGGTATTCAACTGAGAATGTTGGAACAATTAGAAATAATAAAACATAATAATAATAATCAATTTAAATGACTTAATGAACAAGTTAATGTTTCAAATTCACCACTGCTTCGATTTTTTGGAGGGGGCAGGTTTCCCGGGGGTAATGGGCGGGGCAATAGTAGTGGAGGTTTAAAACACGGTATAGAACACCGCGCAGGACAGTCGCAGTCGTCCCGTGCGCACGTGCCCTACAGTGTTCCGGAAACTTATCGTGACTTTCATTAGAAAATACACCTAAGTTTCGCCCGCGTGTTTTCGCGGAGTTAGCTCGCCTATCCAAGCATGCCCGGCACCACGAGCTCGTGGTGCCGGGCATGCGGGAGATGCGTAGAGTGCATCTCCCTGAGCATTCTCCGGTGGCGGAGAGAGACGTGACAAAGGGTTATTACCTGTGTGTGCTCTCATGTGGCGAACTAAACTACTTTTATGTGCACATTTATACTCGCACAACTCACACGCGTAAGGTTTTATACCAGTGTGAGTTCTCATGTGACCAGCTAAATGACTTTTATATGCACATTTATACTCGCACAACTCACACGCGTAAGGTTTTATACCAGTGTGAATTCTCATGTGACCAGCTAAATGACTTTTATTTGCACATTTATACTCGCACAACTCACACGCGTAAGGTTTTATACCAGTGTGAGTTCTCATGTGACCAGCTAAATGACTTTTATATGCACATTTATACTCGCACAACTCACACGCGTAAGATTTTATACCAGTGTGAGTTCTCATGTGACCAGCTAAATGACTTTTATTTGCAGATTTATACTCGCACAACTCACACGCGTAAGGTTTTATACCAGTGTGAGTTGTCATGTGACAAGCTAAATTACTTTTATTTGCAGATTTATGCTCGCACAACTCACACGCGTAAGGTTTTATACCAGTGTGAGTTGTCATGTGACAAGCCAAATTACTTTTATTTGCAGATTTATACTTGCACAACTCACACGCGTAAGGTTTTATACCAGTGTGAGTTGTCATGTGACAAGCCAAATTACTTTTATTTGCAGATTTATACTTGCACAACTTACACGCGTAAGGTTTTATACCAGTGTGAGTTGTCATGTGACCAGCCAAATTACTTTTATTTGCACATTTATACTCGCACAACTCACACGCGTAAGGTTTTATACCAGTGTGAGTTGTCATGTGATAAGCTAAATTACTTTTATTTGCAGATTTATGCTCGCACAACTCACACGCGTAAGGTTTTATACCACTGTGAGTTCTCCTGTGACGAGCTAAATGACTTTTATTTGCACATTTATACTCGCAAATCTCACACGCGTAAGGTTTTATACAAGTGTGAGTTCTCATGTGACCAGCTAAATGACTTTTATATGCACATTTATACTCGCACAACTCACACGCGTAAGATTTTATACCAGTGTGAGTTCTCATGTGACCAAGCAACTGACTTTTATTTGCAGATTTATACTCGCACAACTCACACGCGTAAGGTTTTATACCAGTGTGAGTTGTCATGTGACAAGCTAAATTACTTTTATTTGCAGATTTATGCTCGCACAACTCACACGCGTAAGGTTTTATACCAGTGTGAGTTGTCATGTGACAAGCCAAATTACTTTTATTTGCAGATTTATACTTGCACAACTCACACGCGTAAGGTTTTATACCAGTGTGAGTTGTCATGTGACAAGCCAAATTACTTTTATATGCAGATTTATACTTGCACAACTTACACGCGTAAGGTTTTATACCAGTGTGAGTTGTCATGTGACCAGCCAAATAACTTTTATTTGCACATTTATACTCGCACAACTCACACGCGTAAGGTTTTATACCAGTGTGAGTTGTCATGTGATAAGCTAAATTACTTTTATTTGCAGATTTATGCTCGCACAACTCACACGCGTAAGGTTTTATACCACTGTGAGTTCTCCTGTGACGAGCTAAATGACTTTTATTTGCACATTTATACTCGCAAATCTCACACGCGTAAGGTTTTATACAAGTGTGAGTTCTCATGTGTCGTGCCAATTCTCTTTTGAATTTACATTTGTGTTGGCAAATCTTACATGTGAACCGTCTTAGTTCACTGTGAGTCTTTTTGTGTTTAACTAAGAGACTTTTCTGTTTATAATTGTTTCCACAAATGTCACAAATGAATGAACTTATCGCAGTGTGCGAACTATATTGTGATGAGTTATTGCACTGAATATTATTAATGTCATCAGTTTTGCTTTGTAAAGTTTTCGATACAGCCACTTTTACTCTACTACGACTGTTAGTGACTGGTTCAATGTATTCTGTCGTTGGCACTTCATTCTGACTTGTTGCCTGATGACTGTAATCTATAGACGCAATATTCTGAATGCCGCTAACAGACTTTCGTGTTGTCGTTAGTGCTTGATCTTGTTTCGGGGCTTTAAACTCTTTGAAAATATCACATAACCTGACTACACAATTTATGAATATTTTGCTGTCAACGGATGTGTTTTGTAATCCGCCAAGTTTTCGTTTAACTTTATTCACTGCATGGGCTTCATTCGTTGTGTGCACTTTGTTTTCATTATTGGCTGAAACAAAACAATTTTCTTAATCATGCTTAATACTTATATTAACAATGCGAAACTGTATTTGTTTGTTCACGGTGCAACATCGCAACGGATCGACGCGACGTCTAGTACGGGACTAATATAATGTAAAGCTGATTTTTGGCACAAGAGTTCCTTGGGGTCTCAGAAGTACCTCTTCAAATGTCCCCACTCCTAGGTCGCGGGCTTCCCCCCTCCCCCCTCAAACGTCTCCCCGACCGCAGCTTTTTGTAATTTTCTCAAAAAATATTAGCGCTAGAAAAAAAACTTTCTATTACGAAGATTATCATCATTAAATTATCTACAAAATAATATTGTAGTTCATTTCGATAAGACTAATAGTTTCAGAGATATGCTAACCCTTTGTGCATGAAAAGAAAATATTTTGCATGTATGTATCGCTTTTTGTGATGTAGTTTTTCACGGCCCATCCGTTCTACCGATTTTGATGAAATTTGGTACAGGGATAGATTGTATCCCAGGGAAGGACATAGGCTACATCCCGGAAAATTAAGGTTCCCGCGGGAATTGAAAAACTTAATCCAAGCGGACGAAGGCGTTACCGTCATCATCTAGTTACATATAAAATAGTTTTTAGTTCATTTTGATAGCACTAATAACTTCGAAAATATACTTACCTGTCATAGTTAACATGAAAACAATATTTTTCAAAATTTTATAAGTTTTCTGTAATTTCTAGAAAACTATTTGAGCGAGGCAAACAACTGCCAGATGTAAAAATAAACACCATTTAACCACTTATAAAAAAAAATTGATCATAAAGATAGGACTAATAATTTCGCATATAATATTGTATGTTCACGAAAAGTGAATTGAAAAGAAAAGTTCTGTCTCACTGCTACGCTTTCACGGCCCATCTGTTCAACCAATTTTGATGAAATTTTAAGAGGGGTAGAATGTATCCCGGGGAAGGACATAGGCTACTTTATATCCCGGAAAATTAAAGAGTTCCGGCATGAATCAAAAAATCTTAACCCACGCAGGAATCAGTCAAGTCGCGGCAATCATCAATTAATGAGAAATTAGGCTGTATCTCACCTGTGGTCTGGGCCGCTTGTGCACAAGGGCTGGGGTCTGCCTGCCTGTGAAATATATCAGAATGTATGTAGAGTGTACTGGGGAGCCACTAGCCAGTATATAGCTGTACTGCATATAGCAGGTTAGAGAGGAGGAAAGGGTATTGTGATACTAGTACAAGTGTATACTAACTGTAACTTGAACTAAACGTTATTGGTACTGGCAGGTATACTGACTTGTTCTCAGTGATGAGTGAAGAGTGTGAAGAGCTAGAGCTCACAGCTGTATGAGGCTTGCATACTTGTGACGTGTCACGTCCACCATCTCCCTTACCGTTCTGCAAAACACAAAACAAATTTATAAGTATTCTGTACTTTACCAGTTTGAGAGAGCCCCTTACAACAAATATATGAACTTAACGATGAAAGTGTTTAGCCAAAGAAAGCTATCTCACCTGAAGATGCATGCACATATTATGTTGCATGTATGGACGTTCATGGATAAACTCCTCCAAACAAAGTGTACACTGTAATGGAGCACTTTCGTACTTTAATGGATCTTGAACAAAATCATTAACATTATTGTCTTCTTCATGTGTCACTTCCATGTCTCCATTAACTGACATAGAGTCATCATTTTCTTCAGTTTTCACTACAACCCTCGGTCCGATTTCCTCTAGTTCTGTCTGTTTGTCTTCTGAGCAGTGTTCTAGTATGTGTAAGTCACAGTGGTCAGGTCCTAGAGTTGTCAACACCATACTACTCTTTAGTTGGTGTTTTGTGCGGTTTATCATTTTTATATGTCGCCTTGTTATCTGTTGAGAGACATATTAAATATTCCATACATAAAGTACAAGGATAAAGAAACAATGCAAGTACTTATATGCATTAAGTATACTCACTAATTGATGTTTTTCAACTAAGTCCATCATCAGTGCACAGGCTCTCAAGCTCTTGTCTCTAAATCTACTAAAGTTAATCAATCTCTGAGCACATTGTACACAAAGTGTTTGTTTTAAGTATCCTTGATCATTTATCTGAAACAACATGAAATTGAAGTATTCAATCATTCCATAAAATAACCTTAATAGTTTCTGCGCTGTTCACGGATTTATCAAAAGAGAATGACAAGGTACATTCAACATACTGATTTCACTTTAATATTATAGGAATCAATAGAACATAAATTGACAACTTACAGGATGTCCCGTTAACTTTTCATATGTTTCTTCCAATTTGTGTTTACTCATTAGAATCAGCTTGCTGTCAGTGTCTAGGCATATCATGCAAACCTGTAAATATACCACTAGTCATTGCTACATGACTGTTTCCATACAATGCTGCAACTTTTGAAAAAAGGCAAATTCAGATCCAATAAATTGATTGGATTTAGTAACTTTTGATTTACTTGTGAACAATAAACATTAAGAGTTACCTGCACTGTTGAAGGAATGGCACCAGTAACAATTTGCCTTAAGCCACATTCTGTTTCATAAATGTCATCATTGAGAAAATGCTGCGAGCAGACCACAGCAGAGTTTCGTAGGTGACTGTCTTGTTTGCCGAGGGCTCTGAGCCAAGCAGCACGGAGATGGACTTCACTGGGGAAACTGGAAATTACCATTGTATTATGTACAAAAGCATATACAACTGGAGTTTGTAACTTGACTGCATCTTGCGAGTCAATTCATAATTTGACACTCACCCATAAAAACTGATGCCGTTCCCCTTTGATGTGGATACAAGGTCCAAAGTGTTTTTACAGAAAGGCACACAACACCGCATTTTCAATTATTGTTTGGGTTATTTAGTATTAGGTACTAAAATATTTTGTAAAATGTTTCTTTATTAAGTCTGTGGTAAAATGTACCTCGTAAGCAGAGACATGTTATTAGGTACGTTAGTACTATGCCTCAATAACCAGTAGTTACTTAGGTACTAGAAGTTTTGTACCGTAGAATGGGGTGTTAAGGGATTGCGGGGTGACAAGGGACATCAAAACAGATTTAATTCAAACCTTAATAATAAGAATTTACGGCTATGGATTCACGCACAATTTATTTTTTTATAATTTTGGTAATATTTTGTTCTATGTGCTAGCAACACCAAGTATCCATGCCACGAAAATTAAGAAAAAAAACCATTTCAAAGTCAAGCGCCAAAAAGCACCGGTTTTTTATGTGTTTTAACTTTGATTTTATAGCAAAAGTACTGTGTTTTGGGTAATTTAAGTTATAGGAAACTGTCTGGCTGTCTGTGAGGCTTAAGAGAAACCAAAAAAGTAAGTTATATTTGCCGATTAAAATCTGTAATACATAATCTAAAATATCAACTGAAAATAATGTATTTTTGGGGTGAATAGGGCTGTCTAGTGGGGTGAGTCGGGACAGGAATGAGGTGAAACGGGACCGTGAATGGGGGGAGTTGGTTCGAGAATGAGGTTTCTAGGGACGTTAGAGGGGTGTTACTTTACGTAGGGTTGTCAATTTCCAGTGAAAACATGTTTGTCAATGTTTTTTATACGGTAGGTTAAATTAGAAAAATAAATAAAATAATAATAAAATATTAAATAGAAATTTTACACCTAGGTAGGTGTAAAATTTCATATTACGAAAAGAAAATGTCCAAAATTTTGTTGCGCAGAATTAAATTTAAGGAACATCTTACAATTTTCTTAGATTTTTTACAATAAAATTTTTAATTAGCGGTATGTTGATTAATCTTTACAGGATGCCGAGGGTTTATACACCTAAGCCAGGTGCACAAATTCGGAAAAAATATAATGAGCTTATAATAAATGAAGCTCTAGACGAACTCGCAAAATCAGGTGATTCTATAAATTCTGTAGCACAAAAATATGGAATCTCAAAATCAGTGCTTGGCCGTCACAAATAACAAGAAATGAAATCTTCTGGTGGTCAAACTGCGCTGTCTGCGGATGCTGAAAAGTATATAGTTAAAAATTTAAATACGTGCGCTGAATGGGGTTACCCATTAACTACATTGGACTTACGCTATGTGGTAAAGATGTATCTGGATTCCTTGGGAATACAACATAAAAGATTTAAGAATAACCTTCCCGGTACGGATTTTGCGGATGGTTTTCTCAAGCGACACAAAAATGATATTTCTAAAAGGATTTGTCAAAATATTAAAAGAGCAAGAGCAAAAGTTGCGCCACAAGTAATAAAAGAGTACCACTTGGAACTAGAAAAATCCATCGCGAATGTACCTCTGTCAAATATTATTAATTATGACGAGACGAATTTAACCGATGATCCTGGTCGTAAGCAAGTCATCGTTAAACGAGGCAGTAAATACCCTGAAAGGGTGATGAATCACACTAAAGGGTCAGTATCATTGATGATGGCTGCTACGGCAGACGGAGAAACATTGCCACCTTACGTGGTGTACAAAGCCACCCACCTATATAATACTTGGATTACAAATGGGCCGAAAAATGCTAGGTACAATCGTTCTGGATCCGGTTGGTTTGACGGAGAAATTTTCGCCGATTGGATCAAGACGATCATAATACCAATGTTTGAAAGAAGACCGGGCAAAAAAGTTCTGATTGGCGACAATTTGTCGTCTCACCTTTCAGTTGCTCTTATCAACCTGTGTAAAGAAAAGGACATACATTTTGTATTCCTGCCAGCCAACTCCACACACTTGACGCAGCCTCTAGACGTGGCGTATTTTAGGCCCATGAAAGCAGCGTGGAGACACATACTGGAAAAATGGAAAAAGACAGACGGAAGGACACTTTCGACTATTCCAAAGGGCTGTTTTCCTAGGCTATTAAAACTATTAATAGAGCAACTCCATGCTAATTCAGAAAGTAACGTCAAAGCTGGGTTCAGAAAGACTGGTATTGTTCCTCTAGACGTTAACGTGATTTTAGAAAGACTGCCTAAAGATAGTAACGAAGACAACAAGGAGGCTATTGATAATTCTTTTATAAATCTTCTCAAAGAAATGCGGTTTGGTACCTTGAATATTAAGGAACCAAAAAATAAAAGGAAGCTGGAGGTAGTAGCTGGAAGAAGCGTAAGTGGAGAAGAAGCTGAAGCGGCGCCCGCAATAAAAAAAAAGAAATTAACACCAGATTTACAAGGATGCCCCTCAACATCAGGAAAAGGAATAGGAAAAAAGACTAAGCAAAATTTACCATCAAGAGTCAATACAGAAGTCGATACTTACAAAAATTTTGAGACGCAGGAAATACAACTTGATACTGTCGATATCACACAAATGCAGGTAATTTTTGAAGATAATTCAGATTGCAATGAAGTTAGTACAAAGGAGACTGAAAAGAAAAATTCTGATGAAGCTGCAATTAAAAGTTCTGAAGACGGTAAAGCTATAAGAGAACAAAGGAAGCTGAAGATAGTCGCTGGAAGCAGCGCTAAAGGAATAGGAAAAAAAACAAAGAAAAATTTATCATCAAAAGTAAATACAGAAGTTGATACCTACAGAAACTTTGAGACGCAGGAAATACAACTTGATTCTGTCGATATCACACAAATGCAGGTAATTTTTGAAGATAATTCAGATTGCAATGAAGTTAGTCCAAAGGAGACTGAAAAGAAAAATTCTGATGAAACTGCAATTAAAAGTTCTGAAGAAGGTAAAGCTATAAGAGATCAAAGGAAGCTGAAGATAGTCGCTGGAAGCAGCGCTAAAGGAATAGGAAAAAAAACAAAGAAAAATTTATCATCAAAAGTAAATACAGAAGTTGATACCTACAGAAACTTTGAGACGCAGGAAATACAACTTGATTCTGTCGATATCACACAAATGCAGGTAAATTTTGAAGATAATTCAGATTGCAATGAAGTTAGTACAAAGGAGACTGAAAAGAAAAATTCTGATGAAGCTGCAATTAAAAGTTCTGAAGACGGTAAAGCTATAAGAGAACAAAGGAAGCTGAAGATAGTCGCTGGAAGCAGCGCTAAAGGAATAGGAAAAAAAACAAAGAAAAATTTATCATCAAAAGTAAATACAGAAGTTGATACCTACAGAAACTTTGAGACGCAGGAAATACAACTTGATTCTGTCGATATCACATAAATGCAGGTAATTTTTGAAGATAATTCAGATTGCAATGAAGTTAGTCCAAAGGAGACTGAAAAGAAAAATTCTGATGAAACTGCAATTAAAAGTTCTGAAGAAGGTAAAGCTATAAGAGATCAAAGGAAGCTGAAGATAGTCGCTGGAAGCAGCGTTAAAGGAATAGGAAAAAAAACAAAGCAAAATTTATCATCAAAAGTAAATACAGAAGTTGATACCTGCAGAAACTTTGAGCCGCAGGAAATAGAACTTGATTCCGTTGATGTCACACAAATGCCTATATTTTTTGCAGATAGTTTAGACTGCAATGAAGTTATTGTAAAGTCCGAAAATAAAAAAGCAATTAAACATGATGTTCAGCATAGTATTAACATAGACAAACCGTCAAAAATCAAAATAATATCTGATATAAAATTACCAGTTCCATTGCCAAAATATAAAAAGCCTCTGTCTACTGTGAAAAAGAATTACTGTCAAAAAACAGAAGACATTTTAAAGATATTAGAAGAAGAATAAAGTTTGAGATATGAGAATAAAGTCTGAAAAGAAAAAAATGTTCAAGTGGTGTGTAATGTGAAACTTCTTTATGTCATATAATTTTGCTACTATTTACTACTCAACAAAAATTTTATTATTATAGTAGGTAATTTAGTCTATAGGGGTAATTGTTTTATAATAATAGGTAAAATATATGTTGGTTTTTGCAATAATAATTTAAAAGGAAGTATTTTTAAGTTTAACTTTGTTCTCAAAGTATTTTTTCATTGTTTTGTTTTTTTTTTAACATTTTATTTTAACCTATAAAAGATTATTACTTAATACTAATAGGTAGTTTACTATGTTGATCATTATGTGTCTATTAAAATATTTAAAATTCCTATTACTCTGCCTTTTTTTCATATTTACAAATGTTTTATGTTTCATTTAATTAAGTAGGTACTTACATAAAATTGTAAGTAGTAGGTACCTACCTTCCTTTTGCTTACGTTTCTGGTTCACATTCAAAATTCACAGCCCTAGCAGAATTCCCCACTCTCCCCTCTAGTGTCCCTTATAACCCCGATGACGGGGTGAGTAGGGATCGCGCACATTTTTGTGTTTATTGTTTAAAATATCAACACAAATGACCTAAAAAGTTCAAAAAATTTAAATATAAGCTGCCGGAACAAAATCTATTAAAATATAACCAGGTCCTAACAAGAAAAAAATAGTTATAATTGGTTTCAAAGTTTTTAATCTTCCCTACTCACCCCATTCTACGGTAATAGAACCTAATCAAAGAATAGAACAGAGTAAGTACTGCTGTTAACTGAACTTCACACTTGGGGTATGTTCCGATATACACTGAGAGCACTGTTCAGTTGTGGTTCAGTGCTCTTGCCTCTTACTGGGGAGAAATTCGTCCCGTTATGGACTGACAGTATACTGCCGCAGTATCCCAGGGAAATATATGACGTCATACATCGTCGCCATTTTTGTACTGTGAGCACTGGAGTTTTCGAGGTAAGGTGCTCTCAGTGCTGACTGCGTTAAACAGTGACCAGTATAGCTAACTATAAAGGAACGGTTTCGCAGTGTACTAAATTGACGTCACACCTTACAGTGCAAGCAGTGTATTTCGGAACATACCCTTGAACTGTTGTACTGACTGAGTTACAGAATGGCGACCGCATATCTTTTGCATCAATCATTGATACATCGCAATCACCTCCGATTGGCTGAATTTATGGTATTCTTGCTGCGTCAATGGATTTCGTCCAATAGTGGAAGAGTGTTAACCAATCAGAGGTGATTGCGATGTATCAATGATTGATGCAAAAGATACGCAGTCGCCCTGCAGGCCTACCGGCTAAAAATTGTCGCAATATCACATCCAAAAATATCCTTATGGATCGTATTCGTTACAGTCCTTATAGCCGGCTTCGCGTAAGCTTTTTCAGGAATGTAGCAATCAGCAATGGGTCGCAAACCATAGATTACTAGTCACGAACGCTGAATATCAATAATTTGGTGGTGCGCAGACCTACTTATAGCCCGACTAATTTGAATATCTATGGTAATCATGCGGTAATCTAGCAATTTAAATAGACATAGCAGTCTTCCAAAATTTACTGTGTTACCTATTTAAGTCCAAGTAATATTTTAGAGTCTGTGGTATCTTGTGATTTTCCATTTATAAATTGGTTTTGTTTTTTAATTATAATAATACAAAATACTACAAATAAGAATCCATGCGAGCATGTTAGTAAATTTTCTTTTTATGATGCAATCATAGGTACCATAAGCTAGAAATATCTCGAGATACTGAAATTGTCTATGAATTTGTTCATTTAATACCACAGATATCATAATGTTTTGCGCAAAGGATCAGCCTGGCTGTCAAATGAGGAAATGCAGCCCTTTGTTTGATGATATATATACTAGAGGATGTGCCCTATAATCAAAGGTGCCCTATCACCTTTAAATTGAAGCTTCCGTAGCATAAAAATGGCGTATGGGCGGAGCTTAATGCGATCATTAGGGCTGAATTATCACAAATATACCTACTTATTATGGACGCATTTCCGAAATGGATAGGTATGAAATCGCTCTACTACACATGGTTCATTCCCACGCACACACATGCACGGATAAGCTGCGAGGTCATTGATCTAAAATTCTACATCAATGCGTTGAATCAACTTTATATCATAACTTCGATATATTATTATTTATTGGTGACGAGTTTAGGCTCGTTTTGTTAGATATGTTATGTATTAGTTATGCGCTCCAGAAGGTTATAATGAGATCTTAGCGCAAGACTTGGTAAAATGACCTGAAGCACAGAGTACGTACAGAGGGGAAGCTTCATACAAACGGCTCGCGGCGACTTCACCCATACATAGCGCAACGATGTGTGCGTGAGCTCTCACCGACACATTCACCGACACGCCGTCTGGGTACGCGACGCCTCAGTCCGGGTACGAAAGTAATGGCTGACGATCGAGCGTATAATCTAATTTTGAATTAAAAATAAAACTATTAGATTTATTTATGTAAATAGTGTTGTTTCAACAAAAATGCCGAATATTTGCACAGTTTGCTTGAAAAGTTCCAAAGACAATAAGGATGTTTCCTATTTTTCATACCCAAGAGATAAAGAGAAGTAAGTACCTTTCTAACCTTGTTAACGATTTTGTCGGAAACCAATGAACCTATTTTTATGATTTTTCGATTAAAATCGATATTTAGGACTATCTGGGGTTACAAAACAGGAAACTGGTACCAAAGTTTAAAAAAATCAGCGCCATTTTGAAATTCGTTGTTAATTAACCGATTTCGTTCAAAATCGATATCTGATGATCCCTGGTATTATAAAACAGGAAACTGGTACCACAGTTTTAAAAAAAACAGCGCCATTTTGAAATTCATTGTTAATTAACCGATTTCGTTCAAAATCGATATTTAGGACTCCCTGGGGTTACAAAACAGGTTTAAAAAAATCAGCGCCATTTTGAAATTCTTTGTTAATTGACCGATTTCGTTCAAAATCGATATTTAGGACTCTCTGGTATTATAAAATAGGAAACTGGTACGAAAGTTTAAAAAAATCAGCGCCATTTTGAAATTCTTTGTTAATTAACCGATTTCGTTCAAAATCGATATTTAGGACTCCCTGGGGTTACAAAAAAGGAAACTGGTAAGTACCAAAGTTTAAAAAAATCAGCGCCATTTTGAAATTCTTTGTTAATTGACCGATCTCGTTCAAAATCGATATCTGAGAATCCCTGGTATTATAAAACAGGAAACTGGTACCAAAGTTTAAAAAAATCAGCGCCATTTTGAAATTCTTTGTTAATAAATCGATTTCGTTCAAAATCGATATCTGAGAATCCCTGGTATTATAAAACAGGAAACTAATACCACAGTTTTAAAAAAAACAGCGCCATTTTGAAATTCATTGTTAATTAACCGATTTCGTTCAAAATCGATATTTAGGTCTCCCTGGGGTTACAAAACAGGAAACTGGTACCAAAGTTTAAAAAAATCAGCGCCATTTTGAAATTCTTTGTTAATTGACCGATTTCGTTCAAAATCGATATTTAGGACTCTCTGGTATTATAAAATAGGAAACTGGTACCAAAGTTTAAAAAAATCAGCGCCATTTTGAAATTCTTTGTTAATTAACCGATTTCGTTCAAAATCGATATTTAGGACTCCCTGGGGTTACAAAAAAGGAAACTGGTAAGTACCAAAGTTTAAAAAAATCAGCGCCATTTTGAAATTCTTTGTTAATTGACCGATTTCGTTCAAAATCGATATCTGAGAATCCCTGGTATTATAAAACAGGAAACTGGTACCAAAGTTTAAAAAAATCAGCGCTATTTTGAAATTCTTTGTTAATTAACCGATTTAGGTCAAAATCGATATTTAGGACTCCCTGGGGTTACAAAACAGGAAACTGGTAAGTACCAAAGTTTAAAAAATCAGCGCCATTTTAAAATTCTTTGTTAATTAACCGATTTCGTTCAAAATCGATATTTAGGACTCCCTCCATACATACATACATTTATACATCCTTAGATACATTGCAAGTTAAATAAAATGTTGTAATAATAGTCGACGCAAAACTGTTTTTGCGATAGTAAATGACGGTGCCATCTATTAACATTATTGTGAAGTTATGTTAAAAATACTGATGTTCATTAAAAAACCGGCCAAGTGCGAGTCGGACTCGCGCACCGAGGGTTCCGTACTCAAGAAGTAGGTATAATTACCTTTGTTAATGAACCGCAAAACTAACTTTGTTTGTAGAGGTTTACTGTTAATATCAAAAAATTACGTTTGTTGTATGGGAGCCCCCCTTTAATATTTACTTTATTGATATTTAATTATTTATTTTGAAAGGTAATATACAAGTTAATATCCTGTGAAAATTTGAACCGTCTACCTGTTACCGTTTTTAATATTGAGCAAAAAAATACGAAAAAAACACGTTTATTGTATGGGGACCCCCCTTAATATATATATTTTTTTAATTTTTAGTAAGGTCAGGTGGGGTAAGTGGGCCCAAGGGGGAAGAGAAACACCCAGCCATAACTACGAAACTACGGAATTTATCGGTTTTTGTGCTAAGTCGATAAAACAGCATTAACGAAATGGTTTCAGTAATATAACACAGATGTCAGTGCGATAATTCTACGAAGTTTTATTCAGAAAATAAATTTGACATTCGTCAAAACACAAAACACGAGTAAGACGTTAGTGCACTTTAGGTTAAGTTTAAACAAATATTTAAGTGTTTTTGAAAGTTTTATGCGGTAAGTACTTTAAATAACGTATAGACTTAATGTTCTAATTGTTATTTTTGTCTAAAACGTTCAGTAAATGTGATTTAAGACGTGATAAAGATGCTAGCCTCTAAAAGTATCAAGATGGGGAAGTGAAACAGTGATGACCGGGGTAAGAGAAACATATGTCCCACTTCCCCCATCTCAGGGATCACCAACATTCTTAGAATAATAATGTTATCTAAAGAAAACGATTACCTATTTGGTATTAGCTTACGTACTTGTTTTTACGATCAATTGATTAATACTTAAGACATTATAAAACTATTGTTATTGAAAAACTTCTGTACCGATTTTGTTGAAACTCATCACAGAGGATATTTATTTTGTTTTGTTTGTGTTTTAATAGAGTCTTTCTTCCAGGTCATGTGAAACATGCCTCGGAATTACACCCGGAAAAGTAATAAAGCAGCTTATTCTAAGGAAGTACTACAAGATGCAATAAGAGCAGTCAAAAATGGAAGCATGTCCGCTTATGCTGCTTCTAAGCATTATAATATTCCGAGAACCACCATAGTAAACCGCATTTATGAACGCAGAGGTTTTAAATCTAATACTTTGGGTAGGAGTACTATTTTATCGCACGAAATAGAGGAGTCATTGGCTCACAATCTCCACATTATGGAAAAGTATGGATTCGGCTTAACAAGGAAGGAAATGCTTCAAATGGTTGGGGAATATGTCAATGCGAATTGCATTAGTAACCCATTCAAAAATGGTGTACCGGGCGAAGATTGGTTTTTGAGGTTCAAGAAAAGGCACACACTATCAGTGAAAAAGCCTCAGCCAGTAGAGTATGCCCGAAAAAATGCTTGCAGACCTGATGTCATTTATCCATATTTTGACCTATTGGAGAATACTATGAATGAATTAAAATTGTGTGACAAACCTTCCCATATTTATAACATCGATGAAACCAGTTTTAGCAAGGATCCCAGCAAGACGAAGGTAATAGGCCTTAAGGGCTTCACCTCGACACGCACAATTTCGTCTTCTGGGAAAGACAACATAACAGTCCTTTTAGGATGCAACGCAGTTGGTGAGAAATTGCCCCTCCTCATCATATACAAAGGGAAGTCAGTCTGGGATGAGTGGACATCTGAGGAGGGTTACCCGGGGACAGTATATGCGGCAACTGCAAACGGTTGGATGGAGACCACCGTATTTGAGACTTATTTTGAAAAAGTTTTCATACCAATCGTCAAACAAAATCTGCCAATTTTATTAATATATGACGGACATAGCTCTCACGTGGGTATCAATATAATAGAGAAAGCACGC
The DNA here is from genome assembly GCA_963932025.1 of Erebia epiphron. Classification (NCBI taxonomy): domain Eukaryota; kingdom Metazoa; phylum Arthropoda; class Insecta; order Lepidoptera; family Nymphalidae; genus Erebia; species Erebia epiphron. Next base: position 7,776,700 of record OZ009946.1, read on the forward strand.
GCAGCTGGAATAACCATTCTTAAGATTCCCCCACATACTAGTGATGTTCTTCAACCACTAGATCTGTCTGTTAATAAATCCTTCAAGGACAAATGGGATGCTGCCTTGGTGAAATGGCAACGACGGAATATAGGGAAAATCTTACCAAAAAAAGAATTTTCTAAGTTGATAGGTGAAATATGGGCTGCTGTTGAACCCACTGTATGTTCGGCAGGATTTAGAAAGGCTGGCATTTACCCTCTTAACAAAAATGCAGTACCAGAGAAAAAATTCAATCAGATCCTATTACAAGAATGGAAATCCCAAACAACCGACTCTGAAAAACCGGGAATAATTGTTGACTCAACGCTTTCTAGAAAACAATATCAATCCGACACTGCACCATATGAACTATGCCCTGATTTATGTTGTAATGATGATACAATAAATTTTTTCTTTGAACAATGGGATGAGCTCTATGCACTCAAAGATAACCAGCCAGAACTTTTGATAAACATAGTATTGGCAAGTATCAATAAAGTGATTTCTGGTTCACCTACTGGTACACTACAGCATAGTTACAGTGTTCAGCGCGAAGCAAACTATTTATTGGAAAATAAACTATCAGCAAGCAGTTCACAAATTGAATCATCAGTGGCTAGCCACGTGCATCAAACATTGTTATCTGAACAAAAGTGTGTCCCAGTTTCTAAGTATCATGATATATCATTAAATAACAAATTCAACACTGCACAAAAGTCAAGTTTACTCACAAATCATGATACATGTACTTCAAAAGTTAAAATTCTCGAAAACCGCGTAGTTTCATTTGAAGAACTTCTTCTTAGATCTGTAAAAGGTGGAATTTCTACAAAAGCTAAAAGAAGAAAAGTAGCTACAGGTGGCGAATTAATAACAAATGACGATGTCTACAAGATATGTAAAGTTTTAGAAGCTGAAAAGGAAAAAAAAGTACTGGAGAAGGAACTAAAAACAAAACAAAGGGAAGAAAAAAGCAAAGCGAAGGAACTGATAAAGAAATCCAAGCAAGATAAAAATGAGGCTATGAGTATCAAGAAGGAAAAACAAAACAAAAAAACTGATCCGTCAGGCTTGTCTTCTACAATCCCAGAAAATATTAGTACCGCCTATGATAATGCTTTAAAAAAAGGGAAGATTTCAAAAGGAAAAGGAGTAGGAAAACGCACAAAAATTTCTAATAAAAAAATACTCTTTTAAATCACGAGAACGTACCACCCCGCCAAGAAAAGATTGTTATTGCCTATGATAATGCTTTAAAACAAGAGAAGATTTCAAAAAAAAAACAAGTAGTAAAACGCGTAAAAACTTATAATAAAGAAAACACTCTTCTCAGTCCCGAGAACGTGCCACCCAACTTCATGATTTCTATCGGAACAGAGCCTGGTTCCTCGGGTCTATGTACACAGAAAACTAAAAAGCGAAATTGGAGCCTAGAGTCTGATGGTTCTACTACAAGCATTTCTGATAATATGAGCGAACACACTGATTCAAGTATTTTTGAAGTGGAGTCTGATGGTCAGAGTAATGAAGAACACATTGAATCAGAACAAAACTATAAAAGTTTGCCTATTTTGAGAGAGTCGCCTCTATTGCACTCTTACGAAGTCTCAAATCTACCTACTTTAGTAGATTTTACACCAAATATAACAGGTACCTCAGTAGCGTTTCCTTCTCGTTCTCCAGAAATTCTGTGCCTTAATCCGCCGACTTCAAGAGGCAAAGTTCTTGAAAATCACGATGACAATGATATAATTTTGTCCTCTGAGCAAGATAATAATGTTCATCTTTCTAACACTGTACAGGTAACTTCGATTTACTTCGTAGATGACACTTTTTTAGTCCGTTATTTTTTGAAGAAAACATGGAAATATTACATAGGCATAGTCACAGCATGCAATGATAACCGAAGCTATGATATTTCGTTTTATACTACAATCCGCAACAAAGGGGAATTACAATTCAAAATGCCGAAAAAAAAGGACAGGGATACTGTGCCAGAAGAATCTATCGTGAAGATTATAGAAATCCAAGTTTCAGATAAACCTGAAGTATACATGCTTCGTTGGCTAGACGACAAAATTTATTTTTAAACATTTTTTTTTATAATATTTTTTTTGAAATATGTTTTTTTTATTATTCCTATTACGAATAAATTTTATATTATTTAATTTTAATATCCCACCGAGTGCGTCATTTTACACGATAGTGAAAAGATATAATTAATATTTTCTAATAATTTTTGTTTCTTTAAGAACACAATAATATTATTGTTTGTTTTATAAATTTTATAGTTTTCTTAGTTTTGCTAGATTATATTATTATTAGTGTAAGTTATGCCTTAATATCGTTCTTAGTGCTGTTACCAATTACTTTTATGACAACTATCTCGTCGCTAAGACATTAAACGAGTATTAACAATTGTGATTTGTGATCTCTCTAAACTTAGGTTTATTAAAGATATAATAAGTTTTTCTTGTAAGTTTGACTGAAATATTTATTTAGGCTTGATAATTTAAAATAAGATATAAATATTTCTTCATGTATTAAAATGTTCATTGAGTAGAACAATGGTTGTTTATTCTATTGTAATTTGTAATAGAACTAAAACCATTTTATGTGTGAAAACGAATTTAATAAAAATGAATATTAAAAATATAAAATAATACTCATTCGATATTTGTTTGGGTTTTTTACCCCTGCCAGCCGTACCTATGTTTCACTTACCCCGATTTTAGTTTTTTCCATGTATTTCAGAAATTACACCTTATAACCACTGACTTAGTCGTGTATTAGATTGAAGCAATTTCATATGACATTTTAGGTATTGAAATAGTTCTATAGACTTGATATTATAGATATGCTGACGAAAGTTTCACTTACCCTATTTCCGGGGTAAGTGAAACAAAACCATAGTCTGTTTTTGTTTAATAATTGTGTCGTAATTCGCATGTCGAGAGGCTTGAAACCAATGTTATTAGAAAGCCAATTTAAATAGGAGTATTTTGCATTTATTGCTTTTCAAAATGACAACTATTTTACTGACTTAGAGCTAATTTTGTAAAAAAACCAGTAAAGTATGTTTCACTTACCCCACCTGACCTTATTTGTTGTTATAGCGGCAACGGAAATACATCATTTGTGAAAATTTCAGCTTTCTAGCTATCACGGTCTATGAGATACAGCCTGGAGACAGACAGACAGACAGACAGACAGACAGACAGACAGACAGACAGACAGACAGACAGACAGACAGACAGCGGAGTCTTAGTAATAGGGTCCCGTTTTTACCCTTTGGGTACGGAACCCTAAAAAGAAATAATTTCGTTTCTTTATAATATTTGTCTAATTTAAGTATTTATTGTTCAATTTCAGGATATTATACATTATATAACTATAATATAATATTTTTATTTTTTCCTCAAATTGTTGACATGCATCAGGTGACAACCCTAGTAGAATAGGTATACATTTTCGACTTTATTAGGAAGCTTCCCCTCTGGTCGGATATATACTCGTGTGCCTGAAGGTACACTTTGATGACCACTACTGGAACTCCTAGACGCGTAGAGCTAGGTGTATCGAATTTGGACTCAATTTGTTAGTTATGATGAGATCTTACCGCAAGACTTGGTAGAGTGATCTAAAGGTATACTTCGACGACCACTACTGGAACTCCTAGACGCGTAGAGCTAGGTGTATCAAATTTGGACTCAATTTGTTAGTTATGATGAGATCTTACCTCAAGACTTGGTGGAGTGACCTGAAGGTACACTTCGACGACCACTACTGGAACTCCTAGACGCGTAAACCTAGGTGTTTCGAATTTGGGCTCGTTTTGTTAGTTATGATGAGATCTTACCACAGAACTTGGTGGAGTGACCTGAAGGTATACTTCGACATCTACTACTGGAACTCCTAGACGCGTAGTGCTAGGTGTATCAAATTTGGGCTCGTTTTGTTAGTTATGATGAGATCTTACCTCAAGACTTGGTGGAGTGAACTGAAGGTACACTTCGACGACCACTACTGGAACTCCTAGACGCGTAAAGCTAGGTATTTCGAATTTGGGCTCGTTTTGTTAGTTATGATGAGATCTTACCACAGAACTTGGTGGAGTGACCTGAAGGTATACTTCGACATCTACTACTGGAACTCCTAGACGCGTCGAGCTAGGTGTATCGAATTTGAGCTCGTTTTGTTACTTATGATGAGATCTTACCACAGAACTTGGTGGAGTGACCTAAAGGTATACTTCGACATCTACTACTGGAACTCCTAGACGCGTCGAGCTAGGTGAATCGAATTTGAGCTCGTTTTGTTAGTTATGATGAGATCTTACCACAGAACTTGGTGGAGTGACCTGAAGGTATACTGCGACATCCACGACTGGAACTCCTAGACGCGTGTATCAAATTTGAGCTTGTTTTGTTATTTATAATGAGATCTTACCACAGAACTTGGTGGAGTGACCTGAAGGTATACTTCGACATCCACTACTGGAACTCCTAGACGCGTAGAGCTAGGTGTATCAAATTTGGGCTCGTTTTGTTAGTTATGATGAGATCTTACCACAGAACTTGGTGGAGTGACCTGAAGGTATACTTCGACATCTACTACTGGAGCTCCTAGACGCGTAGAGCTAGGTGTATCGAATTTGAGCTCGTTTTGTTAGTAATGATGAGATCTTACCACAGAACTTGGTGGAGTGATCTGAAGGTATACTTCGACATCCACTACTGGAACTCCTAGACGCGTAGAGCTAGGTGTATTAAAATTGGGCTCGTTTTGTTAGTTATGATGAGATCTTACCACAGAACTTGGTGGAGTGACCTGAAGGTATACTTTGACATCCACTACTGGAATTCCTAGACGCGTAGAGCTAGTTGTATCGAATTTGGGCTCGTTTTGTTAGTTATGATGAGATCTTACCACAGAACTTGGTGGAGTGACCTGAAGGTATACTTCGACACCCACTACTGGAACTTCTAGACGTGTGGAGCTAGGTGTATCAAATTTGGGCTCGTTTTGCTAGTTATGATGAGATCTTACCACAAAACTTGGTGGAGTGACCTGAAGGTATACTTCGACATCCACTACTGGAACTCCTAGACGCGTAGAGCTAGGTGTATCGAATTTGAACTCGTTTTGTTACTTATGATGAGATCTTACCACAGAACTTGGTGGAGTGACCTAAAGGTATACTTCGACATCTACTACTGGAACTCCTAGACGCGTCGAGCTAGGTGAATCGAATTTGAGCTCGTTTTGTTAGTTATGATGAGATCTTACCACAGAACTTGGTGGAGTGACCTGAAGGTATACTGCGACATCCACGACTGGAACTCCTAGACGCGTGTATCAAATTTGAGCTTGTTTTGTTATTTATAATGAGATCTTACCACAGAACTTGGTGGAGTGACCTGAAGGTATACTTCGACATCCACTACTGGAACTCCTAGACGCGTCGAGCTAGGTGTATCGAATTTGAGCTCGTTTTGTTACTTATGATGAGATCTTACCACAGAACTTGGTGGAGTGACCTAAAGGTATACTTCGACATCTACTACTGGAACTCCTAGACGCGTCGAGCTAGGTGAATCGAATTTGAGCTCGTTTTGTTAGTTATGATGAGATCTTACCACAGAACTTGGTGGAGTGACCTGAAGGTATACTGCGACATCCACGACTGGAACTCCTAGACGCGTGTATCAAATTTGAGCTTGTTTTGTTATTTATAATGAGATCTTACCACAGAACTTGGTGGAGTGACCTGAAGGTATACTTCGACATCCACTACTGGAACTCCTAGACGCGTAGAGCTAGGTGTATCAAATTTGGGCTCGTTTTGTTAGTTATGATGAGATCTTACCACAGAACTTGGTGGAGTGACCTGAAGGTATACTTCGACATCTACTACTGGAGCTCCTAGACGCGTAGAGCTAGGTGTATCGAATTTGAGCTCGTTTTGTTAGTAATGATGAGATCTTACCACAGAACTTGGTGGAGTGATCTGAAGGTATACTTCGACATCCACTACTGGAACTCCTAGACGCGTAGAGCTAGGTGTATTAAAATTGGGCTCGTTTTGTTAGTTATGATGAGATCTTACCACAGAACTTGGTGGAGTGACCTGAAGGTATACTTTGACATCCACTACTGGAATTCCTAGACGCGTAGAGCTAGTTGTATCGAATTTGGGCTCGTTTTGTTAGTTATGATGAGATCTTACCACAGAACTTGGTGGAGTGACCTGAAGGTATACTTCGACACCCACTACTGGAACTTCTAGACGTGTGGAGCTAGGTGTATCAAATTTGGGCTCGTTTTGTTAGTTATGATGAGATCTTACCACAAAACTTGGTGGAGTGACCTGAAGGTATACTTCGACATCCACTACTGGAACTCCTAGACGCGTAGAGCTAGGTGTATCGAATTTGAACTCGTTTTGTTAGTTATGATGAGATATTACCCAGCTCTTCAGCTTCAATTCAGAAACAAAAATTTGCTTATTTAGTCCTTAAGTAGTCTTTGAGACAGACTCAACATGAAATTCTCAATTCAGAAACCGGCCGTTAGTCACAAAATGTACTGAAAACTCCAATATTTTAAGGGATTTGCAAATGCGTTCTTAAATAATTAAACATAATTTTTGAAAAACACTAGTATTCGTATTTTATAATGAACTAGCGAATGCCCGCGACTTCGTCTGCGTGGTTTGAGGTTTTTTGGTTCCCCCGGGAATTCTCAAATTTTCCGGGATAAAAAGTAACCTATGTGCTATTGAGTTCTTCATTTCTCATAGCCATGAAATTTGGTACGGGAGCTACCGGTTGAAAACAAAGAAACATATATTTTACAGTTTTTGAAAATTCTACCCTCAAAGGGGTGAAATAGAGAGTTGGTCCTTCAATCACGCCGCACCAGAGCAACGGGTATTTTGCACGGGTAAACAAAACGGGTTTGCCTGTGGGAAAACAAACTTATACCACGCGAACGAAGTCGCGAGCATCTGCTAATGAATAATAAAAGTAGACTGATTTTAAAAATGATTTATTTCTAAAATTTATAAAAATGCAGACATAGTAAAAAAAACTCGATTCCAGCGCAGCGTTGTGCACTTTGACCATAAAATATATCTAAGAACTTTCTCACAACGGCTGAACGCATAACTGCAATGAAGGGACCAAAAACCACTTGAATAAACACTGTAATTTTCGAATACGAGTCACCATCCCGGAGATCGGGTGTCTTAATCACAAGGTTATCATCGCTACAGCCTAAAATGAGTTTCGCAATATTCGCAATACACTTTCGCATTTATAATATTAGTATGGATGTATTACCGATCTCAGATATATCCCAGTCATACAGTTAGAATACGTTTCACTGCTGATCCCAGCGTCTGTAAATCCTTTCAGACGTGGCCAGTTTTCATTTCAGTACCTAATATTATGAAACTCAAATTCCTCTAGGTATTAGTCTGTGTCACCTTCGCCTTATTGTAGTTTTTACAGTATTCTGAATTGTTTATGGCAGGTACAATTAGGTCAGGAACTTTGATCTTGGCCTACTGATTCTACTTGATGGTGCTAAGTGAGGCACGAGGGATAAGATATAACTATTCAACCGCACTACCTACTAATTTTTCAGTAAATCTGTTTATGCCCATGTACATGATGGCCTATCCGCTGTCATCCTGAGCTTTTTAGCTGACACCAAGAGCAGTTTGTTTGTCCCTCGCCTAGCCCTTGTCTCTAATATAAAATAAACAATCTTCCTTTTTCAGGAGCTTCAGTACTTACACCTGAATTAGACGTTATTGAAATAAAACAAGAATAAATAAATAATTAAGTATAGACAGAATTTTAATCTCAAAATATATAAAAGAATCTGATTTATTATGTACAAACATACAATTTCATCCAAATAAAGAATATGATATACAATCAAAGAAATATTATCAGAGAAAATAATAATATGCGCATATAGGAAATAATATTAAGATTAGAACACAGACGTATTCTATGGCACAGCGACTCATTCAAGACTCGAAACATTTTTAACCGACTTCAAAAAAAGGAGGAGGTTCTCAATTCGACTGTATTTTTTTTTTTTTTTTTTTTTTTTTATGTTTGTTACCTCAGAACTTTTGACTGGGTGGACCGATTTGGATGATTCTTTTTTTATTTGAAAGAGCATACTTCCCATGTGGTCCCATATAAATTTTATCGAAATCGGTCGAGCGGTTTTTAAAATATCAACAATTTGTTGTAAAGTTGGCGCGGGCGTTTGAAGTCGGTTGTTTAAAAAGTATTTTTTATATTATTTACTTTCAATAGGAGCGTCAGTAGGTATGATTTTTATTAAAACTAAAACAAAACATTGAAATAACTACCTATAATGATAATCTTAAAAAGATGTTAACTTTACCACTTAACTAGGTATAATGCATTTTGGCGGTACTCCAATAATATTATTTAAGACCGCCACATTTTATTGTCCAGATTAAAAATAAAACTGACTCAAATCTTGTACACTATCTATGGTCTATGAATTAACCTACACAAAAGGTATGTAGGTAGGTATTTTTAATTTCTCCTTTTTAATGGCGTTTTCGCTTTAAACACCGTTGCTACGTTTTTGAGAACTTACAATTCTAATTTATTTTGTTAAGTATTTCCAATGAAATGTCCTGTCATAGATATACCGTAACGTCATGCAGCCTTGCCTAATTGTTTTCTATGGTTTAATAATTCGCAAATTCATTTGTTACAAGTGTACAAGAATTGAAATATATTAGACTAATTAAATCCAACTAATATTAATAAAAACAATATTTTACGTGTACGTAATAAACTATCGAGATTTTAATAAAAACAATTGCATTAAGACATTATTTAATGACGTTTTCTCATGTCATTCTTGTTTTACGAGTCTACATACATTGTACTTGAAATGTATATGAGATAAATTAATTATTTATTTTTAATTATCACTAATGTTACAGTTCTCATTGGCAGGTCATAGGCCTACTTTTAAACTATATGGGGGCCTACTTTCCATTTAATTTAAACCTGGTCCGAATACCTAGTATAAATCGTAGATATTCCAATTTTCTTTAGAGCTTGATACTTATTGTCAATTGTAAAGAGAAATTAACGAAATTCTGCGCAATGTCTTTTTCGAAAAATTCTTAACCTTTCTTAAGAGGGTAGGTACATTTTCCCTTGTCCTGAATTATAGACCGAAGAGATTGAATAGTTACTAAATAGTATATAAGTATAAATAAATATCAGCAATAAGGTTCATTGATTTACCTATAGGTACCTAGTACTTAGTATGTAACAGTTAGAAGATACAATGCTTTCTACTTAAAACAGCGTCTATGCTTGGGGAGCCGGGCACGAACACGCCTAGAGCAAGCCTATTGTTTTTGGCAAGGCGTTTCGAGGACAGTGTTTGTTTTTAGTGTCTGACACGACCACAATTGTCTGGTGGATAGAAAGACTCCATTCATGATCAGCTTACCGAGCCTAGATGCAGCAGTTTTGTAATATGTTGGAGAGCCCTTAACATTACAGAATATAATGGGGTTTATTCTGTAGTGCACAATGTCTAAACTAAAATGACAGCTTTAAATCTAGTTCTGTCCCGTTCCGCAGGGAGTATTATGAAAGGGTAAGCAAGATTTATAATGCTGTCATTTTGGTTTCGTTTAGAAATTGTGCACTACAGAATCAGCCCCAATGCCTCAAAACTATTGTGAGTGACATTTATTATAAACAAATAAATTATGTAACCGGTTTTTACCTCACGTTTTTTCATGCATCTTTAGGGCATGCCAATATCATATTGACGATGTCGTCGGGAGAAGAAAACGTGACACCTCACCCCTTAACCTCCGTCGCAACGGGCACAGAGCAGGCTCATGAATAAGGACCCTGGACGGGATTGAAACTAGTCCGGCATTTTCCGACAAAACATTAACAACCAGTTACATACCATATTTGTTTATAGGTAAAGCCTCGTCTGAACTGACGTCCAAAATCCGCAAACGCAACACACATTTAATTAATTTCTGGATCAATTAGCTTTCAAATTTTATTGTCTCTGTTGCGTCACACAGGGCCGTAGCTTGGTAAAACAAAACGTAATATTACAAGGGAAAAGTAACATATTAATAAATACTTTATTCGAGTTTATAACAAAAAGTACTCCTGTACATAAACCCCACAAGAATAAGATTGATTGATAGTAATACTTAGTGCCGATTTGGCCTTTTGGTAAATTATAGAGAGAATTATACATTTGCATCTTATTCTTACCATCAAATTAAAGATAATGTACCTATCACTTATTATAAACTAATATTTTACGTTCTTCTACCTTATAGCACACAGACGCATTTAAATTATCGTGGTAATTTAAATTAAAGAGGAATATACCTAAACCTATGAACGACTTTATTCCTCTATCTAAAGTTTTTCAAAGTTTTGTTATATCATTTAAATGCGTCAGCTCAAGGTGTTAACTGTTAATGCAATTTTTTTTTAAATATTTAAAAGATAAAGATGCAAATCTAACTCTGTATAACAAATCGCACACACGCATGCGTTTTGTGTCACGTCCTGGGTTTATTCCATAGCAAAAATAATAGCGATAAGTTCCCTAGCAATCGCTTTTATTTGTCAAAAAATTCCATAATATTTTTGACAAATAACAATGTATGTACCTAGTAAGATAAGGTTGAAAATACTATAAGGACCGGACAGGACACTATGTCCACGCGAAACTTCGCTTTTGTCTCTCGTGAGTGTTTTCAATATAACTTATCGACAGATTCCTAGGTCGACTGATTAATAATTTCGGCCGTTAGCTCGCCAAATTCCCCAAAACTCAACCGTTCTCTTATTTCTAGCTGAGTATAAATTTTGATCTTAATGCAATAAAAATAAATTAAACTAGTATAGGTATTGGACATAGAGTTATAATATTACCTCTATGATATTGGACATCTAAAATCTTCATCTTTACACAACTTACAAATATGTATAACATTTCAATAATCTTAAATCATAATAAAACCAAACAAGACCAATTCATTAATCAATACAAAAATTATTTTTAAAATATAATACAGTCCTTTATTGTATGGAAATAATATATTTTTTTCTTTAAAATGTCGTCGTAGAATATAAATTGCAACCAATTTGGCCCAAAGTATGGATTTTCAACGATTTTGATTCACTTACACTTAATACACCCAAACCTACATTTCATAATATTAATTATTAATATGTATAATTTATAAATCTATCGTATATACTTGTATACTTATTTTAAAACATTTTTATGCTAAGTCACATCAATGTATCACCGAGGATTCCACTCGAAAATATAAAAATCTACATGTATGTGCCCACTAACTAATAAGTCAGGATCCACATTTATATAATTTTTTGACTATTTTTGAATTTGAATAAACATGATGTTAACGGAGATGACAGACGACGCACCAAATGATACAAATGTGTACCCTGCCTAATATAATTCTATAAAATTCGTCAGAAAAGTTAACATTATTTTTTTTTATTTATATTTTTTTTTAAATTGTCGTCTGCGTTGCGCTCATAAAACACGTTGGATATGAGAAATTTGCGTGGAATCCTTTTGGATTTCTGTTTTTTGTTTCGACCCTGCATTCGTTTGAGTGATTCCTGATTCTTGGACAGAATTATTTCAACCATTTATTAATATATTTCTAGATCCACGTCTTTTGGAATGTTTGTGTGAAGTTGTGAATAACGTGAATCAATTATTGTTGTTGCTTAGAATATAAGCTTCGGAAACGTTTTCAAAAGAACACACAAAATAACACAGTATTCTATCCTCGCACAATCATCCAACGGAAACGAGAAATCACTCATCCATTTGAAATGCTTATACTAATTTGACATCATCAAATGCTGTTAGCAAGTCGCTTGTGCCTTGTAACATTTCCGAGTCAGACCAAAAGTCCGTCGCAGCCAGAGGCATGTTGGTATCGAGGAGGATGTCCGTCGATTGGAGCGGAAAGCCTGGACTCGTTTGCATCTTGTTGTTCAGATATGGATCGTAGTCTTGCATCACGCCAGACGGTGAAAGAAGTTTATTATATGGGCTGTACATGTAACTTCCAGCGGGCGATAAGGATTGGGGAGTGGAATACGGGCTTAGCACGCGATCTTTTTGGATCGGACTCATAACGGGGCTATAATTTGGAGTGTTAGGGCTCGGTGGTAAAGAATACATTGGACTGCCCACGTTCAAGGTCAGTGGAGACATCGCGTTCGCTATACTCGTGCGTATAATAGAAGCGTTAGGTATAGGCGTAGTGGAACGCATCAATTGTTCATTCGGCCCCGTTCGTATGATGTTTATGACGGGAATCGGGATGTTTTTATTAACAGGACTCTGCGGCGACGTTCTCGGCGGATTCGCAAACATTCGATAATTGGAGCGAAGCTGCTGACGGATCTGCTGCTTCGCTTGCGGGTCGATGTCCTGTAACACACATAAAATAAATGTTAGTATGTTGTTTCAAAGTTTACATAACCCTGAAATGAAACGGTTTAATTAAGAAACTAGGAACGATGCACATTGACATGGCTCTCTACAAAGATTCTTTGAAGATAATGAAGTATTCGCTTTAACCTTGATGTTCATTTTACTGTGACAATGTTGGCTATTATTTTGTATTCATTTGCATACCCATTTATATATTTCTTACAACTAAAACTATAATGTATGTAGTAGGATACTAAAGTAGCGATCCTCGTTTGTCTATGTAGTCGCGCATATAACTTCTAATGTCTCATGTGATCGAGTTTTTTGTGATTACCTACTTTTTATTTTATTTAACTACAGGGACCTCGAGTCTTCGCATTGAGGATGCTATACAACGGAAGTCGGAGTGAATTGAGCAGAAAAGGAGACCGGGACTTGCGCCAGGATAAAAGCTATGATGATTGATGAAGTATTAGGCCGGATGCCGATTGATTGCTACTGTACGAGGGATCGCTTCTTTCACTAGCTAAGGGACGAAATAGTATTCTGTGGTTTTATTGATACGCTGGGGGGTGCTCGAGTCGTCCGAATAAAAGAGACTACAGTAACGCGATCCATTTACTCAGCCGTGTGGCCGTCGCATACATTTTTTTGGACTTATCTGGTAGGGTAATCGGAGTAATATTATATTATGTTGATAAGTTACTTAGCATTGGCAACGTTGTTATTTGACACTGTATAATATGGCCTTTGTTGATTAGGCGCATGCCTGTAATAGCGCCTTTGAATGAAAAAGCTATTTTCCTTCCCTTCCCGCTTATCAAAGCGTTTCATCATCTCAACCGATCGCTGCAGGCCCACTACGAGTGTAACTGAGCACGGCTCTCCTCTCAGAATGAGATGGCCATATTCTATCACATTTGAGCACATTATAGAGAACTCTATTAAGCAGGTTTCCTTATGCTGTTTTCCTTCCCTGTTAAACGCAAGTCATATTAAATTGTTTAAAATATAGCTTAAGAGATTCGAACCTAGGACCTCCCGCATTCGAGGCAAGTCTTAACCACTAGGCTATCACCGCTTCTGTGTTTAATCTACGGTTACTGCTGTACTTAAACTTTTATATTCATTCAACTACGAGTATATTTTGTCGCAATGGTTGACACTCGCTTGGGTGCCATTTTCGTGTAACTTGGAAAGTTTATCTCGGTTAGTTTCTTAATTAATGTTTCGTAAGTCGCCGACCTCTGTAAGATATGTATCGTGGAATTGTAAAGCCTGAATGTACCCTTGTCGAATCCTTAACATTCGCTCACGCAATAAAATTGATATAACAATCTAGTCCTGTTTTTATTGGGGTTTTAATAAAATAAAATAGCGTGCCAACATGGATGCTTGAGGCTTGTATCCAAGTTGGTAGGCTTTATTCTAGGTCGGCATAACCAATATCACTTTTGCCTTTTCTACAAGAGATTTTCATAGTTTAGTTAATCTTAGGTATGGTGAATGCGGGTTCAATGATCTAGTTCTAGGCTAGTAATTTATATAAGTGGATTTTATAGATATCCCTGAGAGATGATAGTAGCACGACTTCGGCCTCCAAATCGGAGGGTCCAGGGTTCAATTTGGTCATGCACCTATTTGTTTAACATTTTGGAGTTATGTGAGCTTTAACATTTGCTTTAACGATGAACGATGCCTGTTCTCTATAATGTTCTCAATGGTATGTAGAGTCTGCCAAGCCACACTAGGCCAGCGTAGAGGACTATGGTCTAATCCTTCTGTAAGGACGTATAATGTATAGTATAATATATCCCTTGCTAAACGCAAGTCGCTACGTATTCCGATGCGGTGCCGGAGCACCTCCATTGCGGTTCAAGATTATGAGTGGGTATTCATTTTATACCAACTTTATTTGGTCGTCGACTTTCCCCCTGTGTCTCGGAGAGCCAATTAAGCCGTCGGGCTTGGTTATTATCACGAGAATCTGATAATAATCCTTGACCTTAAGTGGAAATTATTTAAAACCTGTTATCGTCAACCGGTTGCAGAAGGAAATAGTTACGTATAAAAACTATACGATGACCCGTCAAACATAATTAAGAATAACAAGCGAACCCTGATTTAATAATAAATACAAGTAACTCGGTTTAAAGAAGTTAACTATTGGTAAAATATTGACAGACAGGTCTTTGATATTTCAGAAGAGATCGTTAAAGCATATTAGGTATCAGATTTGAAAAGCATATTTTGAATATTTTTAAAGCAGTCGATTTTAATGATCAGATTCTCTATGGAAGTCGCTCTAATCATACCTCATTGATCCTAATGAACTTCTTAGTCAATTATTCCTATCATGATCAGCCCCCCCAATCATGTAAGAATTGTCGATTAAATCGTATAAGTTCGGCTTCAAAGTAAAATAAACCATAACAGCATTGAATTAGAGCTCAATTTCGTGTATCCATACTCATACGTTTAGGTATGTACGATAGCCTAAACGTATAAGAATGGATACACGAAATTGACCTCTAATTCAATGACTTATGGTTTATTTTACTTTGAAGCCGAACTTATACGATTTGATCGGCAATCCTTACATGATTGCACCTCTGTATGTTAATTTAACTAACGAATTGAAAACCCGTGCCATATAAAAGATTTATAAATACAATTTGGAATTTGTGGTGGCGTTACAGGTCTTGCTGAAATTCGGGTTTAAAAATGATCAAACATGATGACGCAGTGTGAGCGCTGAGGCTGAGGTCTTAATGTGGGAGGTCCCGGGTTCGATTCCCGGTAGGGTCAATTTGGGAATTTATAATTTCTGAATTTTCTCTAGTCTGGTCTGAGGCTTCCGCCGTGGCTAGTTACCACCCTACCGGCAAAGCGATTTAGGGTTCTGGTACGATGCCGTGAAGAAATCGACAGGGTTGAATATAACTGCCGTACCCCTATCAAGTTAGTCGGCTGTCATCATCACTTACCATCAGGTGAGATCGCAGTCAAGAGCTAACTTGTGGTGGAATAAAAAAAAGACAAGTGTCCTGACTTTTGTCCACCGATTTTCACGATTGAAATAACATGATAAGGTACTAGCAAATTTACCCATTTTGATTCAGTATATAAAAGCAGTAGGTATTAGGTATCCGCTCTCAAGGGTGCCATATTCGTTCATTCATGTTAAGTAGTATGTTCTGATTTTAAATACTTATTAGGTATAGTTGCTGATTTTTTATGATTCTGTGGCAGTTGTTCTTATTATATATATTTCATCGATTTTTAATGATTTGTTTTCGTCATTACTCATAATCAGTGTGATATACGATTACATCATCATTATCCTACGATGTTTGTAAATATTATCCTATCAAACAAATCATACACCGTCCAGTCAAGAACTAGTAAAACAAGGAAAAATCGTTTTGAAATCTTGTAGCTTACTATTACTAACTACTTATAAGTTATTGTACTACTAGTGAACTAACACTAGTACTACAGTAACTTTTTGACTATTCGGTACATCATAAATCATAATTCATAAAGCATCGGAATGGCAAGTACTTTTTATCTACTGGGTAGGTACTACACCTATATATTATTTATGTATGTTTTCAAGTTTTCTTATTGTTTTAGCAAAAAATGGGGAATACACCATAGCATTGTCTTCGTTATCAATCTTTCTAAATATTTAATTTCATGATTAATGCTGAATACTTCATTAGGAGCCAGGAAGGGGTGGGGGGGTTGTAAATGAAATCAATGTGCACCATTTCACCTAGGTTCATAACTCTTTTAATTTTGATCATTTTCGTCGTATGAGGTTAGGCTATTTCATCCAAGAAAAATACATCGTCCACCTTAGACTATAAATATGAATAACAACGATACCATTTCTACTAACATACACTTGTACGTGTTTTGAAATATTTTTATAATGTGTATAATGTATATATTTTGTTTAAAACCACTGACATTTATTACAAAGCACATCTGGGTAATTTATTCGAGTATTTTGTAGCTGCATCGACATTAATTATTTATTAACGGTATAATAAAAAATCAATGCATTAAAAAAATAAAAAAAAATACGAAAACATCTCGATCGTTACGAATACATAATATGTACAGAACACGGCGAAATTCTCAACAACATAACAACTATATTATTTCGTGTTCAAATTTGTACTTTGTTTGTTTTGGCAGTGACAACAGTAAAATTGAAATATCTAGCAAACCGTGTATACAGACTGCCTAAACACTATCCCTCTTTTTCTAATATAAACTCTGAACAAATTTACACAACGACCGGTATCCTACAATATTTAAACCGCCGCTAGCAGTATCTATTTTAACATAAAAAAACAAAACAAATGAAAGATAACTTTCCACGCCTAACTACACGCTTAAACGTCACAGCGGCACGTTCCACTAACGCTGGCGCTTAATTATTAAACTACTAATAAATAGCGATGATCTTCGAAAATGTATAATTGTAATAAATAGGTTAATCTAATAAACTAACGACTTTAGAAACATACTTAAAACTGGAGTGCGCGGCGAACACTTTGCGAAAGAGAACTTAGTACACCTAGAAATAGTTAAATAGTTCATAACCACATCGATATGCGAACGTTAAACTTAGCACTAGAATACGACTAAAATTATTGCTCAGAAGTGTAACGTGAGGTGTGCACTCCTACTTAAATAATACATCAAGTCTGAATGCTCCGGCCGTGAGTCCGCTAAAGTTCACCTACACTAACAGAGTCCTCGTCAACAAGCGTCAACACCCTACTTCGACATTTGCCTCAATTCTGACTGTTTGAATATAGATATTTATTGTCATAGGACTTTCGCTTAAAAGAAAATATGACTTAGGTATTGAAAAAGTATAAACGGTAGTAATATCACAAGTATTGGCGGCACTGGTAATAAAATTCGTATTCGATCTAGAATGTTCTGTGGGGAGGGCACCGGTGAATTGCCATGACGCAATTCTCAATCGAAATTGGACGTGCATTATCACAGATATCACATAAGACAGTCCAAGATATCTTAGGCTTTCGCTTTCTGGCGTGGCCGGCACTGCACCATGCATATATAACCGGCGTCCACGTCACAGCCGCTCACCAGGAGGTTCATGAGGACGCTTGAGGACGGCGTTCTCTTAGTCGGCACGGTCGGGGATGGACTACGCTTCACGCGTTTTGCAGTCGGCTCCTCTTCCTGCTTCATCACCCTCTTTACACCTGTGTCCCACGAAGATACACTTCTGCTCGGCATTAGACCTAAAAAGTAATTATAAATTAGAATCTCAATACGATATAAAATTGAAAATTCAATACTGATTCATATATTTGAATAGTTTCTGACCTGGATCTGAATAAATATTTGTTATTATATCCTGTGGAGGCGGCCCAGTCGGGGGCGCTGCCAGTAAACGTTGTAGTGCAGGTGCAGAAGTTTGCACCTCAGATGGCTGTGGTTTAGCTTGGCTAACATTATCTGGAAGAACCCCCCACATAACTGCGGGTTCCAATAGCGGCAGCTCATCGGTGGTAGGGATAAAAGGCGAATTTCCATCGTCAATGTCATTATCTGACCTATTATCGAATGCATCCAATGAAAGCTCCGTCAAAAGCGACGACTGCTCACATGATGAGTCGTTTTCCTGGAAGAAAGAATAATAATAATTTAATACTCGCTGATATTTTTAATTAATTCAGTAATTAGATAACTCAATAAAATAAAATACTAAATGGAAATAACAAACCTGTGGTTCAGGCGACGACAGTAAGGAATCAGCAATCAAAGAATCTACAGGAGATCCGTTTGCTAGATCATCGCCAAGTAGGCTACAATAATTGTCGTTTAACATAAAATCGTCAAACATATCGAAAGGGCTATTGTTCTCCAGGGAAATGCAGGCATCACCAGCCGTAGGTGCCAAATGCGTCAGATCTTCCGGCTCGTCTTTAAGCACTGAAAAACGAACAATTTGAAGAGAAATTCTTGTCTTGGTAATTTAATTAAATAAAGCAAGCAACGGATACCTAAGCTTTTGCTGTTCAAGTGCCACTCACTTGTAAGTCCCTCGTTTTGAGAAAACATGAGAAATCCTTTGTTCATTTCTTTCTTTCGGGGCACAAATATTTGCTCCGTAACGGGTATAGGACGCTCCTCTTCTGGGACAACTATGCCCACAATAGCGCCGTTAGCAGGCGGTTCAGCGCTCACGCAGATCTGTGGAACAGGTGCAGGGGCTATCGGTGCCACCACCGGCTTCAGGTCCGCGTGCTGCACTTGGTGTGCAGCAAACACCTCATCTTTGCACTCGATACCGCTGTAACCAAACAAGAACATAGTACCTCCCCTCCCAGACATTCAGTTAAAATTATAAGTCTAAATACATGGTCTACCGTTGCAGTCGTAAATAGTAAGTTGCAAAAGGAAATAGGCATTGTAGTGTTAATTGTGTTTGCAAAGGTACGAATGCTAATAGAAAAACATAAGAGGAGTCGTAACTCGTAAGTCATAGCTAAATATCGGTGCCGCTATGTTAGATAATATATGAAGACGCGACTTATATGCCAACAATGCCACAAGGCCGATCTTCATCTAGAACAGAATACAGGCAATACGCCACACAAAATATATGATCGTATTTGTACGTCAGAGAGAGTATCAAATCAATAATTTCTGTGGTATTATCACAATGGAAAGATATTAAACGGAGCTAAATACCTATCAACGAATACATACCAGATAAATAAGTGAAAGCAATGGTACTATGCCGCCATAGAACTGAATCTTTAGTCAATGTCGTAAACAAGATAAATGATGGCTATAAATTTCGATTTTGGTGTTGTGTGTTTCGAAGTTGGTGGCAAGGGAAAAATTACATTCTTACGTATACTAAGCTGTTCCTATATTTCAATAGCAATTATTTACTTTACACGTAGATGAAAACTAAAATGGACTAGGACCACGGGCTGGTTATAAAATAACTAATAAGTACCACTATAAAATGAGTGTTAAGTTTTGTATCGTAAACTATGTATGTTTATAGCCCAAATTTATGACTCGTACTACTACGATCAAAAACGTGAAATGTAGCGCTGCCAGCAATTATTTGAATAAACACAAATTATTCGATAATAACGTGGTCCTCAACATAAGTTTAATGGAGAATTAATTATTAAGAAAAGTCAAGCAACCCAGATAACCCACGAATGGTTCCTCAGGGATATATTTGCGTCAGTGCGATTTCAAAACTAAGTACAAATGTAAAATAATAATGATGTTGACAGTATACTAGGGTTCAAGTTTTCATAAACCCAATAGATTAATTATAACTATACTAACGGAATTATTTCCTTGATCGTAGATAACTTATTACGTAAGCAACATTATAGCAGTTATCTATTATTCCGCGTGAGTCCCTGCAGTTAAATAACATATTTCCCGGAGGAAGATCTGAGGTTTTAGTTTGGAATTTTTATCGTAGCTGTTCTTGAACTGCCAGAAAGCAATCTGTTAAATCAATCCCAAGACGTTATTGTAAAGAACCCATATTCAAGATTATTAACGGGTGATTAAAATAACCTATAAGAGCAAAACAAAAGTACTATAAACGCATCAAAAACTATATGAGGAAGTCAGTACCACTTGCCAGATTTAATTATTATTGTTATGACGTAACATAAAAGATAAACGGTGCCAAAAAGCCGATTTACCCTAGGCCAGACATAGATAGTAAGAGGGTGTGTTTTGGTCGTTGCATTTACGCCGTATTTCGAAAGTGAATCTGTTAGAGAAGGATAGTTCAATTGGAGGTTAAAAGTTAGAAGGAGATGTACAGACGGTAGTAAGCCCGACCTTGCCTCTCACATCCTCCATGTTTTCTTTGAAGCGGCCATTCACAAGGATGGTAGTGAAACTTGGTGCGCGCGCAGTTCACCACGCGGTGTAACCCGTATCGATTGCCGGCAAGATTATGATCCGACGTCCTGTCTAACCGTTCTATAAAGAAATGCCACTCCGTCTGCCTTTGCCTCATAAAAACCAGAACTACTATTCTAAAATACTTAAGCTGCTTATTTTTAAGACGAAATTTATGATCATCTTTTCATTATAATAGCTATAAGAACGCTTCATATGAAAAAGATAAATGAAGATATAAATGAAAAAGTTGTTAATTACTAAGAAATTGAACGGGTATGTTAACGAAACAAGATTTAAAAAAAATTAAGCACTTGAAGGATCTTGTTAAGATCAAAGCAGCTGTTATGCCTCTGACCTTGGCCGTGATTCCGTTGAACGGGCAACTCAATTCAACAATTATATCTACACGGTCGAGGGCATCTGTTTGACGTCACATCATTATGTCAAAATTTGTTACTAGTTACGACGTAAGTGCTGTTTTTGAATCGCGTTACCGAGATTTTAAGTAACTTTTCATTCTGCAAATGTGAAAATCTTTGATTTATAATAATCTTTGGCTTGCATGCCATCCAATTTAATAAGAGGTATAAGCTTGTTTATATAATTAATATTGTCAGTGTACACCTACTGTACAGTTTATTTAGGATCAAGAAAATGTATCAATTTCTTAAATACATATTGGTGAGTTTATTAAGTATTTGATTTGCAAATGCCTCTACGACCCAAACTTTTATTTTCCTATGGTTTCACGATACTAAACTTCAGGGACTTTATCGGATTTAAGACTCTAATTGACACAGAATGTTGCATGTATATCTCATCGAAAAACCAATTTGCGATAAACATTTGGTAATTTAAATTGTCGTAACGATGATAATATAGATTATAGTAATCTCAGATTCTTATCAAAGGACTTTTTTGCTGGTAAAATCTATACGGCTAGAGCGCTTACGTCTAGATAGATTATTTATCAAGCCATTCGTGGCACACCAGACGCTATCACGATAAATATTTACGCATCAGCTCAAGGTCACACTGATAAGAACTACCATTACATAGCTGAAGAAGCTGATCACGTAAGAAAGGCAAAACTGATTGAGAAAGGTAAATATTTTGATCAAATTAAAGTTCAGGCAAAAGTGAGACTTAAAACGACCGCAAATAGTAAGAAACTAAGAACACTGATTCATATTAACTTGTTTTATTAGAACAGAATTTCCCGGTTGTTTTGTAGTGTTATTTGTTACTTTTACCTGTTTTAAAATTATATATGTACTATAATCGAGTTTACCGGTTGCCCCGCCCCACCAATATATTTTTCCGTTCTTTAATTTGGATTTGAACAGGACAACCATTTATATCGATGCAGCTCAGATGAAGACGATTTCCCACATATTGTATTTGAGTGATTAAAGTCAAAGAATCGGTCTGGTAGTGGCGTGGCGGTGCGAACGGCGCGGGAGTCAAGGCCGGCTCGGTGGCGCGGTTATGTAATCGCTGCCTGAGGACAGCGGGGGACGCAGACCCGCTAATATTAGCACATCTCAAAAACAAGACAACTCAACCATCTCAGTGTACCAGTTTATCGTACAGATGTAACTCGTACTAATATCCGCGACAACCATGGCATAAAATTTGCCAGTTTGGCCACTACAGATCGCCTACGAATAAACTTTAAATGATATTAGCATTCTATTTGTTGCATCGTAAATAAATATTAACAATCCGCCATTACAAGTATTATATGCAGTTCGATTGACATCGGCATGCAAATTTAACACCTCGTTATGATAAATCGAGGAAAATAACGCATTTTCGAACAAATATTTGAAACACTCACAAACATTATTTTGCAGTGCAGGAAATTCCATTATAATTAAATTTAATCGCGAATGTTAAATTAATCTACCCTACCCTACGCCTACTACCGTCACTACGTTACTATTTATGTTGTTGTTATTTGCACTCTGACGACACACTCGCGGTATCACTATTCACTGTCACAAATATATTCCAGCGATTCTTACCATTGTGCGAAATGTTGAATTCTTCACAGATAAATTGAAAGTTTATACGAAAACTGTGCGTACGGACTACGGAGGTTGTAAAGCGAATCAGCTGATCGAGATCGTGTGTTTCAGCGGATGGGCCGGCAGGTTGGCCGCATAGGGTGTACGCTTGGTATGGAGTCCGTGGCGCGAATGATACGCGCGGCGATTGGCGGCGACGGCGCACTCGAAAGACTCATGGTCGTGACGCGACAAACTAAACACACATTGCACACTCCCGACGACGTAACCCGATGATAAATTTTCGAGGGTTGCCGCTTCGTTCATTCGGCAGCCACGCGGCTAGATAACAGAGTTCGTGATCCACCGGTGATCCAGTATCACGAACAGGTTAGGTAAACAGACATCATTTGCCAACGAATGATAGTCACATGGTGTTTTGGAAGGCACTATTATTGTTATAGTGGGCAGATAAGCGCTGCAACCATTACCGTAACGATACTCGATAAATGATGATTAAGCCAATATTCTGATAGGAATTTTACTTGGCAACAACGATATTTTTATGAAGCTATGTGTTTGCGATGCTTAAGTTTAAACTCGGTCATCAGCCATAACTCATCAGACACGAAAACTTTGAATATTAAACAATTAAGGTGGACCAACAATTTATATTTGAAAGCTGGCGCTTGTTGCTTTAGCCTAATGGCAAAGTAAATCCAGCACCATGGTAGATAGTAAAAATTCTGTCTAATCTATGGTGCTCTTCTAAGTTTATGGTAGCGCCAGTGTCTTGGGAACCATGCCTATCAACTGCCTATTTGTTAAGAAAATATATTGTCTTTCTGTTCAAAGTATAAAAATTTGCAACGAACACATTTTGTTACGTATAGGATGAATAAATGAATCTATTTCGGTAACGGCGACTCCTGGAAGGGTCGATGAACTACTTTAAAATTAGCGAGTTGCGAGCGAAACTTAAAAGCAAGTTTCCCAATTTATTTTACGGAACGTAAGACTAAAACTAGATTGTCGTAACTCGCCAGTCACAGTTTGGCGGATATGGATACCATGAAAAAAAACACGAACTCATCTAAAAGAAATAACACGAGAAAACGTAATATACGAAATAGGTTCCAATTAGCATGAAGATAATGTTTTACTAGCATAATCCAATTAGCATGAAATAAGACTTCTTAAGCATGAAAAAGTGCATCACTCTTACAATCTCTACTTGCGTCGTATTCCTCACTGAGGATCGTGAACCCTTTCCATTAATGAAATAATGGTACGAGTTTTCTTGGGATACTAATCGGTTCATCCGTTTGGGCACTACGAATACGATACCACAGACAGATACACAAACAGACACGTTAAACTTATAACACCCCTATGTTTTTGCGTCGGGGGTTAAAAACGGACGGAAAAACTTTACTGATATCAAATAATACGAGTATAATAAATATTATAAATGCGAAAGTTTGGATGGATGGGTGTATGGATGGATGTTTGTTACTCAATCACGTCCCAACAGCTGAACGGATCTGGATGAAATTTGGCACAGAGATAGATTATAGTCTGGAATAGCACATAGGCTATTTTTTATGCCGGAAAATGAAAGAGTTCCCGCGGGAACCAAAAAACCTCAATCCACGCGTACGAAGTCGCGGGCATCAGCTAGTTCATAGATAAACTTACATCACACTACAATACATCTTTATCAATCTATCAAGTATACACTGGGTCATACGATATTGCTACATAGAACCGTTGTTCCACAATTCAGCCGCGAAATGCGATCCGGTGCGCTAATGGACCCCGCTGTACTCACTCAGAGTGAAAACTTATCTAGACCTTGTGACTTGCGATCTACGACAGAGCTCTGCGCTAAAAATAATGAGTTTTAAATTTCCGTTACAAACTGCTTTTCGATCGATTAACGATCCGCGGAAAAATTTACCAAAAATAACAGCAATAGCATTCCTACAGTCACTGACAAATTGGAGGCCGCTACGAAGAAAGTTCAAGGTAAAGGTTTTTTCGAGTAAATATTTTATTGATAACGTTCTAAAAATATCTATAGATGACTACGTATTGAATATACTACACCTTGATGATGCTTGGAATATCAAGAAACCAATTTTGAAGGTAAATAGTGAATACTCAGAAAAAATAAATATTTATGTTATATTAAAAACACACATACCTAATGTAGATTTCGATTCTATAAAACTCAGGAAAGATATTAGCTAGTAGTAATTAATAGAATGTCTATCAGTTATCACTTCAGAACCCACTGTTAGACTCGCAACACAATGTGTAACTGAGGGTCCATTAAAATCCTCATTCCCAAACATGCGCGATGTGGTCATAGTTTAAGATGATGAAAGTGGTTGTAAGTTGGCCATGACGAAATATTTTGGAAATCAAATATTAAAAAATATCCCACGTAGTTTTTACACATACTAACTACTACTAGTAATTTTAACAAATTTTTTAAAGCATTTGATAATAATTGAAAATTTAAAATCATTGCGTAAGACAAAAATTTTATTTCAGCACGAATCTTTTTATGTCCTCCCGACCGAATTTCGGCCACGGCGGCCTATCTCCAGAGAGATTAGCCATCTGCGCGGGAGATATTATAGTGCACAAGTGTGTGCGCATACACAGGTGCACTCTCTGTTCCTTTACTCTCATAACCCGATGGGACGGAAAATCCGACACGACCGGAGAGAGATCAGGCGCAGGACCGACAGCTTTACGTGCTCTCCGAGGCACGGGGGCGAAACACCGCCAACTTCCTAACTCCGGGCTAGTGCTGAGAATTTTTTGTAAGAAAACCCCAACACTTTTTAAGGTCCGACCCGGGACTCGAACCCGGGACCTCGTCGCCCGCAGTCGAATATGCTAACAACTAGACCAACGAGGCAGTTAGTTTCACGAATCTTATATTTGGTATCCCCTGCATGTTATGATTAATCTAGAATTTCCTTTCCTATCATAGACATTAATTGGTTTTATTACTTACTTTTTTTAGATGACAACTTTCTAATTTTTTTTCGTAGACTTAAAAAGATTGTAGTTACCTTAACTACATTTACTTAAAGTTTACGAACCATTCTTGATTTCATAAATCAAACATGTTCTGGCCTCTGGCGTACAAAGTAATAAGATTTCAATATGAGAAAATTACATGACAGAGTGAGTATATTTTTAGCATGTTCGTCAGATTGATTCAGACTCTCAGATTCAGATTTTTTTTAAACTTTATTTTACCAAATAAGAAAAAATAAAACAATTAATGCCTTAATGTTAAGGCAACAAGATTTGTGATTACATACGCTGAAACTTTATCTTGGAAGCATGTAACAAAGTTTTAAAATATCTCCGTAGCAAGTTAAGGATCTTCTTCAGTTCAGACAGTTGCATAATACAAGATTCACTTTGCGAATTGCGAATCATTATACCATTAGGGCCGTGGGTACGTGCATTGACCCGCAGCTCCACCCCCATTTTGGTCCTGTTCTGAACTGAGTACGTGACTTGAACGACGTTGTACAATCTTGGATTGCATCACCTGTACAGTTTGTAGCAAGCCCGTCACGTTGTAGTGACAATGCGGTTTCATTAACAGACTACAAGGCATACCTAAGTCGTTCCTGCTGATGAGTCAGAATTCGACTCAAAAGTGCCAAATTTAACAGTTATTAGTGTAGTAGGTAATATTATAAATCCGAATGTGAATCGGTTGCTTACTTATTTTTGCTCAAACTTTTGTATTTAAATAACTTTATTTAATGAATTAAAATAAACCATCTATGCAAAGCAGTACTTACAGTAAAATATGTATATTTTTTTATTCGTCAACATCAATCAGGCAGGCTTAAAGGACAATCATGAGAGCTTGTGTTGCAGCTTCGTGACTATTTTGAAAAGGAAAGTCGTACTTGTAATTACTAGATGAGTATACGAGATGCGAAATATCGGATAAAAGGGCACGTCTAAAAAAAACTGCATCTAATTTATGCGTTTTTATCAATGGTTGCATGGATGTAGGAATGATGGTTACCTGTCAATAATTATGAAACTTTACATGAGTGCTTCTATCAAAATTTAATAAATGATTGGAAGGATATAATAATTAGAAGGAAAAAAAATTGTTTATAAATATAAAAATAAAAAATATTAAATAAAACACAATTTATTTTATTGACCCCTATCACACATAATAACTGCGTAATAAAGATAGCGATTAGACATCATATCATTGGTAAATTGAGCCAAAAGTGTGGCAAATAGAGTATGTAAAGCAATTTGGTCTAGCCAATGGCAAAAAGCACGGTTGGGGATATTTTGCAGCAAATCAGTGACTCGTAGTATTCCTAGTAATTAAACAACTCTCTGTGTTTAAATATTATTTTGATCCCTTGAACGAAAAGAGAAAAAAATCTAGTAGCATTTGCAACGGTCGGTCACGTAGACTCACTACGTGACCGTACACACGAATTCGTAGGCAAAGAGGAATTGAGGTTTGTGTTATAAATAAACACGTCAGTTGTCCAAAAAAACTATCGAGTCAGCCCACACACACTACGATCAGCAACGAGACAAGACAACGGTACATAGCGCAATGTTTAATCAAGTCATAAAAACATGTTTAAATTAAAGTGAGGTAATACATAATATACCGGGATAGCAGTCTTGCGGGAACAACCGGTTACTGGAATGTATTTATACCAGATGGGGCCAACTACTTCGTCCGAGCGGTTTTTTTAATTCCCGCGAAAACTCTTTGATTTTACGGGGTAGAAAGTAGCCTATGCCCGTCCCCGGGATACAACGTTACAAGCTATCCCTGTGAGAAATTTCTTCAAAATCAGTTCAACAGATGGGCCGTGATAAGGTTAGCAGCCCTGACAGACACACTTTTGCATTTATAGTATTGTATGGATATATAAGCTTGTCAATTCTGTATGTAGAACCAAATAATAAAAATCCATTATTATAATTCTTTGGGTGGCGACTGGCGTTATACAATAAAAGAACTGGCATGGAGCAGAGAAAAGTAAGAATTATATCAAGATCTGCTGAAAAAGCATCCATATCAAGCAACAGGTGGCCATCTCTATCAATATTGTGATGGCGCGATGATAGTCCCAAAAAAATCAACAGGGAAAAACTAGATTCAAATTAACAGGAACAGTCGCGTGCTAACGAAGAGGCCTGAGGTCTGCAGAGAAACCAGACTGCACAATGTGATGAAATATCTGATAATCATCTGGTAAATGAAATTGATCTATTAAGCGACTATTCTCACTCTCCATAAGCGTTTAACCGGAATTAAACTAGGGAATTATGGTAATGCGATATCCATTTTAAATAGGCTTGTAGTCAAAAAGCGGTCTTCACGCGCTCATGCATGTCAAGGATGAAAAAATGCCGCTAGTGCATTAACTAAATTATAATAATTTAAAAGTTAATCAGACGGAGTTTAGATTACAAACTTTGAATGTTTGAACGACAATATGCACGATGCCGATGGTGGGACGATAGCTGGAGGACTCACAAGACTGCTTAGTGATTGATAAAAATGTATAACTTCGTTGTAATCAGTCGATAAATCCGGTGTCAACGAACTCGTACTGTAGGTATTTAGCAGTCGCCGGTCGTATTTTATTAATGACGTGCTGTAAACTTATATCACGCCATGATCGCCCGAGGCACTATTATTTCATTGCAGGTGCAATATGTAGGTTAGGCTTCTGGGTCGATTTTTTTACCCGAGGTCGATTGTACCACGGCTCAGTAGAATGAATACAAAGTACAAATGTATCTACTATATTAAAACACTAAAACGCCTAACTTAAACTTTTCTATCCTTTACATTGTTAAAATTAAAGTCATCCGTATCTAAGGGAAATAAATAAGTATTAAGAACTTAGTACACTTCATTTAACAAACTTTAAAGTGACAGCTTCCAACTTCATAAAGTTGAATGAAAAAAAACTGAACTATATACCATCATAAGTAAGTACATATTATCGAATCAAGCGCATGTTCAACATATCACTAGGTAATAAGCTTTCAAGGCTTCCGAAGACAATTATTGGGAGTCCAACATCGCAATAGGCACGCTGACGTCACAGCCATTGACCCTCTTCCCGACCCATTAATACCACATCACTCGTAGATATTAATCAAATGCCAATGACAATAAAGGAATGAAAATAGATGTGACAAGAGTGTTTAGAATTTTTGTTTAAATTAATGATTTATTAGTATTATTGAGCCTTTAAAACTTTTTTTAGACGTTGCTAAGAGAGAGACTGAGACAATGTCACAAACGCTTTTACTAGCGACTTATCTGTCGTGCCTTCACAGGACATAAAATGTTCACGACATTGATCACATGATACATGAACTGAATTTAACTAAGAACGTTTATAAGTCTAGTCTATATACATCAGAAAATTGAGACTCTTAAGACTTAGCAATATTAAAACTCCAAAAGCTAATAAAAATAAATTATAAATGAATCATTCACAAGAAGGTAGACTACCAATGCTAAGAATGAAAACAAAGATGTAATGGATTGCGTGGAAGATTTCAAGAATAATTTCAGCGGTACACCGCTCTAGCCGCAAGCGGGACAATAACCGGAGTACGCCCACACTACCCATTCAGTTTGAAACGAAAACTGCAATGCTCTACTTGGAGTAGGTTGTAGGAAGAAGGGATCAACGACCGAGGGGGAGGGTGCTGTAGACTCAACTTCCATGAACCGACCGCTCCTTTCGTTCAATTTAGATGGCGGACAAGAATTTCGATTTCTTTACATAAAGAGCAAGTTCTACATTTTTTTTGAGACGGGCAACGCTGATAGCAAAAGTTTTTTGTGATATAAAAAGTTTGACACCAAACGACTTGTTCTTCCATTTTTTTTAGAGTGAAAATTTAATATTTGACAATGTTGTTATTAAAAGTTTAAGGATTATTTTTTATTTATTTTTATTTTTATAATTTTTGCACGAAAGATTGTCTTAAAACTAATAGAAAAAAGTGGACAAAGGTAACGCTTATCTCTAAAATGATTATTGTGGACGGAAAATTTTCTACCTTACCACTTACTTAAGTTTAATAAACCCCCTTATTTTCAACTAGAAAAACACCTATGAATTTCAACTTATTCTGGAGATTGTTTAAATCCAATCTATCACTTTCCTTATGATCGTTTTCCTTTAAAAGGAACAACGTCTTTATTATTTTTAGATCAGGAACCTTCGGAACTTTTTATTCAGAGTTACCATCTATATACAAATCACCTAAGCGTTGTTAAATGTATTATTTATCAGAGTATTGCAAAATCGCGCTATAGTAAGACTAAGTAGATCTGGCACTGAGAGGAATGGCTTGAAATTTATTCATTTGGGCAATGAATACTGATTGCCTGTTCGTACCTTTTGTGACCTGTACTGTCCTATTCTTCTATGTATATTTGAAATATATCTTTAGCCTAGTCACTAGAAATTTCGAGGAAATACTAATTCTAGTCTTTGTTTTTTTACTGAAGACTTAAATTCGAATGAATCGGAATATAAATAGGTAAGTAGACCGCATGTTTTATACTGCTCAGAGTTTCTTTTAAATCTATATGTATTAAAGAGGGTTTGTTCAATATGCTCAGTATTCATTTGAGTTAGAGCCTGGTTAGAGCCCTTACACCAGACAAAGCCTAATTAACAACCTACAGTGTTAAATTTACTTTCGTTAAAAACTTGCACTAGGCTAAAATTATAGAAGCTTGTGTTAGTAAATCTATACTAATATTATAAATGCGAAAGTTTGGATAGTTGGATGTATGGATGGAACCAACCAAGCGAATGACTGTACAAAATATACTTGTGCGATGAATTACTTTCCCCTTGGCACCTCTATCATAAATGAAAACGGGCAATGATGACTGGCAGCTATTTTTGATCGATAAACAGAAATTTATTCGCATAAAGTTTTTTAAACGCTAGACAGACTTGAGCATGACGACAGCCATCTCGGATGGAAAGCAATGATGGAAAGGTTAAAGGCACTGGAGGTTCACGTGGTAAGTTATAGGTTTTAAAGTTGGTTTAAATCGATTTCTGATAAAAACTCCAACCTCGTATCAACCCAGACGCGGTCGGGTTCTAATAATAGACGCCGAGCTAATAGCCTTTCGAATGCAATGTATAGTGTCACATATACAATTGCATTGACCCACATATGAGAAAATAAACGTGTGTAGGTAACTGCAGTCCACGATTTCGCTCAGGTGTTATCCAGTATGTTGTCACATGAGACAACACGGGCAATATTATATCCGGAAAAGTTTCTTATAAAAAAAAGTATAATTGGAATAGTGTATAAAAGGGTATTTTTGAAGGTTTATGTGGTGTGGTGAATATCGCGGGCTGCAAGTTCAAGATACACACTGTACCACATAGATTTGCCTTCTGTGGCGGATTATAGCGAATTAAGCTTCTAGTTTTTTCATTGTCATGGACTTCCGCAAAGTACCGCCTGCTTCTATCCAATATCTCGTATTGCTAGCATAAGTATGACTGCATTACTGACATGTAGATCTATTACCACATAGATTTGCCTTCTGTGGCGGATTATAGCGAATTAAGCTTCTAGTTTTTTCATTGTCATGGACTTCCGCAAAGTACCGCCTGCTTCTATCCAATATCTCGTATTGCTAGCATAAGTATGACTGCATTACTGACATGTAGATCTATTACCACATAGATTTGCCTTCTGTGGCGGATTATAGCGAATTAAGCTTCTAGTTTTTTCATTGTCATGGACTTCCGCAAAGTACCGCCTGCTTCTATCCAATCTCGTATTGCTAGCATAAGTATGACTGCATTACTGACCTGTAGATCTATTTATTATTCAATCCAATGATATCAAGTCAACCGTTAATGGTTTGCTCGGTTAATAATTTTGACGACCTCCCAGGCGCAGTGTTGAGCGCTGTTGTCTTTTAACGTGGGAGGTCCCAGGTTCGATTCCCGGCAGGGTCAATTTGGGAAATTAGAATTTTTTATAATTTTCTCTGGTGTAATAATTTAATATAAAAAAATCTTTTTAAACAACCGACTTCAAACTCCCGCGCCAACTTTACAACAACAAGCACACGCTATACAAAGTACTTATTTTATTGTTGATATTTTAAAAACCGCTCGACCGATTTCGATAAAATTTATATGGGACCACATGGGACATATTCACTTTCAAATAAAAAACGAATCATCCAAATCGGTCCACCCAGTCAAAAGTTCTGAGGTAACAAACATAAAAAAAAAAAAAAAACAGTTGAATTGAGAACCTCCTCCTTTTTTTGAAGTCGGTTGAAAAGAACTGTAATTCCGGATACAATCCTCTCGGTGTCGCTGAATCCGATCGGTGTTTATTTTCCTAAATAAAACAAAAACATAAAAACATAGGTGAGACAAGGATTAAATTACTAGTGAAATAATCTGACACAAGAGAGAGCCAATTCATCCAGAGAAACATAAACAGTATTCATCTTTTTTTAAAGTATCGATAAAAGTCATTTCTTTAGGAAAAGTAATTTCACGATACAGATATACGTAAGTACTGGTAAACCTCCGAAGGTCGCCTCGGTGCTCATTAGCATAATAATACAATCGTTATCATCTCGGGCGGTAAGCTATTTATTATGTTATCCGACCCCAAAAGCAGTTGTGATTTATATCTTTATTTATTACTTTCTATTTTCTAACGCATCTCATTCGGGGTATAACAGAACTTTAAGCTTCCTCGCAATCAAAAGTACTTTGTTATTTTATAAAAAACGTTTGTTTGTTGTGTAGTGTAAGAGTGGCTTACCTGTCCTATTATGATACCAAAAATTAGAATTGCTTCGTAACTGTTTTGATATTATAACATTTATTTTCCTACCTACTGGATAAGATGCGATAGGTTAACTTAGATAAATAGCTAGGAACATTACTGGTTGTTATCTTAAAAAGGAGTGCTTTGAATGAAGAACTATTATAAAATATTGATCATCATCACAATACCAGCCTAAGGGCATGAAAATAAGCCTTCTCTAGTCAGCTCCACACCCTATTCCTAGACTTTCTCCTGGCTCTTGATGATATATTACTGGGGTAGAACTTGGGAGGAGCATGATTTACTATTAAAATGGTTACTAGAAAGAGCACGCAAAATAAGTATGAGATTTAATACGGCTAAGTATAAAATGGGAGTAAGAGAAATAACATAATCTATTAGTGGGAATTTAGAACAACCTAGTATAAGTAATGTAGATTTTGCACGATATATTTAGCTGGAGCTACTAAAATTTTCTTCATTGTATATACTAATTTAAATACTTGAAAAGTGACAGGCATCTAACCCGAAGTTTCCTAGGGTCTTATGAACCTAAATCCAAGCGAACGACGCGCGACGTATCGAGAATCATATGGTATTCAATAGATTACAATACTGTCTGATACTGATTATTACAGTCTGCTAGTATCCTCCAGGCGGCCGACGTGCCCAGACGCGGCGCAAAGGAAGGTGGAAGGAATCCTACAGGGATTGGTTATTGTATCACTGGCTTATTGACGTTATTTAACTACGGGTCACTGTATAGCTACATCAGTTTATAAATTTTATTTAACGAAAAAACCGGGAATGCACATTTACTAACGAAAGTTTTCTATTTCAGAAGATTTTTTAAATATTTACGTTCATTTTTTAGGCAACCATGGAAATGCTCATTTGAGTTTACGGCTTTTAAAACCAAAAGGCCAATTCAAAGCTAAATGGTCGATGTAGGTATAATTTTTAACTTTGAACATACTGTTACGCTAACAAATCAAGTATATTCCATGGTTTGTTCATTGTATGCAACATATTTATTTCATATACGTGACAAGTGAATTACATTGACATAGTAGTTCACGGTCTAAACATAGCAAGGTTACCAACATTTTACTGAGCACTCAATGATAGCGACGCCCTCACGACTATATTCAATATCATGCACTATAATTTCTCTTGGATATTTTGATGACATCCTTAATGATCAAGTATTCTTCATGATGTAACCGTTATTAGCATATCTGCATGAGCTAAAAATCACTAAGTATATCATTACAATGCGGTGTTGCAGTATGGATTACGTTGAAAACCACAATATGACAGAATGTCGTGTTCTATTAATGTATACGTCTACCTCACTTAGGTTATAGGAACGTCATAATAGAAAATTTTCAAGTCTTAAAAATGAGAGAAAAACTGCTACGCAATTAAGGACGATAGGCAAATTAGCAGACTACTTCTTGAATTTGCATGGACAGCGAAATAAGCGCCAAAGAACTGATTCATGCCTCATTTCAACTTAAGCAACAAAAAAGAAATGTTTCAGGATTTCAAGTTGTAGTGAGAGGTCTCAGGTTAGTCAGTCAGACTATGGGTGGCTATGAAGACAGGGCAGCCATGCTCGGAGTATCCCAATTCAGTCCTGTCGAATAGTGACCTCATATCTTGGATAATATTATAGACCAACAAGCCGCCAAACACAAGTGGAATGGGTCAGTAGGACCACGGTAATACCGTGGTAGGACTTAGGAAAAAGCCATATATATAACTAGTTATAGCCTATAACTTTTCTCGACTCCATATCAGAAAAAGGAGTCGGATGTTCTGAGTTGCTAGGAAACAAGCTTGGTCCAACGATTGGACGTCTATCGGTTAAAATGACTGTGAAATATTATCCTCATTTAGATTATGCTTTAACTCACCAAAAGAATAAACTCTCATATTATGAAGCCGTACTTAGATAAGAAGACCTAAGGGTGCAAGTAAGAAGCAACCAACCGAATTTAAACCGAAATAAACTGTGCAGAGAATGAATTTATAATTCCACTAAGCCGACTGGTTTAAGACTGAGCGGGCAATTCCGTTTCAGTACCGACATCGGAAGTTTGTTAACTCTTTGGCAACTTTAAATTATTGTTAACTCGAGTGTTGGGAAAATTTATCTGAAAATAGCGTGCTTGTAAGGCGCAATCAAAAAACGATTATAAGTATTTAGGAACTGGAACAACCCATTTGCGATCTCAAAGATTTCAACTGGCGAGTCAAAAATAGACTCGGCTATTTCCTGTAAATGAGTGAATCTCAAAAAGAGCTTTAATTTTGACTATATCAAGTCGTTCCAAGGTAGGATCGCAAATCCATTTTGGACACTTCGAACTGGCGATTAGTAAATATTAAAAAAATGAAAAATAGAGGACACCTTAACGTCGATAAGTAGTGTTGTGTGATATTATCGCATTGAGTTTCTGGCTAACAAACGGGTGAGTAGCTACAGGATTAAAATAGAAATAACAATATTGTCCCTGGAACAGCTACGACAGCTTTGGTTGAACCGTCAATACCAATCATTAATCTCAGTCATTAATATAACATTCCGGTGTTGGGGAAAATGTACGCGAATTCCGAGAAATTTAACTATTAGAGAATTTTGTTTTCAGTTCGAGGACAGTAAGTATATTTTCGTATAGGTACATGGAAAACTTCGGAATAAATCTCGTTTTAGTTCGAAGACTTCCAAATGCCAAATTCATCACGATAATAATCGCTATCCCCAAACGTATTATCCCAAAATTTAAGTGATGAACGAAATCACGCTGCAATGTATAGGAAAGCCATTTTTACGTTTGAAAAGACCTCTAGGAAAAACAATGTCCGCGTTTTTCTGTTCGCCATATTCCAATAGTGTCGTCGACGTCCTAGTAAAAAACATAAAGTGTAACATCTTATAGCGTTTTTAAAACTCGGTTGCTTTCCTGCAACACGAGTACAAAAGTGAGTTTTATAGTCTTCAGGTGCGTCATACTTTGCTGTTGACATCAACTATAAACGGTAATCACAACACATCACGGCCGCGGCGCCCTACCTTTCAAGTCACTTTGATAACAAAAGGAAAATGTTCATTTTAACCATTGTTACCACTGAAATTACGACGATTTCGTAGATTTGGCCGAAAAAAGCTGGTCTAGTATTTTATTTACCTTCATTTCTCTACTTGTACAAGACTAGGCCTACGCCCCATACAAATCTGAACCGTCTCCTTTCAAACGTTACTTTTTCCATTAGCGAACTCCAGACCTGCGTGGAATAGTTTTACGTGTAAAAAGTTAAAAACCCATAATATTAACTTAGTACCCTGGTCTAACAAATTCAGTTTTAATGATTGAGACTATAGAAATCTGCGAACGAAGTATTCAAAGTGAAAATACCAGTCCAAATTCAAAAACATGTTATAGTATACCCGATCATAAATGCAAACTAGGTATAACCAAACTAGCCGACCTTGACAAGACATAATTCAGAGGAAGTAGTGAATTAATATAGTAGTGGAAAAAACTCATAATTAGCTTTAGCATTTACTATTTGGTTACTTCAGTATATTTCCTTTAGGTAAATCTTTATGCGATTTATTATTATGGCGTGGTTCATGTTTTAACTTTTGCTTTAAAGTATACCCTCGTGCAGTTGCAAGACAATTAGTTCTTTACGCTATGCGTTACTTTCTAGCTAGTCAATCAACAAGTTCTTAGTAAAGTCAATTTTACGCCTCAATTGTCTAAAATCTCTGTAGCAGATAACGCTGAAGCCTACCCACATAATAGAGGACGCTCCACTGGCATCCAAGAGAGACAGATCAAATGTATGAGAGGGAACTGCGCAAAATCTTAAATTGCCTAACCCACACAGAGTAATAACAATAATGTACGTGTTATGTAAGATGAAGTGAGGATACGCGTAAGGATTCGCGAGTAAATGGCATGTTATCTAGGACGGAAGAATCTAATTAAAACCTGTCAAAAAAGATTCAGACTAAGATACACAGTACACACGTTTAGTTATTACAACTATATCATAATATATTTTATCAACTTTTAATCGAGATATGCTATTTAATTTTCCTTCTCTCTCATGAGAGTGGAGGCCTGTGCCCAGCAGTGGGACGTTAATGGGCTGTAGTGGGGGCTATTTAATTTTATTGTTCAATTATATCGGCTTCATTATCATTATCACAACCAATTGTTGGTCCACTACTGAGCACGAGTTTGCACTCAGAATTAGAAGGGCTTAGTCACCACGCGCGATGTCCATGTGAGGTTTAAAAGACTATACACTTTTAAGAACATTATGGAGAACTTAGGCATGAAGGGTTTCCTCATGATGCTGTCCTTCAGTATTAAATACTTAAAACGCTTAAGCGGCATTTTTTGGTGCTTGTGCTAGGTAACCAATAACCATGTTGACGTGACTTGGCAGCGAGGGTAATGCAATGCGATATAAGTAATTAAAATTATGCTAGTATGCATGATAGCAATCATGATGTTATGTAAGGAGATATTTGATTTCCTACTCCGCATAATGAATTTTATAAGATAGGGCCTAGTAACTATGTCAGTCCGAGATAACCCGTGGCTGCTGCAACTAATGTCATTATCATTATGCATTAGATGTTATCTGCAGTCAACAAAACAAAAGATAAGATAAATTTTCCTCCAGCTGAATCGTAAATAAGTAGACTTCGATAAGGCGTTTATCGTCTAACGTTTACGATATTGGCAATATCACAAAAATAATATTATAATATGGTTTAAATACTTATTTATTTTTCTAGCACTAATTATTAAACGATGAAATGTATCAAACATCTACCAAAACATGAGTGTAAAAGCGAAACAGTACTCATTGACTTATCACGTAATGTCAGGACTATAAAAAGCCTGTACGATTTTTATAACCAACTAGGTAAGGTATCTTGTAGGGAAAAACTTATGTATAAGGGGGTAAAACAGGGGTTGTGGACTTGTGAGTCCTAAGTTTTTGAACAGTGGGAAATTTTCTCAGTGGCATGCGTGGACTTATTAGCCGACGGCCTTTGGGAAATGTCACCAAGATCCTAAGATACATGATTTAATGGTGAAAAAGGCTGATTATATAATTTGAAACCACAAATAAGGATATACATTGAATGCGCAGTGGGTATTTTGTGTAGTAACATTATTACTATTGACTTCTCTGACAAACAAGAAAATATTGAGGCATCCATAACTACAAAAGATAATGACAGAAATCTGTCTAATGTTATACTATTATTAAGAATAAAAAAAACAATATGATTCCAAAATTAACCTAGGCAAAGCTTTTTGAAAACTCACTAGGCATGACTTGATGGTCAGGCAACGTTAAAAGTGGCTAACCGTGGCTAGATGACGATGAAAAAGAACTTGCAGTAACGCACTCCTGTCACTTCCACTATGAATGCCTTTTAACAGTAGGAACTAAGGTTTACTTACTGCTACTACTATAAATTTCTTACTACCACTACGTACTACTCTTTAGGATTCTTAGCAACCACGATGTGTACCTAGTTATTTATGCAATTGTCATACCGTCTTCCTTCAAATAAATAAACAAACAAGAAGGAAGTGCTGGCATCCACATGGCCCGTTACTCGTGTCTATTTGTTGCTGCCAAGTATTGTCTTTTAGTTTAGTTACTTACATAAGCTTTATAATATTAGATACAATCGGCTTATATTAATCTGTGTACCCTCAGGTACCTATCTATAGGAATCCCACGTTATGAATGCGAAAAGTGCGTGATTGTTTGTCCTTCAGCCTACTGCGACAGAGCAATGGATCGACTTGATTTTATGCACGGATTTAAAGACAAAAGGCAAAGCCTTCTTTTTACCTCAATGAATGAAAAAGATCTCCCGTAAGTTTAATAAAAAATATATCCAAAAAACCTACTTCCAAAGCCACTGTGCGAGCCTGATGCGTCAACTTTGCTTATCCTTGTTATACCCGCCCGACTTCAACATAGTGTGTAGACATCAAAATTATTTTTTACTTTACAGTGGCTTTGGAAGTCGGTTTTTGGAAAGAATTTTTATTTTTAACTTTGTGGCATCAGGGTTGAGGATTTGGAATTGGAAAAAAGAAAAAAAAAATACGCGCCGAATATCTCCTCCTTTTTGGAAGTCAGTTAAAAAGCTATATAAAATATATCCAAAAAACCTACTTCCAAAGCCACTGTGCTTCGGGCGAGCCTGATGCGTCAACTTTGCTTATCCTTGTTATACCCGCCCGACTTCAACATAGTGTGTAGACATCAAAATTATTTTTTACTTTACAGTGGCTTTGGAAGTCGGTTTTTGGAAAGAATTTTTATTTTTAACTTTGTGGCATCAGGGTTGAGGATTTGGAATTGGAAAAAAGAAAAAAAAAAAATACGCGCCGAATATCTCCTTCTTTTTGGAAGTCAGTTAAAAAGCTATATCTACACGGACGAAATCGTGGGCGTCGTTTAGTTTTATCATATTTAACAAACACTTTACTTTTATGGACTGGAAATAATATTTTTTCTACCAACTTTTAGTAACAATAAGGGCATCTGTCACTTTTCCTTAAGCTATTTTGCCAAGTATTTCCTTATTCGCCTTCTGTGCGTATTCCGCATGGCGTAAGCACGTTCATTCCGAATACAAAAAGCATAGAATTAGAGGAATTTTTCCTTAACTATTTCACATATTGTACTTCTATCGTTCTTTTTTACTAGATTTTCCTGCGACTTTATCGGCGTGGTTTTAAGTTTTCTAAGATCATGTGTAGTTTGAATTTCACAAAACCTTTTCTGTAGTTTCTACGTTTTTAAGAGATAAGTTACATGCTAGATCTAAATTTTCTAAACTCAGCTATTTAAGCTGTACATTCATATGTACGTCAGTCAGTTAGTCATTTTATACATAACATACAATTAGAACTTTTACACTCTTGAGACGACATGAAGAGTAGCGAATAGCGAGAAAGCTTCACAACACAAAACTTTTGCAAAGATAAAAATTTTATTACACTGACATTAATGTTTTTTATAGCGTTCGCTGCTTAGCCACAAACTGTTTATACTACATTGAAATGGTCTATTAAAGATTAATTTAGAGAGAATTAATCTAATCAGACTTATTCATTACAAGAATAATTTTCTATAGGTATCTCTAGAATGTATATATTATGGTAATGAAAGAGTCTCCTTCAGCTCTGTTTGACATCGATGATCGATCATAAGTGCTGTATACTGGTAAATTTAGGTCAGTTGTCACGATACACATCGTACCATTACCTGATGATTATTAAGAGATGATTAGGTATACATATTCTATATTTTTAACTCATAACAGTCAATATATTAAAAACACATTTTAAATGATAAAATACGAAGGAACATGTACCTAAGTACTTGACAATAAAGTTTTGGGTACAAAATGTACATTTTGCACAATGGTACCAACTACCATTGTATGTATTGTTGTAAGTAACACGACTACCATGAAAATGTTAGCAGCTCAAGATAATAAGGTATGGAACTCGTTAATTTCAATTCGGCTTATCTCTCAGCATACACATTCGCATCTATTTTTACTTTCAACATATTCAACCCACGTTTAAATACGCTTTTACATAAATATATAAATTGAAGATATGGCATATCGTCATAAACAACGTTTTCAAGGAGTTTAAATAAATGAGGTTTACGACTTTGACGCCAAATCTTTTCGCAGAATTTGTTTTGGCGAACACAGTTAAAAGGGTTTTATTTATAACAAAGATATTTATATATAACTAAGGTACTGTTAAATTTTAAACAATAAGCTACAAAATAAAAAATATTTCAAAAACTCAAGCTAAACAGGCAGTATGAGGCCGTGCGGTTGCATAGCTACTCACACATTCTACATATGAGCCTTCTGACTTTGCAAGTGTATATTTAACGACGAATCATAAGCTCTGCGACAGCATTTCGTCATACAAAACACGAGAAAAGCTTTTTATTACGACAATGAAAGGTAGGCTCTACAAAAATATCTTTGTGCTTTCGACATCAGGGAGTTAAAAGCGTGACAAATAAATGATGTCGTAAAATTATCATGAAATGTCAACTTCAGAAAGAAGCCCGAAATATGTTATGTGGTTAAAAGGTAAAAATAGTCCT
Source organism: Erebia epiphron (assembly GCA_963932025.1). Classification (NCBI taxonomy): domain Eukaryota; kingdom Metazoa; phylum Arthropoda; class Insecta; order Lepidoptera; family Nymphalidae; genus Erebia; species Erebia epiphron. The sequence goes on from OZ009946.1 coordinate 7,817,319, forward strand.
AAAAATAAATTATACTTATTAGTAAACCTACCTAGGCAGTTCGGTACATATGTACTCGAATGTTTAAGAATAGATGTAAAATATAACCATTAGCTCAAAATAAACTTTGGTAACTTGATTTTACAAAAGGCAAAAGAACGAAGGCCATTGTTTGATATTCAATCCTCAAGGAGGTGGTAGCTGTTCATTTGACCCTTAAATTCCAATTTCTGAATATTCGAAGGAAAATTTGCAAACCTTTAAATATCTTAGTAGTCGTAAGAGGATATATAGTATTACAGATACGGCTAAATTTATTTTTATACTACAAAAGCTATTCATTTTACTACAAAAATTCATTAATTATTTTATTATTCAGAACTTTAACTTAATTAAACACATGTACTTGAGTTATGCAACATAACTTAGGCCATTACGCTTGCTCGAGAGCTAAATAACAAGTACTTCTTATAGTACTCGAAAAAAAAGATTGAGTCAGCCAGAGGTTGTCGCAGAAAATTAAAGTAATAAAAGTATACAAAAAGGCTCAGTGGCGGCCTCGAATCACTTCCAATGACCAACCGTAGGGCAAATTGTTACATAAGAAGCCGCAGTGTGAGATCAAAAGGATTACACCACCTCGCTTTATTGCCGCAGGGGTCTAAGACTTTTACGAGATCACGAGTTGAACTGATAAGGATATCGATTTAAAATTGTTTTGGTATGAAATCTTATCTTTGTGTAATTGGGTTCAAAATAATAAGTAACATTGAATTTTACGGCATTTTTTACCGCCAAAAATAGCTTATCGCAGACATAATTATGAGGCGTTAGTTCTCTTTTACTTATAATTTAAAAATTGTGCGACAGTCTCGCTCACGATTAATACTTTTCTTAATTAAAAGAGTCGACTTTGCGTCTACAGTTTTTATGACTCCATCTCTTTTTTTAATGTCATAATTTACAATCTACTACCCGATTGGCACTTATTTAATAAAGTTGATTAAAGAACTACAAACGAAGTTGCGGAGTGCCTCAGCGTATCAAGATCAAATGCCCAATGACAGTGAACTTATAAATGTTTGTAGTTTACAACGTTAGGAGAACTACAAACGGTAGACCATGCTACATCATATAAATTATATATAAGTAGATTATTTATCAATCAAGTAATAAATGAAAAATTACTCACCATTTTACTAATCCTATTTTTTTTTTCAACGGATTGTTCAATTAAAAAATCTGTTGTAACAGGACCTGATATGCACACAAATTATAATAGATTCCACCTTAGTCTAATCCTACCTGATGACGTAGTTGACGCATATGACGCTAATCGGTTTTTGCTGCTTGTCGGTGATGACGGTAGCCTGAGTTTGGACCCAGGCGTAGCCCCCGGTCTTGGCGAGGAAGCGGTACTGTCCAGTCTCGCATTGTCCTTTTGAGAATACTGTAAAAGAAAATACCTTGTTTATAATTCTAAACAAAATACTAGTTCATTTCTAATCATAAAGTTATAATTATTAACCTGTCAAAGAAAATAAAAAGAAATTATTTTCATGATATCGCTGACGGTATCAGTGTCAAGTTTCTTATGATGGAAAACTTGAGAGAAAATGTAAGGTCTAGATAACATCAGTTTCAGTGAACGCAAGGAAAGGAGAAAATTGAAATGAAAATATGACCGAATGTGGGACAAAATGTCCTACATTCAATTATTTTGCAACTAAATGAAGTAAGAATCAGATAACTTGTCGTCAAAAATTAAACTCAAGGATACCATCTAAAACAGCCAACCCTTGTTAAGACAAAGACTGGCTGTTTTTCACAGACATTAACAATCCTATAAACCCATAGTCCAGCCCAAAGAAACCGAGACCTTTCGTTAGGTTACACTTAGTACTAATAAACTAGCTGATGCCCGCGACTTCGTCCGCGTGGTTTAAGTTTTTTTCCGGGATAAAAAGTATAAGGTCCTCAACTATACCCATGCCAAAAATCACGTCGATCCGGTGCTCCGTTGCAGCGAGATTGAAGGACAACAAACAAACACACTTTCGCATTTATAATATTAGTATGATGGCATGGCGTGACCAAGTTTTCTAAATATAGTGGTTAAATATTATATTACATTGGCGAGTTTGCATTGGTTTTTATATTTCTGGCTTCTCGAACACTTACATTAAGCCAGTAAGCAGCTTTAACGAGTCGTAAAATATTCTGTAATGGCGCAAGTATTTTTCTAAAGAGCTTTTATTCAAAGTATGTTGCTTAATGCTTTCCCTAGATTAACAATATATCTCAAAGCGTATATTTTTTATGAAAATACCATAGTCTCAAAGTATGACCGTATAAACAAAGTGTTAATTACTTGCGAACTCTTGATTAAGTTTTAGAATTTCTTAAGTTTTTCAGTTGTTTAGGTGACTTAAAGGGGTTTCGTCTCGACCTTAAATAATTATAACTCATCAACGTAGTAAAAGAAGAAAATTTCGCGTGACTCAGTTCTAGAAGTAGTTCTGAGTACAATATAAAGGCAATCAAATTAGGTTAAGTGGCCATCGGTTTCCTTCATTCAAAGTGCAATGGCGTCTTTATTGAAGGCTTTCTCGAATTATGTTAAGCTATCAGTAGGAAAAGCACTAACCTAGAAAATAAAATCCAACAATTTCGAGAAAGAGTACGAGAGTTATAGTCCTGATTATTGGACCAATACATAATAAATATCAAGAAGGTTAGTTAACTAAATATTGTCCACACGAAAGAAAGGTTGAGGTTTTTATGTAGGTATGTAATTTTGTTTTTGATTTGTTAAAATTCATATTATATTACTTATTGAACCGATTGTAGAATTCTGAAACCTTCTGAGAATTCTTCTTCTGAAGAAAGCAAATCTGAAATAATTGTGATTCCACACAATTAGTTTATTATGTTACTATTGGCGAAAAGCCATCTCTCTCAATGCAGTTCACTTCATCGCTAGTATTAAGTTTTGAAAGATTCTGTTCTTATCAACGCAGATAGAACGATTATATAAAGTGGCCCATTATCTCGATTAAAAATAAAAGAGAAAATACAAAACAGAATAATAATTTATTCACTTGTTTGTGATGTTACTAACCAGTGCGTTGGCATAGGACCAAACAATTTAAGGTTAACATTGGTGCTTCAATGCGATTATTCAGGGAGGTATGAGATTTCCCTTTCTTTCTTGTAAGCTTTTTGGAAGTAATTTGGCTGTACATTATGTGCAAAAATTGAGTGTGTGCTTGGCCCCTTTACGAACTGCAGTTCTTGCATTTTTGCTGGTATACTGTACAAGTGCTTAGTACTGCAATAATATGTACATTATATCTGCGATGTATGCTAATGAACATAGTATTTACTATAATACAGCTAATATCTAATTTAAGTTTATCTCTACAAATTTTTGTGTGTGCATTTTTAAGTTTTGTAGTTAGCATAAAAAATAATCAAGATTTTTTTGAGGATGTTGTTGAATAGCGAAATATGCGAAAATAAATTCAATTTCAAGTGTTATCTTATTCGCAGGTGGATTTTATCTAACATGAAAGATGTATTGCGACGAATGCAAAAACAAAAACATTTAACTATAATATCATTATCTTTCTTATAATATTAAGAATTTAGTAGGCGATTAGAAGACGTACATACCTACTTACGCCTAGAATTTGATCTGATTAAATCTGACCACATGGAATATAGTGGTCAGATTTAATCTTTATAAAAACTACAACATGTAATCGGTTATATATTGATGCGTAACGATAATATATCCCTCACAAGTAACTTTTAGATAAAAATCAAGTGTTTTATATCTGTCACTTCAAAGGGAGTAATTTGAATAATAACAATTTATCTTGTATTTATACATCTGAACTGTGATCGAATTATAACAGGCTGCTTTTATGCTTTTATGCTTTTATTTTAACTGCCTCGTTGGTCTAGTGGTTAGCATGTTTGACTGCGGCCGACGAGGTCCCCGGGTTCGATTCCCGGGTCGGGCCATAGTTAAGTGTTGGGTTTTTCTGACCAGAAAATTCTCAGTACTAGCCCGGAGTTAGGAAGTTGGCGGTGTTTCACCCCCGTGCCTCGGAGAGCACGTTAAGCCGTCGGTCCCGGTTATTATTACTAACATGATAATAGTCGTTAAAGCCCGCCAACCCGCATTGGAGCAGCGTGGTGGGTCTAAGCTCTAATTCCCACTCTCCTATGAGAGTGGAGGCCCGTGCCCAGCAGTGGGACGTTAATGGGCTGTAGTGGTGGTGGTGGTGGTGGCTTTTATGGAATTGTTTCAGCAACTACATCTGAACTAATAGTGAAGATACTCCTAGCCAAAAGGTAATTGCGATTCATCACATTGTAGTTATTAAACCGCAATGTTTGATCTACAGGTCAGGAATACAGTCATACCTACTTATGCTAGCAATACGAGATATTGGATAGAAAAATGGCGTTACTTTGCGGAAGTACATGAAAATGTTTTCATTAAATGGCTATAATCCGCCACAGAAGGCAAATCTATGTGGTACAGTGCGTATCTTGAACTTGCAGCCCGCGACATTCACCACACCACATAAACCCTCAAAAATACGCTCAACGTACGTTTCACTCCGATACCGGAGCAGATATCTTCAGGAGATGTTGACTTTACAATGCATGATTGTAAAGCAATCTCGACTTTACAATCAGCGATTTTTTCATTAGCAATACGAGATTTATTCTGGTTAAACGTTGCTTAAAAGTGATGAAGTGACTTATCACTCAATTATTATTCACAGAAATACTGTTCATAATAATTTAATAACTGAGCGAATTTGTCAATAAAGCTTTATTGAATAGCATCGTTGAAGACCTACAAATTGTAAATCCCGCCAATTATTACATGAGCAAATGAAGCGTTTAGTTGTGCGTTATAAATGTTTATCAAAAGGCAAGGCCTGTGTCATCGTAAGAGTCGTAACACTAACACAAAATTGGGTCAGTCACTGAAATACTGTGCGAAATGGCTTCTTGGAGTTTATTGACACTGCGAAAATAACTCTGGATTTCTTCTAAGAAGGATGCACTATTATAGTGAAAAAAAATGATAAATTATGGTACTACTAATACCTATACCTACTATGGTGGTATGGTAATTAAGTTATCTCTATGTTATGAGTGGCAATAAATAATTTATCTATCTATCTATATATCTATCTATCTATCTATCTATCTATCTATCTATCTACTACGAGACGGATAGGAAATCAAGTTTTGAGGTTTTATACTGAATAATATTGAATATATACTTTACTAGCTGATGCCCGCGACTTCGTACGCGTGGATCGAGATTTTTTGGTTCCCGCGGGATCTCTTTAATTTTCCGAGATTAAAAGTATATTCTATGTGCTATTCCAGACTATAATCTATCTCTGTTACAAATTTCAGCCAGATCCGTTAAGCTGTTGGGGCGTGATTGAGTAACAAACATCCATACATCTATCCATCCATCCAAACTTTCGCATTTATAAAATTAGTAAGATACTGGCATTACGATCTCGATAGTTACTTTTCTTATCTATACTTATATTAGATATATTAATGCGAAAGTTTGGATGGAAGGATAGATGGATGCCAGTTACTCAATCTCGCCAAAACGGCTGAACGGATCTGGATAAAATTTTGCACAGAGATAGATTATAGTCTGGAATAGCACATCCACGCGGACGAAGTCGCGGGCATCAGCTAGTATACTAATAAAAACATGTCAGTATGGCGTGTTGGGTATTATTGAGTCAAGCTGATAAATGACGTAAGTAGGTACTTACATGAAATTGTTGGCCGCAAAAGTGTTATGGCACGTTTTGGCGCCATTGTTTTAATAAACATTACGTAAGATTTTAGTGATATTTAAAATAGAAAAACGACAGTTTGCTACTGGTTTGGATTTATTTGAAATTAATAGAAAAGTAATAAATTTGATCATCTTGGTAACCGTTTCGATATCAATTTTTTTTGTTAATATTATCGATAATATGCAGGGCCTTTAATTAATTGCTACTAACTAAATTAAAAATAGGAGCGAACTCATTTGTATAAAATTTTCAGAGAGTCAATAAAAATAGAAGCAATCAGTATCAAGTATAATATAGGACTGTGGCGGCACACCTTAGAGCAGACCATAAAATTGTTGATAACATATAATTATCATATTCGATATCAAGCTAATAAAATTGGAGCCAAGTTTGGCATTGAACCGCTACAGTTAAATCGGGAGTGAAAATCTTTTCGTAATGGGGGTCTACGTTATAAAGAAAATCGACTTACAGAATCTCAAGTTTCTAAACCCTTTGGTTTGAGTTATACATTGACAGGAATATTTTAAACATTCCGTGTTGTCGTTTATGTTACTGCTACTGTGACAAGTTAGCTTAATTTCGAAGTTATGTAAAACAAATAAATTTTGCCATAGGCGCCTTTAGAATAGGTTATTTCTCAGGCCGATACAGGCAACAAAACTATAAACGTTCCATCCAATTGTTTGGAACTGCTACTCACCAGTTTATGTGCTGAACGTAGATTTCACCGAACAAAGGAAAAGGACAGATAGAACTCAAAACAATATTGCCCTTATCTATACGATTTTGTTACGCTTCGGAAATGGAAAATAAAATATTCGTACAGAAGGCGAAAGAGCGAATAAAATTTAATGGCCGATTTTCTTCAATAAAGTTGAGCCAATTAAGGGTGATAGATACTAATTGTGGACTACATTTAGGCAGTAAAGGTCTATTTGTTTACGTTTTTAGGGTTCCGTAGCCAAATTTGGCAAAAACGGAACCCTTATAGATTCGTCATGTCTGTCCGTCTGTCTGTCTGTCTGTCTGTCCGTCCGTATGTCACAGCCACTTTTTTCCGAAACTATAAGAACTATACTTTTGAAACTTGGTAAGTAGATGTATTCTGTGAACCGCATTAAGATTTTCTTACAAAAATAGAAAAAAAAAACAAAAAATTTTGGGGTTCCCCATACTTAGAACTGAAACTCAAAAATTTTTTTTTCATCTAACCCATAGGTGTGGGGTATCTATGGATAGGTCTTCAAAAATGATATTGAGGTTTGTAATATCATTTTTTCTAAACTGAATAGTTTGCGCGAGAAACACTTCCAAAGTGGTAAAATGTGTGTGTGCCCCCCCCCCCCCCCTCCCCTTCTGTAAGTTCTAAAATAAGAGGATGATAAAACTAAAAAAAATATATGATGTACATTACCATGCAAACTTCCACCGAAAATTGGTTTGAACGAGATCTAGTAAGTAATTTTTTTTAATACGTCATAAATCGTAAACCGCAATTTACGCATGAATTTTTAGTTACATCATATAATAAAAATATTTTTAATAATTTAAAACTTACTACAGGTTTGTACGGAACCCTCGGTGCGCGAGTTCGACTCGCACTTGGCCGTTTTTTTTTCTTAGCTACGTCCGTTTCCTTTCTTGATAGATTTCGGCGGAATAGCCGATATTCCTATTCCTAGCTGACTACCGTGTCTAATTAATTGGACAAATTATATACTTTATATCTACGTAAAAATTTACGTATTTTGGCTTAATTAAAATAGAAAGGGGTCACGACCCTCAGTAATGAGGAATACGACGCAAAGAGAAAGATACTGAAGTCGAGAGTCTACGCCCTAGAGCGGCTGGCTGGCACTGGCTGGAGCCGAGTGCTATAAATCCCCGGGTAACAATTGCTATATAGTGCTCGTAAAACTCACCGCTTGTTATCTCGGCTGGGACAGCTATATTGTCAACATGGAAACTGCTTCCGCAATTTAACACTATTCGATTAGATAATAATCGTATCGGACGCTAATACTGCCAAGCTTAAAACTGTTTTTAGGTAAGTAAGTAAAGGTTTTTACTTGTTACAGTTATTGATTGAACTCTTGATAGGTACGCGATTGTTTTCTGTTTTGTTATGGTATTAATAATGCAAGCACACCATATTATTAGAACAATTTGTGCTAGCAATCATAATAAGGTCTCACTTGGGACTTGCTGCCAGTACCTACAGTACGGCCGTCCAAGATGTTTACGAATCGAGTTTGACTGCCAGTATTTTACATTCAGCAGGGGTAGGTTCGTTTTAGTTCGTGAGCATACTTATGATGGACAGCGGCAACTCTTCCTAGAGGCAGACGTTTTTCTACTATATTTACTAATGGATTACAGCCTACACGCCCGAATTATTTTTTGAAGAACTAATCGAAATACATAGTTGTTCGGACCAAATTCATATCTGATAATATGTCTCCATCGAATTTTCCGCAACGATATCGCATCGAGTTCTGTAACAATCAACTAATCGTATATCGGATCTGATAACATAAAAACGCCCTTACGCATACCACCATATTAACAGCAATATATTACAAGGGATCGTTATATCTTATGACAACAATGACAAATCCCAAAAGAAAATCCAAGAAATCTAATTCCACAAAAATGTAATGGATTTTTTTACCGTTTTTATGCAAACATGTGAACATCCTTTATGAATTAATGCTTTAGAGTACATCCTGCAATAAAGGAACCCAATATATTATCTTGCATTATACTTAGGTATTTAAAAAAAAACTAAGGCTTTGGTTCCTAGAATCGAAATACCATTACAGAGCGGCCGACGTATATCGTCGCAAGACTTTTCGTTTACAAGTGTGTTTTGTCGCACGCATAAACGTTTGTTTTTTTTTAATATTGTACACAAGTGTGTGCGCATTCACAGGTGCACTCTCTGTTCCTTTACTCGCTTAGGCCGATAGAACGGAAAATCCGGCTCAGTGCTCTCCGAGGCACGGGGGTGAAACACCGTTAACTTCCTAACTCTGGGCTAGGGCTGAGAATCTTTAGTCAGAAAAACCCAACACTTCTTACGGCACGACCCGGGACTCGATCCCGGGACCTCGTCGGCCGCAGTCGAACACGCTAACCACTTACCAATGAGGCAGTCAAAATAATAAACAAGCCATCTAGGTATGTAGTTTCAGTATGTTTAAGGCAGTGTTCCGATGCTATACAAGGCTAACTGCGAAGCCACCTCTATTTAGGAAACTAAAGCTTTAAAAGGATGTAGAGAAACTTTGGTTAGTATTCTTAAACAACAATGCCACCACCACCATATAATAAGTAAGTATTCGCAACAAGGCGTCATAATCCGAGTCTACTCAGGTTTATTACTCAGGGTCTCGGAAAATCACCCATGTTAAAAGTCTGCCGCATGAATTTCAATAACATCTTAATGCTATTCTTGAGAGTCGTGATTTTCACGATGGGATGAGAGACGCCCTCAATAATCCTCGAGCTAAAAATATTTTATACACAACCTCTAACGCCACGAAACATAATGCTTTCTTACTCAGTTTTACTTTCAATTTACTATTTGATAGGTACGTTCTAGTTTTAGATATTGCTCTGGTGGATGATTATACGGAATACCCACGAAAATAATTAGTGTCCAAGTGTAATATAATAATAATTAAGTAGGTATAGATAATTATAATTTTAGTATCCTGCTCCAAACTAAATCTAAGTACGAGTATATAATGAGGAAAAACAATGTTCAATATTCCTATTAGATATATTCTTTAAAACAAGTACTTAAACTGTAAGTATTTTATGTATTATTTTATTTTAAAGTGCTTTAAGTTAAGTCATTATGCAGTCTAAAAAGGATGGTAACTATCCGATTCTATACGGCATCGCATCGGACCGCTGATTCGCTAATCGCTAAGTAGGTAGGTACTCGTAATATAATACACAGTTATTTATGAACGAGACGATATTTTTTTTAAATAATGTTTTATCGTCCGCCATATTAAATTTAGTCTTCGTAGACGTTATTTTATTTTTCGTATTATTCCCAGCAAACCCTTTTAATGGATACCGGCGTATCAGGGGGGTGCATAAAAAAATTTGCCAACTTTGGGAGTCCGCCATATTGGATTAAGAATGACGTCACCTTAGCTAACTAGGTATGCATGGAGGCAAATTATGTTGTGCACGATCTCTAAGCTAAACTAAAATGACAGCATTAAATACTTTCTTAATACTCCCTGCGGAAAGTATAAGTAAGTAAAGGTAAAAAATAATAATTTGTTCTAGATATTCAAACGGGGAAAAACGGTTGTTGTTAAATCGAGACCCATACGAAATTTCACTTGCTTAGCCAATTACATTAGTGAAAAAGTTTTTGTACCATCTTTTAACGAACACAACATACCTACAAACAAAACGTTGTAAATTAGAATGTGCTCGGAAACTATACTGTGATTTGGATTGTTCTACCATTGCCGAAAATACTTCGTATCGAAACCTTTTATCCTTTTCGACCTTTTGCGAGATAATTTGCAAGCCAAACCTCTTTGACTTTTTACCCGACTACTAGCCCTACAATAGAGTCGAGCGGCATTTTTTCATAGATACCCGCATAAATCAATTTGCCACAATATAATATGAGATGTCGTTGGCTTTTCCTAGCGATCCGATAGCATATCATTGTGGATATATTATGACAAAAATCTTGTGATTGCATCATCATCTTAGTGTTCTTCGAAATGAAGTAGTTCTTCAAATTAAAGTTTGGCATTGTGTGAAAAATTATACTAATATTATAAATGTGAAAGATTGTTTGTTGGTTTATTGGTTTGTCCTTCAATGACGCCGCAACGGAGCAACGGATCGATGTGATTTTTGGCATGGGTTGAGGACCTGGAGGACATAGGCTACATTTTATCCCAGAGACCAACAAACAAACACACTTTCGCATTTATAATATTACTAGCTGATGCCCGCGACTTCGTCCGCGTGGTTTAAGTTTTTTGTTATTCCCGCGGGAACTCCTTAATTTTCCGGGATAAAAAGTAGTCTATGTCACTCTCCAGGTCCTCAACTATACCCATGCCAAAAATCACGTCAATCCGTTGCTCCGTTGCGGCGTGATTGAAGGACAAACCAACAAACCAACAAACAAAGTGACTTTCGCATTTATAATATTAAAGTATAGTATGATGAAGTATGAAACGATCGTATCTATTAATAGGAAGTGTACCTACTCAGGGCATATTTTAGGTTTAGAACTGTCTTGTATATGCATGGATATAGCAAAAAAACAGATGATTTAGGTGGTTTTAATAATTACCGCATTAAAGCGTATAAACATAGACAGTGTAACTCTATAACAAACAAATAAAAATACAAGCTAAGTAACAATGTGATGTGCATATTCACAGTTTGTACTGGAGTTTTTAGGGCACCCAAAATTCAATGTCGCCTCGTCCATACGAGGTGGTATCCCCAGAACGGTTCAGATTAATTTGAATAAACCCTGTTGGGATAGGAATGCGGATAATGCGAGCTCCATACGGGCGGGCACGTTTTATATTATCCAGCACTTCTAACACCCATTTAAAAAAATACCAATACCAGAAAAACTGTGAGAGTGAACTGTCCCTTTTTTGCGTGTTATACGAGGTGGTATCCCCAGAACGGTTCAGATTAATTTGAATAAACCCTGTTGGGATAGGAATGTGGATAATGCGAGCTCCATACGGGCGGGCACGTTTTATATTATCCAGCACTTCTAACACCCATTTAAAAAAATACCAATACCAGAAAAACTGTGAGAGTGAACTGTCCCTTTTTTGCGTGTTATACGAGGTGGTATCCCCAGAACGGTTCAGATTAATTTGAATAAACCCTGTTGGGATAGGAATGTGGATAATGCGAGCTCCATACGGGCGGGCACGTTTTATATTATCCAGCACTTCTAACACCCATTTCAAATAATACCAATACCAGAAAAACTGTGAGAGTGAACTGTCCCTTTTTTGGGTGTTAACTGTTATGTACATGACGAGGGTGTAGAAGACCACATTAACTTTTAAGGATCTAACTCTTACTATACCTACTTAACTAGTATGCAAAACGCTTTTATAATAATTTTAAAGATCCGTCAGTTAGACAAATTGAGTCTGCCACGAGTCTGAGTTCCGAAAAGCAGCCGCAAAAAGGTGGATTATTAGTCATCATCATGATAGGGTATCACCAAAGTGCATGTCACTTTTATCCAATTTAATATCCATACTTAATATTATAAATGCGAAAGTGTGTCTGTCTGTCTGTCTGCTACGCTTTCACGGCCCATCTGTTCAACCGATTTTGATGAAATTTGGTATAGGGATAGGTTCTATCCCGGGGAAGGACATAGGCTACTTTTTATCCCGGAAAATTTAAAGGTTCCCGCGGGAATCGAAAAAACTTGGTCCACGCGGATGAAGTCGCGGGAATCATCTAGTAATATATATATTACATACCTACAAGGTAAATAAATACTATGATATGATATACATTGATTGGAATTCTCGGTAAGATGTCGATGTCAGTAAAGAGATCACGAGATCTTACGAGCAAGCGGCTCGGAAACGTTCATTTCCGCACTGGCCATTATGGCGTCCGACTGCGAATATATTTTGTGCTACCATATTTCTTTGTGTAACTTGCTCTGTTGTTAATGTATGTACCTACTTATTTGTAATTTATGCAATATGACGTAACGCATGGATAATGAAGGAACTCAGAAGCGCTTGGAAACAACACAACACGCTCTGGTATCGTGGTATAATATTTTGATATCTCGTATTTTTTTCACATGTTGGTAAATCTGCACCACTCCAATTGGATAAGGTTCTGAAATACGCACAACACGCATCGCGATATCGTGTCCAACATGACTTGTAGCAGATATGATACAAGGAACTTCATGAACCCTACAATATCATATTATGATGTGTTTCATAATGTTTTTTAGGCCAATAGTCGTACACGTAAAAGTGCGATTTCAGTTTCCTTACAGACAGTTAGTAACGTAACACCGCGCTGTACGCCGCATTGTGTTTGTTTTATTGGCCTCCATTAAATTCCAACCGGGACCACAATAGATAGAGTATTTCGCAAAAGAAAGTTCGCGACGGCCAATAGCCCAGCACATTCGTAGAATGCTTATAAATGAATCAGAGATAATGTGAATCTATTTATACTGCAGCCGTTTCTCGTTCAAGTTCAAGGCATCGCGCTGGAAAAATACGATCGGCATTTGAATAGATATATGAAAATTCTTACATTTTATCATACGTACCTACGTAGTACGTACCTTACCTACGTAAGAGAAAGAAAAGATAACTTTATCCCTTGGTAAGATGGTTCAGAATTGGTAATTACGACTATGAATTCTGATCAAGAACTTACATAGTAATGAACAACTTTGGGAGATAAATTTTACGACCCAGCCGGTTAGATCAATGCAACTCCGTTTGCCTCTACAGAAATAAAAGGTGACAAACTGTCCTAAAACTAGCTACTTAATGTCAAAAAAAAACATACTTCTTACTAAAAACTTATCAATTTTTAAAATGAAGCAGAAAATAAAAGTATAGAAAAAGTATTATTAAGTAGCTCAAAAGTTCTTCGCAGTCAGTGGACTAAGTTTGTGTCGATTGTCGAAGTTTTGGGTTCAGCACTGGATATAGAAAAACAACTAAGAGCCGACTACTAACAGGATATCGATAGAGCAAATACTCGTCAAGAAAACCAAATATTTGTACCCAATGCCCTAGACAGAAGCTTTGTCGCCGAAGCCAGATTCCTTTCCTCGATCCTCATCAAATATTTACTCTACGAAAATATCCTCGGTTCTTATGTACCTACCTAATGCCTGTAGTGCAAAACCGCTGCCCAAAACAATCAGTAACTACCTACTATCAGAAAAGCATGAACAGGATAGCGCTGCCGGTTCTAGAGGAACCTGTATTAATTAACTTGCTTTCAAAACTAAAATAATGTCTTTAGTCTAGTATTGAGGGAGCTCAGAATGTTGAAGCTAATTTAATGATTTTCATAATAATATTATAATAAATCATTAATTTAGCGTCGTCGTTAACCGACAGACGTCCATTGCTGAATATAGATCTCATGTGGATACGTCCACACATCGCGGTCTTGCGCCGCCTAGATTCAGCGGTTCCCTACAACTCGTTTGATGTCGTCCGTCCACCTAGCAAGGGTGTTCTACCAACGGTTCCCAGTTTAGAGTCACCCTTCCAGCACCTTGGGACCCCAACGTCTATCGGCTCTTCGAACTACGTGGCCCGCCCATTGCCACTTCAACGTAGCAACCCGTCGAGCTATGTCGATTACTTAAATGCTTACATCTTTTACAGATCTCACGTCTGAGTTGATCACGTAGAAGAAAGTGTTAGGATTTACGTGAGGTATAAGGTGGTGGATAGTACTAGGCATTCTGGTCGTGAGGATGAATTCACAGAGCTACTTGCTCTAGGTCGCATTACAAGGTCCAGGTCATTTTAATGACAACAGTTGCAAAGTGATATGAACTATTTTTCAAATACTTTCGTTTGTTGGTGAGCATGGGTAAATATCCCTCGTTGATTCACAAATTAAAAATTTGGCAAGTCAGCTGGATTCCCAGATAGCCGGCCGTCACGCAAGTTTTATTTAGCCGACAATGTCACTACAACTTGTTATCAGCTGTTACGCTCGTGATACGATGTTGAAATTATGCTCTCTGAAAGCTATTATCTTTTGCTTTTAACGATTGTAGTAGTTTAATGATATCATTGTTTCTATTATTTGCAGAGAACTATTTTATTACAAACTAAAATTTTGCTTCAGTCAGTTAAGATACTTATTGCTTGGTTTAGATTTCGACCAAGAAAAAAAGTCTGTACTTTAACTTATTTATCAATATGGCAATGATGAAACTGACTCTGTGTGAGTCTCAAAAAAAAGAGTCTACTGTCTCGGCCACAATATAACACCGGCTTTCTTAAAAGACAGCCCAATAACACAGATTACCTACTACAACCATCTATTTATGAAAGGCGAGGATGGGGAATAAAATAATGGTGTCTAATATTATGATCTCAAGGAATTGATATTGAACTTTGAAGTAAAGTTGAAGATTATTATTATAAAGCTTTGTTTAGAGGAAATAAATACTACTCTGATCCTATGAGATGAGACTGGTTTTATAATAGGTCAGAAGTGGGATACAAAACCCCAAGCTCTAGTATTCACTGTTTACATTTTCTAGATCGCATTCAGAATCGCATAACAGGTCTACAAATAGACATTACATAACGCTAACATGGCGTTATTACATTCAACCAGCCCAGCTGTTAGTCGTGCCTTGGCGTAACTACGCCGTAATGGCCTCGACCGTGACCTACACATCAACTCTATCAATACATTACCATGGAATTATGATACACCTTCTTTCAATTAAATTTCGATTTAGAAAAAAAAATGTCGACTTATTTTTTCTTCTTTACGTAGGTACTAGGTACGTATTGGCTTTGAGGTCTAATAATATTATGGTTTATAATCAATTGGTAAATAGTAAATACCTAAGTATAAGCAAGCATATTATGAAGCATGATAATAATTTTTTGAACAGATTTTGATGAAATTTGGTGGTACAGATCCCGGGGAAGGGCAAAGGTAAAAAAAACTTAAACCATGCGGAAGAAGTCGCGGGCATCATCTTGTTGGTTATAATTTTAAGATCCAAAATCGTAAAATAGCTGATGCGTGGGTCGGAATTCGGGGCAAGTACCTACTTATATAAAAAATGTAGCTAAGTTATATTATAAGTAATTAGGTACAACGCTGTGTCATCAAAAAGGCCTGGAAATAATATATTTCTCTGTTAAGGTACGAGTAGCGTGGGTGAAATATACCCCACTTCTTATTAACGACAGGTTAGGCTTCGCAGGTTTGGTACGAAATATATGTAATTACTTTTAAACTTCGTACAGCGATAAAATTTAATGTTACGATGGTGGAGTTGCTTTTTTTTCCATCAGTATTCAAATCGCACGCACCTCTTATTTTTCGAGCTTATGCACGTTTAAAGCATTTAAACAGGAAACCATAGAATAATTGCATGCATTTCCGTGCATGGCATGGTTCCAATAATATTCTCGAACGCGTATTAAGTCTGCCAATCCGCACTATGGGCGAAACCTTTACATTCTGAGAGGTACTCGTGGTAGCAGTGGGCCAACGATGGGTTCATGACGATATTATATACATAGGGTTTCAGAGATAGCACTCAACGCCAAAATGTGGCCGCTATAAAGGGGCACCGGTGTCCTATAAAACTGTAGCTTAAGAAACCATTCCGAATTCGTAACATTAACCGCTGTGAGCACAGTCTTCTGTAATATACACGTACTATAAAAATACGTAGCTTTTACAGTAGAGGTCACGGTCCCGAAAACAATTGCTATCCCGCCCGCCCCTGTCTCCTCTGAACGTTATTAAACAAAATGGACTGAGAGCCCGTAGGCAGTTTTAAGGAGGAGCTTGATAATAAACCGGCCAAGTGTGAGTCGGACTCGCACACGAAGGGTTCCGTACCACCTTACAAAATATAACACTATGTACTTTTTACAAGTTTACTTTATGGCAACCTCCTTTAAATTATAACTACTCATAATTTATTTTCATTATGTGTTGTTATAGCAGCTATAGTATTCCTCTTTGAATGCAGCGGCACACACTTATGGCCACCTTTTGGGTACCCGGCAGAAGACTGGCAAGCAGAAAAAACCACTAGGAACCTTATCAAAATATGTATATAGGTATAAATTAGAAGTTATAAGTAATTTGGATATATTATTATCAAGTGATAATCTAAAAAATTGATAGTTAAATCGACTTCATCACACACTTAACTAACAGATTATCATAATATGTGAATATTTTAAAGTTCTAATAATATTACATTACATACGTGTCGAATTGACCTCCTTTTTCGAAGTCGATGAAATGGCCAATGATCGTGGTACTTACTACTTTAAAACTTTTGATTTTTATCAAGCACTTGCTCAAAGCTTCCTACAGGCTCTCACACCAAAATAGAACGAGTACGAAAGCCCAAAAGATAAATTTTGATCAATGTTGTGTCCATGTCCTACCAAATGTAATTGTTTGAAGCGTCGTTGGGTAAATGTGGATTACAGTAAATGGAGGTATACAATGAAATAAAATTTTGTAGCTCATATTCCACACAAAATTTTGTAGCTTTGAATAACTTATGAATTGTTTATTAAAAGTCAAAGTCATAAAAATTCGGCCAAGTACGAGTCGGATGCACACGTCTGTACCATCGTAGAAGATTTAAAAACTTTTTTAATACAAGTTCGACCCTAGTAAACAGTGATGTAGATCACAATAGTAACTAACGATGGGTCTAAAATATTTTTCACGTTTATGTTTCATGTAAAATACCTGGGTTATATATTTATAATATGCTCGCTTAACATTTACCTTTATGTAGCGCTACAAACTATAGATAGAACAATAAGAGTCAGTCGAGTAGAAAATTACTTGTAAACCTGGGAGATTAGACATCCTTTGCGGACGCTTATATCTACTTAAATGCTGCCTCCACATAACTATTTACTTGAATATAATGGAACTAGAAATAATGAAGCCTGACGCGTCAACGGCCTATCTTTGTTATACTCGCCCGACTTCAACACAGTGTGTAGAAATCAAAAATATTTTTTACTTTACAGTGGCTTTGGAAGTCGGTTTTTTGGAAAGAATTTTTATTTTTAACTTTTTAGTGGAGTCTTGATCCCCACGGCTTAGGAGTGCAGTACCCTGCAGCATCAGAGTTGAGGAGTTGGGACTCAGAGTTGAATCGTATACTCGTGACTTGATACCTACTATATGAATTCACCATCAAAACTGAATAACTCCCTAGTTTTGAGTCGTAGGTATACCTACAGCATCAGGATTGAGGATTTGGAGTCAGATTTTTTTATGTGACCATCTCGCGAGCTTCCTCTAACCACTGAAAAAAAATTTTTTTTAATCGGTTTGAAAACCACGGAGATATGCGGTAACATACATTAAAAAAAAAAAAAAATATACGCGCCGAATTGAGAACCTCCTCCTTTTTTGGAAGTCGGTTAATTATAAATGCGAAAGTTTGGATGGATGGATGGATGGATGGATGGATGGATGGATGGATGGATGGATGGATGGATGGATGTATGGATGTATGGATGTTTGTTACTCAATCACGCGCCAACGGCTGCACGGATCTGGCTGAAATTTGGCACAAAGATAGAATATAGTCTGGAATAGCACATAGACTACTTTTTATCCCGGAAAATTATATTGCAATTTGTCGAAACGTTACATTTAATGCCGACGGCAAATTTATCTATTCCAAATGCGCGCATAATCCTAAAAAGCTTATCATGTACGCGACAACACCGAACCACCCATAAAGCTTCCTCTGGTGTACTATTACAGGATTTACAGGTTACGGGGACGCGTGCCGTGCGTGAACAGAATATTAAAAAATGAGATTAAAATGTGTACATTGTCGTAAGAACACCACATATATTTGTATCTATTCTATTATATTATACACTAGGTTTAAGTTTTCGCAGGAACTCCTTAATTTTCTGGGATAAAAAGTAGCCTATGTCACTCTTCAGGTCCTCGACTAAACCCAAGCCAAAAATCACGTCTATCCGTTGCTCCGTTGCGGCGTGATTTAAGGACAAACCAACAAACAACCCGACTTTCGCATTTATAATATTAGTATGATGCGAAAGTTTGGATGGATGAATGAGTGGATCTTTATTACTCAATCAAGCCAGAATGACTGAACGGATCTGGATGAAATTTGGCACAGAGATAGATTATAGTCCATAATAACATAGACTACTTTTTATCCCGGAAAATTAATGATTTCCCGCAGAAAACAAAAACCTCAATACACGCAGACGAAGTCGCGGTCATGAGCTAGTAGGTATTATAATATTTTATTGTTGTAATACGCTGGCAGTGTAAATTACTATTGCCTAGGCTTGATTTTGTTAAGGCATACATTCAGTTTTCATGGTATTTTAATATTATTATTAAGCAGGTTCTCTTAACTGTTAGAATTTCAGATGATACTCCCTATTGACGTTTGTTTTTCACTAACTTTTGGGTACCCTCGAGTGTTTAGGTCTACGTAGGGAACAAATCCAAAGAATACAGATTTAGGATTTTAGGAGGAAGTTTTAGGATTTGTGAGACAAGGATAACTCAACAACGCAAGCAAAAAAACTCAAAACAAAAGCAAGGTTGTAGTGTTCATATTAGCTTAGAAAAACGTTTTCATAGCAATAAATCTATTTGGCGGATATTCTGAGTTCTATCGAATGTGACAGGACCAGGACTGTGCGCCTAAATCTAGTAATTAGATTAGACTGACGAACATGTCTATTTTCAACCGACTTTAAAAATGGAGGAGGTTCTCAATCCGACTGTGTGTTTTTTTTGTATGTAACATACATACGCGATCATTCCGCCAATATTATGAATCAATTTTCATGGTTCTCTTTTTGTTTGGTAGATCATACTTCAGAGGTGGTATCGAAATTGATTTAGCGCTTTTTGAGAAAATCAACAATAAACAAACTCAGATATTTTTTATAATTTTATTACAGTGCTTCACACACCAGGAAAGTTTCTACTCAGTATACTTACTCAGATAATGTTTTTTAGGGTTCCGTACCAAAATGGTAAAATGGAACCCTTATGGTGCGACTTTCTCCGTCTGTCTGTCCGTCCGTCACACTCGATTATTTCAGTAACTACCGAAGCTATCGACATGAAATTTGGAATAGTTGTGTATATTAGTGGCCCAAAGACACTGGAATTAAAAAAAATTGGAAATTATTTTTGTTCTTATTTAAAAAGGGGGGAAAATCTGAGGGTTGAAATTTAAAAGTGAGATAACTGTACTGTGTGGGGTATCATATGAAAGGGTTTACTTTGTACATTCTAAAACAGATTTTTAATTATTTTTAGTTATGATAGGTTTTGATTTATCGGGGAAAATGTCTATAAAAATACCCCCCCCCCCTTATCTCCGGAGTTTACCAATCGAAAAATTTGAAATCATTATGGTCAATAGGAATTTACGTATACTTTACAGGAAAACTATAGCCAATGCTCTAACTAGCATAGTTTTTTTGATATTAACAATAAACCTCTACAAACAAAGTTAGTCTTGCGGTTCATTAACAAAGGTAATTATTTATTAATAATGGTACGGAACCCTTCGTGCGCGAGTCCGACTCGCACTTGCCCGGTTTTTACTTTTTAGTTTCAGTTTGTTCTTATAAGTATAGTTTTGGAGTCGGTTTTTGTTTTAGATGATAGCGAATAATTATGACTGAACATCTGCATAAATCCTAGGCAGATCCAACGTTACCTTTTTAGTCACGTATTCAACACGAAAGTTACGCTGTACGCTGTAGTTATATAACATGTCATTAATATTGTGAATCGCTAACAATACGGGTATTATCTTTGTACGAGAAGACCTTGACATTAACAAGGTGTTCTATTTTAACGCGATAAGTACAAAATGACAAACAACTGTTACATCACGCGATGAAAACAATATTTTTGTGTTTATGTTTATAGGGCTTATCAATTGTTATGCACAAAATAATATCGATTGAATTTTTAATAAGGCATGATATTACATAATATTAATTATTATATAATCACAACTTCAATTATTAATCAATTATAACTACTTAAAATTCTTTGAACCGTGCCCGTTTGGCCATTTGCCCATTGTACCTAAGATTCAACTTTTTATAAATATATCATAGCAAAAATCCACAATGTTTTTACAGCATTTACAGATTTAATATTTCTAAGATATTCAGGTTTCCTTTAAGCTTATTATATTATAAATGCGAAAGTATGTTTGTTTGTTGGTTTGTCCTTCAATCACGCTGCAACGGAGCAACGGAACGACGTGATTTTTGGCAAGGGTATAGTTGAGGTCCAGCCCCCCTAGCATGGGCCGGGACATTTTCTCCCCTAGGAAAGGATATAAATTAAAGAGTAACGAAAACAAGCAAAATCAAAAGCACAGATAAAAAATTATGACTCCTTGACATTAGTCGAGGATTAGTCTTTCCCCGCGTTATCACCGTCGATAATTATATCCACCCCTGTGCCCATGCTCGGAGAGTGGATAAAACTGTCGGAGGGGATAAAATTTTTATCTCCGGCCCATGCTAGGGGGGCTGGAGAGTGACATAGGTTACTTTTTATCCCGGAAATTTAAGGAGTTCCCGCGGGAATAAAAAATACTTACACCTGTCACGTCCAACAGCTAGTTAAAGATGATAAAACATGCATTTGACTAGCACCCATAAATGCGCAAGAATGTAGGTACATTAGTACAAATGGCTACGCAAATCAGTGGGAAACTGCAACCGGAGCAGATTTTTTGGGAGTTACTTAATTTGTTTAAAAAGTTCCTATTCTCTTATATAAACCGATTACAAGAATGCACAGCTGTTAATAATGCACACAGTTCAAGGTTAAAGCGATCTCAACGAGATTATGGCTCTTGGCCAAGTGCAAAAAACTAATGTTGGTCTTCTCTAAAATAAATATTGTGCTGCGCTATAACTGCGTTCACGTACGGAGTCATCTATACTACTTAATATTATAAATGCGAAAGTTTGGATGGATGGATGGATGTATGGATGGACGGATGGATGTTTGTTACCCAATCACGGCCGAACCACTGAACGGATCTGGATGAAATTTGGCACAGAGATAGTTTACAGCATGTAAAAACAACTTTTTATCCCGGAAAAAGAGTTCCCGCGGGAATCAAAAACCTCGATCCACGCGGACGAAACTTATGTTGGTCTTCTCTAAAATAAATATTGTATTGCGCTATAACTGCGTTCAAGTACGGAGTCATCTAGTTATGAAACTGAATGATGGATCTAATGCCAGAGAAATATTAAAACTATTCCTATGAAGAGATAATTATAACAAGTAATAAAATTAAAAATTTAAAAAAAACCCACGACGAACTGCAGAGCTCCATTATACCTTTGACCTTTATAACTTTGAAACAACAATTAGAACTTAGCAAACGTATATATATTACATAATATCTTAAACACAAAACTGCATCTTTGACGGCTCAGTAGTTTTTTTGACCAGCGTGGTGGACTATGGCCAAACCCTTCTCTTTCCGAGGCGCGCTTGTCACGACAAACCAAAAGAGTCCAAATACGACGGGTTTACGATGAGTTCCTATGACAACCTCCTGGCTCCATCATGGGACCCTGGGCAGCATCTAGGTACAAAGTTCTTATCAAGACAAATCTAAAGAGTCCAAACGCGACGGGTATACGATGAGAATTTAAGGAGTTCCCATGATCGCCTCCTGACTCCATCATGAGACCCTGGACAGCATCTAGGTACAAAGCGCTTGTCACGATAAATCAAAAGAGTCCAAATGTGACGGGTTTACGATGAGAACTTAAGGAGTTCCTATGACCACCTCCTGGCTCCATCATGATACCCTGGGCAGCATCTAGGTACAAGCTAAATATATCTAAATCAGCACAATAGTTTTTGAGAAAAATGGTAACATATTGAAAAAATAAAATCATAGACTACAGCTCAGCTTTGTTGTCTATGGTCCTAAAATATATCTAAGAACCTTCTCACAAGCTATACACATCTAATGAAAAAAACCGCATTTCAATCGGCCCAGTAGGTTTTGTGAAAAATGGTAACATATCGAAATATTAAAATCATAGACTAACGCTCAGCTTGGTTGTCTATGGTCCTAAAATATATCTAAGAACCTTCTCACAAGCTATACGTATCTAATGCAAAAAACCGCATCTCAATCGGCCCAGTACTTTTTGAGAAAAATGGTAACAAAAAAGTGCACAAACAAACAAACAAACAAACAAACAAACAAACACACAACCTCTTAGGGCAAACACATATACCGTCTCCGCTTCGTCGAGGGTAAAAAAGCTGGTCGTATGAATAAAACCAAATATTTTACGATGCTTTTACAAAATAACAAAAACTAGCTGATGCCCGCGACTACGTCTGCGTGGATTTAGGTTTTTTGGTTCCCGTGGGAACTCCTTAATTTTCCGGGATAAAAAGTGGCCTATTCCAGACTATAATCTCTGTGCCAAATTTCAGCCAGATCCGTTCAGTCGTTGGCGCGTGATTGAGTAACAAACATCCATCCATCCATCCATACATCCATACCTCCATCCAAACTTTCGCATTTATAATATTATATTAGTAAGAGTAAGATTAAAGAAAATTTAAATTAATAACTAAGGTACTTAAAATTAAGGAAAATTGTAAGCTTTAGGTTGGGAGCTAGCGGCAAAATATTTATGCTTTCAGATTTTTTTTCGCCCTCAATAATTAATCTAAGTTCGACAGCATTCAGCAGTGAAGATTGTTTACGAGTTTCGACTCTGCAGGTTTACTTTAAATTATTACTAGCAACCCGCTCCGGCTTTGCACGGGAGCAATGCACTAACTTCTTCAAGACAAAGATGTGCTATTTAGTTACTGCATAATTAACTGTACCTATTATATTAGCGCCACAAATAAAGAGCACTGCCTTCCCTTTTAAGCCGTGATTACAAAGTGGAGATTTCTCTATAATCTATTAAAAAGAAAACTGTCTGAAGAATTTCTCTAAATTACAGTTAAAACTGTAGCAGCAACCATTGTTTCGCAAAAACAGAGATAGGCCGCGGATAGTAACTTGTTATCTATGGAAGTGAAGTCATTACAACAATCCAGCAATAACAACATCAACGCGACATAACGCGTATTGTCAGTTTTATAATACCTCTTTACTTTTGCAAACAAATCTTTATTATAATGCATACCATAAGTACCTACCTTTGCATACAATAAGTACATAATAGGTACTTAATATTATAACTAAGTTGATACACAGTCTACACTCTACTGCATTACAATTTACAACTGGTTATTGATGAGTTAGATAAACAAATTGTAATTCATTTACAATGGGACGCCAATAAGTCTTTCGACGAGATCCCGACATACCTACCATTGAATATTGATATTACGTAAAAAAAGACTAATTTTATATACATGTGCTGCCATCTATTACATCCACGCGGTATGATTACAATGGTTACTGATGAAGCTATAATGTAAGAACACGTCATCTTTCTCAAGATGGCGCCATACGCAAGTGTTATTATTAATCTGTTCATGGAAATATCACAATAATTATAATAAAATAATGGTTTCGTGTCAGAATAAAATCTGTTTGAATAATGTAAGAATGCAATTTTCTTTTAAATTTACGATAAAAGTTAGTGTTTATAATTTATAATAAAAAGCTGTTACCTACCAACAGAGCTCATGCACAAGTATATTTTCTATTGTCCTAAAGAATGGATAGTAAAATGGTATAGGCATTTAAGGACTGGCCAAACAAAGAGTGGCAAAAATTATTTGAGTTACGTCGCTCATAGAGGTCAATTATAGGGAGCAAATTTAGTTTGGTTTACATCTAAGCTGAAATCTGTAACTAAAAAATAATATCCTTCAAAATGTTTCGATATAGATGGATGACGGTACGTAATTGTGGAATGCAAAATCGGTTGAAGGTGTAGTTAAGTATGACGAAATTCCTCATCAAGTAAAGACAAAATTAATATGACAAAATTACTATAGCAACTATTATAGGTTGGCGTGTCCGTGTCGGACAAAAGTCCCTAATAAATAAATTAAGATAAAAAAAACTATTATAGGTTTGAAAGTGACAAGCTTATATAAGCGTGAGGTGGAGGTGCCAATGTCTATTAAAAAATCACAATTATATCATTAACACAGAGAATCTGTCGGGTTCCGAATTTCACCACACGCACTGATAAGTTTGTCAAGCTATAGTAATAAAAGACAACTTACATGATTTGAAATGATGTGCCAAAGACGCACTGTCCGCTGCATGGTGGTACTCGTAAAGGGAGCGCCCGACCAGTTCCTCGGATTCGAACCCAAGGCTGTTCAGTAACCTGCAACAAAAGAAAAAAGCTTTTGCAAAAATACAGAACAATAAACATACATTCATCTAAATTATTCTTAACTAGCTGACTAGCTGATGCCCGCGACATGTACGCGTGGAGTAAGTTTTTTAAATTCCCACGGGAACTCCTTTTCCGGGATAAAAAGTAGCTTATGTTACTCTTCAAGACTTCAAATATTCCCATGCAAAAAGTCATCAATCAATCAATCTGTTGCTCTGTATAATACCTATCAAGGTCAAGGTCATTCTATCAGCAATGGCATAGTTATAGTAGAATGGAGTTAAAAAAATTTGATTATAAAGGAAACGTTAAATACTGTAAAAGCACGTTCAAAGGCTAATTTTGAACGTGGGTTTACTGTAAGGACAGCCATTAAAATTTAAAATAATATGAATTTGGCTTTGCCATGCTATTGGCTATTGGACACTCATAAAAAAGACTAATGTACTGTCCATATGGCCAGACAGATTTATCCCGGAAAATTAATGAGATCCCGTGGGAAGTAAAAAAAATTTGGTAGTCAACTATGCAAGATAGTAATAATTAATTACAAATATGCTGAATTTATCAAATAACTCATTAATTGAGCAAAATGGGAACAATTAGAAATAAGCCCAAATGACAGCTTGAGGTCATTCCCAATGTGACCTAAAGCCCTTATGTTTAGGTTATGTTTACCGGTTCCTCTGCAGGTAACCTTGAATGACCTATTGCCTTTGAATCACACCTTTCACTAACATACCATATGATTTCACAACATACTAACTATCTAAGGAATTCTTACGATAAATGTGTGAATTTCTTTGTTGTTTAATCAAAGATTTAAAAACTTACAGCTTTTAAAAACCGCGCCATATCTGCCCTAAATTAGCTCTCAGAACTAAAATCAATAACTTAAACTTTCATACACCACAAGCACATAACACCCACAGATATTGACAGGAACACCACACTTTCCGAAATATCCACAAATTCAACATCCGAGCAATGTCGCGTACCGAGTACAAATACAAAACCGCGAAATCGCATCATGTTTAACCTACAAAACACATTTGAAGGTGATATTTTTGTTGATATAATGCCACCAAGTAGAGTAAAGCGTTCCGAAGGTCGCAGAATGGCGATATATGCATTACCTAAATTTTGCCAGGTAATACGAACGCTCCTTTGTTGTTGAGCGCCATCTCGTAACATCTTTAGGAATTGTTAGGTGACATTTATGGTTTGTTTACCGTTGTAAAAATGGCAACAGGTAAGACATGTGATATTCTCATCTGGCGTATCCCTAAGCTACTTTTAATTCTAATAACATTTTAAGACAGTATTGATTGCATTCTTCTAAGGTTTATAAGTTACTAGAGGTTTAATTTTCACTAAGTACCTATAGTGAGTAACAAATCTAAAGGAACCTTTTATCATTATTTAGTAAATTCATGTATTTTTGAGAAGAACCTGCTGTCCTAACAATTAATACTAGGTAATCTGCAATGTTTGGAGTAGTTTATATGGCAAAAATGACTTTCCCTTTCTCTATATTAGTAAACTGGCTGATATGCCCGCGACTTCGTCTACGTGGATTGAGGTTTTGTGGTTCCCGCGGGAACGTTTTAATTTTCCGGGATTAAAAGTAGCCTATGTGTTATTCAAGGTTATAATCTATCTCTGTGTCAAATTTCATCCAGATTCGTTCAGCCGTTCTGACGTAATTGAGTAATAAACCATCCATCCATCCAAACTTTCGCATTTATATTATCAAGTATAGACTATAGATTCTATATATACTCGTATCAAAATTGTGTTTAGGAAGGAAAGTCTATTGGTACCAATTGGTATAGGCATTTCTAAGGGTCTGCCCAAGCCGGTTCCGCGTCGATAGATTTGGGGAGACCCTAATTCTAAAGCCACTTATGCAATGGATTGCTTTACTATTTAACTGACATTGTGAGGATTTCAAATACCAAGTGAGATAACCGACAAAAACGTCGCTAAATCTCCTATTCTGTATTATGAAATTTGCAATGACTGGCGAAAATTGTATTATTTACCCTACGTATGTTAAACTTCATTTTCGAACCGTTTTGTAAGGAAAATCATGCTATTGAAGTAGTCTCGACTCTCGATGTTGGAAGGTCGGGCTATCGGTGTTCCTACACCGATGGTGTATAGTTATACTAATTTATTTTATAAAGCTTTCGAAAATTAGAAGTAGGATACTTTACCGTCTCTATTTACGTCAACATAATATGACTTTTTTTATCATTACATAACCTACAATATCTGGAAAATTGATAATACTACTTAATAATAATCACTTACCCTTCATCTGAATAAGTAAACTTCATATCCAAACTGTGTTTAGTAAGGAAAGTCATGCTGTTGAGTGGAGTCTCGATATTGGAAGGATGGGGTATCGGCCTGCCTACAGCTACTAATGCTCCCGTATTGCTGTAGCTTTTGACATCTTTCTTCTCTTCGTCTGACTCAGAGTTGATGTCTTGATCCTTTGTTTTCTCTTCAGCAGGAGTTAGCATGTGACCGGTTACGTGGATGACCTATCAAAAAAAATATTGTCATGTTTTTTTTCACAAAGCTATAATACAAAGTATCTACTCCGAATTATCCGCTCCTTAAACAAAATCAATATTCAACGGTGTTCACCCCATTGGTGCTTGTTTTTTTTTTCTTTAGTATACCAAGTGGCTCGTCTGCTTGTTTATTTGCTATACATTATCTTTTGAGAAACCTTCAGGCAAGTAGCGAAAGCAACTGTACAAATATTCGATTCAATCAGATAAACGCACGTTAAAGCATGTCAATTTCTTTTAATACTTATTTAAGAAGATCTCATTAATTTTATAGTTATCACAATATCTCAGGAACTATAAAGTACTTATACAAATTTGAAATATGGAAGGTAGATTGCTTCTATAGTGTGAACATCAACCAAGAGACCGTTTTGAGGAAATTCACCCCTAAGGAGGTGAAATGTGGGGTGGAAGTTTGTATGAAAGTTAGAGACAAGACATAAATTGGCATATTATAAATTGTAAGTTTTAAATTATAAAAACCTGTACATCCAGTTTTACAAAAATCATCCCAAAGGGCGACCTTAGTAACCTAGTACCTACTTATAATATTTTAATAAATAAAAATTACTATGGCATTAAGGACTACCTAGCGGATAAGGATATATCAAATTATTAAATTATATTTTATCACTGTGACATTTAACATTTAGTTTTATTTTGTACGTTTTTTATTAATTTGTCTAATGTAATGTAATGTAATTTAATCTTAATTTTTATTCAATCATCTAGACTTCTAGAGTAATATTTTAATTTAATTACTTTAAAACCAAACACACATTTGCACACCATTGTAAGGCAGAGTATGTTAGGAAAATTAAAACTACTTTAAGACCTAATTATTCATATTCTTGCAAATAAATATTATTTATTATTTATAAATAAATAAATATGTTTGGCCCAATATGTAAGAAAATTATATCACAGGTGATTACGTGTTGCTGTGACATCTTTCTTGTTATTTACTAAAATAATTTATATTTAGTGGCAGTACGGAACCGTTTGTGCGCGAGTATGACTCGCACTTGACCGTTTTATACTATACATTGGAGCTTGATAGACACGTTTACTAGAAAAAAAAGCTGATGTCAGAAATACTTGTGGAAATTTGACACTTACGTCATGATAGTAATTTGATTAGGCAGTTTTTTCGTGTTTATTAAAATCTAGCACATCAGATTTTTAAATAAAGTGCGTCTGTCTTTTTTTACCTTTTGTGGGCTCAACTGCTGAATTGATCTTGACGAAAATTGACAGACCGAATAATACTTATTTCTCCTAGAACCTCAAGTGGTTGCCATGCTTAAGAAAACACCACGTACGTGGCATCTCGCTCTTGAGTACGTCTCGCCCGTAAATATTGGATGAAATAGCATGCACGCACGACACGTGACACCGAAGAGAGCGTGATACAAGAGGTTATTAGCTCAAGCTAGATATATTTTAAGGCCATTTGCAGTTCGAGTTTGACTCATTGGGCCAATCAAGATGACGTATTCTTAAAATTCGGCGCCATTCCTACAATCCAGTACATAAGTAAGCAAGGACGACGTAATCTAATGATTTTAGCTATTATCTTCAAATTTCATTGCGGATAACGGGACGTTTCACAATAATGTAGTAGCTTGGGTTTTTAAACATATCATTAAACAACCGCCCCTACCGATGGCCTGTTGTCGAATTTGTTATTTGACTGCTAATGCTGCTAATACTGCTGCTAATAAATTATTTTTAGTGATTATTAAATAGTGGTCCCAAAAGTCGTAATATTCACATC
Organism: Erebia epiphron; assembly: GCA_963932025.1. Taxonomy (NCBI): domain Eukaryota; kingdom Metazoa; phylum Arthropoda; class Insecta; order Lepidoptera; family Nymphalidae; genus Erebia; species Erebia epiphron. The sequence goes on from OZ009946.1 coordinate 7,846,699, forward strand.
CCCTGTTTTAAACTATCGATTAAAAAAAAAAATGCGTCAAACTTTGATGACGTCACAATTCAATACATAATATTTCATACAAAATCCCATACTAAGCAGGCGTATTGACGTTTGATAAAAAGTTGCTGATTTGACTTGTTGTAAAATACCCGATTGGTTGGATAGAGTAGTTTGTTTATAAATGGATTTGACTTTGCCAACTCCTACGAGCCACGTTGTTCATAGAGAGAGTGGTAATCCGAGAGTAATCCGTCACTCATCAGAACTGGAGACAAGTACCAAAAATATACATAATATCTTACTCGTTACAAAACAGTAACTAAGTACCTTATAAGAAGCCGATTTGAGATGCACATTCCTCCCCTTGCTGGTGAGAGTGCATTTGAGGCGTAGGAGTAAGTCGCGCCTCCCGTCGTTGCCCGCGCGTAAAGACTCGCGGATCTCATCGTGGTCGCACGGGTGGCTGAACTCGAACACACTTTGCCCCATTATCTCCATCTGAAACATTTATTAAAAGTCATCAGTATAATGAATCCATAGGATGAAAACCCAGTTGGAACCTATCTTTATTCTATACTAATATTATGAACCAATCTTGACCAAATAAGTTAGCTGTTAGGCCCTTGAAGGATGTTGGATCTGGGTGGTAAGTGTGAGCAGTCAAGAGAAAACTTGTAGTGGATAAAAATTAATTTCGTCAAGATTCGATTAACCTGGTAGTACGTGATGATGCAGTCAAAGATGGTAGCAGGCTATAGCCTATATGTATTAGGGGTATGGTACTATGGTAGTTACCTATATTAAACCTATACCCCTAATCGGTTTCTATCCAATATCGCTTGTCGGCAGGTCTTTGCCAGTAGTTTGGTAACTAGCCACGGCCGAAGCTTACCACCAGACCAGACCTGAGAAAATTCAGAAGTTAAATAAATTTCGAAGTTGACCCTACCGGAGATCGAACCCGGGGGCTCCTACTTTTAGGAAAACAGTGACCATCACAAAGTTGTCTACACATATGTTTAGTAAATCCTAATTATCACTTCGTTCGTCAACAGACAAACCCCGGTATCTTGATCTTTCTGTCTAGAAAAGGTTCATAGGATTTTAAAGATGACTGAAACCAATGAAATAGACGGGCTATGCACAGGAAAATGTTGGAAGACAAATGGTATTCTTATCGGATGTCTAAGAAGCACCGTCCATGTTGGATTTCCCAAATCAATACAGAGACACTCTATGACGCAAGGCATAAATTATTATAATGCACACCATCGATTCGTTTTGAGAATACTAAATTTGCAGACTACTAATTTTCAACGCGCCACTATCGGCATGAATAACTAGGTGATCTTAATAACTGCTTGTTTATATATGGCTTATTACAATAGGATGATTTGCCTGAGGAGGGAGGACATAGTTAACTCACGAGGAAGTCTATAATAAATTGATTTGGAGAGAGCATCCAAAGGTGAGATAACTTTAAAATTGCGGTATACTGATTCACCAGAGGTGTTTGTCTTCTGAACCTCGAAGGAGCTTGCAAATAATAACAAGAAAATACTTTTGCTCCCAAGTAGAACATATATAATCAAGACAAGTTCTAAAGGACTTCATAATAAATATCTCCACATGATGTTCTAGTACTTAGCGATGTAAAATTTGTCATAAAGGCCCTTAAGTATTTGTTATCCTATACCTAACAAACACGAATCATTAGATCCTTTACCACCTAAAGACACGAAGCAGGTCACGTATTGTCATTTAATATTGATAATAATATAAAATTAATTCTGCCATTAAGACTTCTAGAAGTCTACACGTGTCATGAGTCGAGCAAATTATGGAAGCAATTTACATATAATCGTTTCCGAAGCCAGCCATTAAACAAACCTATTATTTGTCTATCCTTATGCATTAGCTGGAAAATAGTTTTGCTTTGAGAGCTTAAACAAAAATATATTTTCTGAGTTCAACACTCAGAAAAATAACAATTTTACATCTTCAATCATCATCAAGCAGATCTGTTATCTGCTGCTCGATGTTTTTGATGCATCAAATGCAATCGCAAAAGAGGAAACTATTTGCAGAACGGTGAGGGGTGTCGCGGTATTCTTAATACCAGGATATGTTTGTCATCTGTAAGTGCGCAGTTCACAGAATGAACTGTGTGACGATATATTGCGGGACATCGTCGAACATGAAATAAACTTATGGAGCTTCTTATTATTCGCAGATAAACAAAAACTAAGTAGCCTCCATTAGAGTAGACTAAAGAAAATTCCTTAAAATGTATATGTGCCAAACGAGTCATATATTATGCCAAACAGGTCAGACACCAACAATATCGCTGACAACTACCTACATTATCGCTGATTACTCACTAAAGATAAAAGTCAGGTATAGTAAACAAATTACAGACAGACAATCGAGCAATATAGGTCTCTTTCTATCTTTATTGTATTCCTCACATAGATTTAGGATTGGTCTAGATTTAGGATTGGCGGAGCGAGACCAATCCTAAATCTATGATTCCTCATTGCTGATGGTAGTGATCTCTTTCCAATATTCCATCTTTGGACAGTTCAAATAAATTCTACGTCATCTTAATAAATTGTGGAAATAGTAAACGGTAATTTTTTCAGAATATATTCTAAGGAAATCGAACAAGTGGTTTCATGCCGCAAAATATGGGAAAAATCTTTCATCAACTAAACGTAAAACATATTTGTATCAAATTGCGAGCCAAGTATACCTGCGACACGCCGAGGTGATCTGCAATATTTTCGCTGCAGTACACGATGTCGCCTTGCTGTGACAACACCAGGACGAACCCATCCAAAGCGTTCATGTATGAAACCTCAGACTGCACCTCCTCCAAGCCCTTAGGGCTTTTCAATTTAGGCGCTTCTTTGTCTTCGGGCACTGGAAGAGGAAGTAAAATAGTTTTAATGTAAGAAATACCATCATCTTACTAATCTTACTAATATTATAAATGCGACAGTTTGGATGGATGTATGGATGTTTGTTACTCAATCACGCCCGAAGAGCTGAACGGATTTGGATGAAATTTGGCGCAGAGATAGATTATAGTCTAGAATAACACATAGGGTACTTTTTATCCCGGAAAATTAAGGAGTTCCCGCGGGAACCAAAAAACCTCAATCCACGCGGACGTAGTCGCGGGCATCAGCTAGTATCAGAATATAGGCAACTAGATGATACCCACAATTGCGTCGTTCCCGTGGTTCAAGTTTTTAAAAAAATCTATGGGAGCATTTTGATATTCCGGGATAAAGAAAATCTCTAGAATGCAAGTATCTTTGTAACTAAAAAAAATCTTATGAGAGCATTTTGATATTCCAGAATAAAAAAGTCTCTAGAATGCAAGTATCTTTGTAACTAAAAAATTTTATGACAGCATTTTGATATTTTGGGATAAAGAAAGTCTCTAGAATGCAAGTATCTTTGTAACTAAAAAAATCTTATGAGAGCATTTTGATATTCTGGGATAAAGAAAGTCTCTAGAATGCAAGTATCTTTGTAACAAAAAAAAACTTATGAGAGCATTTTGATATTCTGGGTTATAGAAAGTCTCTAGAATGCAAGTATCTTTGTAACTAAAAATATCTTATGAGAGCATTTTGATATTCCTGGATAAAAAAGTCTCTAGAATGCAAGTAACTTTGTACCTAAGTAACTTTTTAAAAAAAACTTATGAGACCGTTCTGATATTCTGGGATAAAGAAAGTCTCTAGAATATGTAAAAGTACCTATCTTTATAACTAGACATACAGACACGCTGTTGCGTTGATTCCGTAAGTATGGATAATCAAAAAAATTGCAATTAGTTAACATACACGTTGGCGATTGTAAAGTAGCATTAACTGTATCAAACTAAAAATAATGAATAATTCAATGGAGACTTTCGTGCCTAGTCGAGAAGAAAAATAAACACAAAGTTCCTTTGATGGTGTGAATATACAATTCCGTCCCATAATTATCCTTTCTATTTTCGACTGTGTATTAGATACCAATACTCGTGAAAGCGTGTTGAGTGTTCAACATATTTTGGGTACATGCATTTGGACATAGCAGTAGTCTTGTAATTATTATGTATTAGATATTATGGTTTAATAGGTGATTTAGTACTTATATTACAAAGTGGAATAGTAAATTGATTCGTTTTTAGACCATGGGAAGTTTCCATATGCATATAATATAAATAATATAAATGCGAAACTATCGTGTCTTTCTGTTTGCTACGCTTTAACGGCCCATCTTTTCAACCAATTCATAAAGAATTTTGAAATGGTATACAGAGGTAGATTACATCCCGAGTAAGGACATAGGCTACTTTTTCTTCCAAAAAATTAAGGAGTTCCGCGGGCATTAAAAACTTAATCCACACGGACGAAGTCGCGGGCATCATCTAGTAACTAATATATAGGCTGCAATACCCTTATAGATTCGCCCAAGTTGGAAAACATAGACTGCATCCTCACTTAACAAATAAGATCGCAGTCAAGGATTAAAATCAGCGTTTAAAAAAAATTGGATCACTCAGAGATTATTGAGGCCAATGAGGCAATCACAGATTCCCAATTATGTGGTGGCAACATTGCTGTTATGCTAAAATCTGTGTGATGAATTGAACACCCAACCAAGACCCAACCTGTCAACCGTGACAGAGAGAGAAGTCAGGCCGCGAGAGGACATTGGGCCACAGGGCCAATCAGTTTAGACTCTAGATCGACAGGAAAGTTAGATATTCAGTACACAGATTATATTAACATAACAGCTCACAATATAAATCAGAGGAAAACATAAAGACCTACAGCAGAAAAGCTGCTCTGCTAAATACACATTAATGTGTATCGCAATAGTTGTCTTTTCAGGATAGCGATACACAGATGCAGATCACAAGCAGTTCACAGAGCAGCAGATTTTCAGGCGGGACCTGGGACTTCGTATTTTCTTGAACCTACTTCTCATTCTCAATCCATACTATCCATACTTAATATTATAAATGCGAAAGTGTGTCTGTCTGTCTGCTACGCTTTCACGGCCCATCTATTCAACCGATTTTGATGAAATTTGGTACAGGGATAGGTTGTATCCCGGGGAAGGACATAGGCTACTTTTTATCCCGGAAAATTCAAGAGTTCCCGCGGGAATCAAAAAAAATTATCTCTTCAACCGATTTCGATGAAATTTGGAATAGGGATAGTTTGTATCCAGGGGAAGGACATATGACACTTTTTATCCCGGAAAATTCAAGAGTTCCTGCGGGAATCAAAAAAAAAATCTCTTCAACCGATTTCGATGAAATTTGGAATAGGGATATTTTGTATCCAGGGGAAGGACATAGGACACTTTTTATCCCGGAAAACAAAAGAATTCCCGCGGGAATCAAAAAACCTTAATCCACGCGGACGAAGTCGCGGGCATCATCTAGTTAATAATATGTACAGGCTTACTCTTACTGAAGCATGATATTTTGATAAGTTCTCCGCCTTCTAATAAGAACTCAATTCAAGTGACAGTTGATTGACAAATGAATTAAAAACGGCCTAAATCCCATATTGCGAAGCTTTGGGGAAAAATTCTTGCATTTGTTTGCATATCTTTCTTTTTAACAGCGGGCCTAAAATATTCTTTGACTGTTAAATATTGGGAATGTAAATCTGTGATGTAAATAACAGAAGTTCCCAATTTAAAACCGGAGTTAATGACGTCAAAGTGCGGTTTCAAAGCTTGCATTTTAAAGTGTGGAGTGACGCGTGCCAAAGTTTCAAATGAATCGGATATTGTGGCCGCCAAAGTAGTCGCATAATGCATATACACAAAGAAAACAATTGATTAAGTAATTAAATGTGATTGGCGCTTAGGCTTGTTTCAGGAATAGATTAGTAAAAGTAAATAGTTGTGTACTGCAGTTTCGGAACGGTTTCAGGTAACTTTTTTGGGTTCCATTTTTAACCTTCGTCACATAATCATCAAATTGCAAGAACCTTTAATGTTTAACAAATAACGGTAGGTTAAGGTATAACAATTATTTTATTTTCACCTCACTAGCACAAAAAGGGAACCTTTTCGGTCTTAAATCAGTGAGAAAAAGTGTTTTGAATTTAGAACGCTCTGGAATAGGCATGTTTTCAGTCTCTGATATGCTACTGATATGAAAAATTCTTAAGTAAATACCACCGCCCGCCGATCGGAACGAACGATAGACCCCTATCCCTTCTCTCCAGTTTTTTCATTGTTTCAACTAAATGTTTGCGTACACAAGTCATAACTAAGTAATGTCATGACGTCGCTTTCTTCATTAGATAATAATGCATTATTCATTACCAACACCGACCTGATATTTCACAAGTAGGAAATAGGCACAAATTTCGCAATGGCACGTGTATGTATTCAAAACCAAATAATTCATACCTCAATAATAATATAAATGCAAAAGTTACGCTGTTTTTTACCTTTTACAGCCTTGTTTCCAACCTATTACAGCTATAAGGCTAAATTTGGCACAGGATAGCTTGCATCCTGAGGACATACTACTTTTTTCCCGGAAAATCAATGAACAGTTTTTTAACAGTCAGAACACCTACAGTATAAATGCAAAAGTTACGGTGTTTTTTACCTTTTACAGCCTTGTTTCCAACCTATTACAGCTTAACTACTAAAGCGATCTCAAGGCTAAATTTGGCACAGGATAGCTTGCATCCTGAGGACATACTACTTTTATCCCGGAAAATCAATGAACAGTTTTTTAACAGTCAGAACACCTACAGTGTGACGAGGTCATTGCACCTTGGTTTGCTGAGACTCTTTCAATAATCACTATTGACAAAATTGCAGTTTCAATAAAAATATCATAAACTTAGCATAAGATCATTGCTATTTGCTATTGTAGCAATATGATGATTACAACTTTCCTTTTAAGTGGTCTGAATAAAAGTGTTAATTGGGTATTAGACTACTATTCAAGTCAATTATTTTTTAGTGATTATTAAATAGAGGATCTCCCAAAATTCGTAATATCCACGTCCCCTAATAGTTTTATGTTGATAACCATTTTTAACAATCGATTAAAGTAAAAAAGTGCGTCGAACTTTAATGACGTCACAATTCAGAATTTCATAAAAGTTAAATTGACTGTAACCTGTGTATTGGTAATAAAAATATATATTTTATTATATATATTATACCCAATTGCGGAAACAGACACAATCAAGGAACCTAAGAAGAACTTACGCATGGAGACAACATCTCGCACACGGAGGTATGAGATAGCGAGGCGCATAACAGAGGCCTTGTCCAGCTGTTCCACCTCTTCCTTCTTTGCTGGTAACGCGGCGGTCAACTCTGCGAAGATTTGCATCTCTTTGGTTCGACGACATCGCGCCGCGACGCGCGACTTCTCTTTACGTTTCTCATTGTTCCTGTAAATAATGAAACGAGTGATGAGTAATTTTGATGAGTGGCAAGTGAAAAGATTCCAGTACCCTGAAGACCACAGTCTTCGATCAGTGTGTGTTATGTGATGAGTGATGATATAACTCGTCACTGGCAACACGCACAGATTTTAAGACAAGGCGGATCCGGAAGCGGAATAAAGCCTAATGTGGAACTCTTAGGACTGAATTTCAGAGTAAGCAGTGGGTGATGGAGAGAGCTATGCTCGGTTTCTTTACGTGATCAAATCAAATATGAGGAGATCAAAAAAAATACCGACATAACTTAAATGTCATTTCAGCAACGCATAGTTCGAAGAACCGATAGACGTTGGGGTCCCAAGATAGTGGCAACTCCACATTGGAAAGCGCAGCGTTGGCAGACCCCCCCACTAGGCCGACGGACGACATCGAATAGCAGAGGGCACTGAAATCTTTTTTTTATCCTCTACAAGTTAGCCCTTGACCACGATCTCACCTGATGGTAAGTGATGATTCAGTCTAAGATGGTGGCGGGCTAACCTGTTATATTAAACCTGTTATATTAAACGGGGCATAGCAGTTATATTAAACCCATACCCCTATTCGGTTTCTACACGGCATCGTACCGGAACGCTAAATAGCTTGGCGGCATTTCTTTGCCGGTAGGGTGGTAAATAGCCACGGCCCACGGCTGAAGCCTCCCACCAGGCCAGACAAGGGAAATTCGGAAATTATAAATTCCCAAATTGACCCTGCCGGGGATCGAACCCGGGACCTCGGCATGTTAAGACAACAGCGCTCAACACTGCACCACGGAGGACGTCAAATCAAGGCGGCGCAAGACTATGGCGTGTGGATCCCTGTAGGGATACAGGGATCCATAAAAAGCAGTGGACGTCATTCGGTTGACGAGTGACAAGTGACGACTCTAGAAGGTGGCGGGAAGTAGATGAAAAAATCATGGCACCGTGTATTGTGGGCTGCACTCGGTCAGACATTTAGCAATTGGCTACTTGACAGCTGTACCTAACTATAAAATTTGAAATATGTTACATTTGGTAGCTTGTAGGTTAACAATAATTATACAATAAGTGTTTTGCATTAAAATAAAATGTAAATATTTTATTTTTGCAAAACAAATTTGAGATTTTTTATCTATGCATCACAAGAAGCGAAACGCGGGCGGTCATGATAGAGCCCCGTGTGACGTCACATTTCAAAAAAAAAAAACGTCGTGTGTACTAATGTTTGCGTATTGTTGAGAAAATTAACACTAATATATTTCGATTTGTGATTGTGAGAGGAATGGAATGCTATACAGCTGATAGTGCAAATCTGCCTAAAGTCGATTCATTTAAGGTTGCAAATTTATTTATACTTCTACCATACCTTTACTACTGTTTTAATCATACTTTTGCGGGTCTAAAGTCAGTCTTCATGCCCTAGGGCCGTAATCTAGTCGATCGATCGCCCAACTAGTTGACCAACCCCATACTGTAAATATGCACAACAGAGTCTAGGCTCCAGACTGGTCGACCAAACGCTCGTACCATTTGACATAAAAGTTTTTAAACCAAGGAGTATGCGTACCTGCATAAACACTGGCAGCATGAAAAGCAAAAAGTTTGAATATCAAAGCAGCGGCGCCAAAGCGCGAAATAAAAACAAATGACAAATTATTCCACATCTACAATCTATCTACGTATTTTGTTACAAATTGTTACAAATTCAATAAAAAGTGGTCCTAAATATTGCAAAATGTCATCATTTAGTGACTCAGACGAAAGCGAATACGAGCAAACAATGAAACTCGACGCGGAAAGAATTGTTGGTGAATTATTGCCGGATAAATCAAAGCAGATTTACTTAAAAACATATGAAAATTTCATACAATGGAGAAATCATAAAGGCGTAAAAAGTATCTCTGAACCAGTGCTCCTCTGTTATTTCGAAGAATTAACAAAAACCAAGAAATCATCCAGCCTGTGAAGCATTTTTTCAATTCTGAAAGCGACCATCGATGTAAAACACAATACTTCTATCAAGAAATACACAAGACTCATAGCATTTTTAAAGAAACAATCTTATAATCATCAAGCAAAAAAGTCAAAGTTCTGAGCGCTGAAAACATACAATCTTTTCTGGAGCAAGCCCCTGATGATCAATTTCTTGTTATAAAAGTGAGTACCTACCTAACCTTACTACTATTACCTACCTACTAACACATTGTATCTACCTACTAAAAATATACTTAGCCAAATCTATTTCTTATGCTACCTTGTTAACTATAATCAAACCTCTACCTAATATTCCATCGTTTTTGTTTCAGATGATATTAATTTTGGGAATAATTAATGGTGCTTCTCGCTGTAACGAATTAGTAAACTTGAACACTGATAATATGAAAAAGCATTCTGATACACTGCTTTTGGTTAAATTGCCAGACACCAAAACTAAAAGAGAGAGATCGTTCGTTGTGCGCGAAGACCATGTAAAAACTGTAGAAAAATACCAGTCACTTCGACCAACTGGAATGAATACAAATCCTTTTTTAATCCAGTACAGAAATGGAAAGTGTACCCGGCAGCCAATGGGTAAAAATAAAATTAGTAGCACCCCTAAGGCAATCGCAGCTTTTTTGAGTTTGCCGGACATCAATTTCTACACAGGTCATTGTTTTCGCCGAACTTCTGCTACTCTTTTGGCCAACGCAGGTGCAGATTTGACCGTAATTAAGAGACACGGTGGATGGAAATCTAGTACCGTTGCCGAAGGGTACTTAGAAGATTCTTTGGAAAACAAGAGGAAAATCAGCGCTCGTTTGTGTGAAAATGTTCCTACAAAGACTTCTGCAGCTTCTGTTGTAGATCCTTGGACGCCACTACTGCAGCTCCAAATGCCCCAGCCATCGACATCAAAATGTCAAATCAATGTAGTGCCGCCGTCAACAGAAAACCCAAAAGTGGAGGAAGAAATACCAACTAACATAACAGCGTCACAAGTAACTACTAATTATTCAATTCAATAAAAACAGTGCACCTAATATCACTCTTAATTTTCAGAACTGTGCAAATGGACTCTATCGAACGTGAACATTCACTTTTAATTTGTCTTTTCTTTTTATTATTTACTAGACCTATGTATCCTACTTACTATGATTTGCAATAAATATCTAACCGTTACAGTTTGTTTTACTGTTATGGTAGAAGTATAAAGTAGAGTATACACCACCGGGATAAAGCAGTTTTTTTCTTGGGCTGCACTCAGGACTCAATCTTGGAGTCCTTCGTTACGTTCAGGATTCAATGTAGCGCCCGTGACATAAAACAGTGCTTTATCCCCTTGGTGTATAATCTACTATTGCGTGTAAACTTTTGGTCTGCCGAGTTTCCTAATGTAAAATCTTACATGTAATTGCCGAAATACACAAAGTAATTCTCGTGTTTAAGACCTAAGAAAGTGCTGCTGTAAAGTGACAGAAATATGTAATATTGTTTATAGGAATTAATTATTATTTATAGTATTTCTACACACGTCTTGTAGCTTGTAATTTTCACAATAGCATAAAAAAAGCTGTAAACTTTCCACTCAAAATCACATATAACTCGGTGCGTCGTAGTTAGCTTTGTTTTATTTTGAGCTATGACGTCACAGCTAGCAAATGTCACGTGACCGGCTGTTTTCGCGCGAATTTAAAATTAATGTATTAAAAATGTATTTTTTTTTTAAAAATAAATAACGCTTTTTTTGAGAAAAAGATAATTGTAAGATGTATAAAATGAATCCACGTAAATTTTTAGGTACGTTTCCAAAAACTGTCAAATAGCCAATTGATTGGATTGAGTGACAATCATCGAAAGACTGAAATAGGACTGAAATAGCCAGTGGTAACTAAAAAAATTGGTACCACGGGTAACTAAATGAAAAATGTCCTACCAGATGATGACGAGGTTTCGAAATGTGAATTGTATTATTTTAAAATAATCACCTTCACGTATCTACAGCTTAAATTATAATTTAGGCTGAGCTGAAAATGTTCTTTAGTTCTAACACCGAGACCCACTTGCACAAGGACTCTTAAATTGATTTAGTTACTAAATTAATGCTGTCCCTTTTTGGCAAATAAAATGCGCATTTGCCAAAAAGGGACAGCATTAAAATGAAACTAAATCAGTTTAAATGTCCTTGTTCAAGCGGCCCCTATTGATCGAAGTACTTATTAGTTATATTATAAAATATTTTTTTTTAAATGCCACATTAAAACTAAGTATTTTGTTTCAATGGTTGATAAGTCGACCCAGTTACATGGATCATGGTCACGAATCTCGATGAGACAAACAAAGCACGAACATCAAATTTTAAAATCGTCTAATTCATTGCGTTGATGCTGTTGGTCGATGCTTTTAGTAGATGTATCCTTTACATCAGTGTCCACTGCTTTTTGCTACAGTAGTGTCTACTCAATAATTATCCATACTATCCATACCATAGGTTATATTATAAATGCGAAAGTGTGTCTGTCTGTCTGTATGATACGCTTTCACGGCCCATCTGTTCAACCGATTTTGATGAAATTTGGTACAGGGATAGGTTGTATCCCGGGGAAGGACATAGTCTACTTTTTATCCCGGAAAATTCAAAGGTTCCCGCGGGAATCAAAAAATTTATCTGTTCAACCGATTTTAATGAAATTTGGTACAGGGGTAGGTTGTATCCCGGGGAAGGACATAGGCTACTTTTATCCCGGAAAATTCAAGAATTCCCGCGGGAATCGAAAAAACTTGGTCCACGCGGACGAAGTCGCGGGAATCATCTAGTAGTTTCAATATATTCTGGGGAAAATGTTAACTTTTATATAACAAAAACGTTGCCTGAGAATTTTATCTAATAAATAAGAGGGGAATCCGTACGTCCAGTATTTATCATAGGGAAAAGGTTACTCATACTTAGCGGAATTTACATACTCGAAATAGTAGACAAAAAGATGGACTCCATGGATTTGCCTCTAATAAATTGTAATGTTTTCCGTTTGCTCTAATAAATTGTAATCTTTTCCGTTTATCACAGTGAAAAGCGCTATTCAATCAATCAATCAATCAATATTGATTTTGATTTGAGACTTTGTAGGTACAGCCCGGTTAGGGTGTGACTACGAGTAACCGAAATATCCTACTATTTAAATCAGTCAGACTTGATATCCTAAATTTGACAACTAGTAAAATCAGCACCTTTTTTCAAACGTCAAAACGCGTGCTTAGAATGGAATTTTGTATTAAGTATACTGAATGGTGACACTTTTTCTATAGTTTAAAATGGTTATTAATCTATACTAATATTATAAACGCGAAAGTTTCGATGGGTGGTTTTTTGTTAGTCAATCACGCCAGAACGGCTGAACGGATCTGGATGAAATTTGGTACAGAGATAGATTATAGTCTGGAATAATACAAAGACTAAGCGCAATCCACGCGGACTAAGTCGCTGGAATCAGCTAGTTCAACATAAAACTACAAGGGACGTGGATATTACGAAAAGAGACGGTTCAGATTTGTATGCCTAGTATGAGGTTGTAGATTTGTGTGCCTAAAATGAACCTTTTCTTTGGGAGATCCTCTATTAAAAGTTTTTTGTCTAAGTAATCAATTATTTTACTTCAATACATTTGAGTTTATAGTTTTAGCCAGTCAAGATAATAATTCTCAGCACACTGGGAAAATTAGTGCAGGCGTTAACAATAGATCATGAAATCAATCGAAAATTTCGAATTAAGCAACTTACACACAAATCTGACTATGCAATAAACCTACAGCTTCTTTACCAGACACGTAGTTGTGACTGCTGCTCTCGACTTAGCTGGCATGTAGCTATAAAAAGGTTGTTAGGACATTATTGTCTGAACACTAAACCGTCTCACAAGATGATAAGGTCAATATTAATACACAAAAAAGAAACGGTTCAGATTTGTATGGGGCGTAGGCCTGGTCTTGTACAAGTAGATAAATGAAGGAAAATAGAATACTAGACCAGTTTTAATTGGTCAAATCTACGAATTCGTCGTAATTTCAGTGGCGAAATTATTTAATCTTTTCAAGATAAGCAACACTAAACATGAGTGGGTAACAATGGCGGATTTATATTTTTGACGTTTTCAAAAGAAAAACGCGTTAAATTGACACTGACTGATATGACATCTTTAAATATAAAATTCAAAGTCCTGACTGACTGAATGACTGACTGACTGACTGACTTATATATCAACGCACAGCCTAAACCGCTAGGGTTAGAGACTTAAAATTTTGACAGTAGCTTCCTTTTGTGACGTAGGCGCTAACTAAGGAAGTATTTTTCAAAATTCCACCCCTAAGGGGGTGAAATAGGGGTTGAAAGTATGAAAGTCCGTCATTTCTTAAGTTATATCCATGAAACTTGGTATATGAGCTGGCGGTAAAAAATAAAGAAACACGTGTTTCACAGTTTCTAAAAATTCTACCCCCGAAGGTAAAAACTGTAAAAAATAGGGGATGAAAGTTTATATGAAAGTCATTTTTCAAGTTATACCCATGAAACTTGGTATATAAGCTACCAGTTGAAAATGAAAAAACACGTGTTTCACAGTTTTTTGGAAAGTTTGTATGCAAGTCATTCTTTTCTCAAGATATTTCTCAAGTTGTATCAACGAAACTTGGTGTTATGGCTTTAGGTAATAAATAAAGAAGTATGTGTGGCACAGTTTTTCAAAATTCCACCCCCAAAGGGGTCAAATAGGGGTTGAAAATTTGTATGAAAGTCCTTCATTTCTCAAGTTATAGGCATGAAACTTGGCATTTGGGCTTTCATTTAGATATGCAGAAGTACGTGTTTCACCATTCTTGAAAACATGACCCCCAAAGGGGTGAAATAGGGGATGAATGTCCTTCATTTTCAAGATATTTTTTAAGTTATAACAACGAAATTAGGTATTTTGGCTTTCGGTACAATATAAAGAAGTACGTGTGTAACAGTTTTTCAAAATTCTACCCCCAAACGGGTACAATAGGGGTTGTAAGTTGGTGTAAAAGGCCGGCATTTTTCAAGTTATAGCCATGAAACTTCATATTTGGGCTACCGGTTTAAATTATAAAATACATAATCCACAGTTTTTATAAATTCTATCCTAAAGGATCCTAAAGGAAGTTAAATAGTCCTTCAATCATGCCGCAACAGAGCAACGGATCGACGTGTTTGTTTTCATGGGTTCTTTTTATCCCGGAAAATTAAGGAATGCCTATGGGAATTAAAAAACTTATGACACGCGAACGAAGTCGCGGGCGTCCGCTAGTTTGATATATTTCGCGCCTACTGCCTTCTCTATGGGTGAAGGTTGCCATCTTAGAAACGTATCGAAAACTTGAAATGCATTTTTATTTTTTTCTCGTTATTCACTTTACTGTTCTAAATTATTATATTTGTTATACAATCTATGAATTTTCCTCTATTCATGGTAGAGTGTACAAGAGTAGGCCTAAAATGAACCTTTTTCTTTTGATGTAAGTATGCATGCCCTTGGCAAATATTCACCTTTACTATGTAAGTATGTACATAAACGAAGCCTCCACGTACTGGGACAAAAAACTATTCCCGGAGGAGTAACTAAAAACCGGCCAAGTGCGAGTCGGACTCGCGCACCGAGGGTTCCGTACAAACCTGTAGTAAGTTTTAAATTAAATGTTTTTTTTAAATATTTGAGCTGATTGAATGAAAGGTAAATTGCGGTTTACGATTTATGACGTATTAAAAAAAAACTACTTACTAGATCTCGTTCAAACCAATTTTCGGTGGAAGTTTGCATGGTAATGTACAACATATATTTTTTTTAGTTTTATCATTCTCTTATTTTAGAAGTTACGGGGGGGGGACACACATTTTACCACTTTGGAAGTGTCTCTCGCACAAACTATTCAGTTTAGAAAAAAATGATATTACAAACCTCAATATCATTTTTGAAGACCTATCCATAGATACCCCACCTACCTATGGGTTAGATGAAAAAAAATTTTTGAGTTTCAGTTCTAAGTATGGGGAACCCTAAAAATTTATTATTTTTTTTCTATTTTTGTAAGAAAATCTTAATGCGGTTTACAGAATACATCTACTTACCAAGTTTCAACAGTATAGCTCTTATAGTTTCGGAAAAAAGTGGCTGTGACATACGGACGGACAGACAGACAGACAGACAGACAGACAGACAGACAGACAGACATGACGAATCTATAAGGGTTCCGTTTTTGCCAAATTTGGCTACGGAACCCTAAAAACTGATAGCACACAATTACTATAAGCAATGCAATTGCTAGCGTACGAAAAGAAATCTTTTTTAAAAATTCATTATAGGCTTACGCTTGACCTTATATCACACCTAATGGGAAGTGATGATGCGGCCTAAGATGGGACGCGCTTGCCTAGAAGATGCCTATTCACTCTTGATTTACATATACCCGGATTGTAATTGGTGGGAAAATAACAATACCTAGCTTTTTTTTTAACTTGATTCTTTAATTTATTTTGCACAAAAAGTTATAAAATACATATAGAAAAACAGAAACATTAGACAAGGAAGCACTTCTCTCTACATTATCTGATATAATATATTTTATCTGATACGGGGCGTTGCCAGTTTTAAAAAGGTAAGAATATAGTAATAACAGCGAAGAAAGAAGTTAAAAATCGTTTAATGGGCGGTTCCTATCAATTCCGGTGGCGTAGACCTTTACCTCTGCGACCCTGAGGATACATCAATCTTGCCTCTTCTGAAGGAAGTATATTGATTAATTGATATTCTTACTTATGGATAAACCTAGGTTAGAAATATTTTGCTTAAAAACTTTAGCCAGTAAGTACCTTTTGGTTACGGAATAAAGTATATTCCTTGAAGCAATAAGCTCCGGCACACCAGGCAAACACATTTTTTAAGCGCACTTTTTAAAGCTTTTTTGGTCATTTATTTATTATATAATTATGCACAACACGGTCGTCGGTCACTGACTTGATAAGTTTTTCTTTATCGTAGACTCTCTCGTTTTTTGAGTCTTTTAGGTATTAACACTTTCATTTATTTCTTGTCTTAATTTTACCTCGATACACTCAAAATCTTTATTTTACAAGATCATTACAAGGAACGAGACAACTCTCGTCCAAATCACAGAACTGTGTGACTTGCAATACGAATGGTTTAATTGACTTTTCCATTAATTTGTCATTAGTTCCGAAGCAACAGTACCTTTTATCGGGTGCTCTAAATAGCATAAATACATTATTAACAAGTGACTAATGCGTCAACAAAATACGATTTGTAAATACTTTAGGTTGACTAATTTTTATGTCTACACTTTTGAAACCATTGAAGGTACTTAAATCATAAATGCACAATTTCAGGTTTAGTTGGTCGAAAATGCACTTTACTCAATATTTATGTGTTAATTTCATTTATCTGGGGGATTAATATGAGCTCTTAAAGCAGGACAGAAATTGAACTGCAGCACAGTTCAATGCAGTGTATGCCTACCAGTTCAGTGCCTTGAAGTTAAGTGCAGTTCAATATATGTCCTGCTATAAGAGCTCATAGTAACCCCCCAGATGTCTACCGTATCCGAACATCGACATAATTCTGATAATATTATTGGATGCTTGCAATTATCATGCATCAACAGCCGTCTCACTGGTTGCGGTAATTGTACTTGTTAAAATTCTCCCCGGTTTTTTTTACTACTACCGCGTATTTGAAAGCTATATTTTTCCTCAGTCCGTTTCACTCGAATATATCTGTCCTTATCGTTACACCGTGAGTTTTATCGTTCCCGAAATTAGTTCAATCGACATCTGTAATCTGTTCTCGATACATCAGCGTTTTCTTACTTTTGTTTATACTCATCAAGGGGAAGCTTGACTATTATCACATGCAATTTGATGCAACTCTGTACTCAGGCAGAGCTAAAGATGACAGAGAATTTGCCATTCATCACATTGAATCCGTCGAACTTTGGCGCTAGTGTACCAGGTTACAAGTTGATATCATCATCTCTGTTGAACTTTTAGGAATTGCAGCTTGATTTACTATATAGTTACCCTTATATACTAAATGGAATAAATCCATACTAATATTATAAATTCGAAAACTTTTCTGACAATCGATCAGCGGGCTATCTGTCAGTTTTATAAAGTCTGTCTTCAGGATGCACTTAAATTACTTCTAGAGGATGCAATTTTGTCAAGATAGATTATTATTGATAGATATATTGATAAACTCGGACAAGGTAAACATGCGTGTTCTACCGGCTGCATCACCAGTCACCACTTGCCAGCCATGCCAGCGAGTTTGATTGCAATTTACATTGCATTTATAATAAGTGCGGATAATATTGTTATTTCTAGGATAAGGAATTGTATTTCAACAACCAGGTGATCTAACACATATCATCTAGTTACCTATAACTTATGATAGATGCGTTTACATTCGAAGTAAAAAAGAAATAAAATAAAACCGGGCAAGTGCGAGTCGGACTCGCGCACGAAGGGTTCCGTACCATTATTAATAAATAATTACCTTTCATATGATACCCCACACAGTACAGTTATCTCACTTTTAAATTTCAACCCTCAGATTTTCCCCCCTTTTTAAATAAGAACAAAAATAATTTCCATTTTTTTTTTAATTCCAGTGTCTTTGGGCCACTAATATACACAACTATTCCAAATTTCATGTCGATAGCTTCGGTAGTTACTGAAATAATCGAGTGTGACGGACGGACAGACGGACAGACGGACAGACAGACGGAGAAAGTCGCACCATAAGGGTTCTATTTTACCATTTTGGTACGGAACCCTAAAAAGAACATTGTATAATTTGTTATAGTAGGTACAACATTGTGCTCCAACAGAACCTCAAAGTCCCACGGCTCATACAATGCACCGATGCTTAGTAAGTAGCAAAGGCTCATTAGTCAGATCACGTCCGGACTCCGGAGGCGTTTGCGTCAATAGGGAGCGTAACAGACCATTCGATAGACATTACGCTTTCAATGTGGTGATCCATCAATTGAACCTAATCCGTTTTATCGGCCCGCGTTTCGTACGTATCAATAAATCAATAATAAAGAATAATGGTCAAAAATGCATCTCTAAGATAAGAAGATAAGATAATGCATCTTTGGTAAATAAAACCTCACGGTTTGAGACTTCCTTCACTCGAGAAGTCATAAAACATTTTGTCTTCTTTTAGCTCTGAAATGGTTTCATTATTAAAATAAACAATATGTAGGTATACATTGGCTTTTTTCTGATAGCTAATACCCAAATATTAAATCATATCATTGCCATTAATAATAATTAATAATAAAGCCTTTATTTCCAATCACAGTTCGTTCTTACAATCATAGTTACAAGGATATCATTGCCATACAACACTAGATTTAGCGTGAGTTAAGGAGAGTAAATGCAATGCATCGGAAATGTAGAAAAGCCGCGGCATGTACCGCGTGTTTAACAAGGATAAGCAAAGTTGACGCATCAGACTCGCCCGACTTCAACATAGTGGGTAGAAATCAAAATTATTTTGTACTTTACAGTGGCGTTGGAAGGCGGTTTTTTGGAAAAAAATATATTTTTAACTTATTAGTGTCAGGGTTGAGGATTTGGAGTCAGAATTTTTTATGGGACCACCTCGAGAGAAAAAAAATCAAATCGGTTCAAAAACCACGGAGATATGACCTCCTTTTTTGGAAGTCAGTTAAAAATATAAGTACGTAATTGGTAAGTAGGTACGTACTCCAAAAATAATTACAAAAGAATTTGGGTTCTTTTAATGGGCAAAACAAAAAACGGCACGAAGGGGCAGAAAATAATTCTAACAATAGGACACTGTTTACGATTCTTTTATTTCGTTACTTCAAAATAAATAAAGGTAGAAATATAGCGAAAGTTGCTTTGTTTTTATAGTTGACCATATCATAACTTATAAGCTTTTTCTGGAGTTATATTTTATACAAGCTTATGCCCGCGACTTCGTCCGCGTGGTTTAAGTTTGTTTTCCCCATAGGCACTCCAAAACACAACAACAATGATACAATTTGAAAAAGTTCATACAAACTTTCATCCCCTATTTCACCCTATGGGAAGTTTCAAAAATTTTGAAACACGTACTTCTTCATAATATTTAACCAAAAGCCCAAATGCTAAGTTTCATAGCTATAACTTGAGAAATGATGGACTTTCATACAAAGTTTCAACCCCTATTCCACCCCTTTGGGGGTTGAATTTTCAAAAATGGTGAAATACTTACTTCTTCATATCTAACTGAAAGCCCTAATGCTAAGTTTCATGGCTATAACTTGAGAAATGAAGGGCTTTCATACAAAATTTCAACCCCAATTTACCCCTTTCGGGTAGAATTTTGAAAAACTGTGACACACGTACTTCTTTATTTTTTACTTAAAGCCAAAAATACCAAGTTTCGTTGATATAACTTGAAAAATATCTTGAGAAAAGAATGACTTGCATACAAACTTTCCAAAAAACTGTGAAACACGTGTTTTTTCATTTTCAACTGGTAGCTTATATACCAAGTTTCATGGGTATAACTTGAAAAATGACGGACTTTCATACAAACTTTCATCCCCTATTTCACCCCCTTAGGGGTGGAATTTTGAAAAATCCTTCCTTAGTGAGCGCCTAGGTCACAAAAGGAACCTACTGTCAAAATTTCAAGTTTCTAACCCCACTGGTTTAGGCTGTGCGTTGATTGTATAAGTCAGTCAGTCAGTCAGTCAGTCAGTCAGTCAGGACTTTGAATTTTATATATATAGATTATATGTTTATGTTTATCGCATTCTGACGACACCAGTAATTACTGTTGTCAATTACTTTTGTAGAGTTGAACTATTTCTCACATTTTTTTGAAACATTGAGGATTCTTTCATAGTGTTGCTTTATACTTTTTTTCAATTGCCTTGTAATTTACTTATGTAAACTGACTGAAAAAACGGAACCCATAAAGGATCACGTTGTTGTCCGTCTGTCTGTCTGTCAAGACCATTCTTCTCAGGAACGCATGGAGGTATCAAGCTGAAATTGATATCAAATACTTACTCAGGTCTACTGTCCCTTGGAGCTGTGAAATATTCAAATTTCTAAGCCAACGCAATCAAAAGATACAGCCGTATAAGCTGCAAATTTTCGACCCTCGCAACGGAATCAAAACCCGTGAACTCAGAATCTTGAAATTTGGTACGAAGCAACGTCTTATAGCACAGATAAAGGAAAAATTGAGAAAAGCATAAATTTTTAGTTACATCATATAATAAAAATATTTTTAATAATTTTAAACTTACTACAGGTTTGTACGGAACCCTCGGTGCGCGAGTCCAACTCGCACTTTTTAATTAATATACTAGGTAATTATAAAGTGAATGCGTAATACGTACAGTTAGCAAAAAAAAAATGTGTGTGTCAGCTCCGACTCATGACAGGAGTTTACTCCTTACGGACGTTACCATGGACCCATAAACATAACGTAACGTAACGGAGAAAGTTTGATTTTACTCCCCATAAATTTTCATACCCCGGGCTAATATATGAAAATCGATTCTTAACGAGTAAAGGAGTCTTAAGACTCAAAAAGGTTTTTGAACTTCAAAATGATGCAGTGCCCGTCCAGTGGTACCTACTATAAAAGTCAAAATGAGCACCTGTAAAATATTGATCATTAATATTCAAATTTAATAGATGGTCATTGCTCATCTGTGTAGTTTAGAATAATAAGAAACAGAAGCTTCTTTATATTTAATCTAAAATAAGTTAAGGAGAGTCCAAGATGTAAACTATTCGAAGTATTTGTAGATGTTAGTTCTCCTAAATAATGTATTTCGTGCAAAAAAGCTAGGTATACCGAGAAGTAAATCATGTTTATAGGGAAGTTAAAGCATTACGACATCAATGATGGAGGTTAAACCTACCATTTAATAACTAAGAGGTTTACAAACGCCCAATATCTCCTTAGCTTATGTTTTACTGCTTAGCGCATAAAGTAAAAAGTTACATCCGTAAAAACACATTGATGACAAAAAATTTGAGTTCATCAAATTTTGACGAACATTTACCCGTTTAAGTATTTATGAGAAATTATAAGACAAACCATCAAATGACTCCAAAATAAGATAGTAAGTTACCACAAAAATTTTAACCACATTTTCAAACAAGATTTGTAGAATATTTACCGTCTCCTAATAATATATTATTTTGGTAAGAAAGCTTAGGGCTCTGAAAGTATTTTTTGGTGGTCCTTATACCTGTTTTATCCCTATTTCTATGATGGCCGCGAGCACGAAGCTATCTACGAGAGTTAGTTTTTTTTAAATATTTAGTAAGTTAAACATTTTTTTAAATGGAATCATTATTGTATCAAGGCACAAAATTTAAGTACGCCTAACAAGTAGAAGGAAATCTGTAGTAGGTATTTAGGTAAAATGGGTTTGTTTGTTGCTTGACAAATATGAAAAATTATACTCGATTTAAGATGCATTGTATCAGATCGGAATTGAGTTACAATCGAAAAAACCAGTCTAGCACGGTCCGTGAAAGCTTAAAGGCCAATGGACTCATCATAAATTTTGAGGACCGACCAGTTTCGATATACTTACACTATGCATTGTCCAACGATTTATTTTACTTTTGGCATATGCACGTCTGTGAAGTGTCATAATTATTGACAGGCAACCATCGACAAAAAAAAATGCAATACTCCATAGACGCATATCGTATTTTCCAATAGTAAAGCGACGTGCCATTTTATCCGATATTTCGTAACTCGTATACTCATCTAGTAATTACAAGTACGACATTCCTTTTCAAAATAGTCACGGAGCTTCAACACTAGCTTTCTTGATAGTCTTTTAAGCACCATAATCTTTGGCGATGGATGGTTTGTATGACCTGACGGATTTATGTAAATTTAGTGTACTGTTGTATATACATGATTTATTTTAATAGATACTTTAATATACTCAGTCATTTGAACGCTTGGGTATGTTTATAAAACAATAAAAAAATGTAGAGCAAAGGTAAATATCAATGTGGCAAATCGATTAAAACTTCTTCATAAATAAAGTCGATTGTTATCAAAAATCGAATCAGTAACGCGTTAGAACATCATTGACTCCATCTGCCAAAAGTAAAATAAATAATTGGACAGAGTTTAACTCCAAATAACCACGATTAAATGATAGTAAGAACCTACACTAAGAAGTTTTTTACTTAGAAACATGCCTATGAATTATTATAAAACAAGGAATGTTATTATAGATGCATTACCAGTTTAGGTAAGAAAATATCATGCAACGTGAAATTCCGATAAAAATATTATAAACTAGATTATGCTCGCGTGCCGCGGGAACTGCTTAATTTTTCGGGATAAAAACTAACTTAAAACTTTAAAAAAATGTCATTCTCAGGGTTGCAAGTTACAACTTGCAACCTACCTCTGTACCAAATTTCGTTAAAATCGATTGAGAAGATGGGCCGGGAAAGCGTAGCAGACAGACACAAACTTCAGCATTTATAATATCAGTAACTATATAGATTTTAGAATTTTTTTATGGGCCACAGAATTAGCAAAAAAAATGGCTCTTATTAACTGGTTACTTCGCATAAATCCAACAGGATGCCTCTCTCCAGTAACCACTATAGTACGGGGCTAATAAACATTGACCCTAAAAAAATGTAAAGCTGATTTTTGGCACAAGTGTTCCTTGGGGTCTGGGAAGTACCTCTTAAAAATTCCCCTCCGCTAGGCCGCGGGCGTTCCCCCCCACCCCCCCAAACGTCTCCCCAACCGCAGTTTTTTGTAATTTCTCAAAAAATATTAATGCTAGAAAAAAACTTTCTATGGCGAAAATTATGCTCATTAAATTATCTACAAAATAATATCATAGTTTATTTCGATAAGACTAATAGTTCCGGAGATATATTAACCCTTTGTGCATGAAAAGAAAATAATTTGCATGTATGGCTTTTTGTAATGTAGTTTCTTGTGATTTCCATAAAAGCTGACAGAGCTACAAAAATGTTGTCTGAAGCAAAATGAAAGGCTATTAAATTAGCTATAAAATGATATGTAGTTTATTTTGATAAGAGTAATCGTTTTCGAGATATGCCTACCTCTTGTGTAAGATAAAGAAAATAATATGCAAATACCGTGTACCTACGTTCTTTTTAGTTTTGGAAAAAATAACAGAGTTAGGAAAAACTCATTGAAGCAATAAGAAACATAGTTAAATTACCTACAAAATAGCATTTAGTTCATTTTGATAGCACTAATAATTTCAGAAATATACCTACCTGGCATAGTTAACATAAAAGCAATATTTTTCAAAATTTTAAATTTTTTTGTAATTTCTAGAAAACTATTACAGCTAGGCAAAAAACTCCCAGAAACAAAAATCAACACCATTTAACCACTTATTTAAAAAAAAATTAGTTTATAAATATAGGACTAATAATTTTGAACATATATCCATGTATAGTTTACGAAAAAAATAAAACATTGCTAGAATCCTATGTTATTTGCAATTTCCACAAAAACTATTAGAGCTGGAAAAAATCCTCGGAAGAATAATTAATTTCACTAAATTACCCACAAAAAAGTCTTAAGGTGAATTTAGATAGGACCAATGGTTCGAGAAATATGGCAACCTATATTCCAAGTTTTTTTGTTTTTTCAACAACCGTGGTTATATTTTTGAATTTTCACAGAAACTAATAGAACAAGGAAAAAAAAATAAGAAGCAAAAATGAACTTCATTAAATTATCTTCAAAAAAGTTTATAGTTTATTTTGATAGAACTGATAGTTTCGGAAATATGGCTGCCTAAGTGGAATAAAAAACTAAACCTTTGTAAAATCCGTAAATGTTTATTGTAATTTCAAGAAAAAGTATTAGAGTTAGGAAAAAAGCTATAGGTAAATTAATAATCTTTTTACTAAGTCCTAGTAAAAAGATTATTAATTTACCTATAAAATAGTGTTTAGTTTATTTTGATAGGACAAATAGTTTTCTACATACTACATAATGAATAGAAATTAACCCATTAATGTAACATATTTTTATAATATTCCCTCCTCCCACAACCCCCCTCCCCGCTCCATCAACCCCCCTCCACATCCCACAGCCCCCCTCCCACCCTCCCAAAACCCCCTCCCCCCTCCCAAAACCCCCCTCCCCCCATTTTTAATGAACACTTGTGCCAAAAATCAGCTTTACATTTTTTATTTTAGGGTTCCCATACAAAGCTTGCATAAGTAGCCTGAGCTATTACCACTATGAATTGAGTACTCGACTACCATGTCTAGGTTATATGTGAAAAGAGGTTGCCAAGATCTCTGAATCAAAATTCGCACTTTTCAATTACGGCCACAAGAATAATTCACTACAAAAAATAGCGTACGTCAGGGCAGTTCAATTGGCGCGTTCTATTATTTTTGCAATTACCACCAATTGCAAACGGACGTACGGTAACCTCCTTGTATACGGGACTGACATCACGTCGATTTATTATATGTACGTACATATACAATAAACAGACCTCCTGAGTAGATGATTGATCTATGATCCCTCATATTCACTTCGGTTCCCGGAGGAAACAGGAAAAAAAGGTGCTTTTCCTCACCGGACTTCAAAGTCTCTTCAAAAAAATCACGTCGATTTATAAAGTACCTACATACTTACTTACATGATACTATTTTATCAAATCAAATAAAAATTATAAATGCGAAAGTTTGAATGGATTGATGTATGGATGGATGTAAGGATGGATGTTTGTTACTCAATCACGCGCCAACGGCTGAACGGATCCGGATGAAATTTAGCACAGAGATAGATATTATAGTCTGGAATAGCAAATAAGCTACTTTTTATCTTTTAATATGAAAGAGTTCCCGCGGGAACCAAAAAACCTCAATCTTCTCGTACGAAGTCGCGGGCATTAGCTAGTGATATATACAGTAAAAAGTCCTGTGACAAGGGATAGCGGTTAAACCAAGACTTCGGTTACAGTAAAAAGTATAAATGTCGTTGTCTCTATAAACCTAATTTTGACGCTTATTTACTACCGTTGCAATTTTTTATTGGGTTGGTTGCAATCCAAACTATTGGCTACTACAATACTAAGGAATATCTGGAATCTGCAATATCTAACTAGAATATCTTTATTTAATATATAAAAAAATAACGAATATATAACGAAAAAAGTCGTGTTTATTTTTAATTGGGTTGGATAAATAAAATTAAACAATGTACTTACAATGTAGGTATTTAAGTACTAGGAATTTATCGAAAAATAATTACAGGAAAATTCCGCGTTCATATATCACACTTAATAAGGTCACAAATGACGGTGATTGCAAAAAATAATAGCGTATGTCCGATCATAGAGCTATGACGTGCATCTGCAAATTTATATGTCCGTTCTTTTGTATCGTGACTAAACGAATCTATCATGTCTAGATCAGAACAATAAGGAATGGGTGAAAATATCACCATGAAAAATATGTAGACAAAAAAATGTTAAAACAACTTTGAAAGCTTATTACTTTTAAGAACCTGGCGTGGATCTAACATGTAAAATTCTATTGCGTTTTTAGCAGAAAATAAATAAGGTAAATGTTAATATTTGCATTGACTATAGAGTGTAATAAACTGGTACGCACATACGTACCATAGTTTATTCAACTCTGGGTTTCAAAACGGTTCCAAGGTAAAAAGTTATTCTGGGAATATCGATAACTACTTTAATCTCGGACTCAACGTCTTTTACGTATGCGTATGCAACAGATGAAGAGAAATCAACTTCGAGAGACAGTAATTCCTGTAATTTCATCGTAAATACATATTTTTTCTACGGAAAAAATATAAGTAAATAGAAATAGGTATCTAATAGATATAAAAGAAAGTAGCTAAGTACAAGAACAAGAAATTGAAATAAGATAAAATTTAAGCGATGTATTTTTAACCGACTTCAAAAAAAAGAGGAGGTTCTCAATTCGACGTGTATTTTTTTGGCGATATTACTCCATAACTCAGCCATTATTTGGTAATTGGCGTATCGCCAAGTTCGTCCCATTTTTTGGTAACAAATCTTCACCAAAAAATGGGATGAATATCTTCGGAGATGGAGGACGGAACTCCTAAATGAATGAGAGCAAATCGCTCGCGATCAGAGTATGTGTAGACGTTTAACCATGCATAGTACAAATATATATCTGCATACATAGTATGCTAAAATTCTATTTGGCATCTCTAGAGAATCCAACTAGGTAATTACAAAACTATCACATAATTTTTTTTTTCCAAAAAACCGACTTCCAACGCCACTGTAAAGTACAAAATAATTTTGATTTCTACCCATTATGTTGAAGTCGGGCGGGTATAATAAGGATAAGCAAAGTTGACGCATCAGACTCGCCCGACTTCAACATAGTGGGTAGAAATCAAAATTATTTTGTACTACACAGTGGCGTTGGAAGTCGGTTTTTTGGAAACAATTTTTATTTTAAACTTTTTAG
Source organism: Erebia epiphron (assembly GCA_963932025.1). Lineage (NCBI taxonomy): Eukaryota > Metazoa > Arthropoda > Insecta > Lepidoptera > Nymphalidae > Erebia > Erebia epiphron. Next base: position 7,873,725 of record OZ009946.1, read on the forward strand.
TGTCAGGGTTGAGGATTTGGAGTCAGATTATATATGGGACCACCTCGAGAGCTTCCTCTAACGACTCATAGAAAAAAAAATCAAATCGGTTCAGAAACCACGGAGATATGCACCGACATACATTTAAAAAATTATATATATACGCGCCGAGTTGAGAACCACCTCTGTTCAATAATGCAACCTTTTTCGGTCGCAATGTTGCTGGCACACTACATAACACACCACATTTAAAACCTACACTGACACTTATAAAATAAGTATAGTATGCATTCTATTTGCGGTCGGGGTGCAACTATCCAGCGGACAATTTTGTGAATATTGGTGAACCTATCTGAACCCTCGGATTCGGACTCGGTGATCGCGGTACCGAATCAGAAACCTTAAACAGCGGGCGGGTGAGTTTAGGTGTATTACTATATATTTAGTGTATTTTATGAATGATCCATACCCACCCAACTGCAGACGGCAGACCAGCGGAACTACATTTAATAATTTACATCCTCCTTTTTTGGAAGTCGGTTAAAAATAGAAACGTCTCAAAATCTGCTGAAAGACAATACTGCTGATTCTTACGAAATGGTTGAAAAATATTACTCACAACTAGATACTTAGACGAATAAGATAATACTTAGTACGATTAGGTATTTGTTTCTTTATTACCCAACAACAGAGTTCAGCGTATAAAATTCAAAGATATATAAGATCAATAACTTCCATTAGATTAAAATTAATTTAATTCTTAGAATTCATCTAGAAACAGATAATCAACAAGTAAACACGCACGAGTTGCTGCAAAGTGGACTCAGTAGACTGTAGAGCAACCACTAACTAGTAAGTACTTACTTAAGTACCTACTTTGACAAATAGTTTTAAAATGTTTTAATCGAATTATTTACAAAAGATAAACTAGACACTAGAAGAAATAAAAGGGGAGTCTTTTATTGAGCTCAATATAATGACTTTACCTGCATTATATAAACTTCTTTAGATAATTTTTTACCTTATGAAATCTAAAACAACAAAAGCGAACACATATTTTCCTCAATCATTAAACCTGTAAGCTAATCTATTATAATGTCGTTAAAAGTTAATTAATCTGAATGAGTAGGTATTGGCACAATTTCCAGGTATTACAACGTCTAACTAGCTTAATATGCAGCGCACATTGGCAGAACCAGTGAATCCGCCAATACGTTACCAGCCCTATGGAACTTATTTATCCGTCTTTCGAATAGCCGCATGACCCATATACCTATTGTAGTTTTAAGGGAACGCAGCGAGTGGTAGCTGGTTGTATTATATTTTGCTGGTACGTGGCAGTCTTTATATGTATAAGAATCACATTTGCTTGGTCAGTTCAAGGGATCATGAAGCTGAACCAGCTGAAGAAACAATAGCAATGGCACATAGTTCGGAGGCTAAATAGACATTGGTATCCCACTAAGCTGAAAATCAATGCTTACATAGTACCTATAGGCTAGGCAGTATTTAAAAACGCAGTGATAATACGTTATTATTACGATCCGTGGTTTATGGAGCTCCATAGAGAGCGCCATAAATCACGGATCTGCTGCTGCAAAACTGCTGGTTATGAAGATAGGTAAGCAATAGTGTCTATTGCTTACCTATCCTTATATCCAGCAGTTGGCTTCCATTGGTAGCGAGAATAAATGGACAGGTCAACCAGAAACAAAGAGTCAAGACAGACATTTAAGTAGATCATTTGAATAAACCAATAATCAACCGACTTCAAAAAAGGAGGAGGTTCTCAATTCGACTGTATTTTTTTTAATGTTTGTTACCTCAGAACTTTTGACTGGGTGGACCGATTTGGATGATTCTTTTTTTATTTGAAAGGGCATACTTCCCATGTGGTCCCATATCAATTTTATCGAAATCGGTCAAGTGGTTTTTAAAATATCAACAATAAAATAAGTACTTTGTATAGCGTGTGCTTGTTGTTGTGAGGTTGGCGCGGGAGTTTGAAGTCGGTTGTTTAAAAAGAATTTTTTATAATAAATTATGTTACTGACAAGTTTACATCAAATGCTGTTAAATTAATGAACGGGCGTAGATAAAAAGAATTCTGACAAATTCTGCTGTTCACGTCAAACAACTTTATCAATTATGTAAACGCGTTGCATATATGGAAGTTACAGTTTGTAGTAGATAACATAATAGCCATTCGCGTTATCACCGTCGCATTACGTACCTCGTGCTGTTAAGAAGTGAGGTAATCATCGATGTACCCTGTGTTTGTGCTATAGGAATATCCACTAATACACGAGCTCTTTAAGACCGATTAAGTTATCAACGCAAACACAGACGGACGGAATGAACTGACAAACAATTTTCCTGAACGCTGTTATTGTCTCGTCATGTCTAGAACTATATTGTACCTTTGACTAATTGAAGAGATGTATGAAAGGGTATGTCATTTTGGTTCGGGGCGAAAAATCACAAGACGGCAAGTTGAAATACCTCACGTGGTTCTATCAGCTGATAAACGTAAGTTGTCTGGCGTTCTTCCAGCCGGTGTTTGTAATATCATAAAAATGTTAAAAATGTTGATGTAACAGCTATCACGCGAACTAGGAGCTATGTGAGTTATGTGAAAACTTCTGTATGACAAAAATTCTCGCTCAATAGAGCGATTAGTCGCCACGAATGTTTGGCTGAATTGGTTATCTAACTACCGGTTGACATCCAGTTGGACTTCTCTACTCTACTTCTTTCAAGTAAACACATCTCATATGAAACCGCATCTTTTTTACAATCAAATAGAGTACGATTCTCCTCTCAGAATGAGTAGGGTTTGGCCGTAGACCACCACACTGGCCAAGCGAATTGGCAGACTTCACTTACCTTTGTGTATTATGTACAACTTTAAGGCATGCAAGTTTTCTTACGATGTTTTCCTTCATCGTAAAAGCAAGTGATATTAAATTGATAGTAATCAATATAAAGATAGTAAACAGGATCAATGATAAACTATTTATTTAAAACTGTGATTTTATGCACAGGTAAGTAAATATTGGTTAAGTAACAACCACGATATTGGTTTATCAATATATCATACTAACTTAAATAGTAAGAAACAATATAAAGCCAAAGATGCAAGATGTTTGCTGGTGGAGAAAATATGCTTAAAAGGGGTATGAACAATTGACAAAAATGGTTTAGTAATATTACTGAGTCAACATAGACATACTACAGTAAATATGTTTATCTATCTATCTATATATATATATATATATAAAATCGTTAAGGGATAAACGCACAGCCTAAACCGCCGGGGTTAGAAACTTGAAATTTTGACAGTAGGTTCCTTTTGTGACGTAGGCGCTCACTAAGAAAGGATTTATCAAAATTCCACCCCTATGGGGGTGAAATAGGGGGTGAAAGTTTGTATGAAAGTCCGTCATTTCTCAAGTTATATACATGAAACTTGGTATACGAGCTACTGGTTGAAAATTAAGAAATAGGTGTTTCACAGTTTTTAAAAATTATACCCACGAGGGGGTGACATAGGGGATGAGAGTTTGCATGAAAGTCCTTCATTTCTCAAGTTATTCTCAAGTTATTAAAACGAAACTTGGTATTTTGGATTTCGTTCAAAAATAAAGAATTACGTGTGTCACAGTTTTTCAAAATTCAACCCCTAAAGTGGTAAAATAGGGGTTGAAATTTTTTATGAAAGCAATAGCCATGAAACTTGGTATATGAGCTGCGAGTTGAAAATTAAGAAATATGTATTTCACAGTTTTTGAAAATTCAACCCCCAAAGGGGTGAAATGGGGGATGAAAGTTGGTATAAAAGGCCTTCATTCCTCAAGGTATTTTACAAGTTATATCAACGAAACTTGGTATTTTGGCTAATGGTAAAAAATAAAGAATTACGTGTGTCACAGTTTTTCAAAATTCAACCCCTAAAGTGGTAAAATAAGGGTTGAAAATTTTTATGGAAGCTATAGCCATGAAACTTGGTATATGAGCTGCGAGTTAAAAATGAAGAAATACGTATTTCACAGTTTTTGGAAATTCAACCCCCAAAGGGGTGAAATGGGGGATGAAAGTTGGTATCAAAGGCCTTCATTTCTCAAGGTATTTTACAAGTTGTATCAACGAAACTTGGCATTTTGGCTAACGGTAAAAAATAAAGAATTACGTGTGTCACAGTTTTTCAAAATTCCACCCCTAAAGGGGTAAAATAGGGGTTGGAAGTTTGTATGAAAGTCCTTCATTTTTCAAGTTATAGCCAAGAAACTTGGTATGTGAGCTGCGGGTTGAAAATGACGAAATACATGTTTCACAGTTTTTGAAAATTCGACCCCCAAAGGGGTGAAATAGGGGATGAAAGTTGGTATAAAAGGCCTTCATTTCTCAAGATATTTTACAAGTTATTTTAACGTAACTTTGTATTTTGGCTTTCGGTAAAAAATAAAGAAGTACATGTGTCACAGTTTTTCAAAATTTCACCTCTAAAGGGGTAAAATAGGGGTTGGAAATTTGTATGAAAGTCCTTCATTTCTCAAGTTATAGCCAAGAAACTTGGTATGTGAGCTGCGGGTTGAAAATGACGAAATACATGTTTCACAGTTTTTGAAAATTCGACCCCCAAAGGGGTGAAATAGGGGATGAAAGTTGGTATAAAAGGCCTTCATTTCTCAAGATATTTTACAAGTTATTTTAACGTGACTTTGTATTTTGGCTTTCGGTAAAAAATAAAGAAGTACATGTGTCACAGTTTTTCAAAATTTCACCTCTAAAGGGGTAAAATAGGGGTTGGAAATTTGTATGAAAGTCCTTCATTTCTCAAGTTATAGCCAAGAAACTTGGTACGTGAGCTACTGGTTAAAATTAAATAAATACGTGTTTCACAATTTTTCAAAATTCCACCTCCAAAGGGGTAAAAAAGGGGTTTAAAGTTTGTATGAAAGTCCTTCATTTCTCAAGCTATAGCCATGAAACTTAGTATATGAGCTGCGAGTTGAAAATGAAGAAATATATATTTCACAGTTTTTGAAAATTCAATCCCCAAAGGGGTGAAATGGCGGATGAAAGTTGGTATCAAAGGCCTTCATTTCTCAAGGTATTTTACAAGTTATATCAACGAAACTTGGGATTTTGGCTAAAGATAAAAAATAAAGAATAACGCGTGTCACAATTTTTCAAAATTTCACCTCTAAAGGGGTAAAATAGGTGTTGGAAATTTGTATGAAAGTCCTTCATTTCTCAAGCTATAGCCAAGAAACTTGGTACGTGAGCTACTGGTTAAAAATAAAGAAATACGTGTTTCACAATTTTTCAAAATTCCACCCCCGAAGGGGTAAAATAGGGGTCTAAAGTTTGTATGAAAGTCCTTCATTTCTCAAGCTATAGCCATGAAACTTAGTATATGAGCTGCAAGTTGAAAATTAAGAAATACATATTTCACAGTTTTTGAAAATTCAATCCCCAAAGGGGTGAAATGGCGGATGAAAGTTGGTATCAAAGGCCTTCATTTCTCAAGGTATTTTACAAGTTATATCAACGAAACTTGGTATTTTGGCTATAGGTAAAAAATAAAGAATTACGTGTGTCACATTTTTTCAGAATTCAACCCCCAAAGTGGTCAAATAGGGGTTGAAAATTTGTATAAAAGCTATAGCCATTAAACTTGGTATATGAGCTGCGAATTAAAAATTAGGAAATACGTATTACACAGTTTTTGAAAATTAGATCCCCAAAGGGGTGAAATAGGGGATGAAATTTAGGATGAAAGGCCTTCATCTCTCAAAATATTTTACAATTTATATCGACGAAACTTGGTATTTTGGCTAACGGTAAAAAATAAAGAAGTAAGTATGTCACAGTTTTTCAACATTCCACCACCAAAGGGGTAGAATAGGGTTTGAAAGTTTGTATGGAAGTCCTTCATTTCTCAAGTTATAGCGATGAAACTTTGTATATGAGCTGCGGGTTGAAAATGTAGAAACGGGTGTTTCACAGTTTTTGAAAATTCGACCCCCAAAGGCGAGAAATAGGGGATGAAAGTTGGTACAAAAGGCCTTCTGGTATGTGAGTTACCGGTTAAAAACAAAGAAATATTTGTTTTACAGTTTTTGAAAATCAGCATTTCGGTTATAATTAGTTTTTAATAATAAAAACATGCAGCTAAATAAAGCCTTTTTAGATAGACTTTTTGCAGCGGGAAAATTTCATAATCTCATAGGAAATCAGAAATTGTACGCGGACGAAGTCGCGGGCGACCGCTAGTTTTTAATATTTACAATGTTTATTTGTTACCTAATTAGGATTCTGTTCAAATATCTTAATAGTCGTAAATCTTTCGGGGCTGAAGGCGGTACGCAATGAGGAATCCGCTAATTAAATTTACGATCACAAATTAATTCAAATCTATTGAGTTCAATAGCATCAACAAAATCATTGCATATCGTTGTATTTCTAAGGATGCTTTTTAAGTTTTGCGGGCCGATTTGTGATCGGGCGGCCTAGTGGGAGCTTTTTTACTAACTGGGATTTGTATGGAATTAAACAAGCGCCGCCTGTCAATCTATCATCAAGCGCTTGACGAATGACGATTCTATGGGGCCCAGTGAGAGATTTTTTTTCTTACTTAGCCAAAGCCTTACTGAATGTCAGTAGGTAGACTGCAGAACCTGATTCCGGGTTCATGCAGATTGATGTTTTCTAGCTTATTTTTAAGCGACTTCCAAAAAAGGAGGAGGTTCTCAATTCAGCGAGTATTTTTTTTTTAATGTGTGTCAGTGCAAATCTCCGTGGTTTCTGAATCGATTTGAATTTTTTTCTATCTGTCGTTAGAGGAAGCTCTCGAGGTGGTCCCATAAAAATCTCCCAATCCTCAGCCCTGACACTAAAAAGTTAAAAATAAAAATTATTTCCAAAAAACCGAGTTCCAACGCCACTGTAAAGTACAAAATAATTTTGATTTCTACCCACTATGTTGAAGTCGGGCGAGTCTGATGCGTCAACTTTGCTTATCCTTGTTAGGTATACCTGCCCGACTTCAACATAGTCGGTAGAAATCAAAATTATTTTGTACTTTACAGTGGCGTTGGAAGTCGGTTTTTTGGAAAGTTTTTTTAATTATACGTACTTCTCACTATTACAGATCAGAAGACAATCTAGTAGTATTAAGCTGCGACAGTAGTCTTTTGTCTCGAAGGCGGTAACAATCATGGATGAGTGAGTTACTCGCTTTATACAATATGTATATAACTTATCAGCTGTTATCATTAAAAGTTTTTATTTTATTTTCTTTAATATTAAGCAATGGTATTGAAGATCATGCTAGTTGCGACGATAAGATTACAATAATGTAACGTATGAACGGTAGAATATTTTTATCTCACAAGCGTTACTAAAGTTGCTGTTACAATATAAGGTTATTGAAATATTAAAAACTAGCTAATGCCCGCGACTTCGTCCACGTGGTTTAAGTTTTTTATTCCCGCGGGAACTTCTAATTTTCGGGATAAAAAGTAGCCTATGTCACTCTCCAGGTCCTAAACTATACCCATGCCAAATCACGTTGATTCGTTGCTCCGTTACGGCGTGATTGAAGGACAAACCAACAAACAAATAAACCAACAAACAAACACACTTTCGCATTTATAATATTAGTATGATTTCCTAACAAAGAACAAGAAGAATTTTACTAACGTTACTGATTTCAGCTGGCAAACATCACTTTTTCAATCACGAATAACGAAATAAACCAACAAACAAACACACTTTCGCATTTATAATATTAGTATGATTTCCTAACAAAGAACAAGAAGAATTTTACTAACGTTACTGATTTCAGCTGGCAAACATCACTTTTTCAATCACGAATAACGATCGAATAATAAGAAGGCGAAAGGAGCAATAATAAAACAAATTGAAATCCAGAACAAAATGTTTGCTAAAAGTCAGTAAGCAGCAGTCAATGAAACGCCACCACAAAGTTCATATGTCTTGAACTTTTTATAGTTAGATTACCTTTGGAACTCAGCATCAATACGTTATCATCGTAAAGCCTCATACCTAACGACATAAAATAAGCGTTTAATTTTATACTTAACTAAATGACATAAAATAAGCGTTTAATTTTATACTTCTAAATGATGCCCGCAACTTCGTCCGCGTGGATTAAGGTTTTTTTATTCCCGCGGGAACTCTTAAATTTTCCGGGATAAAAAGCATAATTATTTCTGTTAATATTAGTCTGTTAATATTTATGTGAATTTTAGTCTGTTTCCTCGATGGAACATTCTGTACCTCATCAAAATCGTTTGAACGGATTGACAATGAAAGACAATGTAGAATTGCAAGCTTTCGAATTTATCATATTTAAAGAAAATCTAGCGTTTGAATTCAGACTTACATAAAGTCTTCTAGATCAACCACATTTGTGTATTGACACGCCTGACCATCAACGTTATAACACATGCTGTTGTAATCCCAATCTGGACTTTGATGACAGGGTAGATTGGTCTGAAAACCTGGCACTGGTCGAGTATTATAGACTACATGTTGTTGTTCTTGTACTCGGTGGGAAGGTAGATTGGTTTGAAACTCGATCACGGGCTGTGTGTATGCTATATTTTGTTCATAGTACTGGTGTTGAGGAACATCTTGAACATAATTAGTTCTATTGTAGCACTGCACTGACAAATCACTGTAGCCATTGAGCACACCGTAATTGCACGAATCGTTCACTGGCTGTCTAGACCACTGATTGGCCATAGGACACTGCAGATTCCATCCTGTTTCTTCAAAATTATCGACCACAGGACATCGTTGTGTGAGGGTTTCGCCGTTTACAAACATATTTGTTTGATTTGGACATTAATGAACTATTAAAACAGTCCATCGGGCTACATAATCATCGAGCGACTGATAGCACCAAAGATGTGCTTATCTTACCGACTATAGCTGCCATGGTAGCGAAATTGATACCTAACTACTCTTGCTAGATAACACCGCCTGCCGAATGTAAATGATATGAATTATGAAGATTTCCATAATTTGGAAATTTATATCGTGTATGTTTGTGCGGATGAAGCATTTATTTCAACGAACCATCTTCTTCTTCTTCTTGTCCTTTTCCCACCAATGTGGGGTCGGCATAACATGCTTTCGTCTTCCACTCACTTCTGTTATCCGTCAACCTTTTATTCACCCCTTTTATGGGCACATCCTCTTTCACACAATCCATCCATATTTTCCTTGGTCTCCCTCTAGGTACTCTTTTTCCTTCCACATGCATATCTATCATTATCCTCGTAATATGCCTTTCTTCCCTCCGCATTACATGCCCATACCATGCCAGCCTATTTCTCCTCATCTTTTCTGTCACTGTACTTTCAAACTTCCCCTTATTCAACGAACCATCAATGAACACTTTTAATTCAGTCGACCAAAAACTTGGTAGTCTACACCTCTGCACCTTGCCTTGCTTTCACTTATTATTCGTCGATAGTTACTCGAGATGATCTTATTTTGTCTTTAAGATAACACTTCTTCGGCTAATTGTCAGTTTGTTTTGCATTGCTGTCGTGATTTCAAGTTTTCAACATTATTCATACATCAATTATTGTAGTTTCAAGACACATACACATATTTAGTATTCCTGATAAATATATATTTTTAACATATCCATAGTAGGAACTAAGAATCTACAAGAAACCTTTTTTAAGTGATTTACAAATAATGCATTTTGTGTTATCTTTTTCCTGGTTTGGTTATCATATTGCAAGCGCATTCGAAACTAGTCGGGCATATTTCGATAATTGGCCTGAGTTTTAATGTTTATTGCCTATTATTAGTTTATTAGGTATAGTAAGTACCTACATGTTAGTATGTATTTATTATGTATAGAACATACAGCTATAATATCAGCTCTACTTTAGCATGTACCTACCTAATTTTATTATCTGAGCCAAATGGAAAATTTATCCTTCGTTTCGTGGTAAAACATGATTGCGTTTAATATTCCTTGAGGATAGCTAGGCAAACGAAGCCGCATACATTCACAAGTTAGCATTAAGAATAATACTCATCGCTAAGTGCCGACAAAGTAACAAATAACAATGTAACCGTAGAGGTTACAAAAAAAAATTCAGCTTATCTTGATTTTTGGGACATATTGGCATTAGGTATTTATTGATATCAAGATGTATCACCTATCACTATAATGGCTGATAATGATCAATACATTTTACTGCAGCAGCATAACGAAGTGAAAGAAAAGAAATAAGCAGGGGGTTACTATGAGCTCTTATAGCAGGACAGATATTGAACTGCACTTAACTTCAAGGCACTGAACTAGTAGGCAGACACTGCATTGAACTGTGCTGCAGTTCAATTTCAGAGCTCATAATAACCCCCCAGATGCCTTTCATAACGCCGCGCCGTCTAGTTACTTCTAAGTTATATACCTATCAGATAAAGTAGTTCCAAAGTCTAAGCCAAAGTCCATTCCGGTTTTACACATTTTTGAAAATTTTTACCAATAAGTCACAATTATCTTCGATAGTGATAATGCGCAATCTCTCCACTATCATCACTAAATTAATGCTGCCCTATTCCGTGGCAAGCATTATAAAAGGGATAGCAATATATTTACAGGCATAGACGTGTAATATTTGTACAGGTGTCATTTTAGTTAAGTTTGAGTTTGTGTACAACCAAATTAGCCATATTACATATAATCTATTTTATCGATAGCTCAGCTAGTAATAACTAATACCTGTGCTAATACTTACTAGTAAGTAATACTAAGTAGGTACTATAGTTTAAATTCCTTGCAATAATCACGCAATCTACCGGAATTGTTGTTGATTGAATCTGATTGTTGTACTTACTGAGGAATACGATCCAGTTGTGGTATCAATCTCTTAATTAAGATTAAACTCTCTCAAATTAGTATTCTGGCACGGCAATAGCCGTATACCTATTATGGAATATTTTTTTACGGAATATATTCAGGCTTTATTCCTTGTACCTATTATGAATTGATTTATGAGAGGCCTTTTGACCATATTGAAAACTTAACGATGATGGTTTATTAACCTAACGTGAATACATGAGTTTTATGCTGGTACTTAACTATCTCCTTCTATTTTTCGTATTACTTAGTTGCTTCGAAATGTACCTATAATATGTAGGTAATTGCTTTGCTTTAAGATCGCTGTAAAGATACCAAGGGCAACATGTTTTTACTAATGTCATTAAATTTGTTTTTCTTGTAGTTTTTTATTTATACTTTCGCATCGGCTTTTGGGGCGAAGTTTAAAAATCTTGTTAAAATTGACTTAAAGCATTCAAGTTACTAATAATTAAAAACTAGGTAAGTATATCGTTCTCATAAATATTTCCGGGAAGTCGCATAGCCGTTGGTAGCTTTTAGCTAAGTTCGACTTACTAGGTTTTGTATCGCCGATCTCTAACGACTCTCTATATAGGTAATTACGTCTATAAGTAGGTACTTAATAGCTGTACATCTTTATCAATTTGATCATGTCTTCCTGAAATTGCTTCCACGACCAATATATATTGAACATTTATTTAAAGGAAAAAAAACCTAAATAGGATCGTAAAATTAAAAAAAATTAATAGAGATATTTCAAATAGAGTCCAGACAATTTGGGATGAGGGATTCTTTACTTACTTACTTAATTGGCAAGGTTAGATAATACAAATTAAGTTTATTAACTTGTGAGTTTGATGAATGTTAAATTAGTAATTAGGTACGTAAATATTTCACTACGCACTGACAAAGGTGATTATAATGTATAATAGGTACATAGGTTGTAAGTGCCTCTGTGGTAAAGTAATGCTGCTGTTATCTGTATGAGCGCTGTAGTGTGGGTATAGCTAACTGGTAAAAAGAAATTTAGCCTCGATGACATATTGGTTTACAAACACGAGAACGTTTTATGACTTATGCTGTGAAAATAGTAAGTAAAATTTCAGAATTTAGCACCTGTTGGAAATTGAAATTTGGATGACATCATACCTACCTTGAGTGCACCCTTGAATATTTATACAACCTAGAAGTGCCTTGAAAAAAAAGGGATGCCTTGGAAATGATGGTGATTTTCACAAATTCCAACGAAATGAAGTCGCCCTCCAGATTGTTTTCCTTTTACTGTACCTAAATAGAACTAATGAGGAAGGAGCTATTCAATAAACTTAACATAGAGCACAACTAGTTACAATAACAGCTATGGTAATTACTAAGCTAGTTAAAATAACTTGCTCAAATCGAGATTCTGTGGCCTTTGGACAGGTTAGCAGAAATACTCTATACTACTCATTTAGATATATTGGATTTATGAACATAGAACTTTGCTCACTTGTTTAACAATAAATTAGGTAAATTTTACAAAAATACTATTTGAGGTACCTATTGTCAAAACAAAATTAACATTAGTAACAATTATTAAGAACCAGTTCAATACGAGTTCGTATGTTCCAATTCGGCGTGAGCCTCGGCCTTTATGGTTCAATGAACTCTTTAGAATATTGTGGAACTTCATAATATATTAAGTAGATATCGAAATTGCAGCTATTTCATGAAGACTTTTGAGCTTCATTATTTAGCTACAATATTGTATGCATTTCGACGATGCGAATATATAGTTTCGATAGGATTTTAAATAACCATCAAATGGACCTCATTGAATGCGTGGAGGAAGAATATAATTATGATTCCAATTATTAAATACTAGAATAGTTTCGATAGGATTTTAAATAACCATCAAATGGACCTCATTGAATGTGTGGAGGAAGAATATAATTATGATTCCAATTATTAAATACTAGATGATGCCCGCGACTTCATCCACGTGGATAATTTTTTATAAGTTCTCGCAGGAACTCCTTAATTTTCCTGGATAAAAAGCTTGTCCCTTGTCCTTGTAACTCCTTCCTTGTTCCAACTTATCTCTTAGATACCAAATTTCATCAAAATGGGTTGAAAAAATGGTCCGTGAAAGCGTATCAAACAGACAGATGGACTTTCACATTTATAATATTAGTATGGATAGAGGATACAATGTTACGAGTATGTAATAGATTATGACCGCGGAGAGATAAAAACAAGTCGCCAGTCTTAAGATATCAACGGGAAAACGCAGTTGCAGAAAGATCAGTAAGCAAAATCTAACTAACTATCATAACTTCATGAGGCATAACAATAAAAAGTACTCAGAATGTTATCTTACTCGAAGACCAAGATCCCCTTGTCGCCGTTGAGCCACATTAGATATACTTCAGATTTTAGTAAGTAATGTACCGAAAAAATTCAAGAAGACGTCTTTTGCTCGCTATAGTAGGTATTAGCTCGTGCTTCCGTCAAAGAGATATTAAGTACTACCTGTTACCTGTACAAAAAAGGGAGTAAATAGTTGTTGGGTTCCTACTTCAGACTATCAAAGCAGAGGGATTGCGATGTCTGATAATTTTATGCTATGCAAATGCTATTTCCATTGACCTCTTTGGCTAGGGAGTGAGAAATTACGAAACAAAAACTCCGATTGTTTACAAACATTTCCGTGATACAATTCATTCACAACTTTATAGCTACAGAACAAAAAAATAAATAGGTTCAGCCAACTTGTTGCGTTGAACCACCTATAGGTACCTATTTTAATTCTTAATCGATATATAGTTAACTAAGTATACATTTTTTTTTTAGACTAGGCATCAACTATCAAAAAGTCTAGTGAATTGATATCTAGCTTAGTTTTATAAGAGAGATATCTATTCGCATAATAATCGAGCATAACTATTAGTTATTCCAGAAAACATCAGCTGTAAACATTGAAAGTATTCCTGATGGATGTTTTTTACAAACAAATGATGATACCACATTCAAAATAGCCAGAAGTCAACGAACTTTGATTGCAACTTTGTCTGGCCCACAGTACTGATTAGGGACTCTACACTCTACCTACCCACTTAATTCTTTAGTTATTCTCATTATAGTAATAGTTATTTTAAGCAAATCATAGGTAATTAATGGTCTGATTAATGAATTATTATCAGAGGCCTTAGTGTCATTTTTCAGATAGGCAACACATCATAATATTTCTTTATGAAAAATTAACTTTATGTAGAATAACTCTGTAATTTTTTTTTTGTGTTGCGTTCATCATTGCTTTAAACATCTATATATATATAAAAGCGAAATACCACTCACTCACTGACTAATCACGATATCTCAGGAACTATAAAATAAAGCGTACAGACTTGAAATTTGGAAGGTAGATTCCTTCTATGGTGTAGAGGCCAGCTAAGAAAAGGTTTTGAGAAAATCCACCCCTAAAGGGTTAAAATAGGGGTTGGAAGTTTGTATGAAAGTCCTTTGTTTTTGAAGTTAGAAACTTGAAAATAGGCAATTAAGTTAATAGTTATAAATAATAAAAACCTGTATAAGCAATTTTACGAAAACGTACCCCAAAAGGGGTGAAATGGGGGTTGAAAGCTTACATAAGGGTTCCAAGTTTTTGAAGTAAGAGACTTGAAAATCGGGATTTAGTTTAATAGCTTTAAATAATAATAACCTGTAAAAGCAATTTTACGAAAATCCACCCCAAAAGGGGTGAAATGGGGGTGAAAGGTTACAAATTTAATGACTTTGAAGTATAGACATGAAAATCACCATTTAAGTTATCAGTTTTAAATAATTAAAAACCTGCATAAGCTATATTATAAAGCGTCTATAGATAGGCTGTTTGCAGCGAGAAAATTTCATTATCTCATAAGAAATCAACAATTGTACGCGGACGAAGTCGCGGGCGACCTCTAGTTACATTTACCTCTAGTTCCTTCTCTTGTATGCTGCCAACTGTACAGATAAGTAGTTAAATACAGATAGTTAAAAGCTAAGAAGCTAACTAACTACAGATAAGTTAAGCTAAGCACTACCTACTTAACTTAAAAATCACGAAAGTACCTACTTACTTATAAGAGAAAAATTACTAAACATATGGATCTTTGTTTAGCTTTTTACTTAAGTAAGTACCTACCTTCTTAATCATCACTGCAGATGATGCTGTGTTCTTGCAGACCCTGTATCACAATTCACAATAAACCTACTTACCTATTTATTACTATAAATTAATGTTATTAAAATAGCAATAGTTCTTATTTACCTATACTAATATTATAAATGCGAAAGTGTAACTGTCTGTCTGCTACGCTTTAACGGCCCATCCATACCGTTACAACCGATTTTGTAAAACTTTGGTAACTATAGAGGTAGGTTACAGAGAAGGACATAAGCTACTTTGTCCTGGAAAATTTAGGAGTTTCCCCAGGAATTAAAACAAACGAATATGCAAAGTTGCGGGCATCATCTAGTACTATATTATGTATGTTGTAAGTTTTCCAAACATTTGATGAGACTTTTCTACAAAATGAATCAATCAAATCTTACTAATATTATAAATGCGAAAGTTTGGATGGATGTATGGATGTTTGTTACTCAATCACGCCCCAACGGCTGAACAGAACTGGCTGAAATTTGGCATAGAGATAGATTATAGTCTGGAATAGCACATAGGCTACTTTTTATCCTGGAAAATTAAAGAGTTCCTGCGGGAACCAAAAACCTCAAACCACGCAGACGAAGTCGCGGGCATCAGCTAGTAAATATTATAAATGCGAAAGTTTGGATGGATGTATGGATGTTTGTTACTCAATCACGCACCAACAGCGGAACGGATTTGGCTGAAATTTGGCACAGAGATAGTTTATAGTCTGGAATAGCACATAGGCTACTTTTTATCCCGGAAAATTAAGGTCCCGTGGTAACCAAAAAACCTCAATCCGCGCGGACGTAGTCGCGGGCATCAGCTAGTCTGTTGATATTTTTGGATCTGAGTTTTATAGCTTATCTCGTCATCACTATGCAGAGATTAAGAGTAGACAAGGAGTTAGTGTCATTGGGAGTTATAAATAGACCTATATAACACAGTAATATGAGTAGGAATTAACTTTGTTGCTGTTCCAAGCAAGGACATAACCAAATGAGTACAGATGATAATATTATGGACATAACAAGTACACACTATAAATATGATTTTATGTGCTTATAATAGATCTTTTATTTCAATTCATCTTTTGATATGACTAATTATTACTCAATATTTCAGAGATTTAAATAGATCTGCAACGGTCAAAGTGATACCTGGTCTCTAATTAGAGCCCCCATATAATGATATCCTAAGAAAGAAAAAGCAACAGTATTATATAATAATTATATTACTTAATTATACAAATCTCAAAATCCAGAACAAAGCAGTTAAATAACTACGTATTAAGTAAATAAACTATCTTTAGACAAAAAATAATGTATATTTTTTTAAATAGTAATAAGTACTTAATATTTAATTACATACCTACTTATGTACTTACTGGTTGCAATCACTTGTGGTATTAAGTACTTAACTACATAAACATTTCATATAGAACAAAAGGAAGAATTCCTTTATTATTAAATAAATTAGAAGACAGCTCATTTTAGTAGATTACTTAAAACAATGTGAAATTATAAGAAATTTAAATTCAATATTTGTGTACTCTATGACACGACAATCGTGCATTGTAGAGTCAGGAGATGTTGACTTTACAATTGTGCATTGTTGAGTCAACATCTCCTGAGGATCCTCCAGTATAGGAGTGAAGCGTACATCATCATACTAATATTATAAATGCGAAAGTCACTTTGTTTGTTGGTTTGTTGGTTTGTTGGTTAGTCCTTCAATCACACCGCAACGGAGCAACGGATTGACGTGATTTTTGGCATGGGTATAGTTGAGGACCTGGAGAGTGACATAGGCTAATTTTTATCCCGGAAAATTAAGGAGTTCCCGAGGGAATAACAAAAAACTTAAACCACGTGGACGAAGTCGTGGGCATCAGCTAGTTGAGAATAATTTGGAAGATTTATGTGATGTGTGCTAGTGTGAATTGCTGGCTAACTGGGCAGTGAATAACTCAAGCTGCTAGTGCAAGATACACACTGTACCACATAAATTTGTCTACTGTGGTGGATTATAGCTAATTAAAGTTCTAGTTCCTTCATTTATGATTATTAACAGATGATAGTGATTATAACTAATTTTCAATAGTTTTCACTGACATACTTATGTGTTCTGTGAATGTCTTTTTTATTCTTATGTATTTTGTGATAATAACTGATCTCGAATGCTCAATGTGGTCTGCTAGTCACTGTGAATACAAAACCTAGGTAAAATTCAGACCTTCAAGTTTGATCTATCATCCAGCTAAAGATTATCATCATCATCATACTTCATCAAGAGCAATCAACCAATATGCACTGTTGCAACTAGGCCACAAATCTCTACACCTTCATACAGATTAATCTAATGATTAAAACTTCTAGGAAGGCTACTAAAACATACAAGCTCGTAAAACACAGCTGCCATCGAGTAGGTTCTGGTCACTTTACAAGTTCACACTGACACAGTGTCCGGGGTTAATTTTTTATGATCGAACGAGACCTACTTTTTTCTATTGCGCAAAGCTATAGAAACGTGACCTTTCATATCATAATTCAGTATCATTCTTAATGAATAGATATAGATAAGAACTTAATTAAATAGAAAGAATAAGTTGTATAATTAACGACAGGTAAAATAAAGAGAAAGTTTACCCAGGGACATTTACAAACAGGAAAACGTAATGATAAGGTTATGTCGAAACATAGGTATCATAGGTTCATAAAGCATAGATTAATTAGTGAAATGAATAGAAAAGCTAGAGATACTTACCGTCTTTTTTGGTTTGCAGGTTTCGAAGCCATCTCTGATTTAATCATAGTGTCACTATTATGAAACTTCGCGATATGAGCACAATCTTAGAACACTGCTAAGGAGAGTAACATATCGCTTTTCACGATTATAATTATGGATTTGTTCCGTTAAAAGTCACAATTTTATTTCATAAAACACAAATTAGGTCATTTTATAAATGCACTACACAAACAAAATACACTTTGCTGTCGTGAACTTGCACAGTAGTAAAAAAACTAAAAACTTAGAAAGAGAAAAATTCATCTGGCATCACATTCTCAAAAACAAAGAATTTTTACGGCTCTGGATTCCAGCCCTACTGAGCCTGTCAGATTAATAAGCAAAGCAGACACCGTAGACATACCTCTTAGATAGGAAGAGTAGGCATTGTAATAATAATACCACAAATGAGCGAAATGGGTACATGTACGCTAATGCCAAGGAGTAACAGAGCGAGAAAATGTTTTCCTGTCCTGCTCAGCGCATCCCGTTTTGGAGTTTACTCCTTAGGAATCGATTTTCATATATAAGGCGCCCGGTATGAGAAAAATATGAGAGGTAAAATCTACTGATGAATGACCTCGTTACTATTTTGGTGCGCACTTATGGTGCGCACCTTTCTAATTATTTAGTTGTGACGTAAGAGTGAGACGTACATAGTGTATGCTGCAAGGCGACTATACCTATATGTTATTGGGCTTGTTTGTTTCTATCAGTGTCAATGTACTTATATTGCTGTTTTTGTTATACATATCAATATAGCTATTTATGCAACTGTATCGTAATGAAGGTATTTTAATTCGAGTGCTGTTTTTTGATACGAGGCTTGCCGAGTATCAAAATAGGATAGTACGAGTAAACTCCAGTCGTGCGTCTGAGCTGACACACACAATTATTTTTTTTGTGTATTGCTGTGACTTAGGCTGCAAAAGCCGAACTGAACGTAAATACGAAAACATAACCTTTCTTTTTTTTTTCTTCGAGGGGGAAATCTTCCTTAGATACCCGACTTCTGGGGGGAGAAGTCGGGCTATGTAGGATTTGTACCTACTAAAACCCCCTCGGTGGCCACCCTCTGCGTACATTGGGAGGCTCCGAGATCTCATAAAGAACGCATCGGTGCCTCCCTAGCGCAGTGCCTGTTGGGCTCGCCCCGGTGCTCACACACCTAACTGCACTAATGAGCTATGGCAGCTTGTGCCACAGCAAGCTGCCATCTTCCCGAGGCCACTTATAAGATGGAAGATAGAACGACTGAAGCCCCCACCCCAGCCGCTCGTGACCTCGAGGTCCCTTACTTCAGGTCTATTGGATGGACAGGGCTGGCCGGCTAACGGCACCGTCCCGGCGCCTTCGTCTCCTGGCGGGATCGGTTATCTCTCGGACCCGCTCAGCAGCCTCCTTCTCAACCATTACGGTTTCACAGAAGGAGACCACTGCCCTCCAATTTTCCTCTTTGTCCATCATCATCATCATGTGGTGCCATCTTCAAACTGAAGCTCGGCGGTCAGTCGGAGAAAACTTTTGCGGTCACGTGCTATCTTCTTTAATCCTGCGTACTTATGTCGAGTCCACTCCCCTATGTCGTCGAACCACTTCCTTCTTGGTCGCCCCGGTGCCCTTTTTCCGGCTATCTTGCCTTCGAGGATCAACCTTGGGAATTCATAAAGGGATCCTCGTTGCAGGTGCCCGAAAAAAGCAACCTTTCTTCGTACAACGGTGGTCATCAGCAGTCGTTTGCAATTTGCTATTTGCAGTACTCGAGCGTTTGAGATGAAGTCTCTCCATGATATTTTAAACATTCTTCGTAATGCCCACATCTCAAACGCTTGCAACCGTCGACAATTTTCCTTTTTCATGACCCATGTTTCGCATCCACATAGAAGAGTGGACCAAACATAGCACCTGAGAACGCGAAGTCTAGTTGGGACTGGGATTTTGGGGTCACAAAGTACTTTGGATATTTTGTAAAATGCTGACTTAGCTTGTCCAATTCTACATTTGATCTCCTCTTGATGATCCAAATCCGATGTGAAATACCGGCCGTGAAATCCGATGTGTAATTTCAGTACCGCGAAGCTTAATACTGGGTAATGGCATCTGGGTTTTTGATATTACCATAGTTTTAGTTTTATTAATATTGATATTAAGTCCCATTGCGTCCCCAGCAGCTGCCACATCTTCCAGTAGTGTTTGTAGGCCATGTTCCGAATCTGCTATCAGCACTGTGTCGTCAGCGTAGCGGATATTGTTGACTCGCACTCCATTTACGCTAATTCCTTCGGCGTGATTTAGCAGAAGATTTGTTAAGATGGCTTCGGAGTAAAGATTAATTGTGGCTCGTCGTCTTCTTCTAGCCCTAGAGTACTGGCGTCTAGCCCTAATACAGACTCTGCGCAGACTCGCTATGTGCTCGGACCACCAGTATACCGCTCTGCTCTTGGACCGTCCAGCTCGTGGCATAGAGGCGCAAATTCTTTTCATGGTGTCCCGAAACCAGCCTGCCTCTTCTTCTACGAAAACATAACCTAATACGTAAGTTTACAACTTTGACCTTATTTTGACCTGATTGTTACAGGTAAAAACCGATTATATTTGTAGACTCGCTTAAATGCTACAAAGTATAGAAATAACAAAAAAAAATTGGCAGTCCTATGGACTACCGAGTACCGATAGAAGTGAAAACGAATTTTTTAATTTTTTTTCTTTTAATATGTTTTGTTTTAAATAATCCATACTTCCATACTAATATTATAAATGCAAAAGTGTGTCTGTCTATCTGTCTGTCTTTCTGTCAGCTACGCTTTCACGGCCTAACTACTCAACCGATTTTGATGAAAGGACTTGTCCAAGACTGGGCCTTGAACATGAACCAAGATGATTTTAATACACGTGGATAGAGATCCTAAAATATGGCTAAGAGAATAATTTACACATTTTTAACACTTAAGTACCTAGGTAATTAGTAAGTGCATACCTAGTTCGTTCTTCTATACTAATATTATAAAGAGGTAAAGTTTGTGAGTTTGTTACATTGTAGGGGGTAATCTCTGGATCTACTGAACCCATAGAGGTAATATATTACCTCTATGACTGAACCGATTTTAAAAATTCTGGTAGGTACCAATAGAAAACCACATTATTTGTGAGTGACCCGAAAAATTAGGGAGTTCCCGTGGAAATTTAAAAAACTTATTTCATGCGGATGAAGTCGCGGGCATCTACTAGTTTTAAATATTTTCGTAAAAGAGAAGCGCTCAAAGATCACATTTCTTGTATAAAGTCAACACGGTCTAGTATAAATTCTGTGAAAATTTCAACACGGTCTGCCTATTGCGGTTCATGAGATACAGCTCGCTGACAAACAGACGGACGGACTGAAATCGGAGGGTTAGTAATACCACAGAATACATGTAATAGTATAACTACGGTTCGCGCGCAACACTCGACTGATACAAGTGCCGCCGTCCGTCCACGCAGCAGTAGTTAAATATCTCAATTCTCAGGTCACGTGACAAGTGAGCCAGGCCATCTAATACGCCCGTTGGCACTCTTTGTCTACGGACCCTTATTAAAAATACCGATGCTGTAATTATATTACCTGGCGGCTTCTTTGTCAATATAACTGTCGATAACCAACAAGGTATAATTGTGTAACGCCCTATGGACATGACTTTATAATGAGACATCATTATAACATTTTTTTTGTTTATCTACAATTTTGTGGTTATTATTATACCTACCTACGTGTTTGAATCGTAGGGAGGCCCGAGGCCTCAATAATTATTTAAAATTGTTTTATAGGATCGAATCACTTGCATTAGGTACCTAATTAGACATAGTTCAGTCTTAGTATAATTGGTTGGTATATCTAGGCAAGCTTAAAATTATTAAAAATATTTTTATTATAATTATGATGTACTTACCTACTTAACAAAAAATTTATGCTTTTCGCAATTAAGTATTCCTACATCTGTGCTTTATGGCGTTACTTCGTACCAAATTTCAAGATTCTGAGTTCACGGGAAGTACCCTGTAGCCTAGGTTTTGATTCCCTTGCGAGTGTCGAAAATTTGCAGCATAAACGGCTGTATCTTTTGATTGCGTTGGCTTAGAAGCTTGATTTTTTCACAGCTCCAAAGACATGAGTATTTGATATGAATTTAGCTTGACACCTCTATGCGCTCCTGAGAAAAAGGGACACACAGACGGACGGGCAACAAAGTGATCCTATAAGGGTTCCGTTTTTTCCTTTTGAGGTACGGAACCCTAAAAATGGATGAAGATTTCCCAAAGAAATAGTTTTTCTTAAAATAAAAAGCGGCACAACGGCAGGAACAATAATATTAATAAGTAGCTATACATCAGATACATCATACATAGTACATCAGAATTCTACAATAATGGCCAATGCTACGCGCAGAGGATAATATTATTACCTACGGTGAAGCGTGGCGTCGGATCGAGTAGGTTCAGTCGCAACTTGGAGCGCGACAAGTGGTCCGGTTCTTACTATTAGGGACTCGGCGCGAATGGCGGTTACCTCCATAGATGAAAAAGATGCCAATAATATTTTCTTGGGATGACAGTTCTAAGTTTCCTAGGAGTGGTGCAGTCTCATAGCGTCCGCAATTTAACGTCGAGTACTGAACTGATCTACACACGTGTTAAACACCAATCTGAGAAACCATACTCGCACCCGTTTTGTTTCTATAGATACCTACCTAACTAAGATTTCAGTGAACAACACTCAACGCTACATTGCAACTGCGAGTGACCACTATGTGGCGGTCTATGTAACATATGTTCGGATAAGGCTTAATCGGCTTCTTCTGTATTTATGTCACCGTAAGATTGTGAAAACCGTTAGATTGTAATCTATCGACAGATTGTGAACCGTTCAATGTTCTGAGTAGCAATTTTTAAAATATTCAATGTATTTACGTTTTCTTGTCTCTTTCTTGTAGGTTAAGTTAGGGTTCGACGTAAAGGCCAGGCACTTAGGTTCTATTAGGTTAATATACCTACTTAACAGATTACCTATAATTTACCGAAAAATAATGCGTTAAATTGTAATCTGTCGACAGTTTACAATTTCTCTAGATAGATTACAATCTAACGTTTTTCACAATCTTACGGTGACATTTACATAGTTAATAAGCACTAAATGATTATTTATGTCGAACCCTAACCTAACCTACAAGAAAGAGACAAGAAAACGTAAATATGTACAATGAATATTTCAAAAATTGACACTTAGAACATTGAATGGTTCACAATCTTTCGACTGTTTACAATCTATCGAAAAAAAAGCGTTAGATTACAATCTTACGGTTTTTACAATCTTACGGTGACATACCTATCTACAAAATCTTTTAGTCTATGCGCACATTATAGAGAATCGTTAATTAATTTCTGTGTGGCATTGCCCCGGGAAACCCGTTGTTTATGGTCACTGGTAGCTTTTACGACCTTACAATTGATAATGGATAGTAAAATTTCAATTTTGTCTCCTCTATATGGGCAGTTACATTAATGGCTTCGTTGAACCAAAATACTGTAGGTAGGTATCTACTATCTACATCTACGCACGATGATGCCAAAATTTACTTTATTATGTAGGTACGTCTTTAAATAGGACACATAGCTCGCAAGATCTTAGGGGTAAACCCCTACACACTAGTGGTAAGACGTGATGATATTAATTAATAGGTACTTAATAATTATGGGGATGACTAGATTGTGTCCGGACCCGCGATTGTTTTTAAAATTCCTGTGGGAACTTTAATTTTCCGGAATAAAAATAGTTTTCCCGGGATACAAGTTACAACCTACCTACATGTTTATATGATGCAACCTATCTCCGTGCCTCATCAAAATCGGTTAAACAGACGGGCCATGAAAGCGTAGCTGACAGACAGACAATCACATTTTCAATAGATAATAATAATTAGTAGCCTTATTGATAATAATAGGTATAGGTATAAGTGAATAGTTTTCACTTGTTTCAAGCCATACGTTTACCAATTCAATGACGAAAATGAGCAATTTGATACAACGATCAATAGGTACTTTTTAGAAGAATACCTATTCCGTATTGTATCATGACAATGAGGAAACCTTATATACGCCTACCTATAAAGCTAATTTTGTACCAACGACCAGGCTACAATAGACGACCTTACCGCAATATTCAACATATTATTTATTTTCTCATATTCTACCTATCTAATCTATCCATTGATTTTTTTTTCAGGAGGAAGGTACCTCCGTGGCATAGTGGTGAGCAATTTAGTCTTTAGGGACTTCCCAGGTCTCGGATTCAATTCATGGCATGGGCAATTTGACTCGGCATTTAGTAGAACTTTTGAACTAGTATTTGATCTAGCAATTAGCATAAAGATATTTTAATGTAAGTAGGTATCATTTTATAAAATACCAGCGGTCATCAGCTAGTCTGTCTGTCTGTCTGTCTCCAGGCTGTATCTCATAGACCGCGATAGCTAGAAAGCTGAAATTTTCACAAATGATGTATTTCCGTTGCCGCTATAACAACAAATACTAAAAATTTTAAAAATATATATATTAAGGGGGGTCCCCATACAATAAACGTGTTTTTTTCGTATTTTTTTGCTCAATATTAAAAACGGTAACAGGTAGACGGTTCAAATTTTCACAGAATATTAACTTGTATATTACCTTTCAAAATAAATAATTAAATATCAATAAAGTAAATATTAAAGGGGGGCTCCCATACAACAAACGTAATTTTTTGATATTAACAGTAAACCTCTACAAACAAAGTTAGTTTTGCGGTTCATTAACAAAGGTGTATCTACTTCTTGAGTACGGAACCCTCGGTGCGCGAGTCCGACTCGCACTTGGCCGATTTTTTTTTTTATAACAGAGGGAAGTACCTACACTGAAACATCGTCATTTTTTATAGCAAGGGATCAAATTTTAAATTCTACGCTTCAACGGACATCTTGAACATAATGTAAATGAATCGTAATGTTCAATTAAGCTAACAAATATACTAAAATGAAAATGCTTGTTCCATGACTTGACATCCAAGGGTTAGCGCAGAACGTGCGGCAAACTACGCTCACATAATAATTATATGACCTATATATACCTAATACTCGAGGAACGCTTGGATCTCAATGGAGCTATTGAATGGATTTTGTATCTTCCAGTTATAGTCAAATTATATAATACTAGATGCCCGCGACTTCGTCCGCGTGGATTGATGTTTTTGATTCCCGCGGGAACTCTTCAATTTTCCGGGATAAAAAGTAGCCTACGGCCTTCCCCGGGATACAACCTATCCCTTTACCAAATTTCATCAAAATCGGTTGAATAGATACATTTTTTAGATTCCCGCGGGAACTCTTCAATTTTTCGGGATAAAAAGTAGCCGATGTCCTTCCCCGGGATGTAAACTATCTCTGTACCAAATTTCATCAAAATCGATTGAGTAGTTAGGCCGTGAAAGCGTAGCAGACAGACAGACAGACAAACTTTCGCATTTATAATATTAGTATGGATTAAAGGTTTATCGTACGGATTATCCGTATTTAAATTAAGAATAAACTTTTAGGTAATATAAGAAGCTAAAAGAACATGCATGGTAACTCTATAATTTCTGAGATAAAAAAGTGCCTATCCTTCACTGGGATGCAAGCTATCTATGCAAACAGATTCGCCAAAATCGGTTAAACGGAGGGGTCGTGAATAAGTAACAGATAGACATACATACATAATTTCGCTTCATAGTATGGATTGAACTATGTGCTAATTATTTAGTTATTTTATGCATAGGAAAGTAGGAAGAGGTGCCCACTAGAAAGCGCACAATATGCCTCTTGATTCATAGTTTATCTATGCCTACGCCTGGTCTGCGCTACCCTAAAAGCTCCCCATCACGTTGATGATGCCTATATCTTTAAGATAATTAAATTATAAACGTATGGTGCCGTTCACTGTAATTAAATCAAGCTCTATCAGCTGTCAGTAATTAAAAGTTACGCTTTAGATAATTATGCTTTAGACGGAGCCGAATACCTTATAAAGTTCCTATAACTTCCTACTTACCGGTTCATTGAGCAGACATGGCCGCATTCATTTACTTTGTTTTAATAAGTATATTCGACTTTGTAGGCTTGAATAACAAAAATTACTTTGCTTAGTGAAAAATACATAATTTGAATGAGTAAGTAAATATTGTAAGTACCTAGATATTTAGAGAAATTTATTAATTTTTCCATAAATCAACGAGGATGTTCAAATCCCACTAAGTATTTGCCAACGGACGACTAAGCAACTACTTAAATAAATAAATAAGCCTTTTTATTTTCCTCAGTCTTACATTACATTATTACTTTCATCTTAAACTAGTATTATTATATTTATAAATAGCATGTAATAATTGTTTTTATTATTCTTATTATAACATTAAAATTAGTATTAATAATATATTGTATCTGTAGTCAAACAATATCTTGCTGCGTTTTAAATGTGTTCACATGCATTTTTATGTGAAGATGAGAAACCCTCTCGGGTGAAGGCCTCCTCCAAAACTGACCAGGTTTTCCTTGTGTTAGCTGACTCCTTCCAATTTTCTCCAGCAATCAATTTGATATCATCTGCCCATCTTGAGTTTGGTCTACCGCGCCTCCTTTTACCTTGGGGTCCAGCCCACATGGTGATCTTTTTACCCTCGACGAAGCGGAGACGGTATATGTGTTTGCCCTAAGAGGTTGTGTGTTTGTTTGTTTGTTTGTTTGTTTGTTTGTTTGTTTGTTTGTTTGTGCACTTTTTTGTCACCATTTTTCTCAAAAAGTACTGGGCCGATTGAGATGCGGTTTTTTGCATTAGATACGTATAGCTTGTGAGAAGGTTTTTAGATATATTTTAGGACCATAGACAACCAAGCTTAGCTGTAGTCTATGATTTTAATATTTCAACATGTTACCATTTTTCACAAAAACTACTGGGCCGATTGAGATGCGGTTTTTTGCATTAGATGTGTATAGCTTGTGTGAAGGTTCTTAGATATATTTTAGGACCATAGACAACAAAGCTGAGCTGTAGTCTATGATCTTAATTTTTCTGTGTTAAAAATTTTCACAAAAAGTACTGGGCCGATTGAGATGCGGTTTTTTGCATTAGATATGTTTAGCTTGTGGAAGGTTCTTAGATATATTTTAGGACCATAGACAACAAAGCTGAGCTGTAGTCTATGATTTTATTTTTTCAATATGTTACCATTTTTCACAAAAAGTACTGGGCCGATTGAGATGCGGTTTTTTGCATTAGATGTGTATAGCTTGTGAGGAGGTTCTTAAATATATTTTAGGACCATAGACAACAAAGCTGAGCTGTAGCCTATGATCTTAATTTTTCAACCACTGTTACCATTTTTCACAAAAAGTACTGGGCCGATTGAGATGCGGTTTATTGCATTTAGGACTTCGTGCGATTACAAAACAGGAAACTGGTACCAAAATTTTAAAAAATCAGCGCCATTTTGAAATTCTTTATTAATTGACCGATTTCGTTCAAAATCTATATTTAGGGCTCCCTGGGGTCACAAAACAGGAAACTGGTACCAAAATTTTAAAAAATCAGCGCCATTTTGAAATTCTTTGTTAATTGATCGATTTCGTTCAAAATCGATATTTAGGACTCCCTGAGGTTACAAAACAGGAAACTGTTACCAAACTTTAAAAAAACAGCGCCATTTTGAAATTCTTTGTTAATTAACCGATTTTGTTCAAAATCGATATTTAGGGCTTCGTGGGATTACAAAACAGGAAACTGGTACCAAAATTTTAAAAAAATCAGCGCCATTTTGAAATTCTTTGTTAATTGAACGATTTCGTTCAAAATCGATATTTAGGGCTCCCTGGGGTCACAAAACAGGAAACTGGTACCAAAATTTTCAAAAATCAGCGCCATTTTGAAATTCTGTGTTAATTGACCGATTTCGTTCAAAATCGATATTTAGGGCTCCCTGGGGTCACAAAACAGGAAACTGTTACCAAAATTTTAGAAAATCAGCGCCATTTTGAAATTCTTTGTTAATTGACCAATTTCGTTCAAAATCGATATTTAGGACTCCCTGGGGTTACGAAACAGGAAACTGTTACCAAAGTTTTAAAAAATCAGCGCCATTTTTATTTATTTTGTTATCACCATAATAAATGAATTCAGTTTAGTACAGTAAAATCTGTACTACTTGTAAGTCTAACCACAATCCGTGAGCTGCTTTAGCAGCTCGCGCACAGGGCGAAATACTAGTTAGATATATATAGCTTGAGAGAAGGTTCTTAGATATATTTTAGGACCATAGACAACCAAGCTGAGCTGTCTCTATGATTTTAATATTTCGATATGTTACCATTTTTTACAAAAAGTACTGGGCCGATTGAAATGCAGTTTTTTTCATTAGAAGTGTATAGCTTGTGAGAAGGTTCTTAGATATATTTTAGGACCATAGACAACAAAGCTAAGCTGTAGTCTATGATTTTATTTTTTCAATATGTTACCATTTTTCTCAAAAACTACTGTGCTGATTTAGATGTGGGCTTTTTGTTTTAGATATATTTAGCTTGTACCTAGATGCTGCCCAGGGTATCATGATGGAGTCAGGAGGCGATCATGGGAACTCCTTAAATTCTCATCGTATACCCGTCACGTTTGGACTCTTTTGATTTGTCCATTTGAAAAGGGTTTGGCCATAGTCCACCACACTGGTCAAAAAAACTACTGAGCTGTCAAAGATGCAGTTTTGTGTTTTAGATATTATGTAATATATACGTTTGCTACGTTCTAATTGTTGTTTCAAAGTTATACAGGTCAAAGGTATAATGGAGCTCTGCAGTTCGTCGTGGGTTTTTTAAAATTTTTAATTTTATTACTTGTTAGTCCATCGGTTGTCCTGAAGTCTTGCTATAATATGTCCAGCCCATTTCCATTTTAATGAAAGAGCGTGTTTTAGGAAATCTATCATACTTGTTTCCGCTCTTATATCTGAAGCTTTTATTTTTTGAATTTTCCTGATATTTAAGAGACTCCGTTCCATAGCTCTTTGGCACACTTTTATTTTATTTTTTATATCTTTGGTAAAAATCCATGTTTGTGCCGTATGTAAGGCATGGAAGTACACAAGAATCCATAGCTATTTTCTTTAGGTTTATTGGCAGTTGACTTTTAAAAACTTCTTTTAATGACCAGTATCTATTCCAGGCCATAGTTATGCGTCTATCTATCTCTTCTGCATTACAATTTGGTTTAAAGGAGATTTGTTTCCCCAGGTATATATATCTCTCCACATACTCTAAGGTGTTGTTATCTACATAGATGGGGTAGGGCTGGGCGTTTGTCATAAGTTTTGTTTTTTCTTCATTCATTTCCAATCCAAACTTTGAGCTTGCTAATTGTAAAGTTGATATCATGTATTGCATGTCTTTACTATTTTCAGCAAATAGAACCAGGTCGTCTGCGAATCTTAAGTGTGTTAGTGAGCATCCTTTTACTTTGATGCCTAAATTTTTCCTATGTAAGGTTTTAAATATTGATTCTAATACCGCTATAAATAAATTCGGAAAAAGAGGGTCTCCTTGTTTTACACCTCTTTTTATTTCGAATAGGGGTCCAATTGTTTCTAATTTAACTCTGCTTCTACTTCTGTTATAAATATCCTTGATTATATTTATATAATTATCATTAACGTCACAGTCTTTAAGGGCGTCCCATATGCAGTTGTGAAAAATTGTATCGAATGCCTTTTTGTAATCAATAAATGCTACATATAGAACAGTTCTTTTCTCCTTGTATTTCTCAATTATTTGTTCTACTGTTTTTAAATGATTCATTGTGGAAAATCCTTTGCGGAAACCAGCTTGTTCTATTGGCTGCTTAGAGTCAATTTGATTACTAATTTTCCCAAGCAGACAGGAAGAAAAAAGCTTGTACAGACAGCACATCAAACTTATTGGGCGGTAATTCTGCACATTTTTGGGGTCACCTTTTTTGTATAGTAGAGTAATATGTGATTCCACCCATTGGTAAGGAACTGTCTCTTTCAATTTTATTAAGTTGAATAAGTTATAAATTGGGCTTACTAAGAGATCTGCTGCGTACTTTATGGCTTCATTTGGTATGCTGTCTGGGCCAGTACTTTTTTCATCCTTCAGGCGTTTGATTGCATTCAATATTTCTAGTTCGTTCCAGTCCTTACTTGTAGCTTGGTCAGTATTTTTTGTGTTGTATCCTGATTGAGACATTTGTCCGTTTTTACTGTCATAGAGATCTTTATAGAATTTCGATGCTGTCTCTAGGATAGCTTTTCTATTGGTAGATGTGGTTTGTTTATTCTGCAAGCTAGGTATCCAAGTCTTGTACATGGTAAGTTCTCTTTTTGCTCGCTTCAAACCACGTTTCTCTAGAAGTGATTTTTCGATGGTAGAATGTCTGAAGTTTTTATAGTCTTGTTTTATGCTCTTATTTATTTTCCTGTAAATTGCTGACAATTCTTTTCATATATCTGGTGTTCTGGGTTGTTCATTTTGAAGTTCCAGACGTTTGTTTATTAGACTTTTTGTCTCTTCCGACATAATATTTCTGCGGTTTACATTGTTAGTTCTTTTTGAGGTTTTTAAGCCATTTTTTATGTAGTTCTCCAATTTGTCGTAGTAGCTCTGTACAGTGTCTTCATTTTTAAGCTCTACTTCTGTGCTATGTTCAATTAAATATTTCCTATATGCCTCTCTTTCGTCATAATCTTTTAGCACTTTACAGCCGCATGAAAAGCCAGTTCTACTTTTTTTACAGGAGTCGAGTGAGATTGTTGCTCTGACAAGTCTATGGTCTGTTGGATATGGCACTTTGTTCAGAATTTCAACATTATGTACCATCCTTGTTCTCCCATGAGGGGATTGCCAAGTCCATCTAGAATTTGATCTCATTTTGAAAAAAGAATTCATTATTGATAAATTATTTTCCTGTGCAAAGTTAGTGAGAGTTTGACCTCTTTTATTCCTTATGCCTTGACCGTAATTGCCCATTATGTGCCGTTCTAGGGTTTTAGGGACCCCAATCTTAGAGTTAAAGTCTCCCAAAATGATAAATTTTTTTCCAGCTTCTTTATATGCTGTTTTAAGAGTATTATAGAAAGCGTCCACTTCCAGATCGTTCGCAACTACTTACTTATTGCTAATTTAATACATCCTCGGCTAAACAGCTTAGGTACAGTACGCTTACTCTGAGTTGTTACAATGGTCTGTGGTTTTTATATTGCAAATTCTATTGACGTAGTGAGCGTTCACTCACATTAGCGTTAAAGTAAAATGAACCTTAACTGCATTGGTGTAGAGCTCATTTCATAATTTCGTGTAATTATTCACAGCCAGCGCTCCAAACGCAGAATTTGTGACTTTAAATCAAGAGCTTTTGGGTCCATTTTACTTTGACGCTATTGTGAGTGAACGCTCACTACGACAATCGAATTTGCAATGTAAAAACTCAGAGTAAGTATTAGAGGCTTACAGAAAAGTATATATTTGAGAGCTCCGAGTGGTGTACCTAGTTCGTCATTTTTGACGACCTCTCTGATTAAGAAGTGCTTACTAATATTATAAACGTGAAAGTTTGTATGGATGTTTGTTACTCTTAAACGCCAGAACGACTGAACGGATCTGGGTGAAATTTGGCGCAGAGATAGATTATAGTCTGGAATAACATAGGCTACTTTTTATCCCGGCAAATTGAAGAGATCCCGCGGGAACCAAAAAACCTCAATCCAAGTCGCGGGCATCAGCTATTTAGATCATAAAAGGACTTACGGCCGGTTTCTGAATTGAGAATTTCATGTTGAAGCTGTCTCAAAGACTACTTAAAGACATAAATAAGCAAATTTTTGTTTCTGAATTGATATTGTGTAAGGTTTGAGAGTTGGAACTTGCTGTTTTTGCTTGAATGCTTAATTCAGAAACCGGCCCAATATCAATTCAGAAACAAAAATTTGCTTAATTAGTTCTTAAGTAGGTAGTCTTTGAGACAGACTCAACATGAAATTCTCAATTCTGAAACCGGCCGTTAGTGATTATTACAGTTTTTAGTTTTTAGTAGGTAGGTATGTGCTTGACTGAGCTCAAATTATTATCCTTATGCCTCTAGAACAGTTCCTTTTAAAAATGCATTAAATTACCGGTTAAATCCTGTAAGTAGACCGTAAGTATAAGATACTAGCTGATGACCGCGACTTCGTCCGCGTGGAATAACTTTTTTTAATTCCCACGGGAACTATTATATTTTCCGGGATAAAAAGTAGCCTATGTCACTCTCCAAGTCCGCAACTATACCCATGAAAAAAATCACGTTGATCCGTGGCTCCGTTGCAGCGTGATTGAAGAACAAACCAACAAGCAAACACACTTTCGAATTTATAATATTAGTATGTAGTATGTAGGTAGGTACTTGGTTGGAAAGTAACTACTAATTACGTACCTAGTGCGTAGTTCTTCATTATTACTGTTGTAACTACATGTACCTAAGTATAAAAAAGCGACTCACAGGTAAAAACAAATAAAACTATCGGTACTTATTCACATACCTAATATTAAGTACCTACCTACCTATATTATTATATCGGTACATCAATGGCGGTCTAGGTGGCCGGTGGAAAAATAATTAACTTGCGTTACCGCCTCTCGAGCATTTTTTATCTCATCCTGCTCCCAAATTACTGTGAGAAACAGATAGGCTATCTTCCATGTTAATGTACCTACACACTTTTCAGGGTTCCTTAGTCAACAACCCTTATAGTTTCGCCATGTAGGTACATCCGTCCGCCCGACCGCGGCTTAGCTCAGAGACTATTAGAACTAGAATGCTGTAATTATCCATACTAATATTATAAATGCGAAAGTGTGTCTGTCTGTCTGTCTGCTACGCTTTCGCCCACCTATTCAACCGATTTTGTTTTATTTATTTATTTTGATAAATTATTTTTTATTTTGGTACAGGGATAGGTTATATCCCGGGGAAGGACATAGGCTACTTTTTATCCCGGAATATTAAGGAGTCCACGCGGACGAAGTCGCGGGAATCCTCTAGTGCTATATAATAAAGCATGGGTATACCCGTAAGAATCACGCCGACAAATTGGTAAATTTTGGTTTTTTTTTAGTATATACTTCGGTAGGAATGGCAGCCCGAACTAGTGGTAGATTCATTTGACGCTTCAAAGGACTTTTAAAAGTATATTAATAATTTTATTTTCAATAAATATGAAGAACAATATTATTTTTTCAAATTAAAACTTCGAAAGAATCTAAATTAAAAACTAAACATTGAAAATATCATGTAGTATAAAGTACATTTGGTTTTTTTTTTCAATTATAAAATTCCTATTAATTGGAACGCTTAAATAAAGGAAACTCGCGTTCCAATGAAAAGTTAATTCATATGTTTTATATTTTACTCCCTGTTTGGAATTGAGATTGGATACCGAATATTTAAAATGCTTGGAATGGATACTTTACATCGCCTATATAAAATGTACGACAAAAGTTACATTTACTGCTAGGATGTGGAACACCCTCCCGGCGCACGTGTTCCTGCCACATATAATTTAGGTACCTTCAAGGCAAGAGTGAATAGGCATCTTCTAGGCAAGCGCGCTCCAACCTAGACCTCATCATTGCTTTGCACTAAGCATGATTGTCGTCAAGCGTAAGCCGATCTCACAATAAAATAAAATAAAATCCTTGTTTTCATAATCCTACAATCAACGATTCCATTATTGCAATACAAGCAATAAGTTACGGTCGTGTCTAAATAATAAACCCAACTAAAACAAAACTAAAATGACAAAATAAAATAAAGTGTCATACACACTGTGTGGAACGTTTTGAAATAAAATAGAAAAACTATACCGCTACCTTTTTTTGTTTACGGCCTAGGCTTTACTAACTACATGATTTTAAAAATTCTGGTCAAGTGCGCGTAATCAGCTGTGATTATTGACCGATTCTAGTTGGGTGGAATGGTACTTCTCCGTCTGTCCTTCCGTCTGGCGTGTTGGACAGAAATTATTAATAAAAGTACAAACATTTTTTTATAAAATTTTACTAATAATAGCGATTGTCTAAGGCTAATAGTTTTGTCCTGGCTATCTTAAAAATAATCTGTATCAAAACTGTTACTTTCAGGCATATCCAATAGTCAAACGGCAAATGCATAATTATAACAGTCAAGTAAGTAAGTAGGTAAGTAAGTTTAAGGCCAAATCTTTTCAATTTCAGATGACTCTGTTCATGGTGACATATATTTTTTTAAAAAGACGGAAAAATATGACACTGTGAAAAATTAAATTATGTAATACTAGCTAATGCCCGCGACTTTGTCTGCGTGGTTTGAGGTTTTTTGGCTCCCGCGGGAACTCTTTAATTTTCCAGGATAAAAAGTAGCCTATGTGCTATTCCAGACTATAATCTATCTCTGTGCCAAATTTCAACCAGATCCGTTCAGCCGTTGGGGCTTGATTGAGTAACAAACATCCATACATCCATCCATCCATCATCAATCAATCAAATAAATATTATAAATGCGAAAGTTTGGATGGATGGATGTATGGATGTATGGATGTTTGTTACTCAATCACGCGCCAACGGCTGAACGGATCTGGCTGAAATTTGGCACAGAGATAGAATATAGTCTGGAATAGCACATAGGCTACTTTTTATCCCGGAAAATTAAGGAGTTCCCGCGGGAACCAAAAAACCTCAATCCACGCGGACGTAGTCGCGGGCATTTAGCTAGGTAGTACATCCATACATCCATCCAAACTTTCGCATTTCTAATATTAGTAAGATTAAGCTCTATTTCAATTGGTAGGTCCTAATTCATAGGATTCGTGAGGACTACATATATTGGAGGCGCCAACCACGAATATAATCAACTTTTTATTCTTACAATCTATGAAAGAGTAAAAAGTTAGGATACCTAGACGTGCATGTTGCTGAAATATTTGGCGGTCATTATTTCTTAAACGGTATTTTTGTTTTTCAGAAACTGTCTGAAAACATCGTTGATGATTTTAAAACCTTTTTACATGTTAACGAATCAATCGAGGCGTAAAATTTTTCATTTGATCCTAGCTTTTATGTTTTTCTACGTAGAGTTGAACAGACTAACTAACGAATTAACTAAGGAACCCCCAATAAAACCATAGATTATAAACTGCAGAATTAATTTAGTCATAATACAAACAGTGAAAATAGTGTGTACGCAGCTTTATGAATTTATGTTGCGTACGGGAATAAAGAGCGTCAAATGCCATTAGAGAGGCGATTTGTTTATTTTCCTAATTAACATCGAAATGAAGCAGCGTTTACATTTTATACGACTTTTAACGACAAGCTAAACTTACGTGTTATAATCCGAGAGGTAGCAGAAAATTTCAAAGAGGTATTTAATAAGTAAAAGCGCAGAATAGGTAATAGTAGTAATAGATGTAATATAAAAGTCTGCGCATTGTGAATTTTGAGGCATAAAATACAAATATGGCTGTCCCTTAGTTGACAGTAAAAGACCGAATTCTTTTTGGAGTGAATTTATTCAATAAAATATCGTGTAAAGTCTTCAGAAAAGGCAAGATTCGGCCGGCGCAGCGTGACAAACATCATAAAAATCCTAGATACTCATATTATAAATTATGCGTAAGTGTGCTTGTTTGTTGGTTTTTCCTTCAATCATGCCAAAACAGAGCGACTAATCGACGTGATTTTCGCCTTGGTAGGTATATGAAGTTAAAGACCTGAAGAAGATCCATATGAAGTAGGCTATTGTTTTTGCAGAAAAATAAAACAACTCCCACGGGCTGTATACAATATCTAAGTAAATCCAAGCGCATGAAGATATAGGTATCATCTAGTTCAATTTTAATTCAGAAAATTGATTAATAATATTCAAACCCACCTCTTTATCTATACTAATATTATAAATGCGAAATTTTGAATGGATGGATGCATGGTTGGATGAATGTTTGTTACTCAATTACGCCACATCGGCTGAACGGATGGTTACAGTACCGGAATGGTATATTTGGGAATTCACACTTTCTAAAGTTCATCCCCCCTCTTCTCTAACTCAAAAAATGAAAGCCACAGGCATAAATATTTTTTATCCATTGAAGGTTTGCTATCTATACTTTACTAATGTTATAAATGCGAAAGTTTGGATGGATGGATGGGTGTTTGGTACTCAATCACACCAGAACAGCTGAACGGATCTCTATGAAATATGGCACAGAGACTGATTATAGTCTGGAATAGCACATAGGCTACTTTTTATCTTGGAAAATTAAAGAATTCCCGCGGGAACCAAAAAACCTCAATCAATCAGCTAGCAAAATTAAAATTTTATAGAGGTCGTCAAATGCACACGTAACTAAAGGCCGTTACCAAGTACTTTTAGAAGTACTTGGTACCTTTATTAAGTTTCCATCAGCTCTTGAATTATAATCTATTGTACGATGCATCTGCTTTTATGGAATAGTAATGAGCACGTAGATTGCTTCATTACAGAGCGCATGTCGTTTGAAAAGTCGTATTTTAGTTATTTAATTGCTTCAATGTTTACAGTTGGTCTGTTTGTATAAGGAATGCTTCAGTCTTTAATGATTTATTTATAAAGTTAATATAATAATACTATTATAGAGCGTAGACGTAGATATAGAGAAGATAAAATTATGCACCGGAATAGGCATGATGACAGTAACCAAGAATCAATGAAATTATGAATTTATCTAATGAAATAAGATTCATGGATTTTATAAAACGTATTTATTTTTCAATATCGAGTGAGATTGCTATTTATTTTGATAAAATAAAACTATAAAATACAGCAATCCGCCATATTGCATAAAACACAAAGAAGCGAATGACGTCACAATTGTTTGTTTTCGAGCTTTGAAAATCACACTACTGCTTACTGCACACTTCACAGAGTACATTGGTAATAACAATAGTGACGTCACAACGACGCCATGACACCGCCGAACGTTTTGGCGTGAATTTTAAAATTTAAATTTCAAATGCTAATTTTATCTACCAAACTTTATTTTTCTGCTGAAATAAGATATTACTTCCGAACATAATCTGACCATTTTTCAAAATCAGTCATCATGCCTATTACCGGAACGTTTAATCGCTTGGCTGCATGGCTTTGCCTGGCTAGTGATAAGTAAATAACCACGTTTGAAGCGTTGCTCCAGCAGCCCTAGCCGTAGTGGCTATCAAAAAATGAGAGCCACTGACATAAACAATTATTATCCATTGAAGTTTTGGAAATGTTGTTTATTTTTAGGGTTCCGTTCCTCAAAAGGAAAAAAACGGAACCCTTATAGGATCACTTTGTTGTCCGTCCGTCTGTGTGTCAAGACCCTTTTTATCAGGAACGCATGGAGGTATCAAGCTGAAATTCATATCAAATACTCAAGTCTATTGTCCCTTGGAGCTGTGAATAAATCAAACTTCTAAGCCAACGCAATCAAAAGATACAGCCGTTTATGGTGCAAATTTTCGACACTCGCAAGGGAATCAAAGCCTACAGGGTAGTTCCCGTGAACTCGGAATCTTGAAATTTGGTATGAAGCAACGTCTTATAGCACAGATAAAGGAACCATTGCGATAAGCATACATTTTTAGTTACATCATATAATAAAAATATTTTTTATAATTTTAAAGTTACTAAAGGTTTGTACGGAACCTCGGTGTGCGAGTCCGACTCGCACTTGGCCGGTTTTTTACTAGCTGATGCCTGCGACTTCGTCCGCGTTGATTAAGGTTTTTTGGTTCCCGCGGGAATTTTTTAATTTTCCGGGATAAAAAGTAACCTATGTGTCATTCCAGACAATAATCAATCTCTGTGCCAAATTTCATCCAGTCCGCTTAGCCGTTCTGGTGTGATTGAGTAACAAACATCCATCCATCCGTCCAAGCTTTTGCATTTATATTATTACTAGCGGACGCCCGCGACTTCGTTCGCGTTCGCGTGGCATAAGTTTTTTAATTCCCATAGGCATTCCTTAATTTTCCGGGATAAAAAGAACAGTCATGAAAACAAACACGTCAATCCGTTGCTCCGTTGCGGCGTGATTGAAGGACTATTTAACTTCCTTTGGGATAAAATTTATAAAAACCTTGAATTATGTATATCATAATTTAAACCGGTAGCCCAAATAATATCAAGTTTCGTGGCTCGGCCTTTTACACCAACTTACAACCCCTATTTTACCCGTTTGGGGGTAGAATTTTGAAGAACTGTTACACACGTACTTCTTTATATTATACCGAAAGCCAAAATACCAAGTTTCGTTGTTATAACTTGAAGAATATATTGATAAATGAAGGACATTCATCCCCTATTTCACCCCTTTGGGGGTCGAATTTTCAAAAATGGTAAAACATGTACTTCTGCATATCTAACTGAAAACCCAAATGCTAAGTTTCATGGCTATAACTTGAGAAATGAAGGACTTTCATACAAACTTTCAACCCCTATTTTACCCCTTTGGGGGTGGAATTTTGAAAAACTGTGCCACATGTACTTCTTTATTTATTACCTAAAGCCAAAATACCAAGTTTCGTTGATACAACTTGAGAAATATCTTGAGAAATGAAGGACTTTCATATTAACTGTCATCCCCTATTTCACCCCTTCAGGGGTAGAATATTCAAAAACTGTGAAACACGTATTTCTTTATTTTTTACCGATAGCCTAAATACCAAGTTTCATGGATATAACTTGAGAAATGACGGACTTTCATACAAACTTTCAACCCCTATTTCACCCCATTAGGGGTGTAATTTTGAAAAATCCTTCCTTAGTGAGCGCCTACGTCACAAAAGGAAGCTATTTTCAAAATTTCAAGTCTCTAACCCTAGCGGTTTAGGCTGTGCGTTGATATATAAGTCAGTCAGTCAGTCAGTCAGGACTTTGAATTTTATATATATAGATAAGTATAGATAGCAAACCTTCAATGGATAAAAAATAGGTATTTATCTCAGTAGCTTTCATTTTTTGAGTTAGAGAATAGGGGGGATGAACTTTACTACTTTAGAAAGTTTGAATTCCCAAATATCATTCCGGTACGGTAAACGAACTCGCATTTATCAGACAACAGCGCTTATGAAGGTCATTTCACAATAGTGTTATTGCAAACTCCAAAGTTGAATGACGGTTTAGGGCACTGGATGGCCCTGGTAAGATGCATAAACTAAGTCTCTAATTTCCCTTGAGATTGGTCAAATTACGCATTTATCTTAGGACCTACTAAGTTATTTCAATTTTCACATCTATTCCTTACGTAGAATTTATATTTAGAGACCCGCCAAATTTATTTTACTTACTTAATTATACGACGTTTGACCACAGCATGAAATAGCCGTGCGTTCAGATGTACATAATATATCGTCCAACGATAACCATTTTCATTCATTTATTATATGGTCAAGCCATATCATGAAATAGTCTTCCGACAGTGTAATCTATATATATAAAATTCAAAGTCCTGACTGACTGACTGACTGACTGACTGACTGACTTATATATCAACGCATAGCCTAAACCGCTGGAGTTAGAAACTTGAAATTTTGATAGTAGGTTTCTTTTGTGACGTAGGCGCTCACTAAGGAAGGATTTTTCAAAATTTCACCACTAAGGGGGTGAAATAGGGGTTGAAAGTTTGTATGAAAGTCCGTCATTTCTCAAGTTATAGCCATGTAACTTGGTATATGTGCTGCGGGTTAAAAATGAAGAAATACGTGGTTCACAATTTTTGAAAATTCGACCCCCAAAGGGGGGAAATAGGGGTTGAAAGTTTATATGAAAGTCCTTCATTTTTCAAGTTATTGCCATAAAACTTGGTATTTGAGTTGCGGGTTGAAAATGAAGAAAGACGTATTTCACAGTCTTTAAAAATTCTACCCCCCAAATGGGTGAAATGGGGATGAAAGTTGATATGAAAGTCCTATATTTTTCAAGTTATAGCCTTGAATGTTGGTATTCTGGCTTCTGGTTTAAAATAAATAAATTGGTGCTTCGCCATTTTTGAAAATTCTACCCCCAAAGGGTTGGAATAGGGTAGTTCTTTATTTAACAAGATATTTTTCAAGTTAAATCGTAAATTTGGTATTTTGGCTTTTGGTAAAAATACAGAAGGATGTGTGTCACATTTTTAAAAATTCCACCCTCAATGGGGTTAAATAGGAGTTGAAAATTTGTATGAAAGTTCGTAGTTTTTCAAGCTGCTATATCCATGAAACTTGATACCTATATTATGGGCTTCCGCTAATGATGAAATTTTACAGTTTTTGACATTTCTATCCCCAAGGACGTTAAATAGAGAGTTTGGCCTTCAATCACGCCGCAACAGAGCAACGGATCGACGTGATTTTTTGCATGGGTAGAGAATGAGATGGGTACTTGAAGAGTGACACAGGCTTCTTTTTAGCCCGGAAAATTAAGGCGTGCCTGTGGGAATTAAAAAAAAAAGACGTGTGGCACTCGGAGACTGCCGCGGTAAAGCTATTGCATAGCATTTTTTATCAACTTGCTATGACTACTTGTGTTGTTGACTTCAAGTTGTTGAAAATATAAAGCCGAAATAATTTTAAAGAATTATGTTTTCAATAGTCCGGGTGTCCAAGGGGAATCAGAAAGGTACGTGTTTCACAGTTTTTGAAAATTTTACCTCCGAAGGGGTGAAATAGGGGATGAAAGTTTATATGAAAGTCCTTCATTTCTCAAGATATTTCTCAAGTTGTATCAACGAACCTTGGTATTTTGGCTTTAGGTAATAAATAAAGTAGTACATGTGGCACAGTTTTTCAAAATTCCACCCCTAAAGGGGTAATATGGGGGTTGAAAGTTTGTATGAAAGTCCTTGATTTCTCAAGTTATAGTGATGAAACTTAGCATTTGGGCTTTCAGTTAGATATGCAGACGTACGTGTTTCACCATTTTTGAAAATTCGACCCTCAAAGGGGTGAAATAGGGGATGAATGTCCTTCATTTATCAACATATTTTTCGAGTTATAACAACGAAACTTGGTATTTTGGCTTTCGGTACAATATAAAGAAGTAGTAACAGTTTTTCAAAATTCCACCCCCATAAGGGTAAAATGGGGGTTGTAAGTTGGTGTAAAAGGCCGGCGTTTTTCAAGTTAAATAGCCGTGAAACTTGATATTTGGGATACCGGTTTTAATTATGAAATACATAATTCACAGTTTTTATAAATTATATCTCAAAGGACCTAAAATAGTCCTTCAATTACGCCGCAACAGAGCAACGGATCAACGGGGTTTTTTTTTCATGGGTTCTTTATAACCCGGAAAATTAAGGAATGCCTATGGGAATTAAAAAACTTATGCCACGCGAACGAAGTCGCGGGCGTCCGCTAGTATTTTATGAAATAAACAATTCTACGACATGGGCCCGAGCTATATAAGGATACTAGCTAATGCCCGCGACTTCGTCCGCGTGGATTAAGCTTTTTTGGCTCCCACGGGAACTTTTTAATTTTCCGGGATAAAAAGTGTTACTCCAGACTAAAATCTATCTCTGTGCCAAATTTTATCCAAATCCGTTCAGACGTTCTGGCGTGATTGAGTAACGAACATCCATCCATTCATCCATCCATCCATCCATCCATCCATCCATCCATACAAACTCGCATTTATTATATTAGAATAGATTTAGAAACCAGCTTGTGATACACTATTCATTTAATAAGAGTTTAATATTGAAACTGCAATAGAATAATTACATACCTAAGTAATACAAATATTTACGAAACCAAGAAACATGTTAATGTTAACGGGGAAAATGCGCCAAATACAGTATTTCGGAGGCCGCTTCTCGACGTACTCCAATGTCTCGTAAATTTGACGACGCGGGTCTCGTCTGAAAAAGCAAACATGTACACGCTAATTTATACGTCATGGATTTAGTTCTATCAACATTATAAAATGGATTTAGTTAAAATTTTTAGAAGTTATGAGATATTTCTTTTGGTATTAGAGCCGGATATACAACTACCTTCACCGATTTGTTAACCAGATGAAACATATAGGTTATTTTATACCATCGCGTTTGTTATATATTTTGATATATTATAACGCAAGCGGTTACGATCCGTTAAGTTACCTATACCTATCAATACAAATATAATAAGAGAGGAGTGCCGCAAGGCAGTATATTTGGGCCGTTTCTTTTTTTAACGTCGCTCATAAGTCTGCCACCAGTCAACCTTGTGTTTTATTTGCAACAAGAGATAAATGAAATGACGCTTTAAAATATATAATAAAATGGCTTAATTTTATAT
Source organism: Erebia epiphron (assembly GCA_963932025.1). NCBI lineage: Eukaryota > Metazoa > Arthropoda > Insecta > Lepidoptera > Nymphalidae > Erebia > Erebia epiphron. Next base: position 7,915,954 of record OZ009946.1, read on the forward strand.
GACTTACATGTAAATTTAAATAAAACCAAGTTGATGCAATTCAGTTACTATAGTGCAAAAACTGTTCCAAAAACAATTACCTAAAATAATAAAAGTGTAGAAGTTGACGTGAAGTGAATATTTTTTTTTGGTATAGTTTATGATAAAAATTCTAACTGGAAAGCACATATTGATTACATTTGTACAAAGATAGACAGATTTATTTATGCGCTAAGGCGTCTAGTACAAACAGTTTCAATTACTGCAGCTTTAAGTGCTTATCACGGTTATGTGTCATTTGTATTGTCATATGGTTTAATACTTTGGGGTAATTCAGTTGATGCTATTAGATCATTTCGACTTCAAAAAAATGCATATGAGCTATTTTGTAATATAGTAAATACAGCTGCAAACCGCATTTCAAAAAGTTGGGTATTCTGCCATTGCCGTGTATGTACGAGGCATTTTTGTATACGACAAGCGGCATCCAAAGTACATCCAACCAAAACCGGTTTTTTAGTAGTAGGTCGGTTCGATACTACAAGCAAAGCAACGTAAAAGTACATAATATTTGAAAAGTCCTTACTGTATGGCTATTAAATTATTTAATAAACTTCCAACAGATTATGAAATATTAATAAAATGTTATTATGATATCAAGGAATATTTAAATTGACTTTTCATTTATTATTATTTTACTATATTATTAATTCATGTTTGACATTGCTTGAGTACTTACTTATTATTTTGTTTATACATTGTAATAATAATTTAATTTACCTACCTAATAATAATTTACTTAACCTATCTGAAATTTAACGAGGAAATCCGCCGGAGAACTAAGGTAACCGATATAGCCGACATAGCCCAAAGAATTAGTAAGCTGAAGTGGCAGTGGTCATGTCTGTCGCAGAACCGATGGCCGTTGGGGCAGACGCGTTCTGGAGTGGAGACCGCGGACCGGTAAACGAAGTGTGGGACGACCTCCAGCCCGCTGGACCGACGACCTTCAAAAGGTAGCGGGAAGTGGGTGGATGAGCGGAGGACCGTGTGTGGTGGCGCGCCCTCCAAAAGGCCTATGTCCAGCAGTGGACGAATACAGGCTGATAAATGGATGGATGGATGATCTGAAATTTGCACAGTATTGATTTAGTTGAATGTTCTGGCCGCTTTTTGACATTTCTTACCATCAAATATGATTGTACAACATTTTTTGAAAATAAATGATTATTTATTAATGGTAAGTTGGTAAGTTACCATACTCCATAGGTAACTTCACAGATCGGTGAAGGTCCTTGTATATCCGGCTCTCAGACCATTTTGTATACTCGTAATTTGACACATAAGTGTAGCACTTAATATTAGCGTCGCAAACAGTGTACTTATGCACATTGCTTTTTGAAAAATCATTAAACAACTCAATAATTAGATTAGAATTAGTTAAACATCGTCGTAGTCTCAATCGATAGACGAAGTTTTCTATACGCTTGTGACGCTTGTGCTCAGGGGTTAGGTTAGCTAGTCGCTAGGTTATCTAGTAAGTCGTCTCAACAACGCTGCCCCCAGAAAACACCGTGTTGGAAGAACAACTTGAGCCACTACCGTCTATCAGTTCTTTGAGCTAAATGGTTCGTTGCTATCCCCATTTAAGCGGAATCATACTAATATTATACATGCGAAAGGGTTGTTGTTGGTTTGTCCTTCAATCACGCCGCAATGTACCAACGGATCAACGTGATTTCTGGCATGGGTATAGTTGAGGACCTGGAGAGTGATGTAGGCTATTTTTATCCCGGAAAATTTAGGAGTTCCCTCGGGAATCAAATAAACTTAAACGACGTGGACGAAGTCGCGGGCATCAGCTAATCTCTCTACGTTCTCATTTCTAATTTCTTCAGTATTACACAATACCTACCTATAGGTACCTACTACCTACTACCTACCCACAATAGGTACTATTACCTATTCTGTGACAATACTATTTATAACAATCCTGAAATTACCTCTACAATTGAGCAACAGTTCCCCAAGCACTGTTTTAATCTTATCATATTCAATGAGCAGCATTTCTGCTATAAACGCCGGAAGGCACATAAATATAATATTTATAAAGCCTTCGAACGCACCACTCTGCGCAGTTCTAAAGTCATCCTGAAATAATTAAAAGTGTGCTCCTGAAAAAAGCTTATTATACTGTTGAAGATTATGTAAATGATAAAAGAGCATGGATTTGACTCGTTCCAGCAATGCAAAGGACAGCGGTAACTTATATATCTAGTATCTACATTGATTAAATTGTAAATATAATTAAGTTTGTTTCCTAAATATTTTTATTTACATGTTCTTTTGAAAATATCGTTGAATATATTATAAGTAGATAAAATTAAAATCTAAATTAAATCTAAATTAAAAACTAAATTAAAAACTAAAAACTAAACATTAAAAATATCATCTATCCCGCTGCAATGAGGCAGTGTGCCCAGAACGCTGGCTGCGTTACCCCGCTGAATAGCCAAACTTATATGTTGGCCAAAGACAATACTTGGTTTATAATTAATCTATGATGTTGGCCGAGGTAAATTAATTAATTAATTGTAAATTATTTTTTTCAAAAGAGCATCCACCGAGTTTCTTGCTGATTATTCTCAATAAGAATGGCATTGCGAACCAGTGGTAGATTCACTCGACTATTCAAAATCAGTCAAAGTCAACTTGTATAAAAAATATTTGAATTTTGATAAAGAGTTGCTGATTTGGTTGATTGTCATCAAACCTGTTGACTCTCTTGATGTATAAATAGTAATTAGCGCAGTTAGTTATAGTAATGATAAAGGCGCATGGATTTGACTCGCTCCAGCAATGCTCAGGACTGCGGTTACTTATGTATCTGTATATGTTGTATGTATGTGTATGTAGATTATTGTAAACATACCATTTTTTTTTTCAGAAGAGCAACCACCGAGTTTCTTGCTGGTTCTTCTCGGTAGGAACGGCATTCCGAACAGTGGTAGATTCATTTGACTATTCATAAGACTTCCGTGGCGCAGTGTTGAGCGCTGTTGCCTTAATCAGGCAGGCAGATCCCCGGCAGGGTTTGGAAATTTATAATTTCTGAATTTTCCCTTGTCTGGCCTGGTGGGAGGCTTCGGACGTGGCTAGTTACCACCCTACCGGTAAAGACGTGCCGCCAAGCGATGTAGCGTTCCGGTACGATGCCGTGTAGATACCGAATAGGGGTATGGGTTTAATATAACTGCCATGCCCCTAACAGATTAGCCCGCTACCATCTTAGGCTGCATCATCACTTACCATCAGGTGAGATCGGTCTATTTGAATAAAAATCATTTGAATTTGAATTTATGCAAATGCTGTACGCTTAGTCTCAGTTTTTACATTGCAATTTCAATTGATCGTAATGAGCGTTCGATCACATTAGCTTCAAAGTAAAATGAAGATTTAGATTTTCTATTAGCACTAAATTTTGTGTAAGCATTTACAGTCAGAGCTCCAAAAGATACATTTCGAAATTAAAATTGGTTGTATTGAACAACTTTAAATCAAGAGGTTTTGGATCCATTTTACTTTGAGGCTATGTGATCTAACGCTTAATACGATCAATCGAATTTGCTATGTAAAAACTTAGACTAAGCGTGCAGATATTTTAAAAATAAATAACAATGAACTGAGGAATAAAGTTAGATTTATGAGAAGTCATTATAATTCAAAATCTGTCAAAATGCTAAAATATTCCAAAATAAGCCCTAAATTTATTGTCATAACAATAAGAATCAAATAATTCACAAAAGATGCAAAAAATTTACTCACATCATTAATCAATGTTACAGTGCTGAAGTAAATGCAGCAGATAGTTTTTGCGACCGTAGCTATCAAGCTGGTAAACATCTGGAATATTGAAACTAAGTTTTAGTTTACTTAAAAACTAAGTTTACTTCGCTGTTATATTATTACAGTTTTATAAAGTCAAACTACTGAAATTTATCCTTTCTATGCTTTTATGCTATCTTGCCGAGGCTATAGGATTCTTCTACTACTCGTAGTAAAGCGTTATGTTGTGCCGTTCGCTTAGCTATTATATAAACAATTAAGCTAACATACCCGTTTTCGGAGATAAAATGAATCTAATCAATTAAAGTAGAAGAATTTAAATATACTAACTAAATATTACTTACCACAATTTTCAAGGATTTATTAATATTACCAAAAATATGAAGCATGTTTTTGTATGTAAACACGAACTCCCTTAATTTTTTCATGACTATCTCAATACGGATTATATTTCCATTGTTACAATCTGCATCTAATTTAGTGGTAATGAATTTAATCCGTGATAGCATACATTCAAACATTATAGAATTGGTCAAATGAACCAGGTGAATGGACGTTACGTGTACTATAAAGATCGTTTCAAATATTGTGTATAAATAGTTTTCAAATAAAAATATTTCTGACACATACTTTGCTAATAAGCTTGTAGAATATACTGACAGTGTAATTTTTAATCGGCCATGAAACTTCCTGAAGCCTATTATTTTGTCGAACATTTTAATATTTGAACAAAATTTCATAAACTCTTCATCTTTTGTGTAAAAGTTTGTAAACGTATTTACAACCAATTGTAATAATATAAGCACGAAGTAAACTATTGACTCGAAACGTAGATCCTGTTTAAAAAGGAATACTACGTTTAAGACGCAAACCATACAAAAACAGAAGCAATATAATTTTGTAAGTCTTGATAAAAACGTTGATGTGAATACATCGCTGTAAAATCCGAATACAACTCTTAGTATCATGATAGCTTTGAATGAAAATACAGTTCGTTTGAAGATTTTAAAATATTTGTTGCACATTATGTTACTGATAAAAACTCGTATAATACTGAATATCACTATAAATATTTATGAGTGTGTCCACAAAGTCGTGCAGCAATATCGAAAATGGTTAGGTCTTCGTTCATTTTAAATTAAATGGGATGTTACTATTTTGATTAAGTCACTTACATAGATTGAATTGTGTTGTTACTTGGTAACTATATTGGTTGCTCGTGGCCTACTCTATGCTAGTGGCTTTCATAATCTAATATCAATATTACTCATTCATAATTATTTATTTATACGTTTTCTAAGGTACTCGATTGTAATTTGGGTATAATATTAATCTAAAATGTTTTAACCGACTTAAAAAAAAGGAGGAGATTTTCAATTCGCCTGTAATGTTTTTTACCTCAGAACTCCGTCATATGAAACCGATTTGGATTTTTTTTCTAGTATGAAGGGACCTAGAATTAGGATAATATATTTTCATATTGGTCCCATAAATATACCTGAGTCAAGAATTTGTACTGTATAATCTTCAAACGCATAGCCTCGTTTTCAAGGACGAATTACAAAAAATCGTATTTAAGAATTAAACATAGACTGATTCCCTAGAACAGTGTTTTTCAATCTGTGGGTCGCGACCCCTAGGGGGGTCGCAAAGCCTTGAACAGGGGGTCGCGAGCAAAAAAGAACAAGGCAAGGTTCTATATACACTACAATAAAAACACAATGATAGTGAGAAGGATGGGCTTGTTTATTTTTCAAAAGTTTGTCAAATATTCGTGGTGTTATTCTAGAACTCTCGTCAACACCTTTCCTTTGGATAGCCACCTGACCTCTGTGTGATAAAAATTTAAACTCAAAAATACATAACCATTTGCACACCATTGTATGGTAGGATATGTAAGGGAAATATTATCTTTAAGGCCTATATCTGTACCCATATTCCGGCAAATAAAATATTATTTATTTTTATTTATTTATTTAAAGGAGATTTTGATGAAGCGAGCCCATATCTTCACAAACGATTCTGAATAGCCGGGTTCGTAACGCTTTGCCTTTGATATAACTCGCGGCTTCTTGCAAGGTGTAAGGTCCTAATCCTTATGCATCCATACTTATCCATACTAATATTATAAATGCGAAAGTGTTAATACACGCGGACAAAGTCGCGGGAATCATCTAGTAATGAATAAATGTATTAAAATATGTGAAATCTCTACGCATATAGTCTTCTAATTTAATTATTTATTTGTACATTGTAAGGGCGTCGCCAGAATTTTCAAACTGTAAAGGGGTCGCGAAATCAAAAAGATTGAAAAACACTGCCCTAGAACAATCAGAAATCACACATTTTGTAGTAAGTAGTAGGTACTTGCTGGTGGAAGGACGTGGGAACCTACCGCATTATCATCCCAAGAAAACTCCTACCATTATGTGACCACCACGAATACCACGACGAAGGGGAGTAATAGGAATAGGACTCAAAGAGTACTTGCTGGAAATAATTATTTACTAAGCGGTGGTAATTCCTAACCTTTCGCATACGGCTCACCTAGGTATAACGATTTCGATTTCTAGTATGGCAGTAAACAAATCTATACTTCTCACATTAATATTCTGTTATGGCCTGTACAGACCACAGAAATCCTACAAATTTACGTTCCTAGTTTAGACCAAGATTTTCCTAATATCGTGCTCGTAGATTTCCGCTTTCTATTTACGCAATAGATACAGGTCGCGCGCGAGTTGAATGCACAGTAAATGCATCTGTCACCATTCATTTACTCTGCATTCAACTCGCGCGCGAACTATACATACTTCATTTTCTAAAGCTGTTCATTTGCTATAAACGAGTCGTCACCTCATAATTGCTAAAGCTCTAAACGCAACGTTTCTTAATTATTGTCTACACCACAGCTCATTTAGCTAATGAGCTTTATAATTGCGGTGCAGAATTCCATGACCGTAGCGCGAATAGGTAAACCCGCGTGAAACAATGTGTAGGGTCATACCTACAGAGTACAGACTACAACAGGCTAGGTGAAGGCAAAATATTCTAGGGGCTAAGTATAGCGAAACTTTTAAGAAAAATGTAAGTCTTTATTTCCTGTCAGGTAGCCCCTAAGGGCCTTAACCATCAGCAAGTTGAAGTGGCAGTAGGCAGGTCATGCTTTTCGTAGCAGCCGTTGGTGACAGAAAGTTTTATAATGGAGACCATAGACAAGTAAGCGTAGTGTAGAGTGCCCTTCAGCATGATGGACAGTATAAAGATGAGTAGCGGGAAGTAGCTGAATGAGGAAGGCTGAGGACCGCGTGTGATAGAAATTACTATGCTTAGCAGTGGATTTTCGTGGGCTGAAATTATGGTGATGTCATACCCATAACGGGTTAGCCCGTCACCATCTTAGACTGCATCATTGCTTACCACCGCATAAAATATCGCTTAATCAAGGTATAGAAAAAAATGGGTATCCACCGCTTTATTATGCATAACCAAAGAAAATCTCTACCATCATGCGTATATTTGATAGGTCAAGGACTTCAGAAATGAGGAATACATACGACACACAGAGGGGACTTAACAAACACGTGTGTTAGGTAACTACACTTTTTTTTTTATATCCCGGTGGTGCGAAAATGCATTTACGCATTCCTACCGTAATCGGGGCTCTCGCCTCCCGCCTACTGAGAACACTCCGGTTCCGGGAGGGTATGTGGGACTCACGGTTGCCCGTCCTACTGCCTTTTCTGTCTCTCGCTGTTTTCGATTTAATTGCGGCTGCCTTCGCCAGCTCGTCTGCTCGCTCGTTCCCTATGATTCCGTTGTGGGCCTAGACCCAATGGAGTTCGAGAAAGCGTGAATTCCCAAATATACCATTCCGGTACGGTAAACGAACTCGCATTTATCAGACAACAGCGCTTAGGAAGGTCATTTCACAATAGTGTTATGGCAAACTCCAAAGTTGAATGACGGTTTAGGGCACTGGATGACACCAGTCCCCGGTAAGATGCATAAACTAAGTCTCTAATTTCCCTAGAGATTGGTCAAATTACGCATTTATCTTAGGACCTACTAAGTTATTTCAACTTTCACCCCTTCTTTACTTTAGTACGTAGAATTTATATAAAGCAGACCCGCCAAATTTATTATACGATATAATAGGCATGATGACTGATTTTGAAAAATGGTCAGATTATGTTCGGAAGTATCTAGTATTTCGAAAACATATCTTATTTCAGCAGAAAAATAAGGTTTGGTAGAGAAAATTGGCATTTAAAATTTAAATTTCAAAATTCACGCCAAAACGCTAGTCGGTGTCATGGCGTCGTTTGTGACGTCTCTATTGTTTTTACCAATGTACTCTGTGCAGTGTGCAGTAAACAATAGTGTGATTGTCAAAGCTCGAAAGCAAACAATTGTGACGTCATTCGCTTCTTGGTGTTTTATCCAATATGGCGGATTGCTGTATTTTATAGTTTTATTTTATCAAAATAAATAGCAATCTCACTCGAAATAGAAAAATAAATACGTTTTTTATAATCCATGAATCCTATTTCATTAGATAAATTCATAATTTAATTGATTCTTGGTTACTGTCATCATGCCTATTATACGAGTGCGACGTCTGACCACAGCTTGAAATAGCCGTGCGTTCAGGATGTTTATGTCGTCAAAATATACCGATTTTCATTCATTTATAATATGGTTAAGCCATATCAGAAAATGGTCTACTGACAATGTGTTTTATGAAGCGCCACCATTTCATGAAATATTCGCTTATTTAATTAAATAAAATCAATTCTACGATATGGGCCCGGACACGTCATGTAGACCCGCGCTACGTAACATCTATACTAATATTATAAAGAGGAAAAGTTTGTGAGTTTGTGAGGTTGTAGGGGGTAATCTCTGGATCTACTGATCCGATTTTGAGGGAGGGAAAAAATTTGAAAATTAGGGAGTTCCAGTGGGAATTTAAAAAACTTATTTCACGCCGACGAAGTCGCGGGCATCTGCTAGTTCAAGGATATTCAGGAAACAGCTTTCGATAAACTATTCATTTCATAAGAGTTTAATATTGAAACTGCAGAAGAATAATTACATAAGTAATACAAATATTTACGAAACCAAGAAACATGTTAATGTTAACAGGGAAAATGCGCCACATACAGTAATTCGGGGGCCGGTTCTCGACGTACTCCAATGTCTCATAAATTTGATCACAGAGAGTCTCATCTGAAAAAACAAACATGTGCAATCTCATATAAATACGTCATTAATGGATTTAGTTCTGCCATTTATTTTTGACAACCTCCTGGCGCAGTGTAGAGCGCTGTTGTCTTAACGTGCGGAGGTCCCGGGTTCGATCCCCGACAGGGTCAATTTGGGACTTTATAATTTCAAAATTTTCCCTGGTTTGGCCTGGTTGAAGGCTTCGGCCGGCCGATACCGTGTAGAAACCGAATAGTGGTATGGGTTTAATATAGGTCTCATGCCCCTAAAAGGTTAGCCCGCTACCATCTTAGATTGCATCATCACTTATAATCAGGTAAGATCGCAGTCAAGGGCTAACTTGTAGTGGATAAAAAAACATTATATAATGGATTTCGTTAACAATTTTAGAAGTTTTTATATATATTTCTTTTGTATTATTTGATATGTGTAGCACTTAGAATAAGAATCGCAAACAGTATACCTATTTACATTACTTTTTGAAAAATCGTTAAACAACTCAATAATTAGATTAGAATTAGTTATTCACCGTCGTCGTCTCAATCGATAGACGAAGTTTTCTACGCTTGTGATGCTTGTGCTCAGGGGTTAGGTTAGCTAATCGCTAGGCTATCTACTATCTAGTTATAGTCGTCCCAACAACGCTGCCTCCAGAAAACACCGTGTTGGAAGAACAATCTGAGCCACTATAACGTCTATCAGTTTTTCGTGCTGTGTGATTCGTTGTTATCCCCATTTAACTTAAAGCTTGATAAATCTCTCTATATTTTCATTTCTAATTTGATCATATTGTAAAGTATTACATCATACTTTTAATATTATAAATGCGAAAGTCACTTTGTTTGTTGGTTTGTTGGTTTGTTGGTTTGTCCTTCAATCACGCCGCAACGGAGCAACGGATTGAAGTGATTTTTGGCATGGGTATAGTTGAGGACCTGGAGAGTGACATATGCTACTTTTTATCCCGGAAAATTAAGGAGTTCCCGCGGGAATAACAAAAAACTTAAACCACGCGGACGAAGTCGCGGGCATCAGCTAGTAATATTATAACAACGTTAAAATTACCTCTACAATTGAGCAATAGTTCCCCAAGCACTGTTTTAATCTTGTCATATTCAACGAGTAGCATTTCTGCTACAAACGCCGGAAAGCACATAAATATTATAGTTACGAAAGCTTCGAACGCACCACTCTGCGCATTTCTCAGGTCATGCTGAAAAACAACTTAAACTAAATTAAAAAAGTACTGAAGCGATTTTTTTTTCTGTTAAATATTATGCGTATAATTAAATACAACTAAATAAATTCAAGAATAAAAATATTATACGTAGGTATCAGTATAAAGAAAAAAATGCAGATCTGATGCAGCGATGTACATCAATTTGAAGTTGGTTAAAAAGTTTAGAGAAAAGCATGAAAATAGAGATGCCTATGTCAAAAATAATTTATTTGTTACTGATTATTAAATGGAGGGTCTTCCAAAAGACATAAAATGCACATCCTCGGTTAGTTTCAAGTTTTAAGAAAAAAAGTGCGTTAAAATTTGATGCCGTCACATCATACAAACTGCCGTATTACATACAAACTTCCATACCAGAAGCGCGTTGTCAAGTTTAATAAAGAGTTGCCAATTTGATTGATTGTCATTATGCCTATTGACTCTCTTGATGTATAAATAGTAATTATCGTAGTTTTGCAAATGATGTACGCTTAGTCTAAGCTTTTACATTGTAATGATCGTAATTCAATTCGATCACATTAGCTTCAAAGTAAAATGAAGATTTAGATTTTAAATAAGCACTCAATATTGTGTATGCATATTGCATAGCACTGGCTTCAACCGATACGTTTCGAAATTAAAATTGGTTGTACTGAATGTGTTACTTTAAATCAAGAGTTTTTGGGTCCATTTTACTTTGACGCTAACGTGAACGAACGCTCAATACGATCAATCGAATTTGCAATGTAACAAGTATAAATTACAAATTTAAAAAACCCCCGACTAGAAAAAAGCTGATGACCTTCAGACGGATGAACAGATTTTCATGAAACATGGCTAAGAACACTCGGGATAAAATTATCTATGACACAAAAAAATTTAAACGAAAATCGGTTCATCCGTTTGGGAGCTACGATACCACAGACAGATACACAGATACACAGATACACAGATACACAGATACACAGATACACAGACAGACACGTTAAACTTATAACACCCCTCTCTTTTTACGTCGGGGGTTAAAAACTTAGACTAAGCGTACATATATTTAAAAATAAAAAGCAACTAACTGAGGAATAAAGATAGATTTATGAGAACACATTATCAATCAATATATAATATAATAATAAATATTATAATAAATGCGAAAGTTTGGATGGATGTCTGGATGGATGTATGGATGTATGGATGTTTGTTACTCAATCACGCCCCAACGTCTGAACGGATCTGGCTGAAATTTGGCATAGGGATAGATTATAGTCTGGAATAGCACATAGGCTACTTTTTATCCCGGAAAATTGAAGAGTTCCCGCGGGAATCAAACAAATGTATCTGTTCAACTGATTTTGATAAAATTTGGTACAGGGATAGGTTGTATCCCGGGGAAGGACGTAGGCTACTTTTTATCCCGGAAAATTAAGGAGTTCCCGCGGGAACCATTAAACCTCAAACCACGCGGACGAAGTCGCGGGCATTCGCTAGTATTTCAATATCTGTCAAAATGCTAAAATAAATTAAAACCAGCCCTAAATTAATGTAAAGTCAATAAGAATAAAATAATTCACAAAAGATACAAAAAATTAACTTACATCAGTAATCAATGATATAGTGCTGAAGTAAATGCAGCAGATAGTTTTTGCGACCGTAGCTATTAAGCTGGTAAACATCTGGAATATTGATAAAAAAACTTAGTATCCTTCCCTGTTACATTAATACAGTTTTATAAAGTCACACTATTGAAATAAATACTTTCTATGCTCTATCTAGTGGAGGTATTCTGTGGGTATTCTTCTACTACTCGTAGTAAAGCGTTAAGCCGTTTGCTTATCTATTATTTGAACACTTATGTTTAAATACCTGTTTTTGCAGAGAATATCAATTTAATCAATTCAAGTAGAAGAATTTAAATTAACTACTCATATATTATTACTTACCACAATTTTCAAGGATTTATTAATATTACCAAAAATATGAAGCATGTTTTTGTATGTAAACACGAACTTCCTTAATTTTCTCATGATTATCTCAATAGGGATTACATTTTTATTGTTACAATCTGCATCTAATTTAGTGGTAATGAATTTAAGCCGTGATAGCATACATTCAAACATTATAGAATTGGTCAAGTGAACCAGGTGATTGGACGTAACGTGTACTATAATGATCATTCCATATAATGTGTAAGGTCGAGAGTCGTCATGTAAAAATATTTCAGATACATACTTTGCTAATAAGCACGTAGAATATACTGAAAATGTAATTTTTAACCGGCCGTGAAACTTCTCGAAACCTATTATGTCGTCGATCATTTTAATATTTGAACAAAATTTAATAAACTCTTCATCTTTTGTGTAGAAGTTTGTTAACGTATTTACAACCAATTGTAATAATATAAGCACGCAGTAAACTATTGACCCGAAAGGTAGATCCGTTTGAAAAAGGAATACTATGTTTATGACGCAAACCATAACAAAACATAAGCAATATAATTTTGTAAGTCTTGATAAAATAGTTGATGTGAATACATTGCTGTAAAATCCGAATACAACTCTTAGTATCATGATAGCTTTGAATGAAAATACAGTTCGATTGAAGATTTTAAAATATTTGTTGCACATGATGTTACTGATAAATACTCGTATATTACTGAATATAACTATAAATATTTATGAGTATGTCCACTAAGTCATGCAGCAATATCGAAAATGGTTAGGTCTTCGTTCATTTGAAATTAAATGGGAGTTACTATTTTGATTGTCACTTACATAGATTGAATTGTGTTGTTATTTGGTAACTATATTGGTTGCTCGTGGCATATACATCCTACTCTATGCTTGTGGCTTTCATAATCTAATATCAATATTACTCATTCAAAAGTAAAAAAATCCTCGGCGTGTAATTTAGAAAATTAAGTACCTATTGTACTTAATGAGTTTTCAAAACTATATTGAGATTATATTTGAATTATGATAAACGACACTGGCACTGGCAGTCCGTGAAAACTTTAGACTCGCTACAGCCTTTTTCTTTCGGAAACGCAGAGCAGTAATATTTCTACAACTTTTTCTGAAATCCGTGACAAGAAAAAAGCCCAAAGAACAATAATGACTCAAAATTGTGCAATCAGCTCTGATGAATGTCTATTTGATAATATACTGGACTAGCGGACGCCCGCGACTTCGTTCGCGTGGCATAAGTTTTTTAATTCCCATAGGCATTCCTTAATTTTCCGGGATAAAAAGAATTCATGAAAAAAAAACCCGTCGATCCGTTGCTCTGTTGCAGCGTAATTGAAGGACTATTTAACGTCCTTTGGGATAGCATTTATAAAAACTGTGAATTATGTATTTCATAATTTAAACCGGTAGCCCAAATATCAAGTTTCACGGCTATTTAACTTGAAAAACGCCGGCCTTTTACACCAACATACAACCCTTATTTTACCCGTTTGGGGGTGGAATTTTGAAAAACTGTTAAACACACGTACCTACTTCTTTATATTATACCAAAAGCCAAAATACCTAATTTCGTTGTTACAACTTGAAAAATACGTTGATAAATGAAGGACATTCATCCCCTATTTCACCCCTTTGGGGGTCAAATTTTCAAAAAAGGTGAAACACGTACGTCTGCATATCTAACTGAAAGCCCAAATGCTAAGTTTCATCACTATAACTTGAGAAATCAAGGACTTTCATACAAACTTTCAACCCCTATTTTACCCCTTTAGGGGAGGGATTTTGAAAAACTGTGCCACATATACTTCTTTATTTATTACCTAAAGCCAAAATACCAAGTTTCGTTGATACAACTTGAGAAATATCTTGAGAAATGAAGGACTTTCATATAAACTTTCATCCCCTATTTCTCCCCTTCGGGGGTAGAATGTTCAAAAACTGTGAAACACGTATTTCTTTATTTTTTACCGATAACTCATATACTAAGTTTCATGGATATAACTTGAGAAATAACGGACTTTCATACAAATTTTCAACCCCTATTTCACCCCCTTAGGGATGGAATTTTGAAAAATCCTTCCTTAGTGAGCGCCTACGTTACAAAAGAAAGCTACTGTCAAAATTTCAAGTCTCTAACCCTAGCGGTTTAGGCTGTGCGTTGATATATAAGTCAGTCAGTCAGTCAGGACTTTGAATTTTATATATATAGATGAAGAAATACAAAACACTTTTCTGTCATTTAGCGCAATGCAGTGGTTATTTTTCATGCCAAAATACGAAATATATAAAAATTTCCTATTTTTCAATAGACCTATAGTCGAAGTTTTATCTTTTTTTATAGTTTTTTTGGTCGTTGGTTTTTCTCTTTACCGTGTTTCATTACAGTATCCGTTTGCAGATGTGATTTTTACAATTGCTTGTTCTGTAGATGTAGTATTTTACAGCTTGGGGTTTATAATCAGTTTTTCTTTAAATCTCTACTGTAAGAAAGTTAATGTAGAGCTTGTCTTAAATCGTCAAGGAACTCTAAAAATTTTAAAGTTCAGAGAGAATAAACGTTATAATTTTTTTACTGTCATTTCTTGGTTGGAATTTTTTGCAATTCTATTTGCCTACGTCGCACTTGCTTTAATTCATTTAACGTTACATAGAGTGCCGATTACCAATGTTGTAGAGTTCCTGCTAACAATGCATTTCGATATGAATATTATTTATGCTAGACGAATAATTATTTTGATTGCAATCAATTTAAATGTATGGATCTCAGAGCTTAAATACCTGATACTGTTATCAGTTTCGAGGACAAAAATATTTTTCACCATTTAGCAATAAGTGTTCAAGGCACTGGTAAGTAAAATAATAAACTTCTTACTGTAATTGCACTTTTAGACTTCAGTAATGCCTTTAACACCGTAGACTTTGATTTACTGTTGACTATCTTGAAAGCTATTAATATTTCACCAATTGCTACTAACTGGTTTCGGTCATATTATCTGTGTCATCGTCAGCAGTGCGTTCGTTCAGATGATAAGTTATAGTCGCCTATTGCTCTCAAATCTGGTGTGCCGCAGGGTGGTGTCCTCTCTCCTCTTCTCTTCTCAATTTATATAAACTCTATTTCTTCAGTAATTTCTTCATCTTATCATTTTATGACGACGATTTACAGGTTTGTATCAGTAGCCATTGTTGACCTTGCTGTAGCTATTGATTTCCTTAATGCTTATTTGAATAAGATTAGCGCTTGGTGTCGATCTTATGGTCTCTTGATAAATGCAAATAAGTCACAGGTGACTATTATAGGTAGTAATTATTACCTTTCCTTACTTTCTTACAATAGTATACCACCTGTTGTCTTAGATGGAACAGCTATACCTTACAGTTTACACTAATACAGTCAAGGATCTTGGGTTCCGCAAGTTACCGAGCTAAGTCGTAAGATCTTTGCTGCTATTGGGTACTTACGGCGGTGGGAACACTTTTTACCGATTAAAACTAAAATCCTATTAGCTAGTACTCTACTTTTACCCATTTTATATTATGCGGATGTTTGTTATTTGGATTTATCTCATATCTGAGACCACGCTTATATAATAAACTTGACAGGCTGCAAAATCTATGTATACGTTTTATCTTTGGCTTACGCAAGTATGATCATATATCTGAATTTCGTGTTCAGTTAAAGTGCGTTTCCGTTAGTTCCGTCGTTCCCGTAGAAACTTACATGCTGTTTCTCTCTTGTACTCGATATTATATTATCCTCAAACGCCACCTTAGTTAAAATAGTGGTTCAACTTTTGGCAGTGCCAACGACTTGTCTATTTATTTGCGATCTAAAGATGACAACAGGTTGAGAATACCATCTTGTAATACGTAGGTGTACGGAAATTTCTTCACAGTAAAGACGGTTAAGCTTTGGATTGTCCTACCGAATGACATTAGACAATCGAAATCCGTAAATATATTCAAGTATCGTTTAAAGGATTACCTATTACTTAGTATGCTATAGAATATTTAAGTATTGAGTATGTAGGTTTATAGGTATATATTTATGTTTAAATGTATTTATACAATTATTTATGTATTATTTGTGTGTAAAGTTTATGTAGAATATTGTATAGCTGTCTATATTGTTGCACTATCCCGCTACTATATTAAAGGTTCTTAATTAATAGTCTGGAGGAGATCACGTTTAGTCATAAGACCGCCCTTGTGCATTTTGTTTTGTTTTGTTTTCTTTTCTATGTATTTTTATGTCTTGTGCAGCAATAAGGATTTATCTATCTATCTAAAATTAAACTAAGATCCTGCAGGTTGTGGCATATTATTAAAAAAAAGAAGTGCGAACCACATTTTAACTTTTTACAGATGCCGAATACAAAATACAAGGTAAAACGAGGGTTGATTGGGAACAATTATTACAAACGTATAAACAAATTTTGGAAACATATGGTGTCTCCAAAAAAGCCTTTCAGATTTTGGTAAATAATGCTTATGGCTTGTTCGTTGGATTATGGACATCTTTATGAACTTTTTTATTTAGTTAAGGAATTTAAAATTTTGAATAAAATGATATTAATTTAAACATAATATGTATATTTAAATATCGACTGTATATCGAAGTATTTTTCTTCTCGTAGATCTTATACCATGGTACTAAAACGATTGTCTATGCTCCACTATTGGTGCGAATTTCAATCCATTTATTTAGTATAGAGTCTATTCAGGTAAGATTATACTAACATATTGTATTAAATTGCACAAATTAAATAATGTTTAAAACTAAAGATATAAGATTCGCATGTACTGTGAATCTGTACTGTAGATACATAATTATATATCGTATATGCATCGTATCGTATTTTCCTAATTTTATTTTATTTTTTCAGTTAGGTGCTGACATAGTTTTCACTTTTCAATTCAGTCTCTGGATGTGGATAATTAAAGACATGTTTATGCAGTTTTTGATAAGCTTTTCATGTCAGTTTTTCTACAATGTGATTGAAAAAGCTCATACTGCTTGTTTCAATGTCATAAAATGTCTAGATTCTGATGAAAGTGGTAAGTATGAGTTTTGTTTCTTTGTTGGTTCTATATTTTGTTTAAAATAATAGGTACTACTATCATATCCAGATCATATTAGGATAATAAACAATAGATTGAGTTATTCCATTCTAATACCAAAAACTAATACCACTGGTATTTGTTTGAATTAATATTTATTTTCTATTCCAAACGGATACCATTGTATTAACTAATACCAAAACAAGTTCAAAGATAAAAGGTACAGTCGATTAAAAAAGTTTTGTATGTAATTTTAAGACCTTTAATCGAAAAAAAAACCAGTTACATCCAAAAAATTAATAATTAGTTAGCAAGCGTCTAGATCAATAATAAGATATGACTAATAATAATCAACATCAAACAAGAACAATTTACTTACAATCTAAAAATCGCAAAATATCCATTGATTGAGTTATTCCATTCTAATGCCAAAAACTAATACCACTGGTATTTGTTTGAACTCATATTTATTTTCTATTCCGAACGGATACCACTCTCTAAATAATTAAATTTAATGTGCGAACGAATACCAATAACTTGAATTTGGTACAGTCAGCTCAGTAAAAGTCAGCGTTCATGGTGAACGCCATCGAACCACAAATGCCGTAGAGTCTTGGCATAAGAAATTAAACTCGGCTGTGCCAAAGAACGCTAATTTATATAAGCTTCTAAACGTGCTGAAAGAGGACGCAGAATTACAAACAGTGGTTGCTACTCAATGTGGAAACGGATCCCCCGCAAAACGATGTAAAAAGACAACTGTAATTAAAAATTCGTGGATCACATACGTATTCTGACCAACTCCTCGATACTAAAATCTCTGTTGGTCACTGTTTAGAAAAATTAAGAGTTTAGCCACTACTTGATAAAATATAAAAAAATAATTCATAGTCATAAATGTAGATGATTATATAAAGAATTGATTTATAAGAAATTATTTACTCGTCGCGGAATAGATTATTATAATATAAAGAGTTGATTTTCTGTGATATTTTACAATTGTTAGATTATAAGTGAATTATATATTTGATGTTTTTGCAAAAACATGTTTGCCGATTCATTGCTACGTAGGTCATAAATGACTGATTTGATTATACAAAAGTTGATTTTCTGTGATATTTTGCAATTTTTAGATTGTAAGTAAATTGTTCTTGTTTATGTTGATTATTATTAGTCATATCTTATTATTGATCTAGACGCTTGCTAACTAATTATTAATTTTTTGGATGTAACTGGTTTTTTTTTCGATTAAAGGTCTTAAAATTACATACAAAACTTTTTTAATCGACTGTACCTTTTATCTTTGAACTTGTTTTGGTATTAGTTAATACAATGGTATCCGTTTGGAATAGAAAATAATTGTTAATTCAAACAAATACCAGTGGTATTAGTTTTTGGTATTAGAATGGAATAACTCAATAGATTTATCTCTTTACCTCTTATGATTACAGTCACTCGTGAGAAAAGAATAGAATGCTAACTGTAGCTATTAGGAAATAGCTAGTGCCTAGTACATGCATTAAAAATAAGGACTACAATATATCCTCGTAATTTATGACCTTTAGAAGTTATGAATTTTCAAAATGGGCCTACATTCTTATTCAGGGCTGTTTGTAACATTTTTCAACCAACTTTAAAAAAAGGAGTAGGTTCTCTATTCGACGCGTTTTTTTTTCGTTTCCAAGACATAAGCTATCATAGCTGTACTGGTGGTGGTACATTATCGAGTAGATTATAACTTTGATTATAACTTCGGAAATCTAATTTGACTGGGGGCTTCAAACTTCATGTATGGATAATATAACATGCTATGTAAGTACCTACTATTCTAATATTTGTCTTTCAGCAAAACGAGCATGTAAGAATGTCCTACGTTTGAATAGAAACACATTTGAAAAGATGCAAGTCTGCCAGTTTTATATTGTGGACGCTGCTATGCCGCTGAATCTGATAAGAGAAGTCTCTTATTACGTCATATTGGTGATACAGATTGTACTCAGTAAAAAATAATATTCGGCTTCCGCTGGAATTATTTTTTCATAAACAGTGTTAAAAATAGATTAGAAAGTACGTGAAACAAAAATAAAATAGAATTAGATGGCATTGAATATTTAAATAAAAACCTTTTTGTAGTAATGCGTTCTGTGGCTGTATATAATACTAGTATGGCGCGTGGATGCGCGGCCCGCTGAAGCGGACCGCGTAGTAGACCGCGCGGCCCACTGTCTACTTACTTGCTCTCCTTCTATCCTAGTGTTTACTGCCTAAGTGTTCTGAAGGAAACAACACACTGCTATGCTAACGAGCGTGCGAGCGAAAATTCTCATAAGAAAACAAAAACAGAGACCCCCTAAGAATCTAAAAGGGGCTTTAAATGTAAAAAAAACTTTCCAGACATGCATACAGTATTGAAGTAAAAACACAAAGAAACCTTCCTTATTTGATTAATATCAATATTATACCGCTGACGACCGGGTACCTTTGAGTGCCATTGAACTTCGCCATCTTGGCTTTCCTAACGGCAAACCAACAATTCTTCCATATAGAACAAATCTTGTAAAAAGTCCATATCAAAGTCATGCATATTTCCTACTTCCACTCTTCCATCTAGTATACTTTCTGAAATAGACACCTATGAAGTTTGTATGGCCACCGTCTTGAATTCGCCATTTTGGATTTTTTTTAAGCTCACTGCCAATTGGATGAGGTTTCGAGTATTTTTTGTTTGAACCTATCTATAAGGGGGTCTACCTTATGAATCTTAAAGGGCCTTTAAATGTAAAAAAACTTTCCAGACATGCATACAATAACAGTGTAAGAGACCGTTGAAGTAAAAACACAAAGAAACCTTCCTTAGTTGATTAATATCAATATTATACCGCTGATGATCTGGTAACTTTGGATGCCATTAAACTTTGCCATCTTGGCTTTCCTAACGGCAAACCGACAATTCTTCCATACAGAACAAATTTTGTAAAAAAAACCATATCAAAGTCATGCATATTTCCTACTTCCACTCTTCCATCTAGTATACTTTCTGAAATAGACACCTATGAAATTTTGGCCTTGCTCCTCACCCATCTTTCAAACCCTTGATCGTCATCACTCTCCATAAGTATATTTTTTTTCTCCGAAAAATTATGGAGAATACTTCTTTAAAAACAACTTTGAAAGGGAACCGCATCAAAGTAAGCACTAATTTGTAGCCTCTTCAATATTCGCCATACATTTTCTATGGAAAAATAAATTCCGCCATCTTGAATTTTTTTCCTGTTCATCAAGTAGAGCTTCATGTCCTGATCATCTTTTTCCAAGAAACCACTCTTTCATCTTTTATACTCTCCGAGATAGACACCGACGAAATTTGTATGGCGGTCATCTTAAATCTGCCATTTTGAAAAAAACATTCAGCTCACTGTCAATTGGATGAAGTTTCGAGTGACATTTGTTCGAGCACCCCCCACCTATCTTTAATACCCTGGCTGTGCTCTTCATCCGTCTTTGAAATCCTCAATCATCAACTCTTTCCGTATTTTTCCTCTGAATGAATTTTTGTTTTCTATACGATACGATACGTAAAAAAATTTTTCACACCACTCGCTCAACAACGCCTTATTACATGGCCTGTTATCTAAGGTTAAAGTAAGACATTAAATCCCTAGGGTTTTAATGTTGTACTGAAAACCATTATTCCCTAGGGTTATAATGTGATTTGAATTTAGAATCATCGCGCATCTGAAGCAAGATCTGAAGGAAATTCTATTCATTCCGAAGAGGTTTTATTCATAATTCTTATTGCTATATCCATAAAGTCTAATTTCGGTAAACAGAATGTGTTCTCAGCAGGCGCGGCCAACTCGATTTTCGAAAACCGAAGCCGTGGCCCACTAGATTCGCACTGACGACATTTGTTTGTCAAATCGAGTAGGCCACGCCAGTTGAAAGAAGTGGTTGTATCGCGAGGTGTGAAAAGTAGAGTATTCACCGTAGGGGTAATGCTGTATTAATCTTGGGCGCCCCTAATTCCCGCGCTACTCTCAGGATTCTAGATGCAACACCCTCGCTACGCTCGGGAGTTACTCTAAAATCCCTCGTTCCGCTTGGGATTTATCCCGGCGCCCGTGACATAATACATCGCATTACCCCCGTGGTGAATGATCTACTATTTTTTCATACAAAATTTTACAGGAGAGGTGATCAATCAGTGAATCAGCACGAGCAGCATAAATATATTCATATTAATTAAAATCGTAATCTGAAGAATATTGGTACACACAATTGGTACTTCGTTAGATAATTAATGATTAAACGAACTTACCTGTAAGTGAAGTTCTATCATAATTATATGAGTCGCTTCATTCGAAGATATAATTCATTGAACTATGTAGTTTCCTTCACGTAGAAGCAACCAAACGCACGTTCTTCAGAGGAGTTATAAAAAAGAACTCCTACTAACCGCCTCTGTCTCGCGCGACGCAGCGGCTTCGTTCGTCATTTAGTTTAGAGATATAGGTAGGTACCTATACTTAAAGCTCTTGCAAAAATATGTTTTGGGATGGGTGGGTTGGGAGCTTAATATTATATCTTCGAATGAAGCGACTCATATAATTATGATAGAACTTCACTTACAGGTAAGTTCGTTTAATCATTAATTATACTTCGTCGCTTCATTCTTCAGATATAATTCATTGAACTATGTAGATGTTAAGAGATATATATTTTTGCAAGAACTGTATCTACACTGAATAGATACTAAATTATTGTGATCAATAATTTTATTTATTCTTCTTATCTCAATTATTTGAGCTGTAATGTTTTAAACAGTTTATGTTTAGTGTGGCATCTGCTGATTTCCCGAGAAGTTTATCTACGTAGGTACGTTTAAGATGACTTTAAAATTTTTCTTAAGTATTTAGTATCAAAGTTTCAATTTAAATAACTTTCAATTTACCAATAATACAATCTTGCGCTCTTTTGCTTTAGTTGCTAGTAACAAGCATAAACGTATTATAGTTTCGATGCAAACGAATGGAACGGAATGAATGGAGTTATTGATGTCAATACTGCAAGGTTTATAATCTAGTACAAAGTATATTAGCCGGGATATATTATACTTTATTTTATTTACACAATTAGCACAACAGACATCCAATGGGGCGTTTATGTGCGAAATCCTGCCCAGTAGCATAAAAATGCATATTTCGTTTTTTGGAAACGCGGCGGGAAAAGAACCGTTTTATTCTGGTCCTGTTGTGAAGGTATTTCGAGTATTGCTTTAGCTATATATTTGAGTAAAATTTTATATTAAAATACCGTTTTAAGTTGTTTCTCGAACAATGATATCGTCATTAAAGTTATGGAATTTAATAAATTCCTATCCGCGTAAAAGTTACCCCGAAATTATAGGTGAAGAATGAATATTCGGTCGATATTGTGACAGACTACTATCGACTTTGAAGGGTTAATCGATTGGTTTAAACTTTCTTGCCCCACAGACGTTAGGAGATTTAAAGTAAAATACTTTTCAACGATAGATAACTTAGCTGTTCAGGCCATTGAATATAGAGTTTTAATAAAAAACATGAAATGAGAGAAATAAACCTCATTATAAGCTATTTAAAATGAGAATTTTTGAATGGATGCATTAATTCTCTGATATTTTATGGAAGATGCACTGACACCGCTGATCTATGTGAGGTAAGTGTGATCCAAATGTTACATTTGCGGCCACTGCTCTAAGCCGATTTTGGGTTTCCATTAATGTCTTAATTGGTAACTCTCATTCAGGGTCTGATTTGACTAAACAAGAATTTTATTTTTGCTCCAGGCAAGTGTTGCGGGAGCATATTGTTTACGCGAGTTTGTTGTACCATGTTTGCCATGAGTGATTACGATGCACGTATTATTAGCTATTGCATAGCTTCTATCGCGGGCCTTGAGCGTGGAGACCGAATCCAGAAATTCCGTAACGAAAATAACCTAACACTATCATTAGAATACGAAGGTAAATTTCGCCGCCATCTACAAGATTAAAATAGCTCAGTTGGGAAACAGGGCGGCCACGATACCAGAACACCCCGGCTCGAGTCCAGACGTCTCCAGTCCGATTATATATATATATATATATATATATATATATATATATATTTTTTTTTATAAGTTTCGAATATTGTTTCCAATATGTGGATAATGGATATAATATATGAATGGATCTTAAACTTAAAATTCTTTTTTATTTTATTTTTTACCAAAAATTTATGAAATACTTAGAAAAACAGAAACATAGTGGACCAGGAAGGTAGGTAGGTTATCTCTATAAGAGATCTCTACCAGTGACCCTTGGCACCCCGCTTGGATTCCCGCTTCGGGTAAGACAACCCGCGTTTTACGTTTTAAACAAATGCCCACGAAATATCTTTAAAAAAAACAGTAATTTACACTATTAATTATGTAATATTATAATATTATCTACATCCGGTCGTCAAAATACTCGCCGTTAGATTATCTTTATTTTTAACCGACTTCCAAAAAGAAGAAGGTTCTTTGTTAGTTTTTGGTTTTTCGAACTGTTTTAAGCATAATCAACCGTATTACCTGTCAACGGGTGTATGATATATGCTTCCCGGGCACTATTAAGTTGTAAAACTCGAGAATACCTACGTTGTTAGGGAAAAAACATAAAACTTGTGGGTAATTTTTGCAATCTTACCACACATTTCCTTCGTAAAAGTTTTTTTTTTTTTTTTCAAATTCGACGTTTCTGTATCTACAGTATTTGCAAATAAATTGATTTATTGCTGAAGTAGCTGATAAAAAAAAAGATAAAGATATATTTATTACCTCAGAATTCTCAGAACTTTCGTTACCACTCCGCAGGTGTATGTAAGTTTGATTCCAAGAGGCTTTGCATTGTAAACGATTATATCTGAAAATTTTGAGCCCCAGATCTTGAATCTGCATACACTGAATGAAACATTTATGTTTCTTTTAGGTCTAGTGACTGCGTGTAAGGCACTGAAATATGCAAAAGCTGAAAACTTAAGTAGTGGTGTATATTTGTTATCTAGTAAGAGTGCTTCGATATAACTTTATTGCAGTCTCCAAAATAAAAATCTGAAATGCTAGATCTTTTCATGTTATAGCCGGGCAGATATTATGTAAACTGTAACGTTTAAAGAAATGACTAGAACCACCACAAGTGTTTCATTGAAAGTTAAAACACTGGTATAGAATTTAACTAGTCTTTTTTATAGTCGATCAGATATACCTTTTTATTAAGACGGTACTCCAGAGATTTTATTATGGAATTTGTTCCATAGGTTTACATTTTAAAATAACGTTTTGTGGTAACGGTATTAGATTAATAATTGCATTTACTTGCTTGAAATAAATTAAATACATAGATATTTTTAAGTATTCTGTTTATCTGTCGCCGTAAATAATAAACACTTTTATTGTGCCCCCATGCTAATAGATTTATCTTAAAAACAGAACCTGATTAGTATAAGGATTTTGGCCTTGGCGGTGATAGTGTATGAACTATGAACACAAAGCAAAAAAGGGTAGGCGATGCAAACACTTATAATATAATATATTATAATATTGTACTTATGATTGAATAAATCATGTCCACTATTTTGATACAGCGGTAATACCTAGGTACGAAAGATAATGTTTAGCTTTGATTTCGAATTAAGTACTCGTAGGTAAGTCGGTATCCATACAATCCTTGACCCAGTAAAAACTGAAGATTGTTAATAATTTACAGCAGTTGATAAATGAAGTAGAAGGTAACCTTCTTTATGGTAGGTGCATAGTATTTACCTGAATTCCGGTTACTTCTCAAGTATTGGTCGAAATCAATTTGTGTTAGGCTTACAAAGCTGGGCCTTGGTGACGTATCCGATCGTTGGTCCACTTTGACCCTCAACGTCTTCCCCCTTGTTCAGAGGACGGTTAACAGCTTGCTAAGTGCCAGCTATCTTGATTTGGTGGACAAATTCTTCATCACCGGACTGCTAATTGGGCAGATGCCATTGCCAGACGCGTCTAGCTTTTAGGCAACCCGCTGGAAAGACCTTTAGTGCAATTAAACACTCCATGGACGAGCAATTTCTTAAGTGCGATCCATGCTGAAAACGTTTATATTCTTTCGTGTTACCTGTCGAGTAACCTCCCGGAAATCCTTTAGTGCAATTTAACATTGCATGAAAGTGTAATTCCTGTAATGAGCGCGTATAGCTGATTCAATACTAACTTTTATTTTAAGTACCCTCCTTAGGAAACCATACATTTTACATAGTATTGTACCACAAGTCCTCAGGCACGTCGTACTGAAACGTTTATTATCCATAGTGTTGACTCTCGGGCAACCTCCAGGAAAAAACTTTAGTGTAAATAAACACTGTATGAAAGTATAATTGGTTAGGCGCGTCATGCTGAAAGGTTTATGCTTATTGGGTTACAGGGAGAGAGCAGTAATTAAAGATGCACTGGTTTTTACCTTTTATTTTATAAGCACTTACAAAATTGCGTGTTCACCATGACAGGCAGAGACAAGAGAGAGGGCTATCAAAAACGGGGTTCGCTACTTATGATTATGCATAGATTATATCAAGTTGTCTATGTATGTTTCATTGCCATACTTTAACACTTCCCCTCAATGAAATACATACATACAATATGTAACGTATCTTATTAACAAACAACAGAAGCCAGAACTAATACATATGTTAAGTGATAAAAAAAAAATAACCGATACATCAAGCTATGCAAACTGTTCTGTAATGAGAATGCTCTGTATACAAGTAAATATCATATAAACTATGTACTATGCAAAATATATAATACAATACAGAATTACTAGCTTTGTTTTATTTAAACATTTCTAAACAAATCTTATTTCATTTAAACTTTAGTACATTTCTATGCATACAGCCTATATTTCATTCTTAAATAATTATTTTCATTTTATAACAATGAAGTTAATAAATATCTAATCAAACAGAACATATACCTTTGTTTTACTTTATCTAATCATCTCTCTTAGTCTCTTTACATTTTAATTTTAACTATTTATTCTAAACCTAAACAACTTACAAATTTTGAAAACAAATTTTGTCCTAATGGTTTTGTCAAAATATCTGCTACTTGATCTTGAGTTCTAATGAACTTTATACATATTTTCTTATTATTGATGAGTTCTTTGATGAAATGGTACCTTATGTCTATATGTTTCAAGCGTTTGACATTTTCAGTGCTTGCAACTGTGATAGCGGACTGGTTGTCTGAGTGTATAGTTACTGGGCTTGCATTAAATATGTTTAGGTCACTAAGCATATTAAGCAACCAACAAGCTTCACTGGCTGCCATACTCATGGCTATGTACTCTGATTCAGTTGATGACAAACTAACCGAGCACTGCTTTTTTGAACACCATGATATTAAACAATTTGAGAAATAAAAACAGTATCCTGTTGTTGATTTTCTATCCAAAAGATTTCCACCCCAGTCTGCATCACAATAGCCATATAACCAACTATCATCACACTTGAATATTAACTTATAATCTAGACTATATTTTACATATCTGAATACTCTTTTTAAAGCATTAAGCAAACTTTTATTAGCTTTATTTTGAAACCTACTAAGTATAGATACAGCAACACATAAATCTGGTCTTGTACCTGACACAGCATACATCAAACTTCCTATCATTTGTCTACAAGTATTTTCTATGTTTTTATTCACTTCAGAATTATCATTACATTCAAATATTTTAGTATTAAAGTTTTGTTCCATCGGGGTAGTGACGGGTTTACAATTTTGCATTTCAAATCTAGCCAAAATGCTCAATAAGTAATTTTTCTGACTTAAGTATGTAATACCTGTTTGGGTGTTTTGGTTTACATTTATACCTAGAAAGTCAGACACCAAACCAAGATCTTTCATTTTGAATTCATTATTCAGTATAATTTTAAGGTCATTAACAAGACTTTCATTTGTTCCAAAAATTAACAAATCATCGACATATAGCAAAAGGTAAATCTGGTTATTTTTATCACATTTTGTGTATAAACATGAGTCCGAATGAGATCTTTGGAAACACTCTCTAATCATCACAGAATTAAATTTATCATTCCAATATTTAGGGGATTTTTTGAGACCATATAAGGCTTTATTTAACTTTACAATGTTCTTATCATCACTATAAGCGCCTTCTGGCAATTTAATAAAAACATTTTCATGAATCTCCCCATATAAAAAAGCACCCTTGACATCCATCTGGTATATAGGTAACTTATATTGAGTTGCTATAGCTACAAACAATCTGAAAGTTGACAATTTAGCAACAGGGGCATAAATTTCATTTAAATCTAATGAGTCACTCTGTTCAAAACCCTTAGCTACCAACCTAGCTTTATACTGCACATTGTCACCTGACCCTTTTATTTTAAAAACCCACTTACTACTAATCACACTTGCATTTACAGGTAAAGTACAATATGTCCAAGTATTATTTTCCCTTAAAATCTCTAATTCCTTGTTAATAGCTTGTTGCCACTCACCGCAATCCGGTCTTTCCATCACATCCTTATATGATTTGGGTTCATCAGAATATACATGGTTGCATTGGTAAAATTGAGTCGGTTTCCTTGCCCTTTTGGTTTGCTCTATTGGACCTGAAAAACCTGAAATAGCTGAAATAGAATCCCCAACCCGAGACTTACTTACTTCCCCTGAGCCATTTTGCTCTGAATCTGGTTGTTTACTAATATCAATAGTCTCAGTAATTTCTTCCTCAATTTCTGGTATTTGTTGAATCAAAATTGGTTTCTCTACTTGTTTTTCCAAATTATTTTCCTCAATAAATGTAATATCCCTCTTAATTTCAATCTTATTCTTTTGACTATAAAATATTCTGTAACCTTTTGTATTTTCCCCGTACCCAACTAATATTCCTTTTTCACTCTTTGCATCCCACTTTTTACGCTGTTCCTTAGGTATATGAGTAAACACAGGAATTCCAAATGTTTTTAACTCGTGTATATCAAACTTTTTTCCTGTCCAGATTTCATATGGAGTTCTCTCTGGATCATTGCTTTTAGCTGTTCGGTTCAACACATATGCTGCCATGTTAATAGCTTCAGCCCATAATGCTTTTGGCAGTGCCCTTGCGCACAACATAGTTCTAGCAGCTTCCACTAAAGTTCGATTTTCTCTCTCAGCCTTCCCATTTTGTTGTGGTGTGTAAGGTACTGTTCTTTGATGGGTAATACCATGTTGATGTAACAGTTCTTTGACATCCTGATTTATAAATTCCAAGCCATTATCCGTCCTTATAACCTTAATTTTCTGTCCAGTCTCATTTTCAGTCTTTAAGATAAAATTTTGAATGCAACTTTTGACTTCATGTTTAGCTTTTAAGAAATAAACTGTCCTAAATTTTGAATAGTCATCCTTCAATAAAAGAAAATAACGTGATCCACCTATGGACTTATTTTCCATGGGGCCACAGACATCCACATGAATTATTTCACATATTTTACTTGTTTTAGTTTCACTGTTTGGAAAAGGTAATCTATGCATTTTTCCTTCTAAACAACCTTCACACTTTGTAATACTGGAGTTATCAAAACAAATATTGTTCTTTTTTAATACGGACTTCACTTGGTCAAAGTTTTGATGGGCCTACCTCTCATGCCAATCATTAAGATCTGTTGAAACTTTAGCTGCACTAGCAATGCTGAACTCAAAACGCAAATTCATGTAATATAAGTTTCCATCTCTCTTTGCTAATGCACACACTTTATTATTTTTATAAAACTTACAGTAGATGTCATCTGTCATCATGACATAACCGTGAGAAGTGGCTCCGTTCACAGAGAATAAGTTTTTCTTAAGGTCTGGTACATACAAAACATTATTCAAAGTTGTATTAATCCAATTTGTGCCATTATACACCTGAGCAGTCACTTGACCGCAGCCCAGTACTGAAATTGTTGTGCCATCTCCAATGATTACTGACCTTTGTGAAACAGTCGAAAATGTTGTAAACAAAGTCTTATCACAACACATGTGCTCGCTCGCACCTGTATCTACCAACCACTGTGAATGCTTATATTGTTCATCATGATTTATTACCATAAAAGCATTACTCTCGCATTGTTTCTGTTTATTCTTCTCTATGCGGAACCTGCACTGATTCTGAAAATGGCCTACCTTTTTGCAGTAAAAGCACCTCCTATCCTCTCTATTATTAGACTGATTATTAATCTGGCACTGACTTGCATGATGCCCCACACGAGTACATTTAAAACATCTGATCTTCTATGAATTGTGCTTCTTTGCTAGAAATGCTTGAGATGATGAAGCGTTCTGAGACTGCTGTGCATCTCCCTTTGCCTTCAGCCTCTCTTCCTCGATGAGCAACCTAGCAACTAAGTTATCATAGTTCTGCTTGTCGTCCGGGGCCGACTCCCATGCTGATATAAAATGCCTATATTGTTCTGGTAGGGACATTAATACTTTAGTAATGACAAATTTTTCTGATACCTCTTCTCCCATTTGTCGCAGTTGGTTTTGCATTTCCTGTATTTTGGATAAGAAAACTGAAATGTCCGTACCTTCTTCAAATTGAAATTGAAAGAAACGCTGCTGAAGTATGTGGACGCTGGTTTCAGTCATTTGCTCGAATACGCTCTTAAGCTTACGCCACATTTCCGCTGCTGTGGTGCACGTGATAATATGCAACATAACCTCTTCAGTCATTCTAGTTACAAGAATTGTTTGTGCCTTCGCGTCCTTACCTTCCCAAGCCTTTTTTTGTGTTGCATCTTCCGGCTTGATGGTGCTCCCTTCAACAACCTCGTACAACCCCTGCCCTCGTAACAACACCGTTGTTTGGAATTTCCAAATATTCCAGTTTTTCGTGCCCTCCAGTTTTAAAACTGTTCCCTGGATGGTAGATGTTATCGGAGTTACTTCCATCTCGCACTGGCTTAATGACTTTCCTTGTTATTAACAAGTTTTTACCTGCGATTATTAACGTTAACCCACGCCACGCCGGTCTTACCTTCGACTCGACTATTTTTCTTACCGCAATTTTAAGACGTAAAGATGCAGAATTACGTGCCTGGCACCCATAACCTATTGGGTTACAGGGAGAGAGCAGTAATTAAAGATGCACTGGTTTTTACCTTTTATTTTATAAGCACTTACAAAATTGCGTGTTCACCATGACAGGCAGAGACAAGAGAGAGGGCTATCAAAAACGGGGTTCGCTACTTATGATTATGCATAGATTATATCAAGTTGTCTATGTATGTTTCATTGCCATACTTTAACAATGCTCCTTCGTGTTGACCCTCGGACAACCGCCAGGAAAACCTTTAGAGTAACAAACACTGCTTGAAAGTATAATATAATAGGCGCGTCATGCTGAAAGGTTTATGCTCCTTCGTGTTGACCCTCGGACAACCGCCAGGAAAACCTTTAGAGTAACAAACACTGCTTGAAAGTATAATATAATAGGCGCGTCATGCTGAAAGGTTTATTCTCCTTCGTGTTGACCCTCGGACAACCGCCAGTAAAACTTTTAGTGTAACCAAACACTGCATGAAAGTATGCTTGATTAGGCGGGTCATGCTGAAAGGTTTATTCTCCTTCGTGTTGACCCTCGGACAACCGCCAGGAAAACCTTTAGTGTAAACAAACACTGCATGAAAGTATGCTTGATTCGGCGCGTCATGCTGAAAGGTTTATTCTCCTTCGTGTTGACCCTCGGACAACCGCCAGGAAAACCTTTAGTGTAAACAAACACTGCATGAAAGTATTGTTTATTAGGCGCGTCATGCTAAAAGGTTTATGCTCCTTCGTGTTGACCCTCGGACAACCGCCAGGAAAACCCTTATAGTGTAACACACACTGCATGAAAGTATAATTGTTTAGGCGCGTCATGCTGAAAGGTTTATTCTCCTTCGTGTTGACTCTTGGCCAACCTCCAATAAAACCTTTAGTGTAAAATATAAACACTGCATGAATTAATAATGACTACTCAACCACGTAGTGCTGAAATAAATTGCTGAAAATGAAAGATTAAACACTCACCCGACTACTAATTAGTCAGACAGACTAATTTTAATATTATTATATACTTATTTACAGATTAAATTATCTTAAGTGTGTAGAAAGTAGGAACGTGTGATCGTTGCTACGCACGAAAAAGGAATGACGAACGAAGCCGCTGCGTCGCGCGAGACAGAGGCGGTTAGTAGGAGTTCTTTTTTATAACTCCTCTGAAGAACGTGCGTTTGGTTGCTTCTACGTGAAGGAAACTACATAGTTCAATGAATTATATCTGAAGAATGAAGCGACGAAGTATAATAGTAATTATTGAATAAGTCTTATTAATAATCGTAATACCGAACCCATGAAGTGTGAACAATTCATTTGTAACAGACACTGACAAGCAGTACATTTTATACAATTGTTTGTATCTTAAAATTTGGTAAAATGTGTTTGATTTAGAAATATTAATTTTATCTTATATTTCTAGAGCTAATTATTTATTGGTTTCAATAAGGAGAAAAATTGCTTTAAAAGGTAAATTAAGAGGTATGTTTAAAATAGATTTCAATGCAGAGATTTTTTTAAAATTGTGTTTTGAGATGCGTCAATGGCTGTTTTAAGGTCTTGAAAACAGCAATTTATTTTTACAAGCATACATTATGTCACCGTTTGACGGATACACTGCTTTTAAACCCCCCTTAAAAACCCCCTTACAGGGCCTTAATTAGGGTTCCGTACTCATAGGGTGTCGAATTTTTTGTCAGGCGCTACCAGTTTAGTGCCTTAAATAAGCCAGTCATTTCACAGTTGATTACTTAAGTACGTATTTGTTATGACATCATTCTTGTTATAAATTACTAAAATAATTTTATTTTGTGATGGTACGGAACCCTTTGTGAGCGAGTCTGACTAGCACTTGATCGGGTTTTGTATATTGTAGTTGTTGTTGTGTGACAGTAGGTATATCATATCATACTAATATTATAAATGCGAAAGTCACTTTGTTTGTTGGTTTGTTGGTTTGTCCGTCAATCACGCCGCAACGGAGCAACGGATTGACGTGATTTTTGGCATGGGTATAGTTGAGGACCTGGAGAGTGACATAGGCTACTTTTTATCCCGGAAAATTAAGGAGTTCCCGCGGGAATAACAAAAAACTTAAACCACGCGGACGAAGTCGCGGGCATCAGCTAGTTTAAAATAAAACGAACACTTACACGTTGCAAACGTGTTCCTTTTTTATTTACTTAATTTTATACTTAATGCATCTCACATCAGCTGACCTCGCAACCGAAAGAAATGCGTATAGTCCTAATAGTTGTCATTAATTACTAATTGAAGAACTCATAACGACTGCTCGAACAATATTAATGATTAGGGAAGCTGCATGCCTCTCTCACAGCAGTCAGCACGAGAATACACCGACGCGACGCGGCCTATGCACCTTTTTAACCAGGGGCGGCCTTAGCCATTGCGAGGCCCTGGGCGGTAGATATTATTTGCGAGGCTCTCATGCTTTGTGCAATTTATGTGAATTGAAAGGTTTTTTTATTCATGATGCTTGACGAGAAATGCACATGTTTATAAGTAAAAAGAAATATTGCATATTTGAAATTAGCAAAAGTTTTCTACCGGCATCACGATTCACGATCTGGCGTCCGACGGTATCCTTATATGATAGAATAATAAATAATACCCTAAATCGGAATGATACATTAACTGTTTGTTTCTTAGCACTAAACTAGCATAATTATTAAGTTGGGTGAAATAAATAAAATAAATAAATTTATACTTAAAAAAAAATTTTACCTAGAGGAAACATCAGAGCTTAAAGCTTAGGCGCGGGACACATAGAAGAGGCGACCGGCGTGGCGAGTGGCGCGGTTGCGGCGAGCGGGCGCCGCCGCTTCTATATATTTCATACAAAATGTATGCAAGCGGCGTGGCGCCGCGTATACACAAGAGGCGCGGTGCGGTTGTGGCGGGGCGACGTTTCCTCGCCACTCGGCGCGCCCGTTCGCCAGTGGCACGCCGCTCGAAACGCACAGGGCCGGATTGAAAATGCACGACGATACGGAATTTAATATCGATTTTGCCAGTTAGTGGAAAAACACCTAGAACATTGCGACTAGCCTTTTTTTAGTTTGTAGGTATAATGCTGGGCACAAACCTGAGCGTACACACCCATTCCGGGTTGTGTTGGAATTATCGTCTAGAATAATACATACAATTAATAGCAATTTTTCGGGATAAAAAGCCTATGTCCTTCTCCGGGACGTAACTTACCGCTGTACCAAATTTCATCAAAATCGTTTGAATAGATGGGCCTTGAAATCGTAGCAGAGAGACAGACATACAGACACACTTTCGCATCTATACTAATATTATAAACGCGATACACGCGGACGAAACCGCGGGAATCATTTGGTTTATGATATTAGTATGGACGAGAAACACTAGTATGCCCCAAATACGTCCCACTGCTACGTCACAGTCTCGCCGTTTGCGCGCCAGTGGCGCGCGCTCCCTCGCCACTCGCCGCGCCGGCGCCACTTCTATATGTCCCGCGCCTTAGAGAGTATAAAATTCTTACCGTATGAATCTATAATATCTTCATAGTAGCATAAAAATGGCAAGTTTAGATAAGAAAAGTCATGGTAATTCCAATTTGAATTGGATTTTTACAAATAAGTAGTGAGTCGAGGAATATATTATGAAGTCAGCACCTACGTGATGAAGTTTTCTCTCCTGGGAAGAAGTAGTTCGATGGGACAGCAATCCGATACGACCGGAGAGAGATCAGGCGCAGGACTAACGTGCTCTCCGAAGCACGAGGGTGTAACGCCGTTCCACTTCTAAAGTGCACTTATTAAAGTGCAAGTAGATACAATAAGTACCTTGAGTACGTCAATAATTAAATACATAAACAACTAGCGGTCCGCTCCGGCTTCGCACGGGTAGCACTTGATCAAAATAGTCCATACCCAATAATGATCAGTCGGCACTGAGACGAACAACTCCACCACACGTTCTCAAATTTTGTTCAGCAAACCGCTGTGAACGCTTGGCACTTGAGTCTCCAATACGACGTATTTTCGCTGCTCTCACCTGGGAAATATGTTTAGAACTAACAACTAAGTTGAGACCTGGTTCTTTTAGGCATTTCGCAGTCTATCTATAACAGTTAGATATTAAAGTGTTTAAAAAAATGTTAGTAACTTCTCTTGTATTTATTATGTTTGTCTTGACAAATATGACATAAAAGTGTCTTGACAAATATGACATAAAAGACAGTCTGATTTCATAGACGAATAGAGGTTTAACGTAAAAAGTTAAATTAGGTGAATTTTTCCGACTTAATTCACATTATTGCAATTTTCGAAGGGATCTCTAATTTATTTTAATATAAAATGCAGCCTATGTTACTCGCGGATAAAGTAGCTTTCTATACATGACAGAATTTTTAAAATCGGTCCAGTAGTATTTTAGTTTATCCATTACAAACAAACAAACAAATCTTTCCTCTTTATAATATTAGTTTAGATAAGCGAACAAAGTAGGAAACTAAATGATAAACATAAGCTGCAACGGCACCGCGGCGCCTTTTACTAATTCCTCAATTAACAACGATTGTTCTAACCCTAATAGCTTCCAAGATATGCAAGTAGGTATCAAGAGTTTGTACTGTATAATCTTCAAACGCATAGCCTCGTTTTCAAAGACGAATTAAAATAACTGTTACATAAGTGATTAAACACAAGTAATAAAATTAAAAATTTTAAAAAAACCCACGACGTACTGCAGAGCTCCATTATACCTTTGACCTTTATAACTTTGAAACAACAATTAGAACTTAGCAAACGTATATATTACATAATATCTAAAACACAAAACTGCATCTTTGGCAGCTCAGTAGTTTTTTTGACCAGTGTGGTGGACTATGGCCAAACCCTTTTCTTTCCGAGGCGCGCTTGTCACGACAAATCAAAAGAGTCCAAACGCGACGGGTATACAATGAGAATTTAAGGAGGTCCCATGATCGCCTCCTGACTCCATCATGATACCCTGGGCAGCATCTAGGTACAAGGTAAATATATCTAAAACGAAAAGCCCGCATCCAAATCAGCACAGTAGTTTTTGAGAAAAATGGTACCATATTGAAAAAATAAAATCATAGACTACAGCTCAGCTTTGTTGTCTATGGTCCTAAAATATATCTAAGAACCTTCTCACAAGCTATACACATCTAATGAAAAAAACTGCATTTCAATCGGCCCAGTACTTTTTGTAAAAAATGGTAACATATTGAAATATTAAAATCATAGACTACAGCTCAGCTTGGTTGTCTATGGTCCTAAAATTTATCTAAGAACATTTTCACAAGCTATATATATCTAACTAGTATTTCGTCCTGTGCGCGAGCTGCTAAAGCAGCTCACGGGTTGTGGTTAGACTTACAAGTAGTACAGATTTTACTGTACTAAACTGAATTCATTTATTATGGTGATAACAAAATAAATAAAAATGGCGCTGATTTTTTTACAGTTGTAACAGTTTCCTGTTTCGTAACCCCAGGGAGTCCTAAATATCGATTTTGAACGAAATTGGTCAATTAACAAAGAATTTCAAAATGGCGCTGATTTTTTAAAATTTTGGTAGCAGTTTCCTGTTTTGTGACCCCAGGGAGCCCTAAATATCGATTTTGAACAAAATCGGTCAATTAACACAGAATTTCAAAATGGCGCTGATTTTTTAAAATTGTGGTACCAGTTTCCTGTTTTGTGACCCCAGGGAGCCCTAAATATCGATTTTGAACGAAATCGGTCAATTAACAAAGAATTTCAAAATGGCGCTGATTTTTTTTAAATTTTGGTACCAGTTTCCTGTTTTGTAATCCCACGAAGTCCTAAATATCGATTTTGAACGAAATCGGTCAATTAATAAAGAATTTCAAAATGGCGCTGTTTTTTTAAAGTTTGGTAACAGTTTCCTGTTTGGTAACCCCAGGGAGTCCTAAATATCGATTTTGAACGAAATCGATCAATTAACAAAGAATTTCAAAATGGCGCTGATTTTTTAAAATTTTGGTAAGTACCAGTTTCCTGTTTTGTAATCGCACGAAGTCCTAAATGCAATAAACCGCATCTCAATCGGCCCAGTACTTTTTGTGAAAAATGGTAACAGTGGTTGAAAAATTAAGATCATAGACTACAGCTCAGCTTTGTTGTCTATGGTCCTAAAATATATTTAAGAACCTTCTCACAAGCTATGCACATCTAATGCAAACAACCGCATCTCAATCGGCCCAGTACTTTTTCTGAAAAATGGTAACATATTGAAAAAATAAAATCATAGACTACAGCTCAGCTTTGTTGTCTATGGTCCTAAATTATGTCTAAGAACCTTCTCTCAAGCTATATATATCTAATGCAAAAAACCGCATCTCAATCGGCCCAGTACTTTTTCAGAAAAATGGTAACAGTGGTTGAAAAATTAAGATCATAGACTACAGCTCAGCTTTGTTGTCTATGGTCCTAAAATATAGGTATCTAAGAACCTTCTCACAAGCTATACACATCTAATGCAAAAAACCGCATCTCAATCGGCCCAGTAGTTTTTGTGACATGTTGAAATATTAAAATCATAGACTACAGCTCAGCTTGGTTGTCTATGGTCCTAAAATATATCTAAAAACCTTCTCACAAGCTATACGTATCTAATGCAAAAAACCGCATCTCAATCGGCCCAGTACTTTTTCAGAAAAATGGTAACAAAAAAGTGCACAAACAAACAAACAAACAAACACACAACCTCTTAGGGCAAACACTCCGCTTCGTCAAGGGTAATAAACTGATTCCCTCAAACAATCATTAATCACACATTTTGTAGTAAGTAAGTAGCACTTGCTTTAAACAATTATTTACTAAGCGGTGGTAATTCCTAACCTTTCGCATACGGCTCACCTAGGTATAACGATTTCGATTTCTAGTATGGCAGTAAACAAATCTATACTTCTCACATTAATATTGTGTTATGGCCTGTACTGCAGACCACAGAAATCCTACTTTACGTTCCTAGTTTAGACTAAGATTTTCCTAATATCGTGCTCGTTATCGATTTCAGCTTTCTATTTACGCAACAGATACAGTTGGCGCGCGAGTTGAATGCAGAGTAAATTTATGTATCACCATTCATTTACTCTGCATACAAATCGCGCGCGAACTATACATACTTCGTTTTCTAAAGCTGTTCGTTTGCTATAAACGAGTCGTCACCTCATAATTGCTAAAGCTCTAATCGCAACGTTTCTTAATTTTTGTCTACACAGCTCATTATGCTAATGAGCTTTATAATTGCGGTACAGAATTGCATGACCCTAGCGTGAAACACTGTGTAAGTTCACACAGACTACAACAGGCTAGGTTAAGGCTAGTGTTGCCCAAATGCAAGAACAAGACGAGACTGAGCCAGTCTTGGTCTTGCGTCTTGCGCCAATACACCTGGTCTTGGTCTTTGTCTTGGTATTGCGCTCCCAGTCTTGGTCTTGGTCTTGGTCTTGCAGCAAGAGTCTCGCAAGTGTCGCAATCACCTATTAGCCTATTGCTATTTTAGAACAACGTAACAGAATAAGTACATTTTGAGCTAGAATTAACATAGCCATAGTAAATACCAACCAAATTATTATTTGGCTAAACTATTGAGAAATTCGAAAAATCAACTGACACCGGGTGGGGTTTGAATCCACGACCTAAGCGATCCGTGCCGATGATCTAACCAACTGAGCTAGCTACCTACCGTGTCCCACGGGAGACAGTCTGTTTCTTATTAAACGTTTACATTTAATAAGCTTACATGTGCTAAGCTAAAATATATTTAAAACATATAAAAAACAAATTAATGACATTAACTTGACTGTCTAGATCTAGAAAGAGATTGGATAGACCCTCACCTTATAATTTATATTAAATGGAATAAAAGAGTTATACAATTTACCATTTATTTAATTAAAAAATAAAATACAATACAAATTAAATTACATCGTTTGGAATTTTGTTATAAAAGCGTATACCGCTACCCAAGAAAGAATTGTACACTTTGTGGTAATTAGAAAGCAGAAAATGTGATTTTATGTTTATTTCTAGCATGCAAATCACTATTCTTTACATGTAAGTGAATGTTTTGTCGTACATATACATGATATTTATTTGCAAAAAAATATTGTGATGTAACAGTCAAGATATCAATTTAATAATAATAATAATAATTAATTTATTTCTCAAAAAATTTCGGAGCCTTAAAAACTATAGAACGATAACAACTGCGTTACTTTGAAACTGTGTCGCAGTTGCTAGCGCTCACCTCCAGATTAGAATTACATGAGAATTACACATTAGGAACATAATGAATACATAATAAAGAAGGATGAATGAAAAAATGTGTGTGTGTGTGTGTGCGTGTGTGTGTGTTTTTGTGTGTGTATATGTAAGTGAGTGTGTGTGTGCGAGAGAGTTTCTCTAAACAGTTCTCTCAGAGATACTCGGGCTCTTAATCAGTAGGTACATAGATTTTATTGCACACTTTTTATTTTCTAAGCACGCTTTTTATACTATTCGATTAGCGTTCTAGAAAATTTTTACACGTTTCAAGTGTGTTAAAAGTGTCTACAATAGATTTTATCAAATGGGTGAAGCACTTTGTGTTTTAAAAACACACACTTCCAAAAATCGAGATTGGCAGTGATTATTGAACATGTTTATCTATTAAGTAATAATAATAATAGTAAGTAATTATTATAAACCCATATAACTAATAGGTATTAGAATAATTACTTACTAGAATAAAATATTATGATATCTACCTATCCTTACCATTATCTAATTACAATATTCCTTGTGAAATCAACATAATATATTCGTTTTCATTCTGAGCACCCGGAAACTTATTTTATTCTTTAGAACATATTGTACTCTGTGGTGGCAATCGAACAGTGTCAAATGTTGTGCCGCGTGCGGCGCAGCGGCAACGATTGTATGTGATATCAATAGAAGCCGCCGGCGGCGCGTGTATCTTGACCTTGTACTTCCGATTTCAGAATAGCTGCAAAATTTCTTTGACAGGTCAGTATCCGACCTTTGATGATGCCGACAACAAGACGCCGCGCACTATCAAAGTGCCAATGAGCAAAACTAGGGATGTACTCTCTTTTCTTATGGATATTTTCATTCGCTATGTATGTATATGGTATTGTTCGTAATGCGCATAAGTCCAATTTTCCAATTTTTTTTAATATATTTTTTTGCGTCTCATAGAGTTCCTAAGCGTATACCTGATCCTTATACTCCCTGAAACGACACTCAGTCGTAACTGCAAGACGCCAGAGTCTCGCAGGCTAAGTCTTGTTCTTGCACAAATCTTGCACGGTCAGTCTTGTTCTTGAGTCAGGCTAAATTGAGGCGGTCTTGGTCTTGGTCTTGGTCTTGCAAAAATGCAAGAACAAGACCAAGACTGCAAGACCAAGACCGATTTTGGGCAACACTAGTTAAGGCAAATAAATATTCTAGGCATGTTATACTTATAACCAAACTTTTAAGAAAAATGTTTTATTTCCTGTCAGGTAGCCCTTAAGGGCCTAAACCATCAGCAAGTTGAAGTGGCAGTGGACAGGTCATGCTTGTTGTAGGAGCGTCCTTCAGCCTGAGGGACCTATAAAATTCCACCAATATGATGGACGATATAAAGATGGGTGGCGGAAAGTGGAAGCTGAATGGCTGAATGAGGAAGTCGGAGGACCGGGTGTGGCTCTCTTTGGGAAATTCCTATTCTCAGCAGTGGATGTCCGTGGGCTGAAATTATGGTAATGCCATACACCCCTAACAGGTTAGCCCGTCACCATCTTAGACTGCATCATTGCTTACTATACTAGATAAAATATCACCAAGTCAAAGACCAACGTGTAGTTGAAAAAAATGGGAAATCCACCGCCTTTTTATGCATAATCAAAGAAAATCTCTACCATCATATTCTATTTGATAAGTTAAGGTCTTCAGAAATGAGGAATACTTAGGACACACAGA
This sequence comes from Erebia epiphron, assembly GCA_963932025.1. Classification (NCBI taxonomy): domain Eukaryota; kingdom Metazoa; phylum Arthropoda; class Insecta; order Lepidoptera; family Nymphalidae; genus Erebia; species Erebia epiphron. The sequence goes on from OZ009946.1 coordinate 7,956,393, forward strand.
GAGGACTTAACAAACACGCGTGTACCTAACGTTATGTAGGGCATACTGTCCACGCAACGTGTACAAATCATCCGGCTTTAGACTTTAGCACATTAATTTTTCAGCGGCTATGTAGATTAGATAACAGGAATAGCCATAGGTACATAATATAATAGCTCCGAAAAGTCAAAGTTGCGTTCCCGGGATTAGATTCGCTCTATGCCAATTACTGAATAATATTTACTAGTGCCACAAAAAGTGACTAATTTTGTGTGATGTTTATGTTTAAAACGCATATATACCGAACTCCGAGGTGTTATATTGGGTGATAAAAAATGTATTAGGTACCTATTTAAAACGCACATAACTACGAAAAAGAGGTGCGTCCACGGGGATCGAACCTACGACCGCCTGATTGGGACGTCGAGCAGCGTTACCACTACCACAGTACATAATAATGCCTCATGGTTCAAAAAAATCCATATCCATACTAATATTATAAATGCGAAAGTGTGTCTGTCTGTCTGTCTGTCTGTCCGTCTGTCGGTTTGTCTGTCTGTCTGCTACGCTTTCACGGCCCATCTGTTCAACCGATTTTGATGAAATTTGGTGTAGGGATAGTTTGTATTCCAGGGAAGGACATAGGCTACATTTAATCCCGGAAAATTGAAGAGTTCCCTCGGGAATCAAAAAATCGTAATCCACGTGGACGAAGTCGCGGGCAACATCCTAGTCCTAGTCATATATAAATACAAAAGTGTGATTGTTTGTTGGTTTGTCCTTCTATCACGCTGTTGTTTTGACGTGACGAGATTTTGCCATAGGTATAGTTGAGGGCCTGGAGAGTGACATATTCTACTTTTCATCCCGGAAAATTAAGGATTTCCCGTAGGAATTGAAAAAATTTTGTCCACGCGGACGAAGTCGCGGGTATCAGCTAGTATAATATAAAAAGTTACTGAAATAAGCATCAGCGACAGGGGTTCCTTACCATTTTGGTACGGAATCTCAAAAAGAGGTATCTTATGACGCAGCGTCAAGCACCACGCTCATTAATCTTCCGACAAACGCCGTCTTGGGTCAAAACTTGGAAGAGCAATGCCTCAAATAAATTATTCTAGATAACTACGCCCTTTTTATCAACAGGATTTGAATCAAAACCCGCACAGGATAGATGTAAGTTGGATTGACTTTTTCAAATTCAAAATTGTACCTTTATTATGTATAGTTCGCGCGCGAGTTGAATGCAGAGTAGATGTATGGTGATGGTGACACATACATTTACTCTGCATTCAACTCGCGCACGAACTGTACCTACAAGATGATGATGAAGAATTGATGTTTGTTCATTCCCGCGGGAACTCTTCAATTTTCCGAGATAAAAAGTAGCCTATGCCCTTCCCCGGGATATAATATATCTCTGTACCAAATTTCATCAAAATCGGTTGAGTAGTTTGGTCGTGAAAACGTAGCAGACAGACAGACACACTTTCGCATTTATAATATTATAGGTATCATATATTATAGGTATTATAGGTTTTCGTCATAATATTGTAGGTATCAACTTCGATCGGTTATCAGATGGAGATTAAGCTCGGCAAGCCTAACCCTTGAAAGGATTTTTATATTATATCCTTGATCCTAGATCCCATATCCTTGAGATCCCTGCTCTCGATTGGTGTAGGTTTCGTTTGGTTATCAGATGAGTGTACAAATCGAAAAAACAAAACAAATTTAAGGTAGCTTGGAACAGAATCCATCAGAAAAGCTAATTAGGTATTCCAAGCATTTCTTTGATGTACTGTGATTTATAAAAAATGACCTTTCGTCTGGGTATCAGGTTGAAGGTCGTTCTTATCTCGACTATTACCAACTACCAACTATTACCTATTCTTTGGTACTACTGTCTACTACAAGTACGTACCAATAGCGGAGTGACCCATCCCATACTCGATCACTAAGAAAGTGATCGAAGGAATTATAGAAAGAGAATCGAATTCAAGATGGAACAACTCTACACAATATAGGCAATCGAAGTTGTTCTTGAAATCATTCGATAAAAAGAAGACAAACCAACTTAGATAGTCGCGAAGTAGAAACAACATAGCACTTATAGCAGGCATAACAACGGGACACTGTCTGCTAAATAGACATCTCACAATAATGAGATTAGAAGATGACCCATCATGTCCAGAGTGCGGCGAGGAAGAGACCAGCTTTCACTTCAAAGCTGAGTGCCCCATGTACTCATTGGTAAGGTGGGAAGTAATAGGCAAGGACAGGATCAGTGAAGAAGACCAAAGACATCTCTCCATAGGGGATATCGTAAGGTTCACTAAAGCTACAGGAAGGTTCGGGGGGTAGGCTACCGGGACACCAGTAACCTGTGTCCTTACACGGGACAATGGGTGGAATGGTTCAATTAATGGACCGATCACACCCGCCTGGCGACGGCGGGCGTCCCCTCTATAAGTAGGAGATACAATAGCGGAGTGAACGAGGCAATAGATTGCAGGTATGGCCAAGTATACCTAGTACCCTCTGTGTTGGAACTCGGAAGTGTGATCGACATCTACACCCTATTCTAAAATGTGCTGTATTTATGAATGCTAATTAAAACTTCATGCTTAGTAAGCTTTTTCCTAAGCAGTCATTTTTATTTACTAGTTACATAGTAAAAAATAATCATTCTGAAGCAAACTAAAGTAAAATAATCTTTTAATATTATTACTATGCTATGTGGTTAATTGAAGTAGGCGGGCGATATAGCCGGGTTAACGATCCCAAGGAATTGAATGGAAGGAGATAAGTACAATTTTCCACACGGGGAGTCGTTAAGATAAAATAAAACAAGCTCGCACGAAGTTTGTCGAAGAAATTTTTGAAGACCTCCCTGGCGCAGTGGTGAGTGCTGTTTTTATAGTCTGGATCACCAGAGCTCGATTCTTGTCCCAGGCAATTCGGAAATTTATTATTTGATATTTTGGGTGAAATCCGTGGATTAAGATTAAGGTTTTTTTATTCCCGCGGGAATTTATTTTTCCTGAATAAAAATATATGTCTTTATATAGCCTATGTCTTTTCCCGGGATGTAACCTACCTCTATACCAAATTTCATCAAAATCGGTTGAAGAGATGGGCCTTGAAAGCGTAGCAGATAGACAGACAGACACACTTTCGCATTTATAATAAGTATAGATCTAGTCTACAATATTAAAGGATGACGATACGGAACGTCTAGGATTGTCAAATTTTTTATCGAATTGTAGGAATTTAGGTTTTTCGCGTGTTCGTAATAGGTTCGTTATGATTATATTGACAGTCAAAGATCTTCACGTTATATTAGTAAAGAGTTCATCTATTAGTAAATAACACGTTATTAAGTATAGTACATGTACTACATAAGTTATTACAAGTTCGTTCTTCTTAGCCGCGATGCCCGGAACAACCTCGTAAATTCTATCCACCTAGCATCTTAATAGGGAAATTGCTTCATTTTGCTCTTTCAAAGTTTAGTTACAGCTTTTAAAGGAGCTTATAAAGGCTCATAAAAGTTATTACGAAATGCCGCGGAAGCGAAAATAATGAAGCTTAAATCTGCTTCATAATTTATTAAGAAGTTGAACACTACCGTCTGGGACCAATTTTCTTCCTATTTGTGAGCTATAACAAACTACACTCGCCGGCATATTTAGCGGAACATAAAAAAAAGGTTTGATATCAGTATCATATAAGGTTGCTGGCTGGTTTATACGTCACTTAATTTAAAAAGAAATATTTTCAAATTAAGAAAACAGCTGAACATCACATTTTATGCAATTGTTTTAATTTTATTCATATACACCTTATCTGGAGCGAACTTCGAGTATTACTTCCTTCTGAGTTTGATTTAAAATTTCATTGAAAAACTGTTTTTTGTTAGTTTTTTTTAATCGCGTATCTTTCTGGAGTTGATGACTGAATTATACCTGACTTAGCCCCAACGGAGATTGCCAGGGCACTCGAAATGCGAAGAAATGGTCAAACCTACAGAGTGATATCCAGAGATCTTCGTCGACCAGTTTCAACGATCCATCGCAGTATCCAACGGTTCAGAGAGACCGGTACTTATGTGAGAAGAGCAGGACAAGGCAGAAAAAGACGCACTTCGAGTAGGGATGATCGTTTCATTCGGCTTCGTGTACGTATGAACCCCCGTTTGACGGCCGTCCAAGCCCGACATGAGTTAGAAGCAGTGCGAGGTGTAACCGTAAGTGAGCGTACGGTACGAAGAAGGCTCGAAGAAGCTGGTTTGGGTTCATTTGTGCCCGCCAAGGCTCCAAGGCTCGAGGTAAATCATCGTAGAAACAGGTTAACTTTTGCTCAGGAACATCGACTTTGGAACGCGGACCAATGGAGTAAGGTATTGTTTAGTGATGAGTGCAGAATTCTCTTAAATCAAATTGACGGCAGGCAAAGAATATACAGACGCAAAGGAGAACGATACATTCAGACAAATTTTGAAATTGTGGTGGATCAATAATGGTTTGGGTGGGTATTTGTTTGGGAGCTCGCACAGACTTGTTAGTGATTGACAGAGGGAGTCTGACTGCAGACCGCTATATCAGAGAAGTTTTAGAAGAAAATGTCGTACCGTTTGCCCCATATATCGGTGACGATTTTGTTTTTATGCAGGATAATGCTCGGCCGCATACCGTTCGGGTAACTCAAGCTTATCTTAATGATATGAATATCACTGTTATGGAGTGGCCGGCGAGATCACCGGATATGAACCCAATAGAGCACGTTTGAGACTTGCTGAAAAGAAAAGTTAAGTCCAGAATTCCAGCTCCTGCCAACGTGGGTGAACTGCGAATTGCCGTAGTTGAGGAATGGCGGAGACTATCCCAGGAGACCATCGATAACATCATTCTCAGTATGCCTAGACGGGTAGAAACTTTAATAAGAGCACGTGGAGGAAATACGCGATATTAATCACCATTTTTCTAATTTAATTAATTTTTATTTTAATATTAAATTTCACTTTTCCCGGTTACATGAAAAGTTCAAAAATGTACCATTTTTCACAAATAGCCTTTACTCGCAAAATCTGTTCTTAATGTGATCTCATTTTAAGTAAAACAAATGAAACTTTAAATAACAAAAGAAGTGTAGTAAGTAGATTTTAAACTAAAACCATATTTTTGTACTTATGGACCTTTTTTTTATGTTCCGCTAAATATGCCGGCGAGTATAGTTGATGCCCGCGACTTCATCCGCGTGGATTGAGGTTTTTTGGTCCCCGAGGGAAATCTTTAATTTTTAGGGATAAAACGTAGCCTATGTGTTATTCCAGACTATAATCTATTTATGTGCTGTTCTGGCGTGATTGAGTAACAAACATCCATCCATCCTTCCATCCATCTAAACTTTCGCATTTATAATGTATAATAATATATGAAATAATTAGGGATTAAATTCTTACATGTGTAACTTTTAAAAACGCTTGTTAAAGAAAAGATGCTGCCGTACCTTTACTATTTAGGTCAGTTATAAAACAGACTCGGTCCAGTTTGGAAGCTTCACACAATTCACACGCGGGTAAACACGCCACTTCCAAGATCCCTAGTTGCGAAATAAACTCTGTTAAACAATAAACAATCAAATTGTTTCATGATACCTACACTGCTATAATCAAACTACGAACCATTTTACCATTCCACGGGCAAGTAAAAAGCTATTTACAAAAGCGCTAGGACATGGAATGCCCTTTGCTTTCCGAATCAGTGGTTGAGTCAAAACATGACGTAACGTGAGATACACCTGAATGCCCTACATGGAATCACCAAATTTTTATTTTATTTTATTTCACCCAACTTAATTCTACAGGACAGATCACATAATGCGATAAAATAAGCATTACATTATTTACAATTGCAATATACTAATAATAAACCCGCAGGGCAGCTTGTGGCGAGCTGTTGGGCAGTAGCGACCCCACGGACCTGAGCGCTCCCGGGAGAAGTCTTGTTCCTCATCTCTGGCTTGCCTTTATTGGCCGGCTGGAGTGAACACTGACGAGGAACAGACCTCCCACCTCTTGCTTGCCTTCATTGGCCGGCTTGAGTGGAGATTCGCAAGAGCATCTGCAAAGACGCTCGGAGGAAGGAAGTATTCCAGTAAGATGCTTGTAGGGATCTTGAATGGACTACCAGGATTGTCCTGAGAGCCGTGGAATACATCTCCACTCCTCAAGCACCTCAGGTTATGTTGCCCCCTTGCCGCTACGTCACTATGTGCTAATGGCCGTCTGCCATTTTATCCGTGTAAAATATAATTGGTCAGGCAGGGGCCATAGCACTTCCATAGACCCAGATCACCAATCCATTTTAGCAACCCAAACCCGTAGACCCATACATATCATTTGCTTCCATGTTCTGCAATAGTCCTGCACTAACCGGGGATTGTCCTTGGATGCACTCGCATAGTGCGTATAGGGATATTCGTCGTTGGTGTACTTAATTAACATAATAAATTGAGTAATGAGTAAAGATACCTTCAAGTCAAGACTGAATAGGCTTTTAGGCAAGCGCGCTCCATCTTAGGCTGCATCACCACTTGCAAGCAGGTCTGATTGCAGCCAAGCGAATATATAGGCTAGATAAATTTAAAAAAAAACTAGCTGGTTGCACCCATAGATTTGCCTGTTTTCGCGGATCACAATACTTGTTCCTTGTGTATAGCAGATATTTTCATAGTTCCTATCTAATGTTTATTATTCTTAAAGTATGATTTACTAGCTAGCCCATCTGTTCATTCTCTGAAATTGCTTGTTCTATTGGCCAAACATTTTCCTGACAAAATCCCGAGTGCTTGTATTCACGTACTACCTATTAAAGGTAGGTATCAGAATGATTTGTTTTGCTATAAACTTGCCGGTAGCGTGCAAGTATTTGTTCGGAAGTTCAAACTATAAGAAGTCAGCTGTAGTAGCTTCTTCAATGTAAGTTCTTCACCACTACAAGTTGCTTGTAGTAGCTTCTTCACCACTACAAGCAACTTGTAGTGGTGATATTTACGCCCAAAGTTGAGACTTGAGACTGAGAGTATTTTCCACTCCACAAAGGATAAGTATCTTATGCATGTGTTATTATTTATAGAGAACATTTATGAATATATACTCCGGGTTTGATTCCTCGAATTAGACGTCTGAATAGTTTCTTTGCTGAAGTAAATCTACAAAAAATTCTTAAAAAAATGCTTTCTTTTTTAACTGACTTCCAAAAAAGGAGGAGGTTCTCAATTCGGCGCGTATCTTTTTTCATACAAGTTATAGTACTCATATTAAAAAGCTTTCAGAGAGCCCTATTCTTTTTAAAAACAAAAAGTGTTATTAGCTATCCACACAAAACACGATGCCCTACCCTCATAAGCTGGCATTAATAAAACATGTACCGATTTGGCCCGGCCGCCTGTTGTGGCCAAGCCAAACAATGTAACAATTCATTTCATATTATTTTTACGCTCCTACATTTGGAACCACTTCGGCACAGTTACCACGAACTGATACTATATTTAGTAGAAACGTTTTCACGGTCTTGACTGGTGTGCCATTAAGGAATAATTCTCAATGATTTACTATTGCAAGGAGAGAATACTTAAACAATGTTATAGGTTTGCAATGATATGTAATATGAGGCCTTTTACATAATTTTAGGACTAGGAATTCCTATACATTTTATGAACTTTTTGTAGGAAAATAATGGATAGAGTAGTTTAAATAGGTCCTGAGTGGTATCATAGAGATACGATGCAAATAAAGTATCTGAATCTGAATCTGAATCTGATAAGTCTTACTGGCATTGAGCAAAGAAGTAGGTACGATTGAAAACAAGATTTGCGCATGTGCTGAAATTACGCTCAGGAGTCATCTATACATGTATGTATATATGTATAAAAAAACCAATTGCTGTTCGTTTGTCTCGCTAAAACTCGAGAACGGCTGGGCCAATTTAGCTGATTTTGATTTTGAAATGTTTGCCGTAGTCCTTTAAACGGTGAGAAAGTATGGAGAAATTGCAAGGAAGATAGGGCAAAACAACGTTTGCCAGGCCCACTAGTTTTTTTAAATATAAGAAGCACTACAAACCGAAAGATAGGGTTTTCATAATTCATTGCTATCACTACGAATTCGGAATAAATAAAAATAGCTAAAAGAAGCTTGTTAATTTTAACCTTATAAATTACTAGCTGATGCCCGCGACTTCGTCCGCGTGGTTTAAGTTTTTTGTTATTCCCGCGGGAACTCCTTAATTTTCCGGGATAAAAAGTAGCCTATGTCACTCTCCAAGTCCTCAACTATACCCATGCCAAAAATCACGTCAATCCGTTGCTCCGTTGCGGCGTGATTGAAGGACAAACCAACAAACCAACAAACCAACAAACAAAGTGACTTTCGCATTTATAATATTAGTATGATGATGAAGTATGAAGTATTATATGATTAGTATGATGATATGATATGATAGATGTCTGGGTATATAGGCTATTCTTCTAGAAAGAAAAGATAAATAAAATCTCTAGCATTGACTTTATAAATATTTTTCCGTAAATGTATGTCATTAGTAGAACACTTTGCTGGTTTAGCAAAAGGAATTATCTGCAGAAAACCTCTGTTTACTAGCAACATAAATTACATTCTGCTGTCGATTCAATCGCTTCGTCTTAACAATGTAGGTATAACAGCGCTACGTTCACCATACTAGCCTTTTTCCAGGACGATTGGAAAAATTGTTTCTCACACTGGCTCGGAAATATGCTCGCAGTAGCCTCTTTTCGCTATGCAAGCCAGCAATTTCCGACACGATAAATAACAATGGTACACAATCGACTATAGTACCGTGGTCGATGGGTCGTGCACTCAGGTGTGGGATGCAACCTGCGTTGATACGTTGGCCTACCGGTTTCGTGCCTAAAGGCGGGTGCAGCTGCCGAATCTGCTCAGTTGCTTACGCGTCGCTAATACTCAGCCATTACTAAGGACTACGTTTTTGCGGCGCTTGCTTTTGAGACTCTGGGCCCATGGTTATCGGACACGAAGAATTTTATAAATGTCGTGTTCCAAAAACTGATCCTCGATTCTGGTGACCAAAGAGCTGGCGCTTATTTAGCCCAACGGCTTAGCCTTGCCATTCAACGAGGTAATAGCGCCAGTGTTTTGGGCACCATGCCCATTAACGATCACTTGGACGGCGTGTATTTTTTGTAAATATGTATAAAAAGTTTTTTAATTTAGATTTTAATTTTAATTTATTTCTTAGTTTTAATTAAAGTACATAAACACAATCGTACTCTTATGCAATGGAACCAATTCAACATTCCATGCGTCCGACCAAAAGGTTCTTATTGACTACATTTACACATACATTGGTGTAGAATTTTAGTTTACTCATTCTATTTCAATGTACACATACATAATATTATGTCATCCTCTCCACAAATACATAGGTAACACATCTAATCGAGAAGTTTACCTTTTTTTAAAAATTTATTATGAAAATTAAGACAAAATAAAACGAAAATATGAAAGAATCATTAAAATATCTCAACAAATGAAAAAGTTATGGAAATTTAAAGTTGCGCTTGCAAGACGGGAGACGTGATATCATAATACCCTATCAACCGAATTTATAAAGCCGAATAAAAGAAATGAATGGACTTAACGTGACTTAATTGAATTAAAAGCACTTAATTTGTGTGTGAAGATAATTTTGAAGTATTAAATCTCGGCTAGGTATTCACAAAATTTCTCACTCCAGTAAGATACTGCAATCAGTGTACATTAAATAATTAAACTTTTAAATCGTCATTTCTCAGTCATTTATTGATTGATTTAAAAAAAAAAAACACTGATTTATTAGTTTTAATCTATATTTTACTTCCGTTGTGGTAAATATGATATTCACAACATCATGAAACTTCTCCATTCACGAAGTACATTCAATACTTAGTATAGAAACTTGAGCTGTTCCTTTGGTCGTTCGTCAAAAATGAGGTTATTTGAGAACGATACATAAATTAGATATACCTATGTGGTAACCCTACGCCGGGCGCAACTGTTTAATCCCAGCCAGCTGCCTGCACTTAGAGATACATCTCAACTGTGTGATTATACGAAGATTACTCAGTTGGTTATTATTTATGAAGTGAATGAGCAAGGCGTATGTCATGCTGCGGTTTGCACGAACGGTCAACTTTTCTTTTACAATCACTACCGGGAACTTTTTAACTATACCTATTTATTACTAGCTGATGCCCGCGACTTGTTCCGCATGGATTGCAGCTAGTAAATAATATCTATGAACCGTTCAATCGTATAATATTGGTGTAGGTTTGATATCACGGAATGGGTATAAATTAATCGGAATGGCTTGGTTGTGTTCAAATATGATCCGTCATCCGCACGTGACATCCAGACGGAAGCGGTTCACATTCTGTTCAGTAATAGATATAGCGAAAATAGTTTACTTTTCGCATAGTAAAATCAATATCATCTCGCTAATCCACTATCAGTATTGGGTCATCATCATCACTACAGCCTATTAACGTCCCACGGCTGGGCACAGGCCTCTACTCTCATAGGAGAGCGGGAATTAGAGCTTAGACCCACCACGCTGCTCCAATGCGGGTTGGCGGGCTTTAACGACTATTATCATGTTAGTGACCGGGACCGACGGCTTAACGTGCTCTCCGAGGCACGGGGGTGAAACACCGCCAGCTTCCAACTCCGGGCTGGGACTGAGAATTTCTTAATTGAAAAACTCAATACCTAACTTTTTATGCCCGACCGGGAATCGAATCCAGGACCTCGTGATCCGCAGTCGACTATGCTAACCACTACACCAACGAGACAGTCAGTATTGGGTAAGTAGTTTGTTATTGGGTAACTTTAGTGACCAACTAGAGCTAAACTAGGTTTAGAAACTGAACATAACGCCTGAACAAAGAGCAAAGCGAAGAGGAAGAAGGTACCTAATCACTCTGAAAATTTGCGTTAAAATTGAACTTATAAATAGGTAATTATTTCAACCCATCGCCCAGCGAACATCAAAATGACAAGGATTAAAACCATGCGCGGATTGGACTTCAAACATCAGCACATTCAATTCCCAGGCATCACGGAATGCATATTTCCTGGAAATGTTTTCCTTCAAGGTGCATGCACAGGGTTTAAACTTTGGAGTCTCCTGAAATCCTGAATAGGAAAACGAAGTCTTATCACCAGGTTATCACCGCCTAAATCATACTAATATTATAAATCAATCCTTCAATCACGCCGCAATGGAGCAACGGATCGACGTGATTTTGGCATGGATATAGTTGAGGACCTGGCGAGTGACAGGCTACTTTTTATCCCGGAAAATTAAGTTCCCGAAGGAATCAAAAAACTTAAACCACTCGGACGAAGTCGCGGCCATCAGCTAGTACATCCATCCATACTAATATTATAATTGCGAAAGTGTGTCTGTATGTCTGTCTGCTACGCTTTCACGGCCCATCTGTTCAACCGATTTTAATGAAATTTGGTACAGGGGTAGGTTGTATCCCGGGAAGGACATAGGCTACTCTTTATCCCGGAAAATTCAAGAGTTCCCGCGGGAATAAAAAAACTATCTCTTCAACCGATTTTGATGAAATTTGGTATAGGGATAGTTTGTATCCAGGGGAAGGACAACTTCACAACAACTAGGCTAGTTTTTAGTTAAAGAGTTCCCGCGGGAATCAAAAAAACCTTAATCCAGGCTGACGAAGTCGTGGCCATCAGCTAGTACATAATAATATAATAAAATATAAGTATAGGAGAAATAACACCAGATTTGCAAACCAATTTCGGTTACCGAGGTCAACAACAAAGACTTTGAGCTGGAGCCGGATGTTCGCTCTTCCGTTGCTCAGTATAGCCAATTTTGTCACTGATTGGCCTTTAAAAAATAAGCACATATTATATTCACATATTATACTATTGTTAGTAATCTCGTTCAATATTTCTTTCTAAAAATAATCTGAATTAAGACTGGAGGCTGGTATATTTTTTGGTAGTTTTGATAATACATACCTACATTTATTGATAACAATACAATAGAACTTAAAGCTAGCTAACCTAACCTAATTACCTACTATTATCAATCAATTGCGTGGAATGGTGTCAAGAAAGCTGGCTGCATTTACGCGCTGGACAGCCAGGCTGATCCTTTGCGCAAAAAAATAGATAGCCCTTCTGTCACCAGATGAGGCAATTAACCGCGGTGAAATATCTCGCATTTTTTTAAAAATAATACATTGAAATAGAGTGACGTTGCAGGTACTATCAAATAGTATCAAACAAAATAATAGCCTTGATGAACTAGTTAATATTCGCCCTACGAGAAAATTTACATCTATTTTGATTTTCCATTCGGTGCGAAAGCAAAACACTACACCGTGAAATTTTCACGAAAAACCTACCAAACTTCAACCGGTTTTGTGACTTGAAAAATTCAATTCCATATTTTACTTAATTGGCCTCGTTTAAATGCGTAACGCACTTTTCTAAATGCTACTTTTTGGATTTCAAAGGGGACTGGGGAGGCAATTCATTTAATTCCTCTTTAGTTGGTGAAGGAAATTATTATACCTACATAATTTGAATTCTCTTTAGTTTCAATGAAATAATGACGCCGCTTTGATGTGGGTATTTAATACGAAAGCTGTTTCAAATTCAGATTAGTTTCCAAAAATTCGTTTTGATTTCGTACCTTTTGAACTCAGTCCTGAGGGTTTAAGGAACCGTTCAAACGTGTCCCCAAAATCACCCTTTTGGCGGGCTTTAACGACTAACATGTTAGTGATAATGACCGAGACCGACGGCTTAACGTGCTCTCCGAGGCACGCGGGTGAAACACCAACAACTTCCTATCTCCGGGCTAGTACTTTGAATTTCAGAAAAACCCAATACTTATGGGCCGACCCAGGACTCGAACCCGGGACCTCGTGAGCTGCAGTCGAACATGCTAACCACTAGACCAACGAGGCAGAGGCAGACCCTACTGACAACGCGTAGGTATTTCCATTTATACGTAAGCAAATAAAAATACACGGACGACACTTTTGAGAGCGTACGTGGTATGGTGGTAGAAACCGTCTATGTAACATCTATCTTGTGCCTAGCCGAGGTTGTTCCCTACTGTTAGACGGAAATTTAAAAAGGTCTACATATGGTATCAATACTATGGTTTTGTAGGGTGGCAACACTGGTCTGGGACGCTATGACTATGAAAGATTATAATTAATATGGTGGAAGTGTTTGTGTGTAAATCACATCACACTTCACATCACACTATATAATATAATAATATAATAAAGGCGAAAGTTTGTGTGTATGTTTGTTACTCCTTCACGCCGCTACTACTGAACCGATTTGGCTGAAATTTGGAACATAGATAGCTTATAACCTGGATTAAAACAGAGGCTACTTTTTATCCTGGAAAACTGAGGAGTTCCCGCGGGAACCACAAAACCTCAATCCACGCGGACGAAGTCGCGGGCGTCCGCTAGTTGCTAATAAAGTATGATTATATAGTTAACGAGTGTTTCTACTTATTACTACCATTTGTATCTTTCAACTTTTAAGACCAGTCTGTATCATTGTTTTAAATGGAGCATGGACAGCAAATGCAAATGGACAAAAACAGTCATTACAAGCAAAAGTCGATCACCCGTCTGGCTACTGACTTGGGTCAACATTACTTAAAACCACTTAAAATGTTATGGAGTGCTGAGTCACCCCACCCTTGTCCCGCCACATGAAGGACTTATTAATATTATATTATAGGAGATAGATGCACTTTTTGTAACTATCGCTTGAAAAGCTGATTCAGTAATAGGTAGGGCTACACTCTCCACTGATGGTAGTGAAAGTCTGCCCAAATGCTGATGGGCCTTTCACCAGATATGGCCGTATAGGTGGTCACCAATATAGGGTGCTTATGCCCACCTATGTGATGTGGAAATAATAGACTTGGTCCACGTTTACAAGTATAATATTAATAAGATACAATAGATTATGTAGAATTGTACAATAGAAATATAATATCAAAGGAACAGCCGATCAAAAACGTGATATTTTTACCAAAAATGAACCATCATTAGAAAAGCTGATTCTTGTACAGTATTAAAGTATGCACAGTCCCTATGTAAACAGTACAAAAACTGAAGCTTTTCATCGGGCCTTTCACTAGATATCACCTCTCAAAGACGTTATAAATTTACAAACTATAATAAATTATTAGCAATTTCAAGCGATGGTTACAAAAAGTGCAATTATCTCTTAGTACGTTTGCCCAGCCAACTTTAAAGTACCTACGCTCATGTGGTAAAGTATATAATATATCACACGATTGTAGCCTCTCTTTGTACCTACTAATGACGCAAGCAACATGACGTCGCGTAGATAAGCTATGCAACAACATAGGCCACGTGAGGTACTATCTGTAGTCTGTACGCTTACTCTGAGTTTTAACATTGCAGTGGTGAGCTCTCACGACGATCAATCGTATTTGCAATGTTAAAACTCGGAGTAAGCGTACGGGATACTGTCGTCGCGATGTAGGTATCGAGTCGCGTTGTCGTGTTTGTCGCCGACGTACAATAGGGCCTTAGTGTACGGGCACGAAATTAGCGAAGGCGGAGCAATAAAGCGATTAGTCGGAGACCTGGCTGAATTTTAATAAAATAATTTTGAAGAGGTCTGGTAATACTTTATAACCGAAAAAAAAGTCTGGGTTTTTTTTTCGAATTCTATAAGAACAACTAGTTGATGCCCGCGACTCCGTCCGCGTGGAGGTACGAAAAATAGATAGTAGCCGATTCTCATACCTACTGAATATCTTCTTCTTAGTGTGCCGTCTCCTTGCGAAGGTTGGCAATCATTAGGGCGATTTCAACTTTCGAGACCGCTGCTCTAAATAGTGATCTTGTTCTCTTTCCAAACCACTGGCGTAAGTTTTTAAGCCACGATATCCTTCTGCGGCCAGGCCTCCTCCTGCCTTCCACTTTTCACTGCATGATAAGTTGAAGGAGCTCATATTTGCTGGTGTTACGCATTACGTGTCCAAAATACTCCAACTTATGTTTCTTAATTGTAGTAAGTAGGTATCTCTGCAACTTACTACTGAATATACATATGAAATTTCATCAAAATCGGTCAAGCCGTTGCGGAGGAGTATAAACACTAAAACACAAGAATTTTATATATTAGAAAGATAAGCACTTTTAAAGACAAAAAGTCGCTCGGGCCGTCGCTAGTTTCTAGCCTGACGCCTTAGAGGTGAGCTACTGCGACCTGTGACTTATTAGCTGCCCAGTATAATTAAGAATAACTACAAGAAAGATACCTAGATACATTATGATCTAAATGCGATTCATCAAATTGTTGTTTATACCCACACTTGCTGATGCCCGCGACTTCTTGAATACGTTTTTCTTAATTCCCACGGGAACTCCTTAATTTTCCTGTTTAATCCCGTCTATTCGTTGCTCCTTTGCGGCGTGATTGAAGGACATACTAACAAACAAACACTCTTTAGATTTTTTCATATTAGTGTGACGAACATTAATCAGTCTGTGGTTAAACAGTTTCCGTGTTTATTATCTATAAATATAAATATAATCGCTTATCTCCACTTTTTAGGCGACCGCGGGTTCTGAATCCATTATAAAAAAAAACAGCCACCGAGGGTTCCGTACAAACCTGTAGTAAGTTTTAAATTATTAAAAATATTTTTATTATACAATGTACTTAACTAAAAATTCATGCGTAAATTGCGGTTTACGATTTATGACGTATTAAAAAAAACTACTTACTAGATCTCGTTCAAACCAATTTTCGGTGGAACTTTGCATGGTAATGTACATCATATACCCCACATGTAAGGGTTAGATGAAAAAAAAAATTTTTAGTTTCAGTTCTAAGTATGGGGAACCCCCAAAATTTATTGTTTTTTTTCTATTTTTCTAAGAAAATCTTAATGCGGTTCACAGAATACATCTACTTCAAGTTTCAACAGTATAGTTCTTATAGTTTCGGAAAAAAGTGGCTTGACATACGGACGGACAGACAGACAGACATGACGAGTCTATAAGGGTTCCGTTTTTGCCAAATTTGGCTACGGAACCCTAAAAAGTGTAAAAAGTTAAAACACACAAAATGTCGTTGACAGACGTGTACGAATGCGTATAGGACGCTGTCTAGAAAATGGGTTACACACCCGAAGGCAATTCGTGGGAGCTCAAAATTTCATGAAAAATCCTATTCCATATGGAACTGCTTGCTACGTTTTCGGGTCGGACAAGTGGTGTGTTATTTATTGCCAGTTCTTTTCTTTTCTTGTTTCCTAGTTTTTGCGACCATTGAGTTAAATCATGGAGCAGCAGACTTAATAATAACGTCTTCCCGACCGTATTTCGGCCTCGCCCGGCGGCCAATCTCTGTGGAGATTCTGCGCGGGAGATATCTTTAAAATTTAAGTAAAATGTTATATAACACCTGTATATCTTCAATCAGAGCAAATAAATAAATGAAATGAAATGTGACGAACAATCCGACACAACCGAAGATATTATATCAGGCGCAGGTCAGATGGTTTGACCTCCGATGCACGGAGATAAAACACCGCCAACTTCTTAATTTTGGGCTACAACGTACTATTACCTATTCTGTACTAGAATCACAGAATGGGTAACTGAGCATTTCTTGTCAGAAAAACCAAATGCTAAATTTTGGCCATTTCCCGGGACGTCGTCAATCGTCATCCACAGTCGAACATGCTAATCACTGGACCAGCGAGGCAGTTTGAAATCATTTGTTTGACATTGTTGGCTCTAGAAATATAGCAACTCTTTGGCTGCGACACTTTTGTGCGGAGCTTTTTTCAATTTTCCCTGTTTCCATCAGCCGCAGCGTGACATCTGCAAAGTTTTCGTCAAGCCATTTAATTGAAAATACACTATCACGAAACCAAAATTTTCCTTTTTTTATTCCCCGCATATTACTGTAGTCATGTTCAGGGGAAAGATATTAAGAATACTACCGGCTAAAGCGCTAAAAAGTTTTACTTGCACTATCCTGTTATCTTTACTTTTTCCTCTCTAGCCAAGGGTTGCCTGGTAGAGATTGCTTGCAGCAATAAGGCCGCCTTTGCATACTACCATGTTAGTTTTGATAATATATACATTGTTATTTTTCATGTAACTTTTTTGGTGTGCAATAAAGTTTTTTCATTCATTCAAAAAAAGCCAGACTGATTCTTTGCGTAATTTGCACACGCATTGTTTTTTACAATCATAAATTATACACACTTAAGTACGTATAAATATTCTGGCAAATAAATTATTATTTATTTACCAGCTGATGCCCGCGACTTCGTCCGCGTGGTTTAAGTTTTTTTTGATTCCCGTGGGAACTCCTTAATTTTACGGGATAAAAAGTAGCCTATGTCACTCTCCAGGTCCTCAACTATAAACATGCCAAAAATCACGTCGATCCGTTGCTCCGTTGCGGCGTGATTGAAGGACAAACCAACAAACCAACAAACAAAGACACTTTCACATTTATATTTTTGAAATAGAAATTATTTCTAGAAAAGCACAGTCAAAACCAACTTCTCTCCTGATTCAGTATGTACCTACAAACTTTGTCGCACTATCTGGAAAATATTGTCAGATATAAATTCTTCCAGGAAAATTCATTAGGTCGAGAAAAAGAATCCTTGTTGTTCGAGTAGAAATTGGGAAACTTTGTCTTCCCTGTCTTAGCCGACTTCAATTAAAGGAGGCTGTTTTTAACGCTTGCATTTTTACAGTGTTGATTATTATTTACTAGCTGATGCCCGCGACTTCGTCCGCGTGGTTTAAGTTTTTTGTTCTTCCCGCGGGAACTCCTTAATTTTCCGGGATAAAAAGTAGCCTATGTCATGTCATGTCATGTCACTCTCCAGGGTCCTCAAATATACCCATGCCAAAAATCACGTCAATCCGTTGCTCCGTTGCGGCGTGATTGAAGGACAAACCAACAAACCAACAAACCAACAAACAAAGTGACTTTCGCATTTATAATATTAAAGTATGAAGTATGATTCCTGTAAACCTACATTACTCATTACTAATTAAGTACCTATACCTAATTATGAATTATAAGTAATTATCAATCAGTTACCCTTTTTTTCCGGCGTTCAATCCCTGACATGGTCTACTTTGGAATTTATAATTTCTGGTTTTTCTCTGGTAGCCTCTGGTGGTAAGTTTTCCCGCTACCATCTTAAACGGCATCCTTACTTAGCAGCAGATGTGATCGCAGGCAAGGGCTAATTTGTAGTGGACTAAAAAAATACTTATTAATATTACCATGTCCATTGCCCAACAGTTCTTATTCGTATAAATTAAAGTTTGTTTGATTTTTGGACATGATATTCTATTGAAAATATACTTAAATATACTTAGCCAGGGTTTAATATTTTACCTTTCCTTTTGTTTTATCGAAATAATATAAATAAAAATTGTGGGCCTTCAGAGTGCTTCTCGGTTGGGCCTTCATAGTGCTTCTCGGTCAATGCATTGCATGGCGTCGCCTCAGTGCATTCCTTTTATTTGATGATTTAAATAAAACCTTGTTGTTTTTTCCATTTCATAATTTTTTCAGGGGAACTACAATGAACAGTTAAAATGCTGTTTATTTTCAATATTTCAGTGCGTAATGCGCCTTTTTATTTCAAGTAATATTATGTATTAATCTTTTATTGGCGCTCATTTTTTAATTTAAACTATAATGTTACTTACATAAGTAGCAAAAATGTATACTGTTATAATGGGAGAAGTGTGTCCCACTTCCAATGGAAAATTGATAAATATTTAATATTTAAGATTTAGTGCTTATGATAGGTAGCGTTCCTGCGAAGGACATAGGCTACTTTTTATGGCGGATAATCAACAAGTTCCGTATTTAACTATATAGTTCGTATCAGGGGAAGATCGGAAATACTAGACTATTACTTATTTATTCTGTGATACTAGATATGGGTTTTGTTAAGTAGAATTCATCATCATCATCACTCCAGCCTATTAACGTCCCACTGCTGGGCACAGGCCTCCACTCTCATAGGAGAGCGGGAATTAGAGCTTAGACCCACCACGCTGCTCCAATGCGGGTTGGCGGGCTTTAACGACTATTATCATGTTAGTGATAATAACCGGGACCGACGGCTTAACGTGCTCTCCGAGGCACGGGGGTGAAACACCGCCAACTTCCAACTCCGGGCTGGCACTGAGAATTTCTTAATTGAAAAACCCAATACCTAACTTTTTATGCCCGACCGGGAATCGAACCCAGGACCTCGTGATCCGCAGTCGACTATGCTAACCACTAGACCAACGAGGCAGTAAGTAAGTAAGTAGAATTGCCTACTGTCAATTAAGCAGTGAGTGGTGGTAAGTAACCACATGCTTGGACAAATAAACTACGCCGCATAGGCTTCAGCCAGACAGACAGTATCTGCTTTTATACATGCTTTATATTTATACTAGCTGATGCCCGCAACTTTGGCCGCGTAGATCGAGGCTTTTTGGTTCCCTCGGGAACTATTTAATTTTCCGGGATAAAAAGTAGCCTATGTGGTCTTCCAGACTATAATCTATTTGTGTGCCAAATTTCATCCAGATTCATCCAATCGTTCTGGCGTGATTGAGTAACAAACATCCATCCATCCATCCAAACTTTCGCATTTATAATAGAAAAAACAAACTTTTTCTCACTCGTTCGAAACGATACCTTACAAGACGTCAGCTGTCAAATTCCAAAGACAGCGATTTCAGACATTAACGTTTTATTTTATTTAGGTTTTTACGGCTCTAGACTCTAGGCTGTCCGCAGCACATTGAAAGTTACTTCGCGAACATGATCGGGCGCGAACAGTACCTATAGGTAGATGGATTTATCGTTTAGAGATATTTCGGAAAGAAACACATAAATAAAATTAGCAATTTAAAACTGTTTTTTGCAAGGGAGGTAATTTGCGTTTTATTGCACCTATTGATTTTATGACTCACGCTTGTAATATTTAAAGGTGTGTTACAAATGGCCTGTTATGTGGTATTATTTTTTATAGCATTTACGGCAACATCCTGACAGTAATTAATTATATATTATTTTAATATAAATTATGGATCTATGGCTAAATTAGATAAAGGTATTGGAATAATAATTGTATGTTATAATTAATTAACCAGTAATTTTATTACCTGATCCACTTTTTATAACGCCTTTAGTTTAAGATCTTTTATCTTTCGATAACCTTTACCTTAACGAGGTCTATTTTCGATCGTTAAGGTAGGTACCTCTTTATTTGAAAATGTTTCTAGTTAGTGTTGCAAACTTCAACTTTTACCTGAAAAGCTTCAATGTTGAAATCATAAATTAGGCCTAGAGGCATATTTTATTTTAATTAAGAAAACTTAATTACTTTCAAATAATCAATATTAATTTACAAAATGGTTTCTTTAGCCTATTTTAGCGTTTGTTAAAATAGGCTTTGTTTTCTAGATGTTAGTTAAACAATTTTTACTAGGCAACTTCACAATCATTGAATTTTTTTTTGTCATACCTACTCATTTTGTACAAATTCTAAAAGTTTTAGTTTCCCATCCTAAATTATGACGTCAGGTTTTTAAAAACCTAACTTCTCAACAATGTACATAGACAAGGTTGTAACAAAATATGTCAAAGGTGGTTTAATAAAATAGCCACACTATAGAAACTCTAGGCTCTGTAACTTTTGGGTTCATTCGGCTTAGGGGATGAAAGTTTTGTATTACCTATTCTGCGGTTTGGGTTAGTTTTACGCAAACGTATTCGATCACGTTAAGGTTAACTACCATTTATTTATGGAATTGATCGAGCGCCATCTGTCCAGCTGTCGTGAAACGCTTGACAGTTCCATATAAATCGTAGGTAACCTAAAATTCTACGTCAATGTGGTAAACGCTCATGCGATCGAATGGTAAGGATATCTCCCACTAGGCACTCAGATGAGTAGCTTGGATATTATTTTTTTCCTACACTATAAGTTAGCCCTTGACTGCGATCTCACCTGAAGATAAGTGAATGATGCAGTCTAAGATGGTAGCGGGCTAACCTGTTAGGGCAGTTATTTTAAACCCATACCCCTTGTCGGTTTCTGCACGGCAACGTACTGGAACGCTAAATCGCTAATCGCACCAGGAATCAGAAATTATAAATTCCCAAATTGACCCTGCCTGGAATCGAACCCGGGACCTCCCAAGTTAAGACAACTGCTCAATACTGCGCCAGAGAGGTCGTCAAAACGAACGTTTTTTGGTATCATAATAGTTATAAGACCATCCATGCGAAGGCGAATCGGGTAGTAGAATAGTACTAGATGATTCCCGCGACTTCATCTGCGTGGATTAAGATTTTTTGATTCCTGCGGGAACTCTATTTTATCTAATTTTCCGGGATAAAAAGTAGCCTATGTCCTTCCCCGGTATACAATCTACCCCTGTACCAAATTTCACCAAAATCGGTTGAACAGATGGGCCGGCAAAGCGCAGCAGACAGACAGACACACTTTCGCATTTATAATATTAGTATGGATTAGCACAGAATAGTACGTTAAATAGGTACGTACCTATTAGTCGGGTATAGGTAAGTAGTAGCTGGGTAATTAGACGCGGGCGAGGCCCAGTAGAATACCTATTCAGTTAGGGCTGTTATTTTTACTTTCTTGTAAGATGGCTGGTGAGAAATTCGGTCAATTAGTAAATGATTTTCATCACCCCGCGACAACAACGCCCTCTAATGACGGCAACAATGGATCTCATCAGCGGCGGGCAGCCAGCCTATTTTCGTCCCATTCAATACATTAATGACGCCGTAAATGTGTCACATTTACTTCTTCGCCTTCATTTGTTGCTCATGTCCTTGTTTAATTTTATTTTCGTAAATTTTTCCTTTGTTACGTCTCATACTTGACAAAGGAGGGAGGTCGGGCGCGTACTTACCTGAAATTCAAGTGAGCTTAATTGGTGGGGCCGAATAACTATACAATTTTGAGACGCTATAATATTATTAATACTGAAATTGGACTAGACACTTTTCTTTTAGACATATAAAATAGCGATTATTATGAGTGCTTGTGCGTTGTAGATGTAGATATAACTAGTTACTATGAGGTTGTAGGTATAGCTAGCGCGAATCATTTATTTAGTCTCGTCTGAAGTTGACCGCAATACGCGTTCTTTCCGGGATGCATCCTATCTCCGTACCTTTTATCAAAATTGGCTGAATAGATAAGCATTGAAAACTTAGCAGACAAACAGACAAACTATCGCATTTACAATACTAGTATGGATGGTAAAGATGTCAATAATTTTGAAAAAAGAAGAAATAAACAAAATAAAACTCATTTTTTTCTCATAGTTTTTTTTATAATTGGGTATAAAAGTTCTGCGCAAAAATTCCGCGATGAGACAGACGTTTTATCCTGTCATGCTAGTAGTTTTAGTACTTGGACTTTTCGCCGGCCAGAAACTTTTTCGTACATTGTGTTTTCGCTCAAAATGATTTGAGGCCTCTGAAATCTGAATAAATATTATGACGACCAGACCAATCGCTGTGAGTTTATCTTTCATAATTATTTAGAACTAGCTGATACCCGCGACTTCGTCCGCGTGGATTGAGGAGTTTTAGTTCCCGCGGGAACTCTTTAATTTTCCGGGATAAAAAGTACTCTATTATTTAATCCGGACTTCTAACTTTACGTCTGCAAAATTTCAAAGCAATCGGTTCAGTAGTTACGGCGTGAAAGTGGAACAAACATACAAACAAACTCACTTTCCCATTTATAATATTAGTAAGGATAAGGATGACTACTTCTTGAAGTCCATACTCCATTGGTAGGTATATATTATGGATGTCACCGTAAGATTGTAATCTAACGCTTTTTTTTTCGATAGATTGTAAACAGTCGAAAGATTGTGAACCGTTCAATGTTTTAAGTGTCAATTTTTGAAATGTTCATTGTATTTACGTTTTCTTGTCTCTTTCTTGTGGGTTAGGTTAGGGTTCGACATAAATGATCAGGTAGTGCCCGGCCGCAGGTTCGCACTTAGGTTCTATCGGGTTAATAAACCTAACAGATTACAATCTACCGAAAAATAATCCGTTATATTGTAATCATTCGACAGTTTACAATTTCGCGAGTTACATTATAATCTAACGGTTTTTACAATCTTACGGTGACATGGACACCTCACGTGCTAAAAGTTCAACTTGACAGCTCTGTCCACTGAGTAGGGAAATATAAGGTTGGGTATGTCCTTTGTTGAGAGAACAAATTATACTAAGTGGGTATACTAATTAATTAAAACAAAAACGTGCCTACTTGTGTTGGTTGTTGTACTTGTATAATTTTAAACCGTTTCTGAATAATTACCTGTCTCGTTGATCCTTTGATCTATTATTCCCTTTTGTTATCAGCTTGTCTTGTTATCAAGCCAAATTCGGGCTATGCCTTTGAAACCATAGGACGTTCTGACTCATAAATAATCGAATCGATTTCAATGAACTTCGTCTTAGCGTTGTTCTCCATATTTAACGCATTCTATTTATTATTTCTTGTTGCGAAAAGTTTCGACCAAAACCTCAAGAAGCATACCGATTAGTGGTATGGGCTTAATATAACCACAGAATAGGTAATACCTAGATATATCTGCCGTAACCCTAATAGGTAAGCCCGCTACCTTCTTAGACTGCATCATACCTTCAGGTATGATGCAGTCTAAGAAGGTACCATCAGGTGAGATCGCAGTCAAGAGCTTAAAAAAGGACTTGGGTAGGTTTTTGTTGTCACGGGTAAAAGTAGCCGAGACAACAAAAATCGGCCAAGTGCGAGTCGGACTCGCGCACCGAGGGTTCCGTACTCAAGAAGTAGGTATAATTACCTTTGTTAATGAACCGCAAAACTAACTTTGTTTGTAGAGGTTTACTGTTAATATCAAAAAATTACGTTTGTTGTATGGGAGCCCCCCTTTAATATTTACTTTATTGATATTTAATTATTTATTTTGAAAGGTAATATACAAGTTAATATTCTGTGAAAATTTGAACCGTCTACCTGTTACCGTTTTTAATATTGAGCAAAAAAATACGAAAAATCGTTTATTGTATGGGATGTATATACCCCCATTAATATATATTTTTTTTTAATTTTTAGTATTTGTTGTTATAGCGACAACGGAAATACATCATTTGTGAAAATTTCAGCTTTCTAGCTATCACGGTCTATGAGATACAGCCTGGAGACAGACAGACAGACAGACAGACAGACAGACAGACAGACAGACAGACAGACAGACAGCGGAGTCTTAGTAATAGGGTCCCGTTTTTACCCTTTGGGTACGGAACCCTAAAAACCTTCCTTCCTTCCTCTTCCTTCTCTCCTCCTTCGTGTCCTTCTCGAGATGCAATCTATTTCTGTACTAAATTTTACACTTTCAGATGGATGACTGTATGGATGGATGGATGTTTGTTACGCAATCATGCCAGAACGGCTGAACGGATTTGGATGCAATTTGGCATGCAGATAGATTATAGTCTGGAATAACACATAGGCTACTTTTTATCCCAGAAAATCAAAGAGTTCCCGCGGGAACCAGAAAACCTCAATCCACGCGGACGAAGTCGCGGGCATCATCTAGTATTATAATAAACTAGATGATTCCCGCGACTTCGTCCCCGTGGACCAAGTTTTTTCGATTCCCGCGGGAACTCTTCAATTTTCCGGGATAAAAAGTAGCCTATATCCTTTCCCGGGATGTAAACTATCTCTGTACCAAATTTCATCAAAATCGGTCGAGTAGTTAGGCCGTGAAAGCGTAGCAGACAGACAGACAGACAGATAGACAGACACACTTTCGCATTTATAATATTAGTATGGAGTATGGATATGGATATGGATATGGACTAGATGATTCCCGCGACTTCGTCTGCGTGGACAAAGTTTTTTCGATTCCCGCGGGAACTCTTGAATTTTCCGGGATAAAAAGTAGCCTATGTTCTTCCCCGGGATATAACCTATCCCTGTACCAAATTTCATCAAAATCGGTTGAACAGATGGGCCGTGAAAGCGTAGCAGACAGACAGACAGACACACTTTCGCATTTATAATATTAAGTATGGATTGAAATGAAATGAATTAATAATTATAAAAAATTGTGAATAAATTAATAAGGGATATTAGGTACTTAAATTTTATGTTGCTATAAAATCCAATAAGTACCTATCTCTGTTCGCGAGCAAGTTGAATGCAAAGCTTAAGTATGGTGACACATATAAAAGCTCTGCATTCAACTCGCGCGCGTACTATTAACTCTGGGAAAGCGCCTACATACTAGAAGTACATCTATTTAATGTTACTGTTATTTGTGTTCGTGGTTTATTGTTATTTATCTAGTTTTATTATAAATAAATGAGAAAATGAGAAGTATTTTCATTTTTAACCGACTTCCAAAAAAGAAGGAGGTTCTCAATTCGGGGGTGTCAATTAATTTTTTTTTTTAAATGTATGTTGGTGCATATCTCCGTGGTTTCTGAACCGATTTGAAATTTTGTTCTATCAGTCGTTAGAGGAAGCTCTCGAGGTGGTCCCATAAAAAATTCTGACTCCAAATCCTCAACCCTGACACTAAAAAGTTAAAATTAAAAATTCTTTCCAAAAAACCGACTTCCAAAGCCACTGTAAAATAAAAAATAATTTTGATTTCTACACACTATATTGAAGTCGGGCGAGCCTGATGCGTCATTTTTGCTTATCCTTGTTATACCCGCCCGACTTCAACATAACGGGTAGAAATCAAAATTATTTTATACTTTACAGTGGCGTTGGAAGTCGGTTTTTTGGAAATAATTTTTATAATTCAATTATACCATTATCTGAAAGAAAGGTCGTAGATTAATAATAAATTCGGCAATCGTAGCGGCGTAAACAACATTTATCCAATTATCTCCGGAACGGCCGAAGCAAATCGCGTTAGCGGGTATTGCCGGAATAGAAAAGGTGTCAGTGTAGGGCGTGCCTGAACGAGTCAATAATAACCACAAATTACTCCCAATTCTGTTGTTTACTTGTTCGACTCCTTTTTTGTATAGGTACGTCTATTGTCTATCTATCTGAGTGTCGATGAACGAGTCAATAATAATAAAAACAAATTACTCGCAATTCCGTTGTTTCCTTGTTCGACTCCTTTTTTGTTTATGTCTATCTATCTAATTGAGTGTCGAGGGACGACTGGCCAAATTGCGACAGTGCATAATATCACCACTACAGCCCATTAACGTCCCACTGCTGGGCACAGGCCTCCACTCTCATAGGAGAGAGGGAATTTGAGACCCACCACGCTGCTCCAATGCGGGTTGGCGGGCTTTGACGACTATTATCATGTTAGTGATAATAACCGGATCGTGCTCCGGGCACGGGGGTGAAACACCGCCAACTTCCTTACTCCGGGCTAGTACCACAGAGTACGTACTAGTACTGAGAATTTCTAGTCAGAAAAACCCAAAATTTAATTATGGCCCGACCCGGGACTCGAACCCGGGATTTTTTCGGCCGCAGTCGAACATGCTAACCACTAGAGCAACAAGACATAATATCAGTCAGTAAGAAGTGAAATATGTAGTACTCTTTAGTCGAGTCGTATGCGGTACGACCTGGGATCCCACCGCATTATTATCCCAAGAAAGCCCCTGCCCTTATGTGATTATGGAATGGGGTCAAGATCCTCGGCAATGGGGAATACGACGCAGAGAGAGAGATACATCTATCTAATTGATGAAAGTGTAGGGAAACTAGGTGATACCTCCGACATAGTTCACGTGGAGTTAAGTTTTTTGAAAATTGTGTTCATACCTAGGAACTCTGATCAAAACGCTGGTTCTAGAAACTTGATATTTTGCTTGAAGATTCTCTCTAGGTATAATGTAGAATTAATAAGGAATTTAAGTGACAGCCAAAACCTCCCACCTCACATAATAATTAGTTCTTCATTTATGTTTAGTTGTCTGTTGTATAATATGTATATAATATATACATATTATACAATATAATATTATTATAAGTATATTTTATATATATAATATATATATATATATATGTATTTATTTATATATTATGTTAATAGTATATGTATTATTTATATATTATATATGTATTCATCATTCATATATTATAGATAATGTATGCTTTTAAATTATGTATCATATTTGGTTTTGTATCACGTACTTAGGTTCTGTACCTACACATGCATTTCGGTTATTAATTATTCTCACACCTAGGGCATCTGGAAGAAATCCACATTTTGTAGTGATAAGATGTCCTTGTACACGTCCTTTCTATTTTTAAGTTTAGTTTTAAGTTATATTTGTGCAGAATAAATAAATAAATAAATAAAATGTGTTAAATGATAGCGGTACACATACCTATGTACAGGATAGTAGACAGGTAATTTAGTACTTTTGCATGCTCTCGGTACAGGATTGTGTACGTAGCCATGTCCGTTTTCAGGAACTTCGTTAGAAATTCATAGAATCGTTTGCATGTCCTGAGGAAATAGGACCGTTGGCAATTCCATCTCCTGCTGGTGACCTATTTTTAGGAAAATAACCACTTTAATATACAAAAGTACGGTGATTGCGAAAGGTAAACGAATTTAGTTAAAACTAAACCTTGGGCGTAACGCCCACAGACAGGTGGATTAATTATTTCATTAGAAGTCTCTGGTTATTGCTACAACTTAAAACTGCCTCAAAGAGGTATCTTTGGTGTTTTTCACCAAAGTATTGTACTAGTGTATTGAAGTACAAAGTATTTAGTGGTGTTAGTTATACAGCAGGTTACATTCTTGGTCAAAATCCCTTTTAGCTGATACAATATATCACTACACACTACAGCCTATTAACGTCCCACTGCTGGGCACAGGCCTCCACTCTCATAGGAGAGCGGGAATTAGAGCTTAGACCCACCACGCTGCTCCAATGCGGGTTGGCGGGATACAATATATGTTCGCAATTAAAAGCAGTTATGACTAATTTTGACTGTAACATAACACTCGATTGATGTGAAAAAGCAGCATTTAACGCAAATCGGAAACTGAATGGTTGACTGAATTAGGCGGACCGAAATTACCATGCCCTACAATGCCATAACCCACAAACTGAATGGTTGACTGAATTAGGCGGACCGAAATTACCATGCCCTACAATGCCATAACCCTAATTCATGTTGAAGACCTTTCTATGCCTGTAGCTATTACTTGACTTACCTACTTTTTTTAAGAGTACATAGCTACTTATTACCTACATATTTTCAGTCTATACTCATACAGATAGGCGTTGGGGTCCCAAAGTGCTCGAATGGCGGCCTCGCACCGGGAAACGCAGCGTTGGACGACCCCCCACTAGGTGGACGGATGATCTCAAGCGTACAGCTGGTAGCCGCTGGAAACAAGCGGCACAAGACCGTGCTCTGTGGCGATCCATGCAGGAGACCTTCGTCCAGCAGTGGACGTCTATAGGTTGAGACGACGACGACGATGACGACTCATACATTGCCAGCCCTCTGCCCTACAAGCCAGATTGAGCTGTACACAAACAAATTAATATCACCAAATATCAATTAGGACTTACAAATATCATGAAACCTTTCAGTATAGGGTTGCAAAGCCTTCCTTAATTAAAATTTCTTGTTCAGGCTACGGATATTGTGGATAATATTCAAGCATAGACCCGTAGAACTAAGACCGACCGTAATCACCGTAGTCGGAAGCCGACTGTTGACCGAGGTACACGTATTTGTGACGTAGAAACTTCTATAGCGATCGAGCTTTTGGGCGCAAAGCTCGCATTTCTATTCGGATTTTTTGTTCAGTGTTATTCAGGATTTGATCTTGGTTGGAACCTTCTGTGACTGTGGTCTGTGGTATAAAAACGATGTATTAAACATTAAGTGGAAAACAGTTTCGTTTGTAGAACTTTTTTAACGAAACTTGAGTTCTGTTTGAAATATTTTTACGCTGAACTTTTATTTTTGTGTGAAAGAAAACTTTTTAATAATAAGTGCTTCTGAAACTGTAAAAGTTCAGGCGTACCGTATCTACTCTTCAGTAAGTATAGACTATTTTTTATTTGTGTCATTTCCATTTAGTTTCTGTTAAATTGTAGTAGAAAATAACAGTCGTAGAGACGAGAAAGAGGGTCAATCTTGAAGTAGTATTTACGCTAAAAGTTTACAAGTACTTAACGTCAATTTTATGTTTAAAATAAAAAAACTAGTATTTCATCATACGGTCACGTGGATTCTATGGTTTGTAAATGTTTTCTTTTTTTTGCGTTGTGAATGTGCAGTCGGATGAAGTGCACTTAAATGCACAGGGACAGTGTATCTGCAGTCATATAGACTACAACAGCTCTACAATACTACATCACAATACAGTTGTTAATATGTAGTAATTTAATTCTTTTTTTAACGACCTCCTTGGCGCAGTGTTGAGAGCTGTTGCCATAACGTGTGGAGGTCCCGGGTTCGAATTTATAATTTCTGAATTTTCCCTGGTCTGGCCTGATGGGAGGCTTTGGTCGTGGCTAGTTACCACTCTACCGTCAAAAACGTGCCGCCAAGCGATCCTAGCGTTCCGGTACGATGCTGTTTAGAAACCGATTAAGAGTAGGTATGGGTTTAATATAACTGCCATACCCCTAACAGGTTAGCCTGCTATCAACTTATACTGCATCATCACCATCGAGTGAGATCGCAGTCAAGGGCTAACTTGTAG
Organism: Erebia epiphron; assembly: GCA_963932025.1. Classification (NCBI taxonomy): domain Eukaryota; kingdom Metazoa; phylum Arthropoda; class Insecta; order Lepidoptera; family Nymphalidae; genus Erebia; species Erebia epiphron. The sequence goes on from OZ009946.1 coordinate 7,986,285, forward strand.
TGTTTAATTAATGTTACTTGTTGATAGATAAATTTAAACTTTTTACCAAAAGCTCGCAAGTAGGTTTTAGTATCTGTTATTTAATTCTCCTTCAAATCCCGCAAAAGCTTCATTTTTAATTAAGGCAAATTCTTAAGAAAGTAGTTATGTAATCTTTATACTAACTTGTCATTTACTTAATGGAAATGTCGAGATCATACCGAAAGCTCTCAAAACTTTAACTTTTGATGTATTAATTAAGACCAACCTTACCCGCATTTAAGTACTTTTCATTAAAAGCCAAGTATTACGTTTGACTCCAATAACGCGGCTAAGTTGCGGAAAAATGTTTTGCGGGAGTTTTACCAGTTTTACCTAAGTTTATTAAAACCAACTGAAGATTTTTTATAGCAATAAAAGTCTCTTCCATCTGGCAACTTATATTTTTTGTGACTTTTTAACTAAGTATTTGTCTTAGAGTTCAATATTGTTTTTACGAGACTTTTACTGGGATCACCTAACTTTCAAATTGAAGATGTACCCCTACTTTTTAAATTCAACCGATTTTTTTTAATGGCAATTAAAAACTGTTCCATCTGGCAACTTTTCTCATTTTTATGACTTTTTCAAGTTATTTCCTTTACCTAATAATATTTGTATCTTGTTTTTGATATAAGTGTATTGTTATCTATATAGCTACATTATGTTCTTATTTTACTATTTTCTAAGCATGCGCTTCTAAACTAAGGACTTTATTATTGGTGTTGTATTGAAAAAAGACCTGCTCGAGCAAAGCCAGGGCGGTTCAAAAGCATAATTTAAAAGCTTGTGAATCTCTATGGACAACATTCATATAAAGTTCTTCCAAGATTTACGACAAAAAAAATGAAATAGCGTTTTAAATGAGTGTTTAATGAAAAAACCTGTCAGATTTTGCGTAAAAAAAGTGGAAGCTTCACTTTACTCATGGAAATATCAAGCGCGTCGAGAACTTGCCTACTATTACGAACTTACATAATACCTTACTTTACCAAAATAATATTTTACACATAGGTAGGTAGTTAGGTACTTTACCTAAAATATTGGTCACTTTTCAGAACAAAGTCCGGTTATAAAAGTTGAATCATTTTCTATTTGCGTAAAATGAAGCTTTATCAAGGCTCAAAGTTTAATTTAACTTTCCTTGACCCTGCAATAAAGTATAAAGCCCAAATTCATTGCATAATAAGACTGCAGGGATCTAAGGGATCACAAAAAGATTCCGCATTGGTATCTAGACTTTTTTAATCAACTTTGTATTGAATTTTATTCACCGATTATAAGTACTTGATGATGACTATTGAATTTTCCGGGATAAAATGTGTTAATTCAGGATATAAGCTATCTCCATTTCAAATTTCAGCCAAATCGGTGGAGTGATTGTGGCGTGAGTAGATAACAAACATGCAAACATACATACATCGAAATTTTCACATAGTAATATTATGAAGTAAAATAGTCTTTACTTCATAGATCGTATTTCTTTCAGGCTGTATTCGGTACCTACTAATGTATTAAAATCTAAGGATTTCCGAACCACAAAAAAGGTCGTCTATTATCTTGTGAACCCGATCCCACAAACCAAGCATTACTGTACTTTCATTGTACTTCTAATAAAGTTTATATTATTCATGAGGTTTAATTTGATGGCATTGTACCTACCGAAATGGAGAGATTATCCTAGAACTCATCAACATAATCACTTAATAATTCGCGAATAAGGGCTTAGGCAGATTTCACCTACACGAACTTAGATAAAATACGTAAATTCAGTACACAATTAGGATGCTATTTCCTTGCTGAAACAGAGTAAAGTTCTACTTAAAATGTAGAGAAGTTTTTAAACACCATTTTTAAACCAAAGGGCAAAAAGTATCTATGCTTAGCTAAGTCCAGTGTTTTTTATGTAAATAAACTTACCAAAAAAAACCTGTTTAATTCCATAGAAAATCTTAGATCGTTTTGAGTGCTGGCTGTGAATATACGAAATTGAGCTCTAAGCGTGCAGACCGACTCACGGACAGATTATTTTTAACCGACTTCCAAAAAAGGAGGAGGTTCTCAATTCGGCGCGTATTTTTTTTTAAAATGTATGTATGTCGGTGCATGTCTCCGTGGTTTCTGAATCGATTTCATATTTTTTTCTATCAGTCGTTAGAGGAAGCTGTCGAGGTGGTCCCATAAAAAATTCTGACTCCAAATCCTCAACCCTAATAATATTAAAAAATAAAAAATAAAAATATTTTTTTACTTTACAGTGGCTTTGGAAGTCGGTTTTTTGGAAAGAATTTTTTGATTATAATGTACGGAAATTACCTACTAACTAATAGGTACTATGAATGATCGGTAAAGCTAGGTATCTACTTCCCGATACGATGTCGATCTTATCCACAGAATGTTTTTTTATCCACTACAAGTTAGCCCTTGACTGCAATCTCACCTGATGGTAAGTGATGATGCGGTCTAAGATGGTAGGTAGGGGGCTAACCTGTTAGGGGCATGGCAGTTATATTGAACCCATACCCCTATTCGGTTTCTACACGGCATCGTACCGGAACGCTAAATCGCTTGGCGACACGTTTTTGCCGGTAGGGTGGTAACTATAGCCACGGCTGAACCAGGGAAATTCAGAAATTATAAATTTCCAAACCCTGCCGGGGATCGAACCCGGGACCTCCGCACATTAAGGCAACAGCGCTCAACACTGAGCCACGGAGGTCGTCAAAATAGAGAAGATCTCATCCAATCCATCAGCCTATTTACACCGGAACACGTCTGCCTCATCAGCTGTTTGCACAATATGATGTATTTTTATTTAGAAAATAGAAGTAGGTAAGTATTAGTCCAAAAAGTTATTTAATAGGTCCATAGCCCGAAACCAACTATTTAAAAACTAATTATTACGTCATGTGGCGTGACCAAAAAGTTTGTCGTAATTTCTAATGTCACACTTGAGAAGGGTAGGTATGACTATAATTCGTAATAAAATAAAATAAAAAGATGTCGTGACTATAATTTTGGGTGTTTGTCATGTGGGGCGTGCTTACCCTACGAGTTTTTTTTTATCTGGGAGTAATTGAGCAACGCTATCGCAATCGTTAAGACTTAAAATATAGATTTAGATAGAGATAGATATAAGAGTTAGATAGTTCCTTAGTTAAGATGATTTGTGAGATGGTGATAATGAAAAAAAAACCCGGCTGAGTTTATTGTGGGCTCTTCTCAGACCAGGGCGCGTTTGGAACCCTCGTAGCTTTAGTTTTATTTTAGATACCGTAACAGATTATTTCCATCATATTTTTAGGTAACTGGACGTCAATAAGGTGTAGTTTACCTACCTAAATTGAATAAATATTTATGACTTATGACTTAAATAATACGTTCAGAATCAGAATCAGAATCAGAAATCATTTATTGCATTATACACGTTGGTTTGTTATTTGACTTGCTGGTTCTTCTCGGTAGGATATCATTCTGAACAAGTGCTATTCACAGAGCCATTCACTTGAAAATTCATGAGCACTTGAAGAAGTTTATTCACATTTGATTTTTTAACTAAAACTTATGGTCAGTATGAAATAGGTAGTACATAATGAATCACAATAACGTCTGGTATCTTGATGACTATTGTGACCGCGATTGACGTTCTCATGTTCGCAATAAACCCTTTGCTCTACATTTTTTATACGCTTGGCGAATAAATAAGGCCAATAACTTGTAAGAGATTCCTACAAATTTTCGCCACCAAAAGTTAATATCGTCACGTAGCACGCTAACAGAATCACGTGCTAATCTCGAAAAGTTATTGTTGTTATATAAATCTAGATATTATGATGTTTTGGTATATTTTTTATAAGGCAAACTTTGTATGTGCGACTTGAATGAATGAATAAATGAAATATAGTTTACTAGATGAAACCCGCGACCCGCGTCCGCGTGGATTACTTTCATCATCATCATCACTACAGCCTATTAACGTCCCACTGCTGGGCACAGGCCTCCACTCTCATAGGAGAGCGGGAATTAGAGCTTAGACCCACCACGCCGCTCCAATGCGGGTTGGCGGGCTTTAACGACTATTATCATGTTAGTGATAATAACCGGGACCGACGGCTTAACGTGCTCTCCGAGGCACGGGGGTAAAACACCGCCAAACTCCAACTCCGGGCTGGCACTGAGAATTTCTTAATTGAAAAACCCAATACCTAACTTTTATGCCCGACCGGGAATCGAACCCAGGACCTCGTGATCCGCAGTCGACTATGCTAACCACTAGACCAACGAGGCAGTCTTAGGCAACGAGGCAACTTAGGCAACGAGGATTACTTTAGTTCTTTTTAATTCCCGCGAGAGGTCGCTAATTCCCGGAATATAAAGAAGCCCTTGTCCTTTCCCGGGGTACAACCTATCTCTGTACCAAATTTCATTTCATTAAAATTTGTTGAAAAAAAAACCGTAGCACAGACAGACAGACACACTCACGCATTTATAGCAATACCTACTATGGATTTTACACACAAATAAGTACCCAACAAACAACGTAGTAAATAATTTGACTTGAGAGAAATTTATCTTTTTGGTTCCCATTAGATAGTAGGTAATTTACTCACTTTACTTCCCTCTCTATAAGTAAAGCTCATAATTTGGGGCTTTCTTCTTCGTTCGGTTTTCAGTTTAATTTGAAATCTACGTTTGAGAGCTGTGTACTAAGTACTAACAGATTATCTCATCGTTACAGCTTTGTTTTTATAAGCTTTAATTTTTTGTGCTTGTAAACCCTAATAAAGGCATAAGTAATTGTTTCTTGTGCAATAAAATGACGACAAATCGTTTATACACTTGCGACTTACCCCTGTGTCGATGACGTTCATTCCACATACACGAAACGCTTTCCTTCTCCTTTAAAATCTCTGTTTTCCTCCTATTACAACCCGGGTATCTTTAAATTAAGAGTTAAATAGGTAAGCGCGTCCCATCTTAGGCTTCATCATCACAATATATCACTTGACACTTCCTGTCAGGTGTGATTGTGGTGAAGCGTAAGCCTCTAGGTAATGAATAAAATAAAATTACCTACTTTTATAGGCACATGCCATAGATTTAGCTCTTATCCTAAATCTATGGCACATGCATGCAATTGATCGAAAAAAAAACCGATTGATTGTTTCTTAGAATCTGTTTTTTCGTATTAATCCTAGTACTAAACCAATCCACTCTCATAGTTTATTCTTATCTACAAAAACTCTACTCTCAGCCTCAGCACGACTGATGGAATTGAACCTTTACCTTTCAATTCTATTAAACGCTCTACAGCACAATGGTGCAGCGCAAATCAACGCAGACAATCGACTTTTGTCTGTGACCGATTTTAATCCAACGTCGGCCGCGTCGATTTCCGATTGTATGACGTCATCTCAATGCTCGTATGCTTAAATATGGTATCAGCCAACAGGTAGAACTCTACAGAGGAATCGCTGCCGATTAATGTTTAATATCGTCTGTGGATTACGTTAGTCATGCGTCTTACCATTTAAATGATGTTCAATCAATACATTTTCTCTAAGACCAAATTACGAGTAAATAACTTCTTCTATACTTATAATTTATATATAACTTCACACTCGTAAGTGACTATTTATCCTAACACCGTACGATCTATAATTCAAATATTATATATAAATGCTATAGTGTGTCCGTTTGTATTTTAAGTGGCGAATGGCCTTGCTGTGACAACGCATATCAGTCGATTGCGATTGTTAAGTAACGCTGACCCAAGTACGGTAACTGGATGGGTGACCGCGAATTTGGAGATTCAAATTAGGCTTTTTTGTTTCCTCTGTGCCTCGGAGTGTCTCGGAGAGCACGTTAAGCCATCGGTCCCGGTTATTATCACTAATATCTGATAATAATTGTAACAAACCTAAGAGTTTAAATACTCTTAGTCGAGTCGTATGCGGAAGGACGTGTGAACCCACCGCATTATAATCCCAAGAAAACTGCTACCACTATGTGATTAATGGAATGGGGTCACGACCCTCATTAGAGAGAGAGAGAATGTTTGTTTATATTTAAGTGGCAATATTTCCATGTTCCATCCGCTTATATGCGATTTGAAGAATTGCAATGAATAGTGATAGTATCTATAAAAAATGCAATTATTATCAAGTGTTGGGCTACTAGTGTCGGTTGTCTGCGATACGTGAAATACGAAAAAATATGCACTCACCCGACCCAGTTTATCTTGAACAATGGAGTATGGACACAATCTGGAACGATGTAAGGTGTAATTGGAGGATCACCCTGCTACAAGATGTTAAGGGTACATTGTGCCATCATAATATTAATATTATAAATGCGAAAGTGTGTTTGTTTGTTGGTTGTTCCTTCAATCACGCTGCAACAGAGCAAAGGATCGACGTGATTTTTTGAACGGGTATAGTTGAGGACCTGGAGATTGACATAGGCTACTTTTTATCCTGGAAAATTAAGGAGTTCCCGTGGGAATCAAAAAAAAATATTTCACGCAGATGAAGTCGCGGGCATCAGCTAGTATTAAATAATACTAGCTGTGGTACATGACTTCCTCCACAGGGATTAAGGTTTTTAAAATTCACGTAAGAGGTCGTGGATTTTCCTGGTTTATAAGTACTTATGACTGCCTCGTTGGCCTAGTGGTTAGCATAGTCGACTGCGGATCACGAGGTCCTGGGTTCGATTCCCGGTCGGGCATAAAAGTTAGGTATTGGGTTTTTCAATTAAGAAATTCTCAGTGCCAGCCCGGAGTTGGAAGTTGGCGGTGTTTCACCCCCGTGCCTCGGAGAGCACGTTAAGCCGTCGGTCCCGGTTATTATCACTAACATGATAGTAGTCGTTAAAGCCCGCCAACCCGCATTGGAGCAGCGTGGTGGGTCTAAGCTCTAATTCCCGCTCTCCTATGAGAGTGGAGGCCTGTGCCCAGCAGTGAGACGTTAATAGGCTGTAGTGATGATGATGATGATGAAGTACTTATAGTATGTCCGTACCCAGGATGGAAGCTATCTTTGAGCCAAATTTCGTCAAGGTCGGCTTAACAGCTGATTCGTGTGTAATTAAGAAACAGATAGATAAATAACAGATTCATTGTCGCATTTATAATGTGACCTACTAAATAATGCAAGCAATGATTTAGGCTTGTCTGAAAATCCTGTGGGGAACTGTTTCATTTTCCAGGGTAAAAAGTACCTAGCCTATTTCGTCTTCCCCGGAAGAGCCGCCTAGCCTAGATGCAGCCTAGCTCTGTACTAAATTTCGGTCAACAAGATGAGCTGTGTAAAAGTAGGCAGACACACTTTCGCATTTTTATAATATTATTAGTATGGACGAAATATGGACTGCTTATTATTATAATAAGGTTAAATGTAGCTTACCCAGAAAAAATAAAAAATAGAGCTATTGTAAATACCATAACATTTACCACCCGCACTAACAATAGGCATGATGACAGTAACCAAGAATCAATGAAATTTTGAATTTATCTAATGAAATAGGATTCATGGAGTAAAAAAAACGTATTTATTTTCTATTTCGAGGGAGATTGCTATTTATTTTGATAAAATAAAACTATAAAATACAGCAATCCACCATATTGGATAAAACACCAAGAAGCGAATGACCTCACAATTGTTGGTTTTCGAGCTTTGACAATCACACTATTGTTTACTGCACACTGCACAGAGTACATTGGTAAAAACAATAGTGACGTCACAAACGACGCCATGACACCGCCGAACGTTTTGGCGTGAATTTTAAAAATTAAATTTCAAATGCCAATTTTATCTACCAAACCTTATTTTTCTGCTGAAATAAGATATTTTTTCGAAATAGTAAATACTTCTGAGCATAATCTGACCATTTTTCAAAATCAGCCATCATGCCTATTTAGTGGAAAAATGTAATCAAAACATTAACTTGGGATTAAGGCGACTTAAATCCGTTATAATATCTAAACAAGAAATCAGACGTGACTCATAGCAGTCAAATTGCAAATAAACAACGCGCTGTTATTAAAGATGGCGTATTTTCCGACGATACAGGATACAGCTTGGATCCGTGATGACTTCTCGAAATTACGACTGGTCAAAATATTGTTTTAATGACTATATGGAGTTATAGTTTGGCCGAAATGCGTTTTTAAATAATGATTACCATTTATTAAACTATAGCATGTTGTATCAAAATATAACAAGGAAACTTGGATTCAAATAATGATATTTGTTAGTATCTTCAAAGTAGCTTTAAGGCGCAGAGACTTTTCAAAAGACAGAATATTTAAAAACTAAATAATTGAAAGTTTCTATTCACAAAGGAATGAGATAACCAAATCATTTGTTATAATCAAAATATTTGTCCAATTTCACCGAAAATTTTCTCAGTTTATTTTGCGATGTTAAAATATTCAATTATGCAAATTGGTGAAAATCAATGTGACTGTCCAAATAGTAGATAGTACATAATGGTGGCGCTTTTGGTGTTCGATGACTTGTTAAATTATATCGGCTTAGAGGAAAAAGTTTTGGTTACCGTGTATAGGTAACTGGATGATACCACCTCCTCTTTTTGACGACCTCCGTGGCGCAGTGTTGAGCGCTGTTATCATAGCGTGCGGAGGTACCGGGTTCGATCCCCGGCAAGGTCAATATATGGGAATTCGTAATTTCTGAATTTTCCCTGGTCTCTCCTGGTGAGAGGCTTCGGCCGTGGTTAGTTACCACCCTACCGGGAAAAACACGCCGCGAAGCGATTTAGCGTTCCGGTACGATGCTATGTAGAGACCGAATAGGAGAATGCATTTAGATGTTGGAAAATACTTTGGGAACCCTAAGATTTCTGGGATTTAAGCCTAGCCTAGCCTAGCTTAGGGGGTAGCCTTTGTCCTTGTCCAGGATGCAAACTATGTTTTACCAAATTTCGTCGAAAGCAACGGATCATCAAACGGATGGGTCGTGAAAATGTACCTTAAAGACATAAAGACACACTTTCGCATTGAATTTATAATATTATAGTATGAATTCTATTACTTTTCCGGGGCCGGTCATCTCTATGACTGAAAAGGGTGCATGATGTCCACCACGCTGGCCAAGTGGGGATTACGAGAGTGCAGAGATCATACTTCATCAGTACATTATGCAAAACTTATGATTTGCATAACGATTTTTCTTCACCAATATAAAGTTTATATAGGTAGTTAATTTCATAATATAACTCAAAAAAGTTTGAAGTAGACTTAGATGGGAGGTGGAGTCGTAGACTGTAACGTCACATCAGTCGTCACCCTTAACTTATACTCATAAAACTTAATCGAAATAGGAAAGTATGGGCCTTATTGCTGATTAATTTCTAAATATGGCAACACCATTAGCCTCAAGTACATTTACGTATATTTACGGTATTTTTAATGGTAGGTAAGTATTTACGCCATTTTAATATTTTATATAAGTCCTTACAGCGGCCTAAGATGCTGGCGATTTTAATGTTTTCGCATATCAGTGTGAGTTTTGTCATAAACTTTGATTCAATATAGCTTATTAGGACCTCAGGCATTACATTGCCATATTTTTATAGGTAGTATCTATGATGAGCTTAGTTTTATCGACTTTCCAAACATTCAAATTCCGAATTCTTCTGCCAACCAGGATTAAAGTGTGTAGGTATAATATCAGCACTGCAGAGGACACATAGAACGCGCGCGTACGTTCTACTTTTAAGTTCGATAAGGTGTACACAAGAAATCCTAAGGTTGCCTGGCAGAGATTGTTATTAAGTGATAGGGTTGCCTTTTCTATTTTTCTTCCTACTTCTTCTTAGTATTTTCTTTAATATGTATGTGTACTTTACTATGTGTTGTGGTGTGCAAATAAAGAGTATAATAATAATAATAACAGGCAGGGGCCATAGTACTTCCATAGACCCATTTTACCAGTCTATTATAGCAACCCAAACCTGTAGACCCATACCTATCATTTGTGTCCATGTTATGCAATAGTCCTGCATTAACCGGGGATTGTCCTTGGGTGCACTCGCATAGTGCATATAGGGATATTCGCTGGTTGGTGTCACATTTACTTTAGAGTAAAATTGTCTAACGGGCCTTTGCGAGTTGGTTTCGGCCCCTCGTATGCCTTCTAAAGGTCCGGAACTCCATGGTCCCGAGATGGAAGAGACAGACATAATAATATTAATGGTAGAAAGGTTGATTCTACCCGCGTAATGTGATCGGTTTTATACTTACAGTTTCTTGCATTAAAACTCTTAGGGGCTGCGTTGCTGGTGTGGGTTTTATGTTGTTTTGTTAACTTTTATGTTGTTGATATCAAAATCACCAACTGGTCTAGGACGAGTTAGAGCGCGCGTAGGATGATGCTCCGTAGTAGGTATAATGAGAACTTTGGTGGTCAGTTTTTTTTAAACTGTCATATTTCTAGTCAGTCTAGTTTCGCCTTGTTTCATTAACAAATGAATGTTACATCAAAGAGAAACCTTTTGAAGGTCGGATACTGCGTGGGAGCGAGCCTTGAAAATTAATAAAAAAGCTTTCAAAGTTTCCGGTCGACTCATCTGGCAGCTGAAATAACTTGACATTTCCTTTCAACTTGTTGTAGGCAGTATCGAAACTAAGTATATTTCACATTTGTTGACAAGAACATTCTATCTCAAAGATAAAACCGCGTAGGTGAGCAATTCCGTAGGTATACTAATATTTTTACGTTTTTTGGGGTTTCCTTCCACCACTACAGCCCATTAACGTCCCACTGCTGGGCACAGGCCTCCACTCTCATAGGAGAGAGGGAATTAGAGCTTAGACCCACCACGCTGCTTCAATGCGGGTTGGGTTAACGACTATTATCATGTTAGTGATAATAACCGGGACCGGGCTTAACGTGCTCTCCGAGGCACGGGGGTGAAACACCGCCAACTTCCAACTCCGGGCTGGCACTGAGAATTTCTTTAATTGATAAACCCAATACCTAACGATTTTTATGCCCGACCGGGAATCGAACCCAGGACCTTGTGATCCGCAATCGACTACGCTAACCGCTAGACCAACGAGGCAGGCGGGCTTTCTTCAATCACGCCAAAATAACGGCGCAACGCAACAGAGTAACATAGGCTGCTTTTTTCCAGAAAATCAGCCAGTTTCTTCGGGGTTTTTGGAGTTTACCTTATGAATCGAATTTCATATATAAGCGCGGGGTATGAAAATTTATGAGGAGTAAAATCAAACTTTCTCCGTTACGTTATTTACTTTATGTTTCCATGGTAACTCTTTTCGTTCGTAAGGAGTAAACTCCAGTCGTGCATCGGAGCTATCAGACACAACTTTTTTTAAACCCGAAGTCACGTTCATTTTCATCATTGTCATTGTCATCTTGCCGCCCACTGCTGGGGCACTAGTTTCCTCTCAGAATCAATAGGCTTTAGTTGCACCACGCTGACCAGGTGCGGATAGATACTGGTTCTCAATAATTATTGAGAACCCATAGGCATGCAGGTTTTAACACAATTTTTTCTTTCAACATTAAAGCACCGGTAAGGCATCTAAGTCTAGTAAGTTATTAGGTACTAGATGATGCCTGCGACTTCGTCCGCGTGGTTTAAAATTTTTGATTCCCGCGGGAACTCCCTAATTTCCCGGGATAAAAGGTAGCCTATGTCCTTCCCCGGGATACAAACTCATCAAAACCCGTTGAACAGATGGGCCGTGAAAGCGTAGCAGACGGACACACAGACAGACAGACTTTTGCATTTGTAATATTAGTATGGATATCTATTATGGAGTTACAGAATTGGTATAAACAGCTGGCCCTAATTGCATTTAGGGCCAGCGCAAACCAGCGGAGGCTAGTGGCAGCTACTACACGGTAATATGGTCGAAATTCGGTTGACTCGCGCGCTCGTTTTGGGGAGGCACGCTTATTTTACTTTTCCTTCCAACTTCTAAGTAAATAAGCTGAGTTTAAGTTGATAAATAAATAAGAAGTCGCGACTAAACGCCAGTCCACTCCTTTTGTGGGCCTTGAGCCTAAAGGGTTTGTATAAACAATTATTGGTACTTATGTACCTACTTCCTAATTTTAAGAGTGGCAAGGTTACGAATTAGGGTGCCTTACGTAACTAAAAGTAAAGTTTCAGCTTCGTGGACGATGCAGTGGTCTCCTTTTTATTTTTTGTATGGAACTTTTAGTAGAATCAAACCGGAGTCTTGAATAAGTGACATAAGTAACCCACGTGAAATAATTAAATCATATTTAAGATTTTTTTTTTAAATCCATTTGTTCATCGAAAGCATAGTAGTCTACTGAAATTATACATCAATACAATGAATTCTTATACGTCGTGTATATTATCTAAGCATCAATACATGAGTTGCTTCGAGAAAAAGGTGACACTGCCGTCCCTGTGTTATTGGTTTACTCGTCTTGGGATAGCAATGCCGTGCCCCCAGAAAACAAATAAGGTTATTCGTTGAAGTAAATCCATGCCAAAATATAATTGCGAAAGTGTGTTTGATTTTTGGTTTGTCTTTCAATCACGCCATAACAGAGCAACGGATCGACGTGATTTTTATTAAAGAATAAATTGATATAATTCTGGAGCGAGACACCTCTTTATATTCCGAAAAATCAAAGATTTCCCATTGGATTTTGATGAACTACGGTATGTAGGTATACACGTCACGCGGACGATGTCGTGGGCATCTAGTACCTATTAAATAAGATTTTTTTACTGGGGAAAATACAAAAGCCACACTATTGAGCTTTCCTTGGAAAACAGTCATGGAGTTATGTAGGTAGGCAGTTGGGAGCAATGGTGATTGTTATTCGCGCCGCATTAGGCAAATGAAGGGGCGATCCGGGTACAACGCGCGGTTTATATGGAACTGGCGAGAGCGGAGACGTGGCGCGGTTTGTCCCTCACGTCCTTAAAATGATGTGGGCAAAAGTTTAAGTAGGAAATTTATACATTATGTAAGTATGAGATATGGCATATGCACGTATACTTAGTAGTTTTTTTTAACTACTCTGATTATTACTTTCCTACTTTGTTGTGTTACACTAAACTATTTTATTAACCACTCTATAATTCATTTTTATTCTATCTTCTGCTCTTGCCCAAAGCTTGTGCCTCCACAGAAGTGCAGCTCTGTACTTGTGCTCCAGCCACAGACCTAGAAAATGTTCAAAAAAGGGGTAAATTTTGGTACCACGTGGTCACAATTTTGTTTTCGGTTCCGGCACCTTCAGTTCCGATTTTTGCTGCGAAACTTTTTAATCGGAGGTCGAAGCATAACAAATAGCGACGGAAGCCTGCGTCGACCGTTACGAACTGGTTCATACCCGTCGCGTTGGGAGTCCCCCGCCACCCCCGCCTTCCGAAAGTTGATGATGATGTTTTTATTTGTCCTTAAATGAAAAATATCTCTCTAGTGACTACTTCTGACTTTGCCTCTGACCCCGATTCCGGTTCCGACTCCGATAAATCAAATTTAATAACTCCGACTCCGACTTCGGTTCGATAAATTTACCTCCGTTACATCCCTGATTGAAACTATGGCACGTCCTCTAAGTATGGTAAATACTATGGCTAAAATATGTGTAGTCTCTGAAAAACACAATTAATTGTATGCTCATAACACCTTTGCCACATTCCGCTTCCGCCTTTTCAATAAAACCCACGTCTAAATCCCCAAAGTTATGGTTCTTGTACAAACGGCCGTACAATCTTGTGGAAACATTTTTTTTAATTATTTCAAATTTTATTACGGCTTACCCTTATGTAAATTTATGCAAATTTTATTTTTTCTTTATTGAAATGAGGCTTAACAAGCTCTTTTGAGTTTTGAGCCGATAAATGTTTTAATCATAAAATAATAAATACCCAAGCAGTTGGGGGTTTTTGAGAAACAACCAAGACCTGTACCTAAACTTATATTGTTCAAATTGTTATTCTAATTATTTATTTCTGGTAAGTTGTTATCTTAGTATACCAATTAAGTAATTATATATTGACGACCTCCGTGGCGCAGTGTGTAGCGCTGTTGCCTTAAAGTGCGGAGGTCCCGGGTTCGATCCCCGGCGGGGTCAATTTGGGAATTTATAATTTCTGAATTTTCCTTGGTCTGGCCTGGTGGGAGGCTTCGGCCGTGGCTAGTTACCACCCTGCCGGCAAAGACGTGCCGCCAAGCGATTAAGCGTTCCGGTACGATGCCGTGTAGAAACCGAATAGGGGTATGGGTTTAATATAACTGCCATGCCCCTGACAGGTTAGCCCGCTACCATCTTAGACTGCATCATCACTTACCCTCAGGTGAGATCGCAGTCAAGGGCTTACTTGTAGTGGATAAAATAAAATAAAAACCAATATTATAAATTCGAAAGTTTGGATGAATGGGTGGATGGATGTTTGTTACTCAATCGCGCCAGAACGACTGATCCGGATGAAATTTGGCACAGAGATTCGAATAACACGTAGGCTATTTTCTATCCAGGAAAATTAAAGAGTTCCTGCGGAAACCAAAAAAACCTCAATCCACGCGGACAAATTCGCGGGCATCAGCTATTTGTTATACTATAACTAGCTGATGCCCGCGACTTCGTCCGCGTGGTTTATGTTTTTTTGATTCCTGCGGGAACTCCTTAATTTTCCGGGATAAAAAGAAGCTTATGTCACTCTCCAGGTCCCCAACTATACCCATGCCAAAAGTCCCGTCGATCCGTTGCTTCATTGCGGCGTGATTGAAGGACAAACCAACAAACCAATAAACCAACAAACAACACACTTTCGCATTTATAATATTAAGTAGGATTGTATACCTATTTGTTTAAATGTTGTTTTTTCACATAATTATCCTAGAATTCTAGAATCTGGCTTTTATTCGGACGAATAATCGACTTATCAGGCTCATCTAATAATTATAATCAAATAACTAGAAAATAAACGAGAAACAATATCCTATACTTGTAAGCAGTAGTCGGTACCAAACCTATCTTTGTGGCCATTCTGTTTAACACAATCTCTAAACTAAACTAAAATGACAGCTTCTGTCCTTTTCCGCAGCATAAGCAATATTTTCAATGCTGTTATTTTAGTTTAGTTTACAGATAATGCACTACAGAATCAGCCCCATTATTTGCCTATTCAACGCTGTTATGTACCTATATTATATTTTTTAGGCACATACTGACTTCATCACAGTTCGGAAAATTTATTATTGGTATATTACCAATAATATAGTAAATATGAGGAACAAGAGGAAAAATATACATAAATCAATATATTTGTGATGGTAATGATATAATCGTGGAGATATTATGGTAATGATAATGCGTTAACGTGCTATTGACTTTCTAATTCGGTGTACAAATTGTTTGCTTATCGATTTGATTGATTCGTGGGCCCTTTCATCAATAGAATAGGTACTCTTCTCATTTTGTCGGAGGCCTTTGAAAGTACGATGGGCTATAGAAAAGATAATAATAGATAACAGGTCCTTTAAAAGGTTTTTTATTCCTAGGTATTTTTTTGTTTGTTGATTGTTTTTCTTAAGGTCACTTCTATTTTATTATTTTTCATTATCCTTTCATTCATTTTCTATGCCTATAGGTAAATCTTATTATTATCTTTATAATTTTTTTTATAAACTACGCTTTCTGGCATACGGTAAAAAGTGGAAACTTGTTGATGGTCATACTTACCTACCTACAGCTTAAAATGCTGGGTCGAGAAACTTTGAAGGTTGTGATTTTACAGAGGTAGCTCCTCTGTAGTGTAGACTTCTGCTAAGAAAAAAATCATCAGAATCGAATGAAATGGTTAGTGATGATAGAGGCGTAGATACAAACCTCCTGCCTAGAATACGCCTTAGTATTCACTTTTTAATACTAGCCTCAGTACTAAAAGGATAATATGAGTTTTAACCAAAAGTAAACAGTAGGTATCTTGAAAAAAGTTCTTGCAGTGTGTTAGGTTCAGGAAAAATCAGCTAGGATTAATAACCTTTTTCCTATGTTTGTCCAAAGTCCGTGTAGAGCATAAGGTATTTTCCGATATTTCTCGAATCTGAGAGCTATTGTACCCAAAATCCTATTTTCACGGTTGCCTAGTGTTCAATCTACCTACGTCCGTTATGCTCCAGAATTTAGTTAGAAACGTTCAAACGGACTGTGTATGAGACAGATCTATCAGTTCGGAACGGCTTTTATACATAGGTAACCAATATCGATGTCAATTCATCGTATTTTTTCCAACCACCATAATAATAATTTCTGCTCTTTACTGAACCCACCGAATTTCAGCCACGGCAGCCTAGCTCTAAGGAAATTAGCCATCAGCTTAGGAGATATTATAGTGCACAAGTGTGAACTAAAACAGCAGGTGCGCTAGCTCTATTTCTTTTCTCTCATAGCTTGATCTGACGGAATATTGGACCAGAGTGGAGAGAGATCAGGCGCAGGACCGACGGCTTAACGGACAAAAAGGATATACTATATAATAGATATTATAGCAGTTAGGATAATCAATACACTTTAGATCAAA
Organism: Erebia epiphron; assembly: GCA_963932025.1. Classification (NCBI taxonomy): domain Eukaryota; kingdom Metazoa; phylum Arthropoda; class Insecta; order Lepidoptera; family Nymphalidae; genus Erebia; species Erebia epiphron. The sequence goes on from OZ009946.1 coordinate 8,002,875, forward strand.
ATAGTTGAAGTGCTAAGTTTGTTAGCATAATGCATTATGTATGGTAATTTATACATTTCATGCCCATAACAATTATCCGAACTTGGAGGAAATTTTGCTTTGAATGGGTAGTTAATTCGATTTACGTAAGGCCGGGCTGAAATCTAAACGCCTTACTTATATATTAACCCGAACCCTACCCCTAAAGGCACCTCGTTTACAGAACAGAAAATCGACGCTGCGAAAAGTTTTTGCCCCACGTTTCAGACGGACCGCTATAAGGTATGACCCGCCGCAAGCCACGTATAACTTATGAAGCTTCAAGGCAAGAGATATGCTGTAGGGAGAGTAAAAAATATAGGATGGAAAAAATAAAAGCTAAGTTTGTTGGGCTTCCTCTCCAAACATCGCGTGTGTATGGAAAAATAATTTATTATTATGGTAACAGATAATGATAAATAATAACTATCGCATCAGTGCTGTGAAAAATGTTATTTATTTTTATCGAGTGAAAGATATTTTAACTTTAATTTTTCATCGATGTAGACCAGGGATTCCCAAAGTGGTCGATTTCGACCGCTTGGGGTCGATTTCGGTTTCCCAGGGGTCGACACAAATGAAAACTAATTTTGGGGGTCGACGAGGTCTAAAAATCGACCCCCAATGAAATAACACGAGTTCTTATTTCAAACTTCCAAGATACTGTATAAGTTGTTGTTGTGTTACGTGTACCAACTTGTTATTAGAACGACTAATAATTTCGTAGAAAGTACCATTGTTATACTTTTAATAAACTCAACAAGTCGATACGCGTGCACCAGTTCGTACAAGATGATGATAGTACAGCTATCAGAAGTTCTGGTTGCAACGCAATATTGAAACACACTATCCTGCATTGTGGTACATTGCTGAAAAAAAACCTTATCGCTTTTCCAGCATCATACCTAGTCGATGTGTGTGACAAACATTTTGACCAAACAAGGAAAGCGTTTGAAAATCAACGAAAGCGAAGATTTAAGGCTCACCACCGGATTTAGCTTGATTGTTAGAAAGTCACCAGGTTCATCCATCACACTGAATTTTTTATTTTTTTATCTTCACTTTGCGATTTTGTTTGCTTTATTTTTCAAAAAATAATTACCATCTTAAGTATTTTTACGTAATTTGTATTAATAATGAAGTTTTGTTTTTTTTACTTTGCAACTTTAAATTACTGAATTTTGTCTATTTATTTTGTAAATGATGAGAAAATTATATCAAGTTTACTCACTTCACCAACCGCAAAGTTTTTAAATTGGTAAGTATTTTGTATCAATAGGAAAAAAAAAACACAGAGCATTTCGCAATCCCCGCTAGAATCGGAGCATTGAAAATGAATACAAAAATGTACGAAAAAGCACTTCTCGCCTGCATCCGCATCTTTTAACACCATTACCATGACGATCGGTCAATAATCATAGAAGCTACATCACTTTTTAGGGTTCCGTACCTCAAAAGGAAAAAACGGAACCCTTATAAGTTCACTTCGCTGTCCGTCCGTCTATGTGTCAAGACCCTTTTTCTCAGGAACGCATGCAAGCTGAAATTCATATCAAATACTTAGGTCTACGGTCTCTTGGAGTTGTGAAAAAATCAAACTTCAAAGCCAACACAATAAAAAGATACAGCCGTTTATGCTGCAAATTTTCGAATTTTCTTGCACTCGCAAGGGAATCAAAACCTACAGTGTAAAAATTGCGAAAAGCATACATTTTTAGTTACATCATATAATCGTCAGGTCATGATGGCTTAAGTGTAGAGCATCTTATAAATGCGGGGCCGCATCTCTACCGTGTACTTGCGATGCTGTATACGTTTTGCATTCGTCATTCCTATCTCCCTGTAGACCTAATGAAAAGCGTAGTGGTTCCTGTGGTTAAGAATAAAACAGGTGATATCTCGGATAAATGTAACTACAGGCCAATCTCTCTTGCCGCAATATTAGGAAAAGTGTTTGATGGTCTGCTTGAGCGTCATCTTAGTGGGTATCTGAAGCTTAGTGATGCGCAGTTTGGTTTCAGACGAAACATGTCCACGGAAAGCGCCATACTGGCGCTCAAGCAGACTGTCAGGTACTATACGGATAGGAAAACGCCCGTGTATGCTGTCTTTCGTGATCTTTCTAAGGCGTTTGACCTGGTTTGCTACGACAGACTCTGGGAGAAGCTACAGAGCTTAAATGTACCGTCTGAGCTGATTAGGATCCTGAAGTTTTGGTATAGCTCACAATCAAATAGGATTAAGTGGGCCGGTGCCTACTCAGAACCATATAGCCTTGAGTGTGGTGTTCGACAGGGTGGCTTAACTTCTCCTGCTCTATTTAATATCTATATTAACCAGCTGATTGATGAGCTTGGCGAGACTGGGATCGGCTGCTCGATTGATGGTTCCTTAATTAATAATCTGAGCTATGCAGACGATATGGTCCTGCTGAGCCCATCAATTAGCGCACTCAGGAAGCTGCTCAAAATATGCGAGTCCTATGCTGCGTCACATGGACTCGTATATAATGTGAAGAAAAGTGAGTTCCTGGTATTTAAGAGCAAAGGGAACGATGTTAACGACATTCCACCCGTTACACTCAACGGAGCCGCACATAAGAGAGTGATTGAATTTAAATATTTAGGGCATATCGTGACGGAAGATATGTCGGATGTAAAAGACATAGAGAGGGAGCGTAGGGCGTTGGCGGTCCGAAGTAATATGCTGGCCCGCAGGTTTGCTCGTTGCAATAGAGATGTAAAGCTTACTTTATTTAAAGCATATTGTCAAACTCTGTATACGTGCAGCCTGTGGGTTTCCTATACGCAGAGGGCCTACAATGACCTACGCGTACAATATAACAATAGTTTCAGAATGCTGATGGGGTTGCCGCGCTACTGCAGTGCGTCACAGATGTTTGCGGAGGCTCACACCGACGATTTTTATGGTATAATGAGGAAAAGAGCGGCATCTGTGATGAATAGAGTGCGCGGAAGCACCAACAGTATTCTGAAAACATTGGTAGGAAAGTGGGAAAACCCTTTTATGAAGCACTGGGTTGGCTTACATGTCAACTCCAAGTATCATAAGAGGTACAGGTACATAAATTAAGATAAATTAATTAAGTGTGAATTGTTTTTATTACTACCATAGTTTTAAGATATTTTGTTACTAACACTGTATGGATCCTAGATCTGAAATAAAGGTTATTTATTATTATTATATAATAAAAATATTTTTATGCAAATTTTCGACACTCGCTAGGGCATCAACACCTACAGGGTACTTCCCGTGAACTCAAAATCTTGAAATTTGGTACGAAGCAACGTCTTATAGCACAGATAAAGGAAAAATTGCGAAAAGCATACATTTTTAGTTACATCATGTAATAAAAATATTTTTAATAATTTTGAACTTACTACCCCTTTCCGCATGAACGCGTAGAGATATTAAATTGAAATTGCGAGTGCGACTCGCACTTGGCCAGTTTTTTTATATATGGAAATACCCGATTTTCAAAATTTTTCGCCATTTTGTAGCTACCCTAGGACTTTTTTCGTTTTTTCTTAAGTCGTTTTTTTTTCCAAAATATTACAATTTAGTAAACATAACTTATCAAACAAAATTAAAAAAAGAGTTAACACCCGATTTTCAAAATAGAGCTCACACGTGTCTCGATAAATTCCTCAACTCTTGGTACTATTTCCATCTCGATTCTCCTAAAATCGTCGGATCTATGGCAAAAACATGTCTCAGAGGATTTGCACCTGATAACCATTTTCAATGGTAAAACTAGAGATAGGATTTTTGAAGTAGTTTGGCTAGGGGGGTCTGAGGTTTAGTTCATTTTGGAAATGGGGGCTCTTGCCCTAAACAGTTTGGGAACCCCTGATGTAGACTATCGCAGTTTCGCGCGGTGGTAGTCTTGATTTATCATAAGTGACACAAGTGACACGTAGGACACGTGAATAAGGCCTGTTCCACTAGTCCCTACCAATGTATCCCCACTGCAATTATTGAGTCTATTAACAAATCAAAGCAAACGGATTTCCTACCTAACTAGATGAACTGCCATGGAAGTTATACTTATTATCAAAGAATAAGAATATTCTATCTGTAACAAGATGCGAGAAAATGCGAAAAATAAAAATACATTCTGCAGGCTGCATTGTATTTACAATGATATCATTATGATAGAGTTAACCTACTTAAGTAGGTATATACGTAGAGGGAGACATCTCATTATTTTTATATGATTCAATGATTATTGATTATTATTATAATATACTGAATCGCTACACAGCTTGCGGGATGCAAAATTTGGAGCATGGAAGTAGGACGTCTTGAGTTGAAATATTTTAATGATGACGCCTAGTTATGATATTTTAACACGATTCAGTGTATACTATCCACTCAAATATATCTATCTCTTTCTTAATAATGTTAAGATTTATTAATATTCAAGCAATTGCAATAGTTACCTAGTAGGTACTTGTACCATGTAAGTACTATTTAGCCTTAGGCACAGCATTCACCATTCCTTCTTGCTTCGGGAAGCTCTGGTAATTGTATGTGTCAGCTCCCAGTTCCGACGCACGACTGGAGTTTGCTGATCTTTACGAACGATTATAGAATAATTAGATTTAGTAAATGAGGGTAAATGAACGCATTATTTATGTTACTGAAAGCATGCTTGATACATTTATTTATATTTATTATATTATAATTTATATTAATCAAAATACATAACTTTAGTCATGGAAACATAAACACGTGTTACCATGGAAATATAAAGTCAATAACATAACAAATTTTGATTTTACTCCCCATAAATTTTCATACCCCGGGCTTATATTATATGAAAATCTATTTTAGAGGAGGTGAATTTCAAAAAATATTATTTCATGAAAGCTATTGAAATATTTTTTAACAATGTTTCCTGCTTTAGGTATACACTTCATGTTTTGAAGCAAATATCCGAAGCCCCACTTCATACTCAGTGTATTTGACTTATTGGCATTAATTGAAACATGTTCGGGTATTAGTAAATAAACCGCTTTTGCTCGACAACTGATTTGAAATTTGCAAAATAAAATATGACTTTCCGTACCATCGACATTTCCCATGTTGTTTATTTAGGATAACAATAAATTGGCCCACTTTTTAGCATGGATATTTTCTCGTGAAATGATTTTGCAACATTTTTCCTGGTAATTTTTAAATTTTCCTCTCTACCTACAACATTTTATATTGTAGGCACGTGACATGGTTTCAATTAGAGTTGTGATGGATATGGGACATATAAAATTGTCTATTTTAATTTTTAAATACAAATATGTTTAATTCTTGTAGATTTTATTTTTAGGAATAAAAAATTTGTCAGATGGTTTTCGATCGTATGCTATGTTCTTCAATTAAGACTTATTAAGACAAAAAACCTCAATACACGCGGACGAAGTCGCGGGCATCTTTACTTGTCTATCTAGTGAAGGGTTGCCAACATTTCTTCAGCGAAATATAGTATTGTTCAGACTAAGCTATAAAATATATGGTACACTAAAAAAAAAGGATTTTATGGAAAACGCAAAAAGTAGACGAAGATTATTACGAACAAGACAAAGTAGACTTATTTATCTTTATAAAAACTTTATTTATTAAGCGCTGCTTGCATTTTTTTACAATTTTTTGACTAAAAATAAAAATGTCATATGCTTTATCACATTCAATTTTTAAATTAATGTAAATAAAAAGGTCATATTTTAAAATATAGTATTTTTGCGTGCTATGCGCTTCTTCAACAGTAGTTATATAGTACCTACGCAGACCCGAAATACAGTACAATACTATATATTATAGGACGACCTCCAGCTCGCTGGTCCGATGACCTAAAGAAGGTGGCGGGTCTGTGGATGAGGAAGGTAGAGGACCGTGTTTGGTGGCGCGCTCCCGAAAAGGCCTATGGCCAGCAGTGTATGCATACAGGCTAATGGATGGATGGATGGATAACTATATTATATTATAGTACGGTTGGCCTCTAGTCTGTTCTAGGTCAAGAGACAGTTCATCATCAGCTCAATTACTCAACAAGACGAACTCCGCAGGCTTGCGTGCAGCCAGACCGTGAAATTTACTAACTTGGCGCCCGTATGCTTGTTGGATTCTATTTTAAGTTTCGCCGAACGCTAAAGTAATTTATGAGTTCCTTGGTAAGTTAAGGAACCTTGTATAGCGAAATGTGTTCAAGTATGTGAGAATATGTACCTATTGTAACGAATATAATTCGAATTCATTTTTAACCGACTTCCAAAAAGGAGGAGGTTCTCAATTCAGCGCGTTTTTTTTTTATGTAGGTATGTCGGTGCATATCTCCGTGGTTTCTGAACCGATTTGATTTTTTTTTCTATCAGTCGTTAGAGGAAGCTCTCTCGAGCGCTCTCAGGAAAAAATCTGACTCCAAATCCTCAACCCTGACACTAAAAAGTTAAAAATAAAAATTCTTTCCAAAAAAACCGACTTCTAACGCCCACTGTAAAGTGCAAAATAATTTTGATTTCTACCCATTATGTTGAAGTCGGGCGAGTCTGATGCGTCAACTTTGCTTATCCTTGTTATACACGCCCGACTTCAACATAGTCGGTAGAAATCAAAATTATTTTGTACTTTACAGTGGCGTTGGAAGTCGGTTTTTTGGAAAGAATTTTTTTTAAGTGCTTTCGAATCGTTTACCGCTGGTTCAGAATGTCTTTCATATCATAATGAGATGTAAAAAGGACGACCTCCCTGGCGCAGTGTTGAGCGCTGTTGTCTTAACGTGGGAGATCCCGGGTTCGATTCCCGGCAGGGTCAATTTGGGTATTTATAATTTCTGAATTTTCTCTGGTCTGGTCTGGTGGTCATATAACTGCCATACATACCCCTAACAAGTTAGCCCGCTACCATCTTAGACTGCATCGTCACTTACCATTAGGTGAGATCGCAGTCAAGGGCTAACTTGTAGTGGAATAAAAAAAAAGTTATATTACAGCTATAAGATAAGACCCTTACTGAATAGAATTATTCTATTCAAGTATGGGATATAAGCAATGGTCAGTCAACTGTACTAGGTAAACCTCTTAATTGGCTGAAGTCGGTAACATGGGTGCTACGCTTTCGCGGCCCATCTGTTCAACCGATTTTGATCAACTTTGGTACTGCGATAGGTTATATCCCGGGGAAGGACATAGACTACTTTTTAAAATTAATTACTAGTTCATAGATCAAGTGAATTCCTAGGAAATGCCCTAAAATCTAAATCACGAAAGAAGTAAGTGCCTCAAAAAGGACTACCGGTTAACATTCGGGTTGAGAATGTATTCCTTTTGAATACTCTTGGTTCTTTCTTTCAAGTAAGTTTCCTTTCACGTATCCCATTAAATGCGAGTGTACACGTCAGTACACGTACAATGGTGTGGGTAACAAAACATCTTGCCTGGAGGTCTGTGAGAGAAGCTCTCAGCCGAGTCGGCTCACCTGTCCATATAATTAAAAAAGGCATTTTACGATGAAAGGGCTCGTTAACCCGCGCACCCAGCCCTTTATCGACATGGTTTATCGTAACGAGGATGGATTCACACACACGTATACTGGGTATGCTTTTATTTGTTAAGTAGGTACTTAGGTACATAATACTGGTAATTGAAACATTTATAATTTAGTCGACCTTCCGACACAGTGGAACACAAAAAAAATAGTTTTGACTTGCTTCGGACAATGAGACGTTGAAAAGCGTCCAGCACGCAGCACGCCAGACACTCTTTTGTTCTGTCGTGCTAGTCTGTGCAGCACTACTCGGATGTCTTGTCCTGCCTTTGCCCTTGTGGTTTTCTCCCAAAAATTAAAAGGCAAACACAGATCTCAAAAAATATAATATTACTAGATTGGGTTTTTCTATTCCCGAGGAACTCCGTAAACTCCGGGATAGCCTATGTCCATCCCCGGGATGTAATCTACCTCTATACCAAATTTTGACATCGGTTGAAAAGATGGGCCGTCAAAGCAGACTGATAGACATGTATTTCCCGGGATGCAATCCAACTCTGTACTAAACGTGAAAGCGTAGAAGACAGACAAATTGACTTTTATAATATAAGTACTATGGATCGTACTCGTTCACCCATAAAAAAGGTAGCCATTATTTTTAAATAATTTGAATTCAATCCCTGTTAAGAGCAGGAAGCAAAAGTAACAAGAAAAATCAAAGTTGCCTGAGTAAAATCGCTTTAAAGTCACGGTTTCCAGTTGCCTCGTTTCACTCTGTCTTCACAGGGCTGGAGTACCCTACCGTGACACAATTTCCCAAATTCCCATTACAGACTTGATTAATATAAAGCCATATTTCTCATTCAATTAACAAAACATTTAATTACGAGGCGGCCAACTCAGATATATTGCGACGCCGAGATGCTAAAGTGAATTTATTATTCTCAGAAATTACGCTCGACCGACGGTCCCTACATTTTTGATTTGTGATGCTTATAATGAACTCATAAATGTCACATCTCGACTCATCGTCAGCCCACAACTATACCTTGTTCAAATGGTTTTTAGTAGGCAGGTAATCGTTGCCCACTACCCAGCCCAGCCCAGCCTTGTTCAAATGGTTTTAAGTAGGCAGGTACTCATCATTAATTCAGTCCATTGCTAGCCTACTACAGAGAACGTGTCTCCTATCACAATGAGGTGTTAGGCCATAGTCAACCACACTAGCCAAATAAAGATTGGCAGACTTCACACACCTTAGAGAATTATCTATCATTAGAATTTTCAGTTTTGAAACTTTTAATCTCTTTGAGTGCTGTCGTTTACTTTGGTTCTTCGTTGAATCTCTCCGTTCTTGATTTGATCATGTAGAAAAACTTCAAGCTATTGACTCTGAGTTTACTAATTATTATGACATATACTTACGAGAAGTTACCAGGTTGATACAATATATGTTTTTTAACATTTGAAAAAAGAGTTAAAACTACCGATATAGGAAGTGAAAACTTTATTTTTTCAAGGCTATTCAACAGTAGTTTGTCAACTCTGGAAATAACTGGACAGTTTAGAACCATTTCCAAACAAAAATTTCACGTCACGTCGACAGACCTATTGTCCCGAAACTGACGCCGACCAAAGTTTTCGTTCAAATTTTCAAATTCGCACGGAACTTTTTTTAAATTTTCAATGCCGTGTCGTATTTGAACTCGATCAACTCGACGAACTCGAAAATTTCGATGAAATAGAAATACTTGGGTTTTGAAAGTCTGCCTAGCTGGAAAACGAAGTTTTCAACATAAACTTCTATGCCTTCAAACATGCACTGAGCATTAGAGTCAGTTCAGACTTCAGACATCCGGAAAATGCGCGGATCGACACGCATAGTGCCTCGGAAAGTTAAGAGCTTATTACACAAGAGTGGAGAAATGAAACCAGATAAGAAGATCAACGGCCGGTTTCTGAATTGAAAATTTCATGTTGAGTCTGTCTCAAAGACTACTTAAGGACTAATTAAGCAAACTTTTGTTTCTGAATTGATATTGGGCCTGTTTCGGAATTAAGCATTCAACCAAAAACAGCAAGTTCCAACTCTCAAACCTTACACAATATCAATTCAGAAACAAAAATTTGCTTAATGAGTCCCTAAGTAGTCTTTGAGACAGACAACAAGAAATTCTCAATTCAGAAACTGGCCGATAAGGCCAAAACAAACGGACGGGAAAACCGTGTCCGCGTGAAAGGTTGCCAAGCTATGCGAAACATGTTTCATCCTGTCGCGCTAGTAGGTATGTATTGCTCCATATAAAAGTTTTTTTGCCAGTACAACTTTTGGCCATTAGAGTGTTTTCAGCCGACATAGTAACTACTTTAATGTCTTTGGCAGACAGTTAATTTATCTATGAATAGAGGGAATCCAAATTGAGTAGAGTCCGGCGATATCTGACAAGCAGGAGACACATAAAACTTTAAGTAGGTACGACATCTACTTAATAAAATACTTAAGATCCGCATTCCACTCAGATTTCGCCATGTCTGAACTAGGCCTTAGATTTAATTTGTATCACATAAAAAACCGCAGGACCACAGAGTAGGTATCTATACTAATATTATAAATGCGAAAGTTTGGATGGATGGATGTATGGATGTATAGATGGATGTTTGTTACTCAATCACGCCTGAACGGCTGAACAGATATGGATGAAATTTGGCACAGAGATAGATCATAGTCTGGAATAGCACAAAACTAAGGAGTTCCCGCGGGGACCTAAAAAAACTCAATCCACGCGGACGTAGTCGCGGGCATCAGCTAGTATTAATAGTTTATTATAATAACAGTTAGCTGGTTTATTATGGTAAGAACGCCAGTGGTAGATTAATTTACCGATTCAAAAGCACAAAAGTTTATTTTTTACCCTCGACGAAGCGGAGACGGTATATGTGTTTGCCCTAAGAGGTTGTGTGTTTGTTTGTTTGTTTGTTTGTTTGTATGTTTGTTTGTATGTTTGTTTGTTTGTTTGTGCACTTTTTTGTTACCATTTTTCTCAAAAAGTACTGGGCCGATTGAGATGCGGTTTTTTGCATTAGATACGTATAGCTTGTGAGAAGGTTTTTAGATATATTTTAGGACCATAGACAACCAAGCTGAGCTGTAGTCTATGATTTTAATATTTCAACATGTTACCATTTTTCACAAAAACTACTGAGCCGATTGAGATGCGGTTTATTGCATTTAGGACTTCGTGCGATTACAAAACAGGAAACTGGTACCAAAATTTTAAAAAATCAGCGCTATTTTGAAATTCTTTGTTAATTGACCGATTTCGTTTAAAATCTATATTTAGGGCTCCCTAGGGTCACAAAACAGGAAACTGGTACCAAAATTTAAAAAAATCAGCGCCATTTTGAAATTCTTTGTTAATTGACCGATTTCGTTCAAAATCTATATTTAGGGCTCCCTGGGGTTACAAAACAGGAAACTGGTACCAGAATTTAAAAAAATCAGCGCCATTTTGAAATTCTTTGTTAATTGACCGATTTCGTTCAAAATCTATATTAAGGGCTCCCTGGGGTCACAAAACAGGAAACTGGTACCAAAATTTAAAAAAATCAGCGCAATTTTGAAATTCTTTGTTAATTGATCGATTTCGTTCAAAATCGATATTTAGGACTCCCTGGGGTTACAAAACAGGAAACTGTTACCAAACTTTAAAAGATCAGCGCCATTTTGAAATTCTTTGTTAATTGACCGATTTCGTTCAAAATCTATATTTAGGGCTCCCTGGGGTCACAAAACAGGAAACTGGTACCAAAATTTAAAAAAATCAGCGCCATTTTGAAATTCTGTGTTAATTGACCGATTTCGTTCAAAATCGATATTAAGGGCTCCTTGGGGTCACAAAACAGGAAACTGTTACCAAAATTTTAGAAAATCAGCGCCATTTTTATTTATTTTGTTATCACCATAATAAATGAATTCAGTTTAGTACAGTAAAATCTGTACTACTTGTAAGTCTAACCACAACCCGTGAGCTGCTTTAGCAGCTCGCGCACAGGGCGAGATACTAGTTAGATATATATAGCTTGTGAGAAGGTTCTTAGATATATTTTAGGACCATAGACAACAAAGCTGAGCTGTAGTCTATGATTTTATTTTTTCAATATGTTACCATTCTTCTCAAAAACGACTGTGCTGATTTAGATGCGGGCTTTTTGTTTTAGATATATTTAGCTTGTACCTAGATGGTGCCCAGGGTATCATGATGGAGTCAGGAGGCGATCATGGGAACTCCTTAAATTCTCATCGTATACCTGTCGCGTTTGGAGTCTTTTGATTTGTCGTGACAAGCGCGCCTCGGAAAGAAAAGGGTTTGGCCATAGTCCACCACACTGGTCAAAAAAACTACTGAGCTGTCAAAGATGCAGTTTTGTGTTTTAGATATTATGTAATATATACATTTGCTAAATTCTAATTGTTGTTTCAAACTTATAAAGGTCAAAAGTATAATGGAGCTCTGCAGTTCGTCGTGGGTTTTTTAAAATTTTTAATTTTATTACTTGTTTAAATAAGCTTTCTATTAACGTTTGAGTTCAGTTCTCTAAAGGCTATATTATTTTATATAATATTTTTTTTGGTGGTGGCTACAATCGACAAAAACAAAATTCATAAAAAGAGATTGCTTAATCCTGTGTAATCCGACATGTAACATGCAAACAATAAAATGAAATGGTTTACTTCAAAATTCGTGTTTGGTGGAACATTTTCCGGGTATTTAACAAGGCACTGCATTTGATAAAAGCTGACATTAAACTTCACAAAATATCATTGTTAAACTAGAAGGAAGATAGATAGAAAGATAGATATGCTCGAAGAAATAATAATAGATATATGAAATAATGATGCTTTTAAAAAATCCGGGGGAAATAAAAAGGAGGCAGTGCGGTTAATTTCAGTTTTAAACAAAAATTTACAGGTGTAGGTACGAACCTACCTAAAAATATACCTACTATCCTTCAATTCAATTTCAATTCAATTTATTTAAAACATGTAGGACATACAGGTGTCTCTTATGCTACGTCATATTTTGACTCTACCACCGGTTCGGAAAGAAGATTCTGCCGAGAAGAGCCGGCAAGAAACTCAGCAGTTGCCTTTCCGCTTGGATTATGAAAGGGAAGATAAAACAGACATTTTAATGTCAAAGCTAACGCTGTCACCTTCTCACGGTCCATCAATGTAACCAATTTTGACAAAATTTATGCTTAGTTAAAATTTGGTACAGTTTTCACCCCGGGGAGTCCCCGGATGGGACGGAGATATGTTAGCAACTTTTTATCCCAGAAAATCAAAGATTTCCCACAGGATTTGAATTAAAAGCCAAATCCACGTAGACGGTAGTCACGGACATCGTCTAGTTTATAATAATAAGTATGAATTTCACTATGATACAGCTAAATCATTTGAATCGTGCAATAGTTAGGAATTGTATGCAAATCACATAAATCATTCGCACGACACATTGCACTCAATGGTGTCCCACGCGTGTTTTGTCTATGGTAATATGCTATTGTTGCCGAGCCATATCATTGAATTATTGTTACAGTTATAATGAGGTATCAATAAATCATTCTTATTCTATAATATTATATTATCTATAGGTGTTGACTGCGAAAGGGATGTTTGTTGGATTGTCTTTTAATCACGCCGCCCAGGGTGGCCGTGATTTTTTACAGACGGGAGATTGACATAGGTTACCTATAATTACAGAAAATCAGAGTTGCAACGAGATTTTTAAATAGCAAAGCACTCCAGCTGTAGATATTCTTTCCAAACCGGTGGTAGAGTCAAAACATGACTTAGCATAAGAGACACATGTATGTCCTACATGTTTTAAATAAATTGAACTTGAACGTTTAAATTACAGAAAATCAGAGTTGCAACGAGATTTTTAAAAAGCAAAGCACTCCAGCTTTATATATGTTTTCCGAACCGGTGGTAGACTCAAACATAACGTAGCTTATGAGACACCTGTATGTCCTACATATTTTAAATAAATTGAACTTGAACGTTTAAATTACAGAAAATCAGAGTTGCAACGAGATTTTTAACAAGCAAAGCACTCCAGCTGTATATATGTTTTCCGAACCGGTGGTAGAGTCAAAGATGACGTAGCATAAGAGACACCTGTTTGTCCTACATGTTTTAAATAAATTGAACTTGAACTTGATCCTAATAAATAGGTACAGACCTATTGGATTCTAGGTTTTGTATCGCACGGCATTACACTCACTATGACGACGATAAAAGGCATTTGCACCTACGATGTTTATCAATACAATTAAGATTTAACACAATCGTGCACTGATTGAAATAAATCACTGGCAGCATGTTGAAAGCGACCTACGCTTGTACTGAATATTATATATAATTTTTGCTTATTAATACCGTCATAGAATTATTAAGCTATTTTGATATGGAGTAATGTAGATAGGTAGGCAAATCTCTGTCATCAATCGACATCCACAGAGGCAGATAGGCCTCCCTTGAGATCTCCGTCACCTCCGAGGCCAACTTTCCGAACTGTAAGAGGTCGCTGTTCCTTCAATTACAAAATATTATGTCAGTCCTCCGAATAATGTGCCCAAATTATCAATTCAGCTTAACAACTTGTTGAGGTATCTGTACTAATTATGAATGCGAAAGTTTGGATGGATGGATGGATATTTGTTACTCAATCATGCCAGAACGGCTGACCGGATCTGGATGAAATTTGCCTCAGGTTTACATTATAGTCTAATATAATACATAGGCTTTTTACCCCGGAAAATTAAAGAGTTTTCGGCGTAACCAATAATCCTCAATCCACGCGTACGAAATCGCGGGCATCAGCTAGTATTATACCAGTTATTTCAATGAGTTCGATGTATTGATGTATCTACTCCTTGGATTAACAAGATCTCATTATTTCTGATTTGCTCATGAGGAAAGAATTGAAGCATTGCTTCTTCCATCGCGTGTTAAGTGACTCTGAATCAGTTTATCAGGGCTATTTTGCAGACAGATTTTAGACTTATGCGTAGGAGTGTTATAAAAGTAGTATAGTTACAAATACTCTATTATAATATTTTAGGGCTAAATTACGTTTATGCGGATGACCTAATTATAAAGCTCAATGCACATTACAGTGTACGTGCGACTCGGCGTGTTGCAATGTGCGTTTAGTGTACAAGCTTCTGTAATTTGTAGCGTGGCTATTTTCGGCCTAGGAACCTAAATACGTACCTAATCAGGCAGATCTATGTATATAAAAGGAAAACTAACTAATAATGAGCAGCAATTGCTGGGTCTAGACTTGAAAAGTTGATGTTCAGCGGGTATAGACTCTCTCTATAAAGTAGACCCAAAAGAATATTGAGAAATTCTAGAAAAAGAAAACTTAATCCATACAGACGACGTATCGTAAATAAGGTTTAGTTACCTAGTTTATAATAAATAATATAAGTATTCTAGCTAGTGCCTCGATTTCGTCCGCGTGGATTTAGGTTATTGGGAAATCTTTGACTTTCCGGGATAAAATGTATGTAGACGGACTGGCAAACTTAGTCATTTATAATATTAGTATTACTTTTATTATAAATGACTAAGTTAAAAGCAAAAATGTAAAATTTATACTAATTTAGTATAAATTATACATTTTGGCATCTGCAGTTTATACATCACAATAATTAAATTGGAGTATCACATAAAATATTTGTTTTGTGTTAAAACACACAGGTATTACATACCTACTGTTTTGTGTCCACAATATTAAGTATTTCATAGTGTTTAATTAAAAACTCCCTCCCCTAATACTTATAAGCTAAGAGCTCATGGATGAAATGTTGAAAAGGTGCTGAAAGTGTTTATATTTTCTTGTTATATCTGAGTAGGTATGTACAACAAACGCGAGTAAAAGAAAACACTAAACATAAAACAAAAAATAAAATACAAAAAAATCTTTAACATGAAATAAAAGGATTATAAAGATCCACGGGCAAGTTAAAAAAATATCTTCTAAGATAGAAGATAATTTTTTAACTTGTCCAAAGCAATCTGAAATTCTGGCAGGCCTTCTAAAATTAAAAAATGTGAATTTAAGCAGAGGTCGTATTTGCCATACCTACAACTCAGAAGAATCACCACACCCTTGATATATCCTATACTATTGGCCATTTCGATTGAGTTTTATTTGTGCAAGTTATATTAGAAGAAATAGCGGATAAAGTACAAATAGACTTTTTGTTGAAAGAAGCCTTTTTTGACAGCTTTATGCACCATAGCCAACCAACCATCTTTTACCAAATACCTCCTTGAAAAAGCCCAGGCTCTCGGTGTATAATAATAACAAAGGCCGTCAAAGTAATTATATAGTGGCTTATTAACTGTACTTGCTAGGGAATTCGTTAATTGTTACAAATTTTCACGCCTGAAACATGTATATAAATTACGTGTTTTTTTCCTATTGAGCTTCGCTTGGTATCATCAATTCTGTAGTTTTTTAGCGGGAGAAGAATAAATAAATAATATAAAAATATTAGCTTCATTACTAAAATTATTAGATTCATATTGTTGACTAGATGATTCCCGCGACTTCGTCCACGTGGATAAAGTTTTTTAATTCCCGGGAGAACTTCTTAATTTATGTAAGTTCAAAAAGTAGCCTATGCCCTTCCCGGATGTTATCTACATCTATAACAAATTTTGTCAAAATCGGTTGAACAGATAGGCCGTGGAAGCGTAGCTTGCAGACAGACAGACATTTGCATTTATATTATTCAAACTTAAACTCAAAATTATTTTTATTCAAATTAGATATTATTGTACCCACCCCTTGGTAAGTCGAATTTTTAACGCCAGTATTAGGTTTGTCTTATTAAGTATAGTAATCATGTTGCTGTACCTACTTGTGTGATGTGGGTACTTAATTAATTAAGCTTAATGGTTATAATTTTATGATATCTTAAACTAAATCTTAACCTAACTACTATATCTTAAAACTAAAGCTATCAGGGTTTCAAACATGGCCTGGCATCAAACAAGAGGTTGGTCTGTGTGCTTAGTATTACTATTAGTAGGTACTATATGTAATTTACATATATCTTAACTAATATTATAAATGCGAAAGTTTGGATGGATGGATGTATGGATGGATGTTTGTTACTCAATCACGCCAGAACGGCTGAACGGCACAGATATATATAGTCTGGAAAAACACATAGGACTTTTTATTCCAGAAAAGTTGAAGAGTTTCCGCGGGAACCAAAAAACCTCAATCGATGTCTGACGAAGTCGCGGGCATCAGCTGCTAGTCATATTATAAATTTGTGTCAGGTTTATTAATATTATCTTCGCGTTCCTTCACTTGGTGTTCAGCCGCTTTTTGTCCAGATTTCCCCTTCCCGGAGCCCTTGAGTAATGAGTCGGCGTTTTTCTCACATCGACCAGTTAATTGCTTTAATGCAGCCTTGACAAAAGTCAACGAAAGTGGGTCAACTTAGCTAGAGTAAACAAACCGTAAAATAATTAAACTAAACACAGCATAAACCGTGAAATAATCAAACTAAACACAGCATAAATCTAATAAATAAAAAAATGGGTATTTTGGTGTATTAAGAAACTATACTCTCACTGCGTCGTATTCCTCATTACTGAGGGTCGTGACCAATTTCCATTAATCAAATAATGGTAGGAGTTTTCTTGGGATAATAAGGCGATGGGTAGGTACCCACGTCCTTCCGCATACGACTCAACTGAGAGTATTTAAACTCTTAGGTTTTTGTAACGATTTGTATGGAACTAAACACCTGATCAAATCGGTCGAACTCACGTATTTTATCGGGATATGCCGTATGTTCATCTTTGAACCGATTCCATATGGATTTTCATCATAATTCATCATCTCCTTTCATCATGCCTTTTTCAATTCACTGCAGGACAGGCTTCTACACGCCATAATTATGTCGATCTATACCTCTGTTTTTGGTAAGCTGTACCTATATCCACTTCTTCACTGCTGCCTGTTTAGTATCTTCTCGCCATATAGGTAGCGCAGGTAGTCGGCTGTTATTTTATGGATTTTAAGTATACTTACTTAAGTAATATGATATGCTTACCTATTTCTTACTTTCATATTAATCCATAGTATTATTATAAATACAAAAGTGTGTCTGTTTGTCTGCCTGTCTGTTACGCTTTCAAGGCCCACCTAATTAACCGATTTTGATGAAATTTTGAACAGAGATAGGTTACATGATACATCCCGGGGAAGGACAAAGGCTACTTTTTATCCTGGAAAATTAAAGAGTTCCTGCGGGCCGAACTGAAAAACCTCAATCCACGCGGACGAAGTCGCGGGCATTAGCTAGTATTATATTTTATTATTTACCTATGACAAATACACAAAACCCTTTCGATTAATAGAATTTATATTGTAATAATAAATTAATCTGAAATGTATAAGTAGTGTGGTTACTGCTGTTACTCTACTCATGAAAGAATCCTTGTTTACTTCCTTTCAAGGTTTTATTTGTTCTAACAAAACGATCGATGAAACAATAACTCAATTTGCTTATCATTTATATATCAAGGTTTTTGGGAAAGCTATAATAAAAACTGAGAAAAGAGGGTTCGCCAAACGAAATTGACTTCCCCTACTTTTTTGGAGCGGAGATAACCTAGTGGTTAAGGACTCGGTCTTCCATTCCATTCTTCTACTTCGGGTGCCTCTCCGATCAACGAAGGTTGGCAGTCAGCTTTGTATACTCTTTTCGGTTCTTCGCAAGGCGAAATAAATCTGCGGCACTTGCGATTCCGGTCCACTCCCGTATGTTGCGAAGCCAAGACTTTTTTCTGCGACCCACGCCTCTCTTTCCAGCAACTTTTCCCATCATCATGAGTTGTAGGAGTTCGTATCACTCATGCCTGAACACGTGCCCCAAATATGCGACTTTTCTCATCTTGACAGTCAGTTACTGAGAATAGTGATATTATAAATACTAACCATGTTTCTTCAACCCAAATCCTAGCAAGCATTCGTAATTCGAAAAGACAGCGGAATACATTCTATTCACGTAAAACATTCTATTCTTTTGAAAGGCCCATTCGAAACTAAAAAAACCGGCCAAGTGCGAGTCGGACTCGCGCACCGAGGGTTCCGTACAAACCTGTAGTAAGTTTTAAATTAAATGTTTTTTTTATTGAGTTGATTGAATGAAAGGTAAATTGTGGTTTACGATTTATGACGTATTAAAAAAAAACTACTTACTAGATCTCGTTCAAACCAATTTTCGGTGGAAGTTTGCATGGTAATGTACAACATATATTTTTTTTAGTTTTATCATTCTCTTATTTTAGAAGTTACGGGGGGGGGGGGGGCACACGTTTTACCACTTTGGAAGTGTCTCTCGCGCAAACTATTCAGTTTAAAAAAAAATGATATTACAAACCTCAATCTCATTTTTGAAGACCTATCCATAGATACACCTATGGGTTAGATGAAAAAAAAATTTTTGAGTTTCAGTTCTAAGTATGGGGAACCCCCAAAATTTATTGTTTTTTTTTCTATTTTTGTAAGAAAATCTTAATGCGGTTTACAGAATACATCTACTTACCAAGTTTCAACAGTATAGCTCTTATAGTTTCGGGAAAAAGTGGCTGTGACATACGGACGGACAGACAGACAGACAGACAGACATGACGAATCTATAAGGGTTCCGTTTTTGCCAAATTTGGCTACGGAACCCTAAAAAGCCTCAACTGTGAGATAGATAGCGGTATAACACAGCGTGTGACGTACTCGTACCACTCAGCCGGTCATGTAACTCTGTAGAATAATATGCTATTTAAGACTTGTTATGTTACGCGAAACACTAGCTAAAAACTTACTCGGACGTACCTACAGAATCTACGCACAAAATGTTTGAATTAACATCTTGAGTGATGATTAATTGGTCGATTAGTTCGATTTAACATTATTAATCACTTAAAAAAACGGCACATGACAGCTAATCTATTAATGAATAGGTGCTTTACGAATGTGATTTAACGTACACATTTTATAATATTTGACCGAATTAAGCGACGTCTCCGCAGTCAATATTATAGGAGATAGCTGCACTTTTGGTAACGATCTCCAGAAAAGCTGATTTAGTATTAGGTGGGTGCAGGGCTCTCCACTGATGACGATAGTAAAAGTCTGCCCGCATTCGGATGGGCCATTCACTAGATATGGCCCCTTATAGACGGTTTATGTACCGTTACCAAAAGTGCAGCTATCTCTTAGTCTACAATATTTTGGGTAGATTTGCATTAGGTAATCCATCCATCCGCGTATATTGAGCCTTATAAATGCAGCTACCCACTTCAAATTCACAAATATCAAGTCAACTAACAACTAACCCAATCAGAAACTCTTTATCTGAAACGTCTGAAACGACCATAATAGGTCCGTAGGCAGGAAGTTAGGAACAAAACTAAAGAGTTGCGAGGTCTTTACGCGGTCAAGGTTGAGGAACCTCTTGTAATAAATAAATCTTGAAATAGGTACATAATAATATTATTTTTCTATATAATAAAGTAGCATTTTTTCTCTTTATTATTATTATAGAGACAAACTGCTATGCAAAGTATGTTTAGGAATTATTCGTATTTAAATAGTCTTAGGTAGGTACCTAAGCGGGCATAGGCGCCCGTAATTGCCTGTAAACGATTCGATTAGGTGCTACTTGTCATATTTATTCAATAGTTACCATGTACAATATCAAGCTAATGTCAAAGAGTTTTCATATTACTATACTAGAGGCAGCAATGTCTCACAAGAAACTTAAAGCATCAAGATTTCTGTGTATCAAGGAATCATGAGGATTTAATCGCTCCGGTACACTTGCGTGAGTAGATAACCTTATTCAGGGGGGTTATTAATTACTATGAGCTCTTATAGCAGGACAGATATTGAACTGCGCTTACCTAACTTCAAGGCACTGAACTGGTAGACAGACACTGCATTGAACTGTGCTGCAGTTCAATTTGTGTCCTGCTTTAAGAGCTCATAGTAACCCTTTGTTGTGATAGGACAAGACGTTGTCCCCCTCCGACGCGGACATCTATGTTTTGTGATTTTGTCCTCTCCGGTCCCTGGTGAGTGGTGAGTTTTTGCTCTCAGGTAGGTATAAAATAAATACGCAATTTATGAGCACATTGCTCATCACAATTTTTTTTATATAAGTATTTCGTAACAATCAAAACATTAGCAAATAATAAATCATTAAGTTGGATTAAGATACCATCATCATTAGCCATCAAGCCGTGGGGCATGCTTATACATACTTAGGCCTAAATACATCCTACATTGTAAAGATTTAAATCGTTAGCTGGTATTGAGAAACATGGCATTGTCAATAACGTTAAGCGGTTCCTCACGTATGACGTAAGATCCTCTGCTTATTAAGTTCAGGGAAAATCGAAAGAATCGAAAATCGAAAGGCCCAGGAAATAAACATAGAAAAAAATACAGAGAATTACAAATAATTTAAAATGCTGCGGAAAGTCACTATTCCACGCGGACGAAGTCGCGGGCACAGCTGGTAAATATATATACTTACTTAGTACTTAGTAACTTTATATATTTTTATTTTATTTAAAGTTTAGAATGCAAAAATATTTATAAATGTTTTTAATATATCAAAATATTTAAATATGAAGCAGCATGATTCCAATCCGCTTGGCGATTGCAGTCAAAACTGTCATCATAAAATATTCCAACCGGAACTAAAACGTGACTTTTGAAATGATTAATTATTATTCGGCTCAATCCTTGTATCTCTTTGTTCGATGATGAGGCACCCATAGCAATGCAACAATAAACCGCTAAAGTCGGATTAAGATGTCAAAATCAGTTGCCGTTAGTCTGTCGGCCGTGCTTTAACTACTCAGTGCGTAATACGAATTATAGCCTTCGCAAGTTGTAAAGCTGTAAGTTCTTATTTCATTCTTCCGAAAATTTTGCTTGCTGGTAGAAACTGAACTGGTAACTGAAAGGTATCTACTTAATAATAATTCGTATATGAAAACTAGTCAAGTCAAAGCCTTAGTCTTCAACATATTATCCTAAGTTATAAGAAGAAATTATATTTTAAGTTGTTATGAAATATTATATTATGTATGTTGTTATAAATAAATTTCAGGACTAACCATTGAACTTGGCTCTCATTTCACATTTATGTTTTTGATGGGATTTATATTTATACTTACAGCAGATTACATGACGACCTCCCTGGCGCAGTGTTGAGCGCTGTTGTCTTAACGTGCGGGGGTCAAGGGTTCGATCTCCGGCAGGGTCAATTTGGGAATTTATAATTTCTGAATTTTCCCTGGTCTGGCCTGGTGGGAGTCTTCGTCCGTGGCTAGTTACCACCCTACCGGCAAAAGACGTGCCGCTAAGAGATTGAGCGTTCCGGTACGACGCTGTGCAGAAACCGAATAGGGGTATGGGTTTGATATAACTGCCATACCCATAACAGGTTAGCCCGCTACCGTCTTAGACTGCATCATCACTTACCATCAGGTGAGATCGCAGTCAAGGGCTAACTTGTAGTGAATAAAAAAATAGATTATATTCGCTGAACCACGTATAATTTGGAAGCCTATGGTGCCATAAAGCTAGGCACCCATTTCCTGTAATCGCCTGAGCATTCGTTTTCAGTAGCCGAGAGCCTGAGGTTTTGAAATAAAAATAGAACAACTCGGATTATGTTTAACCACTCCAATGAACTTTTGCGAAGTGCTTTCGTGAAATTTTCTTCTTATCGAAAATAATAAGAAAGAAATTAGACGGTTGCTCTTTTCAAAAGCTAATTCGTGTCTTTTTAGCAGCTCAAGCTTTCATCGAGATGGAACATTAGAGCATGTAATACCTAGCTGAAGTAGAAAACTTGAACTCTTTTATGCATTAACTACTCAGGCTATGGAAGTCAATATGCACCTAGCCTAAAGAAAAATAATTGAACGTGATTGAAAGGCTTTTTTTTAATATATTATATTATGTAATTAAAAGAAAGTAAATAAAAAGCAGCTTAGGAAATATTAAAAGTTAAAAAATAAATATTATACTTTTAATTTTTATTTGCGCTGTGTGTGCTGAACGCGTAATACGATAGAGTTCCAAATTTAAACTATTTAGGCCAAAGAACATTATAACAAGTTACAAGATATTCAGGTAGAAAGATTCCAAATTCAAACTTATGATATGTAATGAAAATACATACATTCTTTACTGGCCTAGGCCGGGAAGTTTAATTTTCGAACTCATTTACAGGGTATGAAATGTGCACATTTCATATCATTTTTTACAAAAGAATTTTTCATTCATTCTATGTCACGGAGACCGTTATCTAGAATCCTTCGAGCATTAGAATCTTGAGATATTGCATGACGTAGTTAGGTTATGTTTAGACTCTAGACGACTCGAATTTCATTATACTTACCAATTATGTAATTTCTCAAAAAATATTCTCACTCATCTCATCTCTCTAAGAACCCTAAGATCTTAAATTAAAAACTCCAGCGGGAACACAAGAATATCTAAATTCACGCTGACAAAGTCGCTAGGAGATTATCTAAGTGGCAATTTTTTCTAATTTTATCCGTCATTTTGACCTTTTCAAAGATTCTCTCGAAGATTTCAACACGTGACCTCAATAGCAAGCACATGCCAGTAAAAGGCTTGAGAAGTAAATCGCTATGAGGGCCCACCATGTCTTTAATATGAGGCCCTTGATATCGGGTTTTTTTGCATAATTACGAATAAGTAAGTAGTTGGGTACCTACTCATTTATTTTTAAGACTGACTCTCAATTATTTGTGAAGAAGTTTTATTGATAGAAGCATAGTTAGTTACTTATTTTATGCATGATTCCGAGTAAGCAAGTCTTAACTATGATGAAGACTGACTCAGAGATATATAGAAATGTGAAGAACTCTATTGATAAAATTGACTTTCAAACTTAAAGGCTCAGTATTATAAATTTTATTAGCAAACAAGGTTATTAGAACAAGTATAAATTACAAATTTAAAAAAAACCCCGACTAGAAAAAAGCTGATGACCTTCAGACGGATGAACAGATTTTCATGAAACATGGCTAAGAACACTCGGGATAAAATTATCTATGACACAAAAAATACTAAACGAAAATCGGTTCATCCGTTTGGTAGCTACGATACCACAGACAGATACACAGATACACAGATTCACAGACAGACACGTTAAACTTATAACACCCCTCTCTTTTTGCGTCTTGGTTAAAAATTAATAGGTATAACATGGTTGACCATATGTAATTTTGTCATAATATGCCCGACTAGTTTCAAAAGCTCCATAATATATAATACTAGCGGTCCGCCCCGGCTTCGCACGGGTAGCACTTGATCAAAATAGTCCATATTCAATGGTCAGTCGGCACTGAGACGAACAACTCCACCATACGTTCTCAAATTTTGTTCAGCAAACCGCTGTGAACGCTTGGCACTTGAGTCTCCAATACGACGTATTTTCGCTGCGATCGCCTGGGAACAATGTTTAGAACTAACAACAAAGTTGAGACCTTGATCTTTTAGGCTTTTCGCAGTCTGTCTACAGCAGTTAGATATTAAAATGTTTTAAAAAATGTTGGTAAGTTTTCTTGTATTTATTATGTTTGTCTTGACAAATATGAAATAAAAGTGTCTTGACAAATATGACATAAAAGACAGTCTGAATTAATAGACGTATAGAGGTTTAACGTAAAAAGTTAAATTATGTGAAGTTTTCCGACTTAATTCACATTATTACAATTTTCGAAGGGATCTCTAATTTATTTTAAAATAAAATGTTGCCTATGTTACTCGCTGACAAAGTAGCTTTCTATAGGTGAAAGAATTTTTAAAATCGGTTGAGTAGTTTTTGAGTTTATCCATTACAAACAAACAAACAAACAAACAAACAAATCTTTCCTCTTTATAATATTAGTTTAGATGTAGGCACATGTCTATCCCACTACATATAAATGGGAACGAATATAGCTTATATCCTGAATTAACACAGGCTACATATCATCCCGAAAATTTAAAGTTCCCGCGGGGACAAAAACCTCAATCGACGACCTCCCTGGCGCAGTGTTGAGCGCTGTCTTAACGTGCGGAGATCCCCGGATCGATTCCCGGTAGGGTCAATTTGGGAATTTATAATTTCTGAATTTACCCTGGTCTGGCCTGGTGGGAGACTTCGGCCGTGGCTAGTTATACCAACCTACCAGCAAAGCAATTTAGTGTTCCGGTACGATGCCGTGAAGAAACCGATTAGGGTATGAGTTTAATATAACTGCGATGCCCCAAACAGGTTAGCCCGCTACCATTTTTAGACTGCATCATCACTTACCATCAAGTGAGATCACAATCAAGGGCTAACTTCAAGTTATATAGTAACTTGTAGTAGATTTTAAAAAACCACGCGGATGAAGTTGCTTATATCATCTAGTAATGAATATCACACCCTAAAATAGGTTAGTGGTTACCACTTACCACTCCCTAGCATATCAAAACACAACCGCCTAATATTGACTCTATCTACGGACAAGGCAAGGGTGACCGGGTGAGGACCCTTGAAATTTATTTTCAAAGTTTGTAATTTACGAGTTAAACTAAATTAATTTAACAACCATTGTGGTCCCAAATAATTGGGCAGTTTAATTTATGTACTATTCACAATTGGAACAATAATTACATACATAACAATATAATACCGTAAAATACAATTGTAATGAAACCGATATAAAATGGACAAAAGTTTGGACATTTGCCATATTAAGTGGAGCCATAAAACGTAACACATTATTATGAGGATGTGTGGTTATAAAATAGATATTTATTGCTACTACCCGTAACAACCGAGTGCAGATTTGTTGGTTCTATGAAATTAATATTTCGCCTGTCTTTCTGTCTCCTACGCTTCCAGGGCCCATCAGGAGATTTTGGTTAAAAGTTCCTTCTAGACCCCCTAAAATCATCAGCGCCAGCGTGGTAGGCCGAGGCTACGATGACGTGATGAGTTAGATAAATTCCAAGTTAGGCCCACAGAAGCACAAAATAGGGAGATATGGAAGAATCGGAGGGAGCCCTTTGACCAGTCGTGGGACAGTACAGGTTAAATTAGATAAGATTAGATTAGGTATAATATGCTTTAACCTAAACGCCGGAAAATCAAAAAGTTCCCATGGGATTTTTCAAAAACCTAAATTCACACAGACGAACACGCGGGCGTCATCTAGATACTAATTTCTAAATATTTTTAACCGACTTCCAAAAAAGGAGGAGGTTCTCAATTCGGCGCGTATCTTTTTTTTTTTTTTTTTAATGTATGTCGGTGCATATCTCCGTGGTTTCTAAACCGATTTGAACAATTTTTTTTTCATTGGTTGGAGGAAGCTCACAAAGTGGTCCCATAAAAAATTCTGACTCCAAATCCTGTAGGTGTACAGTACTACATGAAATCATCAAAACTAGTGAGTTAGGAAATTTTGATGGTGAATTCATATTATAGTAGGTATCAAGTCACGTGTATACGATACAACTCTGAGTCCCAAATCCTCAACCCTGATGCTGCAGGGTACAGAACTCCTTAAAAATAGCGATTTAGGATTTTTTTATGGTGAATTCATATTGTAGGTGTCAAGCAACGACTTTATACTTAAACCCAAGTCCCAACTCCTCAACTCTGATGCTGCAGGATACTGGATTAAGAGTAGGTACACTAAAAAGTTAAAAATAAAAATTCTTTTCAAAAAACAGACTTCCAAAGCCACTGTAAAGTAAAAAATAATTTTGATTTCTACACACTAAGTTGAAGTCGGGCAAGTTTATCAAATATAGGCAAAGTTGACGCGTCAGGCTCGCCTGATCTAGTCTAGGGGAAGGCTGTATGCTACAAGCATGAACAAAAACGAACTTTTCTTGAGAAAAACACGTTATTTTCGACTAAACTCGGTACATATAGGTACGTTGAGTTTTATTATGCGGTTATTCTAGAAAAAAATAAATACAGTCGTCAAATAAATATTATAAATGCGAAAGTTTTGATGGATGGATGTATGGATGGATGTTTGTTACCTACTCAATCACGCCCGAACGGCTAAACGGATCTGGATGTTTGGCACAGAGATAGATTAGAGTCTGGAATAACATAAAGGCTACTTTTTATCCCGGAAAATCAAAGAGTTCCCGCAGAAACCAAAAAACCTCAATCCACGCGGACGAAGTCACAGGCATTTGCTAGTAGTAAATAAAACGTTTCTTACGTAGATACCTATATTATCTGCTGCAACTTCATCCCAGACAACAGACATAGGCATAATATTACCATCATAACTTCTCGAAAAAAAACTATTAACGGCATCCAGGACATCGTCTACTAATGTATTTCTACAATGTTTCAAGTTAAAATTACTGACGGTATACCTAAACCTTGTCCAACAGTTACTGAGTGCAAACAGTTTAACAACGTTACGCCAACTTATAGGACAGTAAACCCCTTCGGAGTAGAACCTTATTGACTCTCCAAGGTAAGCTATAATAGTATAGGGTAGCTTTTTTTATTGAAGCTCAAGTGTAAACTTTATATTAGGAAATCCCGACTGAGCGTAATAACTTACGTACACGTCAATTCAAATTCAAATTCAAATTCAAATGTTTTTTATTCAAATAGACTCCAATAAATGAACAATATAAGTACTTAGTTAATTTGTTTCGCATTTATAATGTTAATATGGGTCACTATTGAAATTTTGAGGCCTAAATAAATTAAGGTGATTTTCCTTTATTCATTTGCGCCTTAGTACCACAATACTAAATTTATCATTACAAATGGTCAGTACGGAGAGCACAGGAATGCGCGAACCCTAACAGTGTAGTTCACGCACACGCAAAATGATTTGTTGGTCATAAACACGCCTCTCCAACTTCCTCACGCCAACACTGGTGGCCCAGCGTTGGAGCATCCATTCCTCTTCCATTTTATGCTCACATTCTACGAAACACTGAATGGTAACGATTTCCCAAACGACACCATAATATTTTATACAAAACACACAATCACTTGCGACAAATTGCTAGTGTGATTTACTGTCATACGTAAAATGATATTTATGAGAAAACCAGCTGATACACGTTTAAAAATTTAGAGATTTAATAAAAAGTTGTGGAACACTTTGAGAAATGTGAAACACTTTGAGTTTTGGGATAGAAAAACGCGCTGAATTGAGAACCTCCTCCTTTTTTGGAAATCGGTTAAAAAAAAGTCTATTAGGTACTATTCAGTTTCTTTCCCTAATGTTCTTTTTGTTTTCTTTATAATCTTACTCTTAGGTACTATATATGGATGGATATAGATATGTATGGATGTATGGATGTTTGTTACTCAATCACGCGCCAACGGCTGAACGGATCTGGCTGAAATTTAGGCACAGAGATAGATATAGTCTGGAATAGTACATAGGCTACTTTTTATCCCGGAAAATTAAGGAGTTCCCGTGGGAACCAAAAAACCTCAATCCACGCGGACGTAGTCGCGGGCATCAGCTAGTAAAGTATTAATTGCAATTACGTATATTTTATATTATTTTATTTCACTTCTCCGTTGCGGCGTAAAGGATGGACAAACAGACAACCCTTTCACATTTGGGTAGTCGCAATTGATAAAAATATTTAAAAGCTATTTACAACCTAAGTTCAAAATGAGTTCAACACGAAATAAAATGTTGTGGACGTCCGTTTTGCGCCAAACAAAATTAGGGTGAGCCGCGTTGTGACTAATCTAATAAACAGAACACTTTGTTAAACTACCGCAGTGGCGCAGTGGGTAAAGTTAGTTAATCGGATTGTGTTTTCAGTTAAGCTGTTAAGAACTATGGTAAAATATATAGAATATTAATTACCTTCACTATCCCAATTCCCTTCGCCCCCCTCGATCGATGCCTTCGCCGAGTTTATTTCTATAAGTTCGCGCTGATCGAAGAAACTACAGTTTTGACGACCTCCCTGGCGCAGTATTGAGCGCTATTGTCTTAACTTGGGAAGTCCCGGGTTCGATTTCCGGCAGGGTCACTTTGAGAATTTATAATTTCTGAATTTTCTCTAGTCTGGAGTGGTGGGAGGCTTTGGCCGTGGCTAGTTACCACCCTACCGATAAAGACGTGCCAACAAGCGATTTAGCGTTCCGGTACAATGTCGTGTAGAAACCGATTAGGGGTGGGGGTTTAATGTATGCCATACCCCAAACAGGTCAGCCCGCTACCATCTTGGACTGCATCTTCACTTACCATCGGGACTAAATTGTAATTTGTAGTGTATAAAAAACACCGTATGGACTATGGATTATTAAAAACTTACATAACAATAGATGTCTCGGTTTCGTCGAAACGTTTCAGGTGTATCTATACAGGTTTAGTTTTATTTAAATAAAGTTAGTAAGAAGTTTAATTTAAATAAAAATAATTTAATTAAAGTTGACACTTGACAATTCGAGATCGTTTGTTTCGACTTGTAGAGTAACATAGGCTAAGTATATTATACTTACCTGCTTTTTTTTCCACAAATTGTTCCCATAGGCTTTTTAGGGTTCCGTAGCCAAATTTGGCAAAAACGGAACCCTTATAGATTCGTCATGTCTGTATGTCTGTCTGACCGTCCGTATGTCACAGCCACTTTTTTCCGAAACTATGAGAACTATACTGTTGAAACTTGGTAAGTAGATGTATTCTGTGAACTGCATTAAGATTTTCTTACAAAAATAGAAAAAAACAATAAATTTTGGGGGTTCCCCATACTTAGAACTGAAACTCAAAAATTTTGTTTTCATCTAACCCATACGCGTGGGGTATCTATGGATAGGTCTTCAAAAATGATATTGAGGTTTGCAATATCATTTTTTTCTAAACTGAATAGTTTGCGCGAGAGACACTTCCAAAGTGGTAAACTGTGTCGTCGTCGTCGTCCCCCGCCCCCCCCCCCCCCCCCCCCTGTAACTTCTAAAATAAGAGAATGATAAAACTAAAAAAATATATGATGTACACTTTCACCATGCAAACTTTCACCGAAAATTGGTTTGAACGAGATCTAGTAAGTAGTTTTTTTTAATACGTCATAAATCGTAAACCGCGATTTACCTTTCATTCAATCAACTCAAATATTTAAAATAAAAATATTTTTAATGATTTAAAACTTACTGCAGGTTTGTACGGAACCCTCGGTGCGCGAGTCCGACTCGCACTTGGCCGGTTTTTAAAACCTAATTCCACGCGGATGAGGAAGAGCCACTTAGATACGAAGTAAAATTAGTTATTTTGATGGCACGAGACGAATATACCTAACGTTACAACTTTAGGTCCTCGATAATTCATTTAAGCATTCAATCTGATTTCAATCCTCAGCTGTAATTGGGTTCCTAGTACAAAGCTGGTAGGTATTAGTGCGCGCTACTGTACGGATTAATTTCCATTAAGTTCATACAATACCTACCTATTTGTTAGTATTAAGTATAGTAGCAGGTTTCACTTGCTCACTTGGCTCACATTCTTACGTGTTCCAAGATAAGTCAGGTACCTACTTACTTATACTACCTGACTTATCTTCAAAAATTCTTATTTCAAAAATTGACACTCGGAACATTGAACGGTTCACAATCTGTCGACAGTTTACAACATCGCTAGTTAGATTACAATCCAACGGTTTTTGCAATCTTACGGTGACATATACACTACAGCCATGTACTTGTATGAAATAATACTTTGTAGGACCGTAGTCCTACCACAGAATAGGTAATAGATCCTACAAAGTATTATTTCATACTAGATGATTCCCGCGACTTCGTCCGCGCGGATTAAGATTTTTTGATTCCCGCGGGAGCTCTTTATTTTTCCAGGATAAAAAAATAAATTAAATAAATTTTTAGTTTTTAATTTAGATTTAATTTAGATTTTAATGTTATTATCATTATAAAAATGTGTACAGGATAAAAAGTATATAAAAGTATATTCCTCGGGATACAATTTATCCCTGTACCAAATTACATCAAAATCGGTTGAACAGATGGCCGTGAAAACGTAGCAGATAGACAGACACACTTTCGCATTTATAATATTAGTATGGATAACAAACAACCGTAAACGACAGCACTCATATCAGTCGGGTGTCGTGCGTTCACTGTGAAATACGCTGGACTATAATATTATACGTTCTCGTTGCTGACAGATGAATGAAATACGTACCTACGTACGTAATTCTTGGTTATTTAAACTCGAAATAAAGATATTACGGACTTATCACTATGAGGACCTCATTCATTACAAGAAGTTATAGAAGACAACCGTAACGCAACGGGCGACTCGCCGCGTCTGAATAAATGTTTATTTGCAGAAACATTTTTTGCAATGAGATGTTATTTATTAGTTTTCCATTGGATATGTTTCACCTATTATGATCAGGCATGCAAAATTACATTTGTATAAATATCTACTATTTAAAATTTAAAAATTCATCTATTGTGTAGAAGCACATTCATGAAATGATAAGAGCTACGTGATAGACAAAGATGGGATTTGCAGGTACTTGAAAAATTTTGCTCGCAGCGCTGTGCTAAAAGAATCAATAGACCATAGACGTTGGGGTCCCAAGGTGCTGGATTGGTGACCTTGCACCAGAAAGCGCAGCGCTGGCAGACCACTCCACACAAAAAAGTATTTCATGCCTCTAATGAGAGAACTCGAGAAGTCAAATAATGTTATTTGTAGAGCTCGCTCGAAGAGACCGTGTCAAGGCTATCTCCATACTTCACCGATATTATTATAATGTCATATTACTGCTCCTCAAGGCCCACTTATTGCGGCTTCACATCATTATTAATACAGGTCAATTTTATAGGTGCTTGGATGGCCCCGCCCCTTTGATTCAGCAGCGGATTACCAGTCTCACAAGCAAGAATTTTTGGATTTAATTTCGGATTTAATCACTTTTAAAGATCTTTTGTATCCTAATTATATAAGAAACTTGTCTATTATTTATAAAAAAAAACCTTAAAAGACAGACATCATATCATTCATATTTCATATCATATATACTAATATATATATATACTAATATTATAAATGCGAAAGTCACTTTGTTTGTTGGTTTGTTGGTTTGTCCTTCAATCACGCCGCAACGGAGCAACGGATTGACGTGATTTTTGAAATGGGTATAGTTGAGGACCTGGAGAGTGACATAGGCTATTTTTTATCCCGGAAAATTAAGGAGTTCCCGCGGGAATAACAAAAAACTTAAACCACGCGGACGAAGTGGCGGGCATCAGCTAGTATCATATCGTCGCTTTTCCTACGAAAGGACCTAACTGACATCGAGTTAATTGTTCAGGGCAAGCGTTTTTCGGTTTCGTGCTCAACTATATTGTCCACAGCTTGCTCAAATAAAGCTATATTAAAATTAAAAAAATATTCTTATAATCTGTGAATCAAGGCCTTTTTGCAAGTAGGAATTGTCTTATTTAAATGTGCGTATTCATTTAGGTAAAAATATTTAAAACAGTTACGCCACTTCATAAGAACTTTGTTTTTCTGAAAAATTAATTACTTAGGAGATACGACTATATTTTTTACTGAATAATTAAATCACATTTGATTCAAAATACTTTGTTTTTTATTTCTTTATATATAATAATAATTAGGATAGTTTTAAATCATTTTTTGACTGAAAGTTTTTGGATTCGTACTATTTTGGATTTTTTTACTGCCCAAGGTTTTATACATTTTTTGTCACCAATTTACATAAATTTTTAACTCTATTAGTTAATGTCTAAGGTATTCCGTCGCAATCAAAATTCAGACGTAAGTGAAAACCCCATTTTTATTCAATATAGTCTAGTTCACACTAAATGACGTATTTTCACTTACGTCATAGTTGATAGATTTTTATTTAGCTGATCACTAAATAAAAATCTTTCTAATAGCCCTAAGTATAAAATACGCCACTTAGTATGATTTCCTTTTCGCAAATGAGCATATACGCCATACTTACCGATTGTCCTAGCCAGTAAACGGTAAAAGATATGAAAAAGTCGATAAGACAGATCGACAGAGAATCAAAAGTACATTATTATGATGTATTTAGTGCAGTTACGTCAAAAGTGTCAGATAGGTCCTTTCGTAGGAAAAGCGACGATATATGTCACCGTAAGATTGCAAATTCCGTTGGATTGTAATCTAACTAGCGATATTGTAAACTGTCGACAGATTACAATTTAACGCATTTCTTTCGGTAGATCGTAACCTGTTAGGTATATTAACCCGATAAAACCTAAGTGCCCTAAAAGCTTCGACATAAATAATCAGGTAGTACCCTTGTACTACCTGATTATTTATTTCGAACCCTAACCTAACCTACAAGAAAGAGACAAAAAAACGTAAATACGAAAATGAATATGTCAAAAATTTACACTCGGAACATTGAACAGTTCACAATCTGTCGACAGTTTACAATATCGCTAGTTGGATTACAATCTAACGGTTTTTGCAATCTCACGGTGACATATACACTGAAACGTCAAAACATTAATTGCAACGTCAATTAACCTAGAGATTGCTTAGCTAAAGCCGCAACTTGAAATAATTATTCCAAATGTAGAATGTATTAACAGTGTATTAATATTCACAGTAGGCTAAATACACAAAATGTGGAACGGTAAAACACGAGAGTCTGCGGCAGCTCTAGTCACGTTCATAGCAGTAGCCTAGCGCGTGATGATGATAGAATTTCGTTTACGAAACTTATCTGAACCTGTACTAGATCCCTGGCAGACTGGAATTCAATATAGTAAAATGTAATCTTTGACTATTGTATACAAAGAGCTCTATTTTTGAACAAAACTTATTTTGTATTTTGTCGTCGCAGGAATTATCTTGAATTGTCCAAGCAAATAATTATTATTAATAAAAAATCTAATCTATTCTTTTCTTTTCTATTCTTGGAAAATAAAATCTAATTGTAATATTTTTGCATATTATTTCTCTCAAATTGAATCTTCAATTCGACGCAAATTGTATCTGATTATTCAAAATGATTGCTCTGTATATTTTAATATATACGACAAAAAATTAAATTGATAAGTCAAGATTGAATTTACTTAGTATCCAATTGGAATTTAAAAACTAAAAATAGCTTTATTAAGGTCCAAGCTTCTCCGCCTTTTCTTCTCTATACTTCTCGAATCTCGACTACTAGCTTCTCTACTTCTTCTTCCCTTCTCTGCACAGTTGCATCTCCAGTCTTTGATCTATTCAGTTCCGTCCCGCGAACCCCTGCTACTATAGTTCGACAAAATTTATTCGAGGGATAAAAGCCTAGAAAAACTTAGGTACTTAAGCACATTATTATCGTACAAACTGGGTGGTCGGTAATCTACGTATTTATACTAATAAAGCGGCTAATTGCGTGGATATTTCAAGTTATAGGTAACAAGTTATAACTAGTTTCTCATTAATAACGCCACTAATCATCCGTACCTACCTGTTATCGGACACATTCATCTTCGAGATCGTTAATATTAATGTATTGATAAGGAGTTAATTTATTGAGGTGTTTTTTTTTTACCGTTTATACAAAAGTTAGAATCAAATAGCTCGACCGAAGCATCCCAAAATGTTATGTTAGTTAATGCAAAAATTTTATGTTCCAACCAGTGGTAGATTCAAAACGTGACTTAGCATTAAGACACACCTGTATGTCCTACATGTTTTACTTACTATTTATTTTATGTACTACTAGATGATGCCCGCGGCTTCGTCCGCTTGGATTGATGTTTTATGATTCTCGCGGGAACTCTTTAATTTTCCGGGATAAAAAGTAGCCCATGTCCTTCCCCGGGATACAACCTATCCCTATACCAAATTTCATCAAAATCTGTTGAACAAATATTTTTTTTTTGATTCCCGCGGGAACTCTTCAATTTTCCGGGATAAAAAGTAGCTTTTGTCCTTCCCGGGATGTAACCTATTTCTGTACCAAATTTCATCACAATCGGTTGTGTAGTTGGGCCGTGAAAGCGTAGCAGACAGACAGACAGACAGACACACTTTCGCATTTATAATATTAAGTATGTGTATTTTGTCATCGTCGCCTAAATGTTCAAGTGGACGTAGGTTTTTAGAAGGGATTTCCAGAAACATGTTTCCAGTGGCTCCCTGCGGTTTGTTTTATACTCTGTGTAAATTGTAAAGCATGGTAGGGGTCTACCAAAAAAAAACGCCTGTGTGAGCCGACTTCCAGTCCCCTTGTCCTGCAGTTCAAACACAATGAGTCCGACACGTTTCTATTGAGCATTTTACTATGCATCTCTCGTAGCTTTGCATCAAGGTTTTATGACTCGTTTACAAGCTTGTCTGGTATCTCGAATCAATCATTTTAATAATGCTGGGAGAAAGTGTCATACTAATTTTAATTGGATTTCAGGTTAATCTTCTCGTATAAGCTATTATTAGTTCAGTTTAGGAACTGAAATATTATTAGTACCTATTAATTAAGTCTAGTTTTTATCAGAGTAAAGAAGTGCTAAACCAGGCCTTCTTAGCAAATGCCGGCTTAGCGATGTGTTTTCCCGGCGCAAATCACTCATATTATGAACGATTTCTGCCGTGCGAAAGCGCGTCTTTTACGCATTTCGGCGACAAGCTACTTGTTTACTTTTTTCAAAGGAAACAGACTATACAGAGGTCATTGAGTTCAAGTCAGGAGTTTCAAAACAAAGCCGAACCAGCGAATAGAAATCACAGAAAAGATCCAAATCAGCTGATACTGATGGGAATTTCTCGTTCGGCTGATGTTAAAGTGGCGTAAAATGAATGTAATTGGTAATTAAATTAAAGGGCCTACAAGCACGCAATCGGGCTTTACAAAAATGTTCGTTCCGATTTTATCTCTACATTCTTATCTTTATGTATTATGCAGATGACTGTCGCATGCTGAGCAATTAATTTTTTTAATGCTACCCAGTTCACACGCGTGTGATGAATTCGATGATGCTGTGACGGTGGGATTGAGAATGTGCTAATTTGGAAGAGTTATAGCAGACATGGGATAGCTGAATACATAAACTCGTGACTCAATATTTTTCTTGAAGTTGTTTTGAAGTTGTCCACGGTTTTCGCTCATATTATTTTGATATTATAATAATTAAGAATAGACTAGTACGAGATAAAAGATCCTAATAACGTGCATTATATGGTATTAGAAAATTTTTAGTAGTTGCGTAAAATTGGAACCAGTCACGATATAAGCCAACATTGCAATGAGCAATTTACCAGAGTATTCTTTCCACGTACATGCAATTTTGTGAAACCCCCTTCAGGCGAAGTAAGTTTACCAACCAAACTTTTTTATGGCATTCGTAATTGTGGTGTGTCTGGTACTGTAAATATTTATATTTTATCGGCAGATGAACTGTAGTGTGCTAATGGGTAATAATAAATCGATGTGTATTATATGGGTATTATACTATTTATCATATCATATCATATTCATACTAATATTATAAATGCGAAAGTCACTTTGTTTGTTGGTTTGTTCGTTTGTTGGTTTGTCCTTCAATCACGCCGCAACGGAGCAACGGATTGACGTGATTTTTGGCATGGGTATAGTTGAGGACCTGGAGAGTGACATAGGCTACTTTTTATCCCGGTAAATTGAGGAGTTCCCGCGGGAATCAAAAAAACTTAAACCACGCGGACAAAGTCGCGGGCATCAGCTAGTTGTCATATAAAAATAAGCCCACTGTATAGGGATATGTATATATAGGGATGTGTATGTATATATATAGTACCACTGTGTATGTATATAGGGATACCTATTTAGGTTTTTTCTAAACATTTACTAACATAATGGGCATCATGCGAAAGTATGCTTGTTTGTTGGTTTGTCCTTCAATTAGGCCGCAACAGAGCAACGGATCGACTTGATTTTTTGCATGGGTATAGTTGAGGACCTGGAGGACTTATTCGACGCGGTCGCGGGCATCAGCTACAAAGAAATGTAGCTATATCTATTTTTAATATTAGCTATTTCAAAAAACTCGTGGATCACATGCCCTTAACACCATCGGAATGAATCCACATAACTAATCGCTCCCATTAATCTCGAGGTGAAGAAATGGCCCTCCAGGGTCAAAACTTGGGGAGACCAACGATTTAAATAAATTACATTTCGTTTTCTTTATCTGCAGATCTGAGCTCAAATGTATGGCTCGATCTAAGATGAAATCGTTGGGCTATACACTATAACTAGCTGATTCCCGCGACTTCGTACACGTGGAATAAGTTTTTTCAATTCCCGCGGGAACGCGGGAATTCCGGAATAAAAAGTATATCCTTCCTCGGGAGCCAACCTATTACCTAATTTCAACCTGTACCTAATTTCATCAAAATCGGTTGAACAGGTGGCCCGTGAAAGCGTAGCAGACAGACACACTTTCGCATTTATAATATTAGTATGGATATGGATTACAAATTATTTTATCACTAAATACCTAGAATATCAATGCGTTTGTTTGTTGGTTTGTCTTTCAATCACGCTGCAATAGAGCAAAGGATCGATGAGGTTTGACGTAAAAGACCTGAAAATGACATAATCGCCTACCTACTTTTTATCTTGAAAAATCAAACAGTTCCACAATTAAAAGTAGCCCACTAATATCTTAAAAGGGTTTTTTGAGACCTAAATCAACGCATATGAAGTTAAATATGGTCAGAGCTGCTATAGTCAGCTATTAGCTAATCCATATCCATACTAATATTATAAATGCGAAAGTGTGTCTGTCTGTCCGTCCGCCTGTCTGTCTGTCTGTCTGTCTGCTACGCTTTCACGGCTCGACTAGTTACTCAACCGATTTTGATGAAATTTGGTACAGGCTACTTTTTATTCCGGAAGAGTTCCCGCGGGAATCAAAAACATCAATCCACGCGGACGAAGTCGCGGGCATCATCTAGTTTATTATACTTACTTTTAATTCAGATGTAGATAAAAATAATCGAAAGCTAATTTAAAAATAACAAGGTATTCAGCGCGTTGGACGGAAAATAACCACGTAAAAGGCTTTGCAGAAAATAAGAGCCTTTACACTTAGCTATGTGATAAGGAGGAAAGATAAAATTGTGTTAAACTCGTGTGCTACTTACCTCGTTTAATTTACTTTATTATAATAGAAATTATATTTATCATATTAAAACTATGTAAATTAGATAGTATAGCCACATATAATACGGGGTTGCGGGTTCGATCCCGGTCACGCACCTCTGGCTTTTCAGAGTTATGTGCGTTTTAAGAAATTAAATATCACTTGCTTCTACCGGTGAAGGGAAACATCTTGAGGAAACCTGCATGTTCTCGAAGGTGTGTGAAGTTTGCCGCACTAGGCCAGTGTGGTGGACTACGACTAAACTTTTCTTATTCCGAGAGGAGATTCGTGCTCAACAGTGAGCCGGCAACGGGTTTATGTGATGATGATAGCCAAAGATGACAGAATAACTTTTAGTTCGTACCAGTATAATTTGCACACTGGTACATACATTTTCTAAGGTAGTTATTATATGCCACTGAAGGTACGATGAGTCTGTAACGATACCAGGAAAATTGTGTTCTTAGCACCATGGCTCCAATTTTCACGGATATATTAGTGAACCGAGGCTATTGTAGCTTCGGGGCTATTGCATCTTATCATTATATCTTCCTTCACAAATAGATTTACGGAAAACGACATCTACTTGTGGATAGAGAAACTAATGTTTATTAAAGTGGATCATAGAGTGTGCT
The DNA here is from genome assembly GCA_963932025.1 of Erebia epiphron. Lineage (NCBI taxonomy): Eukaryota > Metazoa > Arthropoda > Insecta > Lepidoptera > Nymphalidae > Erebia > Erebia epiphron. Next base: position 8,041,301 of record OZ009946.1, read on the forward strand.
TTTATCTCGTCTACTGTTTTATTGATGGCGTTTTTCTTTTTTCCGGCCATTTTTCGTTGAGTATGCTGAAAACCTACTGTGTTGTTTTAGTCGACAAAATTTTACTGTGAGCATTTTTGAACAAATTTTTACAGTAATTACAAACACAATGAATAATTCCTTGTTATTTGAAAATTTATTTCTTTCTCTGCCGTAGTAATCTGGAGTTATTAATAAAAACACATTAGCCCCACTAAAATTGTGACACGGGGCTATTGTATCTACAAAGAAAGACACAATAGCCCTGTTGATTTTAGTATGGGAATAAAAGTATTAGTGATGCCAACGTATTTTTAATCGATAAAGTTAAAAACAGAATTTGTGAGATAATATTAGGTAAAAGTTTTGAATCGTGCTACCTCCACCGATGGTTGAGTATTAGCTCCCGCCTCCCACATATCCAACTTTTGTTTTATAATTTAACCAATATAATTGTTAAAACACCCACATTTTGGTTTTGGCATGTGCTCGGTGTTACTATTTTAACCCACGAGACAATAAAATACAATCGTTTATTTGCAAGAAACTTTTCCCATCTACGACCTAAACTAATCTTTTAATAAATATCACTTAAATGATTTATGAAAACGTATTTCATTCAAAATAGTATCGATAATCGACACAGCATACTTATCAGGTATAGTCCCAACACTAAAGTAAGAAAAAAAACTACAATAGCCCCTCTTTTACCAAAAAAGTATTTTTAAAGAGAAATTATCCTTCCTACATTGAGGTAGGGCTCAAATCATTTTATTAAATTACTTTGTTTATCATATTCAGTGAGTTGGAGCATTATATATCTTAAAGTTTAGGAATTAAGAGTGATAGTTACATTAACCCCCGATACGGGGCTAATATGGCTAAAATCGGTCCTTAGAATTAACATAAATTTTAATAAAATACTGGGTGTTTTTTAATGAAATTAAGTAAAAATAAATCTTAATTATTTGATCTTTAAAGATATTTAAATAGTTTTTCCGTAAATTATTCTTTAGCAGAAATACAGCATCTTCAACATACCTCGGTCAAAAAAAATTGCATGTTTTAGATGCAATAGCTTCGGTTCACCCTAACTTGAAAAATTACGGACTTTCATATTTTCATGTTTTTTTCCATTCATATAACGGTGGTGTAGATTCACCGTAGTACCACCGTCCCAATTTTTTCAAAAATTGTTATACTTGGTCAATCAATGTAATTAGGTATTATTCAGGCTAGCTAGCTTTTCTATTGTAATGTTTTTAATAAATTGTATTATTAAAAAAGCAAAATTAATAATGCATAAGGGCGATTACACAGGGCAACACTAGGTAATAATGATAAGACCCATTTAACACACTAGGGATCGGCAGGACAAAACGTTGCAAACGGGACATTTTCTCGTAAGTTTTCCATAAAAACTAAAAACGGCAGATTTAAGCTTAGGAAGGTAGTTACTTAGCGCGTTACACTAGAACTAGTATTTGAGGGTACTTCCATATTTAAGAGTAGATAGTAAGTTATAGGTATCTATAAAAAGTTATATTTTTATACCTACCTAGAACTAGAAGGAATTGTTTTAATGTAGGTAGGTACTTAATTAACTCTCACATAGCATAAAAATTAACAAAATTCTATGTGACTCACTTCTCACTTCTAACACGCGTACATACTGGAACCACTTACACCGCTTACACGCAAACGTACAAATTATACCTACGAGTCTAGGGTTGCCATCTCCAAAATCTGGAAATTAGAACGAGAAGCGTGAAAACCCCGGATTATTAAGCTTAGTTAGAACCTGGACATGTCAACATCAGGTATGATTTTTTAAAGTTACTTAGTAAAATAAAAAAGTTAAAAAAAATTTAATATAAATCAACTTTCTTTTCGAACGGAAACTGTTGTTTTTGGAAACTTTTAAACTCGCACTACAAATGAAACCCCGCCCGGACGCTTTGCTGACTCCATTTAATCTAGGACAAATCCGAGGAAATCCGGACGAATGGCAGCCCTATACAAGTCACATCTCAAAAGCTTCCATATTCTTGAAGGTAGTCGACAGCCATTTACAACACTATAACATTAAGTCGTTACTTCTAAGTACCTAGGAATCTAGTAGGTAAGTATAATTATGTAGATTGTAGACTGTCATTATTGTTAACTAACAAGGATTTCTAGTTTTTAAACATGAACCTGGCTTTGGATAAACAGTTTCTTGAACGATCAGCTCACTTGTCTAATTAATGTTTAATTCTAGGAAAAATGAAAGACATAATTTAAGGGGGTTCTAATTTAAAAGTGTTGAGACCAGGAGCCGGTATTTGCGTCGGCAACAGAAGTTCAACATCGCCTCTTTGGAAGCTCACGGCCATTTGAGAAGACACCTCGACACTATGGCACACACCTTGGCACTATGAGAAAATATTCAAATTAGATTTTATTCAAAACTAGTGGGCCCGACCGACGTAGTCCTACCCTAAACCAAGAACGCCCCTACCTGGTGCAATTGTGAATATAAACCATCCTGGAACCCACAAAAAAATCCATCAAAATCGGCCCAGCCGTTCTGAACTGACCCGCCTGTTGAATGGAATTCAGGGGGAATTACTAAAAAAAATTTTTTTTTTCTTTTTGGGTCAACTTAAAAAGTTTCAATAGTACAAATATTTACGTCCTTACCCATAATTTTAACCTGTTTAATATGTGTGCCTATCTGTGGCATTTTAACTCCCAAACGGATGAACCGATTTTGATTTAGAATTTCTTTGTTTAAAAGGTGACTCTTGATCGAAAGTATTCTTAGCTATGATATAAGATTAAGAGAATGGGTTCAACCGTTTGAAGATCGTGCGCTTTTTTCTAGTTGATGAAATTGGTACCTATCCTCTTACTTCAATATGTCGGGGGTTATTTTAAATATTTAAATTACATCCCTAAACTTGTTAACTGAAAACTCAATTCGATACTCCCTGCTAATATTATTAAATACTAGATGATGCCCGCGACTTCGTCCGCGTGGATTAAGGTTTTTGATTCCCGCAAGAACTCTTCAATTTTCCGGGATAAAAAGTAGTCTATGTCCTTCCCTGGGATATAACCTATCCTTGTGCCAAATTTCATCAAAATCGGTTGAACAGAAGCGCCGTGAAAGCGTAGCAGGCAGACATACAGACAGACACACTTTCGCATTTATAATATTAGTATGGAAGTGTGGATTAGTATGGAAGTATGGATGCGATGGTGTATCTATCTATAAAACTTTTAGTAGATAGTGGTATGTAATAGGTAGGTACTAAACCTGTTTTAAATAGTTTGGCAAAACCATTATAATGGAATAAACTCTCGAGCCTTTAGTAGTATTTAAGCAGCCATATTCAAGTGCATTCCTAACACACGTGGAGTATTGGCTTACTATGTTTGCACTGTCATATTAAACGCTAGTTAAACAACAGGCGCTCAATAGTGGAAGCGTTAACGTTTCGAGTGCGGTGGTTGATGGTGTTTAAATTACCCGCGACTTCTCGTGCCACACACAGAGAAATTGCCTCACGATTCATCAGAATTTTCGACTTAACAAAGTGTTTTATTTTTTAAAGGGAGGCTTAGCCTTACCGATTACCATATAGGAATGCGGCGAAATTTCTTCCCAGAATGAATAAGGAAAGGAAACTCTTTTGGATGGATAAAATCAGAAGCAAGGTCAGGATTTTTTCTCAGTGCAAGTAGAGAGTTGTAGATTCTTTGGTTATAGTAAGAGTAGTAGGTACATGGTACACTATCAACTGAGAAGACGTTGGTGCTCTTCTCAGCCAAGACGCACTTCTCAGCAATACGACCATAATATTATAAATTACAAACTAAAGAAATAAGAACCGGACACATGCATCTGTAACACAAAAGATCCAAATTAAAGAATGATTGTAATAGGTATATGATTGTATACTTCTGTAACTTGTACTTCTGTAAGCGCATATTGTGAATTGTGAACAAATAAATCATCTATCTATCTAAATTTGGTAAAAGCTCATAATACTTTTTAAACATTTCTCTTCAACACTAATCTAGTAAGTACTATAATAAAACGTCGGTTAATTTTTAATATTATATGTTATATAATTGGTCCTGTTGTTGTTTTTGGTGTCGGCATTGACGAAAAGAACATATAAATAAGAACACAAGTTGTAAATAGAGACATTAAAAGCTCGTAAAACGAAAAGTAAAACGGAACCGCTCAAGGCGAGCCTTCATATTTTGTAACATTTCAATTTAATACTCTCTTAAGATTTAAAGCTCATCGAAAATTAATAGGTAACGCAATGTATAGTACAAGATCGCATCGAGTTACTGACCATAGAGGTGCGAACCCAATTCATCAGGCGTCAAAAGCCCCACCCATCTCTCCAATCTATATAATATAAGGACATTTAAGAAGAGTGACACATAAATAAATAAAATAAGAAAAGCCATTTAGTCCCATATCTGTACCTTATAATAAGTTAGTTCTCTTTTAACTAGATTACAATCTCTTGATACATGTGGAAGATTACATTACATTCTTTTGAATATTTTGACAGAGTAACACATAAACCTACTTAAGTATAAACCGCTGGCATTATAAATTTTGAGATTCACTAAGAATTGATCTTCATAAACTCATTCCTAGTCATGCCAGATTTTATACAAGGATGTAATGGAAATAATATTAATTATCTATTGCTATGCCACTAATATATTAGATATTATTTCATTAATTCAAATGTGTCTCTTTAAAAAACCATTGAGAGTTGGGCCTAGTCAAATAAATATTATAAATGCGAAAGTTTGGATGGATGTATGGATGGATGTATGGATGGATGTTTGTTACTCAATCACGCCCCAACGGCTGAACGGATCTGGCAGAAATTTGGCACAAAGATAGAATATAGCATGGAATAGCACATAGGCTACTTTTTATCCCGGAAAATTAAGTTCCCGGGGGAACCAAAAAACCTCAAACCACGCAGACGAAGTCGTGGGAATTCGCAAGTAATAAATATATTACTAACAGAGTTAAACTAATGAAATTGCCTGAGTCAAGCTGTGGGCGTTTTGTGGGATAACTCAACCTCTAGTTAACAGCACCTCTATGCAACATTGTATACATGTCGCCGACAGGTACAACAATACATATATAATGCTGAGGTGAATACAATCCTCATCATTAAATATTATTATTTATCTTACTAATATTATAAATGAGAGTGTTTGGAAAGATCTAGGGATGTATGGATGTTTGTTACTCAATCACGCCCCAACGGCTAAACGGATCTGGATGAAAGGAGACGGTTCAGATTTGTATGGGGCGTAGGCCAAGTCTTATACAAGCAGAGAAATTAAGGAAAATAAAATTCTAGACCAGTTTTTATTGGTCAAATCTACGAATTCGTCGTAATTTCAGTGATAAATTATTATCTTTCCAAGTTATGGAACAATAAACATGAGTGGGTAACAATGGCGTATTCATATTTTTTGACTTTTTCAAAAGAAAAATACGTTATTTTGACAGTGACTGTCAGAAATGACATTTGATACATTTCGCGCCTTCTGCCTTCTCTATAACTGAAGGTTGCCATCTTGGAAACGTATCGAAAACTTGAAATACATTTTAATTTTTTTGCTCGTTATTTACTTTACTGTTCTAAATTATTATATTTTTAATACAATCTATGTATTTTCCTCTATTCATGGTAGAGTGTACAAGACCTTTTCCTTTGGCACAGAGATAGATTACAGTCTGGAATAGCACATAGGCTAGGAAACTTAGAGTTCCTGCGGGAACCAAAAAACTTCAAACCACGCCGACGAAGTCGCGGGCATTCGCTAGTAGCTTCATAAAATATTTTGCCCTTGTTTTTTTTAATCTACAAAGACAGGATAAAATGTAGTAGGTACTATAATTTAGAACCTGAAGTACCGGAAAGAAATTAACCGACCAAGTTAGTTGGTCTGACGCCAAATAGGTAAGTATTTTGATGTTTGATTTCAGTAAGTGGAAAAAGTGAACGTTGAGGATAAATAATTAAGTAGGTTTTTAAAATAGGTTTTAAATTACCACGGAAGGCACAAATTACTTATCAAAATATCCACGCGGGTGAAGCAGTTGGAAAATATCTAGACTAGAATAACTAATTCAATTAAGTACAATAATATCATTCTATTTATTCTAGTCACTGATTAATGAATAGGTACCAAGAACGACAAGATGGCGCTAAGACCTCCATTCTGCTTGCTCATTCATATTTAATTAAATACAAGTAATTCTGCAAATTGATTTATGCATAATTTTATTAATAAACATTTAAATAAATTCCTCAGATAGTACCTATTTGCATTGTATATTAAGCAAACAAATATTGCATTTGGAATTTAGATGCTCGTTAAATTATTATTTTACTAGCTAATGCCCGCGACTTCGTCCGCGTGGATTGAGGTTTTTCGATTCCCGCGGGAACTCTTTAATTTTCCGGGATAAAAAGTAGCCTATAATGTGTGTTATTCCAGACTACAATCTATCTCTCTGCCAAATATTTTATGATTCCCGCGACTTCGTCCGCGTGGACCAAATTTTTTCGATTCCCGCGGGAACTCTTAAATTTTCCGGGATAAAAAGTAGCCTATTTCCTTCCTCGGGATACAACCTACCCCTGTACCAAATTTCATTAAAATTGGTTGAACAGATAAATTTTGTGATTCCCACGGGAACCTTTGAATTTTCCGGGATAAAAAGTATCCTATGTTATAAATCATCCTATCAGTCGATACCATTCAAATAAAATGGCTTAACATAACCACATCCTAAAAAATCCTAAACCGCTAGACTAAAATAAAAAAAGTTTGTTTGACTACCTCCGTGGCGCAGTGTGTAGCGCTAACGTGCGGAGGTCCCGGGTTCGATCAGCGCCAGGGTCAATTTGGGAATTTATAATTTCTGAATTTTCCCTGGTCTGGCCTGGTGGGAGGCTTCGGCCGTCGCTAGTTACCATCCTACCGGCAAAGAAGTGCCGCCAAGCGATTTAGCGTTCCGGTGTAGAAACCGAATAGGGGTATGGTTTTAATATAACTGCCATGCCCCTAACAGCCCGCTACCATCTTAGACTGCATCATCACTTACCATCAGGTGAGATCGCAGTCAAGGGCTAACTTATAGTGGATAAAAAAAAAATCTAATCAAATTTTAATATTAAGTATGACCTTAATATCGTATGCCTGTTAGAGGTAGACTGTTCCTCCTATGTTAAATTATTTTAAGATCTTAAACTATGTAACAGTCAAACGATTGAATAAATGAAATGAAATGAAATGAAATGAAATGAAATGAAATGAAATGAAAAAACATCAATCCGTAACGCGATTAAGATAGTAGGTACGCTAGGTCATTCATCACTTCGCTTAGAAATATTGTGATCGTGACTCGTCGACGAAGCACGAGGATCGGCCATTTCCTTAACCAGAACGATAAACGCTAAAGTAATTTATCTCTCTTTAATTCAATTATCGACCACCCAGGGCTTTATTTTCACGCGCCTAACTTTAATTAATTGATATCGATATTATATTGGTTTCTTTTTCTATTCAATTACGGGTGAATACCGAAAACTTTTTGTGGGGTTCCAACTCCGTATGCCTCAAAATTCCTTTGAGCGTCATTTTGTCTATCCGTCTAGCTAGACTCTAGACTGCTAGAGTTACAAAATAGAGGTTTTTTAGTCATGCTTATACAAAATTTTTTTTGTTAAACCAAACCTCTAGTTAACCACCAACTTGTTTGACCCGGTGACAGCGTCGCTAGTTCATATCCATATCCATGCTTTTAATATTATAAATGCGAAAGTGTGTCCGTCTGTCTGTCTGTCTGTCTGCTACGCTTTCACGGCCTAACTACTCAACCGATTTTGATTGAACCGAATTTGGTATAGAGATAGTGTACATCCCGGGGAAGGACATAGGCTACTTTTTATCCCGGAAAATTGAAGAGTTCCCGCGGGAATCAAAAAACATCAATCCACGCGGACGATGTCGTGGGCATCATCTAGTTAAAAATAACATAAAAGGATTTCTAAAACCTATGTAAATCCACGCGGACAAAGACGCAGGCATCATCTTGCAGGTAGGCAGGCATCGAGTATTATAAAAATCGTAAATTATGTTTTGGGTAGGAAATGATAAATTACGCTTTATCTTTCTTATCTTTATCTTAATTTGCGTCGTTTTTAAATTGAGAACAAAATTTTTTATGCTGAGCCTAATTGGCTTTATAACGAAGCATGTAATGATTTACCTAATTAATTTTGTAACACGATAAATAAGAAACTTATTAATTGTAGCATTTTTTTTGTTCTACATAATCTTTTAAAACACCAATATCACAGTAATTTCACGCAGGCTCACTTTAGGCTTTATCTTTACGATGCTAGGTTTCAAATTTTAGGCATAAATTAAATATCATAATAAGTAGTTACTTCGGTTTAGATTAGTTACATTTACAGCTATTCATAAAGTTAAACACTATTCCAAATATGAAAAATTTCGCCTTTTAATAAAAATACATTTATTTACTCGAATATTGATTCATCATACTAATATTAGCCCGCCAACCCGCATTGGAGCAGCGTGGTGGGTCTAAGCTCTAATTCCCGCTCTCCTATGAGAGTGGAGGCCTGTGCCCAGCAGTGGGGCGTTAATAGGCTGTAGTGATGATACTAATATTATAAATGCGAATGTGTGTTTGTTTGTGGTTTAAGTTTTTTTGAATTCCCACGGGAACTCCTTAATTTTCCGGGATAAAAAGTTGGTTTGTCCTTCAGTCACGTTGCAACAGAGCAACGGATCGACGTGATTTTTTGCGTGGGTATAGTTGAGGATCTGCAGAGTGACATAGGCTTAGGCATAGGCTTTTTATAGGAGTTCCCGTGGGAATTAAGAAAACTTATTTCACGCTGACGAAGTCGTGGACAACAGCTAGTACTTAATAGTACCTTTCTGGTACCCGTACAAAAAATCACGTCGATCTGTTACTCTTCTGCGGCGTGATTGAAGGACATAGATACTTACCATTAAAAAAACACACTTTCGCATGTATTACTCCGATTACGTCATTCTGATGCCTTTAGTAACATCCAACGGATACTTGTACCTATAAAATGTTCGTAGGTGTAGGATGGCTGATTCATGCTAAAATCATTATTTAGAGTATCTCTATAGTCTATGCTATGCTGCACTTAATGCTGGCCGCACATAACTATGTTGTATCGTATCATTTTCTATGATATTTTTTAGGTACTATACCTAATACCTAACATACCTATATGTCGCGTCTTAATCATCATAAGAGTTGCATCTTTAACTATTTTGAACCGACTTCCAAAAAAGGAGGAGGTTCTCAATTCGGCGCGTATATTTTTTTTTAATGTATGTCGTTGCATATCTCCGTGGTTTCTGAACAATTTTGATTTTTTTTCTATCAGTCGTTAGAGGAAGCTCTCGAGATGGTCCCATAAAAAATTCTGACCCCAAATGCTCAACCCTCATACTAAAAAGTTAAAAATAAAAATTCTTTCCAAAAAACCGACTTCCAACGCCCCTGTAAAGTACAAAATAATTTTGATTTCTACCCACTAAGATGAAGTCGGGGGAGTCTGATGTGTCAACTTTGCTTATCCTTGTTATACCCGCCTGACTTCAACATAGTGGGTAGAAATCAAAATTATTTTGTACTTTACAGTGGCGTTGGAAGTCGGTTTTTTGGAAAGAATTTTTATTGCATTAGCAACTGATTTTCTTATTTTCCCAGTAGCTCAGACAACGGTCGACCTAGCAATCTATAGATAAGTTCAAGCGATTGTATGCAATGTCTTATCTGCTTCCACCTGCTATGTTCCCTCAAAACTTCAATTCAAGAGGCAGATACACATATTTCAAACCGGCAACGAACTGCAAATGCAACTCAGCGAGTGCTGCAAATGTTCCTGGGTGGCTTTAAAATCATACAACATTAGGTCACCCGCCTGCCCGTTTGCTTGATAAAATGTACGGCCTGCCTTATAAACTTAGTTTTTTCATTGACGTAATGATTATAGTATCTGTAATGGTCAGTTTCCACAAAACTAATTTATGAGTGGGCGGAAGACAAAAGAAGTTATTGTTTTGCCATAAAATAAAACCTACACATATTGCGTCTAAAGTGTATTTGTAAAGTTTTATCAGCGAATTATCGCTTTGAAAATAACCAAATCTTATTTAAAGGCATCTTCAATTCTTTTATCAATATTAGTATCTTTTAGCATGTATTAGCGAGAGCAGTAATCAAGTGGTAGATATGTCAAGTAGGTAAGTACCTACAGGTAGTTAAGTAAAAGCCGAAGCACAGATTTTTAACAGTCTGCTAAAGCAATTAAGAGTTTATCAAGAGTTTGGAGTTTGGACTAAGTACTGGGTTAGAGATGATCCTACCATTTATAAATACCAGCCAACTAGTACCTACCTGTAGCTATGTTCTTTCATAATAACTGGGGTCCTGGAAAAGATCGCTAGGTCAAAAGTAGGTAAAAAGTAAAATTTAAAAAAACCACCTTACCTTCTTAGCGATATGGCCGCCAAACTGAATACGTGATATGCTCATTATTTATTATTTATGTTTTTGTTATACAATACAACAAAATTAACCTAGTAAATTAATAACAGCGAAATATTTGAAATGGTCAATTTAAATATTATGCTTTTATTATGATACCTATCTATTCTAGTGACAACACAAGTAGAAGAATAAAATATTATTCACATTTTGGACACACGTTTTGGTACCGATATAGACGAATTTTATACGATTTTTAGGAAATATTTAGGACCGAATTGAATTCTAATCTTATATATATAAAATTCTCGTGTCACAGTTTTCGTTCCCATACTCCTCCGAAACGGCTTGACCGATTTTCATGAAATTTTGTGAGCATATTCAGTAGGTCTGAGAATCGGCTACTATCTATTTTTCATACCTCCACGCGGACGGAGTCGCGGGCATCAGCTAGTAGTACCTAATATTGTCCTGTTACGGCAAGTTTAGTGTTTATGACGTATTAGATTTATGACGTATGCCGGATCCTCATAATTTCTCAATTATGACTAGTTAAAGATAAGATATTGATGAATGAGGTGTTGTTGGCTTAATTTAAATGGCTCGAGTGTTTGACGTCATTAGAAATTTTATATACCTAGTGGATATCGATGCAACATCGGCACAGTGGCCTGTCTGTCGATATTCTTCAAGATATATTTCGAAGAGTGAGCCCAAGCACTTTTGATCTTGTACTCGTACCTCCCTCGCCTTTCTAGTACCGTACCGCAAGGCATCGTCAGGGTCTGCATCAGTATATAATTAAGTAGTCGAAATTCCACGGACGCGTACTAAGAATCGATTTGCTTCCGCGTTTCTAACTCGAACCGCTATAGGATATGGAATGCCATTTCATTTTTAACATTGGTATCTTCAAATCGAATAGGCATCTTCTAGGCAAGCGCGCTCCACTTTAGGCTGCATCACCACTTGCTAGCAAGTCTAATCGCAGCCAAGCGCTAGTCTATAAATTAAAAAAAGACACAGATAGTGCTACTAACTCGATGAAAATAAATATAACAATATCAACCAGTGATTTAATATCCTTGACCTGCTACTACTCAGATCCTTATAAAATATTGTAAATATGAATTTAATTATTATAGTTATTATAGTATTACTAATACCAATAATATGAAGTGACGAAAACACTAAAATTATGCACATTTAGATTAATTCTTTATCGACTAAAAAATATACAATTAGTCGATAAAGAATTAATCTAAAAACAATCTTTTGCAAAAACTTTGGGTAGGTAAATATAAGTATTTAAGTAGGTACCTACCCAAAGTTTTAGATAGATTTTACGTATTTAATTAATTGAATTCTTGAATGAAATCGAATTAATTAAAATAAATTGAATAAATTCCAGCAATTATCGCAAACAAAGTTGTTTCAATTAATTGTTTCGTATCAACATACTTAATTTAACAGCACAGCAACAGTGCATTTATGGAATACAGCCATAAATTATGCATAAATGGTCGTATATTATGCGCAATTTAATTTCATGCATTGCAATTGTTGGTAATAAAAGAAGAAGAAAGCTAACTTCTAAAATTGATGCGCTGCTGATTATACTTACATTACTTTTTAGGGTTCCGTACCTCAAAAGAAAACCCCTTATAGGATTACTTTGTTGTCCGTCCGTCTGTGTGTCAAGACCCTTTTTCTCAGGAACGCATGGAAGTATCAAGCTGAAATTCATATTTAATACTCAGGTCTACTGTCCCTTAGAGCTGTGAAAAAATCAAACTTCTAAGCCAACGCAATCAAAAGATACAGCCGTTTATACTGCAAATTTTCGACACTCGCAAGGAAATCAAAACCTACAGGATACTACCCGTGAACTCAGAATTTTGAAATTTTGTACGAAGCAACGTCTTATAGCACAGATAAGGAAAAAATTGCAAAAAGCATAAATTTTAGTTACATCATATAATAAAAATATTTTAATGCAAATTTTCGACACTCGCATGGGAATCAAAACCTACAGGGTACTTCCAGTGAACTTAGTAAGTATCTTGAAATTTGGTACGAAGCAACGTCTCATAGCACAGATAAAGGAAAAATTACGAAAGGCATAAATTTTTAGTAACATCATATTATAAAAATATTTTTAATAATTTTAAACTTACTACAGGTTTATACGGAACCCTCGGTGCGCGAGTCCGACTCGCACTTGGCCGGTTTTTTTATAATGATAAACGCGACGTAGTCCGTGTGGCCTGGTACACCTTTCCGTTCTGAGGTATCCAATGATCTTAGAAAAATTTCTTCTAAGATCATTGGAGGTATCCCTATATTGTTTGAATTCTGTAAGGCGAAGTAGAGCCCAAGACAATCACAACTTGTATTGTAAACTTCATAAAATGGTGTAACATCTGATAAAAAAAAGACGTGTGGCACTCGGAGACTGCTGCGGTAGGTAAAGCTATTGCATAGCATTTTTTATCAACTTGCTATGACTACTTGTGTTGTTGACTTCAAGTTGTTGAAAATATAAAGGCGAAATATTTTTATGAAAAGATGATTTTGGTTATTTTCAACAACTTGAAGTCAACAACACAAGTAGTCATAGCAACCAAAATCATCTTTTCATAAAAAAAGTCTTTTTATTTTCAACAACTTGAAGTCAACAACACAAGTAGTCATAGCAACCAAAGAATTTCTGGATTCCGTCTCCACGCTCAAGGCCCGCGATAGAAGCTATGCAATAGCTTAAAAATCTAAAACAAATAACGAGGGCCTGCGGCACAAGCACAATCAATGGGATACGATTTGTCGAATTTTTTCATGGACAATACGTCACACAAAAAATGTGAAAGAGATGAGTCGAGCTGGTTATGCTCGGGATTGCATTGTTTACCAGTGAGTTGTGACGCTATATAGGTACTGCACCGGTTAATTCCCTTCACGCATCAATCAATCAATCAATCATCACATCACCTCATCAACCGAGTGACAGCACGATACAAGAGTCTATTTTCGATTCGATGCAGCAATGAGGCTAAATATGTTGTACACTTTGTTTGCCACCTCTTGTCTCAATTTACCATCTTATAGTTAGGAAGTGGCTTATGTTGTTTTACACATTTTCTGTACTAAAATTCTACATCAATGCATTTACTAAAGCAAAGATACTGAAATTCTATATCAATGGATGTCCCATCCCGCTCATTATGAAAGAGATATAATTAGTGCTGTCATTTTATTACATACTAGATGATGCCCGCGACTTCGTCCGCGTGGGTTAAGGTTTTTAGATTCCCGCGGGAACTCCTTAATTTTCCGGGATAAAAAGTAGCCCATGTCTTTCCCCGGGTATCAAACTATCCCTATACCAAATTTCATCAATATTGGTTGCAGAGATAGTTTTTTTAGATTCCCACGGGAACTCTTAAATTTTCCGGGATAAAAAGTAGCCTATGTCCTTCCCCGGGATACAACCTATCCCTGTACTTACCAAATTTCATCAAAATCGTTTGAACAGATGGGCCGTGAAAGCGTAGCTGACAGACAGACAGACAGACAGACAGACATACTTTCGCATTTATAATATTAGTATGGACTAGCGAATGCCCGCGACTTTGTCTGCGTGGTTTGAGGTTTTTTGGTTCCTGTGAGAACTGGGAACTCTTTAATTTTCCGGGATAAAAAGCCTAAGCCTAAGCCTAACCTATGTTCTATTCCAGATAATAGTCTATCTCTGTGCCAAATTTCAGCCAGATCCGTTCAGCCGTTGGGGCGTGATTGAGTAACAAACATCCATCCATACATCCATACAATATCAGTATAGATAAAATTAGTGCTGTCATTTTATTAAATTTTAAAGATTTTATAAAACATGTTTGATTGGCTAAAATTCTGAAAATCCTTTTTCCTACGAAATAGCCAGAGTGCTTGGTCCAAAGCATTGAAGTAATATCGTACATTATACCTCAATGGTCCAAAGCCATTACTTCGGCTTTTGCCTAAAGAGTTTTCAGGCCTATCTCGACACGGCGGGCGACATGTCTGCACGGATTATTACATTTGAAGAGTCCCTTGTGGGTATATTTTATTTCTGGGATAGCATGGATAAGCGAGGGCCGACATGTTACATAATACCCAGATGTACAGTTTAAATAATCGATGTAGCATCATTACGCTTCGTTATTCTAGTTTTTTACATTCCAAATTCGATTGATCGTATTGAGCGTTCGATCACATTATCGGCAAAGTAAAATACACCTGAAGGGCTCAGATTTAGTGCTCAATTTCTTGTATGCATTCACAGCCAGCGCTCCAAACGATGAATCAGTTGTACCTACTGAACTTTTGGGTTAATTTTATGTGATCGACGTGACGCTAAATTACGATCACTCGAATTTGCTATGTAAAAACTTAGACTAAGCGAACATAATTCTTAAAAAGTTTCGCTGATTTAGACAAATATTATACCGAAAGGGTTAGTTGCTCAGAACGGTTCAGTTTCCGTCCTATATGCGGAACCAGTCGTGCGTAAGGCTGCCGGCGCGAATCCGGAAGATCCGAGTTCCAACATCTCACATCAATCGTCAATGACGTATTGATCCAAAGGGGATCTCTTAATATAGATCACGTGTGGAAGTTATTCCGGTGCTCCGTTAACCGAATATCCTCTATTCAATTTACGAAAATCGCCGTTGAAATTAGCGCCTTTTTTCTATTACGTAGCACGTGTATATGCTATCAACAGTTACAACACATTTCAACTCTGAAATGCTATTTTGCTACCTATGCGTTTGCTTGTCAGTAATATTACTTTTATTATAATATAACGAAATTCTTATTTCTTACGGTATTATTATGAGAAAAGAAGAGAAATATATAATTACTAATATTACCTATGAGTTAAATTCCATAAACCTATTAAGTATTTTCGAAGTTCACGTTCCTTTTTATTCGTAGAATAAAAAGGTGTTGCCTATAAGCGTACCATTACCATTACCATTTAGCTATGGTATGATATAAATTCCTAGCTTTTTTCCTATTAGCTTTCACGACATCATCCGGGTGGATTAATTTATTTTAAGACTGAATTCTGAAAATCCAAGTCAGTCAGTCGCTACACTGTTTTTGTTTTTATTTTGGTTTGGTTTTCTTACTACTTTCATAAATTCTAACAATTTTCTCTAATTGCAGGTATAAATTGCACCAGGTGCTGATGAGTAAGTCAATCAATTTTCACTAGAGCAGTCGTGACTTGCAATAGTGGGCGTGTCTCCGGGGGCAATCCATTCGTTCTGAACCATCGTAAATCACCGCGACAGAATAACAGTCTTACATAAACTTTTGGGTTATCGATTCTGTTCGCACTAGGTTTTTGCCCAAGACTTTTCATTGGAAAATGAAAAGAAACGGCTTCGGTTGAGTAAAAACGTTAACTCAATTAAGGCCAAACGCACTTTTTGTCTTTTTAATGAAAATACTTTAGTATCATGACCTTTTTTTTTAAATTTCTGTAAAAGATTAACAAGATTCTTGAAATAACAAGCTATGGCCTATGAGATTAATAGAAAAACAATTCTCCGTTTCTACAACGCAGAGCTGAAGAGTGTCTAGAATGCAGAGCGACAATTTTAAAAATGTTATAGGTATCATACTTAATATTATAAATGCGAAAGTGTGTTTGTTTGTTGGTTTATTGGTTTGTTGGTTTGTCCTTCAATCACGCCGCAACGGAGCAACGGATCGACGTAATTTTTGGCATGGGTATAGTTGAGGACCTGGAGAGTGACATAGGCTACTTTTTATTCCGGAAAATTAAGGAGTTCCCGTGGGAATCACAAAATTTAAACCACGCGGACGAAGTTGCGGGCATCAGCTAGTATTATATATCAAGTTATGATAAGCGGCTTGGAATAAAGGGCTCGAGAATGAGCGTAAAAGTCAGGGAAGATGAATATTCTAGAGCAGGCCCGAGCCCACAAAGCTGTAACCCCGATGATGATGATCATATTAAAATATGACGATGATGAAATTAAGATGTTTTTTTTAAAGTTTTAGAACATATTTTTCAGTGCTAAGTTTCCCATGAGTTTTTAAGAAATTTTAAAGTAACCCCGTGTAGCTGTGTCGCGGCGGGATCATAGAACCCGCCGTATTACAAAACATTGCGTTTACAAGTTCTTACCCCAATCACGGTTACGGTATTTAGGTTTTCACAAGTTTCTACGCGAATTTCTACACGAAAAGATAAGACACGTCTTTAAAAAAATACATATCGTAACTGATGTAGTTCACACCTCTTGTCAAGAAGGATCCTCAGGTCAAGTGTCTTGAGACGTTCGTAGATAAGCGCCATTAAACAACTGTCGTTAATCTTCGGGCGATGGAACGACCCACCTGGGTCAAAACTTGAGAGGGCAATGATTTAAATAAATTACTCTACGTAAACTTTATCTGGCGGGAGAGGAATATCGAGGAATATCACGATATTTATGTTTGGCCTTCGGAATATTTATTGGTATTGGTAACATGTACAAGGGAATATAATTAAAATTATTAAAAAATACGACTGCTTTGCCGTAGACACACATACATACACTGACCCTAAAAACATAACACTCCTTTCTTGGGCAGTCGTGTAATAAAAATCCCCCGCGAATGGAAATACGGCTACCACTGCTACTAACGATACCACAGTCATTAACTAAGTTACCTTTTAACTGCCTCGTTGGTCTAATGATTAGCATGTTTGACTGCGGCCGACGAGGTCCCGGGTTCGAGTCCCGGGTCGGGTCACAACAAGTATTGGGTTTTTCTGACAAGAAATTCTCAGTACTAGCCCGGAGTTAGGAAGTTGGCGGTGTTTCACCCCCGTGCCTCGGAGAGCACGTTAAGCCGTCGGTCCTGCGCCTGATTTCTCACCGGTCGTGTCGGATTTTCCGTCCCATCGGGCTATGAGAGTAAAAGGAACAGAGAGTGCACCTGTGGTTGCGCACACACTTGTGCACTATAATATCTCCCGCGCAGATGGCTAATCTCTCAGAAGATTGGCCGCCGTGGCCGAAATTCGGTCGGGAGGACATTACCTTTTGAATCTTATTCACATTTTTATTAAATGATTTTTTTTGTGAATCGCTGGATATTGAACTATAGTGTTGTAGATTTTTGGAATCTACTTATGATTTTCTAGATGATTATTATATAGTTAATCTTATTTTCGAATATTTTTTTTTCAAATTTAGTTTTTTATGCTTAATTGCAAATTTTTAAAGCTAATTTTTAATGCTAATTTTTAATGCCCAGAATAAGCTAGAGATTCTAACGATACCTCATTAATCAAAATCGGTTCAGGCGTATAGAAGTTATGGTGGAATATATACAAACTCACAAAACAATATACTCCTTTTTTCAGGCAGTCGTATAAAAAGCAAATAATAATTCACGATGATAAAAGCACGTCCCCAAAAATAACTTTATGTTACTTAACGTAGGTATTCGGCTGGTTACGGCTTCGGCTGGCGCTTCGTCCTTTTAAAATCACTTGGGAAGTCCTCGGCTTCGCCTCGTTCTCCCAGTATTACAAAATTTGTGAATTGCTTTATTTCTGGCCTAGGCAGTAATGCACTTTTGTCTGAGTTGAGAAAATTATTGTCATCAATTTCTTTAAGAATTTATGCTAAATGTAATATCATTAAAAATCTAAAAGTAGTTACCATGATTATCTCACTCAATCGCCGGCCCACTACTAAGAACGAGTTTCCTCTTTAAATGAGAAGGGTTTGGGCCATAGTCCACCAAATGGATCGTGATGTCACATTAGTATGCATGGTTTTTGAAAGTAAACTTAGGTTAGGTCAGGTTGTTTGTTCCATAAAAGCATGGAGTTCGCCACAGAATCACTTCCGTAACGTAATGAGTTAGATGAAATGAGCTTCTCTCTAATTACTTTTCCAACTCTATCTGTTTTAATAAACATCGCTTTGTCAGCAGCCTTATTTAATTGTTGATTTGAATATAGAACAAATAAAAAGCAGATACTACTTTTGTGTGTAGACCGAACGTAGGTACGATTCAAACTTTTCTTTTTTCGTTCGGTAATCTCCTCTTCTGTATTCAGAAGGATCAGTCAAGTGAAGGTTTATACCACAAAAGAAATCGTTCAGCATCGATACAGTAATTATGGACCGATAATATCGAATTAATTGCATTCTCACTCATTAGTGATAGAGTTAGCATTATAATTAAAATTATACGACCGTCTATAATTTAATTATGTATTGAGACCATATTTTCCGAAGACCAAGACCAAGAGCTTGATCATTATTCAATTAAATATTATTGATAGTCATTTTGAGTAATTTATTTAAGTATCATACTTAATATTATAAATGCGAAAGTGTATGTTGTTTGTTGGTTTGCCCTTCAATCACGCCGTAACGTAGCAACGGATCGAGGTGATTTTTGGCATGGGTATAGTTGAGGACATGGAGAGTAACATAAGGTACTTTTTGTCCCGGAAAATTAAGGAGTTCCCGCGGAAATTAAAAAAAAATTCCAAGCCGACGAAGTCGCGGGCTTCAGCTATTTATCCTATAAAGTACAAGTAAGTATGTTAAGTACTAGATGATACCCGCGACTTCGTCCGCGTGGATTAAGATTTTTTTATTCCCGTGGGAACTCTTTGATTTTCTGGGATGAAAAGTAGCCTATGTCCCCGTGTGTGTTTCCCCAGGATTCAAACTATCCCCATACCAAATTTCATCTAAATCGGTCGAATAGATGGGCCGTGAAAGCGTATCAGACAGACAGACAGACACACTTTCGCATTTATAATACATATTAGTATCTATAGATACAGTAAGTATACTGTATCTATACTAATTAAAGTAATTTTTGAATAGAAAAAAGACAGTCACTTTAAAGGGAAAAGCATGGAGATAACTCAGGGATTATCTGATAAATTCAAGCTCACTGTAAAAGTTATATCTACTCTGATTAATTTAATGCCGCGTCAAAAAACTTATCAGGCGGAGCATAAAATGCAATTCTCCTAAAGAATAACAACAATTAAAAACAATTAATTCATTAATTGGCTTAAGTACTTACCGCTTGATTATGTTTTAAACACAAATGAAATTCTTTATGAGAAATAAAGTCAACGTTAAAATTCAAACATTATTTGAATTTTACAACTATAAGTAAGTAGTGACGTGATGCTGATAACTAATTTTGGTGAGTATCTTAAGACACTAATTAATAAAAAATAAGTAAGTATCTTTTAAAGCTACTAGGGTTTTAACACACAAATTCGGCTGAGAGTTTATTAGAGATAAAATTAGATTTATAGATAAAGTAAAGATAGAAGTTATTTCAAACAGTAATTGCTTCGCAAAGAAAAAGAGCTTTATGACGTCACCTCCGTTTCAATTACATCCGCAAACTTATGGGGCATGGAGAGTTTCAGGTAGTAAACATTTCCTAACAACCTCCCCTGTGGCTGTGCGTCTAATGTTTACCTATACTTTTATTTGGCCTAACTCCGCTGAAGAAGTGTCACTTCAAAAATACTGGTGAACGTTTACAATCATATAACCATCACAGTCACCTTTGACTGTGATGTTATGTACTTTCTTTTCTACCAGTCATCTGTTGGACATGTCTAGACAGAGCAACTCTGAACGCAACGGGGTGACAGGGGCGAGTCGGGGGTCTCTACCCCGACTATTTCTGAGCTGGCAGGACAATAATTTTTCAATACAAAATATATATGTAGCTCGAAGGTGTGAAGGCTGTTCTGCAATTTTTATTATGGCTGTCGGTTCACTGTAAGAATAAATTTACCTACTCTATGGTACTATAGACACTATTGTGACCAAACAATGTTGACAGTTGACACTTAAGTATCTGTACAAGTGGCAAGGTTAACGCGTCTCTATCACGCACGCAAAACTTATGCACGAATAGGCACTTTCGAATTTTCACCCCTTATGTTTTCCCAAGTTTACCCCAATCGTTTTGATGAGCCAACCTTCCTTGTTTTGAAAGTGAAATAAAAATCTGTTTATTATACCAACCATCGAAATTCACACGAAAATCGTCACCATAAAAACTGAAAGCTAGGTCTACTCGTAGCTATAAAATATGTCATAACAGTCATAATATCATAGACATAGAATTTTTTCGCTACGCTCAATAATATACTACTTAAGTTGTTACAGTTGGCTTCTCAAATTAATAATGGTCTAAATTCCAGAACAACAATTTTTCTTTTTAATAAAAACAAACAAATAGAATGAACTAGATAGATAGATAGATAGATAGATAGTCATAGCTTTACCTACTAAATTACCTAATCTGTGCTGTGATCCCCGCTTAATGCTTACAAGACGACAGAGAGGTCACCAAATACCTTTTTAATACATTTGCTCAAAAAATGCACTTACAGAGGCAGTAAACAGGGCTTGTAAGATAAAACCCTGTAGTGCCCTCGAGCTATTTTTTTTGCAGTTTTTTTTTTAATTTTTGTGTACCCTTTACTTCTAAAAATGATGTTGACTTCGTATGTAGAAAACTTAAAAAATCATAACATTTAAGTGTAGATTGATGGAATAAATTAAAAATTGAATTTAATAATAATAGCTCAGGCTTAGTCCAGGAGTAAACTAGAGCTAAGAAGCCAATTAAAAAAACGCAATTACAACTAGGCGCCGTAGATACCTACTAAATCTTTAATCTGTGCACGTTATTTTTAAGAGTGGTTCTTATAAATTATTAATTAATATCAAAGACCTCAATTTACATAGACGGGCCCTGTCAAACAAAGAATGTGGGCGTATTTTTAGCAACGCCATCAACGCCATCTAGTCTGAAAAGCGGGAACTTACTTGCAACATATTATATTGAAAACGTATGACTCGGTCATAGATAATATAGGTCATGGCCATAGAAGCCGTAAGGCCACTTAGTAAAAAAAATATATCATACAGTTTTCTGCGGAAATTAAATGATTGCGTAATGGATAGAAATATTAAATAGGAATATTAAATAACGTTTTTTTGGAAATTTATAATTGTGAATTGAATCACTTACCTTAAAATAAAAATTGTTCAGTGCCAAACTAATAAGACTTTAGAATTAGATGATAACCTAAGAATAACAAATTATCTACACGACGAGCGACCGTGACAGCGCTACTATGGGGACAAAGACAGGTGAGGAACGCTTTCTCAAAGTCGGTCGCCCAACCTTTTTCTATGAAAGGGCCCATCTAGTACCTACATATATATCGATGATTAATATGAGTGGTTTAAGTGATGTGGAATAAGAAAATTAGGTATTTTAGATGTGAGAAGAAAATCGCACTATTAATAGCCGCCAAAAATCTCGAAATAAGTATGGGCGTGAGAAACTATTTTCTAGTGAGTACCTACCTTGTACCTACCCTGTACTCGAATTTCATTTTCAAGTTTTCTCACAAATGAAGTAAAAAATATTGTTTGATACACAATATTTTTCTTGGTGTTATTTATGATTTTAATAAACTTGTGACGATATTCAGCCCTCGCCTGGGCTGACATGAGACAACTCGTATGTAATTTACCTATTTACCGCTCTAAAGTTAATTATGTAAAGATCTTCAAACGATCTACACAATACAAGTCGCAATAATAATACCACAATGTTATAATATTACTAATTTTTCGATGAAGCGTTAATTTTTTGTGTTGTAAGAGCGAAGACACACTACGGACAGGACAGGACACTCGAAAAAACGTCCGCGTCCAGCTCCATACGTGCGCCAGACAATAGTAAGTACATTACATCGCGAGACCGGGAAGTACGCGTTTTCTGGTCGAGTGTTAGTTAGGCTATATACGAGACCAGAAATTCTCTCCCGGTCGAGGTGTGTATAGTGCTATTCTAAAAAATGAAACAGTGACTTTTTTAATATATTATATTATGTAATTAAAAGAAAGTAAATAAAAAAGCAAGCTACTTAATATTAAAGTAAAAATTAAAAGTTAAAATTAGGTATATTTGAATTACTAATTGAAATTGTAATTGGTTTTCCGGGTACATTTATGTTTGTTTGTACGTCGGAATGTATGGATTGGCCTTGGGAATTAACTATTATGCTTTTAATTATTTTTTTTGCGCTGTGAGTGCTGAACGCGTAATACGGTACAGTTCCAAATTTAAACTATTTAGGCCAAAGAACATTATAACAAGACAAGTTACAAGATATTCAGGAAGAAAGATTCCAAATTCAAACTCATGATATGTAATGAAAATACATACATTCTTTACTGGCCTAGGCCGGGAAGTTTAACTTTCGAACTCTTTTACAGGGTATGAAATGTGCACATTTCATATAATTTTTTAGATATAATAATTTATTGTGAGTGCGCGCGCTGACTTTTTGGCCCAGGACAAATTTTTTGTCTGTAGTGTATTTTCGTCCTAAATCTGTGATTCTAATGAACTAACGGGAACATATCTGTATATCAATCGAGATACGTTTCCGTCAGTTGTTCCATTACTTACTCTGGCAGATTTAACCACAAATAAATAATTAACTAACGATTACACCCTCAGCTGCGGCGACGCCTTCAGACTGTCGATCGTAATTATATAACTTTAACTTTAGATAAATTTAAATAATACCGAGGTCAGCAGGGCGACCGCGTATCTTTTGCACCAATCATTGATACATCGCAATCACCTCTAATTGGTTAACACTCTTCCTCTATTGGACGAACTCCATTGACGCAGCAAGAATACCATAAATTCAGCCAATCGGAGGTGATTGCGATGTATCAATGATTGAAGCAAAAGATACGCGGTCGCCCTGCTGGTTTAGATGCGTTCTAATATACCTACTTAGCTTGTAGTTATAAAGTTAGCTGGTAGGTTTTTACAGGTACCCCACAACTTTTATGAAGAAAAAATGAAAACCTTATTGAATCCATGGATAGAGCTTGATGACATCATCATTTTTATGTCTCATCATCGTACCATCTGATGAGATCATTCATCAATAGCTGTCATAGTCATTATAAAAAAAAATAACTCATGTTTTTCTCCCACAGAAAAACCCAATTTGTATGTTTCACATTAACTTGTGAAGGTTTCCAACAAAAAATACACCATAAAATAAATAAAACCACAAATAATAATTAATCAATTTTATTTCAAAGCTCACTGACCATCCATCTTATGAGCTGCCGCAGATGGACGATAGTAAAAGTCTGGGATAATATAAACAGAACCATTTCTAATTAATGTCTAAAGAAAGATATTTAACATACCTGGATAGTTAAAAACTTAACTAAAACGCGGCCTTATTGCTTATAATTAGTGCTATCTTTATTAAGCAACCAGGCATTGGCGAAGAATGAGTACTAACTCTTCATTAGCTAAAGATAGTTTAACTAAGAATAAAGCAAAGAAACTTGATTACTTATAAGTTTTACTCAGAGTAAAAACAATGGTCATAGACTAATAGGATGAGAAATCCGACCCGATCGGAGGGAGATTAGGTACAGGATCGACGGTTTTAACGGGGGTGTAACACTACCCACTTCCTAATTCCTAGTTAGGCTAGTTCTGAGAATCGACAGAAAAAAAATATACTTAACCATCCCCATCCGGGAATCATGCACACAACTAGAGTAACGAAGCGGTTGGTTAGATGAGTTAGTAATTAGCACAGTTTAAAACGATGTAATTAGGTAGCCAATGGTTACTTATTTAACACTATTATTTTAATAGTAGGTTCGTTCATATTAATATGTACCACAGTGAAAGATAAAAATATTAAGCAGAAATCGATCTAAAACAAAAAGCGGTTGTATGCGTTACCGCTTAAATACATTACATGGAATTCTATCGTGCATGTAATATATTTAATAAAAATTTACATAAAGGAACGAGCTTGCTGCCAGCCCAACTATTGTTGGCGTCTGGCAAAGGCTCGTTCTATGACACGCTGGAATTTTTATTAATAAATTTTATTATACAACGGAATATTTGCCTACAATTCTAGATTTTTATATTCGTCATACATTTTTTTAATTTGCTTCGGTCCTTTTCAAGGAGCACCAACTAAATTTTCTTTAAAAATGACGTCTTGTCATAAACTTTAGATGTTTTTCTTAATCATCGGCACTAGGGTTTAGTTTAGCTTTTTCGACGATAAGCTTAACCACGACAGTAGTGATCTCACCTGGGTGATAAGATTTAATATCTTACCATTGGGAAAATATTTTGATTTTATTAGTGAAACCGCAACCGTGCCAGGAATCGAACCCGGGACCATACTTTTGTAAGACCACACCGCACATTGTCAGAGAGGTCGGAAACCTTTCATGTGTTTTATAATCTCTCTGTCTGTCTGTCTGTCTATCTGTATGTCTATCTTTATGTCTGCCTGTCGGTCTGCTATGCTTTAAAAGCTCATATTTTCAACCGATTTTGATGAAATATCCGCTTATAAAATGTCCACACATTGTAAAGGGTAACTACGGAACCCTACACAGCACGTGGCCCGACACGCACGTGGCCGGTCTTTTTCAACCGACTTAAAAAAAGGAGGAGGTTCTCAATTCGACTGTTTTTTAATGTTTGTTACCTCAGAACTTTTGACTGGGTGGACCGATTTGGATGATTCTTTTTTTATTTGAAAGGGCATACTTCCCATGTAGTCCCATATAAATTTTATCGAAATCGGTCGAGCGGTTTTTTAAATATCAACAATAAAATAAGTACTTTGTATAGCGTTTGCTTGTTGTTGTAAAGTTGGCGCGGGAGTTTGAAGTCGGTTGTTTAAAAATAATTTTTTATATTAATTTACTGTGTATTATTATTATGATTGCGTTATTTCGCTTCGCGGTACCTATTCGATGAGATTAACCTTATATGACACGCCTATCTACAAAGTAAAAAAGAAACTGTTCGTAGCATGTGTTGTTTTATTACATTAATATTATGTCCTGTCCATTTGTTTGTCTGTCAGGTACCTTTTTACCACCCATAATTTACCCGATTCTGACCGAATAGACTTCTGTCGGGATAGGACATTCTCATACCGGAAATATTTTTTTTATGTTAAATTCGTCGCGCATTTTTCGTCAGTCAAATTCTTGAAAGAAATTCTCAGATATTTGTCTCACAACCCAATATTAAAATCAATCAAAAATCTAATTATTACCCTCAAAGGGCAACCGACAACGCATTGGCCTCCTGTAACTCGCTCTAGTTAAATTAAAAAAAACCGTCCAAGTGCGAGTCGGACTCGCGCACCGAGGGTGCCGTACAAACCTGTAAAAGTAAAAGTTAAAGTATTTTTATTCCACTTATCTATTGTAATTTCAATTTAATACCTCTACACGTTCATGCGGAAAGGGGTAGTAAGTTTAAAATTATTAAAAATATTTTTATTATATGATGTAACTAAAAATTTATGCTTTTCGCAATTTTTCCTTTATTTGTGCTATAAGACGTTGCTTCGTACCAAATTTCAAGATTCTGATTTCACGGTAAGTACCCTGTAGGTTTTGATTCCCTTGCGAGTGTCGAAAATTTGCAGCATAAACGGCTGTAACTTTTGATTGCATTGGCTTAGAAGTTTGATTTTTTCACAGCTCCAAGGGAAAGTAGACTTGACTATTTGATATGAATTTCAGCTTGATACCTTTATGCGTTCCTGGGAAAAAGGGTCTTGACACACAGACGGACGGAAAACAAAGTGATCCTATAAGGGTTCCGTTTTTTCCTTTTGAGGTACGGAACCCTAAAAAAAATACAAATATAGCACTTTATTTCAAGTTACATGAAGAAAAAGATTGAATTGATTGACTGAAGAACTCATTCTTTCTTGCCTACTAATATCGCAGTAAATACTTATGAGATACAGTACACTTACGCTATACTTATAATATATAAATGCGAAAGTGTGTCTATCTGTTACAATTTCATGGCACGATTTAGACTATATTTGGTACTAAGATAAGCAGCATCCCGCGCAAGCAATAGGTAAGTTTCTTTTTATCCCAAAAAATCCAAATTTTTCCCGCCGAATTTTTTAACTACAAACCCCTCGGACAAACGGGCGGGCATCATCTAGTTCTCTTTATAAGCCTTTTAAGTGAATTGCGTAATTTAATTCGATCTCGGCAATCAAAACCGCAAAAGCTTTTAAGGATTGCTTCAACTTTTAAAGAATTCTTGATTGAATTAAATTCAATATTCATCTCAAAAACCGGACACAGTTCGTAATTCGTATGTCAGGCCCCAGTCAGGAAAATAATACGGCACAGTTCAAAAACGGCTCGGCTTTGGATCGCACGCGTTGTAGGTTCACGTTGCTTCTATGAAATTGCTATTCGCGTACGTAATAGTTCATAGTTTCAGTGTAATTTTTGAGCTGAAGTGTTTTGATTGTTGGCTTTTTTGTGGAGGTATATTGTTTTGATTGTTATTTTTTGTTTTATTAATAGATAGAGTGATTGTTTGTGTTGATCTTTCTCCTGTGGAAAAAGTTGTTCAAAATATTATATTGACTTCCCAAAACGAAATTGTAAGTAAGCGGTCAATTAATATCTAATTTATATTTTATACTAGCTGATGACAGCGACTACGTCCGCGTGGATTGAGGTTTTTTGGTTCCCGCGGGATGTCCTTAATTTTCCTGGATAAAAATGTGTTATTCCAGACTATAATCTATCTCTGTGCCAAATTTCATCCAAATCCGTTCAGCCGTTGGGGCGTGATTGAGTAACAAACATCGATCCATACATCCATACACATCCATCCATCCAAACTTATATATTACGCATTTATAATATTAGTATAGAAGTAGGAGTATAGACTAGCTGATGCCCACGACTTCGTCCGTGTGTATTGAGTATTTTTAGTTCCGCGGGAACTCTTTAATTTTCCTGGATAAAAGTCTATGTATTATTCCAGACTATAATCTATCTCTGTGCCAAATTACATCTAGATCCGTTCAGCCGTTCTGGCGTGATTGAGTAACAAACATCCATCCATACATCCAACCATATAACCAAACGTTCGCATTTAATATAATACCTATTAGTAGATTATAAAGAATAATTTTATAAAATACAGTTGTGATATTGAAATGAAACACTGAATTCATTACTATGAAACACTAGCCACTGCCTATTATTAAGTTATGTGTGTTGGTTTATTCTTAGGATCGTACCGATTTTGATGAGACAAAGGCAGGGAATTGTGCAAGTGATCTTGGCTACTTTTTATCCAAGAAAATCTATAGCTTTAGAAGTGCAGAAGTTCAAACGTCAGCTCTTATAAACATGGATTATGACTTTTCCTTTTATTAAATAGAACAATAGGGAGCTGAATAATGGAATTTCATCTATTTTAGCCCAGCTACCTAGTTACTAATTAAAACTTGAATTTACAAAGAAAATAGGTTTTCTTGTATTTCAATATATTATTCTACTAGCGAATGCTCGCGACTTCGTCTGCGTGGTTTGAGGTTTTTTGGTTCCCGCGGGAACTCCTTAATTTTCCGGGATAAAAAGTAGCCTATGTGTTATTCCGGACTATAATCTACCTCTGTGCTAAATTTCATACAGATCCGTTCAGCCGTTGGGGATTGATTGAGTAACAAACATCCATCCATATACATCCATACATTTCTCAACTTTCGCATTTATATTATTTATTTGATTTGATACTAGCTGATGCCCACGACTCCGTCTGCGTGGCTTAAGTTTTTTTGATTCCCGCGAGAACTTGTTAATTTTCCAGCAATTTGCCTATGTCACTCTCGAGGTCCTCAACTATAACCATGCCAAAAATCACGTCGATCGGTTGCTCCGTTGCGTCGTGATTGAAGGACCAACCAACAAACAAACTGACTTTAGCATTTATTATATTAGTATGATTTGATGAAAGTTGTCCTATAAACTTTTTTTTGTTACCACAATTGTACATAAAATTGAAAGTTGTTTCATATCTTTATTCCCAAAATAGAGATGTCGAAAGACACATAACGCAAGAAAGCTTTCAGTACTTATATGGAGGCTCAACCCGCCTGAAGACGAATTGTGCGCTTAAAAGGTACTAAATAGGTCTTTAATAGTTTTAAACGAATGGTTTGGTGAAAATTTTCTCTGTAATTATTTTTCTTGAAAAATACATGTTTTGCACACATTATGCTATTTATCTCAGGAAGGACACGCTATTTTTGATGGGTTTTTGTTTTTTCAAGAAATCTAGAAGTATTTCTTTTGTTACTTTTTTTTCTTTTTCGATTGGTTGTTTAATTAAATTGTAATTAGGTCAGTTTTGGCGCTTACATTGTTAAAAAATACGTTGCGCGTCTATCGCTCCGTATGTCTCACTCACGAGAAGCCGTAATTCGACATCCCGCTCGACGTTGACCGACCGATACGACGCGCGACGCTCCTGTTCTCAGTCGGCTACGGCATTGTGTTACTACACACTCAGTAATAAATCTGTCTGTCAAACGTCTGGGTTTCCCGTATTTAGAGAATCTAAGGCAATGATTCTGTCGCTAGCAGTCGTAGTATGGCCTTAGCATTGCAGGTCCCACTATTGTAAATAGGTAGTTATCATCTTCTCATTACCTCTAACTGTTATATCATATTGTGAGATGGTGATATATTGATTTTATTGATTTATTAAATAACTAGCTAATGCCCACGACTTCGTCCGCGTGGATTGAGGTTTTTCGGGATAAAAAGTAGCCTATGTGTCATTCCAGCTGACTAAAATATATCTCTGTGCCAAATTTCATCTAGATCCGTTCAGCCGTTGGGGCGTGATTACATCCATACATCCATCCATCCAAACTTTTCCAATTTATTATATTTATTTGATTATTTGATTGATATCCTCGGTACGCTTACAGCAATGCCAAAACGCATACCGATTCAGGAATTACAAATTTGATACTAAACTAAATACCCAGCAGAGCATTTTCAAACAGTTATGTGTCGTTTCTATCCAAAACATATATTTTTTAAATATTAACACAATATCAACAATCCTACCTACAAGGCTTTTAAAGTTTCGTATTGATCAGTTGATCACTGCGCCGAGCAGAATCAGCTGTTGAGGTATGGTAGATCCCGTTTTAGGACGACCTCGTCGATCTACGCAAGAGACGATAGTGTTTATTTAATGCCAACCATTCCGAGCGATGAATTAATTAGAAATTCGGAAGATATTTTATTTCTCGAAGGGCTTCTATTGAACTCTTGGCGCTTTTATCTCGCCGCGACGAGCTTCTATGGTGATATAATAACAGTTGAACCAAATGCATACGAACGTTATTTTAAACGATATTGCTTCATTAAACAAGACCTCACTGGCGTAGTGATGAGTGCTGTGATCTTTTAAGCGAAATATCAGAAGTTCGATTCCAGTAGGGCGCACCACAAAGAGTAAAATTTTGTGTACCCGTTATCTCTATTGATCTACCGAAGCTAACATGGTTACTTGTCTCGTTACGTCAAAAGTAATGTTTCTTAAGTGTGGTATTTTTCTCTATGAACCCTTACTATTTATTTCTTGTAATATACCGCGTCCATATATTGTGTCCATGTTAGGCAGGCCCTGATTAACCCTTAGGCTAATTAGGCTGCAGCCTAGGGCGCGAGGATCGGAGGGGGCGCGCTGAAATCGTGTCTTCGCATGCACTAATCTAACATTATTGCATCTACCCTACATATTTCAACTATAGACCGAGACAAAACACTAAAACTAAATGTGCGAGAAATGTGAGAGTCCCTGATTTTAACAATAAATTTTGAAGGTTCAATGTCATGCAGATTAAAGAACAACGTTAGTTTCGCTTGCAGATCGATCTGGAAACTTTTATAGGTATTATGAACCATGTTAAAATTTTCCACTACTATCTCTACCCATTTACTACTTTTTAGGACGTCCGTAACACACCTGACGGGGGCGCGTCCTCATACCTAATTAGCCTAGGGCGGTCAGAACTCTTGATCAGTCGCTGATGTTAGGGACAAACGAAAAATTAGCCGGCAACGACAACATGTCTCTCTCTCTCTCTCTCTCTCGATATTTAGCTGTGCGCATGCTAACCCTACTGGGCCTGGGGCAATTTTGGGACTTTATAATTTCTATTTTTAAATTGTCTCTAAGTACCTAGCTGAACAAAATAATACTATTTCAAGACATTTTCAACCGACTTCCAAAAAAGGAGGAAGTTCTCAATTCGGCGCTTTTTTTTTAAATGTATGTCGGTGCATATCTCCGTGGTTTCTGAACCGATTTGATTTTTTTTTCTATCAGTAGTTAGAGGAAGCTCTCGAGGTGGTCCCATAAAAAATTCTGACTCCAAACCCTCAACCCTGACACTAAAAAGTTAAAAGTAAAAATTCTATCCAAAAAACCGACTTCCAACGCCACTGTAAAGTACAAAATAATTTTGATTTCTACCCACTATGTTGAAGTCGGGCGAGTCTGATGCGTCAACTTTGCTTATCCTTGTTATACCCATCAGTATAGTACAGTGGCGTTGGAAGTCGATTTTTTGGAAAGAATTTTTATGAGTAACTAGCGAATGCCCGCGACTTCGTCCGCGTGGTTTGAGGTTTTTTGGTTCCCGCGGGAACTCCTTAATTTTCCGGGATAAAAAGTAGCCTACGTCCTTCCCCAGGATACAACCTATCCCTGTACCAAATTTTATCAAAATCAGTTGAACAGATACATTTGTTTGATTCCCGCGGGAACTCTTCAATTTTCCGGGATAAAAAGTAGCCTATGTGCTATTCCAGACTATAATCTATCCCTATGCCAAATTTCAGCCAGATCCGTTCAGACGTTGGGGCGTGATTGAGTAACAAACATCCATACATCCATACATCCATACATCCATCCAGACATCCATCCAAACTTTCGCATTTATAATATTTATTTGATTGATTGATATTTGATGTACACAGGCGAACAAACGAAGTGTGAACCTAAACGTTTACTATCTAAAACAATTCAATTTGCTACTTGATTAAAATTATTCTCTTCGCCAATTGGGCACAATTTACTTATCCAATGTCGCGTAGAATTGGCGATCAATGAAGAATTATATTTATTTAGGTAGGTACTAAGAAGTAATTTGCGACTTCTTCCGTGACGAATTTCTGTTTTCCTATGGGACAAAGCAATTTTCCCGACGTTAAAAATTGCCTTTGTCTTCAGAACACAAGCCCCCTCGTCCGTCCGCTCTCGCGTCCGTAGTCCGTACCGATGTCAAATAAAATCACATTTAACTTACTAAGAATTACTTTATGCCTGCAATTCCTGTGAGAATTATTTTGATTTTTCGCTTATTATCGCGGAAAATGCGAAAAATCAAAAAAAAACAAAGGAAAATTATTATTTTCCCATGTTTCCTGCCACATATAACTTAAGTAGGTACCTTCAAGGCAAGAGTGAATAGGCATCTTTTAGGCAAGCACGTTCCAACCTAGACCTCATCATTGCTTTGCATTAAGCATGATTGACGTCAAGCGCGAGCCAATCTCGCAATAAAAAAATGAAAGGATTCCCCCGCTGGGGAAGGGTGAAGGATACTTCCCATACGATCTTCCTCAAGATGCAACTATTATATTATGTTTATGCCAAATGTCATAGATTGGTTCACCGATTAAGCCGTGAAGAGACATATCTAAGACAGACGGACACACTTTTGCATTTTAAATATTGGTGTAGTTTTGTAAGTCATAGTAAAATTATAAATGCGGAAGTGTGTTTGTTTGTTGGTTTGTCCTTCAATCAAGCCGCAACAGAGCAACGGATCGACGTGATTTTTTGCATGGGTATACTTAGTTGAGGACCTGGAGAGTTGGAGTGTCAGTGAGTTCTCGCAGGAATTAAAAAAACTTAAACCGCGGACGAAGTCGCGGGGATCAGCTAGTATTCTATAAATAAATAGCCTCTTTTCTTTGAATTCGGGTTACCGAGCCAACAAATATTTACTGCATATTAACTGCTTATAATAAGTATATTATTTTATAACTGCTGCAGTAAACAGGTGTAACTACATGGTATTAAGTAGTTACTAGGTTAACAACACTCGTTTGTCTTTTATATAAGTACAGTTTTATTGTAATGCGACACAGTTCTCACATTTTGTATAGTAAATTCGTACATAGTCATTTATTGAAGTAGACGTACATACTATTTATTTCTTTACAGCCTATCTTATGAGTTACTAGTGAATGCCCGCGACTTCGTCTGCGTGGTTTGAGGTTTTTTGGTTCCCGCAGGTACTCTTTAATTTTCCGGGATAAAAAAGTAGCCTATGTATCCAGACTATAATCTAGCTCTGTGCCAAATTTCATCCAGATCCGTTCAGCCGTTCAGGCGTGATTGAGTAACAAACATCCATCCATACATCCATCCATACATCCATCCATACATCCATCCATACATCCATCCATACATCCATCCATACATCCATCCATACATCCATCCATACATCCATCCATACATCCATCCATACATCCATCCATACATCCATCCATACATCCATCCATACATCCATCCATACATCCATCCATACATCCATCCATCCAAACTTTCGCACATAAAATATTTTTTCAACCGACTTCAAAAAAAGGAGGAGGTTTTAAATTCGACTGTATTTTTTTTTTTAAATGTTTGTTACCTCAGAATTTTTGACTGGGTGGACCGATTTGGATGATTCTTTTTTTTATTTCAAAGAGCATACTTCCCATGTGGTCCCATATAAATTTTATCGAAATCGGTCGAGCGGTTTTTAAAATATCAACAATAAAATAAGTACTTTGTAGCGTGTGTTTGTTATTGTAAAGTTGGCGCGGGAGTTTGAAGTCGGTTGTTTAAAAAGTATTTTTTATATTAAATTATTGATGATTGGATTCTTCGTTCTACTAATAGGTCGACATTGGATGGCTAAGTCGCTGGCAGCACGTCTTTGCCGGTAAGGTGGAAACTAGCCACGGCCGAAGCCTTACCAAACCAGGTTATAGAAAAATCTGAAAATATAAATTCCCGAATTGATTCTGTCGGGGATCGAGTCCGAGACTCCCTACTTATAAAGACCACTGCGTCAGGGAGGACTCCATACTTAAATAGTTGTATACGATTGTACTATGACATATTGCCATAGCAAAACTGCCTCAAAAATCTACCTTTTTAAAATTCTGTTCA
This sequence comes from Erebia epiphron, assembly GCA_963932025.1. Taxonomy (NCBI): domain Eukaryota; kingdom Metazoa; phylum Arthropoda; class Insecta; order Lepidoptera; family Nymphalidae; genus Erebia; species Erebia epiphron. The sequence continues at coordinate 8,075,178 of OZ009946.1, forward strand.
CTCATTGATAGTTATCTTGAAACTTAGGTAGCCATTATAATTTGACTCGCATATTAAAATTAAAACTCTTTTGTCCCAATGTTTTGTTACGTTAATATTTTATCTTTATTCATCGCATCGTTCCCTGTGTCATATGAAATTGAATTTAAACGTATTCGATGTATCGAGTTATGTACGTGACTGTACAACATCAACACTGCATCCTAATGGAGCTTGAGAAGTTCAAGTGTTGCTTCTATACTAGCAAGTACCTTTGACTGAATTTGCTCTATAGAAGATAGTAATTGAAGTGAATAATACTCGGCACTTTTTGGTAGGGGGTAAACTTGTGGATTGGCGTCACCGACACCGTCACCGACATGCTCGCGTTGTTACGAAGACAAAAGGTCTTAAATATTTATATACTACATTTGTAATTAAACTTTAATCCCTTAGTTTTAAGGTTTATATCTATAGTAGCTGATGCCCGCGACTTCGTCCGCGTCGTTTAAGTTTTTTGAATTTCCACAGGAACTCCTCAATTTTCCGGGAGAAAAAGTAGCCTATGTCACTCTCCAGGTCCTCAACTATATATAACCATGCAAAAAATTACGTCGATCCGTAGCTCCGTTGGACCGCGATTGAAGGACAAACCAACAAACCAGCCCACTTTCGCATTTATAATATTAGTATTTTTTTTAATCATTTTAAATATTCGTTTTCACTTCTATCGGCAGTCCCATTTTTTTTTAAACAATACGCTCTGCGCTAAGGCGCAACGCAGACTTGTAGAGGAGAATGGAGCCGTCAGCCTAGGCACAGCGGCGTCTGTTTTATAACAACTCAAACTCAGGTTTATTTATTTTGGCTGAGCGTGTTTTGATTCCTTTTTACCAATTTCAAGTATTTCAACGAAATATTTATCAACATTTTCATCTTTTATCCATAGCATAGTATAGAACCGCTGTTAAAAATAAAACAAGTTCTTATATGATTTATAAGTACTTATTTTAAGCGAATACTAGCGAATTCCCGCGACTTCGTCTGCGTGGTTTGAGGTTTTTTGGTTCCCGCGGGAACTCTTTAATTTTCCGGGATAAAAAGTAGCCTATATGCTATTCCAGACTATAATCTATCTTTGTACCGAATTTCAGCCAGATCCGTTCAGCCGTTGGCGCGTGATTGAGTAACAAACATCCATACATCCATACATCCATCCATACATCCATCCAAACTTTCGTATTTATGATATTATAAGTAAGAAGTAAGATAAGTAAGTACTTAAGATAATATGTTACCAGTCAATGTCATACATTTCTAGGAAATGTTAAGATGCCAAAAATCGGAAGAATAAATATGTATGTGTGAAAAAAATATTCATTTCCTGAACGGAAATTCCTGGGTGCTTAAATATTTCTGGGTGATTAATAAAATCAACCCTTATTCAACTGTCAGGATTTCCGGGTGTGATTTGTCAAATTTCCTAGAAAGAGAAATACCTAAATCATTTTAGACCGGGATATCTACTATTGTCACTATTGAGTAAGAATATCTATGACTATTGTATTGTCCGTTGTACTGTCTCCGAAATGCAAACTATCTCTGAGCTAAACTCCATCGAGATCGGCTTTAATGCAAAGTAGTGAAAATGTAGGTAACACACCGACAGATAAACAGACTACATAAGTACCACTATTGAATTAATTTTTGACAACCTCCCTGGCGCCGTGTTGAGTGATGTTGTCTTAACGTGGGAAGTCCTGGGTTCGATTCCCGGCAGGGTTAATTTGGGAACTTATAATTTCTGAATTTTCTCTGTTCTGGTCTTGTGGGAGGCTTCGGCCTGGCTAGTTACCACCCTACCGGCAGAGACGTACCGCCAAGCGATTTAGCGTTCTGGTACGATGCCGTGTAGAAGCCATCTAGGTGATGTATGTTTAACATGGTTTAATATAACTGCCATAGGTACACCTAACAGGTTAGCCCGCTACCATCATCACTTACCATCAGGTGATATTATAGTGGAATTTTAAAAAAATCACAATAAGTATGAATTATTAGGAAGACAACATGACAACAAGTTTTTAAAGACGGTACAAGAAAAGCTCCATTCAAAATTTCCTGCAAATATCTGTGGATGCAAAGAAACGTGGGCATTGTATCTATATGTCACCGTAAATAATTAAGTACACAGTACACGTAAATAATTAAGTCACATAAATAATAAACACTACCTACTTAATTATTTATGTTGAACCCTAACCTAACCTACAAGAAAGAGACAAGAAAACGTAAAAACAATGAATATTTCAAACATTTACACTTAAAACATTGAACGGTTCACAATCTTTCGACTGTTTACAATCTATCGAAAAAAAAAGCGTTAGATTACAATCTTACGGTTTTTACAATCTTACGGTGACATATACAAATATTTCGGGCTATCCGACTGCTCTAAAAATACCATGACCTCAGATTTATCTAAATGAATGACATTCTTTTTACCTAGTTCCTAATTGCACCTCACACTTATTTAACACGCTAAAACGAGGTCGCGCGTCAAAACAGCCTTAAATCGATACAACAAATTAATTTATGGAGCATGTCATTAGAAACTAATAACTGGTTATACAGCTTCGCCATAGCATAAAGTTGTATAAACAAAGCAAATAATACTCGTACTCGTAGAAATCTAAAATTCAAAACACACAGCAGACATTAGCGTCACAACATCTCGAAAAGGTTTTAATTTTATGCTTTGGCAGGTAGGTTTATTAATTAATTTTCTTTTCAACAATGCGTCTAAAAACTACATATTCTTTTGCACTTTTGTGTACCTCGGAATTACATTTATACCTTTTGTGTAGCTTATGTACTTACTTTTGGATTATGTAGTAGTTGGCCATAATGAAAAATAAGCTTTGAGTTATATTACAACTAAAGTAAGCAAAGTATTTATAAACTCTATGACCTGGGGCCATACTGACTTTAGCAATATTATTCAAAATGTCAGTTTGATGGCACGTACCTTGACGTTCCTAAAATAAGGATTATAATTCTAAAACACGAAAGTATGGCCCTACTTGAGGTCACTTCCTACCCAAAGATATATATTTAAAACAACTTTAAACAGATTTATTTTGCACTCTAAAATTAATTTACAAAAATTCTAGTGAGGTCACGGACATTAGCTGATTTAGATAAATCGCCTAAAGCTATATAAGTAGGTAGGTACCTAATTTTATGATCGAACAAAAAAACTAATTATACCGCGTCGCTTGGCAAGCATTTCCTGTTCGTTCATCTGTATCTAATCACCAATAGCTTCGCAGAAAAAGGTTCAATTAACTGGATTCCATGCTGACTGACATCCTTAGGTACGGTATCCTGCTTTTATCTACCGCTCTGGCTAAGTATATACACATTTTTGAGAAAATTATGGAAAACTTTCAGGCATTTAGGTATTCCCATAAATTCATGATGTTCGGGAATGTACCCTGGGCCGTCGAATAGAAAACCGTAATTTAGGTTCAATACTAGCCGGGAGTTAGGAATTTAACGGTGTTACACACCTGTGCCTCGGAGAGCACGTAGAGCCTTCGGCACTGCACCTAATCTCCCTCCGGTCGTGTCGGATTTTCCGCCCCATGGGTCTATGAGATTAAGGGAATAGAGAGAGCACCTGTTTAGGTAAAGGTAAAATCTCCCGCAGATGGATGATCTCTATGAAGTTGGCCGCCGTGGCCGAAATTCGGTCGGGAAGAGGAGGACATTATAGGTACTAGACTTTCAAAACCTTCGTTTGTATTGAAAACACTTGGAAATACTGAAGCCCTGTTTCGTAAAAACTATATAAAAATAAATAAATAAAATAAATAAAAGTTTATTGACCAAATTATAACCACTACAATAGATACTACGTATATGTAAATAAATTTTTACAAATACAAATTAAACAATAAAAAAAACTACGTTTGGTCAATGGGCCACCTCCTCAGCCCGTGCCACAGCATGAGAGATAGGTATATACCTACCAAACATACTGCAACGCTGATTTTCAGGAGGAGCCCAAGGATCAAGACGTCACGGACCATCACTTACACCTAATAAAATTTAAAATGAAAATAAAAATAAAAAATTACTTAATTTAACTTAAAATAACATCAGTGTGTATCATTCATTATTTATGGTACCAATTTTCTACTTTCACGGTGGTATCTGTGTCTTTGATGTGTGTGTAGTCTGTGGTGATTCTATATAAATCACTGTTAGAATACTAACAAATTGATTGCAGTGATTTTTAACGCAGTCAGTGGTATTCTTGCTGCGACAATAGATTTGATGTTAACTTAACACAAGTGTTAGTGATCTAAATTACACTGAAGCAATAAAATAGATACGTATTAACATAATTTGTAGTTGATTTCGTTACGTTTGATTAATATAACCTCACTAGCTGATGCCCGCGACTACGTCCGCGTGGATTGAGGTTTTTTGGTTCCTGCGGGAACTCCTTAGTTTTCCGGATTAAAATATCTATTCCTATGTGTTATTCCAGCCTATAATCTATCTCTGTGCTAAATTTCATCCAAATCCATTCAGATGTTCGGGTGTGATTGAGTACCAAACATCCATCCATACATCCATACATCCATCCATACTTTCGCATTTATAATATTAGTATAGAGTATAGATATGATCACATGATCATAATATATCGTATCGAACGATTCAGTAGGCTAGTTAATAAGCTAACTTAAAACTTACTAAACTTTTGGTTTAACTTAAAGCGAGTTGCAGTCACGGAAAATACCTGCCGGATGGCCTCAAGGTTCAAATAAATGAACGGTCTAGAACAAAAAAACCAATTCCGTTGTCGTTCGACCTGCCTTTCCTGCTCGGTGTCTAATTGACAATAACTCTTCAGAAAAAGATTCAATCAACCACATTACACGCTGGCGTACATCCTGTATCGAAGATACCTACCGAATCTTTAGAACAAACATTTCGTCCGTGACTTTTTGCAAAGCAACGCAATAACTAGCATACTGGTTTCATGGAAGATCAGCGCTATAATATCCTAACAGATATTGAGTGAAGACCATTTTGGGGATCAAGGCTCATTTCGCGATTTTTAAGGTTCCGTACCTCAAAAGGAAAAACGGAACCCTTATAGGATCACTTTGTTGTAGTTGTATGTTATTTTTTTAGACATTTTCCCCGATAAATCAAAAACTATCATAACTAAAAATAATTAAAAATCTGTTTTAGAATGTACAAAGTAAACCCTTTCATATGATACCCCACACAGTACAGTTATCTCACTTTTAAATTTCAACCCTCAGATTTCCCCCCCTTTTTAAATAAGAACAAAAATAATTTTCAATTTTTTTTAATTCCAGTGTCTTTGCGCCACTAATATACACAACTATTCCAAATTTCATGTCGATAGCTTCGGTAGTTACTGAAATAATCGAGTGTGACGGACGGACAGACGGACAGACGGACAGACAGACGGAGAAAGTCGCACCATAAGGGTTCCATTTTACCATTTTGGTACGGAACCCTAATTACGGAAAGCATAAATTTTAGTTTACATCATATTTTAATTTTAAAAAAAATAATAATTTTTAAACTTACTACAGGTTTGTACGGAATCCTTGGTGCGCGAGTCCGACTCGCACTTGGCCGGTTTTTTTTTCTTTATAAAGTCTGTTATTTCTTGTACTTGTATCCCCGATGAAAATTGTTTTTTCTTTCTTTCTTTCAATTATATCATTAAAAGCTTGAGATCAGATCCAATAGGTGTTTTAAATAGTAAAGTATTTACAAGTGACAAAAAAAAGTTTATATCACCTGCTAAATGTAACCAAATAGCACAAAATATATTTTTGGTGGTAAATAAGTGTAAGTAAGTGCACGGTTCTTTTGAGTACAATTTTCTTTCTCCACCAACGTAATGGTAGTCTTGATTTTCATAACAACCTACCTACTTGAATATTTTCGAATTTAGAATTAATTTTGCAAGTGTGGGTGGAAATGTGGGCACAATATGAATCTTCATTCTAATAATACCTACCGGGCAAAGTTGTAAACTACTTATAACAGATGGCATAAATAACCGCCATAAGAAACCTTAGTAAAACAAAATCCTTTATACTAATGATATTATTCATTAGATGTTATCAAACATAATCATATTGAACGAACCGATCGGCTTAGCAGAATTATCAGTCTACTGTCTACGATCATGACATACTTCCAATATGCAACAGTTATAGCCACAACGTTCACACGCGGAATCGTGTTGACGACTGACGAGGAGTTTATTTTAGGTTTTTTTATTTTTCAACCGACTTCAAAAAAAGGAGGAGGTTCTCAATTCGACTGTATTTTTTTTTTTTTATGTTTGTTACCTCAGAAGTTTTGACTGGGTTGACCGATTTTGATGATTCTTTTTTTTTATTCACTATAAGTTAGCCCTTGACTGCGATCTTCCCTGATGGTAAGTGATGATGCAGTCTAAGATGGTAGCGGGCTAACCTGTTAGGGGCATGGCAGTTATGTTAAACCCATACCCCTATTCGGTTTCTTCAAGGCATCGTACCAGAATGCTTAATCGCTTGGCGGCACGTCTTTTGCCGGTAACTAGCCACGGCCGAAGCCTCCCACCAGGCCAGACCAGGGAAAATTCAGAAATAATAAATTCCCAAATTGACCCTGCCGGGGATCGAACCCGGGATCTCTGCACGTTAAGGCAACAGCGCTACACACTGCGCCACGGAGGTCGTCTGAAACCGCTAATCTTCGGTTAATATCAGTATTTCCTAGCTAATGTCGAAATTAACGGTTTCGATGCAGAGTTCGAAATTTTAAGTTTTAGGATGATTTCACAGCTTTACCCAGGAATGGTGAAAATTAACGGCCCCTTCACTGTTAAATCGCAAAATCGTATAACAGAATTGATCATTTCATTAAATTATAATCAAGTATATTATTGAATGATCATAAATGATATTATAATCAAACGTCTAATGTAGGGTGTCCATAAAAATTTAGATGTAATTGTAAAATTGATGGGCTACGCCAGAAGACTTGCTTTATCGCCCCTTCATCCAGATTCACTCGACGCGACGATTCAAAAGCACTTTGAATAAAAAACATTTGATTTGATTTGATAAAAAATTCGCATCTTTCAGCTTTGAGCATCACACGGCTTAATCTTCTTGATTACCAAAACAAAAAGTTTTTTCTGACGTCCAAGAAAATAATTATTATACTAGCTAATGCCCACGACTTCGTCTGGGCATCGTCTAATCTATCTCTGTGCCAAATTTCAGCCAGATCCGTTCAACCGTTGGGGCGTGATTGAGTACGCCCCAACGGCGTCAAACATCCATACATCCATTCATCCATACATCCATCCATACATCCATACATCCATCCAAATTTTCGCATTTATAATATTAACTAGCGGACGCCCGCGACTTCCTCCGCGTGGATTGAGGTTTTGTGGTTCCCGCGGGAACTCCTCAGTTTTCCAGGATAAAAAGTAGCCTATGTTTTAATCCAGGTTATAAGCTATCTATGTTCCAAATTTCAGCCAAATCGGTTCAGTAGTAGCGGCGTGAAGGAGTAACAAACATACACACAAACTTTCGCCTTTATTCTAATCAAAACAAGTCAAAATGTCGTTGCACTCCAAACGCGGACGAAGTTCTGTCACTCTAATGTGAAATTTGTATGCAGTTTCCTACCTCTCTCTCAATCTGAGGTAAGGATCCGTACCTTTAGGTGCTACAACTGTCACCTAGTAGCCAGGTCTGTCATTTGTATGGGCGTCGTACTGTACGTATCAGAATCAGAATCAGAATCATAATCAGAATCAGAATCAGAATCAGAATCAGAATCAGAAATTATTTATTGCATGATACACATAATATTATAAATTAATATTGTGTGTGATTAAATTACGAGTATGGTAACGCTGTAGCAACGACGGTGTGCAATCCCCTTTAGCTTCATTGACCGAAACTTTTACTAACAGTTATTTGTCGTGACACCACTACGTAACATGTAATACCCTATGTAGAGCATGGTTAAATGAATTGGGCTCTATCATAATTATTGAGCTCACTATCTTGATATTAATGCTCTATTGGTTTATCGGTTTGTTAAAGTAAAAGGTGCGTAGTTAAAGTCATTAGGTTGATAGGTGATTTGTATTACAAACATGACTAATAACTAATAATATAGGTACCCCTTTGCGTGTAGGTAATTTATAGTAGACGTACGTTGTACCTACGTCTATCTTGTACCATACTCTTCACACTATTGTTGTACAGGTACTAGATATAACAACAGTAAAGAGTATGGTACAAGGATTTATGCCCCCAGGCCCTAACCAACAACTGCAGATGGGATTTTATAGTCTTCGAAATGGCTTATTCTATGAGTGACGAAGTAATTAAATTTTTGCGGTAGATAGGTTCTGAGATATATTAGTTCATCATGTAGCTTGGACAGTTCTATTATACATGTGTTAGTTCTATTACATATAATATGTGTATATTCTGTACCTGAAGAGACATCAGACAATTTAGTGAAAGCTTCCTTTTTTTCAGCAAGCATTTATTCTATTCGGTCCCTAATGTGTACATGTGTCTGTTACGCGTATGTTTAACGTTGCCGTTTTGTCCTGTCCAATCAAGAGTCCCTTTTATAAATTTAAAATTTCCGCCTTGCCTCTGCAGAAAATCGAACCTCGTATCGGAACTCCCACTTATAAGACCACAGAGCTCATCGTATAATAATTATGATAAGTATGTTACATGGAAAACTAAGGTTTATAATTATTAAGCTACAAAATTGCCTTGTTCAAAAATTTGCCTAAGCTTTAAATTATGTGATTATAACATGAACCGAGGTCATCTTTGTCGTTAAGAGTTCGCACAGGAAAATCCCAAGACAAACAGGTTGGTCCTGTTTACTCTAAAATTAAAATACCTTTTCGACGACCTCCTTGGCGCAACATAAGCTGTTTGGGCGATTCTCAAATTGCAAGCGGTTTGGGCGCTCAAATTGTAATTATTAGCTGGGTCAGTTGGGAATATAATAGGTATATTATTGAGTTTTTCCTGTTATCTTGGGAGGCTACATGATGTTCATGATGGGTCCTTGAATATCATATTTTAAAGTAATTTAGCCTCCTTTAAACCTTAGTAGACTTTGGACTTGTTAACGTTACCTAGTTAAGGGAAAACACCGTGAGGACAAATACATGCCCTGTATTTTTGGCAGATTACGTCATTATCCACCACGCTGACCAAGTGATGATTGGCAGACTTCACAAACCTTTGAGAACATTATTCTGTATCCTGTGACATTTTGGAGAGCTTGGGCATGATGAAAGTAACCAAGAATCAATGAAATTATGAATTTATCTAATGAAATAGGATTCATGGATTATAAAAAACTTATTTATTTTTCAATTTCGAGTGAGATTGCTATTTATTTTGATAAAATAAAACTATGAAATACAGCAATCCGCCATATTGGATAAAACACCAAGAAGCGAATGCCGAATGACGTCACAATTGTTTGTTTTCGAGCTTTGACAATCACACTATTGTTTACTGCACTCAGCACAGAGTACATTGGTAAAAACAATAGTGACGTCACAGACGACGCCATGACACCGCCGAGCGTTTTGGCATGAATTTTAAAATTTAAATTTCAAATGCCAATTTTATCTACCTTGCCTTATTTTTCTGCTGAAATAAGATATTTTTCGAAATAGTTGATACTTCCGAATATAATCTGACCATTTTTCAAATCAGTCATCATGCCTATTGAGCATGCATTATTCCTCACGACGCCATGGTATGATTAGATCAATATATGTACCTAAAATCACAAAATAATCTTGCGATTTGTCTGTGTCAATCGTTGAGTGGACAAACCTTAACCTTTTGTTTTGAAATCGATGGCAGATTAAAGGGATTTGGAAAAGGTCAAGACGGCAGGAAATTGTAGGTCAAAAAAGTCACGTTTGTGTCATACTTTTGAAGATAAATTGTGTGCTGTGGAGGCATATTAAAATTCTACGTCAATGCGTGGAGGCCTATAGCGCAAAAAAGCTTTTGGTTTCTATAAAGCAAAGAAAAGGTAGATACAAAGTGGTAAGGAGCGTTCAGCAGACGTCTAGCGAAATATCAGTGCGCATTATTGTATTTAAGGAGGGTAGATTGACGTTTTTATAACGTTTTAGGTATGGTTTAATTTAAATTGCTGTTCGGGCACAATGATAGATTCCCATAATAGGTTATTACTTGTTGTTTAAATTATAAATTAAACTGTAAACCACTTTTATGACTTATATTGAAATAAAAACTGGTACAAAGTAACTTAATTTTTGCTAAATAATGGTTGGGTCCACAGATTTATAAGTGGTTCGGTCAAAAAGTATAATGATCACACCATAGATAATACAGAACTACACTTCGGGTTTATTGTTTGACATGTCGAAGATTTTCCTTTTCACGTAACACCGAATGAACATTGACAAAATAGCAAAGACAAGTTGCACTGTGCTTAGTTGCACGCGCGTACAATTGCTTCCAATCAACGCTACGTAAATGAAACTAAAATATGCTTTTTTTTATATTCAACATATATTGAAGTAATGTTATTATATAATACCTTTACTTGAGTAATGAGTTAATACCGCCAACTTTAAGTGCTCAATATTAAAGTCCGACCCGAGAGTCGAACACTACACTTGGCATCTAACATGCTGTAGACTAGAAAAACGAGACCTGTGTCACATACCAAGTTCGTAATAAAAGGTTACTTTACCTGGCACGGAGAATAAATGTCTCAACTCTCAAGACAATACCCGTCCTTAGCAAATATTATACCAGGAATATAATACTCGAAAGCCATCCCTGCCTCGAGCACTTCTGCTTTGTATTTTGCATGGTCCATTAGCACTGCAAAAGACCATTATCAAGTTACATACTATGTGCAGGTACTGTACAGGACGGAGGTAGTTTGACGTAAGTTCCCAAGAAGAATACATTAGGTTAGTGGTCGCCTACGACTTCGTCCGCGTACAATTTATAATTTCCTATTATTTCCCGTACAAAAGGCTTTAGAGGCTTATAGGACATAATATATATAGGCTATGCAGGTTTTTATTATTTTAAACTAAAATGCCGATTTGTCTCTCACTACAAAAACATAGGACTTTAATACAAACTTCCAACCCCCATTTCAGCCCCTTCGGGTGAATTTTCTCAAACTGATGTCTACGCCATTGAAGTTTCTTTCTAAATTTCAAGTTTGTATGCTTATAGTTCCTGAGATATCTTGATTACCTAGGTCCTAGTGAGTGAGTGGTATTTCGCTTTTATAAATACAGAAGATGACGAACGAAAACACCACGGATTAAAAAAATGTGGGGTCTTTTACGGGAAATTGGACGTTCTTGTATAATATTATGACATCTCTCTGGGTGATCTATCGAGCTCATGATTACTTTGCCTCTGTGGATTTGGGAAAATAGGAAAAATAAAACTCGAGAATATCATAGTCAAACAAGAATATCGTGTCTATCTATGAATTTATGACATTGAAACGACCCATCTCAAAATCACACCATGTTTGCTGCCAAGAGTGTTATTTTGAGATGGGTCAGTAGGCAAACACTTTTTAATTATTACAGCCTAGACTAGATGATGCCCGCGAATTCGTCCGCGGGGTTTTAGGTTTTTGAAAAGTCCCATAGGTTTTTTTTTATCTACGTTAGCCTTTGCTGCGAACTCACCTGATGGTAAGTGATGATGCAGTTTAAGATGATAGCAAAGCTAACCTGTTAGTGGTGTGGCAGTTATATTAAACCCAAACCCCTAATTAGTTTCTACACGGCATCGTATCGGAACGCTAAATCGCTTGGCGGTACTACTTTTGCCGGTAGGGTGGTAACTAGCCACGGCCGAAGCCTCTCACCAGACCAGACCAGAAAATTCAGAAATCTCCAAATTAACCCTGCCGGGAATCGACCCTGAGAGACCTCCAATTATAAGAATACAGCGCTCACCACTGCGCCAGGGAGTTCGTCAAAACTCAAAAGTTTTGGACTAGCTGTCCCGCCCTGTCTTCCCTACGGTGAAGGTGAGGGGTGAGGTTTACTAGCCACGGTAATTTAGTCTTCAACCAAACAAAAGTATTTAACGCAGAAACCTAAATAAATTACTATTTCTGCAAAATATCAAAATAAAATGTTGAAGTCTAATACAAACTCACAAATTAGGTACTTAAAACTTCCTAGAATTCAATTTATTCTTGACTTCAGGCAAAATATTTTGTTTGACTTTCACAGAACTTTTGCGGTCTTATTTGCTACTTGTTTCTTTGAAATAATTATATTACTAAATTGTGTTTGATTTATAATTTATAATATACGGTTAGGTACAGTTACGAACATACCTGAAAATTTGTTCGTCTAAATTCCAATAGACCTGTACGCTTAGTCTGAGTTTTTACATTGCAAATTCGATTGACGTCGTGAGCATTCACTCACATTAGCGTTAAAGTAAAATGAACCTTAACTGCATTAGATTGGAGCTCATTTCATCATTTCGTGTATTTATTCACAGCAAGCGCTCCAAACGCTGAATTTGTGACTTTAAAGCAAGAGCTTTAGGGTCCATTTTACTTTGACGCTAACGTGAGTGAACGCTCACTACGTCAATCGAATTTGCAATGTAAAAACTCAGAGTAAGCACGTGAGCACAGTGGGACATTTGATAGCTATTCGATAGCGTCCAAGTTAACTAAAGTTTGTTCCGATAGGGATGATTTACGATTCGTACGGAATTCTCTTTCAATGATCGCATATAAGTAAAAATTCTCCCATTAGATCATGATTCATTGCGGCTGCGCAGGGTTGGGTTTCCCCATAAAGTAACCTTCCTCAAAAATTGTTGTAACGGCCGAAAACTTACTGTGAAAGTTTAGATGTTTGTAACACACTTACATGAGTTTGTACTTTGTACACCACAAAGATAATAACCGATTTTGCTGAAATCATACTAACTAGTGGTTCGCCCCGAACTGAGACCTCGCGGTATCGCCATAACAGAGCGCCATCTATTGACATCATTGTGAAGTTCTGTTAAAAATACTGAAGCTCATTAAACATTAAATAATTTCGTTTCCTTAAAATATTTATCTAATTTTAGTATTTGTTGTTCAAGTACAGGATATAATTCAAATAATTGATCAAGTTTCAGGCTCAGCCTTTCAGAAAATTGAGAGTTCTGAGGTCAACTTTGGACGTTAGAAAATCTCCACTTTGAAAGCCCCCCATTTCGTCAATTTTAGGGGAAAAATTAAAAAAAAATTTTTTAACTCTATTCCTAATTATCTTTAAAATGATACACCGCAAACCTATGTTACGCTAAAAAAAATTTTTACTTCGCATTCGCTTCTATGAGAGCCCCCTGAAATAAAGATTTTTATAACCTTTTAAGCCATATTCGGCTAGAGGCCATCGGTTTACAATTTACATATTATATTTAAAGTAATTACGTTCAGTAATTCAGAAGTTAAGGCTCTGACAGACGGACGGACGGACGGACGGACTGACAAGTGCAAATTCACTCAAGTAGACTCAAAGACCTTCGCTTCGCTCGGTCAATCATACTATAATATTATAAATGCGATAATGTGTTTGGTTTATTGGTTTGTTGGTTTGTCCTTCAATCACGCCGCAAAGGAGCAACGGATCGACGTGATTTTTGGCATGGGTATAGTTGAGGACCTGGAAAATTAAAGAACTCCCGCGGGAATTTAAAAAAACTTAAACCACGCGGACGAAGTCGTGGGCATCAGCTACTTTATAATGTAGAACGCATGTAACCTGAATTAATTTAAAGACTTAATTTTATCGAAAAATGAAGGAGATCCCGCGGGACTTCAGCGGGCGAAGTCGCGGGTGTAATATATTTATAACTAGCTGATGCCCGCGACTTCGTCCGCGGGGTTTAAGTTTTTAGTTATTTCCGCGGGAACTCCTTAATTTTCCGGGATAAAAAGTAGCCTATGTCACTCTCCAGGTCCTCACCTATACAACAAAAAAAGAGTTAGCGAAATTGGTCCAGCCGTTCACGCGTGATGCCGTGACCAAGGGAAATAGGGATTCATTTTTATATATATATAGATAATTAATCGATCTGTTTCCATCACAGATATCCAGATTAGTAGAGTATCTTTAAAAAGATTCGCTTCAAGAAATATAGCAAGGTTCCTCACTATTCCTTCCTGTAATGAAGGCCTATGGAACATAAAAGCTAATGGATTACTAAGTATCCCCTTAAACCAGCTTAGGCGAGCGTTTAGTGTGCCTAACTAGTTCCAGCGAAATAAACTTCATGTCTTGTTAAATTTTACAACCTACAAGTACCACCATAATATACCCTTTTTAGGGTTCCGTAGCCAAATTTGGCAAAAACGGAACCCTTATAGATTCGTCATGTCTGTCTGTCTGTCTGTCTGTCTGTCTGTCTGTCTGTCTGTCTGTCTGTCTGTCCGTCCGTATGTCACAGCCACTTTTTTCCGAAACTATAAGAGCTATACTGTTGAAACTTGGTAAGTAGATGTATTCTGTAAACCGCATTAAGATTTTTTTACAAAAATAGAAAAAAAACAATAAATTTTGGGGTTCCCCATACTTAGAACTGAAACTCAAAAATTTTTTTTTCATCTAACCCATAAGTGTGGTGTATCTATGGATAGGTCTTCAAAAATGATATTGAGGTTTGTAATATCATTTTTTTCTAAACTGAATAGTTTGCGCGAGAGACACTTCCAAAGTGGTAAAATGTGTGTCCCCCCCCCCGTAACTTCTAAAATAAGAGAATGATAAAACTAAAAAAAATATATGTTGTACATTACCATGCAAACTACCACCGAAAATTGGTTTGAACGAGATCAAGTAAGTAGTTTTTTTTTAATACGTCATTAATCGTAAATCGCAATTTACCTTTCATTCAATCAACTCAAATATTAAAAAAAAACATTTAATTTAAAACTTACTACAGGTTTGTACGGAACCCTCGGTGCGCGAGTCCGACTCGCACTTGGCCGGTTTTTTATTTAGGGTTCCGTAGCCAAATTTGGCAAAAACGGAACCCTTATAGATTCGTCATGTCTGTCTGTCTGTCTGTCCGTCCGTATGTCACAGCCACTTTTTTCCGAAACTATAAGAGCTATACTGTTGAAACTTGGTAAGTAGATGTATTCTGTAAACCGCATTAAGATTTTCTTACAAAAATAGAAAAAAAACAATAAATTTTGGGGTTCCCCATACTTAGAACTGAAACTCAAAAATTTTTTTTTCATCTAACCCATAGGTGTGGGGTATCTATGGATAGGTCTTCAAAAATGATATTGAGGTTTGTAATATCATTTTTTTCTAAACTGAATAGTTTGCGCGAGAGACACTTCCAAAGTGGTAAAATGTGTGTCCCCCCCCCCGTAACTTCTAAAATAAGAGAATGATAAAACTAAAAAAAATATATGTTGTACAGTACCATGCAAACTACCACCGAAAATTGGTTTGAACGAGATCAAGTAAGTAGTTTTTTTTTAATACGTCATTAATCGTAAATCGCAATTTACCTTTCATTCAATCAACTCAAATATTTAAAAAAAACATTTAATTTAAAACTTACTACAGGTTTGTACGGAACCCTCGGTGCGCGAGTCCGACTCGCACTTGGCCGGTTTTGTTTTATTCACTACAAGTTAACCCTTGACTGCGATCTCACCTAATGGTAAGTGATGATGCAGTTTAAGATGGTAGCGCGCTAACCTGTTAGGGGCATGGCAGTCATATTAAATCCATACCCCTATTCGGTTCCTACACGCCATCGTACTAACGCTTAATCGCTTGGCGGACGGCGGTACGTCTTTGCCGGTAGGGTGGTAACTATCCACGGCCGAAGCCTCTCACCAGGCTAGACCGGGGAAAATTCATAAATTATAAATTCCCAGATTGACCCTGCCGGGGATCGAACCCGGGGCCGCCGCACGTTAAGACAACAGCGCTCAACACTGCGCCACAGAGGTCGTCGAATACCTACCGAGCCTGCAGTATAGGTACAATAAACGCAAGCTTATTGGTTGTGCACTTGCGATCCTCAAAGCTTCAACGCATCAAAGGTTATTGCATACCATTTAAACGCCATGAAAGTTCTATTCATATCCTAGATATTACCCCTAATGTAAGTACTAAATACTTAGGTTTATTGATCATAAAACTCAGTGATTTATAATATAATAATTTTGCTAAAATTTTAGTAAAATCTGTACTTCTATACTAAGGTATATTACTTAATATTATAAATGCGAAAGTTTGGATGGATGGATAGATGGATGGATGGATTTATGGATGGATGTTTGTTACTCAATCACGCCAGAATGGCTGAACGGATTTGTATGTTTGGCACAAAGCTAGATTATAGTCTGGAATAACGCATAGGATATTTTTAATTTTTATCCTGGAAAATTAAAGACTTCCCGCGGGAACAAAAAACCCTCAATCCACGTGGACGAAGTCGCGGGCATTAACTACATTAGGTGCAGCAGTAATGTAAAGTGTCGACGTATTTGATATGAGCAATAATAAAGCTAATGTAAAAATACCAACTAAATTCCAATGTACGAAATACGTACAGCAAAATACGAAATCTACAAAATTCGAGCACGATATTTGTTTTCCGTCTCACATTTGTCGAATAAGTACAATTGAAAAAAATCGCTGATCTACAGTAACGTCACAAGTCTGAGTAGGTAACCATCAAAATGCTATGAAACTATGCAATCATAAATTCCTCCTTAAACCTTGTCAATCCATCCTAATATTATAAATGCGAAAGTGTGTCTGTCTGTCTGTCTGCTACGCTTTCACAGCCCAACTACTCAACCGATTTTGATGAAATTTGGTACAGAGATAGGTTACATCCCGGGGAAGGACAAAGGCTACTTTTTATCGCGGAATATTGGAGTTCCCGCGGGAATCAAAAAATGTATCTGTTCAACCGATCTTGATGAAATTTGGTAAAGGGATATAGGTTGTATCCCGGGGAACGACATAGGCTACTTTTTAACCCCGAAAATTGAAGAGTTCCCGCGGGAATCAAAAAACATCAATCCACGCGGACGAAGTCGCCGGCATCATCTAGCTATACTAAAGGGAAACTCTGAGGAAAATTTTAGCTATCTACTAGATACCTAGGTATTTTAACGACCTCCCTGGCGCAATGTTGAGCGCTGCTGTCTTAAGGAGGAGGTTCCGGGTTCGATTCCCGGCAGGGTCAATTTGGGAATTTATAATTTCTGAATTTTCCCTGGTCTGGCCTGGTGGAAGGCTTCGGCCTTGGTTAGTTACCAACTTACCACCCTACTGGCAAAAGACGTGCCGCCAAGCGATTTAGCGTTCCGGTACGATGCCGTGTAGAAACCGATAGGGGTATGGGTTTACTAATATAACTGCCGTACCCCTAATAGGTTAGCCCGCTACCATCTTAGACTGCATCATTACTTACCATCAAGTGAGATCGCAGTCAAGGGCTAACTTGTAGTAGGTTGAATAAAAAAGTTCCAGTCAAGTAAAAGTCAGATAATGAGTGATTGAGTCAGGACTTCAAAGAAAAGTTTATCTGCCGGATTTTCAGATATTATTTGAAGTTTAGTAGGGGAACACCTCCAAAGGGAGTTGAATGAATGAATGAATGTTTTTTTTAATTCCAAATTACTTTATCCAAAGGGAGTTGGATCGCCAGTTTACCTGCCTCTGTCGGTCACTCACTCTGTATGTCGTTGAATTGGGGTGGTTAGCACGTATTAGCGCAATAGCATAGCGCGCTATTTTTCCGTAGCACGGATCGCGTGCTATGTGAGGAGCCGCTGTAAGTTATGATGAGGTATACCTATGCGATAAACGATGTTCTTATTCCACGTGTTCTGAAAACCAAAGGTAGAGATATAAATAAAGCTAGACACGTTATTTAAAAAACAAATTCTTTGCTAATGCACTCACAGACGTCTTCATTGTGGGTAATATTAACATCTTGGTTTATATTTGCTTGTCTTATAGTCCGGCTATAGTCCGTGGCACTGACGGTTCATAAACAACCACGGTGGTCGACGTGTATTTGTTTACGTAAGCCTTTCTAATACCATATCGGGACAAGGTTTTCCGTCCTTGCATTGCATGTCTATGATCTATTTTTAACCGACTTAGTACATTATGAATATGATGTATGGTCTACATTCTTCGAGCGCTTATAATTATACCTACCACAGAATTAATACTAAGGTTACCTACACGTTTACCGTTAAGAAACTTAAACTTGACGACGACTCTGGTGTGGCCTGGTGGGAGGCTTCGGCCGTGGCTTGTTACCACCCTACCGGCAAAGACGTACTTACCGCCAAGCGATTTAGCGTTCCGGTACGATGCCGTGTGGAAACCGATTAGGGGTAGGTACTTATGGGTTTAATAGAACTGCCATACCCCTAAAAGGTTAGCCAACTACCATTTTTAGACTGCATTATCACTTACCATTAGGTGAAATCGCAGTCAAGGGCTAACTTGTAGTGGAATAAAAAACGTGTGACGCTGTCGATTTCAGTGATGATGATCCGTGGAATTTCCTAAAGCCCTTAATTTATTTATAAGTAATAAGGCTATGAGATGATAGATCTGTCAGTCAGTCAGTCAGTCAGTCAGAGTATAGATAGTGTTATAATAGAGCCTACAATTTAATTTACTGTACAAATATTACTTAGTTTACAACCAAGTTTATTGTTATTTCACCCTAATTGTTTCATAATTATGTTTTCTTTCCATTTAAGGTTGTATGTAGTGTTGGAACAAAAGACCTTGCCTTACTATGGATAAAATATCTAATACAAAATTAATAAATATGACGACTAACTTCAAAAGATAAAATTAGTTGGTAAATAATAATTAAGTACCTAGGTAGCTACCTTACTTTGCTGTAATATTTCAAAGGTATTCAAGTTATAACTGACAAACGATTTTATGTTTCAAAGTTAGTTGGATACTGGGGGCATACTAATTAATATTGTTGACGTTTCGTGTTCTAAAATTATAATCCGTATTTTAGGGACGTCAAGGTACTTGACATAAAACTGACATTTTAACCGACTTCCAAAAAAGGAGGAGGTTCTCAATTCGGCGCGTATTTTTTTTTTTTAATGTATGTTACCGCATAATTCGCTTTTCCTACGAAAGGACCTAACTGACATCGAGTTAATTGTTCAGGGCAAGCGTTTTTCGGTTTCGTGCTCAACTATATTGTCCACAGCTTGCTCAAATAAAGCTATATTAAAATTAAAAAAATATTCTTATAATCTGTGAATCAAGGCCTTTTTGCAAGTAGGAATTGTCTTATTTAAATGTGCGTATTCATTTAGGTAAAAATATTTAAAACAGTTACGCCACTTCATAAGAACTTTGTTTTTCTGAAAAATTAATTACTTAGGAGATACGACTGTATTTTTTACTGAATAATTAAATCAAATTTAATTCAAAATAATTTATTTTTTATTTCTTTATATATAATAATAATTAGGATAGTTTTAAATCATTTTTTGACTGAAAGTTTTTGGATTCGTACTATTTTGGATTTTTTTACTGCCCAAGGTTTTATACATTTTTTGTCACCAATTTACATAACTTTTTAACTCTATTAGTTAATGTCTAAGGTATTCCGTCGCAATCAAAATTCAGACGTAAGTGAAAACCCCATTTTTATTCAATATAGTCTAGTTCACACTAAATGACGTTTTTTCAGTTACGTCATAGTTGATAGATTTTTATTTAGCTGATCACTAAATAAAAATCTTTCTAATACCTTAGGTTTTTATTAATAATAAAATTAATAAAAACCTAAGTATAAAATACGCCACTTAGTATGATTTCCTTTTCGCAAATGAGCATATACGCCATACTTACCGATTGTCCTAGCCAGTAAACGGTAAAAGATATGAAAAAGTCGATAAGACAGATCGACAGAGAATCAAAAGTTCAATAATATGATGTATTTAGTGCAGTTACGTCAAAAGTGTCAGATAAGTCCTTTCGTAGGAAAAGCGACGAATTATCTCCGTGGTTTCCAAATCGATTTGAAAATTTTTTTTTTCAGTGGTTAGAGGAAGCTCGCGAGATGGTCCCATAAAAAAATCTGACTCCAAATCCTCAATCCTGATGCTGTAGGTATACCAACGACTCAAAACTAGAGAGTTAGGCAGTTTTGATGGTGAATTCATATAGTAGGTATCAAGTCACGTGTATACGATTCAACTCTGAGTCCCAACTCCTCAAGCCTGATGCTGCAGGGTACAGAACTCCTTAAAAATAGCGATTTAGGATTTTTTGATGGGGAATTCATATTGTAGGTGTCAAGCAACGACTTCATACTTAAACCCAAGTCCCAACTCCTCAACTCTGATGCTGTAGGGTACTGCACTCCTAAACCGTGGGGTATAAGACTACACTAAAAAGTTAAAAATAAAAAATCTTTCCAAAAAACCGACTTCCAAAGCCACTGTAAAGTAAAAAATAATTTTGATTTCTACACACTATGTTGAAGTCGGGCGAGTATAACAAATATAGGCAAAGTTGACGCGCCAGGCTCGCCCGACTTCAACATAGTGTGTAGGAATCAAAATTATTTTTTACTTTACAGTGGCTTTGGAAGTCGGTTTTTTGGAAAGAATTTTTACTAAGATACTGCTTAAACTGAGTCGTTCATCATCAACATTCGCCGGTCCACTATATATCTGAGCATCATAGTGTTAAGAGCAATGCGAATGAACGGGCAAAGCTGAGAGTAGGTATTCAGGTAGGTATATTGCCGTCGCGCTGCTCCCGAAGAAGACCGAACGACCGCTTATTGAATGCGCATGTATGCGTACGTACGTCGCTCGCTCAAACGAGTTCCTAAATAAAATTAAAATATGTCTTTGAGCTAATGAGGCTTCACCTCGCAGTCGGCAAATGGATATATAGGTGTGTTTTGTGTTTCGTATAATATTTTTTGCTCTCTAATAACTTTGACCCTGGCTTTCTTTTATTGGACTTATTTCTCCGTTCTTAAAATGTTTTTATTGCACTACCAGTTAGCCCTTGAGTGCGATCTCAGCTGACGGTGAGTGATGATGCAGTCTAAGATGATAGCGGGCTTACCTGTTAGGCATAAGGCAGTTAGCTACAAAGGCATCTCTCTGTCTGCGTCGTTTTCCTCATTACTGAGGGTCGTGACCCCTTTCCATTAATCAAATAATGGTAGGAGTTTTCTTGGGATAATAATGCGGTGGGTTCCCACATCCTTCCGCATACAACTCGACTAAGCGTTAAATTAAAAAAAATTTTTATCCCCAATGACGTTAAATAGAGAATACGTCCTTCAATCACGCCGCAACAAAGATCAACGTTTTTTTTGCATGGGTATAGTCAAGGACCTCGAGATGATATAGGCTAAGTCTAAAAAAACTTATGCCACGCGAACGAAGTCGCGAGCATCCGCTAGTTATGATATATAAATTACCAAATTAGGGTCAATTTGGCCGGGAATCGAACCCTTGACCTAGACCTCCCTGGCGCAGTGGTGCGCGCACTACAACACTTAGTCGGGAACTCTTTTTATTTTTTGCTTTTTTATCCACTACAAGTTAGCTCTTGACTGCGATCTCACCTGATACGATGATATAGTCTAAGATGGTAGCAGCCCAACTTGTTAGGGTACGGCAAGTATATTAAACCCATAACGATTTTTACACGGCATCGTGCCGTAACGCTAAATCGCTTGAAGGTACGTCTCTGCCGATAGGGTGGTTACTAGCCACGGCGGAACCTTCCTACCAGATCAGACAAGAGAAAATTTAAAAATTGTAAATTCCCAAATTGACCCTGCTGGAAATCGAACCCGGAACCTCCCACAATAAGACACAGCGTTCACCATTGCGCCAGGGAGGTCGTCAAAGTTACAACTCGACTCTGCTTGTGTTGACTTATGTATTTTTATCATTTTCAAGGGATTTTTATTTTCATAATAATATTATCTTTAGTCATTCTGTTATGTAGGTATATTTAAAGAAAAATCTTCTAATAATAATAATAAACTTACAAATAAGATGTGAGTTATGATGCAGTCTAAGATGGTAGGTAGCAGGCTAACCTAGTTGTTATACTCATGCCTCTAATCGGTTTCATATATAGATTAAATTTACTAATTACCTCTCGTATTTGCGGTACGGACGAAGGCTCCCCCCAGAAATAAGTAAGAAAGTAGGGACTATGAGTTTGAGACTGTCTATTTGTGGGATAAGACTGGCTAGATGAACTACGGAAAATGAGGAAAATGCATGCCAAATTTCATTCCGATCCGTCCAGTCCAGTGGATGTTGGTTCAGCTGTGCGTTGATAGATTAGTCATTAGACAGAAAGCCAGTCACCTTTTCCTTTTGTCTAAACTAATACCTATTATAAAGAGGAAAGATTTGTTTGATTGATTGTTTGTTTGTTTGTAATGGATAAACTCAAAAACTAAACAACTGATTTTAAAAATTCTTTCACTTATAGAAAGCTTTTTTTTCAGCGTAACATAAGCTATATTTTATTTTATTAGTTAGTAAAAAGTAAAATATCGATATCGATAAACAACACTAGATTATCGATAAGATAATTAAAATATCGACTACGCTTGAACTCACTAACTGTGTACATATGTGTAAGTGTATACGTATTTAACCACTCCGAATAGAGGCCGATAAAACCCGATAGGGACAACTGCAGCTAGGACTGATAATACCTATGAAAAACAGTAGAATTCTTACTCTCGTATTTTTCTGTTTCCTCCTCCAAAACTGAACCGATTTTAATTATTTTTTTAACGAATAATTTAAGAAGGACTCAGGCTATGTCGGTATGTTTTTCTTTTTTTGATTATATCCGTCAAATTTATTTGGAGGATGTCTGATTTTTGCGCGAAAACTGGGCCATTTTTTGCAATTTTTAAAGGTTCGTTGTTCTTATAATTATTAATTTATTGAAAAAAGCAAAACATAGGAGCATGGCACGGACACATATGGATTTTAAAGAGCAAAAATATTTTCTCTATTGTAATTATCCACGGAGGAAACAGACAAGAGTTTTTGTATGGAGAAATCGCCGGGAGAATTCCTCTTAATATAGTAGCTATACTCTGTGCTGAGCATAGATCTCCTCTCAGAATATTATATACCTATGTTGTATGGATCTATGAATATTATATATTATGTTGAATATATATGTTGTCTCAGAATATTCCGGGTTGTCAAATTGTTGTCCGGGTTCGATTCCCGGGTCGGGCCATAGTTAAGTGTTGGGTTTTTCTGACTAGAAATTCTCAGTACTAGCCCGGAGTTGGAAGTTGGCGGTGTTTCACCCCCGTCCCTCGGAGAGCACGTTAAGCCGTCGGTCCCGGTTATTATCACTAACATGATAATAATCGTTAAAGCCCGCCAACCCGCATTGGAGCAGCGTGGTGGGTCTAAGCTCTAATTCCCGCTCTCCTATGAGAGTGGAGGCCTGTGCCCAGCAGTGGGACGTTAATGGGCTGTAGTGATGGATGATGGATCTATGTAGGTACGCATGATCAAAATCATTTACTCTGACCAAGTGCGAATTGATAGACTTTGTGCGAATATTATGAAGAATTACGGTTTCGTCGCGATGTTTTCTTTACCGGTAAAGCATTAAGCATGTGATATTAGGTAGATCTCTGAAAAGATAAATGTAGGTAGGTAAGTATATTCCTATTTTTGTGGTATAGCTAATTCGAATTCGAGCCCCGAGACCCGAGCCCGTCGGCAGACCGAGGTCTTTTACCTACTGGGCTCTCACCTCTTCAACTGGAGTCAAACTCCAGGCGTTATAGTCTAAGTCAAACTCATATATAAACATCGGGTAAATTTTATTTTGTTACCTTATCCGAATACTACTCGTAGGCCTGATTACGATCAGTGATTTAAATCACACCAAAAATCCTGCTGTGGAAGCACGTATTGAATATTGTTATGAGGTTAGTCAATAAAAAATGTCGTAATATTATAATTCTGTCCATTATGGCAATCTTACACACCTAAATAACAAAGATTCTATCGGCTTAGTAGTCCATGTTTCCAAAAGATTTCATATAACGATACACTGTCATTTTACAATCTTCCAAGACCTTTCCTTTATTTGGTCAGGTCATGTGAGGTTATTTTAGTCATGCAAACATAATGTTAGAGCAATGTACGGACAAAATGATAAACGCTTGGGAAACTTTTGCTATATAAATTCATATCAAATTTAAGTTTCGACAATTTTGGAACAATTTCAACTCATGCTCGTATTCAAGCCAAAATATAATACAAGCAAAGAGCCATTTGTGAGTGTTAGAAATTGAGAGGGACTTTAATCTGCTGAGAATTGATAGAGTGCTGCAGTTGAAAATACAACTTTGTACAGTTTCTTAAATTGAAAATGTTACCTTTTAAACTAGCTATGGCACGAAATCACTACAAATCATGTCCACGTCTGTATCATGCCAGGTCAGTCGTCATGGGAATGGTGGCAATTTTTCTTTCATTTTATACTAGCTGATGCCCGCGACTGCGTCCACATGAAATAAGTTTTTTCAATTCCCACGGGAACTCCTCAATTTTCCGGGATAAAAAGTAGCCTTTGTCACTCTCCAGGTCCTCGACTATATCCATGCCAAAAATCACGTCGATCCGTTGCTCCGTTGCGGCGTGATTGAAGGACAAACCAACAAACAAACTGACTTTCGCATTTATAATACCTAATTAGTATGATTTATAGACTATAATTTAGCGCTTGGCTAAAATAAAACTTTCTGGCAAGTGGTGATGCAGCCTAAGGTGGAGCGCGCTTACTTAGAAGATGCCTCCCTAGATACTTCGTCTTTATTTAAAGACTAGATGAATGCCGCGACTTCGTCCGCGTGGATTAAGTTTTTTCGATTCCCGCGGAAACTCCTTGTTTTTCCGCGATAAAAGGTAGCCTTCCCTGGGAAGGGATCTATCCCTGTACCAAATTTCATCAAAATCGGTTGAACGGTTGAACGGTCATTTTGAGTAGAGTGACAGACAGACAGACACACTTTCGCATTTATAATATTGTATTAGTATGGATTTAAGATATCAAAACAGAAGCTGGAAAGGCATTTCATATCCTAGCGGTTCTAGAAGCCATTTTAGAGTAGGTAGGTACTTACTATCATTGACCTGAACAAATAATTATTTCTGGGGTTAATAAAATACAGCCTTCTTGGAATGTGGGGAGAGTGTGACATAGCCATATTATATGTGGTTAAAGTTTGTTTACTTAGAAACTTCCAACTAGTTTAACGGAAGGTCCTCTAAATATTTCATCCCGGTTTTCCCACTTACGTATTCCTGAATAATTGCGTAGCTTGAAATCAACTCTACATTGAATTTACAAATTACAATCATCTGTGTACCGAATCAAAACACAAACAAAAGGAAAACTACTTCAGTCTAGCTATAAAGCGCGGCTTTGCTTGCGTCCATAAAATTACTTGCGTCGTTCAAGGAAAGAATAAGTACCTACTTAAGTTTTTTTATACGACTGCCTGAAAAAAGGAGTATATTGATTTCAGGGTTCGTGTATGTATGTATGTATGTATGCATGTGAGTTTGTATATTCCACCATAACTTCTAACCGCCTGAACCGATTTCGATAAATAAGGTATTGTTAGAATCCCTAGCTTATTCCGGGTGACATAGGCTAGTCAAATTAAAAAAAAAATTGTTGGTGACCATGGCCCCGCATTAAAGACGAATTTTTTTTTCGAAAATAAGATTAACTATATAATCATCATCTAGAAAATGATGAGTAGATTCCAAAAATATATAACACTATACTTCAATATCCAGTGATTCCCAAAAAAATATCATTTAATAAAAATGTGAATAAGATCGTTACGTACTACGGCAGAACAGTCGTATTTTTTAATAATTTTAATTATATTCATTTACAATACTTGCGATGCGTAGACAAAATGAGACATACCCTAGGGAGGAGGGCTGCGTTTTGTTTTTTCAACCAAATAGTAAACACAAAACAGTAGTAGTAGTAGTAGTAGTAGTAGTAGTCGCTTGCATAAACATTTCTTATCAGGTAGCTATTAAATTCACTTTGGTCCTATATTTTATCCTTTTATTTATAATTATTTAGTATTTATGTTTTTATGTATCTTTGTATGTATGTATGTATGTATGTATGTATGTATGTATGTATGTATGTATGTATGTATGTATGTATGTATGTATGTATGTATGTATGTATGTATGTATAATATGTATGTTTGTATGTATGCGTGTATGTATATATATATTAGGTATATATTTTAATGTTTAGTTGTTGCACTATCCCGCGCTCTTGTTTTATAATCTCCTCTACCCAAAGGTTGTCTGGAAGAGATTGCTTTAGCAATAAGACCGCCTTTGCACCCTTCTGTCTTGTATTGTAAGCTTTTGTTTATTGTTATTTTTAAGTGTGTGCAATAAAGTGTTCATCCATCCATCCATCCATCAAATATGAACAAAAATCGCAAAGTTCAAGTAATAAATATGAATTACTTATTGTTATCTAAATGTGAATAATTCATCAACATATTATACTGTCCCTTTATTTGTATTCTTTTGACTTTTTAGGGTTCCGTCCCTCAAAAGGGAAAAACTGAACCCATATAGGATCACTTTGTTGTCCGTCCGTCTGTGTCAAGACCCTTTATTTCAGAAACGCATGGAGGTATCAAGCTGAAATTCATATCAAATACTCAGGTCTACTGTCCCTTGGAGCTGTGAAAAGATCAAATTCTAAGCCAACGCAATCAAAAGATACAGCCGTTTATACTGCAAATTTTCGACACTCGCAAGGGAATCAAAACCTACTTTCCGTGAACTCAGAATCTTGAAATTTGGTACGAAGCGATTTCATTTAGCAATAAAAATACCATAACTTTTACTTATATACCTACAGGTTTGGACGGAACCCTCTGTGCGCGAGTCCGACTCGCACTTGGCCGGTTTTTTTATTTGCACATGATGAGTTCTAAACTGTAACTTTGAACCCTGGGGGATCACAGTTACACTTGTAGTTTTAAATACAGCGTGCGCTATCTCAAATTCAAAAGTAATTTATTCAAAGTGCTGTATCATATTCTGTGGTACACTTTGTGATTGTCAAGAAATCATTTTCAGATACCGTTACAGCGTCGTAACAATTTTTTTTTATCCACTACAAGTTAGCCCTTGACTGTGATCTCACGTGATGGTAAGTGATGATGCAGTCCAAGACGGTAGCGGGCTAACCTGTTAGGGGCATGGCAGTTATATTAAACCCATACCCCTGTTCGGGTTCTACACGGCATCGTACCGGAACGTTAAATCGCTTGGCGGCACGTCTTTGCCCGTAGGGTGGTAAGTAGCCACGGCCGAAGCCTCCCTCCAGGCCAGACCAGGGAAAATTCAGAAATTATAAATTCCCAAATTTACTCCGCCGGGGATCGAACCCCCGGGACCTCCGCACATTAAGACAACAGCGCTACACACTGCGCCACGGAGGTCGTCAAAACACTAGTTTAGCGAATTGTTAAATTTAATTTATTATTATAATATCTGAAAACTATATCTTCAAGGGTGCCCTAGTATAACGCATGGTGAATGCACCCTTGTCTGAAAAGAAGCTCACAATGTTCAGCATATTTTTTACCATCACCATCATACTAAAACTTTCAGAGCTGTTAGGCCAACTC
Source organism: Erebia epiphron (assembly GCA_963932025.1). NCBI lineage: Eukaryota > Metazoa > Arthropoda > Insecta > Lepidoptera > Nymphalidae > Erebia > Erebia epiphron. The sequence continues at coordinate 8,103,080 of OZ009946.1, forward strand.
ATTTCCAATTCTACTACTAAATCCATACAATCCATATTATATAATACTATCACGGCCCATCTGTTCAACCGATTTTGATGAAATTTGGCATAGAGATAGTTTGAATCCCGGGGAAGGACATAGGCCATTTTTACCCGACTGCGGAACGCACAGGGTTATGTGTTCATCAGTCTATATATGTATTTTTGTTCCTTGCAGGACAGCTACAGCCTAAACGCGTGGACCGATTTTGATGATTCTTGCACCAGTTTATGCCGAGTATATTAGTAGAATACCACTGTGGAAGCCGAATTTGAGAAAAAACAAAATGGCGCCCTCTAGAAACCATACTGTAACAAATTAAAAAATTAAAGTCGATAGACTATGGCAAGTGGAGTATCGATGAATAGGTCTTGCAAAATCATAGTTAGGTTCCCTATAATTCGGAAAATTGAAGAGTTCCTGTGGGAATTTATAAACATCAATCCACGCGGACGAAGTCGGTGGCATCATCTAGTAATCTATAAAGTTACCTGCTTGGCATTTCTATGTTAACAGAACAAGTGGCCCAGACTTCATTTAATACGTAAAGGACTACAGGTAGCTAAGCCTGAAAAACTTCTAGACCGTATTAAATAAGTCCTACCTTTTGAAGAAAGCTCTATACAGACGGGTTTCTTTACATTTTCCTAGAACGTGTCGCATTCAAAATAATATGACGTGGCATTCATTACTTGCTTTTCTAGCTTTAAATGGTCTTGGAAAAAATATATCTTTCGTAATATTTTTAATCTGAATTTTTGTCTTTTTTCCAAATGTACATTCAACTAGTAAACTAAGAAATAAAAAAGTTAAGGTTTCGCCGAATTAATTCCATCAAACCAGCCGCTCTATATTAAAAAACTTTTATATTTCCTTCGTCTAAAAATCACCTCTCTTTCCCTCCTACTGAGCGCACGGTTGTTTGTTTGGGTTGTAATGATCTGAATGAAAGGTACAGAGGTAGGTTTTTTCCGGGGAAGAACGTAATCTATTTTTTATCCCAGAAAATTAAAGAGAAATTCCCGCAGGATCCAAAAAACCTCGATCCACGCAGACGAAGTTGCGGGCGTCAGCTAGTTTTTAATATTAGTAAGAATACTGAGTTGTTATTTCCATTACGTTCTTTAGAATTCCTTTTCCATACATTTCTTAACTAATTGAACTGAAAATCTCTGCTATAGGTACATCATAAATGCGAAAGTGTTGTCCTTTGGCACGTCTATTCAACCGATTTTGATGTAATTTAGTATAAGTGACAGGTTTTAACCCGGGGAAGATAAATCCCAAAAAATAGAGGAGTTCCCGCGGGAATAAAAAACTGAATTCACGCAGAAGAAGTCGCGGGCATCATCTAGTTTGTAAAACTACTTTGTAAGAAGATTGAATTACTGAAAAATTACTACACCTTTTTGTATTAGAGACAGCAATTATAATTTCCATAACTTTATTTAGAACTAGATGATGCCCGCGACTTCTTTCGCGTGGATTAAGGTTGTTTGATTCCCGTGGTAACTCTTAAATTTTCCGGAATAAAAAGTAGCCTATGTCCTTCCCCGGGATACAAACTATCCCTATACAAATTTTCATCGAAATCGGTTGAACAGATGGACCGTGAGAGCGTAGCAGACAGACAGACAGACAGACGGACAGACAGACACACTTTCACATTTATAATATTAGTATGGATTCTTTTTCCATACCTTACGTACTTACTACTTACCTAATTAACCTGAAAAAGTTCACTTTTATGAGCGGAACGGTAAACAAGACTTGATTTACATTAATTTAAATGCATTCACAATTAGCACCTGCTTCAGAAGTTGGAACTGCTCTCTTGCATTTTATTATCGTCGACATCATTAGCTGGAAATATTTTTAACTTTCTATTCTATTAATTTTGATGGTGGGATAAATTGCCTTTTATGCTTTTTTTAGGATTCCGTACCTCAAAAGGAAAAAACTGAACACTTAAATAGGATCACTTTGTAGCCCGTCCGTCTGTCTGTGAAGACCCTTCTTCTCAGGAGGTATCATGCTGAATTTCATATCAAATACTCAGGTCTACTGTCTATTGGAGCTGTGAAAAAATCAAACTTCTAAGCCAACGCAATCAAAAGATACAGCCGTTTATGCTGCAAATTTCGATACTCGCAAGGGAATCAAAACCTACAGGGTACTTCCCGTGAACCCAGAATCTTGAAATTTGGTATGGATAAAGGAAACATTGCGAAAAGCATAAATTTTTAGTCATATAAAAAAAATATTTTTAATGAATTTAAACTTACTACAGGTGTGAACCCTCGGTGCGTGAGTCCGACTCGCACTTGGCCGGTTATTTTATTGAGGCATTTAGATACTTTTACGAAATGAGTTTACTAGCAGGGCCCACTCTAAGTACGGCACAAGTCTTTGTAGTCTGCACAGTTTGAGACCCTGTCCTAGAGACTGTGCTGTGCTGACTAGTCTTTTTTTTATCCACTACAAGTTAGCCCTTGACTGCGATCTCACCTGATGGTAAGTGATGATGCAGTCTAAGATGGTCTGATGGTAAGTGATGATGCAGTCTAAGATGGTAGCGGGCTAACCTGTTAGGGGCATGGCAGTTATATTAAACCCATACCCCTATTCGGTTTCTACACGGCATCGTACCGGAACGCTAAATCGCTTGGCGGCACGTCTTTGCCGGTAGGGTGGTAATTAGCCACGGCCGAAGCCTCCCACCAGGCCAGACCAGGGAAAATTCAGAAATTATACATTCCCAAATTGACCCTGCCGGGGATCGAGCCCGAGATCTCCGCACGTTAAGACAACCACACTGCGTCACGGGGGTCGTCGTAATCATTTTCTACGACCGGATAAGTTTGTCATTTTCAGCATATAAAATGACAAACTTATCTTCCTGACAACTAAGGCCACGTGAAGAGCCAATACAAGTCAACTTCACTGACAACAGTACTAAAATCTCTATATATAAAAACTAGTGTTTCGCTCTGTGCGCGAGCTGCTAAAGCAGCTCGCGTAACCTATTTCACTATCTTCGGGTAACTGCGACGCGAGAATGATCAGCGCCTTTTTTAATAATATATTTAAAAATAGGTAAATACAACGGCAGTAGCTGTGGACACTTCGACATTAATTTGATAGGTGTACTTAAGGAGTGAGGCGGCTTTGTATGAAACTACCCAACGATCATTGATTTTAATTTTCCTACCTCTATATGTTATTTCAGCTAACTGCCTCAAAAACGGAAAAATCAAAAATTTGAAATCACTACAGCTCGGCCGCCATCTTGTTTTTCCAATTTTTTCCACTTTTTTTATTGATTGTTTACTAATTTCTTCAACAGTTGCGAGTTTTAACGAAATCGGTTGGGAAACAAAAGAGTTGCAAGGATCACGTCGGCCGCCATCTTGTTTTTCCGAAATGTCATAATTTTCCCTTACTCGAATCCCGCACTCGAACACATCTCTCGTACATCATTGTATTGTTTTCTGGCTCTTTCCGTTTCAAAATCTTGCATAGTTCTACACTTGTAGTCTCTTCAATATTTGCCATATATTTTCTATGAAAAAAAAAATCCGCCATCTTGAATTTTTTTCCTGTTTATCAAGTAGACCTTCAGGTCCTGATCATCTTTTGCCCAGAAACCACACTTCCATCTTTTATACTTTCTGAGATAGACACCAAATAAATTTGTATGGCAGCCATCTTAAATCCGCCATTTTGAATTTTTTTTTTACTCATTGTCTATTGGATGAAGTTTCGAATGACATTTGGTCGAGCACCCCCCACCTATCTTCAATACCTTGGCCGTGCTCTTAACCCGTCTCCGAAATCCTCAATCAGCAGGTGTCTCCATATTTTACTTCAAGTAAAATTTTCTGACTTCTATAAGAAGCCATCAGTGGAAAAAAAATTTTCCATACAAAATTTTACAGGAGGAAGATTTTGGGGAAAATCTCGAAAACTTCCCCAAATGTGGCAACACTGTTTAGATACCTCGATACTGCCGGTCGAGATACACAATCGATCCATACATTTCAACTTTCCCAAATGTTGCCAACTGCCTCAAAATCGTGATCGAAATTTTCAAAAACACAAAATAATACAAAATGGCCGCCACCTTGTTTCACATAAACATTTTACTTAGTTTCATAATTTTCCCGTAAATTACAGGATATACCGCTCCTGATGACGTTTCAATTTTTCATCTCGCTCGCACCCAGCCGAAATGATTGCTCCTGAAAAGAGACCATGTCGAAAATCACTTTTTCTTTGATAAATTCCAGTGTTGCCAGACCTCGGCGACGAAAATACCCAAATGTCATTCGTACAAGTGGGACACGTGGTTGCTCGTACTCGAACTTTGCAAAAAATACGTATTTCGATTTTTTTATTTTTGGGGTAAATCTTGAAAACTTCCCGAGAAATGGGGTAATTTTTTTCCCCAATCCATACCTCGAGTCAGTACACACAATCGCCCCCTAGAAGCCGAAACGATCCGACGTTGCCAACTGTGAGAAATTTGAATTTTAAAATTGCGTTTTTTCGTACCTCAAACCGAACGGCAGCCACGACAGCCGCCATCTTGAATTTTTGAAAACTACTCCCATTCTGTCAAAATACAGGATAATTGTAGGCGAAAAAAGAAAAAATATTATGCTCGACCACGCCGTTTCGGATCTGTGGCGCCGCGGTTCGGGGTCGAAAAATCAAAAATTTCAAAACACTACAGCTCGGCCGCCATTTTGTTTTTCCAACTTTTTCCACTTTTTCTGTAGATCGTTTACTAATTTCTTCAATAGTTGCGAGTTTTAACGAAATCGGTTGGAAAACAAAAGAGTTGCGAGAATCACGTCGGCCGCCATCTTGTTTTCCGAAATGTCAATAGTTTTTCCTTTCCCTCATCCCGCACCCGAACACATCTCCCGTACATCATTGTATCGTTTTCTGTCTCTTTCTAGGAGAAACAATTCTGTCAATGAGTGAGTGGTAATTGAGCTATATTATAGTATAATGAATCCCTATTTCCCTTGGTCACGGCATCACGCGTGAACGGCTAGACCAATTTCGCTAATTCTTTTTTTGTTGTATAGTTGAGGAACTGGAGAGTGACATAGGCTACTTTTTATCCCGGAAAATTAAGGAGTTCCCGCGGGAATAACAAAAAAACTTAAATCACGCGGACGAAGTTGCGGGCATCAGCTAGTTATATAATATGAATGGTCAACAGTCACTGTTTGATACGGTCGCGTCGCGTCGTATTTAGACAGGACCTGAAAGTTCTTTGGGGACTGCCGCGCCTTGCGGTGACCTAGCTACAAGATAAAACGAGGCGAATTGGTATAAGTTTTTAAAAAAAATGCTTTCTTTTAATTTGCATAAACCTCTTTTATATGCCTTGCTTTTCAAACTTGAGGGTATATCTAAAAACCTTGTAAGTAGCACAGAGAAAATATATACCTATGCAGCCTTACAGTCATTCATTCAAAAGCAGATAACTACTGAGCAAGGGAAGAAATTCAGAGATAAATATTAAGTAGGTAACTCTTAACTCTATCTGGGAATCGATCGGTACACGAAAACTTAGGAAAATCTCGCGCCGTCGCTCGATTTTCAACATTTTTCGCGTGAAATTTTCGCAGGGCGTCGCTTTTCACCGGCTCCGTCGACCTGCAACAGAAAAACAAAAATTAAATTTTTTCCAAATTTGGACATAGAAAAATTTCGGCTAAATTTTAAATTACCAAATTTTCTCAAATTTCCGACTTTTCCCGGCCCAGGCAGAGCCCGCGAGCGAGCATTCGTGCGCGCGGCCGATTTCCAGCGGTTTTCCGCGATTTTCCGCTAAGAAAAACGCGTTTTTACGTGGTCATTGACTTAGAAAATTTCGACACCGAGGTTACCTTATACCTCGCGTTCCCCATACAAAAACATCGATCGGTACACGAAAACTTAGGAAAATCTCGCGCCGTCGCTCGATTTTCAACATTTTTCGCGTGAAATTTTCGCAGGGCGTCGCTTTTCACCGGCTCCGTCGACCTGCAACAGAAAAACAAAAATTAAATTTTTTCCAAATTTGGACATAGAAAAATTTCGGCTAAATTTTAAATTACCAAATTTTCTCAAATTTCCGACTTTTCCCGGCCCAGGCAGAGCCCGCGAGCGAGCATTCGTGCGCGCGGCCGATTTCCAGCGGTTTTCCGCGATTTTCCGCTAAGAAAAACGCGTTTTTACGTGGTCATTGACTTAGAAAATTTCGACACCGAGGTTACCTTATACCTCGCGTTCCCCATACAAAAACATCGATCGGTACACGAAAACTTAGGAAAATCTCGCGCCGTCGCTCGATTTTCAACATTTTTCGCGTGAAATTTTCGCAGGGCGTCGCTTTTCACCGGCTCCGTCGACCTGCAACAGAAAAACAAAAATTAAATTTTTTCCAAATTTGGACATAGAAAAATTTCGGCTAAATTTTAAATTACCAAATTTTCTCAAATTTCCGACTTTTCCCGGCCCAGGCAGAGCCCGCGAGCGAGCATTCGTGCGCGCGGCCGATTTCCAGCGGTTTTCCGCGATTTTCCGCTAAGAAAAACGCGTTTTTACGTGGTCATTGACTTAGAAAATTTCGACACCGAGGTTACCTTATACCTCGCGTTCCCCATACAAAAACATCGATCGGTACACGAAAACTTAGGAAAATCTCGCGCCGTCGCTCGATTTTCAACATTTTTCGCGTGAAATTTTCGCAGGGCGTCGCTTTTCACCGGCTCCGTCGACCTGCAACAGAAAAACAAAAATTAAATTTTTTCCAAATTTGGACATAGAAAAATTTCGGCTAAATTTTAAATTACCAAATTTTCTCAAATTTCCGACTTTTCCCGGCCCAGGCAGAGCCCGCGAGCGAGCATTCGTGCGCGCGGCCGATTTCCAGCGGTTTTCCGCGATTTTCCGCTAAGAAAAACGCGTTTTTACGTGGTCATTGACTTAGAAAATTTCGACACCGAGGTTACCTTATACCTCGCGTTCCCCATACAAAAACATCGATCGGTACACGAAAACTTAGGAAAATCTCGCGCCGTCGCTCGATTTTCAACATTTTTCGCGTGAAATTTTCGCAGGGCGTCGCTTTTCACCGGCTCCGTCGACCTGCAACAGAAAAACAAAAATTAAATTTTTTCCAAATTTGGACATAGAAAAATTTCGGCTAAATTTTAAATTACCAAATTTTCTCAAATTTCCGACTTTTCCCGGCCCAGGCAGAGCCCGCGAGCGAGCATTCGTGCGCGCGGCCGATTTCCAGCGGTTTTCCGCGATTTTCCGCTAAGAAAAACGCGTTTTTACGTGGTCATTGACTTAGAAAATTTCGACACCGAGGTTACCTTATACCTCGCGTTCCCCATACAAAAACATCGATCGGTACACGAAAACTTAGGAAAATCTCGCGCCGTCGCTCGATTTTCAACATTTTTCGCGTGAAATTTTCGCAGGGCGTCGCTTTTCACCGGCTCCGTCGACCTGCAACAGAAAAACAAAAATTAAATTTTTTCCAAATTTGGACATAGAAAAATTTCGGCTAAATTTTAAATTACCAAATTTTCTCAAATTTCCGACTTTTCCCGGCCCAGGCAGAGCCCGCGAGCGAGCATTCGTGCGCGCGGCCGATTTCCAGCGGTTTTCCGCGATTTTCCGCTAAGAAAAACGCGTTTTTACGTGGTCATTGACTTAGAAAATTTCGACACCGAGGTTACCTTATACCTCGCGTTCCCCATACAAAAACATCGATCGGTACACGAAAACTTAGGAAAATCTCGCGCCGTCGCTCGATTTTCAACATTTTTCGCGTGAAATTTTCGCAGGGCGTCGCTTTTCACCGGCTCCGTCGACCTGCAACAGAAAAACAAAAATTAAATTTTTTCCAAATTTGGACATAGAAAAATTTCGGCTAAATTTTAAATTACCAAATTTTCTCAAATTTCCGACTTTTCCCGGCCCAGGCAGAGCCCGCGAGCGAGCATTCGTGCGCGCGGCCGATTTCCAGCGGTTTTCCGCGATTTTCCGCTAAGAAAAACGCGCGAAACGGGACCACCCACCCGCCCATTTGTCGTTATACAGGTGGCAGGGAGCAGTCCCATAGGGAGAGCCGGCAAATTTTAAAACCCAAAAATCGACAATCTGCGAGTGCAAATTTGTTTTGACGGTGAGGAGAGCTCCATACACTTTCTCACCACTCTTCTATTGTTGACCGGGAGCCTATACACTCCCAGAAAATTTTTAAGTAGTTATTATTAGTTATTTAGTTATTATAAACCCTACTTACTATATTTAATTTAATAGTAATCGACGACTGGGTTGCTCTATACACAACCCAGAATATTATTGATTATTATCATTATTTACTGTACCTGACAACTGGTTAGCTATCTACACTATCCAGTTATTACATTTACTTAGTTATTAGATAGACATAATCTTGTGTTGACATAAGTATAGTGTTGTATAAAATAGTATATTTAATCTTCGTCACCCTTTGCCGAGGTTTATTATTCCAGAATGTCTAAAATCACGAAACCTGAACCCAAACCAGTGAACGCTGCAAACATAACACTTAAACACGTAGAGGCCGAGAGCCTAAAAAAGAAAATTGCCAAGAAGGACACGGTTGCTCAAATCGACATCGCACCCCTGGTGAGGTCAGCGTCAGAGAGCCCCCTGGAGGAACTGGGTAGCGTCGCTAACCAGTTGTTCCAGGAAGCCAAATTACAACTTGAACAGTCTGGGAATATTAGGGCCACTATTAAGGAGACCGTCATAGAGTGCCTCAGCAGCATGTATACTATAGCGTTGAGGTTGAGCTCTAGGGCGTCGTCCCCCGCCGACCAGTCTGTCACCGCTGACTTCGCCAGGGACGTGATGTCCGAGCTAAAGCAGCACAAGGAGCTTGTGGTCGCGGCCGCGTCGGGTATGGATGCTGTAAAAAACCAAATTGCACAATTGAAAGAGGAACTTAATTTAACCAGAGTCCAAGACGGCATTTCATATGCGGCAATGGCTGCGACCAAGAGAACCTTTGAGCCCCCATTGCAAAAGCCCCAGTCGGTCCATTCGTTGCTCGTGTCGTCGGTGGACGCCCACGACACTAGCGAGGACGTCATAAATAAAATCCGAACCGCTGTCAACGCGAAGACATCGGGCATACGAGTGGACAGACTGAGGAAGGCCAGGGACCAAAAGGTAGTGTTGGGCTGCCAGAATCGCGAAGAGCTGGCCAAAGTGACAGAAAGATTAAAATCTGACAGCCCGACACTCCTTGTTGAGGAGAAGGCAAATAGGGACCCACTAGTCATAATGTACGGAGTCTTGAGCAGCAATAAGGATGAGGACATTCTGGGGGCCCTTAAAAGCCAAAATGAGCACATACTGGGGGCGATACCTGAGGTGGACTACAGGGCGAGTGTGAGATTCCGAAGAAAGGCAAGGAACCCACTCGAATGCCACGTGGTCCTGCAGGTGTCGCCGCCGGTATGGCAACGGCTTACAGATATAGGCAAGGTCCACATCGACCTCCAGCGCGTGGGTGTCAAAGACCAGTCTCCGCTGGTCACGTGCTCCAGGTGTCTGGGCTACGGTCACGGTCGGAAGACGTGTCAAGAGTCAATGGACACCTGCAGCCACTGCGCAGGCTCACATCTGCGTAGTGCGTGTCCAGCGTGGAAGGCAGGTGACAGACCCACGTGCAGTAACTGCCAGAGCGCCCGACTGGACCGGACGGACCATAATAGCTTCGACGAAAGCTGCCCGATCCGGAAGAAGTGGGACGCTCTGGCCAGGTCGAGGGTAGCGTACTGCTAAGGGCGCCCAGGATGTAACACAGGTGGAATCTCAAAAGGCCGAAGAAAACATGTGTCGAGTGATCCAGGCAAACTTGCAGCGTGCAAAGCTGGCAACGAAGGAGCTCCTTCTGGAGTCGCAAAAACGGAATGTCTGCTTTGCCATGGTGCAGGAGCCTTATGTGGGCTCAGAGGGAGAGCTGGCACAGGCAAAAGGATACAGGGTCGTACAAAAATCTAATAATAGAGCAAAGCCAGTAAAAGCCGCTGTGATTGTCCTGAACGATGATATTGAAGTGCTTGAACACCCAACACTCACCACGGAAAACATCGCAGTGGCAACCCTGAAGACACACACCTGGACAATATGTGTCATCTCCATCTACTTTGAAGATAGCCTGCCCATTGAACCCTATCTCGACCATGTGCAAATGATTAGAGACAAACTGGGCCCACAAAAGTTGATCATAGGTGGAGACACGAATGCATGGAGCACATGGTGGGGAAGCGAGTATGAAGATCATAGAGGAGAGGTGTTCATGGGTGCAATCGAGGAGATGGAGATGCACATACTAAACGAAGGTACGGTACCTACCTTTTTTACCGTCAGGAATGGGTTGGCCTGTAAAAGCATAGTGGATGTCACAGCATGCAGTCAGGGGCTGTTTGGATTAGTGAGGGATTGGGAAGTCGACCAAGGCCTAACAAGCTCTGATCACAACGCAATCACATTCTCCATACAGCTCAAAAACTCCACTGGTAACAGACCTTTGAAAACTACAAGGAAGTTCAACACAAGGAAAGCAAACTGGAAAAAATTTAAGGAAGTTCTAGAAAAGGAACTCGCTTCTAACAAAATAAACGTCGCAGAAATTAAAATGATTAAAACGGCGACAAGTATGGAGGAGATGATAAACAAATATATACACAGCATAGATAAAGCCTGTCGCGAAGCGATTCCTATCTTAAAAGGAAAATCAAAATTTGACTTACCTTGGTGGACAGAAGAACTCGAAGCTCTGAAGAGAGAAGCGATGACGAAAAAGAGAAGGGTCTCATGCGCGGCTCCAACCCGACGGCAGCATGTAGTAGACGAATACCTGCAAGCAAAAAGAAGATATGAATTAGAAGCAATGAAGGCACAAACTGAAAGCTGGAAAGAGTTCTGCAGCACTCAGGATCGAGAAAGCCTATGGGATGGGATATATAGAGTCATAAGAAGAACCTCTAAGAAATATGAAGACCAACCCCTAATTGAGAATGGAGTAGCTTTGAGTGCCAGCGACTCGGTCCAGCTTTTGGCCAGAACATTCTTTCCACAAGATTTGACAGCTGAGGACGACCCACACCACACAGAAACCCGACGAATGGCTGAACAGTGGATACAGACTGAGCAAGAGGACGTACAGGATCCACCCTTTACAATGGACGAACTAATTCAGGCGGCAAAGAGCTTTAACCCTAAAAAGGCACCTGGAGCGGATGGGTTAACAGCGGATATATGCTTGGCCGCGATTGAAGTGGACAAACAAGTATTCCTGGGATTTGCGAATGAGTGTCTTGCCCTATCATATTTCCCAATAATATGGAAGGAGGCCACGGTGGTAGTCCTACGGAAGCCAGGTAAAGACGACTACACCAAGCCAAAGTCATACAGGCCCATAGGACTGCTACCGGTCCTCGGAAAAATATTGGAAAAGATGATAATAAAGCGGATTCGTTGGCACCTACTTCCAAACCTTAATACCAGGCAATATGGTTTTGTCCCACAAAGATCTACAGAGGATGCCTTGTACGATCTTGTTCAGCATTTGCGCGAGAATATCTCATCCAAGAAGATCAGCATCGTGGTGTCTCTGGATATTGAGGGGGCATTTGACAGTGCCTGGTGGCCGGCACTCAAGTGTAGATTAGCAGAAAAGAGATGCCCTCTCAATCTACAGAAGTTAGCTCACAGCTATCTCAGAGACAGGCAAGTGTGTGTAAGATATGCGGGGAAGGAGTGTGTTGTCTCAACAACTAAGGGCTGCGTGCAAGGGTCAATAAGTGGTCCAACATTTTGGAACATACTTCTTGACCCATTACTGGATCAAATAACAGCTAAAAACGTTTACTGCCAAGCATTTGCCGACGATGTTGTTCTGGTGTTCTCGGGGTTCAAGGTCACGGAAATGGAGGAGCAGATTGAAAATGTACTGCATCATGTGTATGAGTGGGGTCTCTCAAACAAGATGAAATTTGCGCCACACAAAACCAGCGCAATGGTTGTAACAAAAAAACTCAAATATGACACTCCACGCATACACATGGGCAGTGCACAAATCGAAGTGGTCGACGAAATTAAAATATTAGGTCTGTTGGTGGATAATAAACTTTCTTTTAATAACCATATAAAACAAGTATGCAAAAAAGCCACCAACATTTATAAATCACTGGCACGATGTGCAAAGATAAACTGGGGACTGAACACCGAGACCATCGGAACCATTTATGTGGCGGTCATCGAGCCTATCATAATGTACGCGTCCAGTGTGTGGGCACCGGCCACGGAGAAAATAATGACACAAAAACTCTTAAATACGGTCCAAAGAGGTTTTGCCCAAAAAATTTGCAAATCATACCGCACGGTGTCATTAAATGCAGCACTAATAATGGCCGGTCTCATTCCACTGGATATGAGAGTACAAGAAGCAGCCAAACTCTACAAAGCAAAAAGGGGAAGACCTCAGACAATACTAAGAGGCAGAGAGGTAGAGCAGAAGATATGTTTTCTGGATGCTCCGCATCCATCTGAGGAGGTGGGAGTGAAGTTTCGGTGCCTAGAGGATTTAGAGCCGGAAACAGTAGCTGAACACGGAATAACGGGTATGAGGATATTCACAGACGGTAGTAAGATGGAAAAGGGCGTGGGTGCAGCTCTTTCATGTTGGCGCGACGGAGTGGAGACACAACACAAAAAGTTCCGCCTTGAACCGTTTTGTACCATCTTCCAGGCAGAGATGCACGCACTGCTCCAAGCAACAGAGATCGCCTTGAAGATTGAGGAAGGCACTGTGAATGTCTTCAGTGACTCCAGGTCGGCGCTTGAAATGCTCGGGGGCACCGAGACTTTCCACCCGTTGGCCTTTGCTGTGAAAAGAAACTTGCGTCTCTTGAAAGCAAAGAGTAAGACGATCCACTTCTTCTGGATTCGTGCTCATGCGGGAGTTGAAGGGAACGAAAGGGCCGACTTCTTGGCCAAGGAAGCTGTTCTGAAATTGAAAACAAAGTCAAACTATGACAAATGCCCAATCTCATTTGTCAAGAGGAGCATAAGGCAAGAAACCCTTGACAGATGGAATGAACGGTATACAAACGGACAGACAGCTTCAGTTACAAAAGCCTTTCTGCCATCAGCTGTTCAAGCATATAAAATTGTTAAAAGAATATCCTTAACACCTGTGATGGTTCAAATATTGACAGGACATGGTGGCTTTGCGGAGTACCTGCACAGATTCAAATGTAAAGACGACCCAAGCTGTGTTTGCGACCCAGACTGTGATGAAACAATCCTACACATGTTAGTTGAGTGTCCGCAGCACAGCAAAGCGCGAGAGGACCTGCAACAGGAAACACAAATGAGTCTGTGTAGGGAATCCCTAGCCGCCATGTTACAAAACGACACAACAAGAACCCCCTTTTTAAAATTTGCTATTAGAATTGCAAAAACAGCGATAGAAAGGAACAGAACTCGGTAATACAGACACAGTGTTTTATTTATATTATAGAATATAAAATCTAACATGTGTAGAAATCACGCGCGTTCTGCTCTTTTTTTTTATCGCAACAAAAAATGTAGCTGCTGAAATAAATATAAAGCATAAAGTAAATTAATATCATATTAATATAATTAATAACCTTAATAACTTAATATCTTAATATTCAAAAAAAAAAAAAAAATTAAATTAAACTAAATTAAACTTAATTAAAACTTAACTGTACACAAATTAAAATAAAGCCAAAAAACGTCTCCGACCGCCACATCGGAGGAACCCTGGCATCTCTTGAAGAAAGAGGTATTATTTAAAAAAAAAAAAAAAACTCTATCTGGGAATCAAGTATCAACATTATTAACCTCACCTTAGCCACCACCAAAAAAATATGAGTTCAAGTTTGAGTAAGACTATGTGACGAAATATTCAAGGGATTACCTTGAATATAGGTAGTACCTATGTGTATTGCTTAACAATAACGTGGTGAAAGCGACGTAGAATTTAAATTAATAATTATTTTAATTCTTTCTCATTTTTATATCTTTTACGTAATTTTTTGATACAGCATATAATAGTAGATTATTCACCACGGGGGTAATGCGATGTATTATGTCACGGGCGCCGGGATAAATCCCAAGCGGAACGAGGGATTTTAGAGTAACTCCCGAGCGTAGCGAGGGTGTTGCATCTAGAATCCTGAGAGTAGCGCGGGAATTAGGGGCGCCCAAGATTAATACAGCATTACCCCTACGGTGAATACTCTACTTTTCACACCTCGCGATACAACCACTTCTTTCAGCTGGCGTGGCCTACTCGATTTGAAAAAAAAAATGTCGTCAGTGCGAATCTAGTGGGCCACGGCTTTGGTTTTCGAAAATCGAGTTGGCCGCGCCTGCTGAGAACACATTCTGTTTACCGAAATTAGACTTTATGTATATAGCAATAAGAATTATGAATAAAACCTCTTTGGAATGATTAGAATTTCCTTCAGATCTTGCTTCAGATGCGCGATAATTCTAAATTCAAATCACATTATAACCCTAGGGAATAATGGATTTCAGTACAACATTATAACCCTAGGGATTTAATGTCTTGCTTTAACCTTAGAGAACAGGCCATGTAATAAGGCGTTGTTGAGCAAGTGGTGTGAAAAATTAATTAAGAAAATCCACTTGTTATACAATACAACACAATAAATACCAATCAGTAGAATCATGTGAAAAATCGCCAATATTTGAGAGGTGTTAAAATAAAACCACACGGCGGTATTATTGTTAGCACGCACTTGACAATTTAGCAATTTCATACAATGATTTGCACATTGTACGCCATTGTAAAAATGTTAATAAAATAGTAGATTGACTAATAGTTAATTTGGCTACATATATACATTGCATATACATATGCAAAATATACATTGGCCTTTTAGTTTTTAGGTACTAACATAGATTTAAGTTAAAATTGTTACTAACACCTTTAGATTGTAAGTACTAACATAGTTATTAAGATTATATTGTTACTAACACTAGTGGACCACAAAATATGTTGTCTTTAATAAATAAATGAAATTGAAATTGAAATATATTAATACTAGACACTGCCCGCGACTTCGTCCACGTAGATTAAGTTTTTGATTCCCGCGGGAATTCCTTGATTTTCCGGGATAAAAAGTAGCCTATGTCCTTCCTCGGGCTACAACCCTGTACCCCGGGGAAGGACATCCCTCAGCCCATCCATCCCTGTACCAAATTTCATCAAAATCGGTTGAACGGTTGGGCCGTGAAAACGTAGCAGACAGACAGACACACTTTCGCATTTATAAAATTAGTATGGTACTATGGATTCATTTTATGCTGGGCATTGTTAAGTTATTTCATTTAGCACAATTATTTAGTCTCTTCTTTCTCTAAGAAGCTCTTCTCTCTCAGTCTAAGGCAATAAAATGTCTTACAGCTTAACTCTAGCCCGTTGAGCGGAAGACTTATTAAATATTTGGTCCAAGTATCTAATACCTAAGTCCAGTTACTATATCGGTGGTATATGAACAACTAGATGATTCCCGCGACTTCGACCGCGCGGATTTGTTTTTTGATTCCCGCGGGAACTCTTCAATTTTCCGGGATAAAAAGTAGCCTAAGTCCTGGTCCTAGCCTAGCCCCGGGATACAACCTGTCCTTGTACCAAATTTCATCAAAATCGGTTAAGTAGTTGGGCCGTGAAAGCGTAGCAGACAGACAGACAGACAGACAGACAGACAGACAGACAGACAGACAGACAGACACGCTTTCGCATTTATAATATTAGTATGGATAAGATACTTAACGCGGACTTAGTCGCGGCAAAATGATAGTTACGAGCGAAGTTGGGCTTTACACATCTTCCTAAATCCTAGTGGTTTGATGTTCAAACCATCTTAATGAGAGAGTCAATCACGTTTTTGTCTAAACGTAGATAGTTCAAAAACTGGGTGTGTCAGGGGTGGCAATCACTGCTACCGCTCATCAATCACTTGTCATGAAAATGGAACGCAAACTATTTTGGTAATTAAGTGGTCTGTTGAACTAGTAATAGTAAACCTTTTATGGGTAGGTATTAAATTAATTTATGGTTATAGGCTGATCGGTTGTTAAATTGCATCAATTTCAATTAATGTAAATTACGTCAATTTTCATAAATCTAGGAAAACTTGTTTAACATAAAACTGTTGTGACACTGGCAAGCTTTAAGCGAAAGTATAGTCTGACCACGGAATAAAAGGGCAACACTTAAAAAAAAACAAAAACATTCGTCTAATCTGTTTTCTTACATTTGTCAATTCAGGTGTCAGGTGTGGTTGTGTACGTTTTATTATTTCGAAAATAAAAGTGAAATAGTGAAATAATGGTTAAACCTATGCAAATTAATATGCGCCAGTTATTATATAACATGATTCTTAAATTCCAAGACGTAAAGGAAGAATACGATGCTGTCTTTAGCCAAAAATAACAATGTTTACAAGAAATCGAAGAGTTGATAAGTAAGCTGACCAAACGGTTTTGATATTTTGCTTTTCGATCTGTGCATTGAATACAAAGATCGGAAAGTTAATAATTTAATTAAGATTATAATTTATATAAAACTTTTAATCAGTTTATATTCGCCTGTTCATGTCGTTACCCTTTTTCTGTACCCTTTTCCTGTCTGTCAATTGTCTGTTACCCTTTTTTGACTCATCCCCTGAACAAAAATATACGGTTTTGCTTGATTTTAAAGCCGAAACTCACGCAGACGAATTCATGCATGGCGAATATAATATATTAAATTTATATAAATATGATAAATAGATACGGTAATCATTATGCTCTACCTTAATATTACGCTGTCAAAACTGTGCCCTATATTTACATTTACTCTTTTAAATGTAGGTACTAAAACGACCAATGACCCCAAGAAAGCAGATTAAAAACAAAAAACACAAGTATCAAATACGTTTTTTCGCATTACAGTCTGTGTTATCATCAACAAATTTTCAAATTCTACCATTCTACCAGTGCTGCAGACTTAGCGTAGCCAGACTTTTAGTAGGTACTTGTTAGTATGAAGTGTAGTGGTGCGTAGATATCAAATCCTCTTTTTATGGATGACCTCCCTGATGGCAGGATCCAGTAGGACTTACAAATTAGATCCCTAACAGGATCAATTTGAAAATTTATAATATCTGAATTTTCTCTGGCCATGTCTGGTGGGTGGCTTGTGCCGTGGCTAGCTGCTACCCAATTGACAAAGACGGTCCTGCACCAAGCGTTTTAGCGTTCCGTTACGATGAAGGGGGTGAGATTGTTTTTTTATTACTCGCTTAGGATTAAGTTTACCGACCTCCCTGGCGCATTGACACAAATTAAATTATAGCTCCTTCACACTGATATTTAAGCTTTGTGGTCAATTAAAAGTAGGAGAACCCACGTGGTTTCATTTGCACCATTGACCTGTGCCATTGTGCCAAATGTAACTGCTATGTATCATTTGCAGCATTAAAAATAATACAATTGGTTTGGTTATTTTCTTAATTGTCTCGACTCTGGTCCGAATGGAATTCCATGGTAACTTCTCTAAGTTACCATGAAATTTCATTCGGACCAGAGTAGCTTATCCCTATGTCCCTATTTATCGATTAAGCACGCCATGTAAAAACCAATTAGTTATGTATAGGTATTTGAATTAACTCCTGTGTCCCTTCCAAGTTTTTTAACCCATAGCTATCGTAGAATGCATAAAAATAAAAATAAGCCAATTGCCAAAATGCAAGTAGATCAAGAAAAAGGACATAATTATACGAAATAATAAAAGGCAAAATAATTAACTCGAAGATTCCATAAAATTATATTATCCTACCTATCCTATACCTATCTTCCAAATTCCAACTATCTTTGTAGCCCATATGAACATAATTTGCATCATTCAACAGGTGTTATTAATGAAATGACTAGACGAGAATATGATATTTTGAAATGTGTTTTTATTCGTAGTTCAAAGCTGTTAACCTTGGTATTAACCAAACTGTCGAAGTGTCTACGTGATAAACCGATTGATCGTCGTTTCCTCATAAAACAATATTTATGTTTCATACACAATGCTCACGCACAACGGACGCCTACGTCCATGTGCGGAAAATAATCTCAGGGTACCTACAAGAAGTAGACAATGCTTGCTCCCGGCCTCGTACCGGGAAGCAAGCGACCATGTTTTGGGGAGACCCTTGCGAAAGACCTTCGTTCAGTGACTGACGTCTATCATTCGGTTGAGCCAAACGACGACAAAGACACAAAACTAACCTGTTGCTGGAATGGAATTCCTAAAAATACTTTATGTGAGGCTCTACCGCTTTACATCAAATCAAATAAATATTATAAATGCGAATGTTTGGATAGATGGATGTATGGATGGATGTATGGATGGATGTTTGTTACTCAATCACGCCCCAACGGCTGAACGGATCTGGATGAAATTTGGCACAGAGATAGATTATAGTCTGGAGTAACGCATAGGCATTTTTATCCTGGAAAACTAAGGAGCTCCCGCGGGAACCGAATAGCTTCATGCAAAACCTTAAGTTTCTTTATGTTCCTAACTATTGGAATTTTACTTTGCTTTGATATCCGAGTCAGTAGGTACTAGGTATATCTTGTATATGTCACCGTAAGATTGTAAAAACCGTTAGATTATAATCTAACTCGCGAGATTGTAAACTGTCGAAAGATTACAATATAACGCATTATTTTTCAGTAGATTGTAATCTGTTGAGTATATTAACCCGATAGAACCTAAGTAATCTGATTATTTGTGTCGAACCAACGACCTCAATTTACATAGACGGGCCCTGTCAAACAAAGAATGTGGACCTATTTTACTAACGCCATCTTGTCTGAAAAGCGGGACAGCGCTATGGCGGGGACAAGGACAGGGCTATACAAGTTAGGAGCGTGCTCTAAAGGTTGGACGCCCAATTTTTTTCTATAAAAGGGCCCATCTAGTACCTACATATATATCGATGTGTCGAACCCTAACCTAACCTACAAGAAAGAGACAAGAAATCGTAAACACAATGAATATTTAAAAAATTGACACTCAGAACATTGAACGGTTCACAATCTTTCGACAGTTTACAATCTATCAAGAAAAAAAGTATTGGATTACAATCTAACGGTTTTTGCAATCTTACAGTGACATATAGATAAGCATTTTGCTTTTCCATTGCCTTTATAACAATAGTTTCTGAAAAGCAATTCGTCAAACGAGAACCCACCAGTACTTATCTCGTTTCATCAGATAGCTACTGTTTTGTTGCAAACACGATTAAAAAGCTTCTCGTTGTACAAAGGAGTTGCTTTTACGACTTATCAGATCGATGTTAAGTTAATGGTTTAATTTAAGTAATGTTTTGCAAACAATGGGAAATCGTGACTGGGTCGAGATAATTTCGCCTTTCGTAATCCAAATTGCGATCTTTAAATTGATTCCTGACCACAGAGGTCAACGGGGAGGCCACCGTCGACTGTCGACAAGAGAAAGCAGCCTTCAGTTAGTTGTAAGTTAAATGTGATCATCTTCTCAATCCATCGCCCGCGCCGGCCTAATATTAAGCACACAAAACTGCCCCTCGATTGGAAATTGTAATAGTTTGTCAAACTGATAATTCGACCTGGACCCGTATTCTCTAACTCAGTGACTATCAAAAATGAAAGCCACTGACATATATGTAATATCCATTGAAGGTTTACTATGAAATGTTACTTTTTATTTCATAGTAAACCTTCAATGGATATTACATATATGTCAGTGGCTTTCATTTTTGATAGTCACTGAGTTAGAGAATACGGGCCCTGTTTAAGGAGGTCATAGATGCCTGCACGTCAATAAAGCAAACAGTGTGAGTAATATATTACACTGAGAGCACTGTTCAGTGCTCTTACTGGGGAGGAATTCGTTCCGCTATGGAGTGACAGTATAGTGCCGCAGTATCCTAGGGAAATATATGACGTCATAAATCGTCGCCATTTTTGTACTGTGAGTACTGGCGTTTTCGAGGTAAGGTGCTCTCAGTGCTGACTGCGTTCCGTTTTAAACAGTGACCAGTGTAGCTAACTATAAAGGAACGGTTTCGCAGTATACTAAATTGACGTCACACCTTACAGTGCTTGCAGTGTATTTCGGAACATACCCTAGGTTTAAACTGTCAAATGATTACGATTTGCTGAGACATATTGAGCCCCTGCTCATGAAAAAAGGTAAGACACCACACACTTCTGAAGACATCCTGTATAGTTATTTCACGATGTTTTCCGCCACTGTTAATGCAAGTGATGTTGGCATTGTTATGTTAGAGGTGTATGCCGTGGAACCCTGGACATTCCAACATGTCGCCAAAGTTTTAACCACTAGGCTATCACCACATTTGTAACCACGCTCAAATAACGGAACCGGCATACCCAGAATTTCAAATGAACCAGCACCAGTATGAAAGCTTTATACCAAGATAAGAATAATATTTTCTACACAAGACTCACAAGTCAACGTACCTAATTAAAGAGACGTAGATTTTTTAGTTACTGCCTCGTTGGTCTAGTGGTTAGCATAGTCGACTGCGGATCACGAGGTCCTGGGTTCGATTCCCGGTCGGGCATAAAAGTTAGGTATTGGGTTTTTCAATTAAGAAATTCTCAGTGCCAGCCCGGAGTTGGAAGTTGGCGGTGTTTCACCCCCGTGCCTCGGAGAGCACGTTAAGCCGTCGGTCCCGGTTATTATCACTAACATGATAATAGTCGTTAAAGCTCGCCAACCCGCATTGGAGCAGCGTGGTGGGTCTAAGCTCTAATTCCCGCTCTCCTATGAGAGTGGAGGCCTGTGCCCAGCCGTGGGACGTTAATGGGCTGTAGTGATGATGATGATGATGATGAGATTTTTTAGTCTGCATTTATGTGAAGGTCACTTACCTTCATCTAGCGTCCAACCGATGACTAAACCAAATTGAGCAAGCCGGTTTTATAGCTGTAGATAATAACCATAGGCTATTTGGTAACTGACAGTTATGGATTTGCCAAAAAAGCATAAATTCTGCCAGAGATTCAATATTTGAGAGGCAGCCATTAATTTGCTGTCATTTTGCTTTGCTGTATAAAAAGTAACTTCAAATATGAGTTCATCTCTCAGGTTCAACTTGTTTATTTAATACTAGCTGATGCCCGCGACTTCGTCCGCGTGGATTGAGGTTTTTTTAGTTCCCGCGGGAACTCTTCAATTTTTCTGGGTAAAAAGTAGCCTATAATTGTGTTACTCCATATGACTATAATCAATCACTGTGCAAACTTTCATCCAGATCTGTTCAGCCGTTCGTGCGTAATCGAGTAACAAACATCCATCCATCCATCCATACATCCATCCAAACTTTCGCATTTATAATATTAGTATAGATTTTTTAATTATGCTTAATAATTATGTATGACCTTTCTGGGAATTTGAATACTTGCCTAACTACTTATACAGTCTGGGCAATAATTACTAACCCAAGTCAAGACAAGCTGGGACCGCACTGTACCTAAGACGGCCTGTCTAAATTCAGTCGTGTGGTGGAGCGAAGACATAGGTACACTTGTCGAGCTGTCAACTGCACTAACGAAGTTTATCACCCCCCTCCTCTAGCCGCACTTGAATTGTTAACAGCTGGACTGAAATCGGTTACCTAACCTTTTAGCACACCTACTGAATAGAAAATAAAAATAATCAACGAAAATAAAAATAATTACATACAGGATAAAAGTGTAAATTCAGAGAAACACATTTATCTGCAGGGCGACCGCGTAACTTTTGCATCAATCATTGATGCATCGCAATCACCTCCGATTGGTTGAATTTATTTCGTCCAATAGTGAAAGAGTGTTAACCAATCAGAGGTGATTGCGATGTATCAATGATTGATGCAAAAGTTACGCGGTCGCCCTGCTGTGCTTCACAGCTATTCCTATCCTGTGAAGCAGTCGAGTCATTCCGCAGGATATTACTCACACGCTTCTAATATAACATCTCCGCTACGTTTCTAAGTATATTTCTCTATTTGTTTCAGAAATTCATACACAAGGAGAAAGTATCAACATGTGACACGTGGAAAATAAAAAGGTTTGCCTCATTAGTTCAAATGAAAGATTTCTTTGACCAATGAGAGAGATGCGCAGGAGCATGGATGGACCATAGAATGCGCGTCATCGCGGCGCTTATATATTTCATGGTCATTTCATCACCTGTCTACGCGTTTATACCTGGTGCCGATGGTAAGTTGAGCTGAATATTATGATAACTTAGCTTTAAAAATATGTCTTACTTAAATCTATAAAAAACATTTTTAAAAACAAGCTTTCATTGCCCGCCATATTGAAATGAGTGTGACGTCATTTTATTTTCGTAATCTTCTCAGCAAATCTTTTTAATTAATACCCTTAAATCATGGAGAAGCATACAAAATAACTATAGTCCGCCATATTTAGGAGTCCGCCATATTGGATTTAGAATGATTAGCTCACCATGCAAGCTTAGTCGGTTGGGGATAACTGTTTTAAAAGGAGGTCGGCGAGCTCCCATATAGTGTTTGACCCAAACTTGAAGTTCACGTTCACGCGTCAAACTTCTCATACTTCATAAACTAAACCAGACTAACAAAAAAGTTTATGAAAGTCAATCAAATAAAGTTGGGAGAAAAAAGATATTCGTAGTAATAGTTAAAAGTGAGGTTAGATTTCTATTTCATGGTTTTTAAGCCAGATGACCATTTAATAGCTTTGAAAAATCTATCAGGCACTGCAGATCATTATCTGACTATGTACCAAATAGTAATACGCTTTCCTACCTACATAAAAACAACCTACCTACCTACCTGTTACCTACCTACCTGCTGGGTACATTAAACCTATAGTAGGTATGTAATTCATAACGTGGCCAGTAAGTATATTATGACATACAAATTGATGGTTGTCATCGCAACTTTTGGGCGTTAGTCGCATTTACAACGCGCAACAGAAGCAAAACAGTAGCGATACAATCGCGTCGCGATGTATCGTATTTATAACGCGTGAGCTTTCAGGGGTAAAAGAAGAGCGAGGGGTGCCGGCAGTGCAGAACTGTATCGATAATGCATCGCCTTTAAATTAAATTAACGATTTTAATTAATTTTAATTAATTACTATCGCATACTGTATACGCCGACGCCCTGTCTAATATATCTCTTTCTCTGTCTACGTACTCCCGCCATTGCATCGACCGAATGACACTAACGATGACAAAGTTATTTATGAATATTTTCATTGTGATGATTAAACTATTAATAGCATAATATGTACTTAGTTATAAAGTTAGACTGATATTATTTTGTGAAGACTGCTTTATAACTAACTAGTTTTGTTGTTAAATATCATACTATAACTTAACTAAGACTAAAACCAAAAATAAATGTGTACCTACTAACTCTAATGAGAACGATATAAATTATGATTTATGTAAACTATAAAAACCTTTTTATTTCAATCCTACCTACGAAGTTTAGCATTGATAATAATAATTGTCCTAACAGATAGTTGGATTGAAGTACAAATATGTATGGAAAAAAGTATTTTGTAACAAATAAAATACACTTAGTTTCTTTATGCTAAGCAGAGTTGTGTAACTCGAATTCCATTCCGAGTTACCTGAATTTCAACTCGAGTTAATGTGTTTTTTCCGACACATCTCTACTACGGTCCACGAATGACATTTGATTGAGTTTGACAGTAATTGACATTTGACACGTTAGTTTCTACTTTTATACTCTGCCGGGTGACCGCGTATCTTTTGCATCAATCATTGATACATCACAATCACCTCCGATTGGCTGAATTTATGGTATTCTTGCTGCGTCAATGGATTTCGTCCAATAGTGGAAGAGTGTTAACCAATCAGAGGTGATTGCGATGTATCAATGATTGATGCAAAAGATATGCGGTCACCCTGCGGGTATCTATACTCCGTATTGCCATTAGAACGACTTTTTTTATTGTTTCGTAATAATTTTTATTTTTGATCCCCATCTTCTAAAAAATTGATGTTTACACAGAAAAATACTTTGAAATATATTAAAAAATATTAAATGATTTCTGAATCTGAATGGTTTTTAAATTAGCTGGGTCATACTTCGCCGATCTCCTTTAGTTGCAAGATTTGATCTAACCAAACACAGACATAGCAAGTTAAATAAAAGCTTGAAAAACTAAGCTTAGTACTTATTTTATAAATGTTTAGATAAAAATCATGCCCGCGTTGAATAAGTGCAAGAATGCCAGTTGCATTGCATTTGCCCTGAACAGCCAGACTGATCCTTTGCGCAATAAATTAGCCAGCCTTTCTGTCACCAGATATAATACCTATCTACTTAATACTAATCCTTACGGAATTAGCTATTTCTCCTTACGTATGTTTTTTAAAGATCCCGTTAAACTTTGGTTGGCAGAGTTGGGAGTTGTGAATTTTTAGCAAGAGGTCCTGGGTTCGATTCCCGGTCTAGTTTTGGTCTAGTAAGAGGCCACTGCAATGGCTACTCGTAGTTACAAAAATAAATGATTCAGCGTTCTGACACGAATACGATGCAGCGTTACCGATAAGAAGTAAAAATCTTATTAGTAAGAAACTACTTCGTATCAACTTTATAACTCTATGTGCAAAATCTCAAAATCCTGCGATTCGAGCTATGAATCGACTACCTCAGACAGTAACATTACCGTTACGATAGGTAAAAAATATACACCTTTGTATGGATTAATTGCGTTTGACCCCTGGGTCATGTTCATCATGATATCACTTGATCGATTTTTTAAAGCTTTTATGATTGATTAAGCATATAGACAAGTATTCAAATATTAGTACTTTTTGCGATGATGATTTCATCGTATAAGTATAGTACTTTGATTCTCTGTTGATCTTTTCTACCAAATCGTAGAAGACATTGACATTATTTTGTATGAAATAACGGATGGTGCAACTTTCAGGGCCAGTTATAGCACAGGAGGCACTGGAAGGAGGCAATGCTACACTGTACTGTGATTCCTCTACGGACATTCTCAATGATGAGCTGATGCTTCTAGTCTGGTACAAAGACAATGTACCAATTTACAGGTGAATCGATAATCTTGAAAATAGCCGCGCGTTTGAATTTGTAAAATATAGTCTCTGTTATAAATTAAACACGTGACAGAAGTAATTTGTTCTATCCAAAGAGTTTTACAGAGTCCAAATGTCACAGATTATAACTACATAATTGTCTGTGGTACTTTTACCTACTCGTATGTATATTGATACATAGGTAAAAGTACCACAGACAATATACTACAGTCACAATCTATGGCATTAATTCCAAGCATTAGTAATGTCATAGATAATACACTATATACTAGAAATGTGGTACGCCCTCAATAAAAGATGGCGGCCACAAAACATTAACTCTGTTTTGTAGCTATTTTCAGCGGAAACGGCTTATAGCTACTTATGAGTTAATTGATCTGAGTCACATACCTACTATCAAGTCACGACAAAAGCTGAATGCTTATTTACGTCCAAAAAATAATGACCTGCTGGCTCTGGTTTAGTATATGTGCCGCGCTGTAGGCGGTTCATATTTTTTTTTACAGAAAGGTATTAATGTAAAAAACGTAACGCCAAAATATTTTCCGTCGATTCGTAATAGTTTTCGAGAAATTAATTTTTAAAATCTCAAAATTTTGAGGTTAGTTTTCCCGAAATTCGTGCAAATCTCTACTTATTTGTGTGTCCCATAGTGTGAGGGAATTAGGGCAACCTACCTAGGCCACGTCCCCCCCCCCCTTCCCCTCCCCACTTATTTTTTTAACTGCCCAGAAAGACAACCATTCAGAAATCCTTACAGTTGTGATAGAAGGCTGTGATGGAACCAGAGCGGTTTAAGGTTTAGGTTTTTATTGGGCTAATATACTGAACATAAGTAAAAAAAAAAATTGTCAAAAGGCTAGGTTAGGTTAGGGTTGAACGTAAATAGTCAGGTAGTGCCCGGCCGCAGGCCGGGCACTTAGGTTCCTATGGGGCTAATACACCAAACTTAAGTAAAAAACAAATACTTGTCAAAAGGCTAGGTTAGGTTAGGGTTGAACGTAAACAGCCAGGTAGTGCCCGGCCGCAGGCCGGGCACTTAGGTTCTAATGTGGTTAATGTACCGAGCTTAAGTAAAAAAAAATAGTGAAAGCAAACATAATATTTATATGTGAACAGTTAAATCATAATATTATTGTTATTAGACTTGTCCTAAGAGGAAGTTATACATTTGCTACTGCAAGGAATTTAAAAAATGCTCGGTTTTTTAATATATGTGCGGGGGGAGGGGGAGGGGAGAGGAGTATCCCCTGGCTCCCCCTACCGACAACTAAGCACTCGCCACTTAACTAAACAGAGCTAAGCCCGTATTTCGGTAAAACTAACCTCAAAATTTTGAAATTTAAAAAAATTAATATCTCGAAAACTATTAGGATTCGACGAGTTTGGCTTATAGGGGGGGGTAGACCCCCTCCCCCTCTCCCCTTTCCCCCACTCCCCTCCCCCCTCCGCCGCGGCACATATACTAAACCACAACCCACCGTTCTACCACAGAACAGCTAGAAACCATCAGCGTTGGCATCCTTATGTGGTTGACGTCTAGCCTGCTCGAATGAAACGGCAGAACCGTTTTTGATTCGAACCGCCATGATGTAGGATTTCCTTCCAAGAGTGAATAGGCATCATTTAGGCAAGCGCGCTCCAATCTAGACTTAATTATTGCTTTGTATTAAGCTTGATTGTCGTCAAGCGCAAGCCTATTCTTAAAAATTTATTGGCTTCACTATCCCAAACAGGAAATGTTTGAATGGAGACGTTTTCCAAAGATGGTACCGGATAATTTATTGGCCTCTATATAACCAGAAGCCCTATGATTTTTCAGTTATGACGCCCGGATATCCAGCGAATGGTCGAGCGTGTCTTTCAACACAAGCGGTAGACTACTAGCAGATCTGCGGAGACAACCGACTCTTGTCACCATCACAAACCTGAGGGGTGATGACCAGGCGTTGTACCACTGTCGGGTAGACTACCTTCTCGCACCCACCAGAAATGTTGGTGTCAATTTGACTGTTATAGGTAAGCATGATTAAAGCAATTATTTGTTAGGGCATAAATATTCATATCTCTCAGCTTTGGGAGAGGGATAGCATGTAGGAGCCCTTTGTATAGCTGTTGATAAAATTACTACTAATCATGCTGCTGATGTAACTACGGATGATCAGTTCACTCGTCGTTATAGAGCACTAGAACATCGAATTATTATGATCAGCAGCAAAAGCTAAATTACGGTTAATATACCATTAAACTTTCATCCTCTAAAAAAGAAATAGGTTTGCAGAACTCAGAAGACATACTCATAGCTCCATGATCAATGTTAAGAGTAAAATTTGAGTCCGAAGTTAACAAAACCTGACTTCTGCAAAATCCCGTTTCCTTTTATTCATAACGTACGTACCTAACCAACCATTTATTCTTAGAAGAAATTCAAAAGGCTTGTCGTAGGAATATTCTGAACTAGGTGCATTGAACGGAAAGCACAGAACCAAAGAGTTTCCTGTTCGTTACCATATCAATTGATGATTTCCTCAACATATCCAACTCCTTTGAACTCTAGTGAATTCAAGAAAATTGTATTAGCTAGGCACACTTAAGTACTTTGAATAAATAAACTTACGAAGTACAATTCAAAAACTCTAACTACGGTTTGCATTTCAAATGTAATAACTGCGAAATTACACAATTATACAATGCAAACTCAATCTAACGTGTAATTATGTAAGCTATTGTAGATTATTTCAATCCACGGTTGTTATATGATTAAAGTTGAACTACTCGGACATTTCCTATGAAACGTTACCTACTCGTGTTTCGTTGAAATGGCAATCAAATATATTATTTAAGTACACCAAGACGATACGTATTTGAGGTTTCGTAAATTGTACCTCGTATTTTATCCAAAAATTAAACTCCTATTCTTAGACAAAGCTTGAGGTATCAAGTTCAAATAAATATTTTATAGCCTCGTAAGACATTGACTACGATGGATTCACATGGATGAAGGTTTTTTAAATATCGCCTTGTGACACTCTGATGTTCCAAGATAAAAATGGGGCATATATTATTCGGGGTCTAAATTCATTATACCGAGTTTCGTATTGGTTCTTCTCGGTAGGAAGGGTATATTTCGAACCAGTATTCACTTGACAATTCAAAATTTAAATAAAATCATATCTCTCTGCATCAAGAGTCGAAATTGGGATGGGCCGTGAAAAGGTTACAGCATATTCGCATTTGAATTATTGAGTGCTATAACAAAAAAAAGTGCATCCGGTTTGCTATTTATACCTTACCTACGAAAGATTTTTGCATACCAGTTTGAACATTTTATAGACCATAATACCAGTCTTGGTAATAGTATATCAGCATTATTAGAGTTGTGTTTATAATTTATTGACAAGCTTGGGTGTGAATGTATTATATAAATGACTAGATGATGCCCGCGACCTCGTCCGCGTGGATTGAGTTTTTTTTATCTCCCGCGGTAACACTTCTTTTTTCAGGGAAAAAGCCTATGTCCTTCCACGGGATTTAACCTTTACCTTTCATCAAAATCGATTGAGTAGTTCAGACAGACAGAGACACACACTTTCGCATTTATAATTTTTTCGCGTTTATTTATTGTATGGATTTGAATGGAATTCAAGATTATCATTCCGGTTTTGTTTGTTTTTATATTTCTGGTTTAAATACCTAATGAATTTTAGTTACCTTGCATTTTATACCGCTCATATTTGTAGGCTCAAGTTCTTTATGCTTGCCGCATTATTTTAAGATCTGTTTAATATAATTATATGTAAAATTATAATAGATATGTAGGTATGTGTGAGAAATATATATATTTTTTAATATAGACTCATTTCCAAAATAAGTTCCCGAATGAGTTACGGTGATTTACCAAGCATACTTTAACGTACTTTATTTTCAGTTTTACCGAGCCAACCATTCTTTCTGGATGAAGTTGGAAACAAAGTTGAGGGAAAGATTGGACCGTACCACGAAGGAGATACTTTGGTACTTAGCTGCTTAGTTATTGGAGGTAAGGAAAAGGGAATGATGTGCCTGGATGTATAAACATCTATTTCGTTCAGTTGAATCTACTTAGCTCATGAAGACGCATTAGGTATAAACAAATCAACAGAGTTTCATGTAACACAGTCCTACTATTTTTTGTCAGACAAAAAGGCCAACCTAAAAGGCCTTACCTATAATTATGAATATCATAGCTCAAACTTACTTTATAATAATGTTACAAGAACAAACTAACTGAGATGAAACAACCTACATAAACAAACAACTGGACTTTGTTTTTTTTATTACGAAGCTTATATCAAATAAATATTATAAATACGAAAGTTTGGATGGATGGATGTATGGATGGATGTTTGTTACTCAATCACGCCCCAACGGCTGAACGGATCTGGCTGAAATTTGGCACAGAGATAGATTATAGTCTGGAATAGCACAAAGGCTACTTTTTATCCCAGAAAATTAAGGCGTTCCCGCGGGAACCAAAAAACCTCAAATGGATGTTTGTTACTCAATCACGCCAGAACGGCTGAACGGATTTGGATGAAATTTGGCACAGAGATTGATTATAGTCTGGACTAACACATATGCTACTTTTTATCCCGGAAAATTAAAAAGTTCCCGCGGGATCCTCAAAACCTCAACCCACGCGTACGAAGTCGCGGGCATCAGCTAGTAGAATAAGAAATGTTTTTCAGAAATCAAGCCTAGATTTGTCTTTTTAGTGCTTGTAATACTAACTATACGAACTAGCTGAGCGTGATTGAGTATCAGATATCCATCCCAGTTTTCGCGTCTATAATAGGTATTAGTATAGATGATACGTGTAATAACTGATTTAGCTTTTAAAAAAAAGAGCAACTGCTGAGTTTCTTGCCGGCTCTTCTCAGCAGAATCTACTTTCTGAACCGATGGTAGAGTCAAAACATGACGTAACATAAGAGACACCTGTATTGCGATCTGCGATGACTGCGATCTCACCTGATGGTAAGTGATGAAGCAGTCTAAGATGGTAGCGGGCTAACCTGTTAGGGGCATGGCAGCTGTTATATTAAACCCATACCCCTATTCGGTTTCTACACGGCATCGTACCGGAACGCTTAATCGCTTAATCGCTTGTCGGCACATCTTTGCCGGTAGGGTGGTAACTAGCCACGGCCGAAGCCTCCCACCAGGCCAGACAGGGGAAAATAAATTGAGTTTGATGTGAGGTAGTAGAATAAATTCCCTCGTTTCTATTTCCAGGTCGACCTCCGCCTCGTATCAGCTGGTACTCAGGCGAGGACCTGGTTGATGCTTCAGATGGCGCAAGCGACATCCCCAGCGTGAAAGAGAACGAGCTATACTTGCCTCTCACTCGCGCTAACGCTGAGTCACTGTCTTGTAGAGCCACCAATACCCCGCTTACTCCGCCTGTTGTTGCTACATTGAACATTGAGCTGTTTCGTAAGTATTCTTGATGTATTTTATGTAGCTACTACCAACTAAATGATCCTTGTGAAATCGGAAGAATATTTGTTAAACATCGACAGAGTGACACACTTTATTTATAATATTAAGTAGGTATAAATTCGGATGGCAACGTGCTCAGTGCGTTCTACCAACCTTTATGCACGTTTCGAGCGGAGTTGAGGTGGGGGAAACTCCTTCAAGTCAAACAGGCACAAACAACGTCTCGCTGCTCGCAGTCAGCGCGTTGCCACCGTATCGCGTGAACAAGCTCTTGAATAAGGATCCCGGACATGATTTAATAGCTGGGTTCCTAAAATATAAGAAAGAAAATACCACAATGGTGACAGAGACAAACATTTAACATATACAATTGTACAAAAGAATATGTTTGCCTGTGACACCACCCAGAATGGGTTGCAGCTCAGCTTTAAATACGTAAATAGCTCAGCTAAAATACGTTATAATCAATGTCACTCACGACAGCCCCGTTAAAAAGATTTTACAGCCTATTAACGTCCCACTGCTGGGCACAGGCCTCCATTCTCATAGGAGAGCGGGAATTAGAGCTTAGACCCACCACGCTGCTCCAATGCGGGTTGGCGGGCTTTAACGACTACTATCATATTAGTGATAGTAACCGGGACCGACGGCTTAACGTGCTCTCCGAGGCACGGGGGTGAAACACCGCCAACTTCCAACTCCGGGCTGGCACTGAGAATTTCTTAGTTGAAAAACCCAATACCTAACTTTTTATGCCCGACCGGGAATCGAACCCAGGACCTCGTGATCCGCAGTCGACTGTGCTAACCACTAGACCAACGAGGCAGAGGCAAAAAGATAACTATAACTTTTAAATTTCTTGTAATATATACCTAATTCAGGATTCCAACCCGTTGTGGCTAATCTGCGATTTTTAGCAGTGACCACAGACCACTTATCCAGACCATTGTGGATTCATGATCTAATTACTGATTTTACGAATTGTTCTTAAGCCTGTTCAGCGGTGGGATTACTTAATTGGTTAACCTTTCATTTAACGAAGTAACAGAGCGTTTTGTACAGTATATCAACTGTTTTACCATATTCTTTATATTTCCAGTATCTGCCTACAACGTTACAATCAACTGGGTTCGAGGGACGGTGGAAGACGCACTGAGCGCTGGTCGGCCGGCCATCGTACAGTGTGTAGCACACGGCTCCTACCCTCAACCCGAGCTGACCTGGTGGCTGGACCATCGGCATCTCACGCAGCACAGCAATCAGGTATTCATCCATCCATACAGTCATCCATATTCATTACTAGATGATTCCCGCGACTTTGTCCGCGTGGATTAAGGTGTTTTGATTCCCGCGGGAATTTTCCGGGCAAAAGTAGCCTATGTCCTTACCCAGGATACAAAATTATCCCTTTATAGAGAGTGGTCACCCGAAATATATGCCAACTTCTTTATCCATTCGCTTTCCACCGCCCGTATCCTTGAAATTGTCGGTCCATCGGGCTAGAGTATAACTGATTTTTTTGCCAACTTATAAAATGAACCTTTACCTCTATAAGTTGCAACCGAGAAGAATTATTTATGCCGGTGTATCTTCCACTAATTACTTATTATTGCGATAAATTTTGTGATCAGGTACTGGAAGCTCTGTCCGAAAACAGGTGCAGAAACCTAGTAGCCTAATATACGATTTACCATACCTATCTGCATCAATCACTGTCAAAATCACGATCGTTGTGATTGGTTCAATTTATGGCCTATATCTTGTGAAGAGTTTACTATAGAAATGATCCTATGAAGTATCGTATTCTCGCTATCACAATTTTGACCAATCAGAGGACGGTAGCAATAATTTTTACTCAAGTAATAAAGTTCCATAAATTATTTTGCCTGCGGACTGTGCTTGTTGGTTTGAAATAAATTGACCGAAACTTATATCCTTACAGAGCTGGAACAATGCAACTCGTAAAGGGCAGTCGTTCTTGGAGCTGACGCCGGCCGTGAGCGACAATGGCGCGACGCTGGCGTGCGTAGCCACTAACACTGCTATGCCGCCTGGGAGAGACTCCAAGGCTGACGTCATCATTCTTAATGTTACCTGTAAGTCTATATATTAGATTCACTGCACAGCTTTCAGAACTGGAACTGTGCAGCTCACAAAGTGCAGTCGTTCTTGGAGCTGACGCCGGGCGTGACTGACAATGGTATTACTCCAAGGCTGCCGTCATTATTTTCAATATTACTTGTAATAGATACATAGATATAGTTTTATTGCCACGCAAACATAAAGATATAAAGTAAACAATTACAGAAAACTAAGTGCGCAAGGGAGATCTTATCACTAAAAGTGATCTCCTCCAAACAACCTAGTGCAACAACTTATGATCATACATTAGACATTATGTACTGATAGTTACATAAATAACTATAATTCAAAAATAAACTCACACATATCAACATAACAGAACATATAACCTGTTTACAAAAAAATACATAAATATTCTACTAAATAGGTTTAGATATTGCAAATAATATAAGCCAGTAGTTTGTAAATACGTCCGTAGGGTATAAAGAAATCTGAGGAGCAATGTGAATTTTAAGAGCACGTAAACTTATCTTGTTACAGATAGTCCAATAGTAGAATTATCCAAATTAGGAGATGGAAGACTGAACGAAGTAGTGGAACTGGACAGCTTGCACCTGGAGTGCGAAGTGAGAGCCAACCCGCCTGTTGAAAACTTTACATGGTATTTTAATGTAAGGGCCAAAAACTGTGTACTAATAACCTGTGAACCTGAAAATCTGCCAGAGAAAATGCGCATGCGTTACCAACTTAATAAAAATGGGATGTGTATCTTCTTCTTCATTGTATCAATCATTATTGTCATGATAGCGTTTTTAAGAATACTGCATTGCTGTAATATAACTTTCATGATAATATCTAACATGTTTACATTTTACAAGGTCTATCTGCCAATAGATTATTATTTACTAGTTATAACGAGTTAGCATGGTATTCTCACACAAGAAGGCAACCGAAGCCAAGCATGTGGGCACTCACTGAATTAGCAACTACCTGAGTGATCATAGTAAAAAAATCTATTGGGATAAAGATGAAAGAATAAGAGTAAGTAATAAGTTGATGCTACTTTTTTCTTGATGAAGATGATTGATAATGTTCATCATAATTTCAGGATATAGAAATAAGGCCGCACAGTTTATGGGGCAGCCAAGTATTCTCCCAATCTCTGCTGGTAGAGGAGGCGACGCGGAGACACGCTGGCCGATACTCTTGCGCAGCCCGCAACAGCGTCGGAGAAACAAGAGCTGAATCTATTAATATTAGTGTATTTTGTAAGTAAATCCATTACTGTATTCGTAGCAAAGCTAATGACCATTGCTAGTAGGAACGTTTTTCACAGCTAAAAGAAGAACGTTTTTTTTTCGCTGAAATCAATATGTTTATGTATTTAGAAATAAAATTTATGGTATAAAGGATAACTTATATTTGAGATTGATGTGCATAAAATCCTTCAGTATCTATTATTGTGTTGGCTGTTAAAATTGTAATGCACCCATAGCAACTTAAAAACATTCACAAAACACCATCTCATTGTGAATATTTGATGCTCTTTATAGATCCACCAGAATGTATGGACCACGGCATTACGTTAGTGAAAGAAACGTTGAAATGCAACGTCAAAGCGTTGCCACCCCCGGACACATTTTTCTGGCACATCCAGCCAACGGACGAAGATGTACAGCATCTTACTACTGGATCAGCAATCCTACCTCTCACACAAATCACAGGATCTCTATCTAGGTACCTTGAAGCAAGCTGTGAAGCTGGAAACGGTATAGCATCACAAGAGAAACCGTGTAAAAGAACCTTCAGTTTTGAGCTACTGAGGCCACCGCAACCGCAGCAATGCGATCTGGCGTATGAATACGAAGAATTCCAAATGAGATGTATCCCAGGTAAATTCCTTTTTGTAGACATATCAATCAGTCTATGCCAGGCCGGCGTTCCCTGGGTTACAATATTATAAAAACTCGTTAAAAAAGTACTAGCTCATGCCCGCGACTTCGTCCGCGTGGATTGAGGTTTCGGCTTTGGTTCGGTTTAATTTTCCGGGATAAAAAGTAGCCTATGTGTTATTTCAGACCATAATCTATCTCTGTGCCAAAGCCATCCAGATACGTTCAGCCATTCTGGCGTGATCGAATAACAAACATCCATCGATATATTTCATCATTCCATCCATCCATCCAAACATTCGCTTTTATAATATTAGTAAAGAATATAGATACATACCTCTACGAATTTTGCGAAATGGAAACCGATGAGACGTATAATAGAAGACGCCCATAATTCAGAGATGATTTAAAATCACCTATGACACAACCAGAGGGGTTCCCTTGTTTGTCTAACACCCTTTTATTCCTTTCCCTCCATCGCTTGAAGCATTTTTTTATTTACAGTTGAAAACGCAACCTACTATGAAGTCTCAGTCTGGCGGATGTCTACGTCCAACGCTTCATTGATGCTGGAACGACGAGGGTCCATGGGATATGGGATGAGCCAGGCTTTAGCTCAGGGTGATGGAGTTCCGTGGCTCGTGAGAGGTCCTCTGGGGAATTTGAGAGCTGAAGATGAAGTTGGTGCTTCTGCGTGTAACAGATATGGCTGTTCTGGGTCATTGCTGTTAAGACCAACTGAAATATTGTTGAATTCGGCTGCAGTGCCTTGGTGGAAATGTGTGTTGAAAAAATTAAATTCTCACAGCTTTTATTTACCTTCAAAATAATGTATGTTAGAGTTAGATTAGAGTTAGGTTAGAGTTAGGTTAGAGTTAGGCAGTTAGGTTAGTGTTAGGTTAGAGTTCGGTTAGAGTTAGGTTAGAGTTAGGTTAGAGTTAGGTTAGAGTTAGGTTAGAGTTAGGTTAGAGTTAGGTTAGATTTAGGTTAGAGTTAGGTTAGAGTTAGGTTAGAGTGAGGTTAGAGTTAGGTTAGAGTTAGGTTAGAGAGAGGTTAGAGTCAACAAGCCTTGAACATTTTGTATCACCCTTTTGTTATGGATTCTAATTTATGCTACACGAGAAAGAGAAATGAACCGTAGATATATTCAACTCTCAAGAATATTTTGCCCGAACAGGGCACAGGGTTGTAATAGTCCCCACTAAAATATACTAGGAACCAGAGGGCCAATCGTCTAAAAACGTATTACTGGAACTGTTTAAAGAGTTCATACATGCTTTTTGACGGGCAGGCATCTATGAACTCTTTAAACAGGTCGAATGATACGTTTGACAAACGACTACGATTGCAATTTCCTTACACTTTAAACGGGGCACGGGTCCGGCATTACCAGTATTCATATTTGTAACGGTTTACTTTTATATCTATTAGTGTCAACAAGGTTTCTTTTTACAGTTCTACTGGGCAAAGACGTGGGCATATCAATCGGGGCAGTAGTGCTTCTGGCGGTGTTCGTGCTATCAACGGTCCTGGTGGTACGGGTAGCGCGCCGCGTCCGCTCCAAGCCCGCTCCGGTCATTCAAGTGCTGCAGCTCGATGAAGTCGCACGAGAATACCTCGATAACATAGGAGGTAGGTAAGGATTATTTTACAGTTCTACTCGGCAAAGACGTGGGCATATCAATCGGGGCAGTAGTGCTTCTGGCGGTGTTCGTGCTATCAACGGTCCTGGTGGTACGAGTAGCGCGCCGCGTCCGCTCCAAGCCCACTCCGATCATTCAAGTGCTGCAGCTCGATGAAGTCGTACGAGAATACCTCGATAACATAGGAGGTAGGTAAGGATTGCGTGCGCGATTTCCTGATTTCACGTGTTTTAATCACTGGAACATCAAGGTGTTTACCAAGCAAAGTTTAAAAAGACGTAAAATACATATATTATACTAGCTGATGCCCGCAATATCGTCCGCGTGGTTTAAGTATTTTTGATTCCTGCGGGAACTCTTAAATTTTCCGGGATAAAAATCGGTTGAACAGATGTGCCGTGAAAACATAGCAGGCAGACAAACAGACAGACACACTTTCGCATTTATAATATTAGTATGGATTTAGATTGAAGATGCAAGTTAGGTAACGACGACGACCAAACGACCAGCTGGTAAATTACATCGATACATCGATATATATGTGGGTACTAGGTGGGCCCTTTCATAGAAAAAATGGGTGTCCAACCTTTAGAGCCCGTTTCTAACCTGTATAGCCCTGTCCGTGTCCCCGCCATCGCGTTGTCCCGCTTTTCAGACTAGATAGCGTTAGTAAAATAGATCCACATTCTTTGTTTGACAGGGCGCGTATAAATGTAAATTGAGGTCGTTGGTAAATTATTATTGAAGCTTTAGAATTTATTCTTATCTTTGCAGAGCATAAAGTCCGAGCATCGTGCAGCCTGCGCTCTTGCAGCAGCGGCTACTCGGACGGCTCGGGCGAAACCGCGCCGACCATCGACCGACGTCGCAAGCCGCGCCTTTGGGAGTGGGACCCACCACCTCCAGATGTGACCCTCACTTTACATAGAGAAAGTGCTGTATGAACAGTGTTGATGAACGCGTCTTACAAAGGCTATGGAACCCTCCAGATGTGACCCTCACTTTACAAAGAGAAAGTGCTGTATGAACAGTGTTGATGAACGCATCTTACAAAGGCTCTGGAACCCTCCAGATGTGACCCTCACTTTACAAATAGAAAGTGCTGTATGAACAGTATTGATGAACGCCTCTTACGAAGGCTCTGGAACCCTCCAGATGTGATCCGCACTTTACATAGAGAAAGTGCTGTATGAACAGTGTTGATGAACGCCTCTTACGAAGGCTCTGGAACCCTCCAGATGTGACCCTCACTTTACATAGAGAAAGTGCTGTATGAACAGTGTTGATGAACGTATCTTACGAAGGCTCTGAAACCCTCCAGATGTGACCCTCACTTTAGGTACATAGAGACAGTGCTGTATGAACATTGAACAGTGTCGATGGACATCCTGCGTCGGAGTCTCTAGCACCACGAGTACATGGAGGCCTTCCTAAATCCATGAAAATATTAGAGCATTGGCCTTAAGGCTACGGCCTTCTTACCCAGACTTGCTCAAGAGCTTCTTGGATCTTCTCGGTCGCATTCTTCATTGCTGAAGGTCGTGTCCGCATTGAAGTTACCTCGTGCGACAGAGGCATCTTGGATAACTGGACCTTTTTATTCAGGTCTGAAAGACAAATACCCTCTTCATGATAGGCTGTAAGGCTTAACAATGCTACGTTTACTTCAGTGTCCCTCTTGCTCTTCACGCGAACAAGGAGCCGTACCATAAACCAATAAACGTTGCTAGTGAGAGAGATTGCTATCATATATGTTTATAAAATCTTTACTAGATGGCGCTACACGGCGTCGCATGGCAGTTACGAAGTGTTTGAAGTGCTGTACTACCCATGCATTTTTACATTACCTCTAAGGACGATCGTCGGACTTTTAAATCAAGTGCATACTATGAAATTTCTGCAGATTACTCAAGTAATAAACTGACAGTGAGTGTGTATAAGAAAAAACTATTTTAGGCTAAACCCTAGAGTCTAGTACCCGGAATAATGATGTATTTATTGTTGTGTCTATCGAAAATAGAGAGTAACTAAATTAAACTTTGTTCTAACGTCTTCAAAGGAATATTTTACAATTGTTATAATTAAAGACCTGAGAAGTTGAGAACCGTGTTTCAAAATGTACTCAATTTAAGAGACTGCTACGTTACCGTTATTAAGATAATACTTAATATTAGAAGTTTACATCTGTGGAAGAATGCCAGAATATTATAAATTAATTTTACCTTTTTAGTGATTAATAATAAAAAATCTTCTTGTATAATAAACACTATTTTATCTCACTATGTGGGTCCATTGAGAATAGTAATTACATGCTTTCTAATTTAGGGCCGACGTTTTAATCGCCAAATAATATACTCAGGGCCGAATCCTCCAACGCCGAGTAAAATCGTGGTTATCATGTATCGTGTGTCAGCTTTGTGTTTAAATTTGATTTGAATTTTTAGAAAAGATAAAAGATTGTTAATTTATTTATTGACGAAGGTTTAATTAGGCGGATATTTGACTCATTCGATGTATTTCACTCGGTTCGTTCTTTGGCGGGGATACGCCATATTGGAATAATTTGCATAAATACGAGTATTTTGACTTTGGTAAAGCAGTCTCCTACCGGCAGACTCAGCGATTATTGAATACTTTTGTGTTTAGATCGCAGTTTGATATAGAGCTTAGCAGTAGCAACTGCAGCCTGATCAAATGATTAATATATTGTTGTTGCGATGCTTTGCCCAAGTTTTATACTTAACTGTTTTACATTAAATCTCTCGTGAAACCGCTACACGTTGTGACCATTCGCTCGTGCACGTTTTAAAGAGAGTACAAACATATTTTAAAAGTAATTTTAATTATTTGCCCACTTCTGGAATTATGCTTACGCGTGGTATCCGTATCATCAATCGTGGTACCATTCTAGTGGTTATCATGTTCGACTGCGGCTGACGGCTGACGAGGTCCCGGGCTCGAGTCCCAATTCGGGCCATAATTAAGTGTGGGGTTTTTCTGATTAGGAATTCCCAGTACTAGCCCGGAGTTAGGAAGTTGGCGGTGTTTCACCCCCGCGCCTCGGAGAGCACGTTAGGTCCCGGTTATTATCACTAACATGATAATAGTCGTTAAAGCGTGCCAACCCGCATTGGAGCAGCGTGGTGGGTCTAAGCTCTAATTCTAGAGTGGAGACCTGTGCCCAGCAGTGGGACGTTAAAGGGCTGTAGTGGTGGTGGTGGTGGTGGAGTAAAATCGTGCGTTACAAACGACAAACGACAATAAACAAACACAACAAACACACGACAGAATTCCTGTACAAACACCAACATAAATCTGACAAAACATCAAAACTCGGAGTCGGAGAAATCGACCTTAACCGAATTTTGACAGATTTCCAGCCTGACAGCAGATTTCTTACAAAATCTTTTAAAATGCCAAATTTTGTTTCTCAGTTGCGCCAAATGAACAAAAAAATAATAATAATAATAATAAATTCAACATGATTCAATTAGCTATAGAGAAATCGGCCCCTGATGTAAATTATGTACAAACAGATTTATAACTGGCCTAAGAAAGATGTATGATATTATCATTACTGTTATAATAAGTATGTGTGGTATACAATTTCTAGGCTAAGCTAAATCGACAGCTCTAAATCTATTGCTATCCCTTTCCACAGGAAGCATTAAAATGACAATAAATGTAGACCTGCAATTTTAGTTTAGATATTGTGTACAACGTAGTATTACCCATGTCATTTTAAATATTTAAAACTAGATGATGCCCGCGACTTCATTTTTTATTCCCGTGGGATATCTTTGTTGCTTCAGGATAAAAAGCCTATGTCCTTCCCCGGGATACAACCTATCGATCTACCCAATTTCATCGAAATCGCTTGAAAAAATTTAAAGGGCATGAAAAATGCATGAAAATGTTAAAGGGTAGCAAACAGACAGACAGACACACTTTCGCATTTATAAGTAGTATGGATTATTATATTATTGTGACCAGTTACGTATTAGGTACAGATTCTAGATAAATACTGTTTCAATAAAATTTCAAGAACAAAAAACGCTGGAAAGTTTTAAAATTTTAACCGTGCAGAAGAAGAGATAATTTAGCGAATACTAATTGTTAATGACTTACATGTCGTTAAAGGAAAAAAAAGTAATTAAATTAAATACTTACTATAAATTATTGAATTTCTCTTTGATTTATTTTCCATATAATAGCCAATAGTGACGTATCTCTCTTTACTATTGCCCATGTGCCACTTTCCTTGTTTGTCTATTGGTTAAGTCCATACTTAGTTTGATTTCCGTGAAATATTGGGGTTTTCTGATAAGAAATTCTCTGTGTGTGACCCCGGGCCTTGCTTCGGAGAGCATGTTAAGCATCGGTCCTGCTCCTGATCTCCCAGCGGTCAAGTTGAATTTTCCGTCCTAGGCCATAAGAAAATTAAAACGAATAGAGACTAAACCTACATTTATTATACCTTAGTGTAAATTGAGTACTACAATGTTGCAGACTATTATGGGGAAGAGAGTGAAAGATGAATGGGCCAAGCAAAAAGCAAATGAAGCCTGAGCAGATAGAGGTTTTAGTCCGTAGGTCGCCGGGAGCATCCCAGTGAAGTCGGGCATGTCATTAGTGACATCCATGAGGATTTCCTCATGGAATCTCGGCTAGGTACTAAAACTCACTCACAAAATTTCTCACTCGAGTAAGATACAGCAATCGGTGTACATTGATTAATTAAATTTTGACCTCCGTGGCGCAGTGTGTAGCGCTGTCGCTTAACGTGCGGAGGTCCCGGGTTCGATCCCCGGCAGGGTCAATTTGGGAATTTATAATTTTTGAATTTTCCCTGGTCTGGCCTGGTGAGAGGCTTCGGCCGTGGCTAGTTACCACCCTACCGGCAAAGACGTGCCGCCAAGCGATTTAGCGTTCCGGTACGATGCCGTGTAGAAACCGAATAGGGGTATGGGTTTAATATAACTGCCATGCCCCTAACAGATTAGCCCGCTACCATCTTAGGCTGCATCATCACTTACCATCAGGTGAGATCGCAGTCAAGGGCTAACTTGTAGTGGATAAAAAAAAAAACTTTTAAATCGTCATTTCTCAGTCATTTATTGATGGATTTAAAAAAAACACTGATTTATCAGTTTTAACCTATATTTTACTTCCGTTGTGTTAAATATGATATTCACACCATAATGAAACTTCTCCATTGAAATGAAGCTTCGAGCGTAGGTATACTTAATCCACGAGTAGGTAGCTCTACAACCGGTTACTTCAACCGGTTGAACTAGTGAGACTTCTTTTTAGGGTTCCGTAGCCAAATTTGGCAAAAACGGAACCCTTATAGATTCGTCATGTCTGTCTGTCTGTCCGTCCGTATGTCACAGCCACTTTTTTCCGAAACTATAAGAGCTATACTGTTGAAACTTGGTAAGTAGATGTATTCTGTAAACCGCATTAAGATTTTCTTACAAAAATAGAAAAAAAAACAATAAATTTTGGGGTTCCCCATACTTAGAACTGAAACTCAAAAATTTTTTTTTCATCTTACCCATAGGTGTGGGGTATCTATGGATAGGTCTTCAAAAATGATATTGAGGTTTGTAATATCATTTTTTTCTAAACTGAATAGTTTGCGCGAGAGACACTTCCAAAGTGGTAAAATGTGTGTCCCCCCCCCCCGTAACTTCTAAAATAAGAGAATGATAAAACTAAAAAAAATATATGTTGTACATTACCATGCAAACTACCACCGAAAATTGGTTTGAACGAGATCAAGTAAGTAGTTTTTTTTTAATACGTCATTAATCGTAAATCGCAATTTACCTTTCATTCAATCAACTCAAATATTTAAAAAAAACATTTAATTTAAAACTTATTACAGGTTTGTACGGAACCCTCGGTGCGCGAGTCCGA
Organism: Erebia epiphron; assembly: GCA_963932025.1. Taxonomy (NCBI): domain Eukaryota; kingdom Metazoa; phylum Arthropoda; class Insecta; order Lepidoptera; family Nymphalidae; genus Erebia; species Erebia epiphron. Next base: position 8,145,376 of record OZ009946.1, read on the forward strand.
CTCGCACTTGGCCGGTTTTTTTCCATTAGTTTAACTGCATCATTTGAGTCATATATAAGAGTTATATTAGCCCACTTCCATCTTGTGCAGCACTTGCATATTATCTGCATTTTTAAGTGCATACGACAACATTTTATTAGTACTTATACGTAGGTAGGTACTTGCGATAACAATCTATTGCAATTAATTGAATTACATAGCAATTTATTGCATTCGATTGCAATTATTGTCTGAATATTTGTTAGGTTAAGTGGTCGATACGTCCTTGTATCAAATATCAAATCAAATCAAATTCAAATAAATATTATAAATGCGAAAGTTTGGATGGATGGATGTATGGATGGATGTTTGTTACTCAATCACACCCCAACGGCAGGACGGATCTGGCTGAAATTTGGCACAGAGATAGATTATAGTCTGGAATAGCACATAGGCTACTTTTTATCCCGGTAAATGAAAGAGTTCCTGGGAACCAAAAAACCTCAATCCACGCGCACGAAGTCGCGGGCATCAGCTAGTTTTTTATATAAAACACAATCTACAAAGGAAAACTATGCTCATACAGGTATTATTTGCCTGGTGGGAGGCTTCGGCCGTGGTTTCTTACCAACCAACATCGGCCAAAACTTGCCGTCAAGCGATTAGCGTTCCGGTACAATGTCGTCTAGAAACCGATGATAACTATTATACCCCTAACAGGTTAGCCCGCTACCATCATAGACTACATGATGATGTAGTCTAGACGTAAGACTTACGGTGAGATCGCAGTCAAGGACCAACCTGTATTGGAACAAGTAGGTATAAATTACAAATTTAAATCAACCCCCGACATAATATGGAAGTCACAGATTAGAAAATAATAGATGAAAAAAAAATTTTTGAGTTTCAGTTCTAAGTATGGGGAACCCCCAAAATTTATTGTTTTTTTTCTATTTTTGTAAGAAAATCTTAATGCGGTTTACAGAATACATCTACTTACCAAGTTTGAACAGTATATCTCTTATAGTTTCGGAAAAAAGTGGCTGTGACATACGGACGGACAGACAGACAGACAGACAGACAGACAGACATGACGAATCTATAAGGGTTCCGTTTTTGCCAAATTTGGCTACGGAACCCTAAAAAGCTGTTGACCTTCAGACGGATGAACAGATTATCATGAAACATGGCTAAGAACACTCGGGATAAAATTATCTATGACACAAAAAAAACTAAACGAAAATCGGTTCATCCGTTTGGGCGCTACGATACCACAGACAGATACACAAACAGATACGTAAAATTTATTACACCCCTCTCTTTTTGCGTCGGGGGTTAAAAACACACTATGGTAGTAGGAGCCGGATGATTGAACAGTGCATAGATAGAGAGAAGTAAGAAGTAAGAAAAAAGAAATAGTAGAATGAAAAATCTATAGCAATCATAGTTGCAGTTTCATTGCAATCGGCATTTGATGGCAATGATAGAAATTTATTTTACACTAGATGATGCCCGCGACATCGTCCGCGTGGATTAAGTTTTTTGAATCCCGAAGGAAATCCCCGGGATGTAACCTACCGCTATACCAAATTTCATCAAAATCAGTTGAATAGACGGGCCGCTTTTTCGTATTTATAATAAGTATTAGTGTGTATTGATCGATACCAATCGTAACGAGTTTCTTGCTGGTTCTGCTCGGTAGGAATGGCATTCCGAACCAGTGGTAGATTCACTCGACGATTCAAAAGCAGTCTTGTAAAAGTTTATTTGAATTTGAATAAAAAAATATATGAATTGAATTTGAATATTCTTCCGTAATAAGCTTAAGATTACAAGTTCATCTTTATAAGTCATCACGACACGCTAAAATTAAATATCGCAACAAAAACTGCTCGCTAAAAAGTAAAACCGAACTGATTAAACTGGTTGTTATATCTAAGATTAGTGAAAAAAAGATTCTCAACTTGTTTAATCACAAAAAACCAACTGTATGGTAGGCAATCGGTATACAGCAAGGTATACTTATGGTCATTATGTCTAGATGTAAACTAACCTCCAAAATACTCGGCGTGCTCAACAGAGCGAAAAGATACTTTGCGCCTAGGCACAGCCTCACAGGCTTCTGCTGTATTAAGCGCAAGTTCGGCCACACATGGAGTACTGCTCTCACCTCTGGGCCGGACCACCCCAGTACCAGCTCCTTCCATTTGACCGGATACAAAAGCGGGCAGTTCGACTCGTAGACAATCCCAAAATTACTTGCACGCTGGAGTCCCTTCTATCGTCTTTAAAATGTGGAGTGCTCTGAAGTGTTATTTAATCTAATACCTTCCGTGTTCTCCAGTCGCACCATTCGCCGCAGAAACAAATTTCATCCTCACCACCTGGATGCCTGGTCTTCTTCAATCTCCTGTTCGTTATTCCAGGTCATTTCTGCCACGTACCTGCAAATTATGGCAGCTAAACCAGCTTCCATCTTCTGTGTTCCCTCATGATTATAATATGGGGCTCTCCAAAGGGCGGATAAACACATAATCTCAAAAGCCGGCAGCGCATTGACTGTTCCTCTGGTGCTGCAAATGTTCATGAGTGGCGGTAATCACTTAACATCAGGTGACCCGCCTGCTCGTTTGCACGCTATATATATATTTTTTAAATGTCCTCAGTAGGTAGGGTTGCCAAATGTCAACTCATTTTCGGCAAAATATAGTATTTTTGAAAATAGGCTCTTAGTATCAGAAGGTATTCACTCAGTTAAGCCAGACATTCGTCAACGCATGTTAAATTTTAATTGAGTAATTTTAACGGCATCGTACCGGAACGTTAGCTAACTAACCCGTGCCTCGGAGAACACGTAAAGCCGTCGGTCCTGCGCCTGATCTCTCTCCGGTCGTGTCGGATTTCCCCTCCGATCGGGCTATTAGGGTAAAGGAACAGAGAGTGCACCTGTATCTGTGCACAGACTTGTGCACTAATATCTCCCGCGTAAATGGCTAATCTCTGTGGAGCGTGGCAGAAATGCGGTTGGGTTGACATTATTTTTGAAGTCGTCGATCCTGCGCCTCATGTCTTCCGCACTTGGCTGACAATGTGGACCATGGCCTACTACCCTTGACATGAGAGAAGACCCCACCAAAACTGACCAAGATTGTCCCAAAACTGATCGTGATCAGTATTGGGATGGGATGGGATGAAAAGTTGATGATGATGAAGGAGAAACAAGCACACAATCTATAGGTAATTTATAGGTATATTATAATATGGTTTTCCCACACCCGCACTTTTTTGTGTCCTATTCAATTACACCCTATAGTGACTATACCATGGGATAGACGACGACGACTCCCCCCACTTTACGTGTAAGGGAAGTACCCTAAATATTTTCTTTTAACCGACTTCCAAAAAAGGAGGAGGTTCTCAATTGGGCGCGTATGTTTTTTTTTAATGTATGTTACCGCATATCTCCGTTGTTTCCAAACCGATTTGAAATAATTTTTTTTCAGTGGTTAGAGGAAACTCGCGAGATGGTCCCATACAAAATTCCGACTCCAAATCCTCAATCCTGATGCTGCAGGTATACCTACGACTCAAAACTAGGGAGTTAGGAATTCATATACTTAGTAGGTATCAAGTCACGTGTATACGATTCAACTCTGAGTCCCAACTCCTCAACCCTGATGCTGCAGGGTACAGAACTCCTTTAAAAATAGCGATTTAGGATTTTTTATGGTGAATTCATATTGTAGGTGTCAAGCAACGACTTCATACTTAAACCCAAGTCCCAACTTCTCAACTCTGATGCTGCACGGTACTGCACTCCTAAGCCGTGGTGATTAAGAGTACCTACACTAAAAAAATTAAAAATAAAAATTCTTTCCAAAAAACCGACTTCCAAAGCCACTGTAAAGTAAAAAATAATTTTGATTTCTACACACTATGTTGAAGTCGGGCGAGTATAACAAAAATATAATCTTAAATTTAAGGTAGCCTTGGAATAAAAAGTAGTCTATGTGATATTCCAGACTATAATCTATCCCTGTACCAAATGTCATCCAGATCCTTTCGCAGCCTTTCTGGCTTGATTGATTAATATCCGTCCATCCATCCAAACTTTCGCATTTATTATATTACTATAGATTTAATGTAGACACTAGACATAGATAGAAATAGAATTATTAAGAAATAATTTCTTAATAATTATTTAGCGAAAATTTGGCCATCAGGTTACACCTCATTATAAACACAGAATAGGTACTTACCTAATAAGTATAACATTGGTTTTCCCATTGTTTAATAATTAATTGAAACCTAATAAACAATGTCTTTATGTTTTTTTCCTGGTAGATGGTCACTATTAAATTAAAAATCATATTTATTTAAAATACTAAGTAAGTAATTCCTACTCATCTTCTTTTCAGAGCGCACTGCTCAGATAAAATATAGTTAGAATTTATCTATATTCACCACAAGTCACTAATCCAGAAACTGCAACAACCTCGATTTACATAGACGGGCCCTGTCAAACATAGAATTTGGACCTATTTTACTAACGCCATCTAGCCTGAAAAGCGGGACAGCGCTATGGCGGGGACAAGGACAGGGCTTTAGAGGTTAGGAGCGTGCTCTAAAGGTTGGACGCCCAATTTTTTCTATGAAAGGGCCCATCGAGTACCTACATATATATCGATGGAAAGCTGTAACTTAAAGCCCTTTTATTATAATGGTTTTTATATTTATTTTTTCGTAGTTTTAAGTTGATGGATGGACGGAAAGACACAAGCGTGGACTCTCTGAGCCCTTTGCTAATAAAACCAGTTAAATTAATTATAAGATTATTAATTTCATAAAAAATTCGTAAGCATGACATGCAAGGCACTCAATTTGTTATGCATCCATAAAATCCATGGATTTTCCCGAACAAGATAATATTATTTTACAAACCACCAAGTGACCTCAGATCTAAAGACGAGACAGAAGGACAGTCCTCGATCAGTCTGAGTGAAGAGGCTGAGACGAACGAACCTCTAACATAGTTACATAATATTATTTACACACAATAAAAACACATAAAAAATTATGTTTCTATCAAATTTTTTAATATGTGGCCTCATCTTGTATAGTTGTGGAGTAGCACTTGCAAGTAAGTTTTTAGGCTTTTTTAATGGCAATTCTTATTCTTACAGGCTTTTTGCTAGCTATTTATTAACAAAGAAAGTGCATGGTCGATTAACATCTACAATCAATAATATTATCGTTTTCAAAGACAGACAAAAGTTACTATTTATTGGACATTAATAATATTTATAAAATATTTTATTAGGTCCATTTCTGAAGCGATTGCATTTAGCAATAACTGCCTAGATAAACAAGATTTTAATTCAATTATGAAATTTAGGTATATAAGTTAAAGCAATGATTACATTATACTATCGTGTAGTTAGGTAGCTAATAATAATGTAGACTTATAATATACACACGCAGGTAGGTACGTTAAAGAACATAAATACTGAGCCATTCGATAATTATTGTAACAAACAACCAATTCATATAATATATATGAATATGATATATATATATATATGCATCAAGTTCAAAGATACACTAGACTATCATCATCATCATCATCATCACTACAGCCTATTAACGTCCCACTGCTGGGCACAGGCCTCCACTCTCATAGGAGAGCGGGAATTAGAGCTTAGACCCACCACGCTGCTCCAATGCGGGTTGGCGGGCTTTAACGATTATTATCATGTTAGTGATAATAACCGGGACCGACGGCTTAACGTGCTCTCCGAGGCACGGGGGTGAAACACCGCCAACTTCCAACTCCGGGCTGGCACTGAGAATTTCTTAATTGAAAAACCCAGTAAGTACCTAACTTTTATGCCCGACCGGGAATCGAACCCAGGACCTCGTGTGATCCGCAGTCGACTATGCTAACCACTAGACCAACGAGGCAGTCACTAGACTATAATCTGCATAATATACCTATGTTTATATAATGCAATTTACCCGGAAACTGCGTTTATAATATAACAGTTATTACCTACACTTTATTAAATTATTATATTTAGGTTGTTTTTTATAATAACTAGATTAAATCTCTTTGATTTAGGTGCTATAATTTAACACAAAAACAAGTGTAAGTCGTACATACCTAGGTATAGGCATAAACCTAAATATTAGGTACCGTATATTCTTGTAGTAGAGTAGGTAACCTTTTACGAAAAAATAATAATATTACAAGTAGGTACATTCATTTACCTACATAATATTATGGTGTAGGTATATTATGATGTAGGCGACTTCGTCCGTGTCCTGCAATAACTCAATATTATATTTCCGGAATAAAAGTATCTGCAAGTAAGTGCAGGTTGAATCCTTCTCCAGGATTCTACCTGCACCTACTCTTGCAACCTACAAACAGATGTATCTTGAAAGCGTAGCAAACAGACTAATATTATAAATATGCGTGAGGGTGTCCGTCTGTTTTATTCCGGCCAATTAAAGAGTTCGCACGGGCTATTATTCTGTGGCACGGGAATCAAATACCTTAATCCACGCAGGTGAAGTAGCGGGCATCATCTAGTTTATTCATACATATATAGTTAGTGGAAGTTCTTAATCATAATAATTGTAAATTACGGGCAGTGTTCAGGTTATTATTCGTAGGTAGGCCTAACTGGGTAGTGGTTGCCATGTTTTATAATATGTAGCTTATTATAATGTGTAGCAATATTTTTTTGTACTACGATGACTGTACAAGGAAAAACGGAGTAAATGTTTTTGACCACATTAATATAGTTTTATCTGATCTGATATTAATTTATCTGAGATTTTCCTTAAAGCCATGTTGAACGGATAACTACAAGTTTTATGTACCTACCTACCTGCATAAATGGTACATTGTATGACTTGAGCAATTGTAATTGTATACGTATAGCTACACAACATCTATGTTATATTTCTAAATATAGGTACCTACCGATATTGTATTTACCTATTATTTTTTATACCTATTATTTATACCTATAATTTTACCTATCAAAGGTAAATACACTTCTTGAGACATGAAAAGCGGAAAAGCGGGAATAGTAGACTAAGAGATAGCTGCACTTTTAGTAACTATCGCCTGAAAAGCTGATTCAGTATTAGGTGGGTGTAGGGCTCTCTAATTATGTCAAAAGTGAAAGTCTGCCCGCATATGAATGGGCCTTTTGCTAGATATGGCCGCTCAAAAACGGTTTATCGTTACCAAAAATCCTTACTAATATTATAAATGGGAAAGTGAGTTTGTTTGTATGTTTGTTCCGCTTTCACGCCGTAACTACTGAACCGATTGCTTTGAAATTTTGCAGACGTAAAGTTAGAAGTCCGGATTAAATAATAGGGTACTTTTTATACCGGAAAATTAAAGAGTTCCCGTGGGAACTAAAACTCCTCAATCCACGCGGACGAAGTCGCGGGTATCAGCTAGTGAACCATAATTAGAAAAGCTGATTCTTGTACAGTATTAAAGTACGCGCAAAACCTATTTAAACAGTATTAAAACTGACGCTATTCATCGGGCCTTTCACTAGATATCACCTCTCAAAGACGTTATGAACATACATACTGTAAAAAAAATATTAGCAATTATTATGTCGTCACGTTAATTGCTGTTAAATAAATTCTTATGCCTTAATAATTTTTAATTATAGCAATCAACGTGACGACAATAATAGCCTCTGTTCTTCCCCGGGATACAACCTATCCCTGTACCAAATTTCATCAAAATCGGTTGAGTAGTTGGGCCGTGAAAGCGTAGCAGACAGACAGACAGACATACACACTTTCGCATTTATAATATTAAGTATGGTATTAAAAAGGTTTCAAAAGCCCAACTACTGTGCTGTTTGCACTGCTTTCGCAAAGTTTCAAATGGGCACGACAATTAGACTCCCAACATTTGATTTATAGGTAATAGGTACCTACCCATTTATAGTTGAGTAGTTAGTTAGTTACAGGTGAAACTAACAAAAAGCGTGTTAAAAGTTACATACTTCTTAACTTTTGACTTCCTCGTTGGTGTAGTGGTTCGACTACGGCCGACGAGGTCCCGGGTTCAAGTCCCGGGTCGGGTCCCAACAAGTATTGGGTTTTTCTGACAAGAAATTCTCAGTACTGATCCGGAGTAAGGAAGTTGGCGGTGTTCCACCCCCGTGCCTCGGAGAGCACGTTAAGCCGTCGGTCCTGCCCCTGATCTCTCTCCGGTCGGGTCGGATTTTCCTTCCCATCGGGCTATGAGAGTAAAGGAACAAAGAGTGCACGAGTGTTTGCGCACACACTTTTTTTTTTTATCCACTACAAGTTAGCCCTTGACTGCGATCTCACCTGATGGTAAGTGATGATGCAGTCTAAGATGGTAGCGGGCTAACCTGTTAGGGGCATGGCAGTTATATTAAAGCCATACCCCTATTCGGTTTCTAAAAGTATATATAACATAATATCTAAAACACAAAACTGCATCAGCGTGGTGGACTTATATGGCCAAACCCTTCTCATTCCGCGATAAGACTTGTGCTTAGTAGAGGTGTCAAATAGTGTTAAACTTTAATATTCTGATAAATAATTGTTAAAAAAATATATCAGTTAAAAAAATATTTACGTAAAAAAATATCATGGATTAAAAACCAAACTTAATCACTTAACGAGGTTTAAAGTGCTTGTCAAGATAAATCAGAAGAGTCCAAATACGACGGGTTTACGATGAAAACATAAGGAGTTCCTATGGCCACCTCCTGTCTCCATCATAAGACCCTGGGCAGCATCTAGGTACAAGCTAAATATATCATATTATAATAATAATGTATAATATATAAATATATACTTAATATTAGTCAACACAGTAGTTTTTGTGAAAAATGGTAACATATTGAAAAATTAAAATCATAGATTACATCTCAGCGTGGTTGTCTATGGTCCTAAAATATATCTAAAATCCTTGTCACAAGCTATACTTATCTAATGCAAAAAACCACATATTAATCGGTTCAGTAGTTTTCCAGGAAAACGGTAACAAAAAAGTGCACAAACAAACAAACACACAACCTCTTAGGGCAAACACATATACCGTCTCCGTTTCGTCGAGGGTAATTTTCATGAAACATGGCTAAGAACACTCGGGATAAAATTATCTATGACACAAAAAAAACTAAACGAAAATCGGTTCATCCGCTTGGGCGCTACGATACCACAGACAGATACACAAACAGACACGTTAAACTTATTACACCCCTCTCTTTTTGCGTCGGGGGTTAAAAACACACTATGGTAGTAGGAGCCGGATGATTGAACAGTGCATAGTTAGAGAGAAGTACCTAAGAAGAAAGAAAAAAGAAATAGTACGAGTAGAATGAAAAATCTAGAGCAATCATAGTTGCAGTTTCATTGCAATCGGCATTTGATGGCAATGATAGAAATTTATTTTATACTAGATGATGCCCGCGACTTCGTCCGCGTGGATTAAGTTTTTTGATTCCCGCGGGAACTCATAAATTTTCCGGGATAAAAAGTAGCCTAGGTCCTTCCCCGGGATACAACCTATCCCTGTACCAAATTTCATCAAAATCGGTTGAACAGATGGGCCGTGAAAGCGTAGCAGATGTAACCTACCGCTATACCAAATTTCATCGAAATCAGTTGAATAGCTGTGCCGCTTTTTCGTATTTATAATACTTATGTATAAGTGTGTATTGATCGATACCAATCGTAACGAGTTTCTTACTGGTTCTTCTCGGTAGGAATGGCATTCCGAACCAGTGGTAGATTCACTCGACGATTCAAAAGCAGTCTTGTAAAAGTTTATTTGAATAAAAAATATTTGAATTGAATTTGAATATTCTTCCGTAATAAGCTTAAGATTACAAGTTCATCTTTATAAGTCATCACGACAAGATAAAATTAAATATCGCAACAAAAACTGCTCGCTAAAAAGTAAAACCGAACTGATTAAACTGGTTGTTATATCTAAGATTAGTGAAAAAAAGATTCTCAACTTGTTTAATCACAAAAAACCAACTGTATGGTAGACAATCCGTATACAGCAAGGTATACTTATTATGGTCATTATGTCTAGATGTAAACTAACCTCCAAAATACTCGGCGTGCTCAACAGAGCGAAAAGATACTTTGCGCCTAGGCACAGGCTTCTGCTGTATTAAGCGCAAGTTCGGCCTCACATGGAGTACTGCTCTCACCTCTGGGCCGGACCACCCCAGTACCAGCTCCTTCCATTTGACCGGATACAAAAGCGGGCAGTTCGACTCGTAGACAATCCCAAAATTACTTGCACGCTGGAGTCCCTAGAGCACCGAAAAGACGTTTCACGTTAATTCTCTTTGTGTGTTACATCGACTCTAAAATGTGGAGTGCTATGAAGTGTTATATAATCGAATACCACCTTCCGTGTTCTCCAGTCACACCATTCGCCGCAGAAACTAATTTCATCCTCTCCACCTGGATGCCTGGTCTGCTTCCATCTCCCGTTCGTTATTCCATGTCATTTCTGCCACGTACCTGCAAATTATGGCAGCTAAACCAGCTTTTATCTTCTGTGTTCCCTCATGATTATAATATGGGGCTCTTCAAAGGGCGGATAAACACATAATCTCAAAAGCCGGCAGCGCATTGACTGTTCCTCTGGTGCTGCAAATGTTCATGAGTGGCGGTAATCACTTAACATCAAGTACCTACCCGCCTGCTCGTTTGCACGCTATATAAATATATTTTTTAAATGTCCTCAATAGGTAGGGTTGCCAAATGTCAACTCATTTTCGGCAAAATATAGTATTTTTGAGAATAAGCTCATATGAGAAGGTATTCACTCAGTTAAGCCAGACATTCGTCAACGCATGTTAAATTTTAATTGAGTAATTTTATCACTTTGTCTGTTACCTAAAATGCGATCTCACCTGATGGTAAGTGATGATGCAGTCTAAGATGGTAGCGGGTTGACCTGTTAGGGGTATGGCAGTTATATTAAGCCCATACCCCTAATCGGTTTCCACACGGCATCGTACCGGAACGTTAGCTAACTAACCCGTGCCTCGGAGAACACGTAAAGCCGTCGGTCCTGCGCTTGATCTCTCTCCAGTCGTGTCGGATTTCCCCTCCCATCGGGCTATTAGGGTAAAGGAACAGAGAGTGCACCTGTATCTGTGCACAGACTTGTGCACCAATATCTCCCGCGTAGATGGCTTATCTCTGTAGAGAGTGGCAGAAATGCGGTTGGGTTTACATTATTTTTGAAGTCGTCGGTCCTGCGCCTCATGTCTTCCGCACTTGGCTGACAGTGTGGATTATGGCCTACTACCCTTGACATAGCGTCGGCAGACCCCCCACACGGTGGACAGACGACATCAAGAGAGTCGCAGGGAGTCGCTGGATCCAGGCGGCGCAAGACCGTGGCTTGTGGAGGACCCTACAAGAGACCTATGTCCAGCTGTGGACGTCCATCGGTTGACGACGACGACGACGACGACCCTTGACATGAGAGAAGACCCTTCCAAAACTGACCAAGACTGTCCCAAAACTGATCGTGATCAGTATTGGGATGGGATGGGATGAAAAGTTGATGATGATGATGAAGGAGAAACAAGCACACAATCTATAGGTAAGTATATATAATATGGTTTTCCCACACCCGCACTTTTTTGTGTCCTATTCAATTACACCATATACCATGGGATAGACGACGACGACTCCCCCACTTTACGTGTAAGGGAGGTACCCTAAATATTTTATTTTTAACCGACTTCCAAAAAAGGAGGAGGTTGTCAATTCGGCGCGTATGTTTTTTTTTTAATGTATGTTAACGCATATCTCCGTTGTTTCCAAACCGATTTGAAATAATTTTTTTTTTCAGTGGTTATAGGAAGCTCGCGAGATGGTCCCATACAAAATTCCGACTCCAAATCCTCAATCCTGATGCTGCAGGTATACCTACGACTCAAAACTAGGGAGTTAGGAAGTTTTGATGGTGAATTCATACAGTAGGTATCAACTCTGATGCTGCAGGGTACAGAACTCCTTAAAAATAGCGATTTAGGATTTTTTTATGGTGAATTCATATTGTAGGTGTCAAGCAACGACTTTATACTTAAACCCAAGTCCCAACTCCTCAACTTTGATGCTGCAGGGTACTGCACTCCTAGGCCGTGCAGATTAAGACTAGGTACACTAAAAAGTTAAAAATAAAAATTCTTTCCAAAAAACCGACTTCTTTTTTCTAATTTTTTCTAATTTTTATAATTTTTATTTTATTTTACCACTTTGTCGGCGTGATTAAGATGCTACATTACAGCCTTCTAAAGTACGTCTCCTTTGCTAAAGTACGTCTACTAATACATTTTAGCTGCGGGCAGACGGATGGACATGGCGAAACTATAAGGGTTTCTTGCTGACTAGTGAACCCTATATATTATGATGATATAGGTACATTGGTACAGATGGGTGTAGAAATCGAAAAAGTATACTTTCAGTAAGAATATTCTATCTTAAATTTAAGGTAGCCTTGGAATAAAAAGTAGTCTATTTGATATTCCAGACTATAATCTGTCCCTGTACCAAATGTCATCCAGATCCTTTCAGCCTTTCTGGCTTGATTGATTAACATCCATACATCCATCCATCCAAACTTTCGCATTTATTAAGTATATTACTATAGATTTAATGTAGACACTAGTGTAAGCATAATTCTAGATGTGGGCAAATAATTAAAATTACATTTAAAATATGTTTGTAAATGTACTCTCTTCAAAACGTGCACGAGCAAATGGTCACAACGTGTAGCGGTTTCACGAGAGATTTAATGTAAACAGGTAATTATAAAAACTTGGTCAAAGCATCACAGCAGCAATAAATTAATCATTTGATCAGGCTGCAGTTGCTACTGCTAAGCTCTGAATCAAATTGCGATCTAAACACAAAAGTATTCAATAATCGCTGAGTCTGCCGGTAGGAGACTGACTTTCAATCGTCAAAATATTCGATTATTCCAAGATGGCATATCCCCGCCAAAGAACAAACCGAGTGAAATACATCGAATGAGTCAAATATCAGCCTAATTAAACCTTCGTCAGTAAATAAATTAACAATCTTTTATCTTTTCTAAAAATTCAAATCAAATTTAAACACAAAGCTGACACTAGACATAGATAGAAACAGAATGATTAAGAAATAATCTATGCTTATAATAAAACTGTACCTGGAAGATTTCTGTACCTTTAATATATTCTGAAAATTTTAATCGGGGTATGCTTTACTATCGATACTAAACCCAAAACAGATTTTTATTTAATTTTTGTCTGTCTGTCTGTCTGTCTGTCTGTCTGTCTGTCTGTATGGCCGCGCATCACGCGAAAACTAATGAACGGATTTAAATGAAATTTGGTATAGCGGTAGCTGATACTCCGGGTCAATATATAGGATAGTTTTTATCCCGATAGAAAATAAGGTTCTTGCAGGATAGGGGCTTTTTGTTGATTTTACTCCATAACTCAGTCAAATCTGAACTGATTTGAATAAATCTTGCGTAGAAGGTGTGTATCGTCAGGTACGTTTTGCCCAATTTTTGGTAAAGATTTGATAAATATTGTCTGAGATAGAGGACAAAACTCCTCAACAGATAACAGCAATTCACTTGATTAGGACTTATTTTGGTGGCGTTTGAAGGAAACTGAATTAATTATTAAAAAAAAACCGGCCAAGTGCGAGTCGGACTCGCGCACCGAGGGTTCCGTACAAACCTGTAGTACCTAAGTTTTAAATTAAATGTTTTTTTTAAATATTTGAGTTGATTGAATGAAAGGTAAATTGCGGTTTACGATTTATGACGTATTAAAAAAAAACTACTTACTAGATCTCGTTCAAACCAATTTTCGGTGGAAGTTTGCATGGTAATGTACAACATATATTTTTTTTAGTTTTATCATTCTCTTATTTTAGAAGTTACGGGGGGGGGGGACACACATTTTACCACTTTGGAAGTGTCTCTCGCGCAAACTATTCAGTTTAGAAAGAAATGATATTACAAACCTCAACATCATTTTTGAAGACCTATCCATAGATACCCCACACCTATGGGTTAGATGAAAAAAAAATTTTTGAGTTTCAGTTCTAAGTATGGGGACCCCCAAAATTTATTGTTTTTTTTCTATTTTTGTAAGAAAATCTTAATGCGGTTTACAGAATACATCTACTTACCAAGTTTCATCAGTATAGCTCTTATAGTTTCGGAAAAAAGTGGCTGTGACATACGGACGGACAGACAGACAGACAGATAGACAGACAGACAGACAGACAGACAGACAGACATGACGAATCTATAAGGGTTCCGTTTTTGCCAAATTTGGCTACGGAACCCTAAAAATTGCGACCTCTAAGAGTAAATCTGTCAACAGCCGTCAAAATAATTTACTGTTCACATCGGTATTTCCATAATATTTCGATGCCATATGTTTGCCTTAGCAAGCTGAAGGGGCAGTGGGCAGGCTATGCCTGTCGAAGGAGCGAAAGCCGCTGGAGCAGGAAAGCTTTAGAGTGGAGACCACGTAAAAGTAAGCGTAGTGTGGGGCGCCCTCCAGCACGATGGACCGACGACATTAAGAGGGTGGCGGGAAGTGGCTGGATGAGGAAGGCTGAGGACCGGGTGTGGTGACGTTCTTTGGAAAGGCCTATGTTCAGCAGTGGACGTCTGCAGGCTGAGATGATGACGATGATATGTTTGCCTGTGACATGTGGACTTAATTTCGTGCATTAAAAATGTCGTGACAAATTGCAGATGTAGGTATAGTTAAGTAAACATGAGCATCTGCTTTGTATCAAAAATGTTGTTATTGTGTTTATAATGTGCATATCGGTTAGCAGTTATCTTTAGCATCAATAAACTTTAATTATACATAAATCTTAACTTATTTCTTAATTCCTTGGTGTAAAATGTGCGGTTATGCACAATCCTACTAATCTTACTCCTTACTATTTTGCTAATATTATAAATAAATATTTTGTTTGTTGGTTTGTAGGTTTGTTGGTTTGTCCCTTAGTCACGTCGCAACACAGTAACGGATTGACTTGATTTTTTTGCATGGACATAGTTGAGGACCTGGAGAGTGACATATTCCGAAAAATCAAAGAGTTTAAAAGAGGGATTTTTAAAACTAAATTCACGCGGACGAAGTCGTGGGCATCAGCTAGTTTCTTAAAAATTATTTAGCGAAAATTTGGCCATCAGGTTACACCTCATTATAACCACAGAATAGGTACCTAATAAGCATAACATTGGTTTTCCCATTGTTTAATAATTAATTGAAACCTAATAAACATGAATGTCTTTATGATATTTTCCTGGTAGATAGTCACTATTACATTATAAATCATCATTTTTTTAATGCTAAGTAAGTAATTCCTACTCATCTTCATTTCAGATATGTAGGAATTACTTACATTAGTATTAAACTGCTCAGATAAAAATATATACGTCGCATTTGAACGGCGGCCTATGTCAGAAAAGACGTGACGCGTCGGTAAAGCGCGTCACATATTTCTTTTAAATCAGCAGAACCGCTGACCCTTAGTAGGTCACCGTCTCTGCTGTCACTATCTACAGCACTAGAACTAATATGACAAGCAAGTGCCATCCAAATGAGGCACTGAAGTTAATTATCGAAAAGCAGAACTAAATTAACGTTCCGATCTTGACAATGACCACCGCAAATGCAGATACGTCACAGATTGCAAATGAAGGTTACTATTTGAATGAATAGCTTTAATCACTGATTTTAATAGTTGCCTAGTCTATCACTGGTATTTGCAATCACTAAATAAATAGACTACCTACAAATGCAACTCATAGAAACACTACGCCACTATAAGACATAGGTTGTAATTATAATTAATGATTCTAATAGTTAATCCATCATTGACTTGCAAAAGCCTTACTACTATCACAATTAAGGAAATCACTGATAGCAAAGGTAATCAAAAGAAATACTACGATAATTACGATACGTGGATAGGTACGTAGGTAGTTTAATAATAATGATTTAACCTCACAGATTCTAATGCTTAATTACTTAAAAGAAACACCGATTTAGATTTGATGTTAAATTCAGATGGTTTTTATTCAAATGATCAAATGAGTCTACCACCAGCTCGGAAGGCCACTCTGACAGAGAAGAGCTGGCAAGAAACTCTGCGGTAGCTCTTTTTAAAAGGTTTGACAATAATATTTTACAATATTAACTTAGTTTACAATATTCAAGATGGAAACCGATTCACAATTATTTATAACAACTTAAACAATAATAAACAAAGTTAGTTTGGTCTAAAATCAAACTAAAACCTAGGCACACAGTATAAGTTGAAATTGGTCTTACAACCTTTCGCTTACCAGAGCTCCAACAATTATTATCCTAATCGGCCATTACAATGCTTTTGAAGCGCACTATCGCGCCCCCAACGGCAGCTCGCGGCGTTGCAATAGCCGACTCGCCCCGATTGGTGGAACGATATAGCGGGTAAACAATTGAAACTCTTATTATTAACAAATCACTTAACTACAGTGTTAAATGAGCCCAAATAGTCTCTTAAATTATTAAAACAAATCATTGTTAGATTTACGAGTAATTAAACAGCAAAATCTCTGCATAAAAATAAATAGGAAACTAACTAGTACATGCGGCCAAGACTAGCCTTTTAAATCTATAAACTCCTCTTTAAATCTCACGATGTTAGAAACAATTAATAAACTTTAACAATAAATTGCTAATATTATCATAAAACTAATCAGATCGGGTTGCGAGTTCGACGCCCTTCTGGCTTCTCCCTCGATATGTATTATGTCACCGTAAGATCGTAATAACCGTTTGATTATAATATACCTCGCAAGATTGTGAACTGTCGAAAGATTGTGAACCGAACATACGGGTTACAATTTAACGCATTATTTTTCGGTAGATTATAATCCATCGAGGTGAAACTGTTAAATCACAATCTGCCGCGCGTTAAATTGTCAGCTGTCCGAAGGCCGTCCCTGATTGGTCGGTGTTGATAGATAGGCTCAATATCCGACATTGTAAATGTTATCAAATGAGATCACATAGGTTCACGCGCATAAAAAATATTAAAACACGCAAAATTTCTGTAATTTAAGGCTATGTTCAGTGACGAATACTAACTTATCTATCATTCAAACTGCACTTCTTTGGTTAATCATAGAGTCATTTTACTTCCACAACAATTTTATGTAACGAATTCTAAAGCTGTGAGTTATTTTCAACACGAAATCAATTTACAATCACCAAAACACTGTTTGTTTACATTCGACAACAAATGAATTATCAAACAAATATGGCGACGCATGGCATATGCCGTTCAACCAATCAGCGCGCTAGGTGCGTTCCGTCGCACGGTATTTCACAATTTGACGGTTTTACTTCGATGGATTATAATCTACCGAAAAATAATACGTTAAATTGTAATCAGTACGTTCAGTTCACAATCTTTCGATAGTTCACAATCTTGCGAGGTATATTATAATCAAACGGTTTTTACGATCTTACGGTGACATATATATAGCTATATTCACTACAAGTCACTAATCCAGAAGCTGTAACTTAAGGCCCTGTGTAGCGTAAAAGGGGGTTTTTTAAAGCAGTGTATCCATCAAACGGTGACATAATGTATGCTTGTAAAAATAATTTGCTGTTTTCAAGACCTTTAAAGCAGCCATTATCGCATCTCAAAACACAATTTTAAAAAAATCTCTGCATTGAAATTTATTTTAAACATACCTCTTAATTTACATTTTAAAGCAATTTTTCTCCTAATTGAAACCAATAATTAGGTCTAGAAATATAAGATAAAATTCATATTTCTAAATCAAACACATTGTTGGATTCATTTGTATTGAAAAGTAAATATTTTTTTTTACAAATTTTATGATTTTATGCTTTTTTTGCGACATGCGCTTGCTCTTAAAAGCTAAAGCCCTTTTATTATAATGGTTTTTATATTTATTTTTTCGTAATTCTAAGTTGATGGATGGACGGTAAGACACAAGCGTGGACTCTCTGAGCCCTTTACTAATAAAACCAGTTAAATTAATTATAAGTTTATTAATTTCATAAAAAATTCGTAAGCATGACATGCAAGGACCTCAATTTGTTATGCATTTAAGGTAGCCTTGGAATAAAAAGTAGTCTATGTTGATATTCCAGACTATAATCTATCCCTGTACCAAATGTCATCCAGATCCTTTCGCAGCCTTTCTGGCTTGATTGATTAATATCCATCCATCCATCCAAACTTTCGCATTTATTATATTACTATAGATTTAATGTAGACACTAGACATAGATAGAAATAGAATTATTAAGAAATAATTTCTTAATAATTATTTAGCGAAAATTTGGCCATCAGGTTACACCTCATTATAACCACAGAATAGGTACTTAATAAGTATAACATTGGTTTTCCCATTGTTTAATAATTAATTGAAACCTAATAAACAATGTCTTTATGTTTTTTTCCTGGTAGATGGTCACTATTAAATTAAAAATCATATTTATTTAAAATACTAAGTAAGTAATTCCTACTCATCTTCTTTTCAGAGCGCACTGCTCAGATAAAATATAGTTAGAATTTATCTATATTCACTACAAGTCACTAATCCAGAAACTGCAACAACCTCGATTTACATAGACGGGCCCTGTCAAACATAGAATTTGGACCTATTTTACTAACGCCATCTAGTCTGAAAAGCGGGACAGCGCAGCGTTAGGAGCGTGCTCTAAAGGTTGGACGCCCAATTTTTTCTATGAAAGGGCCCATCGAGTACCTACATATATATCGATGGAAAGCTGTAACTTAAAGCCCTTTTATTATAATGGTTTTTATATTTATTTTTTCGTAGTTTTAAGTTGATGGATGGACGGAAAGACACAAGCGTGGACTCTCTGAGCCCTTTACTAATAAAACCAGTTAAATTAATTATAAGTTTATTAATTTCATAAAAAATTCGTAAGCATGACATGCAAGGCACTCAATTTGTTATGCATCCATAAAATCCATGGATTTTCCCGAACAAGATAATATTATTTTACAAACCACCAAGTGACCTCAGATCTAAAGACGAGACAGAAGGACAGTCCTCGATCAGTCTGAGTGAAGAGGCCGAGACGAACGAACCTCTAACATAGTTACATATTATTTACACACAATAAAAACACATAAAAAATTATGTTTCTATCAAATTTTTTAATATGTGGCCTCATCTTGTATAGTTGTGGAGTAGCACTTGCAAGTAAGTTTTTAGGCTTTTTTAATGGCAATTCTTATTCTTACAGGCTTTTTGCTAGCTATTTATTAACAAAGAAAGTGCATGGTCGATTAACATCTACAATCAATATTATCGTTTTCAAAGACAGACAAAAGTTACTATTTAATGGACTTTAATAATACTTATTTATAAAATATTTTATTAGGTCCATTTCTGAAGCGATTGCATTTAGCAATAACTGCCTAGATAAACAAGATTTTAATTCAATTATGAAATTTAGGTATATAAGTTAAAGCAATGATTACATTATACTATCGTGTAGTTAGGTAGCTAATAATAATGTAGACTTATAATATACACACGCAGGTAGGTACGTTAAAGAACATAAATACTGAGCCATTCGATAATTATTGTAACAAACAACCAATTCATATAATATATATGAATATGATATATATATATATATGCATCAAGTTCAAAGATACACTAGACTATCATCATCATCATCATCATCACTACAGCCTATTAACATCCCACTGCTGGGCACAGGCCTCCACTCTCATAGGAGAGCGGGAATTAGAGCTTAGACCCACCACGCTGCTCCAATGCGGGTTGGCGGGCTTTAACGATTATTATCATGTTAGTGATAATAACCGGGACCGACGGCTTAACGTGCTCTCCGAGGCACGGGGGTGAAACACCGCCAACTTCCAACTCCGGGCTGGCACTGAGAATTTCTTAATTGAAAAACCCAGTAAGTACCTAACTTTTATGCCCGACCGGGAATCGAACCCAGGACCTCGTGTGATCCGCAGTCGACTATGCTAACCACTAGACCAACGAGGCAGTCACTAGACTATAATCTGCATAATATACCTATGTTTATATAATGTAATTTACCCGGAAACTGCGTTTATAATATAACAGTTATTACCTACACTTTATTAAATTATTATATTTAGGTTGTTTTTTATAATAACTAGATTAAATCTCTTTGATTTAGGTGCTATAATTTAACACAAAAACAAGTGTAAGTCGTACATACCTAGGTATAGGCATAAACCTAAATATTAGGTACCGTATATTCTTGTAGTAGAGTAGGTAACCTTTTACGAAAAAATAATAATATTACAAGTAGGTACATTCATGTACCTACATAATATTATGGTGTAGGTATATTATGATGTAGGCGACTTCGTCCGTGTCCTGCAATAACTCAATATTATATTTCCGGAATAAAAGTATCTGCAAGTAAGTGCAGGTTGAATCCTTCTCCAGGATTCTACCTGCACCTACTCTTGCAACCTACAAACAGATGGATCTCGAAAGCGTAGCAAACAGACTAATATTATAAATATGCGTGAGGGTGTCCGTCTGTTTTATTCCGGCCAATTAAAGAGTTCGCACGGGCTATTATTCTGTGGCACGGGAATCAAATACCTTAATCCACGCAGGTGAAGTAGCGGGCATCATCTAGTTTATTCATACATACATAGTTAGTGGAAGTTCTTATTCATAATAATTGTAAATTACGGGCAGTGTTCAGGTTATTATTCGTAGGTAGGCCTAACTGGGTAGTGGTTGCCATGTTTTATAATATGTAGCTTATTATAATGTGTAGCAATATTTTTTTGTACTACGATGACTATACAAGGAAAAACGGAGTAAATGTTTTTGACCACATTAATATAGTTTTATCTGATCTGATATTAATTTATCTGAGATTTTCCTTAAAGCCATGTTGAACGGATAACTACAAGCTTTATGTACCTACCTACCTGCATAAATGGTACATTGTATGACTTGAGCAATTGTAATTGTATACGTATAGCTACACAACATCTATGTTATATTTCTAAATATAGGTACCTACCGATATTGTATTTACCTATTATTTTTTATACCTATTATTTATACCTATAATTTTACCTATCAAAGGTAAATACACTTCTTGAGACATGAAAAGCGGAAAAGCGGGAATAGTAGACTAAGAGATAGCTGCACTTTTAGTAACTATCGCCTGAAAAGCTGATTCAGTATTAGGTGGGTGTAGGGCTCTCTAATTATGTCAAAAGTGAAAGTCTGCCCGCATATGAATGGGCCTTTTGCTAGATATGGCCGCTCAAAAACGGTTTATCGTTACCAAAAATCCTTACTAATATTATAAATGGGAAAGTGAGTTTGTTTGTATGTTTGTTCCGCTTTCACGCCGTAACTACTGAACCGATTGCTTTGAAATTTTGCAGACGTAAAGTTAGAAGTCCGGATTAAATAATAGGGTACTTTTTATACCGGAAAATTAAAGAGTTCCCGTGGGAACTAAAACTCCTCAATCCACGCGGACGAAGTCGCGGGTATCAGCTAGTGAACCATAATTAGAAAAGCTGATTCTTGTACAGTATTAAAGTACGCGCAAAACCTATTTAAACAGTATTAAAACTGACGCTATTCCGATGAATAGCGTCAGTGAGGTGATATCTAGTGAAAGGCCCGATGGCCTTTCACTAGATATCACCTCTCAAAGACGTTATGAACATACATACTGTAAAAAAAATATTAGCAATTATTATGTCGTCACCTTAATTGCTGTTAAATAAATTCTTATGCCTTAATAATTTTTAATTATAGCAATCAACGTGACGACAATAATAGCCTCTGTTCTTCCCCGGGATACAACCTATCCCTGTACCAAATTTCATCAAAATCGGTTGAGTAGTTGGGCCGTGAAAGCGTAGCAGACAGACAGACAGACATACACACTTTCGCATTTATAATAATAAGTATGGTATTAAAAAGGTTTCAAAAGCCCAACTACTGTGCTGTTTGCACTGCTTTCGCAAAGTTTCAAATGGACACGACAGTTAGACTCCCAACATTTGTTTTATAGGTAATAGGTACCTACCCATTTATAGTTGAGTAGTTAGTTAGTTACAGGTGAAACTAACAAAAAGCGTGTTAAAAGTTACATACTTCTTAACTTTTGACTTCCTCGTTGGTGTAGTGGTTATAGCATGTTCGACTACGGCCGACGAGGTCCCGGGTTCAAGTCCCGGGTCGGGTCCCAACAAGTATTGGGTTTTTCTGACAAGAAATTCTCAGTACTGACCCGGAGTAAGGAAGTTGGCGGTGTTCCACCCCCGTGCCTCGGAGAGCACGTTAAGCCGTCGGTCCTGCCCCTGATCTCTCTCCGGTCGGGTCGGATTTTCCTTCCCATCGGGCTATGAGAGTAAAGGAACAAAGAGTGCACGAGTGTTTGCGCACACACTTTTTTTTTTTTTTATCCACTACAAGTTAGCCCTTGACTGCGATCTCACCTGATGGTAAGTGATGATGCAGTCTAAGATGGTAGCGGGCTAACCTGTTTTCTACACGGCATCGTACCGGAACGCTAAATCGCTTGGCGGCACGTCTTTGCCGGTAGGGTGGTAACTAGCCACGGCCGAAGCCTCCCACCAGGCCAGACCAGGGAAAATTCAGAAATTATAAATTTCCAAATTGACCCTGCCGGGGATCGAACCCGGGACCTCCGCACGTTAAGCGACAGCGCTACACACGACGGAGGTCGACTTCTGCAGGATAATATCTACCGCGAAGATGGCTAATCTCTCTGGAGATTTGCCGCGGTGACCGAAATTCAGTCGGGAGGACATTATTACTTCCTAACAATTAATTTACAATTTATAGAAGAATGCAGTGACTGCGTACAATTACGTTCATGCCAGGGGGCGTTGGATCATGCTGTCGCGAACAAAAATAGAGAGTCACAGCGCAAGTTCAAAAACGCCTTCTGCGGGTATGAAAACAATGAACCTAAGGTAGGCCATACAAGAATAGACATATCGTAAGATACCTACGCATTGATAGAGATCGATGCTATCTTTTAGACGCTTGAGAACAACGCGCAATGCATACGCATTGCAGTCAAAGATTTTCTGCAGCTACCAGCCAATAAGTGGGGCATAATATATTAATACTAGCTGATGCCCGCGACTTCATCCGCGTGGTTTAAGTTTTTTGTTATTCCTGCGGGAACTCCTTAATTTTACGGGATAAAAAGAGCCTATGTCACTCTCCAGGTCCTCACCTATACAACAAAAAAAGAATTAGCGAAATTGGTCCAGCCGTTCACGCGTGATGCCGTGACCAAGGGAAATAGGGATTCATTTTTATATATATAGATTACCTATCTACTTACCTATCTATACTAATATTATAAAGAGGTAAAGTTTGTGAATTTGTGAGTTGTGAGTTTGTGACGTTGTAGGGGGATCATCTCTGGATCTACTGAACCGATTTTGGAAATTCCGGTACCAATAGAAAGCCACATTATTTGTGAGTGTTATAGGCTATATATTAACCCGAAAAATTAGGTAGTTCCCGTGGGAATTATTCACGCAGACGAAGTCGCGGGCTAGTTATATAGTATCTAATAAATTAAGTGGCTAGTTTCCACCCTGTCGGCAAAGACCGCCAAGCGATTAAACGTTCCGGTACGATGTCGTGCAGAAACCGACTAGGGGTATGGGTTTAATATAACCGCCATACCCCTAACATTTTAGCCCGCTACCATCTAGACTGCATCGTCACTTACCATCAGGTGAGATCGCAGTCAAGGGCTAACTTGTAGTGGAATATTAAAAAAAACGGTTTGAAAATACCGTGAGAACTAAAGATTTTTCAGGATCAAAAGCAGCCGATGGCAATCTCTGTGATTCAGCATATCTCTGCATCAAAATCGGTTAAAATTAGCCTTGAAAAGGCAATAGTTAGACAAACTTTTATAATTTAAGCAACAGTCAGGTATACTATAATATTAAATAAAATTTTAAGTATTTTAAAATTTTAGTAATATGGATGCTTTTGTTGAACAGATATGCTGTTCAGAATTTCCCGCAGGCCTTGACGAGGTTGAAAATCACCCGAATATAGGGCTCTTGCCAAAAGACTGTGGAGATATCGAGGGAAGCCGTATCATCGGTGGTAGGGTTGCCAAGCTGTACGAGTTTCCTTGGATGGCGCTGATCTCTTACAAGACACGTAAGGAAATTCAAACAAATTCTTCCCTTTTGGACCAAAATAGGCTGGATACCTTTAGGTCACCGACTTGGGTCAACATCAAGATGAAGTCACCTCTCGTACTTTTTCATTTAACATTTTCCAGGCAGATATGTTGTTGCGATCAACATTCCTAAATTATTTCTAATAAAATAGGGCAACACTGCTCGACCACTTAACTTCCGCCTTCTCCTGTCAACATCTGTGCAAAGCGGTGGCATTAAATGTAATTTAGAAGAAGAAGGTGCTGTTTTTGTTACTGCCAAGCCTATGTTAAGTTACAACCC
Organism: Erebia epiphron; assembly: GCA_963932025.1. Classification (NCBI taxonomy): domain Eukaryota; kingdom Metazoa; phylum Arthropoda; class Insecta; order Lepidoptera; family Nymphalidae; genus Erebia; species Erebia epiphron. The sequence continues at coordinate 8,170,017 of OZ009946.1, forward strand.
ACAGTCTCACTATTGGTCCTTCGGGCCGGACCCTTCGGTCCTTCGGTGTCTTAAATGCCCGTCTCCAAAAAGCAAGATATAAGCTAGGCGAGCGTGGGGCTTAGATCCTGCTATAGGTCACCCCTTTAGGACTCTGGCTTCCATCAAATAAGGAGTTCAGCGCCAGCCTGGTATCAAATACAAAAGATATTTGAACTATAATAAGTATATATCACCGGATGTAACTCACTTCACAGGCTGATGAAGGGCCCCGGACGGGTTCAAAACTAGTCGGGCAGTTTTCCGACAAAACTAGTGAGAAATGAAACTCTTATGAAAACTTAGATGATGTCCGTGACTTCGTCGGCGTGTATAATTCCCGCGGGAACTCCCTAATTTTCCGAAATAAAAAGTAACCTATTGCTTCCCCAGGATACAACCCATATACTTCGTGATACAACCTATTTGATATCTCTATACCAAATTTCATCAAAATCGGTTGAAAAGATGGGCCGTGAAAGCGAAGCAGACAGGCAGACACAATTTCGCATTTATAATATTAGTATGGATGTATCTCAATGAGAACTTTATATCTGCAGGTGAAGGACTCCAGTTCCAGTGTGGAGGTAGCGTGATCACCTCTAATTACATTTTGACGGCTGCACACTGCGTCGTTCCTACAAAGAAGATCGCTGGAGTACGCATCGGAGAGTTCGATATCCTCAGCAGGGATGACTGTCAGGGGGATCAGTTTAATTCTATATGCGAGTCGCATGTCCAGGTAAGTCACTAAGTATATACAATACATCTATGGAACAACCACAAAGTGCGAACGATTTTTATTGCAAGGCATTAATGGCGGTTATATGATCTGCATTCGAAACCGATAGAATAACCAAAACAAGACGTATCATACGTCACTACTTATAGTTCCTAACTCCTACAATAAACATTTCATTTGATAAATTTTGGTTTTCAGCACAGTCACTTTTCAGCTATCCAGACGCTGAATTTTCCAACCTAACCCACATTCTAAATTTAAAATTTAAAGTTCCTAATACTGCTCCTTATAGCGGTTACGATGATTTTGAACCGATTTTATTTCAGGACATACTAGTTGATAATGATAATATCATCATTCATCCAGAATATAAAGGAGAACCACCGGTGCAATACGACATCGCGCTCATCCGTCTTCAAACACCAATCGATTTCTCATACAGTAAGTTTGAGTGCCTTTCCAAAAGGAAAATATTGAGTTAAATTACTATGAGTAGTTAGTTAACGATATTATATTACTCAGAAAGAACTCATAGAAATTAATATAAAATACAACCTTCTTTTTCCACCACCACCACTATCCACTACAGCCCATTAACGTCCTACTGCTGGGCACAGGCCCCCACTCTCGTAGGAGAGCGGGAATTAGAGCTTAGACCCACCACGCTGCTCCAATGCGGGTTGGCGGGCTTGAACGACTATTATCATGTTAGTCATAATAACCGGGACCGACGGCTTAACGTGCTCTCCGAGGCACGGGAAACGTGAAACACCTCCATCTTCCTAACTCTGGGCTAGTACTGAGAATTTCTAGTCAGAAAACTCAATACTTAATTATGGCCCGACCCGGGACTCGAACCCAGGACCTCGTCGGCCGCAGGCGAACCTTCTAACCACTAGACCAACAACGCAGTCCTTCCTTTTGGACGATCCTAAAGATCGAAAACTTATTGTGTTCAAAATTTTATTGAGTTATTGAGAAATAGTTATTGTCCGTAATTCCACCTAATTTGGACTTTGAACTTAATCAATTCTTATTAATTCACAGAAAATGCAGGACCAATTTGTTTGCCAGTACCAAAGAAACTCCGCGATGTAGAACTTGGGGGCAGGAACGCAACCGTCGCTGGCTGGGGAGCTACTGAAACCGGTACCGACTCTCAACTGCTATTGAAGGTTGATATCCCCATTAGGACGGGTGAAGCTTGCCGCAAATATTACAACAAGTATGTAATCCATATTCACACTATAAGGGAAAATGCATAATTGCAAAGTCTGTCTAACTTTTACAGCGTAAACGCTGAATCTTGACAAGTCATGGCGTAGAAACACCCTTCTTCATCTGAGACTTTTTTTATGAACGACCACTAAACATACGGACCTATTTGTGAAATTGTTACCTACAGCATGCAGTAATGCTCAGATGAGCATGCTCAGATGTCATTGGCACAAAATATCGTAGGCAGCCAGCAGCGAGATCGTCGTCTGTACACTTTTCCAGTTAGGGAACGTCATTCCAGCATCTCCAAAATTTTTAAAGAAAGGAATGTCTTCGTGCTATGCTCCCTGCCCCATTGCCACTACATCTTTACGTCGCGTTAACGTATGCCCATTTCAATTACCTACGGATCTTTCCAATTTACTAGTATCATGTACTCAGAGCTTCCAGAGCTCCAAGAATAAGCCTTGAGTGGCTCTGAGCTTTATTTTTTAAATAATGTTTATGAATTGTAATCTATTGTATAATATGTATCGTGGCTCCATGGCTCCGCCTCAAGAAGGTCATTCGTGGGAAAGAGCATTCTATTTTATGATAAAATTCCACAACCTATTTTAAACTTGCCTTTACACAAGTTTAAGAAATCCATTAAAAGTATGCTCCTCAAAAAAGCTTATTATACTCTTAAAGATTATGTAAATGATAATGTAGCATGGATTTGACTCGCTCCAGCAATGAAGGACAGCGGCTACTTTTGTATCTAAAAATTGATGTAATGGTAAATGATTTGTTTTAAAAGATTAACCACCGAGTTTCTTGCTCTTCTCGGTAGGAACCAGTGGTAGATTCACTGGACGATTCAAAAGCACTTGTAATACGTTTATTAGAATAAACAACAAGAAATTTAGTTTACTCTGCTCTCAGGAACTCAGGACCAGGCACAGATAGGACTGACAAGACTCTCTGCGCCGGTGAATACAAGAAGGACTCTTGCAGCGGCGACTCCGGCGGTCCTATGATGATCGAGGACGAATATGACGGGGTTTTCCGACTGATCCAGTACGGCATCGTCTCCTACGGGCCCAGACAGTGCGGCTCCACGTACCCTGGAGTCTACACTGACGTCACTAAGTTCGTCAAGTGGATTCTGGATAACCTTAAACCTTGAGGCGTATAACTATAAACCGTCCAATGCTTACGCCATTTTTATTCCCAAAGGCAGAGTGTAATGAGGCGTTAGACCCTACTTGTTATTAACTGATTATAATAATCTTATCCTATAGGCGTGCCCAGTGTCTCGACAAGCAAGCTCAATCATAATAAGTGTCGATCACACACAAAATATGTCGTAGGCGTTGCGATGACAAATATAAAATGAATTCTGTGTATATGTTCGTTAAATATTACATTCCGACATCAATACGACCATAGTAATTAACAGAAACAAAATCCCTACTCAGTGATTACGACTTACGAGTTACGACAGTGAGTGAGTGAATAAATGAACTACCGAACTATATAATATATTTTTTTTTTAATCCACTACAAGTTAGCCCTTGACTGCGATCTCACCTGATGGTAAGTGATGATGCAGTCTAAGATGGTAGCGGGCTAACCTGTTAGGGGCATGGCAGTTATATTAAACCCATACCCCTATTCGGTTGCTACACGGCATCGTACCGGAACGCTTAATCGCTTGGCGGCACGTCTTTGCCGGTAGGGTGGTAACTAGCCACGGCCGAAGCCTCCCACCAGGCCAGACCAGGGAAAATTCAGAAATTATAAATTCCCAAATTGACCCTGCCGGGGATCGAACCCGGGACCTCCGCACGTTAAGGCAACAGCGCTACACACTGCGCCACGGAGGTCGTCAATATATAATACTAAGCACCTATTTACAACAAAATTTAATAAATCAATCAAAAATGGTATGTATAAGGAAAACGAAAAACTAATTATAGTCATATTAAAGGCAACTTAAACGTATGGCCAACATGACCTATGGCCAACCAGAAGTGGGATTTAACTGGTTACATTTTAAATAACTTCTTATTATTATTATCATAATATTATATTTAAACACATCGGTATTTAAAACGCCTGGTGCTGGGTTTTATTAGTTATAAAATGATTATTGTCTTATTTTTATAATGTACATAGGATACTATATTTAGAGACGTCTGTATGAATGCCTGGTTCCCCACGCGCACCGCATCTACTAATAGGACCATGTGATACTATGCCATATTGAACATATCGTGAAGCCCCTGTTGACATAGGTACCTGATATAAATAACTATTATAATTGTTTGCTAAAAAGAAGAATGAAAACACAGAATTAAAATGTTTTTTGATAATTTAATTTAATGATTTTTTACATTGCATGTGTTCACCAATTTTACTGTTTAGAAATATTAATTTCTTACTATTTCAAGTTTTCAAGTCAAGTTTGAATTTATTGAGAAATTACAATTCCGCCCGCACTTCACGTTTTCTCGTTTCCTGTTTGACTTATTCTTTAATATGATCTAATATCCAATCCATATACTTTGTCACATCAGTATAAACTCCTGGAAACTCTGTGCCACATTGCGTGGGTCCAAACGAAATTATTCCGAACTGAACCATTCGTATAGAACCACCGAAGTCAGATTCTATAATTAGAGGACCTCCAGAATCACCCCTGCAAGTGTCCTTCCCTACTTCGCCAGCACAAAACGAATTTTTTAATAGTATTTGATCAAACCTGAAATAATAAACAAGTGATAATCTAACCGACTTCACCACACACTTAACAGTCCATATCTTGAAATTATGTGAATATTTTGCAGTTCCAATAATATTAAATACACACGTGTCTAATTGATAACCTCCTTTTTTTGAAGTCGGTGTATAAAAGGGGTTAGAATATTTTTGTATGGAGCCTGGCCTACCGTTCCGACATTTTGTTTTTCGACTTAAAAAAACCTGTATTACTTAATCAATAGCTGGCACTAGTAAGCAAGTAATATATGAGACAAAATCTTCTAAAGCGTCAGGCTTACGAGATAATATCAAAGCTGTACTGCTGGTGCCATCATCGAGTAGGTACGTTATAACTTTGATAGATTAACTTTATCTCGAAAACTTGACGCTTTACAAGATTTTGTCGGTTAATATAAGTACTTGATTGTGTTAATGCCAGCTATTGATTAATACCATCGATATATATGTAGGTAATAGATTGGCCTTTCATCGAAAAAAGTTGAGCGTCCGACTTGTAGGGCGTGCCCCTCACCTGTGTAAGCCTGTCCTTGTCCCCGCCATAGCGCTTTCCAGCTTTTCAGACTAGATGGCGTTAATAAAATAAGTTCACATTCTTTGTTTGACAGGACCCGTCTATGTAAATTGAGGTCGTTGAAAAATACCTACAGGTTTTATGAGTGGCTGCTATCTCGAGAAAATACTAATGAAAATGGCGGAACGGAAGGTACTGTTCATTGGCCAAAATATTTGGGTGTTGCGAGGCGTGTAATCCATACTTGCATACTAATATTATAAATGCGAAAGTGTGTCTGTCTGCTACACTTTCAATCTCGGCGCGCGAGAGCGACCCGATTTCCCGCAGCGCCGAGACACCTGAACATGACATGTCCAGGACAGGACAGGACACGGGTCCTGCACGCGGTAGTGCGGACCCCACACTTGAGACGACATCAGACCTAGGGCCGTAGCCTTCAAGGCAGGCCCTAGCCGACACACGGCTTCAAGAAAATCACCGGGATACAATGTTATCCCGCTCCCCGCCCGGGTAAGTAATGAGGCAAAGCCCGTACCCCCACTCGGCCCTCAGGGGCCATCCGGAGAAAACCTCTACAGCAGAGAAAAGCAATACACGGCCTCGTTTACTTAAAATTGAAGTTCTCGGCTTCACCTGGTCCTTCCAAGTTCCAATCTTACTCAGCCGTGAATTGCATTTCCGGCCCGGGCAGTAATGCACTGTGTTCATCTTATTACATTATTTTTCCTCAATAAGTACTACTGTTTCACCACAAAGCAGGTAAGGCATGTGTTGCGGTTACACCCTGCTAAAAGGCATGTGATCTCGTAGAAGAATGATCTTACCTTCTGTAATATGAATCGCAGGCGTCGTCGTTTAGAATTGGGATGGTAGTCTTCAATAATATATTGGACCTAGTACCGTTTTCCGTCACGCCCCAGCCAGCCACTGTCGCGCTCTTACCGCCAAGGCGATCCCTGCGTAGCGCGCTATAGACTGGCAGACATATTGGAGCTACGTTATCTAGATAGAACAATAAAATCATTTTTTATTCAAATAAACTTTATTACAAAACTAGCTGATGCCCGCGACTTCGTCCGCGTGGAATAAGTTTTTTCAATTCCCTCTGGAACTCCTCAATTTTCCGGGATAAAAAGTAGCCTATGTCACTCTCCAGTCCTGGACTATACCCATGCAAAAAATCACGTCGATCCGTTGCTCCGTTGCGGCGTGATTGAAGGACAACCAACAAAGAAACACACTTCCACATTTTTAATATTAGTATGATTCCGGAATTTACAAATGCCCTTTCGACTCGAAGGCTTTTTAGAAGAACCAGCACGAATCTTGACAGTTGCTATTTTCAAAATTCACACACACAAAAATTATAAAAAATACTGTTGTATCAGTATCGTGCCTAGGTCAATGATCAAATATTTCTTGAGTAATATGTGATCATTGACCTTTCTAGTGATTGAGTAACAAACATCCATCCATCCATCCATCCATCCATCCATCCATCCATCCATCCATCCATCCATCCATCCATCCATCCATCCATCCATCCATCCATCCATCCATCCACCCATCCAAACTTTCCATAATATTAGTATAAGTAGATAAGTAGATTATGATCCATTAACCTTGCATATTGTCTCTATAGCTTTGCTCATCACGTTGTGTAGAACAGATAAGAGGCCCAATTGTCTAAGCAAATCGCAATCATTTGACAGCTTAAAACGTATTACTCGAACTGTTGAAGGAGTTCATACATACTTTTTGACGTGCAGGCATCTATGAACTCCTTAAACAGGTCGAATTTTTTCATTTTTTTTTCATTAAGAATTATATTTTTTTATATTTCATTATTTCATTCAGAAGAATTATATTTTCAACCGACTTCAAAAAAAAAAGGAGGAGGTTCTCAATTTTTTTTTTTTTTATGTTTGTTACCTCAGAACTTTTGACTGGGTGGACCGATTTGGATGATTCTTTTTTTATTTGAAAGGGCATACTTCCCATGTGGTCCCATATAAATTTTATCGAAATCGGATGAGCAGTTTTTAAAATATCAACAATAAAATAAGTACTTTATATAGCGTGTGCTTGTTGTTGTAAAATTGGCGCGGGAGTTTGAAGTCGGTTGTTTAAAAATATTTTTTTATATTATTATTGAGAAACTATTTCGCATACGATTTCCTTACACAATCGGGGGGCAGATTCTTTGATAAAGATTCTCCAGGCATGAATCTAGCCCAGTAAGTGACTCTGATCGTCAATATGAGGCCAACATGCAACCATGACTAAAACTTTCGTCTACAGGCACTGAGGTATTTTAAACAAAGAAAAGATCTCTTTGTTCAAAATACAAATAATATAATGATAATGAAATACGAATATAAAAGACTTACTGCGAAAAGTAATCGGTTTATTAAGGCGAAGGAGCGCAATGTCAGCTTGCTTTGCTACATTTCTATTGAAATCTTCATGGGGGATAATATCCTCGATATCAATTTCCTATAGAAAAGAAGTAAAATTAAAATATATCAATCAAGTAATTAAAAACTCACAGGTTTTTTTTATTTTATTACAAAAAGTTATTATTCTCAATTCAAGGTGCTCTTGTGTTTGTTTTTATTAGTAGTGATAAGTTAAAACCAATAAAAAATCTTTAAACAGTGCTACTGCGACTACTTCGTGGTTCTCCCAAAATTTATAACTACCTGAAACTCCTCCTCGCAAATCCTAATATCATAATCTCCTTGGCAGTACATGCTGGTACTCAAATCGAACTCTCCAATGCGCACTCCAGCGATATCAGTATTCAGTTCACCATCCTCGACAACGCAATGGGCAGCTGTTAATACATATCTAGAGTTGATAATGCTCCCGCCGCAACGGAACTTCTGGTCACTTCCTGAAATAGATTTTCAAATATTAAGTTACTAGCTGATGCCCGCGACTTCGTCCGCGTCACACGAGTATATATACTAGCTGATGCCCGCGACTTCGTCCGCGTCACACGAGTATATACGTACTCTGTGTCCGCGTGGTTTAGATGCCCGCGACTTCGTCCGCGTCACACGAGTATATACGTACTCTGTGTCCGCGTGGTTTAAGTTTTGTTTAAGTCCCGCGAGAATTCTTTAATTTTCCGGGATATAAAGTAACCTATGTCACTCTCCAGGTCCTCAACTAGGTATATTACCATACCCATGCCACAAATCACGCCGATCAGTTGCTCCTTTGCGGCGTTATTGAAGGACAAACGAACAAACAAACACACTTTCGCATTTATATTATTAAGTATGATGACTAGATACTATGATAGTAATAACTAGAAACTTGGAGGAGGCTTGCCCAATTCATTAAAATTGAAAATGTCATATTTAGAGTAAGCATTGTCGATAAATTAATATTAAGCACTTGTTATGTGTCAAACAAAGTATTCCATTATAATTATTACAATGAACCATGTAAATTCAAAGCGTTACCAGGACTTATGTTATATGCAATGAGCGTCATCCAAGGCAACTCAAACAGCTTAGGAACACTTCCGCCGATTATGCGCGAACCCTCGATTTCGCCGCACATATCTTTTGGCAGCAGTCTTAAATTTCGGTGCATTTCGATTTCATCTTTGCCTGATACGTCTATCTTTGTCGTAGTTTCTTCGTTCGCTACTATCATGGTTTCTTGTGTCGCTTTTTCAGTGGCTTTTTCTGTCATCGTCTCATCGAACCGGTAACCCAGTCTAGGAAAGTCGGAGCAGCACACCTGTATAATTAAATAATAATAATTAATAAATAAAGTTTTTATTTAAACGCATATAAAACCCAGCATAGAATAAATCAACATTTGCATATAATACTCAGTATAGAATATATTAAAACAGCATTTAATAAACTACCAACTGTGGCATAACCCCAATGAAACCATTTAAGGAAAGTCAATCATTGACCTAAACCCAAAAAATCAGCAAGAAGTGGCAGTAGACTATACAGTATTCAGTATACCTTGTAGTAGAGGCGATGGATAATGCAGTAAACATTAGATATACACTAGGTGGTACCAACAGATTAGAGAATAAGTAGTTGATAGTTAAACTATTTAAAAAGTTCCTATACGAACTATCGTATAGTAACTTTTTAAGGTTCCGTAGACAACAAGGAACCATTAGAGTTTCTATAATAATATGTCTGTCCGTCCGCCTGCTTAACTCAGAGTCGGTTAGTACTGGAAAGCTAATTTACGGGTTGTTATACCTTATACCCGTAAAATGGGCATGAACTTGGGTGGGTGTGGGAATATAATTTTTCGATTCAGAGATCTGTTTCCGAAATATTTAGCTTTTAAGTGCAAATTTTTGTTAGAGTCAAGTGTCCCACCGGCATAAACGGTTGTTTTCGGATACGTGATAATAGTAGGTACATAATATAACGAAGTTAAAAGTCTATCACCGCTAAGTGGGCTTTACCAACTAACTAGTAAGTACTTAACCAACCAACTTATAAAATGTTCGCATACTGTAATGAGCAACTACAGTACGCTTACTCTGAGTTTTAACATTGCAAATACGATTGATCGACGTGAGAGCTCACCACGCCAAGCGTAAACGAATGTCAAAGTAAAATGGATTCAAACGATCTTGCTTTAAAGTCAAAAATTCAGCGTTTGGAGCGCTGGCTGTGAATAAATACACGAAATGATGAAATGAGCTCTAAATCAATGCTATTAAGGTTCATTTTACTTTGACGTTCGCTTACACTTGGCGTGGTGAGCTCTCACGTCGAACAATCGTATTTGCAATGTTGAAACTCAGAGTACCTAAGCGTACAGAACTAGTGCATAAACTGCGCGTCGCTCGATGCGCCCTTGGTCGATTTATATCAAAATGAAGGTGATGGAGATGGAAGGTAGCATGGATTAGAAAAACTACAAAGCTGACGCTGGCGAGAAGACCTAGGCCTTCCCGTCAGCGCCAGCCTTGTAGATTAACAGCGGTAGTCGTCGTGTTGAGCCTTATGAAGATGATGATGATCCCCAGACTTCTGCTTTACTGACATAAAAATAATATATCGGTATATCGACATATTACAAGAACACATAATAAGCATTATATATCTAAATATATACAGATCGATGTGTTATAGTCGACATTCAGCAACAATACTTAAATGTGGTTAGGTACAGCCATTCGTCGATCTAACATGAAAATAGCAAATGACCCCAAAAACACTTCAATAACTTTGTATAAACTAAAAGGATTTCACTAAGGTACCTTTGTTAGTTTAGAATCATATGCGTCGGTCCCACATTTGGCATTATCGAACACTTGTCTGTTCTCATGTGGTATAAAACCCAAGCGGTCCTGTTCCGCTTTAAGCTTTTTAGCGAATTGCAGCGCTGACTCGCACGATGTAATTGAGACACAGTCAAAACATCGTCCTATAAAATCAAAAATCATTATTTTAAGGTAGGTATAGGCCATACCTACTCAGCAATAATGTCCTGAAATTTACGGAAATGCTCTTAAAATTAGTAATACTTACTTAGTAATACTTAAAATATATTAGTAATACTTTTAGTTACTTAGATAACAATAAATAAAAATGTTTTTGTTACTAATTATTATAAATTCTTTAACTGTACTGAACTGAAACCGAACCTGGCTAAAGTGGTAGATTCACTTCAAATTAAAAAGCACTTCTAAAGGTAAAAGCCAATATTTAGATAAAACCCGGGACTCGAACCCAGAATATAATGGTGCATATAAACATAGGTTTCCCAGAACAACTTATTTGTCCAAGTAACTAGTCATTTTCAGATAAAAAATAAGATAAAAATTACTTACGTGCATATGCAACAGTGATATAGTTGTCACTACCGAATACCACCAGCGCATAAAATAAAACTTTTAACATTATACCAAACATTATTGTATTAATTACCTAAATAGTTTATTTATAAATTTAATTTAAATATAATTAAAAATACGCTTTCTCATAGTAAATTATCTAAAGAATGATAGTAGTATATATGTACATAAATGTCCACTTGCGACGCTAAAATGGGGTTTATATATTAACAAACAACGTTATACTAACAAAGGGGTTTATATATTACCGAGGACTAATCCATACTGGGGTGAAGTGAACAGACTCGTAGGTACCCTGTTTTGTCCATTTTCTGCAATCACTATTGGGGTCATCTAGGCTATCGCAAACACATTAACATTTAATTTTTGTGTGTAAGTTGGTTTCTTAAATTAATTTTTTCGAGCTTTACTAAGATCAGATTGCAAATGACATACCTACCTTCCTACGTCATCCTAGGGATCTTATGTATAAATTAATGAACTTAAAACAATATTTTTAGGTCACTTTCTTAAAGTTACAGTTAGTTTAAGACAGTTTTCCTGTATGTATCCATAATTCCATAATAATGTCATTTAGGATTCCCCATACATAAACTAACACAAATAAAATACCTTACCTAATTGTTTCATTTCAATACAAAACCTTGAAAACTACGATTACCTCCGGTTCTAAATAAGAGGAATAATGTTTTTATATACATTTATTTTACTCATTAAAAATTGCTTCTTACTAATAAATTAAAAACATTTATTAAAAAATTTACAATAGAACTTAAAGCTAGCTAACCTAACCTAATTAAAATATAAATCATGTCCGCGTGGAATGGTGGCAAGAATGCTGCCTGCATTTCCCGCTGGACAGCCAGGCTGATCCTTTGCGCAACTAATAAATTACTTGATAATGGATGTTACGTTACAATTTTAATTTAATCAGTGGATTATCTACTATTTAACCATACGTTACAATACACAAAGACATTTTTTTATAATTCTCATGAATGGTCTGGAATATCTCCACGGCTGGATTCTGGTCGAGACTTAATTTTTCGTCGCCTTACAACAACTTTACTTGGTTTCTTGTTATTTTCAGTATTTGTGAAGGGAGAATCATCCATTGACACTACCGGTCTGTTTTCGCTTGCAACTGCACTATAATTATCAGAATCTTTTTTCATATTTGTATTAACCCTTGGTGCACCGGGAGGAGGAACTTCCGTGTTGATAGGTGGAATATAAATGTAGTTAGCAGGAACTTTGTCCTCCGATTTCATTAACGGCGTAGGATTTTTCACTTGATCTGTACTTTCATTAACTGGTAGTAAAGTAGTATCTTCGTTACTAGTTTGTGCTTGCACGCTGTCCATTTCCATAACGGTGTTTCTATCAGGTTGATTGTGGTATATCATTTTATACTTATATTTTGTTTGCACTGGACCGCGAAAAGATACTTTCTTTGGGTAATTTTCATTCGTTTTTAATTGACTATCCGCATCTGGTTCTGATTTTAACCCACTAGGCAAAGTTTCAACCACCTCTTTATTTTTTGATATCGGTTTGATCTTCTGTTCATTTTCAGGTTTAACAGGAATTTGTATGTGATTTGGAGTTTGTTCATTTTTCGCCATTCTATCATCAATCACTGAGTATTCGGATACGTCTACTCTTCTTTGACTTGGAGGAGGTACAACAATATCTTCTTGCACCTGTACTGTAGGAATTTGACGATTTAACATTACATCACGCATTCTATTCTGTATGTACATAGGAGGTTGTGGTAAAGGTGGCCTCGCTTCTTTTACAAGAGTACGAGTGGCATAGCTACATGCTAGTTTGGCTACACTAGTTGGACATAAAGATTGTACTGTCTCTCTATATGTAGGTAATTGGTTGACATCAAGATACATAGGTCTATCATACCTATAACGCCCATAAGCTCTATCGTTTACATAATCTCGCATTGCAGTATGATAATTGTTATTATAAATGATTGGATTGATATTTCGAATAGGTTGCACTGGCCTTAATGCTCTTCCAGGGTATAGCCCTTCTGTGAGAACATGTCTTATATTTGTATTCATTTGCACTCGTGGTATAGTTTTAAAAATTAGTTTTTGAAAAGCTGGTAAGGTGTAAATTCTATCTTGTTCGTTTTCAATCAAAGGAATCGTTTGTATGAGCTTTCCTTCGTTTATACCTAAAAGCCATTTAATAATGTTCTGTATTCTTGCCATATCGCGTTTAGGTCTTATGAGGTCTGCAGAGGTCACAACCAATAAGAAGGTGACAAACAACTGAAAAAAATAACATAATAGGTATTTTAAATTCAGTTCGATTTCCTTCAATATGCTTGACATTTTTGCATCAAATTAAAACATAAAAATAAATATATACGAATAGACCATAGTAAATTTTCAAATAAAATTAAACAAAAGACCAAAAAAACCGGCCAAGTGCGAGTCGGACTCGCGCACCGAGGGTTCCGTACAAACCTGTAGGTATATAAGTAAAAGTTATAGTATTTTTATTCCACTTATCTATTTCAATTTCAATTTAATACCTCTACGCGTTCATGCGGAAACGGGTAGTAAGTTTAAAATTATTAAAAATATTTTTATTATATGATGTAACTAAAAATGTATGCTTTTCGCAATTTTTCCTTTATCTGTACTATAAGACGTTGCTTCGTACAAAATTTCAAGAGTCTGAGTTCACGGGAAGTACCCTGTAGGTTTTGATTCCCTTGCGAGTGTCGAAATTTGCAGCTTATACGGCTGTATCTTTTGATTGTGTTTGCTTAGAAGTTTGATGTTTTCACAAGGGACAGTACGGAACCATAAAAAGACTACGGCACCGTAAGAATGCTGTCATGTCATGTCATGTTAGTACGAGATCCCGGATTCGATCCCCGGCAGCGTCTTCTCAGAATTTATAATTTCTGTTTTTTTTCTGGTCTGGTCTGGTGTTCCCACCACAGCATTACTTTTCTTTACTTATTACCAGGTGAGGTCGCAGTCGATGGCTAACTTGTACTTAGTGGATTTTAAAATGAAAATCAGCATTTAGCTTATTTAGTTTAAAAGAATAAAAACCTGCATAAGCTATTTAAAGCCTCTGTAGCTAGGATTTTTGCAGCGGGACATAATCTCATAGGAAATCAGAAATTGTACGCGGACGAAGTCGCGGGCGACCTCTAGTTTAAAGTATACACAAGGTTAGCTGATAGAATAAAAAGTTATCACACTTTAATACATATAAAATACATTTAAAATATCATAATATTATGTACGATTCAATTAAAGACATGAAAATAACTGATAACTTTGCTTAAACGCTAATTAATTATTTGAATTAAGGAAATCCCATTCGTCATAATAATTCTGAACACTCTTATCAGAAGGAAAATAATGCCCTGAATTTTTTTGCAATATTGTGTAAGATATTGCGTACAAAAGTAACAACGACGTAATGTTAAAAATTGATTTACTTAGACCGTTTTCTTTTTGGCAAAAGTATAGCAATTTGGAGAATGTAGAGCAAATCCACATGGGATAAACAGGCAAAAATACTATCATATTTTGTTCATGGTTTGATTAGGAACTTACCCAAACAGACTTCATTTTAATTTAGATCCCGACACGTCTTCTGCACTTGCACTTAAATTACACTAAATAAACAAGAATGCATTACGTGCCCTTTTAAAGACTACAAAATCATTATTAAAGTTAAGCTTAATCTATAATCACCACTTTCAAGTAGTTAACCATTTCAATGAAATACCTATATAATTAGTGGCTAATACTTGAACGAAAACTTTTTTTGTTACTTCCAAGATATTTAATGACGGTACGTTTACTAATTACTAGTCAATGCTTAAGTAGTAGGCACATAAATACCTATTAAAAACGTACGTAGGTACCTAATTAATTAGTGAAATTATCACTAACCAACGTCTTGAAAATAAATGAATCACAAAGTGAGCAAGGTCAATAAAACATCGCGATATTTGTTACAATAATTTCCTTAAATATTAATTGATAATTTAGATTTTTTTTTGGTGTTAAATTGACATGATCTAACTAAAAGATATTTTGGTAGTTCTACTTGAGTGAATTTGCACTTGTTCGTCCGTCCGTCCGTCTGTCAGAGCCTGAATTACTGAACGTAATTACTTCAAATTTAAATATAATATGTAAACCGATGGCCTCCAGCCGAATATGGCTTAAAAAGTTATAATAGTTATTTGTTATACAAGAGTGAAAAGTTGTTTTTTAACCGCGTGCTCAATATTGATGACCGAGCAAGCGAAGGATTCTAAAATTGAATCACGAGCGCAGCGAGTGGTTCAAAAATTAGAATCCTGAGCGTCAGCGAGGGAATCAAAAGAGCACGAGGTGAAAAATCTTTTCACTCGAGTGCAACACGTAACTTTTCATCCCACCTCAGCGAGGAAATGAAATACTTCTCGCGTGATTGTTGAGAGAAAAAGCTCATTTCCGCATTTTTAACAGTTTCAGTCAATTCTGTTGGCGTCAAATTAACTTCTTCGTCACTAGAATCACTCATTTTAGGTTTTTCACTTATTTTCAATTTTCTTGTTTTTAATCGAAAGTTTTAATTTTAAACAATATGACGTGAAAGAAAATGGTGCGCGCAAAGCAAATTAAAAAAGTACACCAAGAAGGTTACGAGTGTGAGTTTTTAACAAATTAAAAACGGTTGTATGGAAATTCGGCACCATAGAGGTAGAAGTAAATAGGTTTTAATGATGTTTTGAATTCACAAACTTCATAGACGAGTGATATTTACTAACGTGCACACGATGTTCTAAATTCAATTTACTTTATCCTCTAGAGGATAATAACGGCTTTTGCATTCTGATATCGAAGCGTAAAAATACTCTTTCCGAGATGGTGGGATGAAAAAATCTTTATTTCAGGGGGGCTCTCATAGAAGCGACTGCGAAGTAAAATATTTTTTAGAGCGTTACATAGGGTTGCGGTTTATAATTTTATGGATAATTTTCCCCCTAAAATTAACGAAATGGAGGGCTTTCAATGTGGAGATTTTCTAACGTCGAAAGTTGACCTCAAAACTCTCAATTTTCTGAAAGGCTGAACCTAAAACTTGATCAATTATTTGAATTATATCCTGTACTTGAACAACAAATACTAAAATTAGATAAATATTATGACCGTAGGTATTAGAAGTTATTAGAACCTACCTATTGGATTGGTTTGCAGCAACCCGTAGCGACGGCAAGAGATCATATTATGCCTACTGACCTAATAAAAAACCGGGCAAGTGCGAGTCGGACTCGCGCACGAAGGGTTCCGTACCATTATTAATAAATAATTACCTTTGTTAATGAACCGCGAGACTTTGTTTGTAGAGGTTTATTTTTAATATCAAAAAAACTATGCTAGTTAGAGCATTGGCTATAGTTTTCCTGTAAAATATACGTAAATTCCTATTGACCATAATTATTTCAAATTTTTCGATTTGTAAACTCCGAAGATAAGGGGGGGGGAACGGTATTTTTTTAGACATTTTCCCCGATAAATCAAAAACTATCATAACTAAAAAGAATTAAAAATCTGTTTTAGAATGTACAAAGTAAACCCTTTCATATGATACCCCACACAGTACAGTTATCTCACTTTTAAATTTCAACCGTCAGATTTTCCCCCCTTTTTAAATAAGAACAAAAATAATTTCCAATTTTTTTTAATTCCAGTGTCTTTGGGCTACTAATATACACAACTATTCCAAATTTCATGTCGATAGCTTTGGTAGTTACTGAAATAATCGAGTGTGACGGACGGACAGACGGACAGACGGACAGACGGACAGACGGACAGACAGACGGAGAAAGTCGCACCATAAGGGTTCCATTTTACCATTTTGGTACGGAACCCTAAAAATGATTGACACTCGTTCTTTGTAAGATGAGAAGGCCACTTGTTTGGGATAATATACCTACCCTAGCAGATATCCTAGCTGCATTTCGCATTCACTGCGACTTGTACTGCGCCAGGGGTTGCGACTGCTAGCACCGAACGGGTAAAAAGACGCAAAAGTTTTTTAGTACCTATCTATTATGAAAACCTCGGTGGGGGTTACGTAAATTGGGCCTTTCGGCCTTAATATAATAATAATAATCACTAAAGATATATATAAGGAAAAGGTGACTGACTGACTAATCTATCAACGCACAGCTGAACGAATTGGGCTGAAATTTGGTATGCAGATACTCGTACCTATTACGACTTAGACATCCGCTAAGAAAGGATTTTTGAAAATTCAACCCCAAGGGGGTAAAATAGGTGTTTGAAATTTGTGTAGCCCACGCGGACAAAGTCGCAGGAAAAATCTAGTAATATTATAAAGGCGAAAGTGTGTTTGTTTTTTGTTACGTCCTCAATCACGCTACTTAAGTAACATAGGCTACTTTTTATTACGGAAAATTAAAGTACCTACGAAGTACAAACCTACTTGATTATTGTATCGTATTGAGTTTGCATAATGTAAAAAAAATCCATACTATGGCAGATTGGTGGCTGTAACAGTACCCTGTCCCAGCTTTTGTCAAAGGAGGCTCTGTTACGGCAGTACAAGAAAGCCCTACGCAAGGTTTAATAATTAAGATTTTGTGTCGAATCTTTTGAAGCCCTACGGAGTGACGTGATCCTTATGGAACAAACTCCTTATATAAAGGTAAAAAAAAAAACTAAAGCTCGAATAAACCCATAATTTTATTATTATGACTTACTTATTATTAATGACTAGACTAAGACAATTATATATTACTATGTTACTTAAATAAATAAATGTAATATCGTTAGATATACAGAGTTATAATATTTAAAGTCTAAATATTACTTAACTATTTACTACTTATTTGCTTACGTTTTTATTTTAAGCTTAATATGTACCTACCTAATGGAAGACATAATATTTTTATGATTTTATTACAACAATTTGGTATTAGTAAGTACTTATCGTAGTTTTATCAATAAGTACCTCCATCCACAGCCTTTTGGACAGGGTTTTTTTATGCGTTCACGCAACGTTCAAACGGAATCGGATTATTGCGCAGAAGAGGATGGATAAAGTTGAGGACATGGAGAGTGGCAAAAGTATGGGCACAGGCTTTTTAATCGGATTATTTTACTTAAATTAAATTATTATTTTTACTTTTACGTACACCCTTAATGAACCCTTTCTCGCTAGTTAAATTGTAACTTGGTTGCCTGGTAGAGATCACTTCAAAGCGATATGGCCGCCAATTGTACAGACTTACATAATATTTTGTTTTATTACTTCTGATTATTTATTTTTTGTTTTGTTGTATACAATAAAGAACATTTCATTCATTCATTATTTTCGGAGAATCAAAACGATGCCGATACCGATGTTCTTTTACTCGTAAATCAACGCTGGCACCAAAAATGCTTAAATAAAATTTTCTCAAGCACACCATGGAACTTCGGCGTCAAAAACGTGTCGCGGCGGGTGTAAGGAGGGGTGTGAGGGGTGGTGCGGCTGCGGGGAGCCGTGCAGCAGTTCGCACATGAAGCTTATGTACGTGATCGCCAGCCGCAGGGTCTCGATCCGGGAGAGACGCTTCTCATATGCAAATGTTGGCACCTGTGGGAGACCAGGAGAAAACTATTAGGGGCTTTCAGGCGTTGGATGTTATGGCGTTCCATAGGTACGTTCCTACTTCCTAGGTTTAGGTGTAGGTATATGCGTTTACGGTCAAAACGTAGCGCATACACGCAGAAATGCTAGTTATTCATAGTTGAGGAACGAGTGGCCTAGTTACTACAACGCATATCAGTCGATTGCGATTGTTAAGCAACGTTGACCCAAGTCGGTAACTGGATGGGTGACCGAATTTGAAAGTCTGAATTTGGCCTCTCCGTTTCCTCCGTGCCTCGGAGAGCACGTTAAGCCGTCGGTCCCGGTTATTATCCTTAACATCTGATAATAATCGTTAGTAACCTAAGACTTGAAATAGTACCTACTCTTAGACGAGTCGTATGCGGAAGGACGTGGGAACCTCAGTCATGACGAAGAGAGAGGGAGAGAGTATTGATAATGTTGAAATATTATGTAGATATTTTGGCAGCGCGACGCGTTGGAGGCTTCTCACCTCCTGGCATTGACCACACTAACATGTAAATGTCTCACCTTTCGTCGCAGCTTATCGAAGGCTTCGTTAAGGTTGAACATGCGTCGTCGCTCGCGGATGTTGGCAGCGCGACGCTGTGCGACGGACGCGACGCGGCGTCGCGGCTTCTTACCCCCCGGCGTCGAGCGAGCTGAGGAGCGCCCGCATCCCGCAGCCGACCACACTAAAATTTTTATTTTTCATTAATCCTCTTGAATGCCGTGTCGGCGTGGCCCGTGGGCATTTGGGTCGTCGTAGGCTTGATTTTGGGTCGACGTGAGTGTGTCGTCGAGTCGTCGTGGTTGTCCTTTTTCAACCGACTTCAAAAAAAGGAGGAGGTTCTCAATTATTCGACTGTATTTTTTTTTTTTATGTTTGTTACCTCAGAACTTTTGACTGGGTGGACCGATTTGGATGATTCTTTTTTTATTTGAAAGGGCATAAGTACTTCCCATGTGGTCCCATATAAATTTTATCGAAATCGGTCGAGCGGTTTTTAAAATATCAACAATAAAATGAGTACTTTGTATAGCGTGTGCTTGTTGTTGTAAAGTTGGCGCGGGAGTTTGAAGTCGGTTGATTAAAAAGAATTTTTTATACTAAATTATTAAGAAAATTTAAAACGTGATATTATCCAAAAATACAAAAATGAAACTGAATACAGTGGGTGGGTGGCCGATGATACGCGTTAGTGCTAATGCCGAACGATTTTGGCTCCATATACTTAGTAGAGTCTTTTAAGAAACGTAGGTATTTTAATTACAGAAATGACTTAGCAATATCATACAGACTATCGGTTGACGACGACGACGCGACGGTGAAACTCTATAGCTAGGAATGAACTTACCCAGGTCTGCGGGTGGAAAGGCCAGGATGTCGGGGTATGGCACCGGCGCAGGCGGTCCGTCCCACAGCGGCCCGTACGGAGATACCTCACCACCCTGTCACAACCATAAACGGATTTTTTTAAGGTGCTTACTATAATCTTTAACTGCCTCGTGTTCGACTGCAGCTGACGAGGTCCCTGGTTCAAGTCCCAGGTCGGGCCATAATTAAGCATTGGGTTTTTAGGGTTCCGTAGCCAAATTTGGCAAAAACGGAACCCTTATAGATTCGTCATGTCTGTCTGTCTGTCTGTCTGTCTGTCCGTCCGTATGTCACAGCCACTTTTTTCCGAAACTATAAGAGCTATACTGTTGAAACTTGGTAAGTAGATGTATTCTGTAAACCGCATTAAGATTTTCTTACAAAAATAGTAAAAAACAATAAATTTTGGGGGTTCCCCATACTTAGAACTGAAACTCAAAAATTTTTTTTTCATCTAACCCATAGGTGTGGTGTGGGGTATCTATGGATAGGTCTTCAAAAATGATATTGAGGTTTTTAATATCATTTTTTTCTAAACTGAATAGCAACATTACCATGCAAACTTCCACCGAAAATTGGTTTGAACGAGATCTAGTAAGTAGTTTTTTTTAATACGTCATAAATCGTAAACCGCAATTTACCTTTCATTCAATCAACTCAAATATTTAAAAAAAACATTTAATTTAAAACTTACTACAGGTTTGTACGGAACCCTCGGTGCGCGAGTCCGACTCGCACTTGGCCGGTTTTTCTGATTAGAAATTCTTAGTACTTACTAGGTACCCGCCGTGTATGGCCCGGAGATAGGATATGTTGTCGGTGTTTCACCCCGTGCCTCGGAGAGCACGTAAAGCCGTCGGTCCTGCGCCGGATCTCTATTCGGTCGTGTCCGATTTTCCGTCCCATCGTGCTATGATAGTAAAGGAAGAGCGAGTGTCCCTGGGGCCATGGGTTTGCGCACACACTTGCGCACTATAATATCTCCCGCACAGATGGCTAATCTCTTTGGAGATTGGCCGCCGTGGCTGAAATTCGGTCGGGAGGAATCTTGGACTGTCGTATAAGATGGTAGTAGTGACCGGTTAAGGGAATGGAAGTTATAAAAAAGCCCATAACCCTAAATATCTCTAGGCGGAACCACAAAATAAGATACCTTCTTATTTTGTGCCGGAACTCTAAATCGCTTGGCAAACACGTCTTTGCTGGTTAGTTATCAGCCTAGCCACAGTCGGACCCTAACGAAACCTTCCACCAGAACAGACCAGAGACAATTTTTTAAAAAACGTTATCCTACCTAATAAGTAGATCATCTTGAACTTTGAGTCTATTTGCAACACTGAATCCTTATCTAATCAATTATGATACAACAATAAAAAAGATTAAGTAGGTAATTAATTTATTTCTCAGAAAAAGTTGCTTCAATACTTAGATAATATTAATGAGTCATGTTAATACGTATAACATTTTGACGACCTCCGTGGCGCAGTGTGTAGCGCTGTTGCCTTAACGTGCGGAGGTCCCGGGTTCGATCCCCGGCAGGGTCAATTTGGGAATTTATAATTTCTGAATTTACCCCGGTCTGGCCTGGTGGGAGGCTTCGGCCGTGGCTAGTTACCACCCTACCGGCAAAGACGTGCCGCCAAGCGATTTAGCGTTCCGATACGATGCCGTGTAGAAACCGAATAGGGGTATGGTTTTAATATAACTGCCATGTCCCTAACAGGTTAGCCCGCTGCCATCTTAGACTGCATCGTCACTTACCATCAGGTGAGATCGCAGTCAAGGGCTAACTTGTAGTGGATAAAAAAAAAAAAAACAACATGACTCATTAATATTATTTATATATAATATATATATATATAATGTAAGTAATGCTTAGATAATGTAAAAGCTCATGTTTTTTTATTCAAATAAACTTTAAAAAGTGTTTTTGAATCGTCAAGTGTGCACAAGTGTGCCGCGCGCATACTTACACAGGTGCACTCTCTGTTCCCTTACTCTCATAGCCCGATGGGACTAAAAACACGAAACAACCGGTAAGAGATCAGCCGACGGCTTTTCGTGCTCTCCGAGGCATGGAGGTGAAAGTGAATCACCGCCAACTTCCTTACTCCGGGCTAGTAAGTAACTAGGTACTTACTGAGAATTTCTAGACTATTTCTAGTCAGAAAAACATGTTGTGGTCCGACCCGGGACTCGAACCCGAGACCTCATCGGCCACAGTCGAACATGCTAACCACTAGACCAGTATTTTTTTTTAAATTTAAGTATAAAAGAAAACTCAATCCACATACAGATGAGCTGCTCCAAATATGCGGCGTATCGCTACTGTAGGACATCAGCGGGAAATGAATCTTGAGACTTTTCTTTACACTTCAAACGAAAATCTGCACTTCACTGTTGTCGCCTTCACTTGCTTGTCACTTCACCGCTAATCACTTTACCTATTAGCTCAATGCTATCAAGCTCTAGCCAAGACTGAGAACGGAAATATACTAAATCAAAATATTACGGTTTCATGTTAATCCAAAATATGAATGCGGATTTTATTAATAATTTCTGCCAAACAGATTAAAACTCTATTACCTTGTAACTGAGTATATTTACGTGGTGTACGTAACAAAATCACCCTTCGATATGGTTGCGCCAGATTTCTCGCCTGTGATTTGCTAAAATAAGGGTGGTTGAAGGGGTGTGAGCTCTGATTGGCTGCAGCAGGTGCAGGGGGCGGGCAGTATCGACCTTGCATCTCACAAGATATCCTGAAACTGCTCTGAAATCTGGCTGAAACGTTAATAAACATATCAGAGGTTTATAAAACGATGATCCTAAATTGACATAAGAATTTGTAAGACTGTTCCAATAGGGATGATCAATTTTTTCAATTTCTTTAACGTCTTATCACGCAGGTTATATCTCATTTTCCAATATAGGTACCTAATGATAGGAATATCTACAAACTTGTCGTCTTTCAATACTCCCATCACTAAATACAGTACTTAAAATAGGTATTATTTGTACACTAGAATACTTTGTTTCTAAAAAAAAAAAGATACGCGCCGAATAGAGAACCTCCTCCTTTTTTGGAAGTCGGTTAAAAATAGATCACCCTGACTGCACCTACGAGTAGGTACCTACGTGTTAATTTTGTGTTTGTCATCAGTTTTTCTCGCGATTTTACTAAAAGCGAAATAGGTAGCTGTTAGAGTTAGATTTTCTAAAATGTATGTTTGTTATATACCTATGTCACCGTAAGATTGCAAAGGCCGTTGGATTGTAATCTAACTAGCGATATTGTAAACTTTCGATAGATTACAATTTAACGTATTATTTTTCGTTAGATTGTAATCTGTTAGATATATTAACCCGATAAAACTTAAGTGCCCGGTCATTTTGTCGAACCCTAAACTAACCTACAAGAAAGAGACTAGAAAACGTAAATACAATGAATATTTCAAAAATTTTCACTCGGACCATTGAACGGTTCACAATTCGCCGACAGTTTACAATATCGCTAGTTGGATTACAATCTAACGGTTTTTGCAATCTTACGGTGACATATATAGGTATATGAGCCATTAGGTAACACCCCGATGATTAAAAATACCAAGATAGTACCTACTAGGTTCTAAATGTCTACAACACACCTTGTAGTTATTAAGCTATTGCATAGCTTCTATCGCGGGCCTTGAGGGTGGAGACCGAATCCAGAAATTCCGTAACGAAATTGAAAACCTAACACTTTAAGGCGAAATAATTTTAAAGAATTATGTTTTAAAACATAATTCTTTAAAATTATTTCGCCTTTATATTCCAAATCATCTTTTCATAAAAATAGTATTTTATTTTCAATAATTTGAAGTCAACAACACAAGTAGTCATAGCAACCAAAGTGTTAGGTAAGTTGATAAAAAATGCTATGCAATAGGTTTACCGCGGCAGTCTCCGAGTGCCACACGTCTTATTTTTTTTTCTTCCTGTCAATTTTCGCCAAGATCGGTTCAGCTGTTGAGAATCAGTTTCAATTTTATTTTTTTACACTTGATACATTATCACTATTTAACTTAAATATTGTACCATGATATCTACCCATCGAAATTGTACATCAATGTATCTGCCCAATTCTCATCTCGGTACCTCTACCTAATACCTAAACCTGGCAAAGTATAATAATATTATAATCTCTCTAAATCTACATTTCTTTTTTTCATCAAAATGGGCAGATGAAGAGAAGGTAAAACATAAAATTAATATGTTTTAATCGGCAGGCTATTTACCTACTAAATCCTGGCTTATGAAACTAGGACGAGTCTTTAGTTAGGTACATACCTACCTAATCAATCCAACTTAACCCAGCCTAACAGATCACCTCGGCTTCGCATGGCTGGTAAACCTTATGGACTAGCATAGATACCTGAAACGTAAAAAGAAAGCTAAATTACACTAATCGGCATCGATTCCTGTTACCCATTGAGGAGTAGGAGTTCCGTCTTCCCTCTCCGAACTCTCATCTTCACAAAATTCACATCGGTCCTGCTTGACGGCTTAATAAACTCTGAAAAAAATAATGAATTGTTCAAATCGGTTCAATACACGTTACGTAGTCGACAAGCGCGCGCAAGTGTGGCGCGGTAAAATTCAAATTTTCGATGCGTTCGTTCCCAAACGTTTGCCATCATACAAAGTTATTATATTAAATTAATTAAATATTGAAGGTATGTAGTTACATAAAATCTGTATGGTGACAAAATATGTATATAAATAAAATCATTATGTTCAATGAGTGGTCCACCTAAGTCCTGGAACCAGCTCGGGGGGGGGGGGTCATGACCCCCATGACCCTGCATCCGCCGTTGGTTCAATATTGACAAAAATATCGACTCACTGCTTAGCTCGTCTCCTTTTGGCTCTAAGAATGAGAAGGGATTGTCCATATTATATTCCATCACTCTGGAAATTCACATCTTTGAAAACATTATGAAAAACTCTCTGGCATGCAGGTTTCCTCAAGATATTTCCCTTCGCCGAAGCAACATGGACTTAGTATAGCAAGTGATAGAATTAATTACTTGTTAAGGATAGTATGTTGATAGACGACAGAAAGTCTTGAAGCTACGATTAAACTTTCCTTTAATGGTCAACAATACAATAAATATGTGAATGCGGACTGTATATAATAAGATGTGCTCAGTTGCCGCGTATGATTGCGAAGGAGTGCGCGATGTCCCGCGCCCGCTGCCCGCGCCCCGCGCGTGCAAAACCTGTTGGGAGGCGTAGTCTCCAACATTACTTAAAAGGTTTAAAACGCACATCTATACTATTCTTTACTAATATGTACCTATTATTATAAATGCGAAAGTTTGAATGGACGTATGGATGGATACTTCCATGCATACGTCCATTCAAACTTTCGCAAATCACGCCAGAACGGCTGAACGGATCTGGATGAAATTTGGCACAGAGATTATGAGTTTGGAATAACACATACCTACCTAGGTACTTTTTATCCCAAAAATTAAAGAGTTCCCGCAGTAATAATCTCAATTCACGCGGACGAAGTCGCGGGCATCAGCTAATAATCTAATAAATATATAGTTTAAACTTAACTTAATTTGGAAATGTGTGCCCGAGAATCGAACCCCCAACCACTCGGACAGGCCGAGTCCGACCGTCTACGACCACCTTCTACCACATCGTAGGCTATCGCCGAGCAACATCCCAAATGCGCAACATCAGGCATCAGCTGTTCAGCTTGTCACATTGTCGTAGGTAATAGATAGGGCAGTCAAACCTTACAGGGCACAAAGGGAATTAGAAATATTAAAGCGATATTTGTCACTCATAGCGCGAATTAAGGGCATATGGAGTAAATCCGAAATGAGTTACACGCTGTAGGTAAGGGCTAAACTGGGTTTCCCTTAGCGTTGGTTGACACATGTAAAGACTCATCCGTTTGCCGGACCGGGGGTGCCGGAGTAACACCTAGCCGGTTTCCATCCGACTCGACACGTGTGAACCGGCCAGTAGGTACTACCACTAGGTACCTACAATGCCGTAATCCACACCCCACATGTCATTATCATAACCACAGAATATACCGTACCTTTCACGTTGTACGTAACAGTACTTTTCAGGTGCTTAATCCGACATCCGACCTTTTTTTTCTGTGATCGAAGTCTCCGACGCCTTGCAATCTTATGACCGCGGCAGTGAGTGAATCCGGCACCAGCGCGGTCGGTTAGGCGCAGTCCGGCACGTATGCATCTACACTTCGGGATTTTAATTTTTACTTATTCGATGTTCAACTGAATCACAGCTACTGAAGTGAAGAAAAGAAAACATTACATAAGTAACATCAGGTCACTGTCTAAGGAGATAGATACGTTCGTGTTCAGGCGCTGCACATATATCTCTATGCGCTGCACCTTTAGATAAGTTTAGGTAAGTACCTCTCCTGACTTGTTTCAAAGTAGTAAACTCTGCTAGTAAAAAGGTGAATTCTTCTTGTAGATCTTACCACAATCATCAACAAAAAAAAAAACAATAACTTATTTAATTCAATCTCAACCATCTTAATCTGTGTCAATTTTGGAGATTTAGCAAAATATGTCATCGGAATTACACGCTTCAATTACAAATGGGGCTGATATTAGACGCGGAGGTTCAGAAGGGTCCGGTGCACGTGTTGCCGTCAAGGGGGGACGCGCAAAATATGTTTTGATATGGTAACTAACTGTGCAGAATGCTATTGTTCTCTAATTGGCTTTAGATACGATGTGGCAGACGTAGGAACAAGTGATTGTTAAAATGGGACAAGTGTGACTTTGGTAAGAGAAGAAAGCTTGAATTTTGAGTATGAAAATAGCTACGAGTATATAAATCACTCTGTGGTTACAATAGTTTATGCAGGTAGGTAGCGATAAACGGTTTAAGAAGATAGTAGAAATATAGATAGACTAGTAGGTAGGGCGCGTGGATCACCCGCTAAAGCGGACCACGTAGTAGACCGCGTGGCCTACTGTCTGCTTACTTGCTCTCCTTCTATCCTAGTTTTTACTGCCTACGTGTTCCGAAGAAAACAACACACTGCTATGCTAGCGAACAGTGGAAGCACCATCGTGCCAAGCGTCCGACAGATGTAAAAAAATTCTCATAAGGAAACATAAAACAGAGAGACCCCCCCCCCCCCCTCCTAAGAATCAAAAAGGGCCTTTAAATGTAAAAAAAACTTTCCAGACATGCATAAAATCAATATTATACCGCTGACGATCGGGTACCTTTGGGTGCCATTGAACTTCGCCATCTTGGCTTTCCTAACGGCAAACCGACAATTCTTCCATACAGAACCAATCTTGTAAAAAAAACCATATCAAAGCCATGCATATTTCCTACTTCCACTCTTCCATCTAGTATACTTTCTGAAATAGACACTTATGAAATTTTGGCCGTGCTCCTCACCCATCTTTCAAACCCTCGATCATCATCGCTCTCCATAGGTACTTGTATATTTTTTTCTCCGAAAAATTATGGAGAGTTCTTCTTTAAAAATAAATTTTGAAAAGGAACCGCATCAAAGTCTTGCATAGTTCAATATTCGCCATACATTTTCTATGGAAAAATAAATTCCGCCATCTTGAATTTTTTTCTGTTCATCAAGTAGATCTTCATGTCTTGATCATCTTTTGCCAAGAAACCACTCTTCCATCTTGTATACTCTCCGAGATAGACACTGACGAAATTTGTATGGCGGCCATCTTAAATCCGCCATTTTGAAATTTTTTTTAGCTCAATGTCAATTGGATGAAGTTTCGAATGACATTTGGTCGAGCACCCCCCACCTATCTTCAATACCCTGGCTGTGCTCTTCATCCGTCTTCGAAATCCTCAATCATCAGCTCTCTCCGTATTTTTCCTCTTCATGAATTTTTCCCCTCTATACGAAATCGTCAGTGAAAAAAATTTTTTTCATACAAAATTGTTCAGGAGAGATGATCAATCAATGAATCAGCACGAGCAGCTATATATATTAACTAGTATGGCGCGTGGATGCGCGGCCCGCTGAAGCGGACCGCGTACGGCATCGTACCGGAACGCTAAATCACTTGGCGGTAGGTACGTCTTTGCCGTGTAGAAACTGATTAGGGGTATGGGTTTAATATAACTGCCGTACCCCTAACAGGTTAGCCCGCTACCATCTTAGACTGCATCATCACTTAACATCAGATGAGATCGCAGTCAAGGGCTAACTTGTAGTGGAATTTAAAAAAAACCTATTAAATTTAACAGCCTTGACAATATGGTCAAAAATTGTTTAGCATCTATTTTAAATATTAATTTGGAAGATCGAGTATGGATGCAGGCGTCGCTTCCTGTGCGACTGGGGGGCCTGGGCATCAGATCTATCTCTGGTGCCGCTCTCCCCGCTTTCTTGTCCTCAGTCCATGGCACCCTAAATTTATCCCATAAGATTCTTGCGTCCTCTCTAGATGATTTCGTCATTAGTTTCATGGATGAGGCCAAGTACGCGTGGACACACGCCTGCCCAAACCGCGAATTCCCGATATCCCTCTCGTCACAACGGCAATGGGTTGGGCCGATCTGCGAGCTAGCGCGGAAAAAGCTTATTGACACGTGCTCAAGCTCTGCAGATCGTGCCCGCCTTCTGGCCGTGGGGGAGTGGGAATCCGGTCTGTGGCTGCAGGCCCTCCCGTCGCCCAACACAGGAACCTTAATTGACTCTTCCGCTTTTCGGATAGCTGCAGCGCTTCGCCTGGGCGCATCGTGCTGCGCTCCACACCGCTGCCATTGTGGCTCTGCCGTCGGCCGACTCGGTCACCATGGTCTCTCCTGCATCAGCAGCGCAGGGCGTATCCCCCGTCACGCCAGCCTGAATGATATAATCCGTCGGGCCTTTGCCACTGCCGGATATGCGGCTATTCTGGAGCCAGTTGGGCTCATGCGAGACGATGGCAAGAGGCCCGATGGTATGACCCTGGTTCCTTGGAGTTTGGGGCGGCCTTTGGTGTAGGATGCCACATGTGTAGACACCTTGGCTCCTTCCCACCTTCCAGGCACTACCGTTAGGGCTGGTGCGGCGGCGGAATCAGCGGAGGGCCTCAAGGTGCGTAAATATAGCACACTGGATAGTGGCTATATGTTTGCGCCTTTTGGGGTCGAGATGCTAGGGCCTTGGGGGGCTGGGGCGCGCAGAATCTATAAGGAATTTTCTGCGCGCCTGGTCGAGGCAACACGTGACCAGAGTGCTGGTATATATTTCGCTCAGCGAGTGAGCATAGCAATCCAACGCGGCAATGCTGCCAGCATTCTGGGCAGGCTGCCCACTGGTAGCGGTCTTTTAGATTAGGTTTTTAGTTTTTAGTTTTAAGTTTTTGTTGTCAAATTGTAATTACAATGTTGTAATAACAGAGTACCAATAAAAATACCTAATTCCCCAACCCAACCACCTATCTTTAATACCCTGCTCTCTAGCTAGCTCTTCACCCATTTTGCAAACCCTCGATCTCCATATGTTTTCTCCGAATCATTTGTCAGAATGACAGTACGAAGATACAAACTTTGAATAGGTCTTGCATAATTTCCAAATCCTAGTCAACATTCGCCATACATTTTCTATGGAAAAATAAATTCCACCATCTTGAATTTTTTTCTGTTCATCAAGTAGATCTTCAAGTCCTGATAATCTTTTATCAAGAAACCACTCTTCCATCTATTATACTCTCCGCGATAGACACCGACGAAACTTGTATGGCGGCCATCTTAAATCCGCCATTTTGAATTTTTGTTCAGCTCACTGTCAATTGGATGAAGTTTCGAGTGACATTTGGTCGAGCACCCCCCACCTATCCTCAATACCCTGGCTGTGCTCTTCATCCGTCTTCGAAATCCTCAATCATCAGCTCTCTCCGTATTTTTCCTCTTCATGAATTTTTCCCCTCTATACGAAATGGTCAGTGAAAAAAATTTTTTTCATACAAAATTGTTCAGGAGAGGTGATCAATCAATGAATCAGCACGAGCAGCTATATATAGTATATTATTAAAGATAGATAGAATCTTCTAAACATATGCAAGTACTTACCTACAGGACAAGGATGACTTAGTCCTCATGGATATAGATTTATTAAAACTCCCGCGGGAACGCTTTGGTAGCTTATGTCCGATATAAAAGCTAACTTTGTATGTGTCTTCGTAAGATTGCAAAAACCGTTAGATTGAAATCCAACTAGCGATATTGTAAACCGTCGATAGATTGTGAACCGTTCAATGTTCCGAGTGTCAATTATTGAAATATTCATTGTATTTACGTTTTCTTGTCTCTTTCTTGTAGGTTAGGTTTAGGGTTTGACATAAATAATCAGGTAGTGCACTTAGGTTTTATCGGGTAAATATAACTAACAGATTACAATCTACCGAAAAATAATGCGTTAAATTGTAATCTGTCGACAGTTTACAATAGATATCGCTAGTTAGATTACAATCCAACGGCCTTTGCAACCTTACGGTGACAAATGCACTATATAGGTACCCATTATTCTTAAGTACCAAAATCGATTGAAAGAATGGGCCGAAATGAGTGACAAGCAGACAAACGCACTTTCACAGTGTGGACAATACTAACACTGTAGTCTTTGTTCCAAATGCGATCAAGAAGCCTAGAAATCGTTCCAATACCTATCCAAAAATTGATGCAACTCACATACACCAAAATTTCTATGGCTTCACGAGCGATTTTCCGCTTTAGCGACGCTAACGCGATAATATAATTTTAATTAAACGGAACCGAAGCTGATGCGTATGATGCGCTTTGCAGAATCACCCCATTTTTGACTTGTGCTAGGGTGACCATAGTATATCTAAGTCAACGCACGACATGGTGCGATTCCTGTTAAATCGTGTGCAGCACGTTTGTGCAAGAAAATTTTCATCGCAAGTGGATGGGCAGAAAAACACTGCGATCAAGTTTGCAGCGAGTCCACTGAAAGGAACATTTGAGCCACACACACTTCGCAGTTGAAGTGCTAAGGGTTGTTTAATACCTATTGTGGCCAATTCTGTATATCACAATCTCTAAACTAAACTAATTAAATGACACCTCTAAACCTAGTTCTGTCCCTTTCTGCATAGTATTATGAAAGGGTTAGCAATATTTTAATGCTGTCATTTTAGATTCATTTAGAGATTGTGCACAACAGAATCAGGCCCATTGTACTGCTAATTCTAGGAGTGTCACGTACTTACTTAACAAGGATCATTAACATCGTTGAGTAGATACTTTACGGCCGGCGCCTATAACATCGTCGACTTACTGCAAGACCTCGTGAAGTAGCACATGCAAAACTTGGTGATAGTCATTATTGTATAATAATCAATAATTACAATAATTGACTATCTCCAAGTTTTGGACCAAAATAATTGGTTTTGGAGTTCAACCAAAACTAACAAGTTTGAACCTATTGTTTGCTCTATAGTATGAAAGTACCAAAGAAATTATGGTGTGAATTTAAAGTACCTAAAGATAGATAGATTTTTAATTAACTTCGATAGCTAGGCTGGACTGTAAGAAACCTAGTAAATACTAAATAACAGGAGAAAGGTACGTGGAGGAATAATGGAAGGAAGGAAAATCGACGTACGTGTTCTGCGGTCCTTTTTGATGTCTAAATGTCTCGGGATTTTAAATTCCGAAAGAAGCGGTAATTCAGAATTGTATTGTTTCCAAATTTCTATAATATTAGAGGGGGGTGCCTCATCCCAAGTCAATTTTAAAATCCATAATTTTTTCATAATCAATTTAGCATAAAGATGATAGGACCTACGAGTCCTATAGGACATCGTAGAGTTGAGCGGCTACTGATAAAATGGTACGTTTAGTCCAAGTTAGCGAGGGTTATGCTGATTTATGAATATGATTGATACAATCATAAATCAGCATTTTAATCAATAGAATGGACACCCGTCATAACCTAATATCTATTGAACAACTGTGTCGCCGTGACTAATTCGAACTACAAAGCAGTACTCAGTCCGTTATCAAACGCGACCTTTCTTTATCTAAGCTGGAAACGCAGGTAGATATCTAGGTATATTCAAATTCAATCAACATTTACGGCCGCACGCAAATAATTACCTAATGTGGTAAGTAATACCATGATGATACGGATGCAAATTGCAAAGCGACTTGACTAAATGAAAGATATGTGAAATTACAGATTAGTAACTGAGTAAGACAAACGGAGTAAGTAGTAGGACAAACGCCCGGAAAATCAAGAATTGGGATATATTGGTACCTATGTCTCTTTAGTCTTTTGTATGTCTATTATAATTATGTTGTATATATTAGTGTATCATAATGATGTTATTGGTTTAAAGTTTATTTTTATTTTTGCACCACCTCCCGTTGCCCTCTTCTTCGGTTTTTCCCCTAGCGCTAAGGTTGTCTGGAAGAGATCGCTGTTTAGCGATAAGACCGCCTTATTGTACCTATAGGTACCTATTTTAAGTTTCCTTCTATCTTGTTTCTTTTGTGTTTTTGTGGTGTTCAATAAACATCCATACATACAAATTCCCATGGGATTTTTAAAATAGGTATCTAAATCCACGCGGTCGACGTTGTGAGCCACATCTGAGTGTGAGGAGCATGAAATCCATACTAATATTATCCATACTAAAATTATAAATGCGAAAGTGTATCTGTCTGTCTGCTACGCTTTCACGGCGCATATTTTCAACCGATTTCGATGAAATTTGGTACAGGGATAGATTGTATCCCGGGGAAGGACAAAGGCTACTTTTTATCCCGGAAAATTTAAGAGTTCCCGCAGGAATCAAAAAAAATTATCTCTTCAACCGATTTTGATGAAATTTGGTATAAGGATAGTTTGATACCCGAGGAAGGACATAGGCTACTTTTTATCCCGGAAAATTAAGGAGTTCCGCGGACGCGGTGATGCACGCGGACGAAGTCGCGGGCATCATCTAGTAATGTATAATTCCTTATTATCTGCGTCGAATGAGGTTTCGTGGTTCCCGCGGGAGCTCTTTAATTTTCCGGGATAAAAGTAGCCTATGTTATTCCAGACTATAATCTATCTCTGTGCCAAATTTTATCCAGATCCGTTCAGTCGTTTTGGTGTGATTGAGAAACATCCATCCATCCAAACTTTCGCATTTATAATTAATAGTACCTATAGATTCTGTGAGGCTCTCGCTCACTCTCATTGCATTCCATATTCCCGGCTCACTGCTGAGCACATTATGATTCCCTTCTGAGAACATGATTTATGAAGAACCCTCTTGCATCTAGGTTTCCTCACCATGTTTTCCTTCGCCGCTCAAAACAAGAGATATATTTTAATTTCGCAAATCATTCATAGCTCCGAGTTAGGGTCTGCGCCAAGACGACACGGCACCGCGGGGGATTTTTCCCGCGACGAATAGAAATGTAATTTAATAGTATGACAATAAAATTGTAATGCATTCCTCTAGTGCCTAAAGTGTTTTTGTACCTTCGATGATCATCATTGAAATTTAAATTTTAAAGTAATAATTCTATTCGTCGCATGAAAATCCTGCGCGCATGCCCTTAAAGGTGCGTGCCCGGGGATCGAACCCCGAAAACTACTATTAAACCACTAGACTATCACCGCTTTTATTATGTGAGTAGGTACTTACAAGTAAAAACTACAAAATTAAGATTTTCAATGTTTATTTTTTTTAAATCACATTTTTACAGACACAAAATAAAATATTTACTTACACAAAGTTACAAAATAATAATGCCAGGGAAGACAGTTTATTCTTATCTACTTCTAAAGTTAAAGGGTTCAATATAATATAGCCCAGCCAAAAGTGATATTACTAGATGGGTTATTATTTTACCACACCACACACTATGGTAAAAATTTTGTAACCCAAGATTAGGGTTACAAACAATATAACATAATATTTGCTAGATATTCACCAAACCAAAATTGTTTTAATTCAAATACGTTAGGCGCCACGAGTGTTCAAAGTTCAGACGGCACTATTCAAGTCGAATAAACGTTTTATTTGACTGGTGTCGGAGCTTTAAAGGCCTGCTTAGGTCGGTGCCTCTGTCACGATGCCTCCTTGAGCTTTCCATTCTCGTTGACCTTTGCGATACGTTCCATGACCTCGTGGTTGTACGTAGAGTGTAGCATTAAACCGAGTACACCGGCCCTGTGGAGGATAAAGAAAAACCTAATTAATATTAAATACCAGCTGCCTCGATGGAAGTTGTTCTGTCAAAATTTTAAAAAAAATTGAGAAACTTTTCAAATTTTTTTCAAATTTTTGAAAAAAAAAATTAGCATGATACCTAAACAGTACAAAGCTATTCTAGCTAGATATTTCTTACCTCATAGCAAGTCTGATGTTTCTCTACTGCTCAACCAACTTGTCTCGTTCTTGTTTATCAAAAATGACACTCCAAAACGAGAATAAGTATGTATCAGTTTTTTAACTGGAAGATTTGGCAAGTGTGATGTTCTTTTCCTGACCAACCAACGCGTCTAATCTCATCCATTTCCGCACGCGCTCCATATCAATCTCAGCGCACCTCTAGTAGTGTAGGACAAGACTTCGACACTCACATTTCTCACGCGTTGTCTCGCTCTTGGTCATCAAAAACAACGCATGCCAAAACGGGAAAAAGCATTAACATGCTTTATAGATAACACTTATTTACCTGGAAGCCATAGCAAGTCTGATGTTCCTCTCTTGCTCGACCAGTTCGTCCAATCTCAGCCACTGCCGCACTCGCTCCATATCAATGTCAGGGCACCTCACCTTCTCTCACTGGTAGTGTTTGGACAAGACTTGGACACTCACATTTCTCACGCGTTGTCTCGCTCTTGGTCATCAAAAACGACACATACCAAAGAGAGACAAAGCATATTAATAATAGATTTTTACCTGGAAGCCATAGCAAGTCTGATGTTCCTCTCTTGCTCAACCAGTTCGTCCAATCTCAGCCACTGCCGCACTCGCTCCATATCAATCTCAGCACGCCTCAACTTCTCCCACTGGTAGTGTTTGAGACAGGCCTTCTTTGGCGCGCGACAGAACTCCCCCGTAGGTTCAAACACGTTCCGAACCAACGGACAACCGCACACGTCAGTGTCGCTCACTTTGGGATCTTTGAAGTGTTCTGGACACATTACCTAGACCAGAAAACAAGATTTTACGGAAATCGAACTTGCTACTCATACAGAAACAAAGAATTGAATGTGCTACTAGTTATCAACAAAACTTGTCAAATGATAAAGGAACTTGTATTATTATTGTTTCAGACATAATATTTCGTCTCTCTTGAATTAAAGGAGCCAAATACAATTGTTACTTTACAATTTTTGTGTTCAAGTGTTGTCACAACTTGACTTTGATGGAAACAAAGCGGCAACAAATGCTTCGAACCATTTTTTTTGCACGCAGTGCGTGCGTGCGTGCGTGCGTGCGTGCGTGCGTGCGTGCGTGCGTGCGTGCGTGCGTGAGTGCGTGCGTGCGTGCGTGCGTGCGTGCGTGCGTGCGTGCGTGCGTGCGTGCGTGCGTGCGTGCGTGCGTGTGTGTGTGTGTGTGTGTGTGTGCGCGTGTGCACGGTTCTTTACGATTAGTTTCTCAGTCAACTCACCCGCAACCTCTTGCAATAAGTGCCGTTGATAGGGTTGTAGTAGTCACAGAACATGCTCTGTCCGTCGATACGCGTTCTGTGTCGACTGCCGAAGGATGCTTGAGCCTCATACTTGACAAAGCACTTCTCCATATGTTTGACGGCCGTGCGCGAGTGGATCTCGTGGCCGCAAGTTATACAGTACATTGAGGTTTCGTCGTCCGCTTCCTGTAAACGAAAATTTCAAGTGAAATTTATAACATAACGGATGTTCACTGGCAAATCAAAAAATAGAAATTCAAACAACTAATGATAGAAAATGGTTGTCTCTGTTCTCAAGTCTGATCACGAAAATTATGACCACCTATTTTAAAATCCAAAATAGCGGACTTTTTAGGGTTCCGTACCAAAATGGTAACATGGAACCCTTATGGTGCGACTTTCTCCGTCTGTCTGTCCGTCTGTCCGTCCGTCACACTCGATTATTTCAGTAACTACCGAAGCTATCGACATGAAATTTGGAATAGTTGTGTATATTAGTGGCCCAAAGACACTGGAATTAAAAAAAATCGGAAATTATTTTTGTTCTTATTTAAAAAGGGGGGAAAATCGGAGGGTTGAAATTTAAAAGTGAGATAACTGTACTGTGTGGGGTATCATATGAAAGGGTTTACTTTGTACATTCTAAAACAAATTTTTAATTATTTTTAGTTATGATAGTTTTTGATTTATCGGGGAAAAAGTCTAAAAAAATACCGTTCCCCCCCCCCTTATCTCCGGAGTTTACCAATCGAAAAATCTGAAATAATTATGGTCAATAGGAATTTATGTATATTTTACAGGAAAACTATAGCCAATGCTCTGACTAGCATAGTTTTTTTGATATTAACAGTAAACCTCGTACTCGTCGTCAAATAAACATATTATTGGTTTTTGCCTGATTGTTTTGCTTCAGTACCTACTTCTTGAGTACGGAACCCTCGGTGCGCGAGTCCGACTCGTACTTGGCCGGTTTTTTTATTTAAGTATTCTTGTAGTTTCTCAGGGTGCTGCGAGTAGCACGCAAATTGAAAATCATTTTTGAATTCAAAATGGCAGCTGACTAATCGGATGCAATAACAAAGTATTTTTTTTATTAAACAAAAAGAAAAAGTGAATGGTGAACTTATTTAACCTACTCAAGGTTTCTCTACTTTTTTTTTAATATATAGGCTAGCGCTTGGCTGCAATCAGACTTGCTTGCAAGTGGTGATGCAGCTTAAGGTGGAACGCGCCTAGAAGATGCCTATTCACTCTTAATTTGAAGGTATAAATATTAAAAGAGGAGGGGAAAACGGAAGCCGGAAAGGCATTCCATGTCCTAACAGTTCGAATTCGAGACGAGGAAGCAAATCGCTTCGTACGAGCCCGCGGAATTTCGAATGTGTAAAGGTGCAGACCTTGTCGATGCCTTACGGTTGGATGATAAAAAGGTGATGGAGGAACCAGATCGAATAGTTCTTGGGCACAGTGTCCGAAATGTACATCCATTGGCATGCATCTAAGTAATCATAATTATTTAACTAATTAATAAAACTTTTACCTTTTCATCACTATGCACTATAGTTGCATGTTTGGCTTTCGCGATTAAGTTGTCTAAGTCCACGTGTTGCTTGTCCAAGGCCCGTAAAGCTGCCTGCGCACGAGCCAGCCCACTGCGAACCACCTCCAAAGCCTTGCGGTTGTGTTGTTCCGCTACGCAACTTGATAGTGACCACTCCTGGATCCTCTGGGGAAGGACCTATGAATCAAAAATAAAAAAAATGCGTGTATCCAATGCAATCACACATATTAATATGCAATACATAACAACATCTCTCATCACTTTTTAATAATGTGCCATATTCTTTAAGTTTCCTTATTTTTCTCGTGGTAGAATCATGACATTTCATAAGTGGTACAAGTTATACTACTTGAAATAAATAAATCATTTTATTCAATTTCATTTTATTTATCACACATAACTCCGCACGGACGTTTACGCAGCGCACGCCACGAAAGCTCTCAGATGAGAAGATTTTTCCCGACTTAATTCACATTATTGCAAATTTCGTAGGGATCTCTAATATTTTTGAAAACAAAATATAGCCTATGTTGCTCGTTGATAAAGTAGCTTTCTATGAGTGAAAGAATTTTTAAAATCGGTTGAGTAGTTTTTGAGTTTATGCATTACAAACAATCAAACAAATCTTTCCTCTTTATAATATTAGCTCCGAAAAAGAAACTGACTTGATATATCCTCGCAGTGGCCAGTCTCATCCCGCACTGAGCGGAGCAGTACTTAGAGCTGTACTGCGCGGCGCGAACGCACTGCGGTCCGTAACACTGCCGCGGCTCAACCGTCTGCAAATGAGATATGGACTCCTCTGGCTCGTAAACCTCGCGCTCGTGGTGCTTCTTCTTTATGCGGCTGCTACTGACAATGGAAATACAACAGCTGGATAGAAGCAACATGATGTTTTAAAAGCTCAGTAAATCAGTTTCTAGGGTAGGTGGGAAATGATGAAAAATTTTGGAATTATACTAATATTATAAATGCGAAAGTATGTTTGTTTGTTGGTTTATCCTTCAACCACGCCGCAACGGAGCAACGGATCGACGTGATTTTTGGCATGGGTATAGTTGAGGACCTAGAGAGTGACATAGGCTACTTTTTATCACGGAAAATTAAGGATTTCCCACAGGAATCAAAAAAACTTAAACCACGCGGACGAAGTCGCGGGCATCAGCTAGTAAAAATATAAAATGTTTGTAGTCCCTAAAATGTCAATGACCATTTTTCCCTCTGCCCTAGAGACAGACTATAGTAATTATTATTATTATATGAGTGCCTTTGTGGATCATATTTCGTCAACAAAATAATGAGTTTCAAGTTTAACATTTTGTACAACTTTGTACAAAGATCTCTTTGCTTTGCTGGAGCTCAGTGTTTTTGTTTCTCAAAACTGTATTGAATTCTTAAGTATAAGCTTAGCCAAAATCATCTACATTTTATGAAATGTTAATACTTTAGACAAGGTTAATATATTATGATTCTTATATTAATATTTTTACATAAAATGGTATGTCTATTTTAATTTAATCATTTAGTCTAGGCAATGGGGCGGTTTGTTGTATGGAGACCCCTGCATTAAATTCCTGTCATTGAAACTTGGCAGGGTTGTTATGGTATGAACCAAAACTTATACAAAAATATCCAACAAAAAATCCATCCGGAAGTTAGGTATTTATACCGAAAATTTAATATTTGACAGAATTTTGTATCGATTTCTTTTAAAATAATAGTAGGCAGTAAGTATATTTACACTCAAAACCGAAATATCAAACGAAATAATCATGCAGAACATCGATTTTTAACGGATTTTATTATCAAACCGATACTGCATTAACGCAATAATGTACCTTCCTGCTTTAACAATTAGGTATAGCATAAAACACCATACTTGCTTTCTGATTTTTTATTGGACATTTATAATATACGTTGAGCTCATGATTTTATCATACTGTAAAGTTTTGTCGCCTGAAGAATTGGGGTTGACTAGCTTTATTGCCTAGACTAATTACCTGGATATCCTAGATGCTTTTTTACTCTTAATGCATAACCTTTGACGACATCTCTGCTTCAGCTTATTATTACCGCCATATTTAAACATGTCTTCACACGCATCACAGCTAAAAAAAACAACTAGTGATTATGTCAGAAACTAAAAATCTAGTGGCGTGCACAGGGTTTGAAGCTAGGGAAGCCATTACTTAGTCAGAATACCTATTTACTGACTGCTATGTTGAAAAATTAGCATTAATGTATTTCCATTTAGGTAAGCAGTTTTATTATGCCTCTATGTATTACATGCCACTGTGAAAATCCCATAGAACCAATGTGCAAAATTTCTATGTTTTAGGTCTAATTGTGGTCTGGACATTGATGATGAGAAATATTGAATAGAAGCAGGTGTTACTTTGCGGAAGTCCATGATAATGAATGAACTAGAAGTTTAATTCGCTATAATCCACCACAGTAGACAAATCTATGTGGTACAGTGTGTATCTCACACTTGCAGCTTGCGATATTCACCATCCAGTAAGCCAGCAATTTGTACCAGCACAGCACCACACCACATAAAACTTCCAAATTATTCTCAACATAGGTTTCACTCTGACACTGGAGTGTCTTCAGGAGATGTTGACTTGACAATGCACGATTATAAAGTCACAAAAAAAGAGTAAAAAAAGAAAGAAGAAGTGTAAAGAGAGACACAATCTTGAAATATTATTATGATTATTGATGAGTCAGTCAGTCAGTGAGTTGGGACTTTCTTTTTAATGTATGAGATGAACTTACTGTCCACAATCATGAACCTGCAAGCATCCAGCACAGTCTCCGCAGCCATCCTTGGTGGGTCTCTTTGAAGATTTATTCTCCGAATGGTCCTTTTCTTTACGTTTTTTCGTCTTTCTATCATCTCTTCCTACAAACAAACATGATTGAATATTTTTACTACCATTATAATAATATATTCAATTTACTTATTTGTTAGTATGCTCATTTGGCAAAACTGGCCAGATTAAGACTTTAACTGACCAAAAGCATAATATAGTCACAACAACATAAGTAATGCTCATCTTCAAAAAAGTTTACTACAACACGAGCTAGTTTAGTAGATCTTTTTAGTGTGGTGGTGAAGATCATATTATTAAATGTAAGAGGCACCAAGATTTGAAATATGAATACTACTGTATCATATTAATATTCATTAACCTGAATCACCCTCATTTTCTCTCTTCTGTGGCCTAAACCTTGTTTTCAGGCTAGGATCTTCTTCCCTGCAGCGATCACAGAAATAGTTCTTTATATATTTTGCCTCCCTCTCAGATATATTTATACAATCTCCATGGTACCACTCTTCACAGGAATCACAGGCTCTGAAAAATGTATAATATTAAATCTATATATATATATATATATATAAAAATGAATCCCTATTTCCCTTGGTCACAGCATCACGCGTGAATGGCTGGACCAATTTCGCTAATTTATTTTATTGTGTTTGTTTGGACCCCGGGATGGTTTAGATCCACAACTAGCTGATGCCCGCGACCTCGTCCCCGTGGTTTAAGTTTTTTGTTATCCCGCAGGAACTCCTTAATTATCCGGGATAAAAAGTAGCCTATGTTACTCTCCATGTCCTCACCTATACCCATGCCAAAAATCACATCAATCCGTTGGTCCATTGCGGCGTGATTGAAGGACAAACCAATGAACCAACAAACCAAAAAACAAACACACTTTCACCTTTATATAATTTGTATGATTGGACCCTGTAGGGGGCACTGCAATCTGTTTCGACGTTCAAGGCAGGACAAATTCTGCCGGGCCCACTAGTAAATTAATAACTTCTTATTAAACAAAAATATTAAGAATTGAAGAGGTGATAGCAATTTCTGTGAATTTTTATGAAAATACATGTAAACAATCTCTACACACTCACTCACATAAATAACTAATCAACATTAATCTTGCATTGAGATGCTAAAATACTTATCCCATTTCCATAGTAGATTTTTATATGTTAGCTAGTGTTGAAGGTAAGGTAACGAATATTTATATTTGTTATTATATTTGTTGTTTTCATAGTTTACGTTTAGATTAGTTCACGCTTTGTTTAAAAAGATTAAACCAAAATTAATGTTAGAGAGAATATCATTCCTTACATCATAAACCGCGAGCTATCCGATGAGCGACAGATGCAGTAAGCCTGCCCAGCTTGATTCAACAACGACGTGATCTTCGACTGCCTCTCAGGCAAATCAAATTGCTTAGCAATATCTGCTTTCTACAAAATAAAATCAATGATGAATGTAGGATTATGCTGTCGTAAAACACCGATGCCGATGCGTAAACAGTGCTAAGATACCCATTTATTGGATTTTACTTACACTTTGCTTAGATTTCTTATGACCCATTTTATAGGACATTGTTGATAATCCAGATGAAAATTCGCCTTTTATTATTATGGATAGGTACTATTACGAGTTACGAGTTACGACAGGTCTACGCCAGAGACAAGATAAATAGCAAAGTCACTAGTCAGTCTCTACTCTCTTTTTGGACCATCACCGACCAGAAAAAGAAGATAGCTAGTTATACCTCCAAACCACAGATTTATAAAGGAGAGCAGATTCAATATAATGAAAAAATTGCGTGGCAATGGGGAGGCACAGGCAAAGCTAATCTCAGATGGCGCCACCCTCGCTGGTAACTGTCAGGTTCATTTGCGTACATAATTGAGGTAATTAGGCGTCCTATTTTAATTGAATCTGGGAAAAAACCAGTGTATGTGCTCTTGCCTCAATAATCGGCAGGTCTAAAGTAAGCGCTACATAACCTAGCCGATGAACTGGGTTTCCAATTTTATTGGCGCAAGGATTTGTACCATAGTCTTCTTCATTCCTCATCAGCAGGTAAACGGAATGCACAACATTTAGGCATTAAAATGAATTAATCTAAGAAAATGAAACTATCGCGTAAAAAATATATAGTGTTTGACAGGTAAACAACACCAGCGACGATGCGGCACCTAGCGGGATAAATTGGCAGTGTCCCTCCCCATTTCGAACACACGGAAACATTACTCACACATAGACAAAACTCGGGGCTGCACCTTGTTGCTGCATAAAACATTATATTAATATGTAGGGTTAAGGTTTAGATCGACAGTAACACGTCAATGTAAAACTATCAAAAATTACGAGATGGATGCGTTGCCGATTGCTTACATGCAACTCACATCTGGAGGAGTAAAAGATGAACTAGGCTGAACCATTAGTAGCTCTGCTATTGAAGGTATAGTGGAAGTAGGTACTTGGGTAAACCGATTCTGGGAGAAAAAATTCAATTTTTTTCTGGAAAGAATATTAATAAATTATTTATAATATACTTATTATATATATATATAATATACTTACTTTATGTTCTTTAGGACTAGAATCCAGAGCCGTTAAACCAGTTAAAAACAAAAATTATTACTTTACTCTATGTTTGTCATTTGTCAATCGTTGTCAATGGTTGTCAACGTGGTCAATTTTCAAAAAAAAATCATTTGCAGGGCGACTGCGTAACTTCTGCATCAATCATTGTTACAGTCAATAAATAATCAATAAGTCAATAAACAGGTCAATAAATCAGCTGTTCCGATTATAATTCTAATTTTTAATTAGATTTAGTTTAAAATACGGCTAAGTTCTGCTGTAAAATAGTATAAGTAAAAGTGTTAATTGTAATAAATATAAAGTTACTTCTCCATCATCATCGGAACATAAACTTCGAGGCTGAGACAAATGTACCTGTCGGATGGCGACCGGCGTGAATCATGATTCATAAATCAACGACAAAATCCCGGGGAGTATTGCTTTTATTTCTTTAAAGCCATTACTAATTAGTTTAATTATTACCGCACACTAATAGGTATATTTCTCAAATCTACTCCTTACACGCTACTCGTACTTTCTCGACAATTTCGAGAAACGTCCATCCTCACATTCGGGCAAAGTCTTTACTCACTTTGCTTGACTTATTAGTGGAAGTAAAGCTGGAGAAAAACCAGGATTGCCTCAGACAAATCCAACACTACACATGACAATATAATTCTTAACAAAGAAACAAATAGGTTCAACATTAGCAGTGAATAAGTCAGACAAAGTTTTGTGTAAAAAATTAGTGCCTAAATATCTTGTAACCTACCTACTTACATACCAAATTATAACTAGCTTATCTTCCTTGTCTTGTCTATTTTATCTGATTCTTTTTGTATCCCTCCCTCTGTCTGTTCTGTAAACTCTCAATTTCCCTTCTCTGACATATAATATTGGTGTGTTTCAGGTGTAGGCATTGTAAAATGGCTCCAACCGTGCAAACCAGACGGGCAGCAGCTTTAGAGGAGCAACAGAAACTTAAAAATGCCCTACAGGAAATTAAATCGCTGAAACAATTAAACACACAGCTCCTGAAGGAACAAGAGGACAGTGAAGTTGAAATGAGAGTAATTATTACAAAGAATACACAGTTGAAGGCTGAACTGGCTAGCCTGCACAGCGCCCATACTCTTGTGCTAGAGGAGCGAGACCAACTTCAGGTGGCAGTCGGCTCATTCAATCAATGCATTCAGACCTATGAAGAGGCCTTGGGACGAATCTCTTTTTTGGAGGATGAATTGAGCAGATCACATAAAATAATTGATGACCTTCAGTCACAAATAGAAAGTTGCGAAAAGCAACAAAACAACAAACTGTATGATGAACTGCTTGCTTCATCTTCATCGGCACCGGTCGTGACCATTGATCTCACCTGTGACAGTCCTTGTGCCCATAATAAGAAACATAAAAATCTCAATATTTGCCTAAATAGTCACAGAAAAATAAAAAAATATATAAAAATTGGCAAGTTTATTACAAAAACCAAAAAATTAATTAAATCACAAAAGGCAAGTGCTCAAAACATTAGACTGAGAAAAGAGCGGTTAGACTTATTAAATAAGCTGAACATAACTTGTTCCTCATTGCAAGAAATGAGAGAGCAATATGAATCTAACATTCATAGCCTAAACAATGAGATATTAAAGTTGGAAAGTTCATTAAGAACTATTACTTCCCAGTATGAACTGTCACAGAAACAGATCAGTGAACACATTCTGGCTGCCGATGAGCTCTTAACCATAGGTAATTATAATATTGAACGATTAGACTCTCTAGTGAATAAATGTCAGTGTTCAAATAAGGTTCCTTTAGTTGTC
This sequence comes from Erebia epiphron, assembly GCA_963932025.1. Taxonomy (NCBI): domain Eukaryota; kingdom Metazoa; phylum Arthropoda; class Insecta; order Lepidoptera; family Nymphalidae; genus Erebia; species Erebia epiphron. The sequence goes on from OZ009946.1 coordinate 8,214,648, forward strand.
TCAGTGGAAAATCAATGTACTGATTTCAAAAATTCCTGTAAGTGTAATAATGTACTAATGTGTCCCTCCCCACAGCGAAAAACATTTGTAATCTCAGACGGGTTTGGAAAAGACCTTGGTTATTTGCTAAAAAGTGAACTACACCAACAGGTCCTTAACATATGTAACCCGGGGGCCCCCTATGAGTACATAATTGAAAATATTAAAGGCTGTTGTTTAGATAAATACAGCACAGTAGTATTGTTAGTAGGTGACAGTCGGCAAATAACCAAAAAAGAAATACTCAGAAGTTTTGCATACCTACAAAGTGTACAAAAAGATTCTGAATGTAAATTTATACTTTGTGCGTTTCCATACTCATGCTCTTTGACCTCAGCACAAAATAGGTATGTTTATAAACTTAACATGCTTTTACATAATTTAAGCTATGGTCATAGAGACCATTTCCATGTACTAGACACAAATAAGTTTGTTAAGCGATTTACTCTGACAAAAGGTACTATGTATCTGCCACATAGATATAAGAAACAAATAGCTACATTAGTAGCTTGTAATATACAAGACCCAGCTATTTTTAGCTTGGATGCAACTGTGAATGGTACATGTTGTACCCATAATATTGATTTATCTAGTAATATTAGTACCAATCCCAGTATTTTGGAATTGGATACAAGTTATCATGAAAAATTAAATACAAATTGTACAAATTGTACTAATATTTATGTTAACACTGACTCAAGCTGTGCTGGTGGTACTACCAAGTCAGTAAATAACTCAAGCTACAGTAGTAGTACTACCAGGAACACTGCTTGTTTAAACTAGGCAGCAAGACAACGGAGAAGCTCTGTAAAATTAACATTGTACATCAAAACATACAGAGTCTCTCCGGCAAAGAATTAGAAATAGAATTATTTGTGGAAAAATGCAACACACATATCTTGTGTTTCACTGAGCACTGGCTTAAGAGTGAACAATTGCCAATAACCAGGATACATAACTTTACAATGTCAAGTGCGTTCTCTAGAAAATCTGCTATTCATGGTGGATCATTAATCCTGGTCCATAAAGACATTAATAGTAAAGAACGAAAAGACATAGTGGGTCTATCTGTTGAACGCATTGCGGAACTGTCTTGTGTGGAGCTGGAGCGTTTTATTGTAGTCTGTGTTTACCGGCCCCCCTCAGGTGATCTCACCCATTTTGAGGATATAATGGAAGATGTGTTAAAGCGATTGTGCGTGTCCACTAAGAAGATTATAGTATGCGGCGATTTTAATGTAAATATTTTAATGGAAAATGCTTTTACTGGTAGGTTGCTAAACTTATTTAAATGTTTTAACATGAAACATGCTTTTAGTGAACCTACTCGGATAACAGAAACTTCAGCCACTTGCTTAGACAATATTTTTTACAGTGGCGATATAATTTTGGAAAAAGCTGTTATAAACAAGCTAAGGTCGGATCATTGCGGGCAACAGATAACTGTTTTAAGTAGTGCCAATAAAAGAAAACAAATCATCAAGTGTAGACCAATAACTAAAAATAAATTGACGCGGTTTAAAGATCAAATTTCCGCCAAACTTCCTGCAATCACCTATAAAAAGGGTCACCCAGACCGCACCTATACTAGTCTCTTCAAGACAATAGACAATGAATTTAATAAGGTATTCAATTTGAAGCAAATAGAAAAAAGTGAGAAATTAAAGTTCAGTGATTGGGCTACTGTAGGCATTTACAAAAGTAGGGACAAGTTGTACGAGTTGTATGATGAAAAACAATACAACCAGTCTCCCAGTTTTGTTGAACGCGTGAAAACTTACTCAAAGACTTTCAAAAATGTTTGTATTCATGCTAAGGCACTACATATTAAAGAGAGAATTGTGAAGTCGGATAACAAAATAAAAACCACTTGGAACATAGTAAATGACGAGTCTGGTAAAACTAAATCTCGTGATGTCAACTACGAGATTGTTATTGATAATAATAAAATAACGTCTGATAAAGAGGTTGCAAAAACCTTCGAAAAGTTTTTCCAGGATGTTCCTATTTTGTTGACCGACTCTCTAAACTCCTCACCCACCGCAGCTCAGAGTATATTGAGGGAAAATGTAAAAGAGTGCAATGTTTCTTTTGAATTTAAACACATCACTGCTATAGATATTATAAAAAACTTTAAGTTATTAAAATTAAAAAATACTGGTGACCTATGGGGTATGTCTGTGAAAGTCATATCAAACATAATAAGCGACATTGCCCCTTACTTAGCTGTAATTTTTAACGAATGTGTAGATTTAGGCACCTTCCCGAGTTTAATGAAACATGGTAAACTCATTCCTTTATTTAAGTCAGGAAATAAAAACGATCTTAATAATTACAGACCTATTTCAATTTTACCAACTCTCAGTAAGGTTTTTGAAAAAATTATATTGAGCCAATTATTAAATCACTTTAACACAAACAGCTTACTGCATCCCGAGCAGTACGGCTTCACTAAGGGTCGTAATACAACTGATGCGGGTGCAAAACTATTAAAACATATATACGATGCCTGGGAGCGTTCACAGAATGCTATTGGTATCTTCTGTGATCTGTCTAAGGCATTTGATTGTGTTGAGCACAAAACTTTATTGCTGAAATTAAGCCACTATGGCATGAGAAATGTTGCACTCGATCTCATTGCTTCCTATCTAAATGATAGAACTCAGAGGGTATGCGTAAACCACGTGAAGTCAGAGGGCTCAACTGCATTAATGGGTGTCCCACAAGGCTCGATCTTGGGTCCATTTCTATTTTTGATGTATATAAATGACTTACCATACCATGTCAATAATGTCTGTGACATCGTATTGTTTGCTGACGACACATCACTTATTTTTAAAGTGGATAGAAGTAAGGACAATTTTGACGATGTAAACAATGCAATATCACACGTATCACACTGGTTTACTATCAATAATTTATTATTGAATGCTAAGAAAACCAAGTGCTTAGAGTTTGTTCTACCTAATGTAAAGAATATTAACAAAACTATAATGATAAATGGAGAAACACTAAAAATGGAGAACTCCACAGTTTTTTTGGGGGTGACCTTGGACAACAAGCTTCAATGGGGCGCTCATATAGATACACTAGCGGGAAAACTTAGCTCGGCTGCCTTTGCTGTTAGGAAAATAAGACAGTTTACCGATATTGAAACGGCTAGGCTTGTCTACTTTTCTTACTTCCACAGTGTTATGTCGTATGGCATTTTATTGTGGGGCAGAGCCGCTGATATCCAATCAATTTTTATATTGCAGAAAAGAGCCATTCGTTCTATTTATAAACTCGGATCACGCGAATCACTTCGTGAAAAATTTAAAGAGATTGGTGTTCTTACGGTGCCTTCACAATATATATACAATAATATAGTCTTTGTTAGGCAGAACATTAATAATTATAAACAAATATCTGATACTCACAATCTATGTACTAGAAACCGCCATAAGCTAGTAACAGCGTCATATCGTGTGCGTAAGGTGCAGAAATCCTTTGTGGGGTCGAGTGTACGTTTTTATAACATGGTTCCAAAAGAGTTTATAGATTTGCCATTACATAAATTTAAGGACTGTGTCAAACAGCATTTGTTAAGTCGAGCTTATTATACTATCGACGATTTTATTAACGACAAAGTTGCATGGAAGCAACCGGCCTCGAATCCAGTGACCCACAAGTCGGTGTAATACTTGTAACGTTGCGTATGTATTGTATTGCTTAAATATTGTAACCTCTTTCTTTTTTTGAGAAAAGAGCAACTGCTGAGTTTCTTGCCGGCTCTTCTCAGTAGAACCAGCTTTCCGAACCGGTGGTAGAGTCTTGACGTATCATAAGTGACACAAGTTGTCCTATGTGAAATAAATAAATCATTTATCATTTATCATTTATCAGTATCAATTGTTGTGATTGGCTGAAATAATGGTATTTTTGCTTCGTCAATGGATTTTGTCCGTTAACCAATCAGAGGTGATTGCGATCGTTACACTGTAGCTGTCAGTTTTTCTATTGTCATTTGTCAAATGTCAACATTATTAATATAAAGCCTTAGCTATTATCTTGTCTCTGTTTATCTGTTATTTAGCTCAGCTGAGATCACAGAGTACTTTGTTTATATGGCTGAGATTTTATTTTGTATCGGAGTCGGAGTTTTGTTGAATCATTCAATATTCATTTATTACCACAAAGTTATTTTAATTGGCCGTTGTATATGTAAAGTTGTGAACTTGTGACGCGCCTCATTCTGCTGGTGAATTCAGCGATGATAGCATGATAGCGTCATGCAGCTATACAAAAGTGTGTTTGTGATAATCTCGTGTTTTTTACTTGCGGTTTGTTTTGGAGAAATAAGTATCGAAAGCAAAGAGAAGTTTCTAAATGGATTCGTCGAATATTTAAACAATTTGCCTGACCAAGTCCATATGTACGATGAAGGTGTACTGCTAAATGCGCAGAAAACGGTGAGTGCCTAGCTACTTTGTAAGTTAATTTCGTTTATATTTTTATGCAAGGTTATCGCAAAGAAGACCTGAGGCTGTACTATCGATCTTCGTTAGTATATAAAAATATTTTAAGTACATAAGTAATTCATAAATTGTGTATATATTTACTTACTCAATCCATCAGTAAGTAGTTTATTAAGTACTTAAGTATATTTTTTATCGTAATACTTAGGTAATACTAGCTGATGCCCGCGACTTCGTACGCGTGGATTGAGGTTTTTGGTTCCCGCGGGAACTCTTTCATTTTCCGGGATAAAATTTAGCCTATGTGCTATTCCAGACTATAATCTGTCTCTGTGCCAAATTTCATCCAGATCCGTTCAGCCGTTGGGGCGTGATTGAGTAACAAACATCCATCCATACATCCATCCATCCAAACTTTCGCATTTATAATATTTATTTGATTATAAGGTTTTAAGCGGACTTCCTAAAAACAGGAGGTTATCAGTTCAGTGCAAAATTACTTAACATTCCATATATTTACATCATTATCATCAGCTGTTGTGCATCAACTGTTGGATATAGGCCTCTTTCAAGTAGGGCCAACGTGCTCTTTCCTCGTCTTTTCTGCCCGTTTTCACTAAACCTAGGAGACGCCTAAATCGGATGCCTAAATATTTAGGACATGCCTAGGGAGAAAAAATGTTTCACCAACCCTTAGGTCATGCCTAACGACGTTAGGCGCCACCTAAAGTTACGACACTGATTGGGCGGTGCGTAATGCTAGGCAACCCCTAAAAAGAGGTATAATGACAACATCTGGACAACATCTGCCGCTCAGCGCTCATTATGTTATGTTTATATTGTATCATTTCGATTTTCGTGCTTGCTTTTGGTTTGCTATTATTGTCTTTTTAATTAAATTAACTTTTTGTACGAGTACAGAAGATCTATTAGAATTTTTGGAGTTTTTAGATCTTATCAGCCGACATTGTGATGGGTACGATACTTTTTGTCAACCGACTTCAAAAAAAGGAGGAGGTTCTCAATTCGACTGTATTTCTTTTTTTTATGTTTGTTACCTCAGAACTTTTGACTGGGTGGGCCGATTTGGATGATTCTTTTTTTATTTGAAAGGGCATACTTCCCATGTGGTCCCATATATATTTTATCGAAATCGGTCGAGCGGTTTTTAAAATATCAACAATAAAATAAGTACTTTGTATAGCGTGTGCTTGTTGTTGTTAAGTTGGCGCGGGAGTTTGAAGTCGGTTGTTTAAAAAGAATTTTTTATATTAAATTATTATTTTAATATAAAATCTTACTATCAAATATCAATCAATCAAATCAAATAAATATTATAAATGCGAAAGCTTGGATGGATGTCTGGATGGATGTATGGATGGATGTTTGTTACTCAATCACGCTCGAACGGCTGAACGGATCTGGATGAAATTTGACACAGAGATAGATTATAGTCTGGAATAACACATAGGCTACTTTTTATCCCGGAAAACTAAGGAGTTCCCGCGGGAACCAAAAAACTTCAATCCACGCGGACGTAGTCGCGGGCATCAGCTAGTATTAATATTATAAATGCGAAAGTTTGGATGGATGTATCCAGGATGGATGGATGGATGGATGTATGTATGGATGTTTGTTACTCAATCACGCCCCAACAGCTGAACGGATCTGGCTGAAATTTGGCACAGAGATAGATTATAGTCTGGAATAGCACATAGGATTTTATCCCGGAAAATTAAAGAGTTCCCGCGGGAACCAAAAATCCTCAACCCACGCGGACGAAGTCGCGGGCATCAGCTAGTTGCGAATTAAAAAAAACCGAATTCTATTCAAAAGTTGGAAATATATACGTCGCAGACGCAGACTACAAATACAGACTATCTGTTAAACGTCAAACACACACAAAAACTGTCAGTTTTTGTACACTTCAGAGTGTATTGACAACACGATACAAAAATTCATAGACAAGTTTAGGCAATTCATAGCTTAGGAGTTGCCTAGTGAAAATGGATTGGTGAAACGTTATGTATTGCCTAGGGATCTCCTTAGATTAGGCGTTACTTAACTAGGCGTTGCCTTGTTCGTTGTTAGTGAAAACGGGCTCGCATCCAATCGATGCCAGCCACCCTCTGGATATCATTGCTCTACCTTGCTGGGGGGCGCCTTACACTATATTTTACATTATATTATTAAATTTTAGGATGACAACAATGGATGCTATCGAATTGAAGTCAGACTTAGAGCTAATGCCATCCACAATGTAGACTCATCTGAATACCTTAAGTGTTCAGCTACAATCCAAGACCTGGAGGAAAATGGCATATCCATTCAAGACAATCAGTACCAATGCGAGGATGATAATCAGGTTACACAGACAAGTGTTGCTGATGGTGATACCTTAGAAGATCTAGCTGTAGTAGAACAGACAACTACAGCTGCCATCCATCAACCTGTACATTTGGACAATGAAGTACAATCAAATATTGGAGTGAGAAATAAATTATCTGTTTAAAAATAAAATACAAAGCTTGTTAAATATGATGGTTGATCAAATAATTGGTTAATTAAACTGATGAAATAGATTAGTCTTTTTACACTTTTTTTTACATAAAGTTAGAGATAAAATAAATACTAAAATTATAAATGCCTGTCTGTCTGCTACGCTTTCACGGCCCATGTTTTCAATCAATTTTGATGAAATTTGGTATAGATGTCTATTACATCCCAGGGAAAGACATAGGCTAATTTTTATCCTGGATAATTAAAGAGTTCATGCGGGATTCAAAAATCGTTAATCCACGCGGACGAAGTTGCAGGCATCATTTAGTTTTCAATAAATTAAAAATTAATTTTGATTTTTTTTTGTGTAGGTTGTGTGTTTTCATGAATAAATAAATTACAAAAAAATATATATTATTTAGAGTCATTATCAAGAAAGAAGCATTTATGATTAACAAAAATGTTACTCAAATTAAAATGAGACTTTAAATTTAAAAGCTTAACCAAGCCAGCTAGTGAAGTGAAGTTCTTGGTATTATTGCTTATATTATGTCTCTTGACCTTAGGTTACCTCTGGTGAAGAATTTGTTGCAGTACCTAGACTGCAATTTGGTGGCACCTGTACAGGGTGTGCCAGCCATGTCAATCCTGAAGCACCTGGGGTCAGTGAGTTAGCAGCACTTGGCATTAAGCAATTGAATAGACATGAACCCAACACTAAGCACCTGTTGGAGGCTGTCCTTGATGTGGAGAGACAAGTGCAAGTATGTAATAAATGTGTAGTAAACTTTTGTTATACAATAACTGACAGCTCTAAAGTATTATCAAAATAATATTTAAATGACTTGGAAGGATGCACCCGAGCATAAGTTTTGAGTGATATTATGAGATCATGGTAATTAAAAAACTGTTCAGTTTTTGAGGGCTTCTCGGGGGTCCCTAGAACCTAGTTCTGAGAACCCTTGCAGCTTTTCTTAAAGGTATATACATTATTTGATGTTATAATCATCATTCCTCTATCAGTTGTTATAATCATCATTCCTCTATCAGTTGTTATAGATTCCTTAAATCAATAAATTTCATATTACTTAATGCTCAAAAAGTTTGTAATTATTGAGTGATTCCCACTTCGAAATTTTACACTTAAAACACTTTTTGGCTTTGACTAATGATTCTATATGTTTTGTAGGTAGTCAATGGTGTACGATACACTTTAACACTTCAAGTGGGTTTTGATAACTGCACATCAACCTCAAGTGATCCCTGTTTGGAAAGCAAAGTGTGCAGGATATCTATATTAGAAAAAACTTGGATAAGGATGCCAGATGGTTCTAAATATAGAGCTATTCTGTCCAACAATTGCTCACAGGAGTGGATATTTGGTGATGAAGGTGAATATATTCCAAACAATGAAAGTAATGATGTTGATATCAATCCTCCAATTAATATCCAAGACAAAGCTGATGACACTCCTAAACCTATTCCAGACTATGACAAAATTGCTAATACTGGGTCAGCAGATGACATTCTCAAAGCTATTCATAATACAGATCTTCAGGTGCAAATAAAAACAGAAAAATCTTTGACTGAAAAGGAACTAAAGGATTTAGAAGAACAGGTAATTCCTTATGATAATCACAAAAGAACTTCAGAAGGCTTTCAACATATACCAAAAAGCACAGAAGCAGCAAATGTCAAATTCCATCACGTTTCCGAATTTCAAACGAGAAAACAAGATAATGATTACTCTGTTCAGTACAAACAACCTGAATACAGGAAATCAGATGACTTTTTAAACGAAGACAGGAAAAAAGCCATAGATGATTTAATAAATTTTTTCAACTCTGCTGGGTTTGATAACATTCATGATAACTTTCCTAGAATAAAAAGGAGTTATGAACGCGAATTAAAAGTTATGTCTGTTGCTGAAAAAATTCATAAGATTAAAAAGAATATCAACAAGGCAAAATATTTATATTCCCTAGCACAGAACATGGTGGATTACCTAAATGAGATGGATTTAGAAATCAAAACAAGGGTTCTTCTAGATGTTATTGCTGCAGAAGAAGAATTTGAAAACTATCAGAACTTTTTCTATATTCAAGCTCGTGTTGTAATACCCTGTGACAAAGCAAATTGTGAAGGCTATGATACACATAACAAAATTTGTAATGGAGTAATTGAAACCACTGACCAAGAAAGACCACAAATTTTGAGCGCATTTTGTTACGATGAACAGAAAAAGAAACTAAAACGTGGTAAAACCGAAACAGTTGAATTGAATGATCCTGTACTTTTAAAATTAACAGAAGAAAGTTTAAAGAAAATTGAATTAGAATCAAAATATACGAATGCTTTGAAAATTGATAAAATCTTACAGGCTTACACTAGAAGAGCTTCTGGTACAGTTACGAAGATAACTGTAAGTCTTTTATTTACTGATTGTAATAAAACTGTCCCTTATATGAAAAGGACAAACTGTACAACAGTACAAAGCATGGATTCCAATGTGTGTGAAATAACAGTTCATGAAAGGCATTGGCTTAAGGAGAAAAAAATTACATATTCATGTGATCAAAGACCAATAGATGAAAGATTTTCAAATAAAAAAAATATATATGATGTGGAAGAGACAATAAAAGATAAAAAAGTCCTTGACATGACTCAAGAAGCATTGCAGTATTTGGAGATGAATTCTAATAAAAATAATAAACAAAAAATTCTGCATATAAATTCAGTCACAACACAACTTATTGCGGGGTTACTGACTGAAATCAAATTCATTGTAGGTTATACAACATGTTCTAATGATTTTGAAGTTGATTTGAAATCATGTGAATTATTAGATAATCAACCATTGCGGAATTGTAAAGCACAAGTATGGGATCGACCATGGCTAGAAGATGGAAGGCAAATTAATGTTAATTGTGATGATTCAATTAAAAAAGATAATTTAATTTCTACAAGAAAACTTTCACAAGATTTACATTTTGTTGGTGGTCTACAAAAAAAAGATCCAAATGAGTTTGAATCGTTAGCAAAAGAATCTTTACAACATTATTTACTATCCAATAACGTTAAAGAAATATACGAAGTTGTAAAAGTTGAAAATGTAACTGTACAATTAGTGTCTGGAACATTGACTAGCATTGTATTTAAAGTAGCTCCTAAATATTCAAAAGATAAAGAAATATATTGTAGTGCGAAAGTTTGGGACCGTCCATGGCTGAATACAAAAGAATTTATTAATGTAATATGTGATGAAATTGAGGACAAGTTGGTTCAAAAGTGGCATGTTCTTGGTGGAAAATCGGGAAAGGAGGGATTGGGAGGGAATGACCCTCAATACAAACAGTTGGCACAAGAGTCTTTAAAAAAGTTTTTACTAGACACAGGTTCAACACAACACCATAAAATGTTAAAAGTGCAAAAAGTTACAACTCAGGTTGTATCTGGATTGCTTACTGAAATAGATTTTACTATTTCACCAACAAATTGTGAACTGGATAATAACAAGGAACCAACTACTTCTGATTGTGTATTAATAGATTCTTCCAATATTATAAGTTGTCATTCAGAAATTTGGGAACAGAAGTGGTTAAATAAAAAAGATATAAATGTTTCCTGTGGTATAAACCGTGAAAAAAAAAGAAACAAGCGACAAGTTTCTGGTGGCAAGAATGAACAAAATGTTAATAAATCGCAGTACCGATTGATGGCAGAAGAGTCTTTAAAAAAGTTTTTACTAGACACAGGTTCAACACAACACCATAAAATGTTAAAAGTGCAAAAAGTTACAACTCAGGTTGTATCTGGATTGCTTACTGAAATAGATTTTACTATTTCACCAACAAATTGTGAAATGGATAATAACAAGGAACCAACTACTTCTGACTGTGTAGTAATAGATTCTTCTAATATTATAAGTTGTCATTCAAAAATTTGGGAACAGAAGTGGTTAAATAAAAAAGATATAAATGTTTCCTGTGGTATAAACCGTGAAAAAAAAAGAAACAAGCGACAAGTTTCTGGTGGCAAGAATGAACAAAATGTTAATAAATCGCAGTACCGATTGATGGCAGAAGAGTCTTTAAAGAAGTTTTTACTAGACACAGGTTCAACACAACACCATAAAATGTTAAAAGTGCAAAAAGTTATAACTCAGGTTGTATCTGGATTGCTTACTGAAATAGATTTTACTATTTCGCCAACAAATTGTGAACTGGATAATAACAAGGAACCAACTACTTCTGACTGTGTAGTAATAGATTCTTCCAATATTACAAGTTGTCATTCAAAAATTTGGGAACAGAAGTGGTTAAATAAAAAAGATATAAATGTTTCCTGTGGTATAAACCGTGAAAATAAAAGAAACAAGCGACAAGTTTCTGGTGGCAAGAATGAACAAAATGTTAATAAATCGCAGTACCGATTGATGGCAGAAGAGTCTTTAAAAAAGTTTTTACTAGACACAGGTTCAACACAACACCATAAAATGTTAAAAGTGCAAAAAGTTACAACTCAGGTTGTATCTGGATTGCTTACTGAAATAGATTTTACTATTTCACCAACAAATTGTGAACTGGATAATAACAAGGAACCAACTACTTCTGACTGTGTAGTAATAGATTCTTCCAATATTACAAGTTGTCATTCAAAAATTTGGGAACAGAAGTGGTTAAATAAAAAAGATATAAATGTTTCCTGTGGTATAAACCGTGAAAAAAAAAGAAACAAGCGACAAGTTTCTGGTGGCAAGAATGAACAAAATGTTAATAAATCGCAGTACCGATTGATGGCAGAAGAGTCTTTAAAAAAGTTTTTACTAGACACAGGTTCAACACAACACCATAAAATCTTAAAAGTGGAAAAAGTTACAACTCAGGTTGTATCTGGATTGCTTATTGCTATAGATTTTACCATCACACCAACTAACTGTCAGTTTAATGACAATATAGACTCAAAAACTTCTTGTCAAATACTAGATTCTTCTGATATTATAAATTGTCATGCAGAAGTTTGGGAACAACCATGGTTGACTAAACGAGATGTCACTGTTAAGTGTTCCAGTAAAAAACATCAAAACTTAGCGTTTATTGGACCAAATATAGCTCCAAATCCAAAGAAAATAAAATGTATAATCGAAAGAGAAAATACGCAGGAATGTAGTAAAAATGAAGCTGACGGTACATATTTGGACACTGGCAAAAACAACAAAAGAAGAAAACGGTCATTGAAGGGTAAAAAAGAGAAACAAGACCCGAATTTAGCAGAATTTAAATTGTTGGCGCAGGAGTCGTTACAAAAATATCAGAAAAGCCAAAATAAATCGGCAAATCATGTAGTCATCAAAGTAGTTCAAGTAGTTAGGCAACAAGTTTCGGGAATAAAGTTTACCATAGATTTTATAGCTAAGCCAACTGAATGTACGCAAGGAGATACACAAAAAAAACTTGAATGTAAGCATAGTGAAAATGATGCTCTATATTGTCATTCAACTATTTGGAAACGTCCTTGGAAAGGTCGTAATAAAATTGACGTAGATTGTGACACAGATGTTAGTGAAGAAGATAGTGAAGATTATAGAGAGAAGCGCAGTGTAAGTAAGGATATAAATAACGAAAATTACAAATCGTTAGCTGAGCAAACCTTGGCAAAATATCAGCAATTATCGAATGTTAAAAACATTCACAGAATAATTAAAATACATCGTGTAACGGAACAGGCTGTAGTTGGTACTCTAATTCAGATAGAATACTCAATTTCCCCAACTGAATGTTTAATTGAAGATAGTCCAATATCTATTGACGATTGTAATATATTAACACCGAAAACTGAATTACTCTGTCAAGCAAAAATATGGGATCGGCCGTGGATAACGTCAGATAAGAACATCACTATAGAGTGTAAAAAACAGTACTATAAAAAAAGCAAAAGTCGTGAAAAAAAGGCAGAGGATAACAAACATCGAAATAAAAGACAAGTTGCACCCATAGAAGATGACATAGACGAGGATGTAATGTATTATTATGCTGATCGTGCAATGTCGTATATTAATGATAAGACTGACAGCAATAACATTCAAAAGCTAGTTACCATTCACGCAATTCAAAACAGTATGAACATGGGTGTTAATATGGTCCGAATGTACATAGAAACAGCATTCACTTACTGTATAAGACATCAGGATGATGTGGAACTAGCTCATTGTGAAGAATTAACAGGCATGTATCATAGACTCTGCTATGTTCGGTTATGGCCATCACCTGATGATGAATTAGTCATTCAAAGTATAGCTGTAGTATGTGACGATGAGCCAGATTTTAAGAGCATCACTGGCATTTCAAAATTAGATCTTATTAGAGCCTCGTTAAAAGATATAGAAGCATCCCCTAAACTGAAATATAAAGTGATACATCAAGGCGAACCGAATCTTATACCTAGTCTTGATTCGAACATACCGTTCGTATTGAGTTTTGTAACTGTTACTACTAACTGTTCAAAGTACATAGATATTAGCGAAAATCCGTTTTCATGCTTTGTTGATACTAATAGAATTCCGAGATCGTGTACTTCTTCTATATGGATGATGCCAAACAGCAAAAAAATTAAGAAAATCAAGACAAGTTGTAGACCAGATAAACCATATCGTAGTAAACGATCGATTTCTTTAGAGTCGACGAATGTAACAACTGATGAAAAAACGATCCAAAACTTCGTTAGAGAATCATTAGAAAAATTAGAAATGTCTTCATTACATAAATATAAACAACGAGTTTTACAAATTAATAGTTTTAACACAAAAATAACTAAAGGTCGGCTAACGACTATAGATTTTGATGTTGGATATACATCTTGTTTAAAATATGAATGGGTCGAAAATATAACACAATGTGAATTTATAGAGCATCTGCCTAGAAGACATTGTGTTTCACAGATTCGTGAGCGACTATGGTTGAATAATGGAAAGCAAATTGATGTAAATTGTGAAGATGACGAAACACCATTAGAGGCCACAGTTGAATTTGAAAGTGCAGAGAATGTTATGCAATTGGCTAAAGAGGTTTTAAAACATATTGAAGCTAAATATCCACACCCAAGAAAACAAAAAGTTGTACGAATATTCTCATTAGATAAGCAGGAGATTGCTGGTGTTCATTATAGAATGAAGATGGAAGTAGGTTACACGGATTGTCTCGCATTGAGCATAAAAGACGACTGTAAGCTGATCAACAATGTTGCTTTAAACAAATTCTGTAGAGCTAATGTTTGGATACGTCCATGGACCGAACACCCACCGACATACCGCGTTTCTTGTGACTACCAGGATGGTATAACAACTGATATATATCATAAAATACAAGCTCAGCACTTATTCTCTGAATTTTTAACAACATACAAACCTGATTATATTGATGACCACATAGAGATGCTTAAAAGGTTTGAAATATTCCAAAATAATGTGAGAAAAATTCACGAATTCAACACACAAGAACGAGGAACTGCGAGATATGCTGTTACCCGATTTAGTGATTTGACGTATGAGGAGTTTGGACAAAAATACTTGGGGTTAAAGCCAAATCTTCGTGACAGTAATCAAATTCCTATCAGAAAGGCGGATATTCCAGAAGTGCACTTGCCTGACGCGTTTGACTGGAGGCAATACGATGCCGTCACTGAAGTGAAGGACCAAGGAGCCTGTGGCAGCTGTTGGGCTTTCAGTGTTACAGGTACGAATCTACTGCCTTACAATTTAAAAGTATTTCTCGCGAGTCCCTAACTCAATACTCGTAACTCATGTATTGCCGCCCACACAGGCTCAAGTGTTTCTGTAAAATATATCTTAAACTAGATGCCCGCGGCTTTTCGTGGATTTAAGTTTTTGATTCCCGCGGGATCTTCTATTCCCTTCATCGGAAAGCAACCTATCACCAAATTTTGACAAAAATCAAAATCAGTGGGAAAGGTGGACAGTGAATGCAGATAGACAAAAACACTTTCGCATGTTTTAGTTACATTAGTACGGATAAGTAATAATCTTTGGAGAAGCGACTAGGTATAATTATTGGTTAATTATTATACAATTAAGAAGTATAATTATTATATAATTAAGAAGTTTGTTTTAATTACTTATCTTGTCACAAGAACCTACACAGTTTCTGTACTCGAATTTAATTTTTTTGGGAACTTTGGCTATTATTTTACTACTATTATTTTCCTGGAATTAATATACCTACTTTACTACTTACCCACTAATTTTTGTTCACATTGTGCAGGCAACATAGAAGGTCAATGGAAGATGCAGTCAGGCGAACTCGTGTCTTTGTCAGAACAGGAATTGGTGGACTGTGACAGTCTAGACCAGGGCTGCAATGGCGGCTTACCGGATAACGCTTATAGGTAAGTGTCCATAACTATACTATATTCACTTACCTGGTAAATCAACCCTTAAAAAATGTGAAAGATTTTCAGATTTTAAATTTTGAAATTACGAGACAATTCGAATATCGTCAAAATAGGCTAAACAAGGGGCCGTGAAAGGGCAAGGACAAAAGGACAGATAGAGAAACACACTTGCATTTATAATATTAGCATGGATTATAAAGGGCTAAAATTATGATGATTAGTGAAAAATAAAATAACAGATAATACTGTGCACAGACACAATACATGAAAACAGAAGTAATTATAACGGTTTATACAGATAACAGCATTTTAAAATATGCCAGTAAATTGACCAAAACGTGAGGTGTAGTTTCAATGGGATGTATTATTAATCATCACAGAAAACCCATCGTCTTTCAGAATACGTAAACAGTTTATAAATACCGTTACCGTACTTTATTATCGTCTTTATAACAATAATTATTTGGTATGCAGCTAACATGCAACATGCTATGTTAAGTAATTTTGAAATGATTCATGAGGTTACTCATTTACTCATTTATAGCTTGCTGGGTTTGTATCACATTACAATGGATAACTAGATGATAGCTGCGACTTCGTACGCGTGGATTCCAGGTTTTTAAACATCCCGTGGAAACTAAACTAAAATGTCCTAGCCGATGTCACTGTCCAGAGGCCCAATTGTCTAAGCAAATCATAACCATTTGACAGCTTAAAACGTTTTACTCGAATTGTTTTAGGAGATCATACATGCTTTTTGACGTGCAGGCATCTATGAGACTCCTTTCGTTTACTATTACAATTTCCTTACACAATAGGGGCAGGTCTCTAACAATATTCTTGCACAATCACGTCGACTCATTGCCCCGTTACCAGGTAATTGAAGGACAGACCAATCAACCAAATAAACAAACACACTTTCGCATTTACGATAGTAATATGTGTATTAATATGGCTACTGGTAGCGGTATCAGGTTTCTCAGTGCTAAATAAATTATCAGCTTTAAATCTCAACAAACAGACGGACTAGATGTAACTGAGTTCCTTGTTTTACTAAACAATCCTTGAAATGTAAAGCCGGCCTGCAAATAATATTTTGACGACCTCCGTGGCGCAGTGTGTAGCGCTGTTGTCTTAACGCGCGGAGGTCCCGGGTTCGATCCCCGGCAGGGTCAATTTGGGAATTTATAATTTCTGAATTTTCCCTGGTCTGGCCTGGTGGGAGGCTTCGGCCGTGGCTAGTTACCACCCTACCGGCAAATACGGCAGCCAAGCGATTGAGCGTTCCGGTACGATGCCGTGTAGAAACCGAATAGGGGTATGGATATAATATAACTGCCATGCCCCTAACAGGTTAGCCCGCTACCATCTTAGACTGCATCATCACTTACCATCAGGTCAGATCGCAGTCAAGGGCTAACTTGTAGTGGACAAAAAATCATAATAATAAAATTAAAATAAAAAATTATTGTTGTAAAGAAATTGTCAATAATATCAACGATCGAAAAATTCGACTGTTGACTATTTGTTTGTATTTGTCACCTATCCTGTTTTATGTAAACAAATCAGAAAACATCCGTTTTCCGCGCTATTATGACGTGAGCGTCGTGGCAGGGGAAAAACGTGACCATTATTTACATTCATTGCTTATTGTTTTCTTTAGATTTTTGTAAAAATATATATAGCGAGCAAACGTTCCTTAAGTTAGATGATTTGTGAGATGGTGATGATAAAAAAAAAGAAAAACCCGGCTGAGTTTGTTGTGGGCTCTTCTCAGACCAAGGCGCGTTTGGAACCCTCGTAGCTTTAGTTTTAAGATACCGTGACCGATTATCACCATCATGTTTTTTAAGTAAGTAATTTATAACGTCAATAAGTGTACCTACAGTGTACCTATATTGAATAAATTATATTGACTATTTATTGACTATTGACTAACGAGCAGGCGGGTCACCTGATAGTAAATGATTACCGCCGCCCATAAACATTTGCAGCACTAGAGATTTGAGATAGATGACGGAGTTTAGATGATGGCTCAGCGTCTTAAACAGGATCTTGGCCTCCGACACTTGAAGCTGTCATGCTTTCCTGCTCTGTGCCGCTTTACGCCAGTAGGGTTTTCTTTAGACTAAAGCAAAAATCCGCTTCCGCAAACTCAAACTCATATTTTTTTATTCAAATAAACGTATTACATGTGCTTTTGAATCGTCGAGTGGATCTACCCCTGGTTCGGAATGACATTCCTACCTAGAAGAACTAGCAAGAAACTTGGTTGTTCCTCTTTTTAAATAATTCATTTACAAAGTAAAGTAAATATTTATTTGGTAAAATATTATATCAATGTGTACATAAGTAACCGTGGCCTTAGCATTTCTAGAGCGAGTCAAATCCATGAATATGAACATTTATACACAGAATAGGCACTGGTGTAGGTTTCTGATAAAGTTTATCGACTATTAGTATCGATCATATTTCAATACGCTCTGCTACAGCTGGCGCAAACGCAATAAATATGAGGTGTTTCGACCCTGATAAGTAAATTATTGGTCTGAGTGAAAACGTTATTTTAAGTACGGGTTTCCGTACTTACTTAAAATAACGTTTCTGTACGTGTCACTACTTATTTATGCCACAGTCTAAGATATTTTCTTATGAATATGTGCTTACGTTGTGCATAAGCTATGTCAGAATTCAGAACTCAGCAGGGCGACCTCGTATCTTTTGCATCAATCATTGATACATCGCAATCACCTCTGATTGGTTAACACTCTTCCACTATTGGACGAAATCCATTGACGCAGCAAGAATACCATCCAAATTCTAAATCTTTCTAGTCGCAGTAGATTTGTTTTAGCAATTCCTCCCCATGTTTCAATACAGTATAACACAACAGACTGACAGAGTGCCATATAGATGACTTTCAAAATTTTGGGATTAGCTATGTGACGAACATTTTTAAAATTTTGCAATCAATTTTCTAACACGGTTTGCCATTAGATTAATATGTGATGTATGAAATATTTGAATTTGAATCTCAACAATATATAAAGAGACACCCATTAATTAATATTTGACGACCTCCCTAGCGTAGTGGTGACCGCTGTGGTCTTATTAGTGGGAGGTCTCAGGTACGATGCCTTGTAGAAACCGATTGGGGGGTATGGGTTTAATATAACTGCCCTAACCCCAACAGTTAAGCCCTTAGACTGCATTAGCACTTACCATCAGGTGAGATTGCAGTCAAGAGCTATCTTGTGATCGCGTTAAAAAAAGACAAGTACCTACTCACTCGCTGACTAACTCATCAACACTCAGCCGAAGAAAGCTGAAACTGCTCAGTGGTTCCCTTTATAATGTAGACAACTTTTTGAAATCCCATCGGACCCGAAACTGTAGGCGCTCGCTATTTATATGAAGTTCAATTATGCATAATGAATTTTATTATTTTCACAGAGCAATAGAGCAGTTAGGCGGTTTGGAAGCCGAGAACGATTACCCGTATGAAGGAGAAAATGACAAATGTGCGTTCAACAAAACCCTCTCTCGAGTGCAGATCAGCGGCGCCGTGAACATATCCTCCAACGAGACAGACATGGCCAAGTGGCTTGTGCAAAACGGACCTATATCTATCGGTAAGCTTTTTTATGAAGCCACTGTACTGTTTATGACAATGTCTAAACTAAGGCCTGCCATACACGGACTGCTCGAGCAGTTAGCCAGTGATCAACATACACGGGCCGCTGTTGCAGTCATAGTCAACAGCTTGAAGCTATCATTGGTAACTGCTGCCAACCGCCCGAAGCAGTCGCAACTGCTCGAGCGGATCCATGTATGTGTGTACGTAGAAGAATGTAGTTCACTATGCAGTCGCAGCTTGAAGCAGATCATCCTGACTGCTTCAAGCTGTCCGTGTATGGCCTGCCTAAAGTGACAGCTCTAAATCTAGTTCTGTCCCTTTCAGCAGGGAGTATTGGGAAAGGGTAAGCAATGTATTTAATGCTGTCTAGGCAAGCGCGTTCCAACCTAGACCTCATCATTGCTTTGCACTTAGCATGATTGTCGCCAAGCGCAAGCCTATCACGCAATAAAAAAAATGTTTAGTTTAGTTTATAGATTGTGTACAACAGAATTGACCACACTGTAAAACTACTAGCTGTGATAACCTATTGAGTTAAGCCCAGTATCCACCGATACTGGAAATGACCGGAGATGCGTACCGTTCTATCATATTAATTTTGATAAATGATGCGATAATGTCTTTTTTGGTGGTTAACAATAATTTGGTGGATACTGGACCTTAGATGTTGGCCTATTCGTGTGCTCTGGGGTTCGATTCTCGAGCACACGATTCTAACTTGTCGGAATTATATTTTAAGTAATTGAACACCTATCACTTGCTTTAATTGTGAAGAAAAATATCGTGCGGGCCTATACATGTCCCAAAATCTTCGTAATGTTCTCATAGCTCTCTGCCTCCCTAATAATAATAATTAATATAATACGCTAAATGAGCAGGTTTCCAGAATAGAAATATGTATCTTTATTGCTAACATCCATAAAAAACATACAAAACATCAATCCACGCGGGCAAAGTCGCGGGCATCAGCTAGTAAAACATAAAAAAATAAATCATAAATTTATGCATAAGTTGTACAGAAATAGGTACTTTGTACAGCTACAGTGCAACACTACCAAAATGTGAGTCACTCCGATTGTAAAGGGGCTCAGGGCATTTTCGTTGCATGGGAAATGGGAATCACCTAAATCAAAGTAGTTATAATAGTTTAATTACTTATAATACGGTTATTCCTACATATAATTAGTTCCGTCCTTGATAATAGGGAATATGCATGATTTATTTTTATTTCTTAAATCAATCATTTACATCTTTATAACATAGTAAAAAATATAATTAGGTTTGAAAATAGTCAAATAATTACGTTAATTGGTGTTTCAAAGTTATGTATCAGAGTTATGTTCAAGAGCCGTTCAAACGCCACCATTAATCGCGCGCTTTTGATGACGTCATTTGTTATGTCCCGTGTTTGTTTACTATAGCGATTCAGTTCAGTTACTTCATAATTATTATTATTTAACAAGTAATCACACAGGAATACAGTTTTAAACAATTTTTTCTCACAAACATTACTAACACAGTATGAATATCGACGCCGATAAATCCACTGACGTGACCATTTACGTCACATTTCGTTTCGACCAATGGTGACGCGTTTTGCAAGTTTGAATTTGCCTCCTTTATTTTTCACTTTCTATTTAATATTTTCTGGGTTTAAATAATAACTAAATAAAAAAAATACCTTTTAAGTATAATGTAAAGACAATAAAAAATCTAGAAAAAAATATTTGAGACAAATTTAAATTTTATGCATATTCCCTATTAATCAGGGCAATGCAAAGGCATAACAAGGCAAAGTTTCTTGGGTTTGGTTTGTATTATAAACCTTGAGAAATACTAGGGCAAAACGTAAACAACATTATCAATGTCATTGGCGATATAAAATTGGGTCATCTTATTGCGAACACAAGCAAGCTTAATTAGCATAAAACTAGACGATCCCCGCGACTTCGTCCGCAAGGATTTAGTATTTTTTCACCTCTCATGCTCTAAAAAGGTGTCATTATAGCTTAGCGTAGGCGGACTAAAGTTAGCATTTAGCCTCTAGGTATTAAAGTAATTTTTTTTAATTTTTGTCGTACTATTATTATCATGCGTGATATCGGTAGTCCAAATTTTTAGTCTATGGTTACTATCAACAGCCAAAAAATTTATAACGTCACTTGGTTAAATGTCAATGTCAATGCTACACATCTCGTATGAAATGGTTCATTTTAGTCCCTTGATGAACAATCTACTATTACTCCCGCAGGAACACCTTAATTTGTCGGGATAAAAAATAAACCTATTGCCTTATATTGATTATATTAGTTACGACAGTGAATGCCTAATCATTATAGAAACTTTCATTTGAAACAACGCAATTCATTTATCTCAATTTTTTTGCTCACATATTATTTTGGTTTGTTATCAGCCATTTTGTATTTATCAAGGAGCCTTTGACACGCGGGTCGCTGCGTAAAGGCCAACGACACCTCGTTTATCTTTAAATGAGTTGTTTGACTGTTAGGCACCACCTCTAAGGGGGGAGGGAATCGGAACGTGTCCGACCTTCTATCGTCGGATCTAACCTTAAATATTACCGCGCCTCCAATTTATAAAGGTGTAGAGCAAAAAACCGCATTTATATAAATCGGTCTATTCATTCGAGCTCTGCGATGATAGGCACTTCCGAACCGAACAAACTTATAACATGCCACTTTTGCATTGAGTATTAAATACAAATAAATTTGACGTCGTCATTGGTCATTCAGAATTCAGTGACTGACTGATTGACTATAGACATGCCTTCTAAGGCCGTCAAATTTTGACGGGCTCACGGCCCCTCTGTTTAACCGTTTTTTTTTTTGGTACTGAGATAAGTTGGTTGGGAGATTTTACCCTGGAAAATCAAAGAGCTCCTACGGGAGTTTTAAATATCTAAATTCACGCGGAAGAAGTTGCGCGCTTTATCTAACGTCAGATTTAGGGCATATTTGATTACTAATCTCAGACGTTTCAAATTACCATAAACTTATTTGTTTTTTTTTTTAGGAATAAACGCAAATGCAATGCAGTTCTACGTAGGCGGCGTTTCGCACCCGTGGAGAATGCTGTGCAGCCCGAGCAAACTAGATCATGGGGTTCTCATTGTTGGCTACGGAGTCAAAGGTAAATATAATGTTACTTTACTCATAAAACTACTAGGTAACCTGCGGGTGGAATTTCCGGAAATCCTTTGAAGGTGGAATTTCTAAGAAGCCTGAATCATCCTCAGACTTCTCTGATTCAGTGAACGCTGTGGTCTTATGCGTGGAGTTCCACGTCGATTTCCTACGGGGTCAATTTGGGCGAAAGTTTGGATGGATGTATGGATGGATGGATGGATGTATGTATGGATGTTTGTTACTCAATCACGCCTAGATAGAGCTTAACGGATCTGGCTGAAATTTGGCACAGAGATAGATTATAGTCTGGAATAGCACATAGGCTACTTTTAATCCCGGAAAATTAAAGAGTTCCCGCGGGTACCACAAAAACTCGATCCATGCGTACGAAGACGCGGGCATCAGCTAGTATTTTCTAAATTTTCTCTGGTCTGGTATGGTGGGAGACTTCGACCATGGCTAGTGGCATGGATACCGTCGTCCTACCTACCGTATTCCTTCATTTTTTCCCCCCAGATATTTCCGCTTGAAACATAAAATGTAAAGTATCCTGGGATAGGTCTACATCTCTTCGCTCTAGTCGCTTCAGACACGAGACTGTTACATTAGTTACGAATTAGGATCGATTGCACGTAAGTCATTATTATCCCAAGAAAACTTACCGTAATGTGATCAATGGAGAGGTGTCACGACTCTCAGCAACACTTCATGCGTTGTATTCCTCGTTGTATTCGTCGAATGCACCAAAGGTACGGTTATAGTTAACGTTGAATTTAAACATCTAAAATGCCACTTTGAAGTCAGAGTTCCTCTGTTTCTTTTTACGAAATTTGACCCGTGCACAATATCCTTACTTAATATTATAAATGGGAAAGTGAGTTTGTTTGTATGTTTGTTCCGCTTTCATGCCGTAACTACTGAACCGATTGCTTTGAAATTTTGCAGACGTAAAGTTAGAAGTCCGGATTAAATAATAGGGTACTTTTTATCCCGGAAAATTAAAGAGTTCCCGCGGGTACTAAAACTCCTCAATCCACGCGGACGAAGTCGCGGGTATCAGCTAGTAAACAATTGCCATTTACTTTGCTATTTAGCGGCTTGTGGGGCAAGTTTAACTTTAACGTTTAACTTCCTGTTGTTCAACTGGCCCACCACTACATCCCATTAACGTCCCATAGCTGGGCACAGGCCTCCTCTCTCGTAAGAGAGAGGGTATTAGAGCTTAGACCCACCACGCTGCTCCAAAGCGGGTTGGCGGGCTTTAACGACTATTATTATGTTAGTGATAATAACCGGGACCGACGGCTTAACGTGCTCTCCGAGGCACTGTGGCACACATCGTCAACTTCCTAACTCTGGGCTAGTACTGAACATATCTAGACAGAAAAACCCAATCAGTAGTTAATTATGGCCCGACCCGGGATTCGAACCCGGGACCTCATCGGCCGCAGTCGAACATATAATCACTAGACCAACGAGGTAGTTAATACGATAATTTTATTTTCAGACTACCCCCTCTTCCACAAGCGTCTTCCATACTGGATAATCAAGAATTCGTGGGGCAAACGTTGGGGCGAACAGGGCTACTACCGCGTGTATCGAGGAGATGGCACCTGTGGCGTCAACCAAATGGCGAGCAGCGCTGTCATATAGTTATACTTATTATTACCACAATCGCTCTTATTCCACAATTACACATGCAAGTACTCTTGGGAGTGTTTACGCACGTAAGTTGTAGTTAATGTAACTTTTTAGTATAGGATCCCAGTATAAAACGACCTTCACCGAGCTGGTTAATGGATGAAAAGTATTTGATGTCAAATTAAATATGTCAATAAATATATTGCAAATGGGTTGACTAAGGCGCGGGACATACAGAAGTGGCGCCGGCGCGGCGAGTGGCGAGGGCGCGTGCGCCACTGGCGTGCCTCTGGCGCGCCAGAGGCACGCCAGTGGCGCGCAAACGGCGAGACTGTGACGTAGCAGTGGGACGGGTATTTGGGGTATACTAGTGTTTCTCATCCATACTAATATTATAAACTAGATGATTCCCGCGACTTCGTCCGCGTGGATCGCGTTTATAATATTAGTATAGATGCGAAAGTATGTCTGTATGTCTGTCTGTCTCCTACGATTTCAAGGCCCATCTATTCAAACAGTTTTGATGAAATTTGGTACAGCGGTAAGTTACGTCCCGGAGAAGGACATAGGCTACTTTTTATCCCGGAAAATTGCTATCAATTGTGTGTATTATTTCAGACTATAATTCCAACACAACCCGGAATGGGTGCAAAGTACAGCTCAGGTTTGTGCCCAGAATTATACCTACAAACTAAAAAAAGCTAGTCGTAAAGTTCTAGGTGTTTTTCCACTAACTGGCAAAATCGATATTAAATTCCGTATCGTCGTGCATTTTCAATCCGGCCCTGTGTGTTTCGAGCGGCGTGCCACTGGCGAACGGGCGCGCCGAGTGGCGAGGAAGCGTCGCCCCGCCACAACCGCGCCGCGTCTCTTGTGTATACGCGGCGCCACGCCGCTTGCATACATTTTGTATGAAATAGATAGAAGCGGCACGCCAGTGGCGCGCGCGCCCTCGCCACTCGCCGCGCCGGCGCCACTTCTATATGTCCCGCGCCTAAAAAATTTCAGTCCTGAATATGATTAATTAACAATTTAAAAATTATTTTTTTAAACTCGACAACCGAAATTCAGGACTGATTTCTCTTCAGAAATAGTCTTTATTTTAACTTATCGTTTGCATATTCTTTAGGCTTCATAGTTTCGATCGGTATGGAATTTGTATATTAGCCAAACCAGTGAAATTTGATATAAAATATTTTTCATCCATTAACCAGCTCGGTGAAGGTCGTTTTATACAGGGATCTTAGACTATCTTCACCGCGTGCCTTCTTCAAACCGAAGTTTGGCAGTCATCATGCGAAAATCTTCTCTATTTTGAACCGCATATATTAGCCTTGGATAGCTTAGCCCTGTCCAGCCCCTTATCGTCAAACCACTTGCGCCTTTGGCGACCTGTTGGTAATGTATAGTTCGCGCTCTAGTTGAATGCAGAGTAAATGTATGGTGACACATACATTTACTCTGCATTCAACTCGCGCGCGAACCTTAACTTAGAAATGTAAACATTGTTAGTCGTGTAAGCTCACGTGCGCTCCTTATGTAAAAACTTACAAGTTTAATTACGACCTTATGCCTGCCATTGACAATACGCCATAATGCGCCAAAAAATGTCTATATCAACTACCCTACACGTGCATAACACTTGATATACGCAGCGTTTTCCGCTCGCCACCGAAATTATCTCATACAAATTGTATGGTGCGAGGCGTGAGCGTACCAAACATGCAGCCTTAAGCTGTGGATTATGGCGGGCACATAATTTCTTTAGTAACCTACGATAATAGCACAGCCACTAATCTTATTTACCCTTAGCTTTATTATCACCAAACGAATGTAAGGTGTCATCGAATGCTGTAGTCATTTAGCGTGCCCCAATTAAAAACCTAGTAAGGTTTCACAATGTAATTTGAGGCTTGTAAGAGGCTGTTAAATATTGACGAGATACTTTTAAAGGTTGCCTTATCTAAAAATGAACTTGCCTCACTAAACTTTTGCGGCATTTATGCACTAGTTGTCCAACATAACCGGCCGTAGAATTCATGTTTTAATTGCCGGTGATTTGTATGTTGGTGCATGCTATAAACCGTTACATTACATGTGAACTTTAAGACAATATTATAGGCTCATTCATCATACCAATATTATAAACTAGATGATGCCCGCAACTTCGTCCGCGTGGTTAATATTTTTTGATTCCTGCAGGAACACTTTAATTTCCCGGAATAAAAAGTAGAATATGATGCTTCCTTCCCCAGGATGCTAACTATCCCTATACCAAATTTCATCAAAATCGGTTGAACAGGTGGTCCGTGAAAGCGTAGCAGACAGACAGACAGACACACTTTCGCATTTATAATATTAGTATAGATGCGAAAGTGTGTTTGTTTGTTGGTTTGGTCCTTCATTCACGGCTCAAGGGATCGACGTGATTTTTTGCATGCGTATATTTGAGGAGTATTAGACCTGAAGAGTGGCATAGGCTGTTATTTTATCCCGGAAAATTAAAGAGTTCCCGTGGGAATTCAAAACAATTATTCCACGCGGACGAATTTGCGGGCATCAGCTATTTTTTTTAGATATTTGGAAAACTTTGATGAGATAATATATACATTAAGTTTTAGTTCAGGGCCAACCTTTATTATGTTACTTGGTTTGTTTTTCATCGATTCTTATGATTTTATCGCTTTTAGATGACTTTATAGATCGTTATGGTAACTAACTCGTTAATTTTTATTTTAAGTTTTTAATTGTTTTTGTAATATCGTTTAGACTAATAATTAAGCTTAGACCTAGATGATTGGTGCACTAATCTAATTTCAGATCTGCAAACTAACTACTAAACCTACTTTTTAATACTCTATTAATACTCAATGTTTCTATTGGAATCTCGCTTTAGAGAAAATCTCAGTGTTCGAATTAAGGTACCTATGCAAATGAATATAATTTATAAAGTACGCCCCGACTCACTGCGATAGCTTATTTATAAATCCGATTTATTGTATATGGAGTAAACTGACATTGGATATGAAATGAATATAGTAAAGAAAAAACTGGTCAGGTGCAAATCAGCCCCCCGATTGTGTAACGAAATTGTAATAGTAATCCTTTGTCAAACGGATTTAAATCCGACCTGTTTAAGGAGCTCATAGATGCCTGCACGATAAAAAGCATGTATGAACTCCTTAAATAGTTCCAGTAACACGTTTTAAGCTGTCAAATGATTACGATTTGCTTAGGCAATTGGGCCTCTGACTTATGCATAGATATTCATCACTCTTTCACCCAGGACTCCGAATTGTTGTAAATTGGTTATATGTATTGATCTAAAAAAATGTTCCCTAAAACAATCATCACTCATCATCACTACAGCCTATTAACGTCCCACTGCTGGGCACAGGCCTCCACTCTCATTGGAGAGCGGGAATTAGAGCTTAGACCCACCACGCTGCTCCAATGCGGGTTGGCGGGCTTTAACGATTATTATCATGTTAGTGATAATAACCGGGACCGACGGCTTAACGTGCTCTCCGAGGCACGGGGGTGAAACACCGCCAAATTCCAACTCCGGGCTGGCACTGAGAATTTCTTAATTGAAAAACCCAATACCTAACTTTTATGCCCGACCGGGAATCTAACCCAGGACCTCGATGATCCGCAGTCGACTATGCTAACCACTAGACCAACGAGGCAGTCCCTAAAACAATAATGCCATATAATTAATTAAACCAAATAAAAATTAATAATTAATATAATAATAGATTAATGTGGTGTCTGTCTATATTACTACACATTATGATAGAGAAGAGCCCGCCAACCCGCATTGGAGCAGCGTGGTGGGTCTAAGCTCTAATTCCCGCTCTCCTATGAGAGTGGAGGCCTGTGCCCAGCAGTGGGACGTTAATAGGCTGTAGTGATGATGATGATGATGATGATGATGATAGAGAAGCGATTTCTCTAAGTAATACTTAGTTATTTTTTCAACAAGATAGCTAAGTTTTATTTTTGATGAGAATGCCTAGTTTGAATCCCGAGTGAAAAAATTTAAGTTTTATATATTTAAATAACTTGCAGTAGCAAGATATTAAATCGTACTTATAAAACTTTTTTTTGAATATTTGTGATTAACCGGCTTTAATTACTTCCCAACACTGTTAATAAATGTATAATATGATTAATGATTATGAATATTATTTTTAGTGTAAAGTGTAAGCCATACAATTTTGATAAATTTATATTCATATGTTAACGAATGAATAAAACGATTTTGTATAAGTTTCTTCTTTTTATTCGAAAACCCAAAAACCCTATTTTTTAAGTAGGTATACCATACCATACACGCAGCGGGAAACAGGAAAATGGAAGAGCATCGTGAGAAGAGTGTTATCGAAGGGGTGTCACGATCCTCAAAGTTGAGGGAACGACGCATGAAGAAGAACTAAGAAGAGAAGCTAACCATAACTGGAATCTTGGTGTTATTCTGAGAGCATTCTGCGAAACGACTTTAAGCCTAGTGATATTTTTTTTTTACTCTTAAGAGGTATTATATCCACACTTATTATGACCTATATTTTGACTGCCTAGCTGTTCAATAGATTTATTTCGAAATTTACTTGTATCGCGGGATTTTCAAAAATAAATACTAATTTGCAATGCTACATGGAAAACGATTAGGGTAACCCACCTTCTTAGACTTCATCAACACTTACAACCTGCTGAGATCTTTATTTTTATTGCGTGATAGGCTTGCGCTTGACGACAATCATGCTTAGTGCAAAGCAATGATGAGGTCTAGGTTGGAAGTTGGAACGCGCTTGCCTAGAAGATGCCTATTCACTCTTGCCTTGAAGGTACTTAAGTTATAAGTGGCAGGAAACACGTGCGCGGGGAGGGTGTTCCACCGCGCTGGGTGTTAAAAACGCTTCGTGCGAGCAAATCGGACGTCAACCATATAACAATGTACTCTGTGACGTCAACCACATATGGATGCCAACGCTGACGGTTTCTCGCGGTTCTGACAAGTCTAGGGCTAACTTGTAGTAGCATTAAACAGAAATTACAGCCTGTAGATACTAGACACCTATTCACCGCAATCTTTTAATTAAAAATGCTTGCCAACATCACCTGTACTGCGAAATAAAAAGTCATGAATAATTTAAAACATTCAAATTCATCTTACAACCCCTCCAGAAATTGTCACCGTTGTATCTTATCTGCATATTTATGCATCTAACCCCATTCGGGGTGTTCGTCCGCCGACCTAGTTTTGCGACCTCGGCGTACAATACCTAGGCATCAATGATGTTTTTCTAGGCATCTAGGTAATGCATAGCTTTGCATAGGTTAACTATCTTCATATTAACTATAAATTAGGATACTAAAATATGGACTCCTGAGTCCTGTCTCCTTAGCAGGGATGTTATGAGGCCCGTAACTATCGGATATATTCCAAAAGAAATCTATCTGTCACCAAACCAAATTCGATACAAAAGTCCCGGATAAGGACGGAGTCTGAGACGACGACGGAAAGAGACGTGTATAAGACTTATGAGTTACTATGACAGGTTTCAGTTTTTGCCCGACCGAGCCGACACACTATAGTAGATAATTATATCAAAGTCTGAAATACTGTAGCCCATTTAAGAGAAGAATTATAATGTCCAAAGACATAAGCTGATGATAAGCCTAGCGATATAGTACGGGACTAATAAACATTGAGGGAGAGAGATAAAAAGTATTAGAGTTAGGAAAAAAGCTGTCAGCACTTAGTGCAAAGATTATTATTAATTTACCTTTAAAATACTGTTTAGTTTATTTTGGTAGGACAAATAGTTTTCGAAATATATATGTCACCGTAAGATTGTAAAAACCGTTAGATTATAATCTAACTCGTCAAATTGTAAACTGTCTGATGATAACAATATAACGGATTATTTTTCGGTAGATTGTAATCTGTTAGGATTATTAACCCGATAGAACCTAATGATTATTTATGTCGAACCCTAACCTAACCTACAAGAAAGAGACAAGAAAACGTAAATACAATGAATATTTCAAAAATTAACACTTAAAACATTGAACGGTTCACAATCTTTCGACTGTTTACAATCCATCGAAATAAAAAGCGTTAGATTACAATCTTACGGTTTTTACAATCTTACGGTGACATATATACCTTGCTGTTGTGTAAGAACCGGTGGTAGTCATGTAGACTTAGCATAATAATACGGAATAAATAGAAATTAACCCATAAATAAATAATATATTTTTGTAACAACCCCCCTCCCACCTTCCACAACCCCCCTACCACATCCCACAACCCCCCTACCACATCCCACAGCCCCCTGCCTACCCTCCACAACCCCCGCCCTCCACCGACCACAATCCATCTCCTCCCTCCCACAACCCCCTCCCCCATCCCACAACCCCCTCCCCCCATTATTATCGAAGTGTGGTGTTGTTTTGTAGATAGATAGATAAAGATATAATGATTATTACTATTAGTTTATTGTATTATAGCATCGATGATTTTCAAATAAAATGTCATGCACATTTTCGATCGTAACATTTCCGAAAGTATTAAGTATATTGAAATGAAATAAGAAGCATTTTGTAGATAATTTTATGAACT
The DNA here is from genome assembly GCA_963932025.1 of Erebia epiphron. NCBI lineage: Eukaryota > Metazoa > Arthropoda > Insecta > Lepidoptera > Nymphalidae > Erebia > Erebia epiphron. The sequence goes on from OZ009946.1 coordinate 8,245,101, forward strand.
TTCATTTTGTTTCTGTAGTTTTTTTCTTAACTTTTCGTGAAAATCACAAGAAACATAAACAATTTTTCAAAAAAAATAAAATATGCAATATAAGCGCCATATTTCCAAAACTATTTGTCCTAGCATAATGATTTAAATGCTATTTGGTAGATAGATTATTTCATGTAGAATTACGACATAGGTAATCGTGTTTTTCATAGTTGATTGACGTAGTTTTGGTGGGTTTTCTACAAAATATGATATACCTACTTAACATTTCATGTTATACCTACTCGTACGTACACAGTCTGTTTTTCTTTATAAGACTTTCTTTTGGCAAAAGGTAAACAAGTCGATTTTCGCTGAAACGCGTGATACAATAAAACGAAAAATCTAAATCGAGAACGTCTAAAGCGCCGAATAAAGAGCGTTGCCTAGCGTTTCACTCAAGGATTCCGTGATTTGTTTACTTTTTGAATACTCTTACCTCGTAAAGTCGTATCGGCTCAGGGAACTGCGTTACATTTAAAAGACTCCCAGTTGTATAAACAGATAAGTACAACGGTATACCTACAACTAACATAAATTATTATGTAGGAACTTAGGTTACTAAATAATTTTTTTATCCACTGCAAGTCAGCCCTTGACTGTGGTCTCACCTGATGGTAAGTGATGACGCAGAGATGCTAGCGGGCTATTCTCTCAGGGGCACGGCAGTTATGTATTATACATATAATATTAAACCCATAGAGTTTATAATTAGGTATATTATATAGAGTTAGAGACACAAAATTCATTATATTTTTATTTTATTCCACTACAAGATAGCCCTTGAAGTGCCTCGTTTATTTACCCATACCCTCACGATTAAGAATGTTTTTTACCTATTATAACTGCCATACCCCTAGTTAGCTCGCTAATCGCTTGCATCTTAGACTACATCATAACTTACCATCTGCATGCCTGCCTGCTCTGGAGCTACGTGGTTGCCTGGTATCCTGGAAATTCCTTTTAAGCCATTTTCTGTGTTAGGTAAGTAACTAGGTATATTTTTACAGTCCGATTCAAACTTTATGACGTCTCGGAAGTTAGCCGCGAGTGTAACGCAGATACCTAATTTGTACTTATTCAGTATTCTGCGCATCGAAACGCTACGATATTCCGAGAAATCATAAAGTTTGAATCAGACTGTACCGGTTGTTTCGTTCCTTGCTGTACAGTACAGTTCAAGCAGTAAGTATTTTAAATACTGTAAATATAGATCGCTTGACACCTCATTCATCAAAATCGGCTCAGTAAAATCATAACCCTTCCTTTTGGCTTTGCTGTAGTCGGGTAAACACTAGGCCTTGAGCTTCTTTGCTGCACACATGACAAAAAAAGTTCAATTGCTGAACTTTTACTCGAGTCCATTTAGCGCAACATTGCTGCTCTAGTGCTAGTAATTTGACAGCTCTCTGTCTTTTAGGTATAATAATATTGTGGTTTAGATTCGGTACCCTCAGAATTGTATTCTGAGGTCACCTATATTATACCAATTAAATCATAGTTATTATACGTACCTCGTCTACAGGAGCAATATCATTTGATATTGCTTTGCAGTGGAATAATTGATTGATTTTGCGGTTTCGGTCAATGACTGTGACTAAATTACGAGGTATATACAGATAGGTTTATAGAACACGTTTCTACGTTATAATAATTATTGTAGTGCATATGTCACCGTAAGATTGTAAAAACCGTAAGATTGTAATCTAACGCTTTTTTTTCGATAGATTGTAAACAGTCGAAAGATTGTGAACCGTTCAATGTTTTAAGTGTCCATTTTTGAAATATTCATTGTATTTACGTTTTCTTGTCTCTTTCTTGTAGGTTAGGTTAGGGTTCGACATAAATAATCAAGTAGTGCCACTTAGGTTTTATCGGGCACTTAGGTTTTATCGGGTTAATAAATCTAACAGATTACAATCTACCGAAAAATAATCCGTTATATTGTAATCGTTCGACAGTTTACGATTTCGCGAGGTAGATTATAATCTAACGGTTTTTACAATCTTACGGTGACACATATGCCACTGGCTTAAATCAGGTTAAACGAAAGACCAATTGAAGTAGGTAGAAGATTTAGAGGAGCAAACAGCAAATAAAGCCTTTTTAGGGTTCCGTACCCAAAGGGTAAAAACGGGACCCTATTACTAAGACTCCGCTGTCTGTCTGTCTGTCTGTCTCCAGGCTGTATCTCATAGAAAGCTGAAATTTTCACAAATGATGTATTTCCGTTGCCGCTATAACAACAAATACTAAAAATTAAAAAAATATATATATTAAGGGGGGTCCCCATACAATAAACGTGTTTTTTCGTATTTTTTTTTCAATATTAAAAACGGTAACAGGTAGATGGTTCAAATTTTCACAGAATATTAACTTGTATATTACCTTTCAAAATAAATAATTAAATATCAATAAAGTAAATATTAAAGGGGGGCTCCCATACAACAAACGTAATTTTTTGATATTAACAGTAAACCTCTACAAACAAAGTTAGTTTTGCGGTTCAAAAACAAAGGTAATTATACCTACTTCTTGAGTACGGAACCCTCGGTGCGCGAGTCCGACTCGCACTTGGCCGGTTTTATTTTAATTTGCAGTCCGAAGTCCGAACGCCTTGCCTTGAACGAGTTGATTTAGTAAAATATGATAAGTACATTGCTACATTATTAAAAAAAAAAAAAACGTTAATTGGCTCTTTTATAGCCGCACCCCAGCAATTTCCAAAAAAAAAGTCCGGAGGTCGATAATAAGGTGTTTATAAGGTGTATAATATGAAAAATTGTACCTATAGGTAAAGGTTTCATTCAGTGGTGAACTGAAAAAAAAGCGAATTCTTTTTCAGAAATTGTCCTTTTAGCAATATTTATAACTACAATGACTTATAACTAGGTACAACTACAAAACGTAATAGGTTAATGTACATACCTATTGCCTACCTATGCCTATTGTATAAATAATAATGTATTATAATCTTGCCCGTATATTCACGTCGTCGTGAGATACTCCAGTTTGCCAAGACCAGTGAGTTTGCCTGACTAACGAAGTGTTGCCGACTGGTAACACAGCGTGATAAGTTCATGAATATCTCGGAAAGGTTTCACAGTTCACACTAGATGGGAAAATGCAAATTTTCTCGGTGAGAGTAGAGTTTGATTTAGAAAATCGGATTCTTTGTGCAAAATATGCTTACCGCATGTATAAACTTTTTGATCAATCTTACGCATAACAAAAATGTAGGTAACACTGATTGTTACGACTCGGAAGTGTCAATGTTACATAATAAAAATAAAAATCTGATAACAATAATTTTAGGATACCTAATTTTTATTAAACTACAAGTGAGAATGCTACAGTAAACGTTATTTTAATCAGTAATCAAATATATATTATTGATTTCACAGAACACATTCGCGTCATTAAGGTAATGTCGGAAGAATTTTGGAAGACCACCAGCGATGACGAGGTGTTTACTCCGTATTTAAACAACACTAAGCAGATGAAAAGTTTCGAGAACAATCCAACAGCTCCGCACGAAGTTTTCAGAAACGACACAACATCTGTCGAAGTTATTGTTAAGCAAGTTAAAAATAAAAAGAAAATGGATCCAAGTAAACACAGCGTGGCTCTAGAACAAATCAATGATAGACTCTGCGAAGATATAGAAAATCTAAAGAAAGAATTGAATACTGCAAATAAAAGCTTGGAAGATACGAAAAAATGTTTTAGGCTAGTAATGTTTGAGATGGCAAAGCAACTAGAAGCGGCAAATCAGAGGGAGTTGAAAAGACAAACGAAGTATCTAGTCCAACAATTAGAGAAAGAGAAATTAAAAACAATTTTGGAATCTAAAGCAAATTTAGTGAAGAAACTACGAAAAGAACTGCTTAATGTGAAACGTATAACAAAGGCAGTTATCAAAGGTATACGAAGTGTTCCTCATTCTGAAACAGCTGTGCAGTCGGACCTGGAGTACACTGAGTTTGAGAGTGCTTTAAAAACGCCAAAATCATCTATCGTTAATAATAATATGTGCGGTATTCATCAAGACACATACGAAACAACGTTGTCCAGCAAATTTTAATTTCCTAGCTAGTAACTCCATTCAATCATTAGGTGCCAGTGCAAGTGTATTTTTCAGATGTCGATTATTTTTTTCTTTTAATATTTAATAGCACGCGTTATTGTATTGATTCCAAATATAATGTCTTTTAATTATAATCAACATGTCCTTTGCCGTGTAGTATTATTTGTCTACTTTAGAATAAACTTATACAAATTTAATAAAATATAAAATTCTTCAAAAAAAAAAGAATTAATAGTTGTGGAATTAAGTAGTACCTATTACACATTTTATCATAATGTTTCTGTTTTTTTATATTGTATGGGAAGTTTTTTGACGTGCGTATTAGGCAAGACTCAAGGTTTCAATACAAGTATCCTGTATCCACACAAGTTATGGGTGGATTACACTTGTGAAGTAAAAAGTTCATGTGTGCAGTCATTAGTTAACATATTTTATGGTGTTAAATGTTCACATAGTGAGAGAAGAGAGCTAGGTGCTCTAATCACTTTACTCGCACTCTCACTTCACACATAACAGCTTGACCGTTTACATAACACCTGCACTTTTCATCCTCACTGATAACTTAAAAATACAAAGTACCTACCTAAGGCCTATTTAAGCAGAAATGCTCCTAGCATATCCATCTACATCTCCCGCTGATTGTCCCTGAGCCTTCTTATCAGGCCCATAGCAAGAGCTACAAAAACTAGTCCAAGTACCCGAAAACGTGAATCAATGTCGGTGCAAGTCTGACCCGAGCGCATACTGCACGTAAACCGGGTTACGATATGACCGGGTCACGCGGTCACAGCACAGCCCGGTCACCCGGCCGAGACACGCCCGTCCCCGGCTTCCCCGGCTACCCCAGTTCCCACCCGCTGCCGATTTGCGAAGGATAACGATGTTTGTCCCACCATTATATTATTTGTTACACAAGAAGGTTTCCGAGAAGGACTTCGTTTGCGTAAAATTACCGCTATAATAACTAAAACGTGGTACAACGGTTTATTGTACTCTCCCTATAAATTCCATTTTGTTAATTTTTAAATAATTTTTACCCTTTTTAACATTTATCTTAAATCTACGAGGATTCCAAATGTAGACTAGTCTGAGAGCCCACAGCAAAGTCGTTAATTAATTAAATTAAATCCTCAGGGATTTTGCGATTGATTAAATCTTGGACTCAACTATTTTTCATTCTGCTTTCTACCCCAACATTTAAAAATAAAGAAAATTTTAATTCAAAAGAAAAAATTCACAGATTTCGCAGTCCCCGCAAGAATCGGAGCATTGAAAATGAATACAAAAATTTACGAAAAAACAATTCTGAAATAAAAATCTCTTCTTCAAAATTTATCAAAAATTTACTAACCGATTTTCAAAATTTCAACTCGAATGCACTTCTTGCCTACATCCGCATCTTTTAACACCATTACCATGACGATCGGTCAATAATCATAGAAGCTACATCACTGCTTATTTAAGGAAATACCCGTTACTTTTACTACAACTTGACGACCTCCGTGGCGCATTGTGTAGCGCTGTTGCCTTAAAGTGCGGAGGTCCCGGGTTCGATCCCCGGCGGGGTCATTTTGGGAATTTATAATTTCTGAATTTTCCTTGGTCTGGCCTGGTGGGAGGCTTCGGCCGTGGCTAGTTACCACCCTGCCGGCAAAGACGTGCCGCCAAGCGATTTAGCGTTCCGGTACGATGCCGTGTAGAAACCGAATAGGGGTATGGGTTTAATATAACTGCCATGCCCCTAACAGGTTAGCCCGCTACCATCTTAGGCTGCATCATCACTTACCATCAGGTGAGGTCGCAGTCAAGGGCTTACTTGTAGTGGATAAAAAAAAAAACTACAATTCAAAATCTAAAGGAACCACCTACAGGTCACAATTATTACTAACCGATTTTCAAAATTTTTTCGCCATTTTGTAACTAAACCCGAGGATCGTTTTTTCATTTTTTCTTAAGTCGGTTTTTTTCCGAAATATTTACTTATTTGTTTTTATAAACAGACACCCCCCAAAAAACCCGACTTTTTTCATTTTTCAAAATTCCAAAAAATGTTACCAGCCGATTTTCAAAATTCAAACGCTCACACGTGTCTCGATAAATTCCTCAACTCTTGGAACTATTCTCATCTCGATCCTCCCAAAATCCTCGGAGCTTTGGCCAAAAATACGTCTCAGGCGATTTGCACCTGATAACCATTTTCAATGGTAAAAAAGATTTCCATGAAAAACTAAAATATATACCTACATATCCTTAGCCTTAAGGGGGCAAGCTTTCAAAAAATATATAGGCTAGGAGATAGCTGCTGATGTGATTTTCATATAATATTGTTATCTAATCCTAATTTATTTTTACTGCAACCTACTTAAATATAATTACATATCTAAGCCAATTATAAAATTATAATAAAACTAGATGTACTTATAATATACATTAAAAAATAAAAGGGAAAGATGATGTGAATTTTATATAATATTGTTATATATTTCAGTAATAATAAATGTCAGTTCTCATCAAGTGCTCGTATCATTCACAACAGTAACTATCGTCTGGTGGAATTTGTGATGGTCTGCCTGCAAGCGGCTGGGGACCTGACTACTTATCGCCGCTCAAAGACGAGTTATTGTTACCAGAAATGACCAATAACTAGGAAGGCTTATTCTAGTATAGTATTAAAGTATGCGCTGTACCTAAGTAACCAGTATAAAAATTGACTCTATTCATCGGGGCGTGTACTAGATATTGCCTCTCAAATACATAATACATCGTTAAGTACGTCAAGTAGTACTTACGTCAAGTAATAAAATTTAAATTAAAAAAAAACCCACGATGAACTGCAGCGCTCCATTATAATTTGTGACCTTATAACTTTGTAACAACAATTAGATCTTCGCAGAAGTAGTTTTATGAACACAAAACTGCATCTTTGTCGGTTCAGTAGTTTTTTTGACCAGCGTGTTGGACTATGGCCAAATGGTAATGAGTAGAGGTGTCAAATTGTGTCAAACTTTAATATTCTGATAAATAAATGTTAAAATATATCAGTTCAAAAAATACGTTATAAAATATAATGGATAAAATACTGGAGTTCCTGTGACCACAGCATCTAGGTTAGCGCTTGTCAAGGCAAATCAAAAGAGTCCAAACACGACGGGCTTACGATGAGAAGGAGTTCGACCACCTACCAAATCACGATTGCAGCACAGCTTGGTAGACTATGGCCCTAAAACATATCTAAGAACCTTCTCAGAAGCTAAACATTTTTTTTTTTAAACCGAATCTAAATCAGCAAAGTAGTTTTCCAGAAAAAAGGTAACATAATAAAAAAACACGATAGGAGCGCGCACGATAGCATGATAACTTAAAATATATCTAAATCTAAAGAACTTTTTCACAAGCTATACATATCTAATGCAAAACACCGCATCTCAATGAGCCCAGTACTTTTTCAGAAAAATGGAAACATATTGAAAAATTAAAATCAAAATTGCAGCTCAGCTTAGTGGACTATGGCCCTAAAACATATTCAAGAACCTTGACAGAAGTTATGCATATCTATTGCAAAAAACTGCATACTAATCGGTCCAGTAGTTTTCCAGGAAAATGGTAACTAAAAAGTACACAAACAAACAAACAATCGCACAACCTCTTAGGGCAAACACATAATAATATATACCGTCCGTTCCGTCATGGGTAAAAAATAGCTCAAGTGTCGCCGCTTTGATGTGATAATGTGTAGTGTTTAAATATCTCCCATTTAAGTTCCGAGTATTTTAATTTACGTATATCACCTCTTAGACCACCTGTGATAATACTAACATAAATCTGAAACATGGAAATTAATAGTAAGGAGATATAATTATAGTTACCAAAAGATAGTTACCACAAATACAGTTATCTCTTAGGCTATAAGTTTTGACATTTGGGTTGGACGAGCCAGTGTAAATTTGTATGAAAAATTCGTATGAGGGATCTTTGCAACCAGATTGTACAAAAACTTTAAGTTGTATTGAAAATATTGTTTAATTAAAGTGTTCCTTGATCTTTAATGATTAATTTGAAGTAACTTTTGTTTATATAAGGTCTCAGATTAAATCACAATAATCGGAACGCGATAACGCCTTTTTTGAGTTTTCCATGAATTTCTCGATAATTTTCTGCAGTTACTATACGATTTTATGACCACTTTTTTAATTACGTCATACTTCATTTAACTGAGTAGCAAATGGTATTAATTTAGTAATGAAATTTTCATTTTTCCTATCCTAAAACGTCGGAACAGAAAACAATGTTTCAGTACTTCGCGACCCTTAAGAAAAATCACCTCTAACGGTGTTATTTTTTGTATGCTGAATTAAAATTTGTTCTTTTTTGCCTCGGGTTTTCTTCGAAACCCTTATAATTAATTATGATGAAAAGTGACACCCCACTCCCCAGACACCTCACCTCATATCGTCTAACACCTGCGCCCTACTTAGTTAGAAATTAGGATAAGGGTTACTAACGTGTAGTTCCATTACACCCTGCATTATTACACTTACCTACCAAAGTAGTAGTACTGTTTAAAAATAGAAATGCATTATGTATTCTAGACATTATTTTGTTCCAAGAGCAGCTGTGAAGTACAGTTAAAATTAATTTTCATTTCCTTCCCTTTCAATTACATTTTCATTTTCCATTCTTGTAAAACTTGTTCCGTACCTAATAACTTTAAGTTATGAGTCAAGTCGTGGTAACTTTGTCTACTCTCGGGAACGGCTGAAAGTTAGATTGCACTATGACTAAACTATTTTTAAATATCTTCAAATACCTTTTCCACTACGGGTAGAGTTTTAAAATTAATATTAACAATAATAATATAATGAAAATGGTTGTGGGTTTCTCCCCTTTGATTTGGTTAAAAGAGCCAATTTAATTTGAACTTCAATTGTCCTTCTGATCACATCCCTTTATCCGAGCCTAACGAGCGGTGAAGCCTATCCTAAACAGTATCAGTATTTAATTGAATAAAGCTCTTGGCAACCGTATCGTAGGTATCGGTTTTAAGACTTCAAATGCAGGCAAAAATCGAATCAACTCTACATTTTGTTGTTTTATATCACTACTAAATAAGTACCATTAATCATTATTAGAAAAGTGGGTCGTTGCACTCGACTCCGACTCGTATATTGGCACTCGTATAAGTGCAAATCCATTTGGATGCAGTGTTATTGCATTTTTCATCAGAGTGAGAACCACATTACGGCGACACACTCGTCCTGAAAGATCCATCTTCCATCCATTCTATCCGATGTCGATCACATTCCCGCGGTTACAGTCGAGAGTCCCCGAATACGCCCGAGGCTCAAAGCACAGCCGATTCCGAAAGCTGACTGCTGAAGCTGAACTCAACTCAGTCCGTACGAAAGCTCCGCGTAAAATACACGCTTTTTATGTTGCTGCCATTTTACCACATGTGTTAAAACTTTTTTTAACAGTGCCGTGAAGACTATATACATTTTATACTGTATATTATATTATAATATACATTTTTGCAGTGTTCCAAAATGGGCATTATTGATGTACCGAGTTTGAGATTGTAGACTAACACAGGTTCGTAGATATACCTAGCTGTCTAGAAACGCCGTGTTGGAATTCTGTAGTTCCAGTATCTTAGAAGTACTTATTTAGTTTTCTGAATGTCCGTATGTAGTGATAAGAGCTTTGATAAAGTCATGGTGGAGCCATTCAAGGGAAAATAATATTTTTACGTATTTGCTGAGAATATTTTCATTGCTAAAGTTTTTCCAAATGGTTTTGATGGGTAACTTTTATAGTTTCGAGACTGTAAATGTTCTATTTTTACCAAATTTAGAGTAAATATATTATTTTCTTACGTTTTTATACCTAGTTTATTTCATTCTTTCTCTACCTATCCAGTGTTATGTGAGTTTTATGAAATTAAGAATAACTTGCTACTTATAACATAGTGCTTTAAAATGTGTGTGAAACCTGCAAATCCGCACTTGGCCAACACGGTGGATACTTACCATATAATTAAAGGACATGATAGTATGAAATGATCATGGTGATGGTTTTTCTTTGCTCATGGGTTTTCATAGTAAATGTTTATTATAATAAACAGCCGATAAGTGCTCTATTAATAATGATGCATATACTATGAATAATGAATATACTTAATAAAAACATAATAAAACATGATCTTTGTAAAATATTTAAAAGAAAAGCTCTGAATATTTAACCAAAATCTGGAGGTGGTTTACGCAGTATACTAATCTTTAATCTGTTTTCCGAACCAATGGTAGAGTCAAAACATGACGTGACTTATGAGACACTTGTGTGTCCTACATGGAATAAATAAATTGAGTATTGAGTAGGTACTTGCTTTTGTTAACTGTCTTGATTGCTAAGCGCATGATAATTTTTTGATGGTCATTGATGACCGAACCCGGCCTCATATTTGTAAAAACCCGACGTGTTATCCATCCGTAGTACATTAGTACCAGATGTATCGTTCTAACGTGTCAGGTATTAAGATATTATGCGGTCGACCCCAAACGACCTCTGAGTAGGTATTCCGACTCCACGCAGTCTTGTCTGACCCATCCCTAGAGACTTTTTATTACGCGTGTAGCCAGAAGTCTGCTGGCGTAGCCCAATTAATGATATCACCCTTGAGCCCCTCGTTAAGCTAACTAATGGATGGAGGAACCAATCAGTCCTCATGATGGAGACTATTATAATAGTGGCGTTGGTTTCATCGTACGAAACTTCACGATATTTCATGGCGTGGCATGACATGCAGGGGGCCATGTCAATTTTCATGCCATCAAAGACGGATTCATTCGTCATTTCAACTCACAATCGGCTTACTACTGAGCACGAATCCCCTCACGGCTCACAGACTGAGGAGGGTTTAATAATAGTCTACCACGCTGGCCAAGTGCAGGTTCGCAAACATACCTACTTTGAGAACGATATGAAGAACTCCTATGCATCCTTCCAGCGCATGTATTCCCTGCCACGTATAACTTAAGTACCTTCAAGCTTCAAGGCAAGAGTGATTATGCATCTTCTAGGCAAGCGCGCTCCAACCTAGACCTCATCATTGCTTTGTATTGAGCATGATTGTCGTCTAGCGCAACCTATCTCGCAATAAAAAAACATATACATACCTAACTCAGATAGTTAGAAGTGCCGGAAGATCTAACTCCCGACCACCCGAATAGGAGGTCAAACGTCTAAACCACTAGGATATCACCGCTACTATAGCTAATAACTGGTACAACTAGCATAATAATGTTAGTCGTCGGTCGGAATCTGAATTTAAAAAAGACTGTTTACGCTTATGCTTATATAATATACCAATGGGTGTTGAACCAACATAAGGTCCTATGTTAACATACGGAGTGTAATGGAAATTAGTCTATTTTATTAACTTAATTAATTTGCATTACCTAGTTGTCTCCTATTTCATATTAGATATAGGTATCATATGCTTGCATTAATAATCGATTTTTATTTTCAGACGTACGGACTCCTGCCGCGAGTCACATAATGTTTTCCTTATGCCGGCGATACAAAGATGAACATGGTGAGTGTCAAGAGCTATGTGTCGTGGTATGTGTCATAGATGAGGTTGTAGTCTCCCTCCCTCTGCGTCGTATTCCTCATTACTGAGGGTCGTGACCCCTTTCCATAAATAATGGTAGGAGTTTTCTTGGGATAATAATACGGTGGGTTCCCACGTCCTTCCGCATACGACTCGACTAAGAACATTTAAACTCTAGGTTTTTCACGATTATTATCAGATTTTGGTGATAATAACCGGGACCGAAGGCTAACGTGCTCTCCGAGGCACGCAGGAAACGAAAAGGCCGAACCTCCAAATTCGGTCACCCGTCCACTTTACCGACTTGGATTAACGTTGCTTAACAATCGCTATCGACTGATATGCGTTGTCACAATTAGGCCACTCGTCCCTCGGTAGGTTAGACTAGTTCTAGAACTAGAACTAGTTTAACAGTTTCGTGGTCAGCAGAGCTTAAAGAAGAAAGATTTTAGGGCATCATTATTTTTCAACCCATTGCCGGATATCAGTACCTCCTGAGCGCGAGTCTCCTCTCAGAATGACCGTCCTAGGTGAGCGACGAAAGGGACGTGACGCGACGCAGCGCGACGCGATACGACTCCATAGAAAATTTCAAACTTATCTACACGCCAACGTAGGCTACGTGGAGGGTCATCTACCTTTGTTCCTGTCGCATCGCGTCGTGTTTGGCAGTCGTGGTCTTAGTTATAGACTAACTGTGTGGTAATAATGTTTTATCGCCCAAGAGTATTTTTGGACGCAGCAAGAGAACTGGACGTGTGCCCTTGTCTGCGTCCAGTTCTCACCTGATGGTAAGTGTGCCCTTGTCTGCGTCCAGTTCTTACCTGATGGGAAGTGATTATGCAGCCTAAGATGGTAGCGGGCTAACCTGTTAGGGGTACGGCAGTTATATTGACTACATACCTAATTTGTTTCTATACGGCATCGTACTGAACAAAGTGGGAAAAGTCTACTTCATAGTTTTAATAGCTGTGAAGTAAGAGCAACTTTACGAGCAAAAAACTTTTGCAAAATAAATTATTACTGCTGAAAAAATATTATTCATTCAAACCATGTCAAGTGAAGGTTACACACTCTTAAATTGTACCTTGTATCAAATAGAAAGGCTTTTGTTGGGAATTCTATACCGTTTTTTTATGATAATGCTAACGAAGTCGGGAGCTCCACAATTCACAAACCCTTGGAACCCCGCGTTCTTGCCGCATTACATAATAATATTGTCTGCAGCTTTGTTCCTGTTTCCCTGAGGACGCTTTAGAATGCGTTGCATAATGAAAAGGAATAAAATATGTATGGTTCAGCATTCACATGCAGACGCGGCGTGCCCACTTCTAGGCCTCTTGCGATGACATATTTAAATTATACGAGTTATGCCTACATGCTGAGAACAGATACGAGATATTTTTAAATTGATACTAGCTGATGCCCGCGACTTCGTCCGCGTGGATTGAGGTTTTTTGGTTCCCGCGGGAACTCCGGGATAATTTTTACCTCGGTACCAAAATCGGTGGAAACTGTGGGCAGGGAAAGCGTAGCAGACAGATAGACAAATAGACAGACAGACACACTTTCGCATTTATAATATTAAGTATGGAAAGTATGGAAAAAAGCAATTCGTTTTGCAATTTTCCGGTATAGCCTGTCATACTCACAAATTCTTAATGAATCCTGACCACAGCAGACGCGTAATGCTTATGTTGAAATCAGGCTGCATGATAACAATTTCCCGCCTTAAAATCCATACTAATATTATAAATGCGAAAGTGTGTCTGTCTGTCTGTCCGTCTTTCTGTTTGTCTGTCTGTCTGCTACGCTTTCACGTCCCAACTACTCAACCGATTTTAATGAAATTTGGTACAGGGATAGTTTGTATCCAGGGGAAGGATATAGGCAACTTGTTGTCCAGGAAAATCAAGGATTTCCCGCGGGAATTGAAAAACTTAATCCGCGCGGACGAAGTCGCGGGCATCATCTAGCATGAAATAAATTATATAAAACGCCTCGCTCTGCCTAAGTAAGAGACTTAAAATGGCATGGCCGTGACGTGACAGCCTTGCTTTTTAGGGCGATAACATGATAAGGGTCTAGGTGTGGATAAGACTAAGTATATACCGTATACGCACGTATATAATAATACTAGATGATGCCCGCGACTTCGTCCGCGTGTTTTAAGTTTTTTAATTCCCGGGGGAAATGTCCTTCCCCGGGATATAACCGATCCCTGTACCAAATTTCATCAAAATCTGTCGAACAGATTGGCCGTGAAAGCGTAGCAGACAGACGGACAGACAGAGTCACAGACAGACAGACACACTTTCTCATTTATAACCTTAGTATGGATTTAATCTAGATTATATGATTCCGAAGTTAAATTTTCTAATATTTATCTAATAATGTTACAGATATATAAGTGTTTCGGGTTGACAGAATTAAAAACCGGGTTACAGATTCGTTTCTGTTACACTTTCAATCTGTAACACTTATATTTCTGGAACCTTTATGAACCTGTTTTTCAGTCCCTGCTGGAGCTTCTATCTACAAAAGTTTAGGTATATTATTACGTATACCAAATGAAGTAATTTAAAGGTAAAGCTCTAGTTCTATGAAACTAAAGTTCTATCGACAGTGCTTCCTAATGATTAAGTTAGCTTAGAATTGTTTACCAACTGGTTCAAAATATCATTTCAAAGTTGCAGTTTTAGACTGTTTAATGGTTAATTTAACGTATCATTAGCGTTAAACTAAACTTACCTGTGTGTTGAAGAGGTGAAGGCCTTTAAAGTTTAAATACAAAGTTATTTTCATATCTTCAGTAAGCACACTTTATATATGTCACCGTAAGATTGCAACAACCGTTAGATTATAATCCAACTAGCGATATTGTAAACTGTCGACGGATTGTGAACCGTTCAATGTTCCGAGTGTAAATTTTTTAAATATTCATTGTATTTACGTTTTCTTGTCTCTGGGTTCGACATAAATGATCAGGTAGTGCCCGGCCTTTTATCGGGTTTAATATACCTAACATATTACAATCTACCGAAAAATAATGCGATAAATTGTAATCCGTCGACAGTTTACAATATCGCTAGTAAGATTACAATCCAACGGCCTTTGCAATCTTACGGTGACATATATATTATGTCGCAGCCGGATCGTCGAATCCGTCGTACTGCAAAACGGCGCCGTTTTACAATACGGCTGTTTGACGACAAGCCAGATAGTAATTCTACTGAACAAACGTCCGCCGCATTGAATCAACGTTTCACGTCCTTCAAAGCAGCTAGCCGTATTTTAATTGGGCGGATCATGAACCGCCGTTTCGTAAAACAGCGTAAAATGAACAGCTGCATTGTGAATATTAATGTCGAGACACCATAGCAAAATGGAACCAGAATGGATTCCGGGCACCCAGACTACTCGCAGTCTTGTCTACCCCTAGAGTGTTTTGTAAAGCGTGAAGCCAGTTTATTTTGTTAGTGTGGTTT
Organism: Erebia epiphron; assembly: GCA_963932025.1. Taxonomy (NCBI): domain Eukaryota; kingdom Metazoa; phylum Arthropoda; class Insecta; order Lepidoptera; family Nymphalidae; genus Erebia; species Erebia epiphron. The sequence continues at coordinate 8,260,312 of OZ009946.1, forward strand.
TTCCTCATATAACCCACTCTCCAATGTAACATGATTGCGCAATGGCTGGCTGAGGGTAAATAAGGGCAACCGTATTGTAGAACATATCGCAACGACAATCCGGCTGAACGACGCGGAGCTGCCGTATTTAATGACTGCGCCCTTTTGTAATACTAGCCATTTTGTAAAAAGGCGGATTTTAGGATTTGATTACGGTATTTTAAAAACTTTTCTTTATATTATGGGTTAAGTTAATAAGCTATTTATGCTAGGTATTTGTCCCCACACACGCATCCCGTATTGTAACATCTCATACTAAGAATTAGTAGGTACCTACTATATTCTTACTCTGAGCGTAACCTGTTTAAAAAATATTGCAATTGATTAGCTTACCGACTCCAGACAAACTTCTTTCAGATTTTCAGTAACATAATACAACATTGTATAAGTTTCTACGCGGTTTTTTTTTTTCAAAAGAACATCCACCGAGTTTTTTGCTGGTTCTACTCGGTAGAAACGGCATTCCGAACCAGTGGTAGATTCTTTAGACTGTTCAAAAGCACTTGTAAAAGTCTACTTGAATAAAAAATATTTGATTTACTCAGATTTTTTTGACCTCTCACATTAGTTACCATTTTCAATAGTTGAATAGTTGAATGTTTATCCACGGAACAGAGATTCTGCTTATTGTTTATCATCGTAACTCAAGTCGTAAACACAACCTCGCCAGTCACTTTTCTACGCCGCCCACCTCGTTTTAGAGGGTTTCGTTCTACTTATCTGTAAAGAGTCGTAGCAGTCGTACTACGCGTACTGCGTAGTGCGTAGTACGCCTACGGTCTATGAGATTTAGCATAGGTTGATACAATCGACGACCGATATGGGTAAAATCATTATTTACTACGTCATACGTGATACGTCATCATATTATAGAGTCTCATCTTGTTGTTGATGTCTAATTTATGTACTACTGAATATATTAGATGATGCCCGCGATTTCGTCTGCGTCATTTACGGTTTTTAAAAATCCTTAGGGAAGTCTTCGATCTGCCGAGATGCGACATTGCGTTTGTTTGTCGATTCATTGGTTTATCCTTCAATCACGCTCCAACAGAGCAATGGATCGAGAGATTCCGCATGGATATAGTTGAAGACCTGGAGAGTGACATAGGCTACTTTTTATCCCGGAAAATCTAGGAGTTCCCACGGAAATTAAAAACTTAAACAAGTTATAAGCATCTTTAGATTTAGATTTACACTGCCTCGTTGGTCTAGTGGTTAGCATAGTCGACTGCGGATCACGAGGTCCTGGGTTCGATTCCCGGTCGGGCATGAAAAGTTAGGTATTGGGTATTTCAATTAAGAAATTCTCAGTGCTAGCCCGGAGTTGGAAGTTGGCGGTGTTTCACCCCCGTGCCTCGGAGAGCACGTTAAGCCGTCGGTCCCGGTTATTATCACTAACATGATAATAGTCGTTAAAGCCCGCCAACCCGCATTGGAGCAGCGTGGTGGGTCTAAGCTCTAATTCCCGCTCTCCTATGAGAGTGGAGGCCTGTGCCCAGCAGTGGGACGTTAATAGGCTGTAGTGATGTGTGATGATGTGTTAGATTTAGATTAGATAGAATAAGCGACGATCTCCATGTTATGTTATGGTATGTTTTTATATTCTGTTTTCAACTCATAGTTACTTGAAAACATCTCAACATTATACAGCGGTCTCGCGACGTGGAATGGGTCAGGCACACTTGTCGTCGAGTGTACTTCATATAATAATTTTTGGTTCCGAAACTTCTTGCGAGCGAAGGTCGAGTGAGATACCGAACGTGACCGAACTTTGTTTAAGAATTCAGGATGAAGTCGTGTTATAAATGTACTAGATCATGACCGCGATTATTAATGCTTTTCGATTCCCGCGGGAGCTCTTTAATCTCCCAGGGTAAAAAGTAATCAGGGATGGACATATCTTCCCAGAAATACAACCTAACTCTGTACCAAATTTCATCAAAATCTGTTGAAAGATGGGCCGTTTAGGCACAGTATTGGTATCTATAATATTACCGTGGTTTAGGCGTGTATCCCAAGAAGGGACACAGGCTACTTCTGGTCCCGGAAAACTAAGAAGTTCCCGCGGAATTTGCAATAACTTAATCCACGCGGTCGAAGTCGTGAGTTTCATCTACCTCTCTCTGCGAACAGATTTTCATGCTCCCATTATTCTCAGATCAGTAAGGATTCCAATAAGCCTTCATTACTGACGGCTGTAACAGATGCAAGGGTAAGGGCTTGTTCTATAAAGCTATAGTAACGGTTTTATTTGTTGGATTTCTCATTTGTCGTTTTGTCCTCCAATCACTATACAACGGAGCAACGGATAAATAAATAAATAAATAAATAAATCTTTATTTGGGATTTCACACACAGAAAAAACATCAAAACAAATTACCAAAATAGAAATAAAAGGAAAATAAAACTTATAGACTAATAATAATCTGTGTTGTAGAAAATCCCAAAAAGGGTATCAAGCTCAGCGTAATGCTGATATGGTGTAGATGCACCATGTCAGCGCTGGTTTTCAGTTGACCCCTATAGAAAATCCTCGGCGCCTCGGACTGGTCCGGGCTGATCATCAAACTTAACTTAATGTATCTACCCACTAAAATTATAACTAAGCTTATTATGTATAATTATTACTATTACCTAAACATAGCGTAGCACTAACAATAACAAATTGTAGCCAGCCTCATCTGAGTCTGCACCACTATTCCTGGTAAACTATATAATCTATGGTTTTACAGTGAGGACTATTTAAATTAACAAGTGACATTCTATAAATCTCTGATTATTGCATCTGTGGCATATCAGTGGCCCAATTTCGAAATCTGTTGGCAATGTCAAATTATTGATTATCTCATAAACAAATGCAAGCAAATGACTAATAATAATTAAACTTTTTTTTGGGATAAATTTCAATAAAGCAGACTCATTATGACCTATTTGTGCTGCCTCTCCGGGTCTCCGGGTCTCCGGATCAACGTTTATTATTTGATACGAGGCGATACCCGCGACTTCGTCCGCGTGGATCACGGTTTTAGATTCCCGCAGGAACTCTATAATTTTCCGGGATAAAAAGTAGCCTGTGTCTTTCCTCGAGATGCAATCTATCCTCATACCAAATTTCATCAAAACGGTTGAACAGATGAGCTGTGAAAGCGTAGCAGACTGACAGACAAACTTTCGCTTTTATAATTTTAGTATGGATAGTTACGGCTAGACTATGGTACGCTCCGGAAAATCAAAGAATTCGGCATAGATTTTAAATACCTAAATCTACGCGAACCGTGTTATAGTTGCGAGCATTATCTTAGATACGTTCTAAAATAGGTATTAGGTACTAAGTACGTTGTGTCTATAGTCTGTACGTTTAGTCTAAGTTTTTACATTGCAAACTCGATTGATCGTATTGAGCATTCGATTACATTAGCGTCAAAGTAAAATGGACCCAAAGGCTCTTGATTTAAAGTCACAAATTTAGAACAATCGATTTTAATAATTTCGAAACGTATCGTTTGGAGCGCTGGCTGTGAATTCATACACGAAATTGAGCTCGAAATCAATATGCTAAGGTTAATTTTACTTTCAAACGGACGTGATCGAACGCTCCATACGATCAATCGAATTTGTAATGTAAAACTCAGACTAAGCGTACTGTTATTAATATTTTACTTGTGTCAACAATAAATATGGGTAAGTATGGAATCTGATCTAAATGTTTAATTGGTAAACAAACGCCAGTTTAAAACAGAAGCATGAAAAGTTATGTTTAATATTGAATGCTACATTGGATCAAGGAGCATAATGTAACTCTATTATGCGTAGCTCAAGTTACTAAATCCCCTAGTTCATTAACACTAAAACACAAAAAGGATAAAGAATTAACGCGAAACTGTAAAGTTAACGACAGAGCAATAGAAAATACACGCTGTTTTATGAGGCAATCATCCGAAGTAGCTGAATAGCGATTAGGATACCTTGGTCCTTGAAGCACCTCCCAAGTACTAAACGAACGCGGGGTGGCTGGAGCAGCCATTCACAAAACTGAGCCCGATCGATAGAGCGTCTCACCAATTTACTTTCAACTCCAATTACACTTTTCCGTTACCTATATCCATTACTAGCCCCGTTCGGATCGCCTGACAAAAACGTATCCTCAGAGAGAAATGGATATTCCGTTACTAGAAAAACTCGGAGGTTCCTCGTAAACACTTCCCTAGAAAATCTCATTTCTCCCGTTTCCCAATCTGACGTCAGCTTTACTGGCTGACTAGCCGTAAAAACAACTATTAGGGAAATCCAAATATCCGTTTCAATCCATATATCCTAGGCAAATGTGAGATTTAGGGTAATATGGGTCTACGAACGTAATAAGTCAATTTAGAGCGCTGTATATAGGTACATATTTTGTAGTATGAAATATTTTATGAGTCGAGTTGGGAAACGAAGTTGGAACGAAATGAATGGTTGACGTTTTAAGTAAAGGATCATTACGTACTTAATCTAGATGCTATTCTCTCTCTGCGTCGTATTCCTCATTACTGAGGGGCCTTTCCATTAATCACATAATGGTAGGAGTTTTCTTGGGATAATAAAAGCGGTGGGTTCCCACGTCCTTCCGAATACGACTCAACTTAGAGTATTTAAACTCTTAGGTTTTTTTAACGATTATTATCAGATGTTAGTGATAATAACCGGGACCGACGGCTTAACGTGCTCTCCGAGACACGGAGAAAACGAAGAGGCCAAATTTGAACCTCCAAATTCGGTTACCAATCCAGTTACCGATTACATGTAAAGCCCGGACGTTACAAATAAAAGGTTTTACTTTTGAGAGCAATGTGAAATAATTTTTAGTTTCACAACAAAAACTTAGTGTTTTGGTTATAATAAATTACTAGATGTGCTGAAAAAGGTGTAAAAACTATAGAAAAATAAGTAGGTTTTACTTTTACTTCATAAAACAACAAGAAACATAGGTTACGGTATTATCAGACACTGATAATACCGTCCTATTTAAGTTACGTGATATTTACTCAGCTGAAAAACCAAAATATTGGAAAGTTACCAAATCGGTTACTTCGGGTAATTACGGTTCCAAATACGCATTCACGACGTTCCAAAAATAAATTTCAACAGAAAAATACACAAATAAGGACCACTCTGACCTTATACCTACATCTGAGAATAGAAGGTACCTAAGCGTTTACGGAGAAACAACTCCCAAGTTCCACTTCCTACATAATGGAGATAAATAGTGGAGGTTTATCAATGGGGCCCTCTTTTGTATTCCACGTTGGTTTTAAATCAGGTCGAAGTGTACAGTTCAACGTAATTGCGTGTTCATGCGTCACCAAGCAACGAAGGCATTGTTTGATTCCTAAGTTAATATCTTAATATTGTATGACTACCGGACGCCCGCGACTTCATTCGCGTGGCATAAGTTTTTTAATTCCCACAGGCACTCCTTAATTTTCCGGGATAAAAAGAAGCATATCGCTTCAGATTCTCATCTATACCCATGCAAAAAATCACGTCGATCCGTTGCTCTGTTGCGGCGTGATTGAATGACAAACTCGCTATTTAACGTCCTTGGGGATAGAAATTTCAAAAACTGTGAAATACGTATTTCATAATTTTATAACGGAAGCCCAAATACCAAGTTTTATGGCTATAACTTGAAAAACGACGGAATTTCATGCAAAATTTCAGACCCTATTTAACCCCTTTGGGGATGGAATTCGAAAAAACCTTTCTTTGTGGATATAGACTACTCTTCACAAAGAACACACCCTGCAAATTTGTTGCTTCTAGGACGAGCGGTTTAGGCTGTGCGTGTATATATAAATAAGCCAGTCAGCCAGTCAGTCAGTTAGGACTTTGAATTTTATTTCCATAATATTAAATGCATGTAATCCATACTAATATTATAAATGCGAAAGTGTGTCTGTCTGTCTGTCTGCCACGCTTTCACGGCCCGACTCAACCGATTTTGATGAAATTTGGTACAGAGATAGGTTACATCCCGGGGAAGGACATAGGCTTCTTATTTTAGCCCGGAAAATTGAAGAGTTCCCGCGGGAATCAAAAAAATGTATCTGTTCAACCGATTTTGATTAAATTTGGTACAGGGATAGGTTGTATCCCAGGGAAGAACATAGGCTACTTTTTATCCCGGAAAATTTAAGAATTCCCGCGGGAATCAAAAAAATCAATCCACGCGGACGAAGTCGCGGGCATCATCTAGTATTTTATATTTACTCGATGGTGCTGCGACTCCGTCCGGGCAACTCTAAGTTTCAGAGTGTGCCCATGTACTCAGAGCCGATCTATATCAGCTTCAATTAGCTATCTTCTTCTTAGTCAACTGGTAGAAGGCCATTGCTGTACATATAGGTCTCTTGCAAGGATTCAGTGGCGCCTTAGGGGGTGGCAACCAGGCAACCGCCCGAGGCCTCGCTCTTGCAGGGCCCTCGCGTTCTTGCCCAACAGCGCTACAGTCCAAGTAGAAAAAGTCATTAGGTACTAATGTGTATTTGAATCTCGCGCCTCGCAAATATTTACCACCCAGAGCCTCGCAATGGCTAAGGCCGCCTCAAGGACTTCTAAATGGTGCGTTGACTTATGATGAAGTCACAACTCAGTCTTATAAACATAATCCGATACTATTTAATCGCGCGTTTCGAAGTTTCAAAACAAGTTTTGACTAGTTGTCAAATAGCTACTTTAGCTTCGTAACACAATAAGCTATGTGGGTAACTTTAGTTCTACGGTTCTTCTAATTTCTGATTTGATTCAATAGGTAATTGATTTTCGCATATAAACCAATTCTAATAGAAACTAGGTTTAATCTAATTCTAGATAATTATTATGGATCAGTAAACAGAACTAACTAAACTTCAGACATTGAAGATTGGATGCCTATTTACCTTACTTATTCAAACGTAAATACTTAATCAGAATTCAGAAAATGGTTACTAGATTGGAATATTTTGCTTTACACAGAAATCTCATGAAGGCGATACAAAACAACTTATACATTCCCTAGTTGGGAGCAAAAGCTTGCAAATTAAAGTTTTAGGGTTCCCTAGTAAAATTATCAAATTATAGTTTCGTCAAAAAATAATTACTATCTACATATTATGGTACTTTTCTTTCGTACAGTCGGTCCGTGTGTCACAGCCTTTTTTGAAATCAATACAATTAAATAAGTGCTCAGAGTCAGTTTTTTTGTCCACTGCAAGTAAGTAGATGGTGATGATGTAGTCTAAGATGGTAGCGGGCTAACCGGTTAGGGGTATGGGCTATGGCAGTTGTAATAAACCCAACCCCTTAATCTTAGTCTTTGCCGGTAGGGTGGTAACTAGCCACTTCTGAAGCCTCCCACCAGGCCAGACCAGAGAAAATTCAGAACTTATAAATTCAAAAATTGATCCTGCCGGTGATCGAACCATAAGCTTCCCACGTTAAATCAAAAGTGTCCAACACTGCGCCAGTGAGGGGAGCCTGGGAGGAGGTTATAAAGTGCTTATTAACTAAAGCATAAATTGAATTGACATAATATTGAATCTAATACAAATATGTACTTATTCAGTCATGTAGGTATATCTATTCGAGTTTGAAATGTATTACCTTTATGCCTCTATATTATGTAAGAGATCAACATCAGAACGTGGTCTGCACGATAACATGGATCGACCCTAAAGTTGGTCTTGCTTATGTATTTATGTGTGAGATGATATACCTAATTTATCAATGTAAAGGCTCGAATACACATAGTCGATTGCCTTCAACGAATGCCGACCCAAGTGTAAACAGTAAACGCTGTTTACAAATATTTTGGAGTGTGTGTAGCACAGCGGAAAACCACGTCATTGGAGATCTCTTTAGATAAATTTTAACGGTGCGTTTTCTCATGATGTTTTCCTAAAAAGTTAAAGCAAATGATAATATTCTTAAGACGCACTTAACCTTTAGCCGGTCCGGTTGCCATATTTTTCATCGCCATGGTTATTTATGTCGAACCCTAACCTAACCTACAAGAAGGAGACACGAAAACGTAAATTCAACGCATATTTCAATAATTGACACTCAGAACATTGAATGGTTCACAATCTGTCGACAGTTTTCAATCTATCGAGATACAAAGAGTTAGATTACAATTTTACAGTGACATAATATAAAGCAGTAGATTATATACGACGAGTATTTGAGCCCGTAACTGTTAAATAAATTAACATTCAACCTCAAGTTACACTGCCCAAACACAATTTATTCATCAAAATGATTGAGTTTAAAATTAAGATAGGTCTAGCCGCGGGTACTTTCTAATTGGCTGACCTATACATTCAAAATTAATTCAATAGAGGCTTATGATATTATGCTGGAAGTTCCTTGCTGTAGTAATATGATTATGCCGGTAAAATAAATATTCATGTAGTGCTAGCCTACCTACTTAGGTATCTTTAAGCTCAAGACAGGAGTGGTGTAGAGCTGAAGCAAAATCCGAATGCCGAAACTTCGCTTCGATCGATTCGATGATCATAGAGATAAATGGAGGGAGATTTATTTTGCTTTACACAGGCTTACAGGTTAATTTAAAAAGAACTTATTGAGCAGTGCACAAAACAATTATTTTTTTTACTAAATTTCGTTTATTTAATTCAATTTCGAATAAGTAATATACAAGTAGATAAAATTAAAATCTAAATTAAATCTAAATTAAAAACTAAATTAAAAACTAAAAACTAAACATTAAAAATATCATCTATCCCGCTGCAATGAGGCAGTGTGCCCAGAACGCTGGCTGCGTTACCCCGCTGAATAGCCAAACTTATATGTTGGCCGAGGTAGCTGCCAGCCCTCCGGTCACCTGTGGACTCTGTGAGACAAGAAGATAGATCCTTAAAAAAGGATCTGGCATCTTCGCCCCACGACCCCAGGGTTTCAACACCAAAAGGCACAAAAATGAAATTATTTTCAATAATTTTATTTTCTTTAAAAAAAATTGTGGTCAATCCGAGTTGCTGTTATTAGACCTATTTTGTCCCGGGGTGTATCTTGAATGCGGCTTTATTTTATTTTAATTCAAAATGTTATTTAATGTTATGGTTTTATAAAACTTAAAAGCTTTATGAATAACTACTTATAGCTGATGCCCGCGACTTCCTTCGCGTGGATTGAGCCGCTTAGCCTATGTGTTATTCCAGATATATATCACTGTTATTATCTACTGTTAACTACTGTAATGCTGTTACTATCTGAGATTATTTCTGTCCCAAATTTCTTTAATTAATTGGTTACTGATATATCATGTACCTACATAGTTTACAACAGACTTTAATATCAGTCAATTATAAAAAAATACTTTTTCCTTGCAAACGTTTTCGCTTTCTTCCCTTTTTCTAGGAAGTGGAAGTCTTACGAAGAACTAATAATTAGGTAGGTTTTCCTGCAGCAACAGTGCATTTGAAGTTTGAACCTGCAGGGCGACCGCGTGACTTCTGCATCAATCATTATTACATCGCAATCACCTCTGATTGGATAACACTCTTCCACTATTGGACATAACCCATTCACTATAGCCACAGACCATTCAACCAATTGACTGAGCATAGCGTGCCCCCTCGCCAGCCAAACTTTAGCAGTATCAGTACTAACGCTACGTTTTGTGCCTATAGCCGCCCTCAGTCCGTATTCGACAGTGCTCGGACATTGATCGAGTAAAAAACGAAGAAGTCGATTAAAAATAGGCCTCTCTGTAGCATTAAATGACGTGGAAAGAGAAGCAATACCTCCAGCTATGTAATGGATGGGATAACATTTCTTAAGTACCTACGTGTAGTTTTGTAATAATAAATAAAAATCATTAATACGCAAAAAAAAAAAAAAAAATTTACAAAAATGAAAAGGAACCCGTTGATGTCTTTCAGTTTTTCTTTGTCTTTCACATGTAGTTTTACATATCTCCATCTCTTCCACGCATAGCCCAAGGCAGCCCGTGCAACTATCGATAAATTATATCGATAGCCTTAGACTACTTGAATGCCAATAAATTAATTTATTGAGTAAAAACTTATATTATTCATTAAATTCCGAACAATTCTGAAGTAGAAGAACAGGTTAGAGGTATAATATTTATTTGATTAAAAGTTGTTGTTGAAAACTTAAGTTCTTTAGTATAGAACTTGGGCACTTGGGCAATTTAAAAAAAAATTATATATCACATAATTATCTTTAATCATTCATATGGTTGTATTTTGCTGTTTGAATAAAATTATTTGTATTGATTTTCCAATAGGTACTGGGAATTTTCCCACTGCTGGGCACAGGCCTCCACTCTCATAGGAGAGCGGGTATTAGAGATTAGACCCACCACGCTGCTCCAATGCGGGTTGGCGGGCTTTAACGATTATTATCATGTTAGTGATAATAACCGGGACCGACGGCTTAACGTGCTCTCCGAGGCACGGGGGTGACACACCGCCAACTTCCAACTCCGGGCTGGCACTGAGAATTTCTTAATTGAAAAACCCAATACCTAACTTTTATGCCCGACCGGGAATCTAACCCAAGGCCTCGTGATCCGCAGTCGACTACGCTAACCACTAGACCAACGAGGCAGGACAAAATCCATACCTTAAATTCAGCCAATCGCTACAATTGATACTGTAACAATGATTGATGCAGAAGTTACGCTGTCGCCCTGCAGTTAGCGATGATAGCGATCGTAACATTGTAACGCTGTCTAAGTTTTTACATTGCAAACTCGATTGATCGTATTGAGTATTCGATTGTATCAGCGTCATAGTAAAATGTGCCCAAAAGCTTTTGATTTAAAGTCACTAATTCAGTACAACCGATTCTAATTTCAAAACGTATCGTTTGGAGCGCTGGCATATACGAAATTGAGCTCTAGGTAAGTATGATTTTAGGTTAATTTTACTTTGACGTTAACGAGATAGAACGAATCGAATTTGCAATGTCAAAACTTAGAATAAGCGTACAATATGGCCAATTCTGTATAACATGTGTCTAAATGACAGCTTTAAATCTAGTTCTGTCCATTTCCGTAGAGAGTGATAATGAAAGCGTTAGCAATATTTTTAATGCTGTCATTAGTTTAGTTTAGAGATTGTGCATTACAGAATAAACCCCACTGTACCAATCAACCCAACAGGGTAGGGCGCACCAGAGCAGTAGGCCTCCTGAATTCAAAAATTAAATATACACGTATAGCCTAGGTAGATAGGACATTCAATATACACGTAGCATGAGATAAGCTGATATAAAATGGAGCACTCAAAGGGCGGGGCAGCGTTATTGTATCGTTAACTTTAATATTAGACCAATTTGTCTCGAAAATACCACCCAAGTTCAGATTGCTTTTCTTTCTACTCGGATGCACAATTACAATAAACGCGGCCAGTTAGAATATTGAAAAACAATAACGCGGAAAATATTGTTATTGACGGTATCTTTAAAGTTTTTAATGGAAAGTTTTTAAAGCTTAGAATTAGATGTCCTGCAAGGCGACCGCGTACCTTTTGCATCAATCAATACATCGCAATCACCTCCGATTGGCTGAGTTTATGGTTTTCTTGCTGCGTCAATGGATTTCGTCCAATAGTGGAAGAGTGTTAACCAATCAGCAGGGCGACCGCGTATCTTTTGCATCAATCATTGATACATCGCAATCACCTCTGATTGGCTGAATTTATGGTATTCTTGCTGCGTCAATGGATTTCGTCCAATAGTGGAAGAGTGTTAACCAATCAGCAGGGCGACCGCGTATCTTTTGCATCAATACATTGCAATCACCTCCGATTGGCTGAATTTATGGTATTCTTGCTGCGTCAATGGATTTCGTCCAATAGTGGAAGAGTGTTAACCAATCAGCAGGGCGTCCGCGTATCTTTTGCATCAATCATTGATCCATCGCAATCACCTCTGATTGGCAGAATTTATGGTATTCTTGCTGCGTCAATGGATTTCTTCCAATAGTAGAAGAGTGTTAACCGATTAGAGGTGATTGCGATGTATCAATGACTGATGCAAAAGATACGCGGTCGCCCTACTGAGTAAAGAAGGGAAAAATAAATTGCAAAAACCTACTTAGTGAAACCCATAACGACGCGCCCGGAGCTTTAAACATCCGCGAGTTAGATTTTGCACTCGTTAGGTATATTAGAAAGACAGAAGAAAGAAAAAAACATTTATTTCCAAATTGTGCCGTACATTTAAAGCATACCTTAAAAAATAATTACTTATTAGTTACTTCGTACTATTAAGAGCAACATTTTTGTTAAACCAACCAAAAAAGAGTAGGAAAGCCTTCAAAATCCAACCAAAAATACCGAAAACAGAAGATGAAATTAAAAAATTTACAAACCATCTTAAATTAGAAATTGGAGACAGAATGTTATCAAAAAATGTCCAAATTTACTACAACCTAATGGAGGAAGCCATCAAAAGTAGTTTGAAAATTAATAACAACACTCGAACGAAAGGGCATAAAATATTTAGCACAACCACTGAACATCTTATAAAAAAACCGGCCAAGTGCGAGTCGGACTCGCGCACCGAGGGTTCCGTACAAACCTGTAATAAGTTTTAAATTAAATGTTTTTTTTTAAATATTTGAGTTGATTGAATGAAAGGTAAATTGCGATTTACGATTAATGACGTATTAAAAAAAACTACTTGATCTCGTTCAAACCAATTTTCGGTGGTAGTTTGCATGGTAATGTACAACATATATTTTTTTTAGTTTTATCATTCTCTTATTTTAGAAGTTACGGGGGGGGGGGCACACATTTTACCACTTTGGAAGTGTCTCTCGCGCAAACTATTCAGTTTAGAAAAAAATGATATTACAAACCTCAATATCATTTTTGAAGACCTATCCATAGATACCCCACACCTATGGGTTAGATGAAAAAAAAATTTTTGAGTTTCAGTTCTAAGTATGGGGAACCCCAAAATTTATTGTTTTTTTTCTATTTTTGTAAGAAAATCTTAATGCGGTTTACAGAATACATCTACTTACCAAGTTTCAACAGTATAGCTCTTATAGTTTCGGAAAAAAGTGGCTGTGACATACGGACGGACAGACAGACAGACATGACGAATCTATAAGGGTTCCGTTTTTGCCAAATTTGGCTACGGAACCCTAAAAACGAACTGAATTGATTCAAACAAAAAACAAAGATAGAAATATTAGACAAGAACTGAGTGAATTATTTAAAAAAACTAACAAGTCAATTCGTGATGATTATAGTAAACATAGAAGAAGTATCATAACTACTAACCTTAAAAAATTCAGAAGTACTAAAAAAGCTTTTAAAAAGTTAACGCTTCACAAAACATGGATACATAAACTAAAACAGCAAACGGAAGAAACAAAAACGAGGAAGAATGTTATAGACCACGCAACGAAGTTCTATACGGAGCTGTATAAAAAAAGAGGAACAGATAATATGGATGAAACACCGAACCTTAAAAATTCCTCCAACTTAATTAAACCAATAGATGAAATAGAAATATACGAACAAATAAAACAACTGAAGGCTGAAAAATCACCTGGACCCGATGGTATACCTAATGAAATAATCAAACTAGGTGCACCTGTCTTACTGAACCATTTAACCCGCCTATTCAACATGGTACTGGATCACAATGGTGCACATCGGATATAATATTGCTATACAAAAAGGGGACCCACTGGACATCGGTAATTACAGGCCAATCAGTTTATTAGCTAGTATATACAAACTTTTCGCATCTGTAATATTAAAAAGAATAAATCCGAAAGTCGACGAATTCCAAACAATAGAACAGGCAGGCTTCCGGTCAGGTTTCAGCACCACTGATCACATCCAGACGTTAGAACAGGTGATCGAAAAGTACAAGGAGTTTAACAGACCTCTGTATCTATGCTTTATTGACTATAGCAAAGCTTTTGACAGTATAAGTCATAAATCAATCTGGACAGCACTGAAACTAGCTAACGTATAACAAAAATACATCAACATCTTAAAAAACATATACGAAAATAGCACCAGCACAGTAAAACTTGAAACAAGGGGCAACCCAATCATAATAGGAAGAGGAGTCAGACAAGGTGACCCTCTGTCACCAAAAATCTTCATCGCGGTGCTAGAAAACATATTTCGTAATTTAAACTGGACACGAAAAGGCATCAAGATTTTTGATTCATATCTTAACCATCTTAAATTCGCAGACGATATTGTCCTATTAGCGGAGACATCTAAGGAACTCGAAGAGATGGTTCACTCATTAGATAGAGAAAGCTCAAAAATCGGCTTGGAAATGAATGGAACAAAAACAAAAATAATGACCAACAGCCACAAAATACCAATTACCCTAAACGGGAACAACATAGATTACGTAGACAGTTATATCTATTTAGGAAAACAAGTATCATTCATGAAGTCAGGAAACGAAGAAGAAATTGAAAGAAGAATTAATTTAACATGGAAAAAATTTTGGGCACTTAAAGAGATTCTAAAAGGAAAATATAGCTTATACTTGAAGAAAACAGTGATTGATTCTTGTCTCCTACCATGTCTACTCTACGGATGCCAAACTTGGGTACTCACAAATAAAGTCAAGCAAAGGGTGAGAACTACTCAAAGAGCAATAGAAAGGAGCATACTTAAAATAAGAAAAATACATAAAGTAAGAAGTGACAGAATACGACAACAAACAAAAGTAACTGACGCATTAAAACAAGCTCTGGCATTGAAATGGCAATGGGCAGGACACATATCACGATACTCAGATAAAAGATGGACGATCCAAACCACAAAATGGAAAGGACCGGAAGGCAAAAGGGTTGTTGGAAGGCCATACAAACGGTGGGCTGATGACATCATTAAAACAGCAGGAATAAATTGGGTGAGACTAGGAAAAGATAGGGAGAGGTGGAAGAGGATGGGGGAGGCCTTTACCCGAGAAGGGGCCCATATCTTGTAGATTTAGTACTAATAGACTACCAATCATTGTAATGTCACACTTTGTTATTTAAGTAAAATAAGTAATTATCACAAAATACTGTAATTTAGTTATAAGTAAGATATGGTGAATAAATGGCTTTTTATTTATTTATTTAGTTACTTCGTGGTTACATTGTCTTATCCGAAGCTACTTTTTTGCAGGAAAAAAAGGAAAACCAACTAATTCATAGACATAACTAATTCATAAAGATAACTATTCTTGTGGTTAAAAAATTACTCTCAAAAAATGTTTTCAAATGTCGCATAATACTTATTCTTCTATAGTTGGAATGAAAGACACCTTATTATAATTTAGATATAATTACTTAATGCGCGAAGATGATGTGACAATTTGTATGAAACAGTTTAGCTGACCCTCCACGTGGCCTACGTTGTGGCGTAGAATATAATTATCTAGGTTTGTCATTTTCTACGGAGTCGTATCGCGTCGCGTTTCGTCGCGTCGCGTCGCTTTCATCACTTACCTAGACAACGAGTCACTTAGGACATGACAGGCAGGCCTCCTACAGGTACACAGTTTGACAGACACACTTTCGAATGACCCTTTAGGTACCTACTACCTTAAATTATAATAGAAAAGTGTGATTGTTATCGGTTTTCCTTCAATCACGCCGCAGCAGAGCAACGACTCGAACTGACACAGCTATGGACCTGGAGAATGACAAAGGCTTCTTTTTATCCCGGAAAATTAAAAGGTTTCCAACTGGATTTGGAAAAACCTCAAGCCACGTTGATGAAGTCGCGTGCATCGTCTAATTTAATAAGTACCTATGGAAGTATGGACTATTCAGTTCAAGTAGCTATAAAGAATAAAGATTACAGTAAATCGATCTTCAGACGTATTTGAACGAGCCAGTAAAAGTTTGTATAAGTCTTTTATCATATGATTCCATTCTTCAAAAGATCGTTTTCGGATGAGACTTCAAAGGGGAATAATATAGTATCCATTGGGTTTTATCTGTGAAAATGGGAAGCTCTGACGGGGCTGCTTCTCTTTTGAGTCAATAGGCATTAGCATAAAACCAATATCGGCACAGCTGTCGCGTCGGACTAACACCTGTGTTAGTGTGCGATGAAAACGTTTTGGCTAAAGATACCTATTTGTATTCGATTCGGCCGGTGTAGTAGTGACCACTGTAGCGTTCTATCGTAGAATTGTGGGTTTTGATTTTAATATTTGTTTCGCAGATAATATGTGCGTTATAAACGGATATTTATTTAAATAAAATCGTAACGTATTTGTAAAGTGGAGATTCTAAGCAATCTAAAAACATATTACACTCAAATAATTACTTTCTTGTAAAATTTAAAAATTAATTTTAAGTAAATAATAACTATTACATTAAATTTAAATTAAAATAAAATGTTAAAACCAATTAATCTAGTAGACCACTGTCAGAGGGAATTGTTCCCAAAATGCTAGCCCCATTGCCTCGTTGTATCGCGATACTAATTCTCTGGGCAAAGTAGAGGCCAGCATTTTGGTCACACGTTGCATCGACCAGGCGTAGAGAAATTTCCTGAAAAACTTTCTTTGCTTCTGGTCCCCACGGTCCCATAGTTTCGACCCCAATAGGCTCAAATATGTAACCACTGTTATAAATAACTAGAGGTCGCTCGCGACTTCGCCCGCGTACTATTGTTGATTTCCTATTAGATGATGAAATTTTCCCGCTGCAAACAGCCTATCTACTTATAGAGGCTTTATATAGCTTATGCAGGTTTTTTTATTATTTAAAACTAATAACTTAAATGCTGATTTTCATGTCTATACTTCAAAATCATAAAAATTGTATGTAACCTTTCACCCCCATTTCACCCCTTTTGGGGTGGATTTTTGTAAAATTGCTTATTCAGGTTAATATTATTTAACGCTAATAACCTAAATCCCGATTTTCAAGTCTCTAACTTCAGAAACATAGGACTTTCATACAAACTTACAACCCCCATTTCACCCCTATTGGGATTCATTTTCGTAAAATTTCGCTTATGCAGACTTTTATTATTTATAACTAATAACTTAATTGCCAATTTTTATGTCTCTAACTTTAAAAACAAAGGACTTTCATACAAACTTCCAACCCCTATTTTAACCCCTTAGGGGTGGATTTTCTCAAAACCCTTTCTTAGCTGGCGTCTACACCACAGAAGTATTCTACCTTCCAAATTTCAAGTCTGTACGCTTTATAGTTCCTGAGATATCGTGATTAGTCAGTCAGTGAGTGAGTGAGTGAGTGGTATTTCGCTTTTATATATATAGAAGAAGATTAAATACCACTTGCTTCAAACGGTGGAGGAAAACTTCGTGAGGAAGCCTGCATGCCCGAGAGTTCTTGAAGGTGTGTGAAGAATTAAAGTGAACATTATCTTTGTGAAGCAAATCTCCGTGAACGACCTTCACAGTATGCGTGGACAAGAACATTTAATGTACACAGATTCACAAAGACCTGGACCCTAATAAGTAGGTACCTATTTAAAGCCCAAACATTGCCTTGGACTTTGTGATGATTTAAATGAGCTATCAAAGTAGACTTTAACTATTTTTCCAGAATAATATAATAATTTTAAGGGTACTTTTAAAATATGGCTTGATATTTTAAAAAACGATTAAATAATATCTAGGAAATCGTAAATTATTACTGTGCAGTATTTTTATGGTCAGGCTAAAATATTGTCTTAATGTAGCGTTAAATTTGCAGTCTTCAATATATTAAGCTTGGAGATAATGGTTGGTAAATTGCATAGATGCCTAGAAAAGTAATTCATTATGTTTAGTTATTATTTAAAAATATTGTTTCTTTTTTCTGTAATTTTCGTGTGTTGAGATTCCCCTAACAAGAAATTAGACTATGAAATAATATATAAGGTAGCTTTTGAAATAATTTTTTTTTGTTTAAAAGTCTCGTATCAACTTTGCAATACAGCGCCAAAGGTCTATTGTGACGAAAGATCAAAAAGTATCCTTTTCTATCCTTTTTCTCGAATATAAATGACGGATATAATATTATAATAGGCCGTCCTCTTACAGGTGATTGTCTGCAAGAGATCGTTCAGAGCCTTTCGATAAAAGTGTTCCCCTGTTATTATATTGGCAATTCAACTTCTCAACACAAAAGCTTTAGTTAAATGCTCGAAGGCTTTATACTGTTAATATAACGTAACACAGACTGCGAGACCATGAAACATCTTAAAAAGTGCGTGATAAAATTTCAAAGATATTAATATAATAATAATTTATAAGATATTTTATAATTTATGTACTTATTTGTTATATCATTATGTATCATGTAATATGTCATAAACATATATTATGTAGGTATGTATATATTTGTAATTGGTTTGTATATTTGTGTAAGTTTATGATATTATTTCATTTCGTTCCATCTCATATTTGGTTGTATCTACCTATCTTGAAGATAGGTTGTAAAGGAAGATAGTATCTTCCTTTACAACCTTTCCCACTGCCAAGGTAGAGATATCTTATAGAGATATATGTTCTTCCTTGTCCACTATGTTTCTGTTTTTCTAAGTATTTCACAATTTTTCGTAAGTACAAAATAAATTTAAAAAAGATGCTCTACAATCTTCTCAGTATATAATGATAAATTAGACTAAGTAGACTCGCATTTCAAGTTCAGTAAACTCTAGCAGTGTCGTGTAGTATCTTAGTAAAGGTACAGGTATACTCTTATATGTAACACCGATGTACAGCGTATTAATATTATTTTTGAATGGCGCGAAAATATCTCAGCAGCAGCGTGCGTCCGTCCTTTATTGGTTGTTGCCTACGCGCCATGCTGGGAGTGTTGAGTCTCTGTTATTCTTGTGTTTAAAAACTTAACGTCAAGCAATAAGGTCTGTATTCCATTGGTGTTCACATTCGGTTTTAGTCGGCGTTAGATTGGCTGCATTTCTAAACGAACGAATTTTGCCGATGCGACTTATAAAAGTGGTATTAAAATATACGAGTACCTACCTGTAAGCATCTAAAACATTTGCAAACTGTAACGGGCTCCTTTTGGCAGGTGACGCAAGATGTGATTTTTGTCGAAAGCCCAACAATGTGGTGATTAGTTAGTTACTACTTATGGTTGCAATAGTATAAACTGATGCGCAACCACCAACGCCTACCTCAGAGAATAAGTACCGACACAGAACCGACATATTATAATACACCTACTTACCTAGTATTTTTTAACCCCAGTAGAGCCTTGACCTATTTGCGTTGGAGTTGAACCATAAAAAGTCCTACCAATCTAAGTGAAAGGTTTTAAGAGCTCATCATGTAAAGAGTTTCTAAACTCTAAAGCTACATAATGTGAAATAAAAGATCCGCTAACGTGTTGTATACATAAACCCTATAAGGCTTATTACTTATTCACTACGGGTATCTGCTAGTGCAGATACTCGTGACTTAAGTTTTTTAAATTCCCACTGGAACTTCATTATTTTTCGGGTTAATATATAGCCTATGACACTTACAAATAATGTGGCTTTCTATTGGTACCAGAATTTTCAGAATAGGTTCAGTAGATTCAGAGATTACCCCCTACAGCTTCACAAACTCACAATTCACAAACTCACAAACTTTACCTCTTTATAATATTAGTATAGATATACGCCGTGTAAAAGGGTCGGATCGCATTATGAATTGAAATCGATTCTCTTAGACTCTCTTAGTGAGCAATACAAGTAATGAATAATTTAATATAAAAAATTCTTTTTAAACAACCGACTTCAAACTCCCGCGCTTTACAACAAGCACACGCTATACAAAGTACATAGTACACACATGGGAAGTATGCCCTTTCAAATAAAAAAAGAATCATCCAAATCGGTGCACCCAGTCAAAAGTTCTGAGGTAACAAACATTAAAAAAAAATACAGTCGAATTGAGAACCTGCTCCTTTTTTTGAAGTCGGTTGAAAAGAAAATCGCCCTTTCAATGAAAATATTCATTCTTCGGTATAACGAAATAATTTGGACGACCACAAATATTCGGTTTACCTCTCGACTTTAATATATTAACCTAACATATTATTTAAAAAAAGAAAACTCGCTTATGACACTTCAAAGTTTAATAAAAATAATCTACACGTGTTTTGAACTCGAGCGGCGCACAGCGCTAGCTAGAATAATTTAAGTATATAATACTAGATGAT
This sequence comes from Erebia epiphron, assembly GCA_963932025.1. Classification (NCBI taxonomy): domain Eukaryota; kingdom Metazoa; phylum Arthropoda; class Insecta; order Lepidoptera; family Nymphalidae; genus Erebia; species Erebia epiphron. The sequence continues at coordinate 8,280,542 of OZ009946.1, forward strand.
ACCCGCGACTTCGTCCGCGTGGATTGTTTTTTTTATTCCCGCGGGAACTCTTCAATTTTCCGGGATAAAAAGCAACCTATGTCCTTCCCCGGGGTACAACCTCTCCCTGTACCAAATTTAATCAAAATCGGTTGAACAGATACATTTTTTGATTCCCGAGGGAACTCTTTAATTTTCCGGGATAAAATGTAGCCTATGTCCTTCCCCGGGATGTAACCTATCTCTGTACCAAATTTCATCAAAATCGGTTGAGTAGTTGGGCCGTGAAAGCGTAGCAGACAGACAGACAGACAGACAGACAGACAGACGGACAGACAGACAGACACACTTTCGCATTTATAATATTAGTATGGACTAAAGCTTTCGAATACGAGTTCGCGTGGAGTTAGGTCCATTAAACATTCCGTAGGAAAGATTTAAAAAAAAATCTAGGTAGTTTTAGTTTTTCAGTATTACGAACTGTAGAGTTTATTAGTAGGTATTTTAAACATAATCCTGTAATATGCCTGTGTTCAGCTTGCAGCATGCATATTTTGTGTTTTGAAAACGTGTCACAGGCAATTATTTCGTGTACTTCAATTCAATTTATTTAGAAAGAATAGACATTATAATTAAAAAACAAAACAAGCAATTAATTTTTTTTTAAATTACAGACAGAAACTTTAATTTTATTTTCTTGCATAGGGGGTTGTAGTTAATATTTAAAAAAAGCAAAATAACGATGAATAAGCGGCACTGAAAACAATAAAACTTCGTTCCCTTTCCTCACGACATCAGAATAAATAGGAAAAAATACCAACAATAGTTACTTTAGCTTCAGTGAATCGAATAGTGAAGAGAAACAAATTGCTCGGGGGTAATCACGAGAACAATGGGGGAACGCGTTACCCCCATTTGTGGAAGTGTAAAATAATGTGGATCTCTATTAAAAATAAAAGCGCAATCATAGACGTTGCATTCTATTATTCTCCCCGTATATTATACTTTTTTTTTAGCTCTAGCTTGGTATTGCAGATTAAGAGCTTTAGAGAGAGATTGGTACAGTACTACCAGTTTTAAGTCGCATCGGAATAAAAATTCTTTCCAAAAAACCGACTTCCAACGCCACTGTAAAGTACAAAATAATTTTGATTTCTACCCACTATGTAGAAGTCGGGCGGGTATAACAAGGATAAGCAACGTTGACGCATCAGACTCGCCCGACTTCAACATAGTGGGTAGAAATCAAAATTGTTTTGTACTTTACAGTGGCGTCGGAAGTCGGTTTTTTGAAAAGAATTTTTATTTTTAAGTTTTTATTGTCAGGGTTGAGGATTTGGAGTCAGAATTTTATTTTGGGACCACCTCGAGAGCTTCCTCTAACGACTGATAGAAAAAAAAATCAAATCGGTTCAGAAACCACGGAGATATGCACCGACATAATTTAAAAAAAAACGCACCAAATTGAGAACGCCCTCCTTTTTTGGAAGTCGGTTAAAAAGTGGTAGTACTGTAGAATAAAACAACCAGCAAATTGAGTCATACCGAGATTTCCGTTGCTACCTTAGGGTACTAACTACTAGGATGCAGTGTTGCCTACTGAAGATAAAGCTGCTAGAACTTTTTCCAATTTTCCGAATTTCTGCGATGAAGTTATTTAAACGTGTTTAGCATTGGCTTTAAGTAAATTTATCGATCATTTATCTTGTGAAACTTATTTATTATATTAATTTCTCTTTTTGAGATGTTTTGAAAGACTTTTGTCGTGTGACGTCATAACCTATCTTCATTTCTGACAAAAACCTCAAGCGAATAAGCGCACTTTATATTTATCTCACTAAGATTATTTAAAAGATATTTTTTAAAAATACAGTTTTTCTTGTAATTTTCTGATTATTTTGTGAGTTCTAACTCACAAAACATATTGTTTGTGATAAATTAAATATATGTCAAGGCAACAGAAACGTTTTGCTACCTTGACATAGTCGCGATCAGGATGTTATGATCAAACTTTTATCCTTTTATCAGGGTAACGGTAAATAACAATGCAACAAAGTTTTTTCCCATTTCTGTGTAGCTGTGAAAAATAAAGCAAACATTTATAAAAACTGAACTCCATTGTTTCCCTGATGTTGTTAGTTTTCTGCTTCACAATCGTTCCCTAATGGTTTGAGCATGAAATAATAGAGTATGGAGTAAATGCCCGCGACATTGTCCGCGTGAATTGATGTTGTGAGTTTGATGTAATTATTGATGTATGTTTGATGTAATTGAGAGTTTGTTGTACTTTTAGTGTAAGCGCTTCTTTAAAGTAAAAGACCCATTGTCTGCGGCATTGTCAGCGTTTTATTTATCATACTTACACGTAAGCACAAAAATGTAACAGAATGGATATAATCCAAATACCCGGAAAAATATTTTGCGTCGTTGAGTTTTATCGAGAGAAGTAGCGTTTGTCTAAGATAGAGTAGATTATTGACCTCGAATTTCAAAATGCGGGAAAACGACAAATTATCGTACATTCCATTTAAAGTTCTACCATAAATTCCTTCAATGGCGTTACATTAGGTACATTTCGTAGAGCTCGGGACTTAAATAAATGGATACGGTGTCTGCGTCTCGGTTTAAATATAGCTCTTTTTGCTTTGCGAACTTTTTAAAAGTAGACATTTTGCTCATTTTATTTATGTCATTTTCTTGTTGGAGCTAGCTTTTCTTAGTAAGTCCAGAGCGAGAGCAGCTATTTCCAGCGAAACAGAAGAAATTGTTTTTTTTTAAACGAACTCAGTCGGGTTTTAGCATCCAGGCATTCATTCCTAGCTCGATGTTTCTATTTCAGAGGCTTTTTTATCTATATGTATTTCTTACAGCATGGCTGATGTTATGGATCATAACAGAACCTTAGAAAGTTAGATTTTCGAATGAGGTATATATTTAAGATTACAAAAAAAATATCGTCATATTTCGTTTTCAACCGACTTCAAAAAAAGGAGGAGGTTCTCAATTCGACTGTATTTCTTTTTTTTTTTTATGTTTGTTACCTCAGAACTTTTGACTGGGTGGACCGATTTGGATGATTCTTTTTTTATTTGAAAGAACATACTTCCCATGTGGTCCCATATAAATTTTATCGAAATCGGTCGAGCTATTTTTAAAATATCAACAATAGAATAAGTACTTTGTATGGCGTGTGCTTGTTGTTGTAAAGTTGGCGCGCGAGTTTGAAGTCTGTTGTTTAAAAAGTATTTTTTATATTAAAATTATCTTTTAAAAGGACACCTCGGTTTCTTGGACAAAATTCGGAATTTATATCTAATGGCACCCTGGTTTTCAGCACGCTGTATACATTTCTCTACTTATTGTTAAGGCTTCCTGTCCTCTGAAGCGGACACCCGACCTAAACGCCTAATTCCTACCGTAGTATTAGTCTTTTTATTATTGTTTTTTATTTAATATTGTATTTATCTACTTATAGTATTTTAAGATTGTATTTTATTTTATCTTATACTCAATATTGTTTTTATTTTTTAAGGAATAATGTATTTTATGGTTTTTATAATATGGGCCTTGTTGCCTGAAATAAAATGAATACTTAATAATAATAATAAACGGGGTCGTCAGTTCGAACTTCGATCCCTAGGTACTACTTACCTCTAACTTCTCGGAGTTTTTAGAAATTAAATATCACTTACTTCAAACGGTGCAGGAAAACATCGCGAGGAAACCTGCATGCCCGAGAGTTCTCACGATGTTCTCGAAGGTGTGAGAAGCCTGCCAATCCGCACTTAGCCAAAGTGGTGGACTATGGTCAAAACCAGACGTGAGGAGACTCGTGCCCAATAGTGAACAGGCAATAGGTTGTATTGATGATGATTATAATGACTTGTCAAAAGTCTGATTGGTCTGATAAAAAAACATCTCCGCTTCAGTAGACAGACAGCCTTACGGCCGGTTTCTGAATTGAAAATTTCATGTTGAGTCTATCTCAAAGATTAAGGACTAATTAAGCAAATTTTTGTTACTGAATTGATATTGGGCCGGTTTCTGAATTAAGCATTCAAGCAAAAACAGCAAGTTCCAACTCTCAAACCTTACATAATATCAATTCAGAAACAAAAATTTGCTTAATTAGTCCTTAAGTAGTCTTTGAAACAGACTTAACATGAAATTCTCAATTCAGAAACCGGCCGTTAGGGTCATGAACAGAATACCCACGTGATATCAAAGAAAATACCTCAGCAATATAAAACGTAGCGAGTAGGTACATGGGTTAACTGTACCTATATCGTCGGTAAACAGGAAAATTTAAGGGCGTTTGCGGTATCATGAGCATGCGTGGCACGAATTTGAGATAAAGTAAACTCGCAAAAGATCTTCGCCAATAAAGTAGATATAATATGCGTAGTAATACTGCCATTCTACTCAATAACTGCGCAGTAAAATCTATTGTAGTTCAATAATAACCGTTAAGCGATTATAGAACTTACCTACTTTAAAATTATTTATTTAAATGAAGACTACTTAAACGGAAAACTGGTTCAAACAACAATTGGGACGAATTTCTAGTAATAAAATTGTATTAGTTATCATCCACTCACTATTTTTTGCATATCTGGTTGAGTAAGCTTGAAAAACTCTGCAACTAAGTAATTACTGAAATTTAAATTGGTTAATGCTTTTAAATGCTAATTTAAATTGGTTAATGCAAAGTGCTGGAGTGGCGACCACGTACGGGAAAGCGCAGTGTTGGCAGACCCCCTACTCGCTGGACAGACGACATCAGGAGAGTCGCAGGGAGCCACTGGGTCCAGGCGGCGCAAGACCGAGGCGTGTGGAAATCCTTGCAAGATGCCTATGTCCAGCAGTGGACGTCTATCGGTTGAGGATGATGAATGCTTTGGTTTTATACCTACTTTGATTTTTCTACAGATCTCAAATCTGATTTAATCACATAGAAAAGCTCCCTATTGCTCATTGAGACATTTGTGTTTGACCGGCTGTGTTCTTTTAAGAAGGAGGCCACAAGTTTAATCCCTGGCAAGGTCAATTTGTCTCTGCTCTGATCAGAGGTGGAATCATGTAAGGATTGTCGATCGAATCGTTAAAGTTCCGCTTCAAAGTAAAATAAACCTTAAGAACATTAAACTAGAGCTCAATTTCGTGTATCCATTCTCATACGTTTAGCTATGTACGATACCATAAACGTATGAGAATGGGTACACGAAATTGAGCTCTAATTCAATTATGTTATGGTTTATTTTACTTTGAAGCCGAACTATAACGATTTGATCGACAATCCTTACATGATTCCACTACTGGTTAGAAGCTTCAGCAGTGGCTAGAACTAAAGCCCTACCTACTGAAAAAGGTGTGCCGCCAAGCGATATAGTGTTCAATGGTTCAAGTACGATTCTACAATAGAGACGATTTAATTCAACTGCCATAACCCTAGCAGGTTTGCCTGCCAACACTACCTACCTGCATGCTGTGCTGCCACCCTTTTAGACTTACCACAAGGTAAAATCGCAGTCGGGAGTCAATAGGCATGATGACTGATTTTGAAAAATGGTCAGATTATGTTCGGAAGTATCTACTATTTCGAAAAAATATCTTATTTCAGCAGAAAAATAAGGTTTAGTAGATAAAATTGGCATTTGAAATTTAAATTTTAAAATTCACGCCAAAACGTTCTGCGGTGTCATGGCGTCGTTTGTGACGTCACTATTGTTTTTACCAATGTAGGTACTCTGTGCAGTGTGCAGTAAACAATAGTGTGATTGTCAAAGCTCGTAAACAAACAATTGTGACGTCATTCGCTTCTTGGTGTTTTATTCAATATGGCGGATTGCTGTATTTTATAGTTTTATTCAATCAAAATAAATAGCAATCTCACTCGAAATAGAAAAATAAATACGTTTTTTATAATCCATGAATCCTATTTCATTAAATAAATTCATAATTTCATTGATTCTTGGATAGTGTCATCATGCCTATTATAGTGAAATATATAAAAAATACGTTATCTAATTACTTTCTCATCATATCATATCATACTAATATTATAAATGCGAAAGTGTGTTTGTTTGTTTGTTTGTTGGTTTATTGGTTTGTTGGTTTGTCCTTCAATCACGCCGCAACGGAGCAACGGATCGACGTGATTTTTGGCATGGGTATAGCTGAGGACCTGGAGAGTGACATAGGATCAAAAAAAACTTAAACCACGCCGACGAAGTCGCGGGCATCAGCTAGTATGCCATAAACCAATAAAATGCCTAATGCCTTATTTACCGAGGGAAATAGAACAAATAATAGTTATGTGGGTATTTGCTCTATCAATCACGAGAAACAATGACGGATTATCTCAGTTACGATGCCAAGGCCTGCTGCCTTAACTCGGAGGCTCACAATATTGTAAACGTACGGAACACGTGTTACCAACTAACAGCTTTGATTGACTGATTGTTAGGCTAAATACACAATATCTGGGTATTATTTTTGGTAAATCGTGTTTTTTGGAAATTATATATAAATAATAAGCTATTTTTTATTTTTTAAATAAAATATTATATTATATTTTAAAAAAGGTAGAAGAATAATAGGACTGGAGGACCGTCTGGACTCGAACCGGGGTCTCCTGGTTTCGGGACCGACCTGTTTCCCACCTGATCAATTATAACTTCGCGGATAGTGGCGAAATTTACCAACGTATTCTAATGGTATTGTAGCAGTTTTTCATTCCCTGAAAACGCGGATAAAACGACATTTTCCAAAAATGAATCCTAGCTAGATCGATTTATCGCCTCCGAAACTGCATACTAAATGTCATTAAAATCGTTCGAGCCGTTTTCGAGATTATATAATATACAAAAATTGCTCGTTTAAAGGCATTGAAATAGGTACTAAAATTCTACATCAATGTTTAAAGGTATTAGATGGATAGATACTTAGCGCGAGAGTCAAATCAACGCTAAACGTCAACTAACTGTTAAAAATTAGGTAAGTAAATTGAACTTTGACAGCCCTATGTAACGTAGTAGGTACGTGCACAAGATTTTTTTTGTGTGGAAAATAAATAATAGCTCTCTTTTCATTAAATTCCAAGGCAGAGCGAGTCGACACATTTCGATTAGTTTTTAGTTTTTACCTACATAATTATATTTCCTCATGTTTCTCAGCGATACGTACCTACATCACGTCCCGGAGCTTAAATTAATTTAAAAATCATTTGTTTCAGAACATGGTGGAACACAAATCAAAGGCGGTTATATGCTACGATATAAGCGTAAGTAAGATAAAAATCTGAATATATTACCTATTAGTAGTTCAATACGTCAAAATATAATTATTTTGATGACAATATATCTCTGAAAATCATGCTTACGTTATTAATTTTTCTGTAATCCCTAAAGCCCATAATGTAGATACAAATATTAAACATATACTACTTCTTATATTTTTCTATACATTATTAAAGGAGCTTAATATCGGGGCTCCATTTTATCGGATATCACTAAAGGCAAAGAATATGCTAAAGGCCTGCTTAAGCGAGCCACGCTCCAAAAGCTCACGTAGCCAGAGACAGAACATACATTTTGTATTGCAGCACGCTACTGATAGCGACCTTGTCTACAGCCATATATTTTGAGTAGGCCATTTTTAAGTCAATCAATCTTTTATTTGCAAGAAACATCGTACAATTAAGATGACAAACTAATTAAAGAACAAACATGTTTCGTCATTGCTGACATGCAAATTTATAAAATGTACTTAGTCTCTAAATATTATCATCTTATCATAGTCTAAGATCCGTATATAACCACGACCTTCACCGAGCTGTTTAATGGATGAAACCTACTTTTTATTTTTATTTAGTACCTAATAGTTAAAATATACACCTAAAATAGGATGCCTATCAAAATCCGGTCCAGTTTCATCCATTAAACAGTTCGACGTGAAGGTCATGGTTATATACAGATCTTAGACTATCATATTTTATAGCGGTTTGGTCAGTCAGATGAGATAACGTATATATGCTTTTATTGTCCGAGCGAAGCGAAGGTCTCTGAGTCTACTTGAGTGAATTTGCACTTGTCCGTCCGTCCGTTCGTCTGTCAAAGCCTTATAACTTCTAAATTACGGAACGTAATTACTTCTAATTTAAATATTATATATATATAAACCGATGGCCTCCAGCCGAATATGGCTTATAAAGTAATAAAAATCTTTATTTCAGGGGGGCTCTCATAGAAGCGATTATGAAGAAAAAATATATTTATAGCGTTACATAGGGTTGCGGTATATCAATTTAAAGATAATTAAGAATAGAGTCCAAAAATATTTTTTTAAAATTTTTCCCTTAAAAATGATGAAATGGGGGGTTCTCAAATTGGAGATTTTCTAACGTCCAAAGTTGATCTCAGAACTCTAAATTTACTGAAATGCTGAGCCTGAAACTTGATCATTTATTTGACTTATATCCTGTACTTGAAAAACAAATACTAAATACTAATGGTGTCAATAGATGGCGCTAATGGTCAAAGTTAACTATTACAATATTTTCTGAAAGGCTGAGTCTGAAACTTGTTCAATTATTTGAATTATATCCTGTACTTGAACAACAAATACTAAAATTAGATAAATATTATATGGAAACGAAATTATTTAATTTTTAATGGGCCTTAGTATTTACAACAGAACTTCACAATGATGTCAATAGATGGCGCCGCGAGGTCTCAGTTCGGGGCGAACCACTAGTATTAATAATAGTCAAACATTGGAATTGGGTAAGAAATAAAAGGCATTTTTATTTTTATTATTTTTGATATTTTGGCCAGCTAGTGCATAATTTACGTGAAAGTTTAGTGAGACGTATGAAATCTTAGATTAGACGCTCTCTACATTTGAAACATCCTTTGCCTGTGATACATTTAGGGAACAACTGAGTTTATCCTTTCTTTATTTACAGTTTCACTAGCGCCTAAGATACTAGATTTCTGTAATGTGGCTTCAAGCATTCATGTTGGTTAAATTCTCGAAGGGTTGTGGCGTGTGTCTCGTTAGCGCTAAGCCTAAGCCTATTGGCTGACGAAAGCAGAATAACAAAAAGATCGTAAACTAGGCCGCAGGTGACATATAATCTTGCCTTTACTCTTCATAAAGACTTAACTGTAACTTTACGATCACGACACTGTGCTTACTCTTCGTTTTATTTATTTCCATATTACATTCGAAGGGCTGATACGAAAAGATTACTTTATACTTATTCACTAACTAGATCATGCCCGCGACTTCATCCGCGTGGAATAAGTTTATTGATTCCCGCGGGAACTCTTTTACTTATTCCGGTATAAAAAGTATGCCTATGTCCTTCCCCGGAATACAACCTATCCCTGTTGAAATTTCATCAAAATCGGTTGAACAGATGGACCGTGAAAGTGAAGCAGACAGACAGATAGCCAGACAGACAGACGGACAGACAGACAGACAGACAGACACACTTCCGTTAGTACTTATGGATAATTTTTCATTCCAGTGTGTTCCATTCCATTCTGAGTATCCTGTGGAAACCTTTTGAATTTCGGAGATTTTAAATCTCTTTACCAACTTTCGTAAAAACAGTAAAACAGATTGACTGTGAAAAAGTAGCAATAGACAGACAGTGAGAAAGACAGACAGACTATGGTCCTACAAATGGGGGTTCTGGATTCGATCCCCGGTCAAGTTTATTAATTAGGAATAGCTTATCAAAACATACGTACCGCCAAGCGATTTAGCGTTCTGGTACGATACCTATGTGCTTAATGCAACTGCTATACCCAAAACTTACCCTAGTAACCATAGACTGCATCATCTCATCACTTATTAGTTACCATCCATGAGAGATAGCAGTCAAAAACTGACTTGTAGTGAAACAAGTATAAATTACAAATTTAAAACAACCCCCGACATAATATGGAAGTAACAGATTAAGAAAAAAGCTGATGACCTTCAGTCGGATGAACAGATTTTCATGAAACATGGTTAAGAACACTCGGGATAAAATAAAAATATTTGAATTTACCTAATATATGTGACGATAATAATTATAATATTAATAGGTTTAAAATATTATTTGTTACTTTTTAGAGTTTATTTTTTGGATCGGGGGGTTTTAAAAATTTTTATATTACCTACTTTTATTTTGTCTTTTTTAAAGTAGGTACAATTGAAGTAATACGGTACCAAATTTCGAATCGATAGGACATATGGAAGGTAGTCAGATCCCCTCATCAACTATTAAAGAGCTGATGATCTTCAAACGGCTGAACAGTTTTTCATGAAACATGGCTATGAACACTCGGGATAAAATCATCTTATGACACAAAAAAAACTAAAAGAAAATCGGTCCATCCGTTTGGGCTCTACGATACCACAGACAGATACACAAACAGACACTTTAAACTTATAACACCCCTCTCTTTTTGTGTCGGGGGTAATGAAAATAAAATACATAGCAATATAATACATAGAAATACGTCCTACCTAATAATATAACCTACGAGTAATATGTACATAGAAATTGCTAGTATAATATAAAGGTACGCTCGCGAGCTCGAATAGAGCTGCGATTTTCCACGTCGGTCGGCCCAGTAATGACTGCGAGGAAAACTGCAACTTTCTATGGAATAGGTACGTTGCAACTTTTAAAAGAAAATTTATTAACAACCAGATGATGCCCGCGACTTTGGCCCACTTGGATATACCTACTTAGGTTCTAAAAATCCCGCGGGAATACTTCTTTGGCGTCGTCAATACGAGTGTTTTGGCGTTGGAAATTCAGTCTCACTCGTGGGGAAAAAAATGGCTTTTGAAAAATTTGGTGTGAGGTCGTGATTTGATTTAGAGAAATTAAAAAAAAAAAAACGAAATAAATTGCAAACAACCGAAAAGACATGTTTTGTACCATTGCTTGAAATGAGATGTTCAATAAAGATGAGAAATGCAATAGAGTATAGACGTGCATTAACAGTACCGGCTGCACTATAATTGGCTAGTGGCACCATGTGAGCTAATATAATAATTTAATGGTCGACTTTACGCCAATGTATTGTATCGATTAAGTACGGTGGGTTTTAATTGGCTCTTACGGACTTGCACACAAGCTACGGAGCTTAGGGCGAAAATGTACTAGGCGAAAAAACGTCGTCCTAACAGACAATAAAAAAAGATTTTAAGTAATATGGATTACATTTGGTTTTGAAACTCGAGTATTTACTTACCTTTTTTTTTTAAATATAATATTTTCATACCATAGATAGAGCATAGAGTGCCACTGCATTGTCTTCAAAAGCGGTGCGAGCGCACGCTAAGCGCCTGCTGACTAGTATTGATTTCCTCATTGAAATCAATTTTACACACATTCCTCTTAAATTAAAGCTCAACCCGCATTCATTCTCCATGAACAATAGTGTAAATAATCGAATATTGAACTAAATCAATACCAATCTAGTAATACTATATTTATGCGAAAGTGTGTCTGTCTGTCTGTCTGCTACACTTTCACGGCCTATCTGTTCAACCGATTTTGTTAAAATTTTGTATAGGGATAGTTTGTATCCCGGGGAAGGACATATGCTACTTTTTATCCCGGAAAATTAAGGAGTTCCCGCGAAAATTAAAATCCACGCGGACTTAGTCGCGGGCATTTTACCTAGTTAAACAGCTGGAATAGCTATTGAATTAGTTTGAAAGTCAATTGTGTTGTTGCAGGGAAATACTTGTGGAACACGTGGACAGAGGAGTGGGTGGTGCTGTACGACGACTCCACGATGGCTTGGTTCAAGGTCGGTGCACTGTTTGATTGTTCTATATTGTTTGATTGACTTGGCGTGTTTAGCCTTTATACTTGCGAAGTTGCAAACTCGTGCATTACGCCTCTAGCACTTCGATGCATTCGCACGCTGTAAACTAAACTCTAACTATATTTCTTTGGTGTGTTAAAGCCGTAGAGCTTGAGCTCGCAACTTCTTAAGTATTATTTGTGAACTCGAACCCGTGCTCTATGGCTTTAGCATATTGACGCATTCGCACGCTTTTTAGGGTTCCGTAGCCAAATTTGGCAAAAACGGAACCCTTATAGATTCGTCATGTCTGTCTGTCTGTCTGTCTGTCCGTCCGTATGTCACAGCCAATTTTTTCCGAAACTATAAGAACTATACTGTTGAAACTTGGTAAGTAGATGTATTCTGTGAACCGCATTAAGATTTTCTTACAAAAATAGAAAAAAAACAATAAATTTTGGGGGTCAACATTTTTTTTTTCATCTAACCCATACGTGTGGGGTATCTATGAATAGGTCTTCAAAAATGATATTGAGGTTTGTAGTATCATTTTTTTCTAAACTGAATAGTTTGCGCGAGAGACACTTCCAAAGTGGTAAAATGTGCCCCCCCCTGTAACTTCTAAAATAAGAGAATGATAAAACTAAAAAAAATATATGATATACATTACCATGCAAACTTCCACCGAAAATTGGTTTGAACGAGATCTAGTAAGTACTTAGTTTTTTTTTTAAAACGTCATAAATCGTAAACCGCAATTTACCTTTCATTCAATCAACTCAAATATTTAAAATACAAAATATTTTTAATAATTTAAAACTTACTACAGGTTTGTACGGAACCCTCGGTGCGCGAGTCCGACTCGCACTTGGCCGGTTTTTTTTCGGATTGAGTATGCTGCATAGGCCCTACTGAGCGCTACAGCGTCACCGGGGGATTGGGCGAGCGCTAGGCGTCGCCGAGAAAAGAGCCATAGGGCACGATGACATCAGTGGTGCATTCGCACGCGTTAGCTTATCGATTTATATCACGTGCGAATCCATCGGTGTGCAACAATCTCAATTTGACCCTAAACAAGTGATAAGATACTAAGAACGCTACTGTACTGTATTTTAGTAGAATTGAAGTAACGATCGCAAACACCTTTATTTGGCTAACACTCTTTCGCTATCGACCATCAAAAAGTGCGATAAATTCAGCCAATCACAACATTTAGATTGTAACAATGCGCATTCCCAAGCGTTTACTTATCGATTTCGATCACGTGCGGATCCATCGGTGTTCAGCATCTCACTTTGACGCTAAGCAAGTGCTAAGACAGAACGCCTGACCGTCGACTCATAGGAAACTGCATTGCAAAACGTAACGTGAAAAGATTCGTAATTGATCGAGCGCCAATTGATAATATAACTAACTACGGTGTTTTAATTCCCAGTCTGTTTTTGTATCTGTTTGAGTGTCTGAGTCCGATGCCATTGTGAAGCTGGCTACAACAGCGGCTAGATGGTGAAGGAAAAACAGCCATGTGTCCCCAGCCTTAGCCTTAAAGGCTTTACGCAAACAATTTGCGAAGAGAAACAAAATCATACAGACGATAAAGTACCTACTCATTCAACTTACGACGGCTTTCGATTTGTTGATTGGGAAACTTCGATCCTCTGGGCGCGGGCTCAAACATTCTCCGATAACTTTACGTGCCTTCGTGTTGGTGAATTGCTCGAATTGGGAATAGCTAAAAGTCATGACGCATTACCCCACTACCACATTAATCACACGGAAAAAATAACGCGTGATCAAAATCGTATCTACATGGCTTCTGGAAAATGCATTTCTTTATTAATTTAAAACATCATAACATTATTATAATCTTAAATCTGTACTAAAATTATAAATGCAAAAGTGTGTTTGTCTGTCTGTCAGTCTGTCCGACTGTCTTTTCTGTTTGCTACGCTTTCACGGCCCATCTGTTAAACCGATTTTGATGAAATTTGGTACAAGGATAGGTCGTATCCCGGGGAAGGACATAGGCTACTTTTTATCCCGGAAAATTCCCGCAGGAATCAAAAGCTTAAAAAAACTTAATCTTTAATAATAATACTAATAATAATAAACCCGCAGGGCAGCTTGTGGCGAGCTGTTGGGCAGTAGCGACCCCACGGACCTGATCGCTCCCGGGAGAAGTCTTGTTCCTCATCTCTGGCTTGCCTTTATCGGCCGGCTGGAGTGAACACTGACGAGGAACAGAACTCCCACCTCTTGCTTGCCTTCATTGGCCGGCTTGAGTGGAGATTCGCAAGAGCATCTGCAAAGACGCTCGGAGGAAGGAAGTATTCCAGTAAGATGCTTGTAGGGATCTTGAATGGACTACCAGGATTGTCCTGAGAGCCGTGGAATACCTCTCCACTCCTCAAGCACCTCAGGTTATGTTGGCCCCTTGCCGCTACGTCACTATGTGCTAATGGCCGTTTCCGGGGGCCCATTTACTGAGTGTGCGAGTCACCCCCTGCCATTTTATCCGTGTAAAATATAATTGGTCAGGCAGGGGCCATAGTACTTCCATAGACCCAGATCACCAATCCATTTCAGCAACCCAAACCCGTAGACCCATACATATAATTTGCTTCCATGTTCTGCAATAGTCCTGCACTAACTGGGGATTGTCCTTGGATGCACTCGCATAGTGCGTATAGGGATATTCGTCGGCTGGTGTCACATTTCCTTTAGCGTAAAATTGTCTAACGGGCCTCTGCGAGTTGGTTTCGGCCCCTCGTACGCCTTCCAAAGGTCCGGGACCCCATGGTCCCGAGATGGAAGAGACAATAATAATAATAATAATATAAATAATAATAATAATAAATACATTATTATAATATAATAATAATGTATTTATTTTGTATGCGGGCGTGAGAACTAAATTTATACCGATAATAATAATAAATCATTTATTGACCTTAAAAAAAACACGGTTAGTAATACAATTCTTAATAAAATTGAGTTACATTTGTGGCTAGAGGTGGGCATAACGGCTTGAAACGATAAGCAGACTTTTTCGTTATACTTTTTTCAATAGTCACTTTCAATAACTGCTTAATTGCTTATTTGCTATTTTTGTTTTTCGTTGTTTGCATAACTTAATATTTTAACGGTTATTGAGTTATTGACTATTTTAACTTTTTCAATGAACTTTACGTTGAATTTTGCAGGCTTAGGAATGCCTGAATAACATTTTCAACGGAATTGTTTCTCTCGTTTGTAATCCTAACTAGTAATAATAATAATGCAAAGTTTAATAATTAAAGTAGGTATAATCTGTATTGTACTGATTTCATTAAAAATCGAAATAGGAGGAGAAAGAGTTACCAAAATTGAGAAAAATCTGCGCCATTTTGAAATTCTTTGTTATTGTACCGATTTCGTCCAAAATCGATATATGAGGTTTCCTGGGATCATAAAAGAGGAAATTATTACCAACATTTAGAATTCCTTAACAAGACTAAATTATTCATATTTCATGAAATTATCGCGAACAGTCACGAGTCATGACAATCAGCAATGTTAAAACAAAACGCGATCAATTACGAAAAAATAGTAAGTACTAATAATATATAGCAATCAATAATCATTAAAAATAGCAATCAATGACTACAGACTTTTTTCAACCAACGTGTTATACTGCTAGTTTTAAACAAGTAATAAAATTAAAAATTTTAAAAAAACCCACGACGAACTGCAGAGCTCCATTATACCTTTGACCTTTATAACTTTGAAACAACAATTAGAACGTAGCAAACGTATATATGACATAATATCTAAAACACAAAACTGCATCTTTGACAGCTCAGTAGTTTTTTTGACCAGTGTGGTGGACTATGGCCAAACCCTTTTCAAATGGACAAATCAAAAGAGTCCGAACGCGACGGGTATACGATGAGAATTTAAGGAGTTCCCATGATCGCCTCCTGACTCCATCATGATACCCTGGGCAGCATCTAGGTACAAGCTAAATATATCTAAAACAAAAAGCCCGCATCTAAATCAGCACAGTAGTTTTTGAGAAAAATGGTAACATATTGAAAAAATAAAATCATAGACTACAGCTCAGCTTTGTTGTATATGGTCCTAAAATATATCTAAGAACCTTCTCACAAGCTATACACATCTAATGAAAAAAACCGCATTTCAATCGGCCCAGTGCTTTTTGTAAAAATGGTAACATATCGAAATATTAAAATCATAGAGACAGCTCAGCTTGGTTGTCTATGGTCCTAAAATATATCTAAGAACCTTCTCTCAAGCTATATATATCTAACTAGTATTTCGCCCTGTACGCGAGCTGCTAAAGCAGCTCACGGGTTGTGGTTAGACTTACAAGTAGTACAGATTTTACTGTACTAAACTGAATTCATTTATTATGGTGATAACAAAATAAATAAAAATGGCGCTGATTTTTTAAAACTTTGGTAACAGTTTCCTGTTTCGTAACCCCAGGGAGCCCTAAATATCGATTTTGAACGAAATCGGTCAATTAACACAGAATTTCATAAAGCGCTGATTTTTTAAAATTTTGGTACCAGTTTCCTGTTTTGTGACCCCAGGGAGCCCTAAATATCGATTTTGAACGAAATCGGTCAATTAACAAAGAATTTCAAAATGGCGCTGATTTTTTTAAAATTTTGGTACCAGTTTCCTGTTTTGTAATCCCACGAAGCCCTAAATATCGATTTTGAACAAAATCGGTTAATTAACAAAGAATTTCAAAATGGCGCTGTTTTTTTAAAGTTTGGTAACAGTTTCCTGTTTTGTAACCCCAGGGAGTCCTAAATATCGATTTTGAACGAAATCGATCAATTAACAAAGAATTTCAAAATGGCGCTGATTTTTTTAAATTTTGGTACCAGTTTTCTGTTTTGTGACCCCAGGGAGCCCTAAATATAGATTTTGAACGAAATCGGTCAATTAACAAAGAATTTCAAAATGGCGCTGATTTTTTAAAATTTTGGTACCAGTTTCCTGTTTTGTGACCCCAAGGAGCCCTAAATATCGATTTTGAACGAAATCGGTCAATTAACAAAGAATTTCAAAATGGCGCTGATTTTTTTAAAATTTTGGTACCAGTTTCCTGTTTTGTAATCCCACGAAGCCCTAAATATCGATTTTGAACAAAATCGGTTAATTAACAAAGAATTTCAAAATGGCGCTGTTTTTTTAAAGTTTGGTAACAGTTTCCTATTTTGTAACCCCAGGGAGTCCTAAATATCGATTTTGAACGAAATCGATCAATTAACAAAGAATTTCAAAATGGCGCTGATTTTTTTAAATTTTGGTACCAGTTTCCTGTTTTGTGACTCCAGGGAGCCCTAAATATAGATTTTGAACGAAGTCGGTCAATTAACAAAGAATTTCAAAATGGCGCTGATTTTTTAAAATTTTGGTACCAGTTTCCTGTTTTGTAATCGCACGAAGTCCTAAATGCAATAAACCGCATCTCAATCGGCCCAGTACTTTTTGTGAAAAATGGTAACAGTGGTTGAAAAATTAAGATCATAGACTACAGCTCAGCTTTGTTGTCTATGGTCCTAAAATATATTTAAGAACCTTCTCACAAGCTATACACATCTAATTCAAAAAACCGCATCTCAATCGGCCCAGTACTTTTTGTGAAAAATGGTAACATATTGAAAAAATAAAATCATAGACTACAGCTCAGCTTTGTTGTCTATGGTCCTAAAATATATCTAAGGACCTTCTCACAAGCTAAACATATCTAATGCAAAAAACCGCATCTCAATCGGCCCAGTACTTTTTGTGAAAATTTTTAACACATAGAAAAATTAAGATCATAGACTACAGCTCAGCTTTGTTGTCTATGGTCCTAAAATATATCTAAGAACCTTCTCACAAGCTATACACATCTAATGCAAAAAACCGCATCTCGATCGGCCCAGTAGTTTTTGTGAAAAATGGTAACATGTTGAAATATTAAAATCATAGACTACAGCTCAGCTTGGTTGTCTATGGTCCTAAAATATATCTAAAAACCTTCTCACAAGCTATACGTATCTAATACAAAAAACCGCATCTCAATCGGCCCAGTACTTTTTGAGAAAAATGGTGACAAAAAAGTGCACAAACAAACAAACAAACACACAACCTCTTAGGGCAAACACATATACCGTCTCCGCTTCGTCGAGGGTAATAACGTTTATAATATATGCTATTCGATAAAACGCCCACCTCTGTTTGTGGCGTTACCTCCTTGCTAGCTGGCAACGCACACTCGCTTCGCGTTCGGAATTCGAACTTGCTTTTAGAACGTTTTTGGATTCAGAACGTCCTGCGCGCGAGAGCTGCGCTGTAGCAACAGACGACACACCATTCTATTGCTGGACGTCCAGCGCAACGCTTCCTTATTTTATATATAGCTGCTCGTGCTGACTGACTGATTGATCACCTCTCCTGTAAAATTTTGTATGAAAATATATTTTTTTACTTATCGTTTCGTATAGAAGACAAAAATTCATTCAGAGGAAAAATACGGAGAGAGCTGATGATTGAGGATTTCGAAGACGGATGAAGAGCACAGCCAGGGTATCGAAGATAGGTGGGGGGTGCTCGATCAAATGTCATTCGAAACTTCATCCAATTGACAGTAAGCTGAAAAAAAATTCAAAATGGCGGATTTAAGATGGCCGTCATACAAAGTTCGCCGGGGTCTATCTCGGAGAGTATAAAAGATGGAAGACTGGTTTCTTGACAAAAGATGATCAGGACATGAAGGTCTACTTGATGAATAGGAAAAAAATTCAAGATGGCGGAATTTATTTTTCCATAGAAAAAGTATGGCGAATATTGAAGAGGCTACAATTATTTATTGTTGAACTATGCAAGACTTTGATGCGGTTCCTTTTCAAAATTTGTTCTAAAAGAAGACCTCTCCATAATTTTTCGGAGAAAAAATATACTTATGGTGAGCGATGATGATCGAGGGTTTGAAAGATGGGTGAGGAGCACGGCCAAAATTTCATAGGTGTCTGTTTCAGAAAGTATACTAGATGGAAGAGTGGAAGTAGGAAATATGCAGGACTTTAATATGGTTTTTTTACAAGATTTGTTCTGTATGGAAGAATTGTCGGTTTGCCGTTAGGAAAGCCAAGATGGCGAAGTTCAATGGCACCCAAAGGTACGCGATCGTCAGCGGTATGATATTGATATTAATCAACTATAAGGAAGGTTTCTTTGTGTTTTTACTTCAACGGAAAGTTTTTTTACATTTAAAGGCTCTTTTAGATTCTTAGAGGGGTGTCTGTTTTTTGTTTTCTTATGAGAAATTTTTTCATGTCTGTCGGACGCTTGGCACGCTGGCGCTTCCACTGTGCTCGCTAGCATAGCAGTGTGTTATTTACTTCAGAACACGTAGGCAGTAAACACTAGGATAGAAGGAGAGCAAGTAAGTAAAAAGTGGGCCACGCGGTCTACTACGTGG
Organism: Erebia epiphron; assembly: GCA_963932025.1. NCBI lineage: Eukaryota > Metazoa > Arthropoda > Insecta > Lepidoptera > Nymphalidae > Erebia > Erebia epiphron. The sequence continues at coordinate 8,299,823 of OZ009946.1, forward strand.
TCCGCTTTAGCGGGCCACGCACCCACGCGCCCTACTAGTTTGATATATTTCTATTGTACAGTTTTACATGATCTATTGTATCTTATTAATATACTTGTAAACGTGGACCAAGTCTATTATTTCCACATCACATAGGGGGCAATAGCACCCTATATTGGTGACCCTATATTGCTGATCCCTATACATTCACAGAGTTCAACATTATCTGTTCCACCGATTTTGATGAATTTTAGTACAGGGATGGGTTGCATCCCGGGGAAGGACATGTGCCTCTTTTTATCCCGGAGAATTCAAGAGTTCCCGCGGGAATCAAAAAAACCTTAATCCACGCGGATGAAGTCGCGGGCATCATAAATAATAATTAAATTAGTTAGTGGGGCAGTTATTTCAACACCCAAGAATTCTATGAAGGCAGCGACCAACTACCCTCCGTGCCTGAAGCCTTAGCTTCTAAATGATAACTTAAACAATAAACGTGCAACTTGTTGTAATCAAACTATATAGTTTGGAGTGTGCATGCTCCTTTAGGAATTTTCAAAATATCACAACTTCTAGGAACCACGTTAGACACGTTTTCGTCTCGCATTGTGTGTGTTCAGGACCCTTACATTCGAGTTGTTGTAATACAACTCCTCATTAAGCTACTCAAGGGTCGATTCGATCCCAAATTAAATTGGAGCAGATCGTTGATGGCAAATCTTTGTTAGATGCCATAAGAGAAATTGGTAACAAATTGGAAAGTATTGACGTTAATTATTGGTGCGTGAAATTTCAATTAATTCATCTTTTAGGGTACTTTTGTCAATTTTAATAAGCTTTACTTTCGTATACTGAATTCTCAAATCTTACAAATAATTTTTACAAACTTCAAACCCTATTTAAGTAGGTACTTAATGTCGTTACTAACCATAACTTGACAAACAATAACATGATGTTGAACTTTTTAATTTATAATTTCTGAATTTTCCCTGGTCTGGCCTGGTGGGAGCTTCTTCCGTGGCTAGTTACCACCCTACCGGCAAAAACGTGCGCCAAGCGATTTAGCGTTCCGGTAAGATGCCATGTAAAAACCGATTAGGGGTATGGGTTTAATATAACTGCTATACCTACCCCTAAAAGGTTAGCCCGCTACCATCGTAGACTGCATCATAACTTACCATCAGGTGAGATCGCAGTCAAGGGATAACTTGTAATGGATAAAAAAAACTTAAACGTGATCGAATAAGAAAAAAAAACTCCCACTAGGCCCGCTGGTGGAACGTTCTGGCGGTTCTCCGATCGCACCCGTCGATCATCGGGACAGGTGTCTCGGTGAACAAAAAGCTAATCGTCTCTTTAATTGAATTCAGAGAAACTCATCCATCACCTGATCTTTGGAAAGCACTTGACACGTTCATTCGATCTCCATCACGTGCCATGGAATAGAAGGGATATCTGATGAACCTTTCCTTTTTACCTTTTCTTTTCTTTTCATATTTAACCTCCGAAGCAAAAACGGGTGTTGTAAGTATATTATTAGGGAGGTAATAATGCGTGCGTGTGTGTGTGTGTGTGTATAATAAGTAGGTATATAATTAGTGTGTGATGAGTTCAAAATAATAGAACTATTTAAATGCGGTTTTTTTAAATTCGAAAGTCATGGGTTTATATTTGGGATGGTTCTTAAATCTTAGCTAAGTTTTATAAAAATCGGACTTTCAACTCTTTTACTAGCCGGCGCGGCGGTGAAGCAATTTTTAAATTACATTTTTTTTTGCATATTATTGTTCACCAAGGTGACACTTCTGGATCGTTTCAGCTTATTCACTCGAAAGTGATTGAACTATTGACAACTAAACTAATTAATAGCTATACAGTTTAGTTAATAAATTGTTTTACTTTATGCTGCAGTTGTTCAGCTCACACGCAGGTGTTTAAGTAAAAAAGAGGTTTTACAAACTCAACAAAATTTTAGCATCTAATTTCTAAACTATAATAAACTAAAATATAAATTCAAGTTGCTAAACTATTTAGTTGAACAGTTTTTTCGGCGCAGTCTATGTGCAGACTTTTTAATGTTTGTCGGTTTATCGGTTACCTACCTCAACGGTTACCTCAAACTCAATTAGTTTAAAAAAAATATTACGATATTAAGACTTTTGATTTCCTATTCGGGGGTCCAGGTTTCATATAATAATGCACTGTAACGTAACTACTCTTACATAATATTATAATGAATTATAGTAGAAATTGTAAGGATATTGAATTTATATGGAAAATATATTTTATTATTAGTAAAAAAAACTTAGACGTCCCGTTTTAGAAGGTACCTACGTGTAACAAAAATGTAACTTTAAAATAAGAATAAAATATACTAAAAATAAACAATTTAGTTCACCGCCAGTTCCAATACAAATACTAAACATCAGTCCAGGACTCCAAAATAACGAAACTCCCAGAAAGTTTCAAAAACCACTGTTTTCATTGCCTACTAACGTATATCTACCTAGAAGAAAAATACAACTGAAAAACATTCGAATATTGTCCTTGAAGCATTATTTCCTTGAATGAAATTATCGGCAAGCGATGTTATGTGAAAAACAGAGCATACGCCAGCTACTCGTATATCTTGACTTTTATTCCTCGTGCCGTAAAAGTTAGTAGGAAAATGTTACATTTGCTCTACCTTCAGCTTCGTTCGGAAAATGTTTCTATATTTTCTGCCATCGGTTCATTAAGTTCAAGTTAGGTAAGTACATGAAAGCACATACACGAGTCGACGGTATCGGTATATTTCTAGCTAGAAGATGCACGCGACTTCGTACGCGTGAGTTTTTGTCTTATTTCCAGTGGGAACTGTTAAATTTACGTAATCTTAGGTACCTTCAAGACAAGAGTGAATAGGCATCTTCTAGGCAAGCGCGTTCCAACCTAGACCTCATCATTGCTTTGCACTAAACATGATTGTCGTCAAGCGCAAGCCTATCTCACAATTAAAAAAAATCGTGATATAGCATTTATTTAAAGTTTGGTACAAATATTCTTATGTTGCATCCCGGAAAAGGACTTAGCTATTTTTTAGGATTTTCATAAAACCTAAATCCACGCGAAAAAATTCGCGGGCCTCATCTGTACATAGTATCTAATTACTATTACAAACAAAACATAAAATCTACAAACGAATGAACAGAAAATTCTTCGCCGTCCTCTCATAAAACAAAAGGACCAAATTTATTATACGGTATAATAAGTAGACACAAAGAAAGCCAATATTAATTAGACTGTGAGCGACGGGAATACGCGATGAACTCAAGATGGCCGACAAAATGGCTGACAGGAATAAATCTTCATCAATGCGGAGAAAAAACCGCTTGAAGATGACACAGGGATGAGCGATGGAGCCTCGCGCAGACAATATTGTAATTCAAAATGATATATTCTATACTAGATGATGCCCGACACTTCGTCCGCGTGGATTGAGGATTTTTTTGTTTCCGCGGGAACTCTTTAATGTTCTGTTTTAGCCTATGTCTTATTCCAGACTATAATCTATCTCTGTACCAAATTTCATCCAGATCCGTTCAGTTGTTCTGACGTTATTGAATAACAAACATCCATATATCCATCCAAACTTTCGTATTTATAATATACCTAGCAGTCCGCCCCGGCGTCGCACGGGTGCAATTCAGATTTGTAATTTTATCGTGAAAAAAAAACAAAGTAAACAATTTACAGATGAGGTATTTACATTGGTAATGTTACATAATTTCTATTATATTATAAGCACCCGTCGGTATCCGTTTGTAATCCCCAGGTGGCACGCGATTGCGACATGTAGGTATTCTCTCTGACTTGCAAGACGATTTTCATTTTCAAATGAAGATTCTACAATACGACGTATTTTCACTGCCCTCGCCTGGGAACTATGTTTAAAAAGTTGACACCTTGATCTTTTAGGCTTTTCGCAGCCTGTCCACAGCAGTTAGATATTAAAATGTTTAAAAAAATGTTGGTAAGTTTTCTTGTATTTATTATGTTTGTCTTGACAAATATGAAATAAAAGTGTCGTGTCAAATATGACATAAAAGACAGTCTGAATTAATAGACGAATAGAGGTTTAACGTAAAAAGTTAAATTGGGTGAATTTTTCCGACTTAATTCACATTATTGCAATTTTCGAAGGGATCTCTAATATATTTTAAATAAAATGTAGCCTATGTTACTCGATGATAAAGTAGCTTTCTAAAGGTGAAAGAATTTTTAAAATCGGTTGAGTTGTTTTTGAGTTTATTTTATTACAAACAAACCAACAAACAAATTTTTCCTCTTTATAATATTAGTTTAGAAGTACCTATAGATTCAGCATTCGATATAGGCCTTCGAGGCGTATAAGCTTAGGTTAATGTTTGTCATTTTTCTATAGAAATGGTAATGTTAGAAGCTTTACCTCCCAAAAAAAACATACGCGCCGAATTGAGAACCTCCTCCTTTTTTGGAAGTCGGTTAAAGAGCGTCTATGAGATCGTTCATCATCCTTGCTTGATGAAAATCATCATCAAGCAAAACCTAGCTAGCTTTAAGCTAATTTTGGGTATGTTCCGATATACACTGCGAGCACTGTAGGATGTGACGTCAGTTTAGTATACTTCGAAGCCGTTCTTTTATAGTTGACTACTACTGGTTAACTGACTACTGGTTACTGACTGACTGCCTCGTTGGTCTAGTGGTTAGCATAGTCGACTGCGGATCACGAGGTCCTGGGTTCGATTCCCGGTCGGGGATAAAAGTTGGGTATTGGGTTTTTCAATTAAGAAATTCTCAGTGCCAGCCCGGAGTTGGAAGTTGGCGGTGTTTCACCCCCGTGCCTCGGAGAGCACGTTAAGCCGTCGGTCCCGGTTATTATCACTAACATGATAATAATCGTTAAAGCCCGCCAACCCGCATTGGAGCAGCGTGGTGGGTCTAAGCTCTAATTCCCGCTCTCCTATGAGAGCAGTGGGACGTTAATAGGCTGTAGTGATGATGATGATACTGGTTACTGTTTAAAGCGGAACGCAGTCAGCACTGAGAGCACCTTACCTCGAAAACGCCAGTGCTCACAGTACAAAAATGGCGAGGATTTATGACGTCATATATTTCTAATGGGTACTGCGGCAGTATACTGTCAGTCTATAACGGAATGAATTTCTCCCCAGTAAGAGTACTGAACGTGAACAGTGCTCGCAGTGTATATCGGAACATACCCTTTATATGACGATCGCACAAACATGATCACATAGTCAGAAAAGAAGAATGTCTGTCATTAGTTTTGTTGTTGTTTAGACTAATTTATGTATAATTGTAATTTAATTTAATTTAAATTTTAATTTAATTTAACTTTAAGTGGACTAGGTTTTACCAAACTAATGTTAATAATATATTGTACTGTAGTTGCTATGATGGACATTAATTTACTTTTGTAGTTTCTTTTATTTGTTTAGTTTAAGATGGATCTTGTGAAACTGTATTAATACGGTAAAATTATTATTGTCAGTATTGTGCATGTTGTGATAGCCCATAAAAGGTTGTGCATTTATCATGTATTTGTATGCGTGTTAAATTTAACAATGTAAGTATCTAGTGTGTCAACTGTTGGCTGTCCTAAATAAATAAATAAATAAATAAACAGCTGTCATGATACGTAATCTAATGACCTAATGAAGCAAAACCTTCATGAATGCCATCCACTTTGAGGAAATTTCAAAAAAAAAATAGTTATAAGTATATGCGAAAGTGTTTCTTTGAAGGTTTGTTGGTTTTTGATTTGTTGGTTTGTCCGTTAATCACGCCGCAAAAGATAAACGGATTATCGTGATTTTTTGCATGGATATAGTTGATGACCTGGAGAGAGACATAGGCTACTTTTTATTCTGGAAAAAGGAATTCCCGTAGGAATCAAAAAACTTATTCCAACTAAAATTCTACATCAATGAAGCAGATAAACTCGCGGACATCAGCTAGTGCTTAATAAATATCAAAATGGCTCATGTTTCTTTAATAAGTAAATGGGTTCTAAATTTTAATAGGTACTGAAAAAGCGAGCGTAAATCAATAGAATAAGACGAGAAACCTTTTAAGAGTTTCAATGCAAGTTAGCGAACCCGATATTGTGAGTATAAAGAAAAATACCTGCTCATACCTACTCTATCTAATCTTTGGTATTACACACCCCACGAACGCTATTCAGTAGACGAGTATATAGAGATACAACATCGACACGACCCCTCTTCACTTGTTAACTCTGACAAATGCCTGCAGGCATATTTTTATTGATTGATTTTTACCCAACTCGCTGGCTTTTTATGAGGATAATAAAAACATACTTCCCTCATGTTTCAGTATCAATTTAAGGTTTTTGTTGAGGAAAAGATATTTGACGACCTCCGTGGCGCAGTGTGTAGCGCTGTTGCCTTAAAGTGCGGAGGTCCCGGGTTCGATCCCCGGCGGGGTCAATTTGGGAATTTATAATTTCTGAATTTTCCTTGGTCTGGCCTGGTGGGAGGCTTCGGCCGTGGCTATAAGTTACCACCCTGCCGGCAAAGACGTGCCGCCAAGCGATTTAGCGTTCCGGTACGATGCCGTGTAGAAACCGAATATAGGGGTATGGGTTTAATATAACTGCCATGCCCCTAACAGGTTAGCCCGCTACCATCTTAGACTGCATCATCACTTACCATCAGGTGAGATCGATGTCAAGGGCTTACTTGTAGTGGATAAAAAAAAAAAAAAATTTACGATCCCTGTTAAGATTTAATTGTAAAGTAGTTTTAGTTGCAATAGGACTTATCTATGTTCTTACTTCAGTATCAGATCCGTACTATACCCTATCAGATCCGTTCCGGCTAGCTCGAGAGGCAAATTTCTGGAAATCGGGTTTCTATGTAGGTAGGTACAGACTCACATAGGTAAGCATTTTGTCTTTTTAGAGGAAACACAGCTCTACTCTAATATTTTAGAGTAGGTAGAGCTACGCAGAAGTACCTACAACCTTCACGTCGCTACGTTTACAGCTTTTATTCTGTGCTACGTTGGGAGGTTTACATATTCCAGAAAATAAGAAATAGGTAAGTACTGGTGTTCTCATCGCGCAAATTGATATATATCTCTCTCTCTCTCTCTCTGCGTCGTATTCCTCATTACTGAGGGTCATGACCCTTTTACATTAATCAAATAATGGTAGGAGTTTTCTTGGGATAATAATTTGGTGGGTTCCAACGTCCTTCCGCATACGACTCGACTAAGAGCATTTAACTCTTAAGTTTTTGTAACGATTATTATCAGATGTTAGTGATAATAACCGGGACAGATGGCTTTACGTGCTCTTCGAGCCACGGAGGAAACGAAGAGGCAACCTCCAAATGCCCACCCAGTTACCGTCTTGGGTCGACGTTGATTAACAATCGCAATCGACATATATGCGTTGTCACGTCACAACTAGGCCACTCGTCCCTCAAATCCATACTAATATTATAAATGCGAAAGTGTGTCTGTCTGTCTGTCTGTCGCTACTGCTACGCTTTCACGGCCCAACTACTCAACCGATTTTGATGAAATTTGGTACAGAGATAGGTTACATCCCAGGGAAGGATAGGCTATTGTTATTATTTTTCTTTTTCCCGGAATTATCCCGGAAAATTTAAGAGTTCCCACGGGAATCACAAAAATGTATCTGTTCAACCGATTTTGATGAAATTTGGTACAAGGACAGGATGTATCACGGGGAAGGACATAGGCTGCTTTTTATCCCGGAAAATTGAAGAGTTCCCGCGGGAATAAAAAAAAATAAATCCACGCGGACGAAGTCGCGGGAATCATCTAGTTTGATATATCAATTGAGGTTCCATTCATGTTTGCAAATTGTAAATTATGCCTGAAATCACACCCGTTCTGCTGATATGCTAGATCACATCACAATCCTATGAGAGAAGTCGTTAGTCGTTACATCGTGTTGTCGTTAACGAAATAAATGACTTAACTTTTTAGATAAATCAACAGAATACTTACACCCAAACAGTTTTTCTCTAAGCTCATGAGTCATTTCCAATATCTCACCATCTTTCGAACCATTTATGACTTGGAGTCACTGAGGGTGAGGGGTCAACTGAGATAATTTATTGCGACAAAGGTTGTAATAACTTTGAGAAAGTTGTGCCAACAAATTAAAGACTTCGGACGGCACAAAACCTACTACTCTGCATTCATTATGAAATTAATTATCGACAATCATCTCACAAGTGCAATGGAATTGGTAGTAGGATGGTAGTATGGGAAGAACTGTAGCGGGCGCGTCTCTTTTACACCCCCGACGTTCAGCCGTGTGAAGACCATCTCTTTTCTAGTTGATGTAGGGTTGTGAGCAACTTTCATAGGTCTGATCGATTCGTTTAATTGGTGTAATACACAGAAGTCTTCTTCATATTATTAACCCATTGCCGGCTCCTCAGTCTCCTCTCCGAATGAGAAGGGTTTGGCCATAGTCCACCACGCTGGTCAAGTGCGGATTGGCAAACTACTTCGAGAGCATTACGAAGAACTCTCGGGCGTGTGTCTCTCACCATGTTTTCCGCAATTTTTATGTTTCATTATGTTTTAAGTAAGTAATAATAGTAATTTAATTTCTTAAAATGCACATAACTTCAAAAAGTTGGAGGTCCCGGGGATCGAACCCGCGACCCAATTCGAAAACGCGAAGACAAGTAGGTCGGGTTCACCTTGTGGTCACCACTCACCATGCTTCAGGAGAATTATTAGTGACAGTCAGATAACACCAACATTTGAAATGAATGTCACGAACTCTCTGACGATGATTTATCGAGAAATCGAAAGTCTCGCATCACGGCATCATACCTAGAGGTCAGAAGGTAATCGCAGTCTTCGAAACTTTTCCAATCTAGGCTAAAAATAGGTTTGTTTAATTACTTCGGCGGTTCAGCTGAAATTGGTAGCGACTAGCTCCTGCATTAGAGTGATTTAACTTTGTCTAAATTTCTCGAATTTATCCTCACACCGTGTCAATACGTCAATCTCGACTAGAAGCTTCTCGTATAATAAGAAATTCTTGTAGCTTCACCCTGTCTCTCTGTTCGTCTGTGTGCCTCAGACATTTTGAAAATCAACTGTTAGAGCTGTATTGCTGAAATTCGGTTCAATTATAAAAATCGGTACTATTAGCATACCTATTACATTTTGAAAAAAATACAAAGATCCTCCTGAACTTGAAAAGCTAGAGCCGAAAATCTAATTATATTAGTAAATAAGGAGTCTGAAAAAAGAAATGATTTCGGGATAATTCACTATATTATTAGATTACAAAAATCTGTGCGGGCGGAATGCGGAAAACGACGACAAAAAGGTAATAGCTGTAACTACCATTTATTTGCAAGCTAAACTTTTGACCTTCCAATGTTACTTGAGGAGAAATAATGATATTTAATGGCTCAAGGCAAAGAGTTGTCATTTTCTAGAACAGCAATGCCCCGCAAAATAGCTTTGATGACCTCCCTAAAGTATTCGGCACTTTGGTCTTAACTGGAATTCCAATACCAAGCAAACAGTTTAGGAATGTTCCTACATTTCTGAACTGGAATGTACATTTTCTAGATTGGCTGGTCTGGTCGGAGGTTTCGGTTGTAGTTAATACCTTACCACTTCTATGATGTCTAGGTTGTTGCATCTTGCTGCTAAAACTATTTTATATATTATGATTTCTCGAGAGTACTTGCACTTATCAGTAGAAAGGGCTTTCCGAACAAGGCAGTGATAGCAGTTTGCATGAGTTTATTGCATTCCAATGAGGTGGGCCAGTGCGGGGTCACACCAACTGGAAAGCGCAGCGTTCGGACGACATCAAACGAGTCGTAGGGAGCCGCTGGATCCAAGTAGCGAAGACCATGGCGTATGGAAATCACTGCAAAAGACCAACGACCCTGCAGTGGACGGTTGAAGACGACGACGAGATTAGCAGTTTTTTGACGCTTGATGTACAACGTGTGCTGCTCCATGGTCAGGCTCAATGGTTCCAGGTGACGTTGTAGGACTTGAAAGTTTTCCAATTAAAATGACTCGGAGGTATGGTATAATGGAGCTGAAGGTATTTCAATCAGTTTAGTTCTGCAGTGAAATATTAGAGGCTTCATCGAGGTTTTCATATTGTATTGGTATAATTGAAGAAGCTATTTCTAGAGTATCTAGAAAACGTTTCGTGAGTGATATTCTAAAGAATCTATGTTATTATAATAAAAGCGAAATACCACTCACTCACTCACTCACTCACTCACTCACTCACTCACTCACTCACTCACTCACTCACTCACTCACTCACTCACTCACTCACTCACTCACTCACTGACTAATCACGATATCTCAGGAACTATAAAGCGTACAGACTTGAAATTTGAAAGGTAGATTCCTTCTATGGTGTAGACGCCAGCTAAGAAAGGGTTTTGAGAAAATCCACCCCTCATCATCATCCATCATCACTACAGCCTATTAACGTCCCACTGCTGGGCACAGGCCTCCACTCTCATAGGAGAGCGGGAATTAGAGCTTAGACCCACCACGCTGCTCCAATGCGGGTTGGCGGGCTTTAACGATTATTATCATGTTAGTGATAATAACCGGGACCGACGGCTTAACGTGCTCTCCGAGGCACGGGGGTGAAACACCGCCAACTTCCAACTCCGGGCTGGCTCTGAGAATTTCTTAATTGAAAAACCCAATACCTAACTTTTATGCCCGACCGGGAATCGAACCCAGGACCTTGTGATCCGCAGTCTACTATGCTAACCACTAGACCAACGAGGCAGTTATTAGTTATAAATAATAAAAACCTGTATAAGCAATTTTACGAAAATGTACCCCAATAGGGGTGAAATGGGGGTTGGAAGCTTACATAAGGGTTCCAAGTTTTTAAAGTAAGAGACTTGAAAATCGGGATTTAGGTTATTAGTTTTAAGTTATAATAAACTGCATAAGCAATTTTAGGAAAATCTACCCCACAGAGGGTGAAATGGGGGTTGTAAGTTTGTATCAAAGTGTTAAGGATAGTATGTTGGAGGACGACAGAAAGTCTTGAAGCTAAGATTAAACTTTCTTTTAATGGTCAACAATACAATAAATATGTGAATGCGGACTGTATATAATAAGATGTGCTCAGTAGCCGCGTATGATTGCGAATTGGCAAGAGCCGGAGTGCGCGATGTCCCGCGCCCGCTGCCCGCGCCCCGCGCGTGCAAAACCTGTTGGGAGGCGTAGTCTCCAACACAAAGTCCTTTGTTTCTTAAGTCAGAGACTTGAAAATCGGGATTTAGGTTATTAGCTTTATATAATAAAAACCTGTATAAGCAATATTACGAAAATCCACCCCAAAAGGGGGGTGAAAAAGACATACAATTTTTATTATTTTGAAGTGTATTTAGACATGAAAATCAGCATTTAAGTTATTAGTTTTAAATAACTAAAAAGCCTGCATAAGCTATATAAAGCCTCTATAGATAGGATGTTTGCAGCGGGAAAATTTCATAATCTCCTAGGAAATCAACAATTGTACGCGGACGAAGTCGCGGGCGACCTCTAGTGTTATTATAAAGAAATAAATATTACTCACTTTTTGTAGGCTCAAGTGTAAGGACCCCGAGAACGAGTTTTATAAATTGTTACAATAATAGATATGTAGAAAATAAACAATAGGTACATTACGTTATGTTGTAACAAATGTCTGTCATTATAAGAAAATCATCAATTGTATAATGATCTCGCAAAATATGTATAGTGTTTTAAAAATATGTTAATTACATTTAAAGACAGTAGATAGAAGTTCAATAACACCAAGGTAGTATTGAATAACACGTATTTCAAAGGATATAGGTACGTAGGGGCGCGCCCTTAGCTCTTTTATTCTTTATCTTTAGAAGAGAAGATATTATAGAGAAACCTTACCTTTTTATATCCTTTTTGCCTTTTTACATAAAACAACTTACAAAGGATCTGAAGTTCAAGTAAACAGGAAAATTAGGTAGAGTTTGATTTGCTTCCAATAGATTTTTTATCATCTCATGTACCTAAATCGATTAGCCTAATTAAAAGTTTTGTTTCCGTTTCATTGTATCTAAGTGATTTCAAAATTATTATGGAAGGTTGACTTGAAGGTATTAATAACGAAGTACGGAGGCGCTAAAGCTCAAACTTTTGTAATTAAAATGCCCTAGAGACTTGGTGATAATAACACCAGTCGTAAACAAGCAACAAAGCAGAACGATTAGTTGTAGCTTAGAAATCACTGAAACATTATCCTAACAAGTTTTCTACGACCCGTATTAAAAACCGGCCAAGTGCGAGTCGGACTCGCGCACCGAGGGTTCCGTACAAACATGTAGTAAATTTTAAATTATTATAAAAACTACTTACTAGATCTCGTTCAAACCAATTTTCGGTGGAAGTTTGCATGGTAATGTACATCATATATTTTTTTTAGTTTTATCATTCTCTTATTTTAGAAGTTACAGGGGGGGGGGGGGGGGCACACATTTTACCACTTTGGAAGTGTCTCTCGCGCAAACTATTCAGTTTAGAAAAAAATGATATTGCAAACCTCAATATCATTTTTGAAGACCTATCCATAGATGATGGCACACGTATGGGTTAGATGAAAAAAAAATTTTGAGTTTCAGTTCTAAGTATGGGGAACCCCAAAATTTATTGTTTTTTTTTCTATTTTTGTAAGAAAATCTTAATGCGGTTCACAGAATACATCTACTTACCAAGTTTCAACAGTATAGTTCTTATAGTTTCGGAAAAAAGTGGCTGTGACATACGGACGGACAGACAGACAGACAGACAGACAGACAGACAGACAGACATGACGAATCTATAAGGGTTCCATTTTTGCCAAATTTGGCTACGGAACCCTAATAAACAGACATCAACTAAGAACAGGTCAGGACGTGTTCTTAGTAGCTAAATGTCATTTAGCTAAGATTGGTTTCTTAAAATACAGGCCTAAACCTTTGAACCTATAATCAAAGGTATAAACAACCTTCCAATACTTGAGTAGAAAAAAGTATGTATATGAATATGTTTTGAAAATTTATTTCATGATTCTTCGTCATATTCTATACTATAATATTATAAATGCGAAAGTTTGGATGGATGGATGTATGGATGGATGTTTGTTACTCAATCACGCCCCAACGGCTGAACGGATCTGGATGAAATTTGGCACAGAGATAGATTATAGTCTGGAAAATTAAAGATTTCCCGCGGGAACCATAAAACCTCAATCCACGCGGACGAAGTCGCGGGCATCAGCTAGTACCTAATAAGAGACGTAATAATTGCTACCATTCCTCCAGTCGTTGAAAGATCAGTCAGCGATAGCTAATTTAATTTGCAGATGTGGGTATGTTTCAAAGAGTTTTCGCAATTTGCCCTTTTTCGTTACCTGCGAAGTAACCAATTTAATTTAATTTAAGTAAGTATACCAATTTTTATAGCTTTACTAGATGATGCCCGCGACTTCGTCCGCGAGTCGAAGCGAAAAATTGATGTTTTTTAAGATTTAAACTATCCTATCTCTCAAGTTGGATCGAACTGCACATGGTGTGCGAATTTTATTATAATCGGTTAAGTGGTTTAGGAGTCCATTGAGGACAAACATTGTGACACGAGATTTATATATATTAAGATTTGTAGGTATTTGATTTAAGAAAGATATTGAGGTCATAATGGTATTATAGGTCTGGCATAATCTCACAGAGATTCAAAGATCCTTTAAAAAATTAGAATAAGAAAAATTAAAAAAAAAGTCGCCTCTTACTTTCATATTTTGAAGCATTTCTCGTATATGATTGAAGATAATAATTATATAAACCGTCGTCCATGCCTAATTTATGAACTAACAAAGTATATCTTTTCAGAAAAGTGTCTATACCTACAATACGAGCATATTATCTAAATCTAAACTAATATTATAAAGAGGAAAGATTTGTTTGTTTGTAATCGGTAAACTAAAAAGACTACTCGATCGATTTTAAAAATTCTTTCACCTATAGAAAGCTACTTTATCAGCGAATAACATAGGCTATATTTTATTTTCAAAAAATTAGAGATCCCTACGAAAATTGCAATAATAATTTAATTTACGTTACGTTAAACCTGTATTCGTCTATAATTTTTTTTATTTTATTCAAATTTTGACTGACTTTTATAGGTATCATACATATTTGTCAATTGTATGTCATAATAAATACAAGTGAACTCACTAACATTTTTTTAAACATTTTAATATCTAACTGTTGTAGACAGACTGCGAAATGCCTAAAAGAGCCAGGTCTCAACTTAATTGTTAGTTCTAAACATAGTTCCCAGACGAGGGCAGCGAAAATACGTCGTATTGGAGTCTCAAGTGCCAAGCGTTCACAGCGATTTGCTGAACAAAATTTGAGAACGTATGGTGGAGTCGTCTCAGTGCCTACTGACCATTATTGGGTATGGACTATTTTGATCAAGTGCTACCCGTGCGAAGCCGGGGCGGACCGCTAGTAGTTAATAGTTTGAGGTTGTGTTAAAGTTACATTATATTGTTGGCCAGGACGCATCGGGCAAATGCATGGCAACACAAAAACACCTGGTGAAGGAGTGTCCTGAGATGCTGGCCATCTCGAGCTGGACCGGACAGGTTCCTAAGCGGCCGCCTCTCCCTCCAGGCGCCCGACTGTCACAGCTCATGGCGCTCGGATCACGGAGAAACCCTGGCTGTGTTGTGTGGATGCTGGCCAAGTCTGACTCGGAGATGAAGTGAGTATATACCTTATCCATGCTAATAATATAATTTTATTTAAGTACAATTAATTTCCATTTGCTAATAAAGTTCACCGATATTAAAACTATTTAAAAGTACCTACACTTTTCTCACTTTTTAGGGTTCCGTACCAAAATGGTAAAATGGAACCCTTATGGTGCGACTTTCTCCGTCTGTCTGTCCGTCTGTCCGTCTGTCCGTCCGTCACACTCGATTATTTCAGTAACTACCGAAGCTATCGACATGAAATTTGGAATAGTTGTGTATATTAGTGGCCCAAAGACACTGGAATTAAAAAAAATTGGAAATTATTTTTGTTCTTATTTAAAAAGGGGGGAAAATCTGAGGGTTGAAATTTAAAAGTGAGATAACTGTACTGTGTGGGGTATCATATAAAAGGGTTTACTTTGTACATTCTAAAACAGATTTTTAATTATTTTTAGTTATGATAGTTTTTGATTTATCGGGGAAAATGTCTAAAAAAATACCGTTCCCCCCCCCTTATCTCCGGAGTTTACCAATCGAAAAATTTGAAATAATTATGGTCAATAGGAATTTACGTATGTTTTACAGGAAAACTATAGCCAATGCTCTAACTAGCATAGTTTTTTTTATATTAACAATAAACCTCTACAAACAAAGTTAGACTTGCGGTTCATTAACAAAGGTAATTATTTATTAATAATGGTACGGAACCCTTCGTGCGCGAGTCCGACTCGCACTTGCCCGGTTTTTTGCAATAAAAATACTATTTTATACTTAATTATTATATTATAAGTAGGTAATTCATTTACATGAGATTTATCAATACACAAAGGCACACTAAAAATGTAGTGTATAAAGCTTGCCGTGGGCATTACCTCTATGCTCGTGGGCACTAAGGGGCAAATGTCCCGCGACACGTGTATAAATAGAATGCGATGTCGTCTGATGTTGCTCAATATCTTGTGCGACCTTTTGCCTATTGTTTCCTGCTGTTAGACTTGTCTTACGATGTCGGCTGAAGTGGAGCGACGTCACCCGGAATAATATCTAGCTACACGTGTCGCGGGATAGCCTATTTGCATTAGGCGCAAATAAAGGCACACCGCACCGCAGCGCATCGCGTTGGAATCAATCCTACTGAATCACTTTCGTACCTACATTTGTATGAACTATCACTCGAACTCAGCGCACGCCTTTCGGAGCGATGGCTTAACTTTATACAAAACTACGAGAGGGATTGGCAAGGACCTTTCATTTGCATTGCGATGCGCTGAGGCCTGGCGCAGCTGAAGTTGCTGTAACCCGTTGGGCGTTGTCCTAGGTGAGCGACGAAAGCAACGCGACGCAACGCAACTATAGAACCGAATCCATAGAAAATGACGTAGGCCACATGGGGTCAGCAGTTTTTGGTTGCGTTGCATCGAGTTGTCGCCTTTGTCCCCGACGTAAGACAGCGCATGATTTTACTTACACTGAGCGGATGGGAGACATATTCAGCGGGCACAATGACCGCTATCCGCCCATGAGGACAGGCAATCTTTTTCGGCCAAGGTTCTGGCTATAGACACAAACTGCCTGGGTTAAGACTCATAAATAGGTCAAATACTTATGAATAAATATGTCTATCAAGACATTTAAAACTTGTATACTTACTTGTTTCTATAAAAGCTTGACACAGTATATTTTTATCAAGCTTACATTTCGAATAGGGTGCTTTTTTTGCAAAACTACTTTACTTTCTCGTGTTGTTTTCGAAAACTTTCTACGGCTATTCCCTCTCTTATCCGATTCTTTCTATCCGTAAAAGTCGTTTGTGTAGTCGTTTGCTAACAAACTTTATCGGTATAAAATCTTACGCAGGATTCATAATAGGGGCCCTCATAATATTATATATGACTTGTTTTATGATATTGTTGGTAGTTTGTCAAAGTTATTTACGTAGAAGGAATACTTACGTTATACATAATATCAAAAACCCTACCACGATCGCATTTTAACCGACTTCCAAAAAAGAAGGAGGTACTCAATTCGGCGCGTATTTTTTTTTTAAAATGTATGTCGGTGCGTATCTCCGTGGTTTCTGAATTGATTTGAATTTTTTTGCTAGGAAGCTCTCGAGGTGGTCTCATAAAAAATTCTGACTGCAAATCCTCAACGCTGATACTAAAAAGTTAAAAATAAAAATTCTTTCCAAAAAACTTCCAAAGCCACTGTAAAGTAATAAAATAATTTTGATTTCTACACACATACACTATGTTGAAGTCGGGCGGGTATAACAAGGATAAGCAAAGTTGACGCATCAGACTCGCCCGACTTCAACGTAGTGTGTAGAAATCAAAATTATTTTTTACTTTACAGTGGCTTTGGAAGTCGGTTTTTTGGAAATAATTTTTATTATATTGAGCTATCTATTTTACTACTTCTGATTAATCCATAACCCTCGCTATATAAACTTTGTAAAAATGCATAATTTTGTTAACTCGTAATATGAAAAAATACACTATATCTACCTACTAGTAATTATCGTATCTATACCACAGATTATATAACAGTAGTATACGCCTATACATACTATTAGATTACTACCACGACCAACTGAAATACGTTAAGGCGCCTTATACAAATTTCATACTTTTCCAGGTACACTTTAAAGAAATAGGAATTCTAGCTGTGGGGATATCATGGTATCAAATTAAAGGTCATGTATTCAGCGTTCGTTTGACCATATAAAAAATGCACACTCCATACAAATTTTCTGCATAAATACGTAATATCGAACGCATGAATCGCTTAAAATGACGAAAAATGGGGTCTGTTCAGGAACCCTCATTTATGTATCCGCTGCATATTTTAATTAGTAATTTATAAAAAAATGATGGCATATATAGTCCTCTATCTATACTATGCCACATTGTGCGTCCAAGTGAAGTACGTAGTCATTTATGCGTCCCACCATATTTTTTTCATACTTTTTCTAAGGAAAATATCCGAGGACTTGATTTTTCGCCTCAGTTTGCGCTGAAACGCGCTCGTGAACGGACGGGTGTATCACTTTTTGTCAAAAATTTTATTACGATTTCGCAAGTGCAGTGTTTGTATACTGCGGATGGAAAAAATTGATATTTTTATTTGGAACCGAAATAAAAGTAATTACAACACCAAAATTTATTTGGAAAAGCTATATACAATTTAACAACTATTTTTGACCGACTTCAAAAAAGTAGGAGATCCTGAATTCGACGAGTTTTTTCTTTTTTCAAAGCAAGTAGGTAGGTATACCGATTTCTACGAGATTTCTAAACCAGTTTTCGTAAAAGATCGAGGTTCACGAAATGTTTCATAAATATTTCTGAACCAAAGTACTTAATCAACCGAGTTTCTCTGACCAACTCCCGATTCCATCATGAGACCCTGGACACCAACTACTTTCTAGGTCTTTAGTACCTACTTGGCAAGACAAATCCAATGAGCCCAAACACGAAGGAGTTAAGATGAGTATTTGAAGAGGTCCTGTGACGACCTCCCGATTCCATCATGATACCCTGGACGCCAAGTACATTCTTGGTCTTTAGTACCTACACGATAAGACAAATCCAATGAGCTCAAACACGAAGGAGTTACGATGAGTATTTGAGGAGTTCTCCACCATGAGTTCACCCGTGAAGTTGGTCATGTGTTCATATTTCAAATATCAGCTAAATCGGTTGAACTCTTCAAGTTCAATTCTTGAAAAATTCCTTTCACATTGATAATAATTATAATATTATTACTAGCTGATGCCCGCGACTTCGTCCGCGTGGATTGAGGTTTTTGGTTCCCGCGGGAACTCCTTAGTTTTCCGGGATAAAAAGTAGCCTATGTGTTATTCCAGACTATAATCTATCTCTGTGACAAGTTTCATCCAGATCCGTTCAGCCGTTCGGGCGTGATTAACAAACATCCATCCATACATCCAAACTTTCGCATTTATAATATTTATTTGATTATTATTATATATTATATTATTATATTATTTGTTTAGTAAGACTAGCTAATGCCGGCAAGTTCGTCCGCGTGGTTTTAGCTTTTTTGATTCCCGCAGGAACTCCTTAATTTTCCGGGATAAAACGTAGCCTGTCACTCTCCAGGTCCTCAACTATACCAATACCAAAAATCACGTCGATCCCTTGCTCCGTTGCGGCGTGATTGAAAGACAAACCAACAAATCAACAAACCAAAAAACAAAATCACTCGCATTTATTTTATTAGTATGATTATGTTACTATAGTTACCTACTAGGTAGGTGCTTTTCGTAAGAAACGTTTTCGTTCGACCGTTTCTTAAAATTTCAGCTCTATTTCATACAGATAAGAACTTTTATAGCATACTAGCTGATGCCCGCGACTTCGTCCGCGTGGTTTAAGTTTTTTGTTATTCCCGAGGGAACTACTTAATTTTTTGTGGGATAAAAAGTAGATTATGTCACTCTCCAGGTCTTCGTCTATACCCATGCCAAAAATCACGTCGATCCGTTGCTCCGTTGCGGCGTGATTGAAGGACAAACCAACAAACCAACAAACCAACTGACTTTCGCATTTATAATATTAGTATGATTTCATTTATCATCATACTAATATTATAAATGCGAAAGTCAGTTGGTTTGTTGGTTTGTCCTTCAATCACGCTTCAACGGCGCAACGGATCGACGTGATTTTTGGCATGGGTATAGTTGAAGACCTGGAGAGTGACATAATCTACTTTTTATCCCGGAAAATTAAGTAGTTCCCTCGGGAATAAAAAAAAACTTAAACCACGCGGACGAAGTCGCGGGCATCATCTAGTTTATTATATAATATTTGAAACGCAAAAAAGAAGTAGGTATAGGTAAACGGTTTTAGGTTTTCATAAAAGAAACAGGTATTTAGATGGCGTGTATTATACAATTTTATGTGAAAAACTGTGTGTGACCCGGATAAGTTTTTCAATTATTTCCGTACTAGATGATGCCCGCGATTTCGTCCACGTGGATTACGGTTTTTTGATTACCGCAGGAACTCTTTAATTTTCCAGGGTAAAAAGTAGGTACCTAGCTTATGTCCTTACACCTATACATACAACCTAACCTTTTACGAAATTTCATCAAAATCGGTTGAGTAGATGGGCCGTGAAAGCGTGGCAGACAGACAGACACACTTTCGCATTTATAATATTAGTATGGATGCCTAGAGACAGCTTTGATTATTTACTAATGGACTGTATCGAAAAATGCAAATATGAATTGTGTACGAGAGCCACGGGGGCGCGGGGGCGCGGGGCGGGATCTCTGATTCGGCGACGCTAGCAGCGACGCGCTAAGTTACCAACTTACCTACTTAGCGCGTCGTCGCCAGTGGTGCGCCCAGGGTTGCCAGGTGTTCGGTATTTTAGCAAGTATAACAAAAATGCCGAAGTATGAGTGGTTCGGTTTATTCAGTTTCATACATAATGAAGTATAATATTTGCCGCAATATATTAAGTGACGTTGCCGGTTCGTACACGCGCAGATCGTGACGTTTTCCATTTCTTTCTTTCGAATCGTGTCGAAACGTGAGCGAAGGTCAGTCATTTGTGATTTTTGATTTCAAATCAAGCGTAGACATGGTGAAGCCTAAATTATGCATACCTGTAACTTTTAATGCCTACTGCAATAGTATGTGTAATTTTATAAAATAAATCTATACTAATATTATAAAGAGGTAAAGTTTGTGAGTGTCATAGGCTATATATTAACCCGAAAAATTTGGGAGTTCCCGTGGGAATTTAAAAAACTTATTTCACGCGGACGAAGTCGCGGGCATCTGCTAGTATTGTGTAAAATAATTATTATCAGTTGTGTTTGTTCCTATCAACGGTCTCGTCCTTGTTCGGTAGATTTCAAAACCAAATTTGGCAACCCTGGCCGTGCCGCGGTCACTCCGGCGGACTTTTCTATTTTTATATTTTACGATTATTCTTTTTTAGGGTACCGTATCCAGAGTGTGCCACCGGGACCCTATTACTAAGCCTGCGCTCTCTGTCCGTCTGTCTGTCAGCGGGCAGTAGGTATCACATGAATCGTATGAATGAGAATGAATGAAATTACACT
This sequence comes from Erebia epiphron, assembly GCA_963932025.1. Classification (NCBI taxonomy): domain Eukaryota; kingdom Metazoa; phylum Arthropoda; class Insecta; order Lepidoptera; family Nymphalidae; genus Erebia; species Erebia epiphron. The sequence goes on from OZ009946.1 coordinate 8,320,726, forward strand.
TTTATTGTAGGTAAACCACATAAAAATACACCAAATAAAAAAAAATACACCACAATGAAAACCTGTCATGTGCGAGTCGGACACGAAGGGTTCCGTACCATTTAGTTTTACATTTGACATGTATAGTATGCGCGCGAGTTGAATGCATCGTGTGTCACCGTACAATATTAGCTCTGCATTCAACTCGCGCGCGTACTATAGGTACATAGAAGAACACTGTGCCTAGCGTTTGTGAATGATCGGGCGCATACATACCTAATCTATCTATATTAGTAAGTAGGTAGGATGTCAATCTTTTTTTTATCTATTCTATATATAAGTATAAAATCGTTTCTCTTGACTGGCTATCAACGCACAGCCTAAACCGCTGGGGTTAGAAACTTGAAATTTTGACAGTAGGTTCCTTCTATGATGTAGGCGCTCACTAAGGAAGGATTTTTCAAAATTCCACCCCTAAGGTGTTGAAATAGGGGTGAAAGTTTGTATGAAAGTCCGTCATCTTTCAAGTTATATCCATGAAACTTGGGGTTTGAGCTTTTGGTAAAATATAAAGAAGTACGTGTGTGTACATGACTGCCTCGTTGGTCTAGTAGTTAGCATAGTCGACTGCGGCTGACGAGGTCCCGGGTTCGAGTAGGTACCGGGTCGGGCCATAATAAGTGTTGGGTTTTTCTGACTAGAAATTCTCAGCACTAGCCCGGAATTAGGAAGTTGGCGGTGTTTCACCCCCGTGCCTCGGAGAGCACGTTAAGCCGTCGGTCCCGGTTATTATGACTAACATGATAATAGTCGTTAAAGCCCGCCAACCCACATTGGAGCAGCGTGGTGGGTCAAAGCTCTAATTCCCTCTCTCCTATGAGAGTGGAGGCCTGTGCCCAGCAGTGGGACGTTAATGGGCTGTAGTGGGTACGTGTGTACGTGTGTGTACTGTTTTTGGGAATTCCACCCCCAAAGGGGTAAAATAGTGGTTGAAAGCTTGTATGAAAGTCCTTCATTTTTCAAGTTTTAGGTAGCCATGAAACTTGGCATTTGGGCTTTCGGTTAAATATGAAGAAGTACGTGTGTTACTATTTTTGAAAATTCGACCCGCAAAGGGGTGAAATATAGGGAAAGTCCTTCATTTTTCAAGTTTTAGGTAGCCATGAAACTTGGCATTTGGGCTTTCGGTTAAATATGAAGAAGTACGTGTGTTACTATTTTTGAAAATTCGACCCGCAAAGGGGTGAACTAAAGGAGGAAAGTTTGTATGAAAGTTCTTTATTTTTCGGTTTACATTCATGAAAATTGGTATTTGGGCTTTCGATTAAATATAAAGAAACACGTGTTACAGGATTTTTGGATATTTCACCCCCAAGGAATTTTTAAAAATTTCACCCGAGCGAATCAGGGGCGCGTCCGCTAGTATTTACTGTAATAATGTGGCGCGGAGGCATAGATATTAGGTATGTAATGTAGTAAATAAATAATAATCAAATATTTCAAGTAACAAAATTGGTTAGTTGGCTGTAAAATCGAGCGTAGAGCGTAGTGCTATATATGCGTACAGATATATGCTGTAGTGTGACGAGTTTTATACCTACAGTTGGTTGCCGCCTGATTGTATATCGGGCCTTAAATCCACATACTGTAGGTACAAGGACAAGTGCCAATGATCTTATCGACTTTATGTACTTACTAGCGTCCTAACCAATTTCTGTCACATCTCTGGTATGTAAAGGCTTGGACGTACACAACGCGCAGCGTACAACTGCAATTTGTCTAAGGGCCTCCGCCCAGTCTGTTTTTTTGTACGCCCGATAATCAAACCGATAATTTTTCCGACTTTTATCACCGATCTTGCGACCGACTTGTACAAGTAGAGAAATGAAGGAAAATAAAATACTAGACCAGTTTTAATTGTTCAAATCTACGAATTCGTCGTAATTTCAGTGGCGAAATTATTTAATCTTTCCAAGCTAAGCAACACTAAACATGAGTGGGTAACAATGGCGGATGAATCATGTTTTTGACGTTTTCAAAAGAAAAACACGTTATTTTGACAGTGGCTGTCAGAAATGACATTTGATACATTTCGCGCCTACTGCCTTCTCTATGGCTGAAGGTTGCCATCTTGGAAAAATATCGAAAACTTGAAATACATTTTTATTTTTTTTCGTTACTAGCTGATGCCCGCGACTTCGTCCGCGTGGTTTAAGTGTTTTGTTATTCCCGAGGGAACTCCTTAATTTTCCGGGATAAAAAGTAGCCTATGTCACTCTCCAGGTCCTCACCTATACAACAAAAAAGAATTAGCAAAAATGGTCCAGCCGTTCACGCGTGATGCCGTGACCAAGGGAAATAGGGATTCATTTTTATATATATAGATTTACTTTACATTTCTAAATTATTATATTTTTAATACAATCTATGAAGTTTCCTCTATTCGTGGTACTCGTACAAGAGTAGGTATGCCTAAAAATTAGTAATGGAAAAGGTTCATCCTTTTCCTTTACTAATTGATCCTTACAATATAATCTAACCTAACGTCTGCGACGCCGTAGGAATACGTAGCTCACGTACAAGCACATGTTTAATCCTAACGTATGTATCAACCTGCGGTCGTCTCGCTTTGTGTCTACCCAAGCCTTTAACCAATTTCTGTCACAATACACTCTGGAACTGTAAAAGCTTTCATGTGGCTAATTCGATTTCATACCTAAATTTATGGTTGACTTAACCCCCGAATGGAGTAAATACAATTTTGTAACAGAGTAAAAACTTTGCTGCAAAGGTAAAGGCATTTGATTCACAAATAAAGAAAATTACTGTGATGTGTGGAAAGTCGCAGACATTATATTGTTTTAAAACAGCGTGCGTATTGCGTATTATGACATCAGCGTAAGGAAATTAAAAAGTCATTTAGATTTCTTAATTTTACGAAATTACTAGCTGATGCCCGCGACTCCGTCCGCGTGGAGGTATGTAAAATAGATAGTAGCCGATTCTCAGACCTACTGAATATACATATTAAATTTCATAAAAATCGGTCAAGCCGTTTCGGAGGAGTATGGTAACTAACATTATGGCACGAGAATTTTATATATATAGAGAAGAAGAAGAAGAAGATATTCCTGGAACTATATAATTGGGTACCTGTTTGACTACTAATTAAATAAATATTTATCGCTAATATTTTTTACCGATTATTAAATAGAGAATCTCCCAATAGTCGTAAATCGTAATATCCACGTCCCATGTTAGTTTTATGTTGAATAACCATCTTAAGTGCGTCGAACGTTGATGACGTCACAATTCAGTATTTCATACAAAACCCATATTAACCACGCGTTTTGACAATTGAAAAAAGTTGCTGTTCTGACTAGTTGTCAATAAATATCCAATAGGTCCCTGCAGTAGATACTTGTGACTGACATTATGGATCTGAATGCAGGAAAAGTTTAGCCACGGAAGGGAATATTTTACATACCTACCTAATATTTTAAGAATATACGTTAGTTAACATAATGACTTGACCTAAAAAGGGCTAAAAAGGGGTTCAGATTTTTATATTTGTCTCGTTTTATCTGACTTAATTGCTAATTAATTATTTTAATTTTGATATCGCGTCAGCAAAACTATTATGAAATTTGATCTACCTCGCTAATATATCACAAATATTTCGCTAGCGCGATCTATCTGATTACAACGCCATCTAGTTAAGTTAATCAAGTAAGTACTTAGTTACAGACGCAAATTATCCAGATAAATTGAGTCCTTTGTTTTGTTCCCTACAATTCAAGTTATGAAAGCCAAACATTTTCTTTTTCCGTTACCATAATACCGTTTTATTTATCTTCGTCTATCCCTGTCACTGGGATCGGAGGTCCTTTATCACAGTTGCGTTTAAGCTGACAATCCTCTTATGGAACGTGATACGAAAAGGTTTGGGAAACGTTGCAAGTGGCATGTCCCTGCAAACGACTTATGATTAAAGAGGTCTGGTTTTCTTTAAATACATAATATGGTATGTTCAGATTTCTATCAGTTCATCGGATGCAAATTATATATATTTAAGACTAGCTGATGCCCCCGACTTCGTCGGCGTGGTTTGAGTTTTTTTTATTCCCACGGGAACTCCTTAATTTTCCGGGATAAAAAGGAGCCTATGTCACTCTTCAGGTCCTCAACTATACCCATGCCAAAAATCACGACTCACGTCCATCCGTTGCTCCTTTGCGGCGTAATTGAAAGACAAACCAACAAACAAACACAATTTCGCAGTTATAATATTAGTATGAAATATGAATTTATTTTCTGACTTGTTGGCAAGTAGTGATGCAGCCTAAGGTGGAGCGCGCTTGCCTAGAAGATGCCTATTAACTCGTGATCTGAAGATACCAATATTATAATCTAAGGCGAAAATGGAAGCCTTCAAGGCGTTTCATATCCTAGCGGTTCGAATAAGAAACGAATAATTGTGAATATTTAATTGTGTTTACAACTTTATCGAATAAATGGTAGTGCTTTACTGTAAAAGTTGGTAAAAACTTATAGTGTCACCAAATATATTAAGACCTTTTTGTATCCACGGTGCTGTAAAGAACCTGTCATTTCAGTTTGAACCCATATCATACCTAAGCGTGATCGCGGGCTAAAGTCAGTGAAACTAAATTAGATTAAACAAGGAAACCGGGCGAGTTCCATAGCGGATTTTGTAATAAGGCCGTGACTTGCTATCGTGAGTAGAAAAGGGGGGACATGATGAATTACAACACCCCCTAGGAAACAATCGCTTCATATTTCGACCTCGTCCTTTCACCCAATTACTATAAATAATGAGATAGGATCGCATTACTATGCCGAGAATGGGCAAATGGTGGTGATTTTAAACGGGTGATGTTCTTTACGCGATTATACTTGTAATGGTTGTCACTGTCCCGACCAATAAAAGCCTTCTAGAAGTATTTTGCTATAGCTCGACAAGGCATGTTGTAGGGATTTCGGCTCACTCACAGCACAGCTCACACGAGCTCGGCGGAGCGAGCTCCGTACGGACCCCGTTTAACTTGCAGAAAAAACTGCATACAAGCACTTTCACCAACGGAAAGCGGAAAGGACTGAGTCAGCAAAAAGAGTTCAAAAAGAGTCCAAAAAAGCTCACTTAATAATGCAACTGTTTGGAAAATTATACCTAAGTACTCTTATAATTTTCTTAAAACTCTCTTCCCAATTTAATTTAATTTAATTTAATTTATTTTAACCTAAAACTAATAATTAATCTATCTGTGAAAAAACTAAATCTGTGAAAAAACTAATCTATCTGTGAAAACTTGTAACTGGCGTTATATACTTATTCTTTATTTATCTATCCACTTTAGTTGTAGCTGTAAGTTTTCTGAGCAAAATAAAATAAATCCTTGCAGACGCAATATATAGCAGAACAGGTATCTAGTTTTATATAGGTACACATTTTGCATCAGTTTTTCCTCTTGCACGCGATACAATATTCTCATATCATGTTAGTAAAAGAAAATTATGTAATGTTACAAATTTATCATGTGCTATATACTTGTTCAAATGAGATGCGAAATACTGTGGGAAGGAGCATGTAGAATACGCGAACAGTATATTTTTCAGCCAGTATATTACTCGGCTTTAACCCAATAGCTTTTCCTGTCAGGCGTAGGGTTACCATCTGCACACTTTTACATTAACTTTTACAAAAGAATCTATACGAATGTTATAAATGCGAAAATGTCTATCTGTTTGTCTGCTATACGCTTTCACGACCCATATGTTCAACCGATTTTGATGAAATTTGGTACAGTGATATAGGTTGCATCCCGGGGAAGCACATAAGATTTTTATCCCGGAAAATGAAAGACTTCTCGCGGGAATCAAAAACCATAAGCCAAGTGGACGAAGTCCTTGGTATCTGGTTATGAATATTTAAAAAAAATAGGTAGGTACTCATTATGATGATCAATGATCGAGGCGTACCTACCTACCTATCACCGTATCGTATTAGTATTCCCGCGGGAACTCCTTAATTTTCTGGGATAAAAAGTAGCCTGTGTGCTATTTCAGACTATAATCTATCTCTGTGCCAAATTTCAGCCAGATCCGTTGAGCTGTTGGGGCGTCATTGAGTAACAAACATCCATACATCCATCCATCCATCCATCCAAACTTTCGCATTTATAATATTTATTTGATATTTGATTGATATTTGATTTGATTATAACTCCACAGTTAAATAAAATTACTAGATGATGCCCGCGACTTCGTCCGCGTGGGTTTATGTTATTTCGATTTCCGCAGGAACTCTTCATTTTTTAAAAATGAAAAGCGGGAATGAAGCTATGTTCTACCCCGGGATGTAACCTATTACCAGATTCATGAAATGAATACCTATTTGATGAAAATCGGTTGAGTAGTTTGGCTGTGAAGCGTAGCAGACAGACACACTTTCGCATTTATAATATTATTATGGATATGGATATGGATATTGTGAGATGAAGGATTTGTCACTGTAACTTAAAGCGTTGGGTGGGGACGCTTTTTTAGGTTGACCTTACGATCCAAAACTTTAAGATTTCTTGGTATTAGTATCACGTTATGAAAGGTACTATTAGGTATTCCGTGGTAATGCGTACGAACCCTAGTATCTACTCGTATATCGTCAACTGCTAGGGCGCGCGTTGAACTGGAACAGAATTAAGGGCCATGACAAATTGAGCGGTTTCGACGCCCGACGTGAACGATAAATAACGTGAAACTTTGACTCCGCCAGACACCGAATTACGCGGCTCCAGTGACAAACGATAAATAAAAAGAAATAATATACATAATTTATTAAATGTCAAGGCTCAACGATACAATTGAATATATGGCCTTTAGGTACTAAAATTCTGCATCAACGCCTTTAGACGATATAAAAATTGGTAAGTTTTTGTTTTTTTATTCACTGTAGGATCAAGCTTGTCCACAGTTGCACCTGATTGGATGTGATGATGTGGCTCTTCTTAGTAGAATCTCCTTTCCGAACCGGTGGTAGAGGGCACTTGTGTGTCCTATATGAAATAAACAAATTGAGTATTGATAATATTTTTACTTACGAATCGAAAAATAATTAGAAGTAGTTAAGTACCTATCCTCTTTGCACACCCCCCAAAATAATAAACGTCTAAGTCAAAATCTAATTAAGACATCTCAAGGAATCATTAACACAATGACATCCTTTGTCCTTTTCTTTATTCCCTCAGCCTGAAGATGTTTTAAGATTCCACAACGGTTTATCTGCTTATCGGGCTACTTTTCTTCATTTATATGCAAAAGGAACTTGCCGGAGGACGTCTCGAAATTGTAAATGCCATTTTATTTCTCTGTTAGCGAAGGCTTCTTTATTTTCCGAGGCGCTTGAATTGGGCGGCAGGATCTGTTGCCTGTTTCAAAGGAGATATTAGCTTTAATTAAATTTTTCTGCCTGAGACGAATGAGACGCAGATGGTCTTTATGATATTTTTAATTGAGTTATTTTTAAGATAAATAAATGTTGCTTTATTGTCTAACGGGGCTTCTGCATTAGGGTGATCGGAATCCGGAAAAAATGTTATTGGGAAAATAATTATTCGTTTTCATCTAAAACAAATAAAAACGGCCAAGTGCGAGTCGGACTCGCGCACCGAGGGTTCCGTACAAACCGATATATGACGTATTAAAAAAAAAACTACTTACTAGATCTCGTTCAAACCAATTTTCGGTGGAAGTTTGCATGGTAATGTACATCATATATTTTTTTTAGTTTTATCATTCTCTTATTTTGGAAGTTACAGAGGACACATTTTACCACTTTGGAAGTGTCTCTCGCGCAAACTATTCAGTTTAGAAAAAAATTATACTGCAAACCTCAATATCATTTTTGAAGACCTATCTATAGATACCCCACACGTATGGGTTAGATGAAAAAAATTTTTTTGAGTTTCAGTTCTAAGTATGGGGAACCCCAAAATTTATTGTTTTTTTTCTATTTTTGTAAGAAAATCTTAATGCGGTTCACAGAATACATCTACTTACCAAATTTCAACAGTATAGATCTTATAGTTTCGGAAAAAAGTTGCTGTGACATACGGACGGACAGACAGACAGACATGACGAATCTATAAGGGTTCCGTTTTTTGCCAAATTTGGCTACGGAACCCTAAAAACTGACTTCAAAACTATACCTGTCAGAATCAACTTAAACTAAAAAGTAAAAAACATTATCAACAAACAAACAAAATATATACCGCTATATATAAAGCGCTAAATCAATTTCGATTAAATTTATATGGACCACCTGTGAATTATGATCTACCAAACAAAAAAGAATCATCAAAATTGATTCATAATAATTAGCGGAACTATCGCGTAACATACATACCAAAAAAAATATAACAGTCGAATTGAGAACCATAGATATACAGGAGTAGCTACGTAAAACCCTTATGATTCTAAATCTATGGAGAAAACTTTTACCGATTTTGTTCACATATCTTATTTGTTTTCTACTCGATTCGTATGCTAACACAGACTGTTTGTTCTAGATCCAATTTCAAATATTTAGTTGTTTAGTGCTGCGTTTCGAACAGTATTTTCTCTGCATAAATCCGAAACGAAAAGTCTAAAGCTGAATTCCCGCGCAAATAGGTAAATAAACGCTTGACGAGTTAAACTTTATAGAAAACAATTTATTCTTCTCCAAAGACTACAGCAATTGACAATCTTACCAAGCATGCATTATATTCATCATCCAGCCCTACGTAGCACAGCTCTCAAAATGGAGACCACGTTGGCCAAGCGCGTAACTATTCTCACATTTCACACACCTTGGAGAATATTATACGGGAGGCCTAGTGGGAGATTGTAACTATACGTAGTATGGATTTGTCAAGCAATTTATGACAGACGGCGCTTGTTCAATATTACCTACCTTCAAATCACAGTTTAAAAAATCTCCCACTAGGCTCGCTGACCTCACAGGAATCCAATAGGCCTATTACACTGCACTTTTCACATTGATTTCCCTTACATTGATTCAGTGTAGTGTAATAAGATTTAGGGCGTAAGGGTCCCTGATTTAGTCCTTATTGCTTTGAAATAAGCGACTCCAAAACTAGCAGCCACGCCCACCCTTTCCATAGGGCCCTGTGAAAACTGAAAAGTGCAGTGTACTGTTTATACTTACGTGTAGGTAGGTACCTACTCGAAACTTTGTGCGTTTCAAGTAGGTATTAAATATCTTATATATAAAATTCTCGTGTCACAGTTTTCGTTCCCATACTCCTCCGAAACGGCTTGACCGATTCTCATGAAATTTTGTGAGCATATTCGGTAGGTCTGAGAATCGGCTACTATCTATTTTTCATACCTCCACGCGGACGGAGTCGCGGGCATCAGCTAGTCTCTTGATAAAAACATCCTGAAGAAACATGCATAAGTATTTTCTCCCAAAGGAGGAGTTAGAGGTCGGAGTTCGAACCCCGAATAGGAGCCGTCTTCTTCAATCATAATTTAACTATTATTGTATATGTTACGCTCAAAGATCAAAAACGCTCATTGAGCGGAAAAATAGCCCACAACGCGATGTGGTCATAGTAAAACATCCACATAGCGAAATTCGTGTTATGGCTCTAATGAAAACGCGCACGACGCGTTGTGGCAATCAAAGAAAGACCAAATAGCGAAATTCGTGTCGTGGCTTACATGCTATTCGATCTCAACGCGTTGTGGCAATGAAGAAAAGCCATGACGCGTATGGAATACTATTTGATTACAACGCACACTACTTTCCGATATAGATCCTACTAGGCCTAGGCTGGAAACGTTTTGGTAGATGTCCTTAAGAAATATTTTTCATTTTATATAAAATCACGGCATAACGTGTTTCTCATTATCAAATATATTAAGTATATAATTATATAAATTAAAATGAAACGATATTTATTATTTATTGAGATTACTTTATATTTAAAAAAATCAATGTATTAAGTAATAAATCACTGAACACAATATATTCATATCATTTGTAAATTACTCATAATTCACATAAAATGATAAGGGTTTTAATTTTTTCATGACAATTAAAATTCTTTCAAGAAATAAAAATATTTAACACAAATGTTTATTGATCACCAATAAACAACAACAATGTACCTATATTAGAAATAACTATAATTGTGAAAAATAAGTATTTGATTGCTATTTATTTTTACATGAACTATTACTGTGGCATTTTGAGTTGCATTTTATATTCTTGGAGCGACACTTGCACTTTTTATCAATACAGTAGCTTTTGCAGTGGCACATTATAAACCCTTGCTTACTTCCAGACGATAATATAGATGCTGAGCGAAGTGTTAACGATGAAGTTGAGGGCACATCACAAATGTTAATAAAGTTGGTTTCAGAAAGTGTAAATTCATTACGTGCATAAAGTCTATCGAGTGTACCTTGTTTCCTAACTGGTAGAGACCTAATGGATTAATGCTCATAACAACACACATAACATTCCTGGGTGCTGCACGTCCTCTATCAACTTCAGGAACTCTAACTAAAACGTTAGTACCAATTTGAACACAGGGAAATTTCAAATTAGACAATGAAACCATTTTGTTTGCCTGTTCCTGTAAACCTAATTTAGCACATTCTCTTTCAACGTTTATGCTATTCTATCTGAAACAGAGCTTACAAGTTACATTTGCTCCAAATCCTTCGTTCTCATTGCTTTCTCCGCAGATAACGTGTACATATTCATGACAGTCTGAGCACTTGTGAGCTCCTGACGTCTCATTTTTACAAACAGCACATAACCTCAAACTCTCAGCTTTTCCTAATTAGGACTGACATTAAAATTCACTCTCATAAACAGAAAAGAAATGAATAAAACTGATGTTTCAATGCGTCTTTGCACCCAAGCCGACACCGACAAGTTACAACCTGTCCGTCGTGATATGGTTAACACAATGAATGCTCCGAACGCGTCATGGCTTTTCTTCATTGCCACAACGCGTTGAGATCGAATAGCATGTAAGCCACGACACGAATTTCGCTATTTGGTCTTTCTTTGATTGCCACAACGCGTCGTGCGCGTTTTCATTAGAGCCATAACACGAATTTCGCTATGTGGATGTTTTACTATGACCACATCGCGTTGTGGGCTATTTTTCCGCTCAATGAGCGTTTTTGATCTTTGAGCGTAACATATATATAAATATTGTTTTAACTACCTATACATTTTAATGAGAATTTGCGTTTTAATGCATACGAAGAGAATGGATGGCTGCAATCACAAAAACGGTGAGTATTTTTAATTTCTAAAGCTTACGTTCTCGTTTTATTTTTATTTCTTTTTCCAAAACTTGTATTCACAAAAAAAAAACAAGTTAATAATTATTTTTAATCGCTTTTTTTAATTGCGTCGGACTTTTCATATTATATGTTGTATGCCAAATGACCTGTGGGCTTTTGGGTCTCCAACAATAATGATTGCCGGTGTCACGCCCGCATGGCAGTGGCATGACGATGAGACAGAGAGATGGATTAGAAAATTTTAATTAATCGCATAATTGGGTATTTGACAACTATTCAACAAAATTATTTTTTATTGATTAATTATTAAATATAGGATCTCCCAAAACTCGTAATGACCACCGCATGTACCCTATTAGTTTTATGTTCGAAAAACTATCGATTGAAGTAAAAAGTGCGTCGAATATTGATGACGTCACTGTTCTGTATTTCATGCCAAATCCCTACTAAGCACGCGTGACAACTATGTTAGGTAAAATACGTAACTCATTATTTTTAAACGTAGGTATTACATTTTTGTGTGTCTAAAAGGAACTTGCTTTTTCATTTCAACATTATTAACGAAAAATAACATCTAAAAAGAGTATACAACTTAGACAAAATATGAGAGACAAGAGTCTTCCTATTTACTGCGTGTCAAAACTTGATATGTAGGGATAGGGCTTCATCGGCATTGTTAAGGTGTGAAAAACCTTGTGGGAATACCCTTCCGGCCGGCACGGCACGGCGCGATTTGTGCCAAGAAAGAAACACTGGGTGTATTTCTCTCCTAAAATCACTTAATAAATGATTATTGTCGGGCGTTTCTCAGCTCTTTACAATTTGTTATTAATTGTTCTTCACACAAAAAGTTAAATAGTTGTGGTAGAAAACCATAATATGATAGATCTATTCGTATAGATAGGATATATGCAGTAATAACTTGTATTCTATCTCATTGTCTCGCAGGTTGGTGTCGCTTTTTCTTTCATTTTTTCGTTTCATTGAATTCTCAAATCACAACGATTCTAAAAAAGTTTCACTTCAAAAACATGCGAAAAAAAATTGTTTCTGTATTGGATTATGTTAACTTAGTTAACACACTACGTTTTCGGTAGCGTTTCCCTTACACATTATATATATAATTAAAATGCAATATAAAGGATTCCGTGTATCATTCTTTCAGCTTCCTCCACCTCCTCACATTGAGCTGGTGATGTCGATGCCGTACCTCCGAACCGCCTTCAAAAAACCAACAGTCAGAGTTCGACGTAAGTACCTATCTATCCTAAAGCATATGATACTTATGTGTCTAAGGCCGCAATTACACTTAAGTAGCGAACGTGAGTGACTTATAGACGCATACCATATGTGACTTACAATACCGTTTACATTTCGTTACATCATACATGTATGCGACTTACGAGAGTACCTATTTAACTTACAAGTGCAATCGTGGCCTTAGTCCAAAGTGTTAGCATTATTATTGTTTGTCATTATATCTCATGAAACAGGAAGTATAATATCTGTCAATTTGACTCGTTTCATGTCATTCGATTTAATCTGCGGATACGAACGCCATATTGAAAATAGTTAGTATAAATGCGAGTGTTTTGTAGAGGTGTAAGAGTAACGAAAAAAAGCGTACCCGTATGTATTCGTTACTATAACAATTAGTACTCGTTACTATCGTATCGTTACGTTACTCGTTACTTCTGATACCTCATAAGATGCTATGGAAAAGCCACAAATAGGTTCTTTGTAACGTAAGTTTTTAAATTCACCCATACAACGAAAAATGCGAGTAACAAAATGCATGCGAGTAACGAAATACATTCGTGAGTGACGTTTCTTTACTCGGTACTGGATGGCGCACCCGTTACTCAGTACCGAATACATACGGTTCGCTACAGCTCTAGTGTTTTGACGATGGTAATTCAGTCTCCTGCCGGCAGACTCAGCGATTATTGAATACTTTTGTGTTTAGATCGCATTTTGATTTAGAACTTAACGATAGCAATCGTGGCCGGATCAAATGAATATTATCTTTAAGATTAGCCAACTTTTATCTAATTACATTAAATCTCTCATGGAACCACTAGATACACGTTTAACCATTTATTCGTGCAAGACCCAAATGAGAGTACAAATATATTAAGTGTCTCATAAATACCTACTTCTGGATTGTCTCTTACAAAAGGTATAAGAGGAACTGTACGTATTTTGAGACATTGGAAACACGATATTCAAGTGAATTGATGCTTAAAAAGACCACGATAGAAAATTTAATGAGGGATAGATTTATCTTAGATTAGATTTTCACTGTCATTACAGTAGCCAAAATAGCGTGGCGTGTGAAAGACCCTACTGGACCCATGTCCAGTGGATGTCTTACGGTCGGTCGGTCAACGACGAATGAGCACAAAAGATTCAAAAAATTCTAAAATTCCTATACGTACTAAGCACGTGCGCAAACGAAGAATTATTGAGTTCGCAAAATGAAGCGCAAAAGACATAAAGGAATTCCGTTCCACAAATATTGGATCTAGTTAGTGTGGAATCAAGAACATGTTTGACCCGTGTTACACATGACAATCAACTTTAGCTCGGTGCAATAAAATCCAATATTACTAGGGGCGATCAAAAGTGTCCCGGTATTCGATATAATATCAAATTGTTATTTGACGTTCATTTTTTTTCTCTCTTTGGGACTTTTGACTGTCTTTCTTTGACTGTCTTTGGTAGTTGTCACTGTAAAGTGTAACATGCAATTGCACAATATTTTTTTCATATAACCTGCATTGAAAGTGCAAGTTTCTACCTGTTGAACCAGCTGAAACTAGTCAATTTCAGACGAATGCGACTGTTACCGGGCAGAAACCGATGATTTTCTGCCCGCTGGATGAAATTGCAGCCCTGCTTTCGATCCTGTCAGAGTATCTTTTGTTTATTTCAAACCTTTATAATTGCCATTTTAACCATCAACTCAATTGACAGATTATATTTCTGCAACTATAAATAATATAAATATGAAATACAATTTTAATAGAACTCACCCTTTTGATGCGGATTATATATTGATGTAGAATTTTAGTACCTTCTATTTCAATGGGATTATACGAAAAATATTATAGTGTGTGACGCGGAATGAAACACGATTTCAGACTTCGGGTGACTTCGGGTGGCGTGTTGAGCGTCGTTGTCTTAACGTGCGGATGTCCCGGGTTTGAACCCCGGTAGGGTCAATTTGGGAATTAATAATTTCTGAATTTTCCCCGGACTGGCCCGGTGGGAGGCTTCAGCCGTCGCTAGTTACCACCCTACCGACAAAGACATGCCGCCAAGCGATATAGCATTCCGGTACGATGCCGTGTGGAAAGGGAAACCGAATAGGGACTGCCATGCCTCTAACGGGTTAGTCCGCTAGCATCTTAAACTGCTTCACTTACCATCAGGTGAGATCGCATTCAAGAGCTAACTTGAAGTGGATATAAAAAAAGGTGTTATTGCGACTCAGGAACAATATTTTATTAAGCTTAAAGATAAGATTATCTTGAAAAATAAAATATTTTCTTGTTCAGTTCTTGTGGTTTTTACAACATTATCGGAAACTTTGATCGCCCCTTGTTCATCCGGTATTTTACAGGTAGATAGATAGATAGATAAATTCTATATTGCCACACTTAACACAGAAATAACTTAAATATAAACAAAAAAAAAACAGAAAACAACGCGTGCGCAGGGGCGGTCTTATCACTAAAAGTGATCTCCTCTAGACAACCCATTTCTAAAGGAACTTTTAAAAAAAAAAGGTAGGTAGGTACGCCAAGTCAAACGTTGATTAATGCGATAGGTAGGTACCGTACCGTAGGTACTGAAATCGATTCGTCGTTATTCGAAACGAAAACTTCGTCATCAATCCGAGACAGTAGAAGTTTTAATCAAATTAGCAACACGTTTCATTTCGAACCAACAAAACTCTTTCGCGATCTGAATATAACTTTTTATTTTAAATAGAAGACCGATAAATTGGATTTAAAAAAAAACAACGATAGAAAAAGTTAGTTAATTTCACTGACTCGTCTACGCCCAGCCCTTGGACCCAGAAATCTGAAATTTTGAGAGTTTGCTTTAGGTATATGTGTCACCGTAAGATTGCAAAAACTGTTAGATTGTAATCCAACCAGCGATATTGTAAACTGTCGACGGATTTTGAACCGTTCAATGTTCCGAGTGTCAATTTTTTAAATATTCATTGTATTTACGTATTCTTGTCTCTTTCTTGTAGGTTAGGTTAGGGTTCGACATAAACAATCACGTTGTGCCCGGCCGCAGGCTAGTTAGATTACAATCCAACGGCCTTTGCAATCTTACGGTGACATATGTATAATTGCGAGTTGAATGTAGAGCTTTTGTATGTGTCACCATACATTAGCTCTGCATTCAACTCGTGCGCGAACTGTAAGTACATCATGAAAGTAAAGTGTCAAAATAAAATCTTATCATATCTAATAGGGTATCGAATCAGCAACATTTTGAATGAAAATACTAGCTGATGCCCGCGACTTCGTCCGCGTGGTTTAATTTTTTTGATTCCCGCGGGGACTCCTTACTTTTCCGGGATAAAAAGTAGCCTATGTCACTCTCCAGGGTCCTCAACTATGCCCATGCAAAAAATCACGTCGATCCGTTGCTCCGTTGCGGCGTGATTGAAGGACAAACCAACAAACCAACAAACAAACTGACTTTCGCATTTATAATATTAGTATGATTAGTCTGACTTTGTCTTTCAAGTGACGTCATCAAATTCGAGGCACTTTTTAGGGTTCCGTACCCAAAGGGTAAAAACGGGACCCTATTACTAAGACTCCGCTGTCTGTCTGTCTGTCTGTCTGTCTGTCTGTCTGTCTGTCTCCAGGCTGTATCTCATAGACCGTGATAGCTAGAAAGCTGAAATTTTCACAAATGATGTATTTCCGTTGCCGCTATAACAACAAATACTAAAAATTAAAAAAATATATATATATTAAGGGGGGTCCCCATACAATAAACTTGTTTTTTTCGTATTTTTTTGCTCAATATTAAAAACGGTAACAGGTAGACGGTTCAAATTTTCACAGAATATTAACTTGTATATTACCTTTCAAAATAAATAATTAAATATCAATAAAGTAAATATTAAAAGGGGGCTCCCATACAACAAACGTAATTTTTTGATATTAACAGTAAACCTCTACAAACAAAGTTAGTTATGCGGTTCATTAACAAAGGTAATTATACCTACTTCTTGAGTACGGAACCCTCGGTGCGCGAGTCCGACTCGCACTTGGCCGGTTTTTTTTACTTCAATGGATATTTTAAAATAGTTATTCAACTGAAATAGCTATTTATGCAACTGTATCGTTGTTCCGCACTGTTGCCTACGGAACTTATACAAGTATATGCTTGGATCTCGGGAAGGATTTGCTCAACAATAAAACAGTTCTCTATGTACAAAACATGACACATTTATTCTTCATAAGCATATACAACAAGCAGTTTTGATTTTACAACAGACTGACTCACGGGTAGGTTTAGACACGACCTACTCGTGGCCAAACACAACAAAAGTTATACACATAACACACAAGAACATAACACATAAGAATCTAAAAGCTACAACATATTACACGAGTCAATTATAAACAATAATAAAGTACACAACGGGTTATTGCGCGAGTAGGTATCGACACGACCTACTCGCGGACATACACACAAAGGGAGTTTATAAATGACAACATTATAGGAATACACATACCTATATTATGACCTAAATATGGAAAAACATATGATTATAATAAGTACACATCAATAAAGGCTAGTACCTATTATACACAGAAAAGGTATATATCAGCTAAGATTAACACCTATACATTAAACAAGAAGGAATTTAACTATCCAATGAATAACTGTTAGAACAATAATAAGAATTTAATTTAAGAGCTTATCAATACGGATTAATAAACAAACATACCAAATACCAACTTGTACAGTAACATTAAGGTTAGGGAAAATAATGAAAATTTCTGTTAAGGGGCCGTATTCAGCAAAATGTGCAACTAGTTTTACGTTAAAATAATTACAAGTTAATTTATTAAAGTCATTTACTTACGGCCTCACTGATCACTAACGGTGTGTTCACTAGCACTACCGAACCATTATCGCAGACGTCTGCGCTGCGAGCGTAACCGCATGGGATGACGCAGCCTTCTTATCGTTGTACGTCGCGATGCACTATGAGAAGCTACCGTCAAGGATCGTCGTCGACGGTTCCACGTTACTACACGTTGCCTACGGCGCTGTATACGCCGCCGCACTGCAACCACTCGGCGTTCCAGCTGGCCTGGATCGAAGGAGATACGTAGCTCGGGAGCTCGCACTCGATGACTCGTGGACGGTATTCGCACGGTTCGGGCATATGGGTCAGCTGTTCGTGTTAGCAATGCCACGTTCCGTCTGGGCCGGCCGACGAAGGCTGCTAGTCTTAGCCTAGGTACTGGTTGGGGCAGGTTATTGACCCCAACCCGGCCAGTAGGTATGAATCGAACCCATCGCGGAGGGCGGTGACCCCTACGTAGTTGATGCCCGACCGCGGGCCGTTGACCAGATGATGACGACAGCTTGGATAGAGTGTAGTGACCCCAGAGCATATACCTATAAGGCGATATAAATATCACAGCCTTCCTCAGCCAGGGATCTGGCTTCGGAGAGGTACTCGGCTAGCAGCCGCTCTGTTATTCAGGTCACTTACCCTGAGCTGTTTTTCACTGAATTTAATCACTGAGCTATGGGAGGTACTTTTGCCCTATACTGCCCTATTTACTATTTCACTGTTATAATTTCACTTCAAAGCACTGGAACGATTTCTCCTTGCTTTTTGGCCGGTTATATTCCCATATCTGAACCGGCACATGAATGTCGGCGCCAGCGAGCAATGCCAATTTTTCTCCAATCAGGAGCCAGGGGGTGGAGCCACCGGTCCAAAGTGCACCAACGGTCTCGACATATACACTTTCCTTGTCTTGCCCTGACGCCTGTTCTGGCTCCATATATGCTCTCTCTGTCTTATATATGGTCACTCGCTCACTCCTACGTTCATATACTCAAAACGCGGCGTACGCGCTTCTCATTTTGTTTTAGACCGCTCAGCTGTCCGCAACATCCTCCCCCCGGCGCAGGCTCCCTCTCAAGGAGACGCAGCCTCTTCCTCAACCGGGAGGACAGCTAGCTTCCTAGTTGGTCTTCGAAACACACCTCCTTGTGTTCGTACATCTGCACATCGTATCTCGCCGTCTGGTCCCTCATAAGTCCTTTCTACAATTCCTCGTGGCCATACATTGCGAGGTAGGTTAGGGTCGACTACGACGACGAGATCTCCCTGCTGTAATTGTCGTGATGCTTGGGCGGCGCTGCCACGAGGCACCAAATTGGGTAGGTATTCTCTCACCCATCGCCTCCAAAATTCGTCGGCAAGCGCCTGTGCCGCTCGCCAGGTTCTCTTATCTGCCGGGTGGCACGGTCCTACCACGGGCAGTCCTGATGATGATCCTATCAGGAAGTGGTTCGGAGTCAGTGCTTCAGGGTCCTCAAGGGTCACGGAAACATGCGTTAAAGGACGGGCGTTGATCGCATGCTCGGCCTCTACCAGCAGGGTATGCAGTGTTTCTTCCTTGGGATGCTTCTGCTCCAAGGTGGCGCTCAGTGCGTTCTTCACTGAGCGAACCAGTCTTTCCCATGCGCCTCCTTGATTTGGCGCGCCAGGAGGTATGTACTTCCAGCTTATCATTTTGTTCATACAGAATTCTCGCAGAGGTTCGGCCCACTCCTTCCAAGCTGCTCTCATCTCCACGTCAGCTCCTCGGAAATTGGTCGCATTGTCCGAGTACATTACACTTGGCCAGCCTCTTCTCGCAGCCATCCTTCTAATGGCCTGAATCGCTGAATCAGTGGAGAGGCTTGTTACCAACTCTATGTGTATTGCTCGTGTGGTTAAGCAAGTGAAGAGGGCACCCCACCTTTTCTCGTGGCGCCTGCCGATGGTTACGCTCATGGGCCCGAAGTAGTCCACACCCGTATTCTTGAAGGGGCGGCTGAAGGGCGCCAGTCTTGCTTTCGGCAAGTCACCAAAGGCTGGTACTTTTGGAACCGTCTTGTGAATCTGACATCGCTGGCATGTCCTGGCTACGGCTCGTACGGATGGGCGCAGGTGCAGGATCCAATACCTTTGGCGTAGGTCATTTACAACACGTTCATTTCCTGCATGTCCTGCGGCTTCATGTTCCTTTTGAATCATCATCCGTACTAGCTTATGTCGTCCATCCAATATGATTGGCCGCTTCTGGTCGTTATTTACTGGTGCGGCGTCAATTCGTCCATGCACTCGCAGTAGGCGATCCGTCCCATATATTGGATCTAATTTATACAGTCGGCTAGAGCGAGGCACTGGCTGCCCTCGCTTTAATAACCGAATCTCCTCGTCGAAGCTTTCTTCCTGGGCTCGTTCTAGCCACAGCTTCTCAGCCATTTGGAGATGTTGTACCTCTAGTTGCGTGCTTTTACGTATCCATTTCGACGCAATGTAGAGGACTCGTGCCGTTGCTCGTATCAGCACGTCCCATTTACGTATTCGGTTAATGTCAGGCATCGCTTCCCAATGTTTCGGCGGTCCCTGAGTTACGTGATGCACGAGAACTTCTTCCTCGGGCTCCCCCCGTTCTTGGACCGTCTCCGCGGGCCAGTCAGAATTCGGTCGCCGCAGAAAGCCTGGTCCCTCCAGCCACTCTGTTCGTGGACCAGATATGTACGAGGAGCGCGTTGCATCGTCCGCTGGGTTCTCCTTGGTTGGCACCCAGCGCCACTGTGATGGGTTTGTTCGCTCGGCAATCTCTCCTAGCCGATGCGCCACAAAGGGTGTATACTTTTTGGCATTCGTTCTTACCCATATAAGAACTGTTCGGGAGTCTGACCAAAATGTCGTACTCGTTACCTCCCAACGATGTTCCTTTTTTACTGCATCTGCAAGTCTTGACCCGATGACTGCTGCCTGAAGTTCCAGTCGAGGGATGCTGGTACTCTTCAGCGGAGCTACCTTAGCCTTAGATGCCGCCAATCGAACGGTGACGGTCCCATCTGGCTTTTCAATACGCCAATATGCCACGGCTGCATAGGCTAGCTCACTCGCATCGCAGAACACATGCAGCTGTTTCTCACTGTCATCGTCCATTGTTTCATAGCACCGAGGTAGTCGAAGCTGCCCGATGTTGTTCAATCCTTGCATCCAGGTGAAGAACTGCTTCGCCTGTTCGTTGGGTATGGGCTCGTCCCATCCAACGTCCAATCGCCATAGCGATTGTAACATAATTTTGGCCACTATTGTGTAAGGTCCTAGAAAACCGAGCGGGTCATAGATCGACATTACCGCACTCAATGTTTCTCTTTTGGTAGGTGCACGTTCCATGTCTTTCACCTCCTTCCTTACTCGTGGCATTGACGTGTTGAATCCCAATTCATCCTTTTGGGAATCCCATATAAGACCCAATGTCTTTTCCTCATTGTTCATTCCTGCCATGAGAAGCGTTTGCGTCTTGCAGCAAAGCTCTGGGGGAATGTGGCTCAGTATGCTTCTCTCGTTGGAGTTCCATCCACGAAGCATAAAACTTGCTTGCTTATGCACGAAGTCTACATCCATCACCACCTTTTGAGCTTCTTCTATCGTCCTGAAGCTATCCACGAAGTCGTCCATATAGTGACTCTTGGTGATTGCGTCCAATGCCGCTGGATGAGAGAGTTCAAATTCCTTCGCGTTCTTGTTGCGTACGCTGTGTGCCAGAAACGGAGAACACGTTGCCCCGAAGATCATGGAAGTCATCTTATACTTCTTGGGGGGCTGTTGCCGGTCATTCCCTCGCCATAGGAACATCTGAGATGGTTGATCCTCTTCTCGGATTTTGACCTGCAAAAACATTTCTTGTATATCCGCCGTCACTGCTATCGGTTGTTCACGGAACCGATACAATATGCCAGGCAGTGACTGCAAGAGGTCCGGTCCCTCTAACAGTTTCTGGTTGAGACTTGTTCCATTGCACACTGCAGCAGCATCGAAGACTAGCCGTATCTTTCCTGGCTTGTTTGGGTTTCTAACCGCGAAGTGCGGGAGAAACCACGCTCTGTCTTCATTTTCTTCCTGGCCGCTGCATTCTACTGCATACGTCTTGTCCAACAAGTTTTCTATCTGAGCCGTATAACTTTCGGCGAACGCTGCATCACGGTCCATCTTCCGTTCCATAGTCTTCAGTCGACGGAAGGCATTTTCGAAGCTAGGTGGCATCTTTACATCATCATAACGCCACGGCAATCCAACTTCGAATCGTTGACCAGTCCTCCGGGTTGTATTCTCAAAAACCCGAACAGCACGTTCGTCTTCTGGCTTCACCTTTTGTGCCATACTCACTCCCAATGCATCGATATGGAAGTGTGTCTTTACCATTTCATGCAACCGCTCGTCTGGGTCCTCGAACAGACGCGACGGCTGCAACCGCTCACCTGGGTCCTCGAACAGATGCGACGGTTCTTGAGCTTCATTAAATCCATGCTCAGTACATAGGTTCGGCTCCTTCCTATCAGGAGCTTTCACCTCTTTATGGTATTTTCTTTTCAGGCCATCACTTTTTTGATGCCTCATGTGAAGATGATGAATCCTATTATCCACCATTTCCTGCAACCGCTCGTCTGGGTCCTCGAACAGACGCGACGGCTGCAACCGCTCACCTGGGTCCTCGAACAGGTGCGACGGTTTCTGAGCTTCAAATCCATGCTCAGTACATAGGTTCGGCTCCTTCCTATCAGGAGCTTTCCCCTCTTTATGCTCTTTTTTCTTCAGGCCATCACTTTTTTGATGCCTCATGTGAAGATGATGAAGCCCACTTTCTAGCCGTTCATCCAAGAGCATCCTAGGCAGGGGTCCCATAATCATCCAACCTAGGCTTGTGCGGACGGCCACCGGCTCTTTCCGTGCGCCCGCACGAATTTGTCGTGAGACAATTAGGTGCCAATTATCAACACCTATTAGGATCCGCGGTTCTGCCCCCATGTAGCACACGTCTTCTGCATTAAATTCCTGAAGGTGCGTGTACCGTCTGACACTTGCGGGAACGGTTTGCGGATGCAACTTCATATTCCGAACCGTACTTGCAGTTATTGTTTCAAACTGTCCAGATCCTCTAAGGAGCAGCTTAACGTTCCTGCTACCCCTTGCTTCAACTACCGAATTCACTCCATGGATTCTGAGGTTTCCTACCGGTCCTTCTGCTCCCACGGCGGCCGCAACTCCTTCGTCTACCAGTGTCACTGTAGAGCCCTCATCCAACAGGGCGTAGGTCTGTACTTCACCCTGCGGGCCCTTGATAGTGACTGGACAGATTTTCAGCAGGATCCGATCGCGCGCTCGGACCGCCGTTGTGTTCAAGACGCTTACGGTCGCGGCGCCCCCGTTGGCTGGTTCACAGTTGTGCAGAAGGGCGTGATGAGGTTGAATACATCCATCAACCCCACATAACTTCGCTTTACATCTATACCGGTAGTGCTTACTTGCCAGGCACCTGAAACATACCCTTGCTCCCTTAACTAATTCCCATCGAGTTTTCTGGTCCAATTTCAGGAATTTTGGACACTTTGGTAGTTGGTGGTTCCCGCCACACGAGCTACATAACTGCTTCTGATTCTGAGCATCGGCCGACATTGTGAAAGACTGCTTCTCAGCCCATGGTTGGCGTCTTGAAGGCACATTCTTTTGTCGTTCACGTGGTTGCTCTGCTGACGCCCATTTCATCTTATCGTTTGGCTTCAGGAATAGTATCCTCCGGTCAGCCTCCATCTCGATGAACTTGGCTAACGTTACGATTTCAGGTTCGCTGAAATCGCAGTACTCATATGCGTAGTCTACCCATTTTTCTTTAATCGCCGGAGGTAACTTGTCCAATACCTCGTCCACCAACTGTGGGTTGGTTAGATGATGTCGCTGTCCTTCTGTCTCCTGAAGGGTGCTCACTATATTTTGCAATGCGATGGCAAAGTCATCTAACTCAACTGGTGATTCTGGCTTTTTCATTTTCTGTATACTTGCGACTGCTTGCTTTGCTATTACTTCAGGCCTCCCGAATGTTCGGTCAAGAGCTTTCATTATTCGCTCGGGGTCTGGTTGCCTAGCGTTCAGCAAACTTGACACGGCTTCTCTGGCTTTACCCTGTAGGCAGTTCCTTAATCTGGCTATGTTCTCTATCGGTGAGAATTGGAACTGTTCCGTACTGTGTATCATGGCCACTTTAAATCCGGTCCACTCGTTCGCTGCTCCTGAAAACTTGGGTAGCTGCGTCAGCTCTCTGAGCGGTGGTCGTCTGTTGACCACGTGGTTTAGTGTAGAGACGAGATGATCCATTTCTGATCTCGCTCCCTCATTGGCCGTTGTCGGTGGCGGGAAAAAGGTTGGTAGGATGTTCGCTTGTTCCCACTCAACCTTACGTACCGGTTTCATTCTAACCGGTCGATGCACTGCTGTACGTGTTTCTCTCGACTCCCTCAGTTGCTCTGCTTCGGTTCGAGGTTCCATTGCCCCTGTTGACGGCGCGTGCGTTTCACGTGTTCTTAACCAATCCTGAACCATGCGTAACACTGGGGCTTCAGTGTCTACCGTCTGGGCCTGTACATCCGGTGCATCTCCTCTTATGCTCGCTACATCTCGGGCCAAACGCCTCCTTACTAGCTCCTGTTTGTGAGCCAGATGCAGCGACATAAGTTGTTCTTCTGCCTCCTCTTCTGCCGCTCTTATCCTCTGCAGTACACTCCCTGACTGCTCGGCGGCATGTGGGGCAGGTTGTTGACGGGGTTGTGACATCTCTCCCCGTGGTTCCAGTGCTTTGGGTGTTGATGTGCTTCGTACCCCCCTCAAAATAGCTCGCTCCAATGGTCTTCTCGTAGTAGCTGGTTGTTCCGAAACAGGTTGACGGCTGGTTGACGGTTGGTCGTTTCTCCTTTGACCTTGGTCCTGTCCGTCGCCGTGCCTCGTTCTGGCATCCTGGGTTTCGGCTGGGGGCGCGTCTTCAGTACGCGCTTCAGAGAACTCCACATCAGTCTCTGGGTCATCCCCAGCTTGGCTACGAGTTACAACCATTGTACCTAATTAAACAAAATTAATTGACACAGATTAATTCACATAAAATTATAGAGAACTGTTTTAAATCCTTCTACTGTTCCAGAGATCCGGCTCGAAGGACCAAAATGTTCCGTACTGTTGCCTACGGAACTTATACAAGTATATGCTTGGATCTCGGGAAGGATTTGCTCAACAATAAAACAGTTCTCTATGTACAAAACATGACACATTTATTCTTCATAAGCATATACAACAAGCAGTTTTGATTTTACAATAGACTGACTCACGGGTAGGTTTAGACACGACCTACTCGTGGCCAAACACAACAAAAGTTATACACATAACACACAAGAACATAACACATAAGAATCTAAAAGCTACAACATATTACACGAGTCAATTATAAACAATAATAAAGTACACAACGGGTTATTGCGCGAGTAGGTATCGACACGACCTACTCGCGGACATACACACAAAGGGAGTTTATAAATGACAACATTATAGGAATACACATACCTATATTATGACCTAAATATGGAAAAACATATGATTATAATAAGTACACATCAATAAAGGCTAGTACCTATTATACACAGAAAAGGTATATATCAGCTAAGATTAACACCTATACATTAAACAAGAAGGAATTTAACTATCCAATGAATAACTGTTAGAACAATAATAAGAATTTAATTTAAGAGCTTATCAATACGGATTAATAAACAAACATACCAAATACCAACTTGTACAGTAACATTAAGGTTAGGGAAAATAATGAAAATTTCTGTTAAGGGGCCGTATTCAGCAAAATGTGCAACTAGTTTTACGTTAAAATAATTACAAGTTAATTTATTAAAGTCATTTACTTACGGCCTCACTGATCACTAACGGTGTGTTCACTAGCACTACCGAACCATTATCGCAGACGTCTGCGCTGCGAGCGTAACCGCATGGGATGACGCAGCCTTCTTATCGTTGTACGTCGCGATGCACTATGAGAAGCTACCGTCAAGGATCGTCGTCGACGGTTCCACGTTACTACACGTTGCCTACGGCGCTGTATACGCCGCCGCACTGCAACCACTCGGCGTTCCAGCTGGCCTGGATCGAAGGAGATACGTAGCTCGGGAGCTCGCACTCGATGACTCGTGGACGGTATTCGCACGGTTCGGGCATATGGGTCAGCTGTTCGTGTTAGCAATGCCACGTTCCGTCTGGGCCGGCCGACGAAGGCTGCTAGTCTTAGCCTAGGTACTGGTTGGGGCAGGTTATTGACCCCAACCCGGCCAGTAGGTATGAATCGAACCCATCGCGGAGGGCGGTGACCCCTACGTAGTTGATGCCCGACCGCGGGCCGTTGACCAGATGATGACGACAGCTTGGATAGAGTGTAGTGACCCCAGAGCATATACCTATAAGGCGATATAAATATCACAGCCTTCCTCAGCCAGGGATCTGGCTTCGGAGAGGTACTCGGCTAGCAGCCGCTCTGTTATTCAGGTCACTTACCCTGAGCTGTTTTTCACTGAATTTAATCACTGAGCTATGGGAGGTACTTTTGCCCTATACTGCCCTATTTACTATTTCACTGTTATAATTTCACTTCAAAGCACTGGAACGATTTCTCCTTGCTTTTTGGCCGGTTATATTCCCATATCTGAACCGGCACATGAATGTCGGCGCCAGCGAGCAATGCCAATTTTTCTCCAATCAGGAGCCAGGGGGTGGAGCCACCGGTCCAAAGTGCACCAACGGTCTCGACATATACACTTTCCTTGTCTTGCCCTGACGCCTGTTCTGGCTCCATATATGCTCTCTCTGTCTTATATATGGTCACTCGCTCACTCCTACGTTCATATACTCAAAACGCGGCGTACGCGCTTCTCATTTTGTTTTAGACCGCTCAGCTGTCCGCAACAATCGTAATGACTAATTGCGTACAGTTGCATACAAGATTTTATCTACGACAAGGACGTCTTTATAATTTTTTACTTTATAAATTAATAAAAAAGTCAAATCAATCAAATTTTTTTATTATGGCTTAGGGTGAATATGTACATTTTTAATATTGGCAGTAAGAGTGGCAGTACCAACCATAGAGTGGGTTGGGTACATAGAGTATAGAGTAGGTGGAGATGAAATATATAATATGTACATATTCAATGACGGGTGCCACCATCCGCCATGATGTAGGTATGGCTCCTCTACATACTAAGAACTCTGTGGTTGGGAAAGTGCCAGAACCCAGAGCCGCTAAGCTATAGGTATCCTATTTATGAAGATAACCATATCGATACAGCTACGACTCATAACGATACAGCTCCCATACAACGAACTGTATCGTTATGAGAAGCAAACACGAAAGAGGGTTCAATTCGATATAGTTGTCAAATTCGAAATTGGAACTTTTCGATGCTGGAGTAGATAAACAAACATAAGGGACGTGAATGTCCTCTCTTTAATAATCACATTTTTTTTGACATAAGCAACAATTCCATTACCCATGTATAATCATACCTGCTATGGCAAGAACCCGCAAAGATAGTCGATTGTGTCTGCCGTGGCTGTATTCCCGCGCTGCGCTGAGAGAAACTTTTCTTCGGATTTTCTTTTTCCGAAAATGTTTCTTTTCCATAAGAAGAACTATTCCTGTCCCGATTTCGATAAGAATTTGACAGATTTCCAATTCGGTAAGAAAACTGAGAAGGGAAACGATTAAGAAAGAAAAATATCAGGAGGAACCTTCCATGGCTGGTGCTGCCAGGCTAATACTCTGCAAAAAAAAATAGATAACCCACTTCAATTCTTACATGATTGGGGGGCTGAATAAGCCCCCCAATCATGTAAGAATTGTCGATCAAATCGAAGCTCGGCTTCAAAGTAATATAAACCATAACAGAATTGAATTAGAGCTCAATTTCAATGTATCCATTCTTATACGTTTAGGTATGTAGGTACGATAGCCTAAACTTATAAGAATGGATATACGAAATTGACCTCTAATTCAATGAATTATGGTTTATTTTACTTTGAAGCCGAACTTTACGATTTGATCGGCAATCCTTACATGATTGCACCTCTGTTCTCGTATTACTATTTATATAAAAGATACGCCATTAGATATGCCTATTATACGCCGTAAAATCTAAGTAGTCTTAATAAAGTACTAGAGGAAAGGTGATTGACTGACTCACTGATCTATCAACGCACAGCTCGAACCACTGGACGAATCGGACTGAAAATTTTACCCCTAAGGGGGTAAATTAGGGAGTTGAAATTTGTGTAGTTTACGCGGAAAAGTCGGGGGCAAAACATAGTGCCAGATATAAAGGGGCGCATTTCTGTACACGTAGGTAAATTATTCAAACGTAGGAATTCGTTAGTCTCGAGTCACGTAGCGAAAAGCCGTATAAAACCAGAACCATTAGTAAATACACCCTAATCCGGAGTTATTACTGGGATTATAATGGAAGACGTTTCCCTCGTCCTCTGAATACGGTCTTATAACGATGGCTATCTGAGACTGCAATTAAGATTAAGTAGGTATTCAGTTACCTACTGAACAAGTCAAAAGTCGTTGGAAAATGAACGTGATTACGAAGTAGGTACCTAATTCTTTTTTTTTTGCTTTAGAAGCATAATATTGGTTTTCTAAAAAAATTTTTACGAGATATTTCACCGCGGTTAATTGCCTCATCTCGTGACAGAAGGGCTGGCTCATTTTTTGCGCAAAGGATCAGCCTGGCTGTCCAGCGCGGAAATGCAGCCATTCCACGCGGGCATGATTTATATAGTAATTTGTTTAGGCTAGCTAGCATTAAGTTCTATTGTAGGTATTATTTTCTTTAATAAAAAAAAAACTATAAAAAAAAAGTTCAGTTGTTTTCAAAATTCAGGTTTTTTCACATTTTTGATTTTGATTTTGATTAATTAATTGATGTAATTATACCTACCTATTATTTGTTAATTTCGTTATCTGAAAAATGATATCCGACAGTTTTAAGTAGATATATGTATATACATATACCTACCAAAAAGTAACATGATTTCACTTCTCTAAGTTCCTTAGATTAGGAATATTTTATCTACTGCCTCCTTGGCACGGCGGTTTTCTTATAAGAGGGTTCTGACTTTTAGGCTAATTAGGGTTTGGTTACAATTGGTAATTAACTACCTATTGGCAACTTATCACCCTACCGGCAATGACGTAGCGTTGCGCTACGTAAAAACTAAAAGGGGCGGAACAAAACTGCCATACCCCAAGTGCCCGCTTCCATTTTAGATTTAATGTTGGTAAACACGTATGTAAAGTAGTTTTCCACAAGAGACTTTATAAATATATATAATTTTATCCAAATTGAAGTATATGGATAAAAGGGCGACAAAAAGGTCCACAAGACCCGCACTTCAAAGTTTCGGGAGGGTCGGTACTTCTGAACTCCTAATGCGTAAGCCATGTCGCATTAAATCGGTTACAACAATACCTTGTGCAGGCTCTGTCTGCGTAAAATACTGTCACACGTCTAATCTCTAATTCAAATATACATAATAAAAGGAATATAAAATTCATGTATTAATTCATTCATCCATATCCATACTAATATTATAAATGCGAAAGTGTGTCTGTCTGTCTGTCTGCTACGCTTTCACGGCCCAACCGTTCAACCAATTTTGATGAAATTTGGTACAGGGATAGGTTGTATCCCGGGGAAGGACATAGGCTACTTTTTATCCCGGAAAATCAAGGAGTTCCCGCGGGAATCAAAAAACTTATTCCACGCAGACGAAGTCGCGGGCATCATTTTATATATACGGCCTATAATAATATATGGCAGGCCATCCCAGAAATCGAGTATGTTGTCAGCGCATGTTTAGTTTTGATACTACTAAATGACCCAACCTTGAATGGTTGAGATAATATAAAGCACGGGAACTTTTTATAAATAATTGTTTTTTGATTCCCGCGGGACCTCTTCAATTTTCCGGGATAAAAAGTAGCCTATGTCCTTCCCCGGGATGTAACCTATCTCTGTACCAAATTGCATCAAAATCGGTTCAGTAGTTCGACTGTGAAAGCGTAGCAGACAGACAGACAGACAGACACACTTTCGCATTTATAATATTAGTATCGACGATATGGATTCGTGATT
The DNA here is from genome assembly GCA_963932025.1 of Erebia epiphron. NCBI lineage: Eukaryota > Metazoa > Arthropoda > Insecta > Lepidoptera > Nymphalidae > Erebia > Erebia epiphron. The sequence goes on from OZ009946.1 coordinate 8,350,372, forward strand.
CTATTCTAGAACTGCATGCCCCTGTACCGTAGTTTCTACCTACATAAACAGTTTAGATATGAGTAACTGAGCCATTTAAGTTCAGAAACTAAATTAAATTAGGGTCATATCCCTTGAATAGGAATTAATTTGTATTTCCAGACGACGTCATTGCAAGGTTATTTCGAGCTATGGCACTGAAACGCATGCAAGTAACTAGGAAATAACATTTACGTAATATAATATAACAGCACGTCTGTGAATTCGTATTTTAGGTAAATAAATGAAAACTACATTTAAATAAATGTGTCTGCAAAAAATTATATACTTATCACTAGCTGATGCCCGCGACTTCGTCCGCGTGGATTGAGGGTTATTTGTTTCCCGTGGGAACTCTTTAATTTTCCGGGCCTAGATGTGTTATTCCAGACTATAATCTATCTCTGTGCAAAAACGTAACTGCGATTTTTTTTAACCACTACAAGATAGCCCTTGACTGCGATCTCACCTGATGGTAAGTGAAGATGCAGTCTAAGATGGTAGCGGGCTAACCTGTTAGGGGCATGGCAGCTGTATTAAACCCATACGGCTATTCGGTTTCTACACGGCATCGTACCGGAACGCTAAATCGCTTGGCGGCACGTCTTTGCCGGTAGGGTGGTAACTAGCCACGGCCGAAGCCTGCGGCCGGGGATCGAACCCGGGACCTCCGCACGTTAAGACAACAGCGCTACACACTGCGCCACGGAGGTCGTCAAATATATACGTCGTCAAATAATATGTACTTTCAAAAACTGTAACTTCATGATCTTTTGCTAATAATCTAGTGGTTCGCCCCGAAGTGAAGATCTAGAGTCCTATGTGTTTGGCGTTCGGTCTTAGGACCTACCAATAGAACAAAATAATTTTTAAACATTAGGACCACATTGCGCCATTTTTGGCCAAAGGATAACTAGGTAGGTCTAGAAAAATGAGTGTATTTTCATTTCTGTTCGATAATAAGAATTGAAAAAGATATGTTTGAACTTTAAAAGCGTAAGTTGCAGCCTTTGATTTAAAGTAGTTTTTGAGATAGCACCCGGGACAAAATTGGTCTAGACAAAAAGAATATTAGAGAAAGTCCGTTTTTTCTGACAGCGCCAGGTAATTGAAGAAATGGAGTATGTGGAAGACTACGCTCACGTGGTATGCAGAGTGTATCCGGGTATATTCGGGGTAACAGGGGCTTAGTTGTATATTTTTGCGAGCTTATAACATATTTTTATTTATGGGTATTTAATCTCGGAAACAAAAGCACCCACGACCCACGTTCTAGCGGGTCGGTGGACGGGTCATTGCCCACATGACTTCTAATTTTTCACGTTGTTTGACACCACAATATCGGGGGTGAGAGGCAATCATTGATTTGAACTTTTAACAATGTATCACATTTTGGTACCAATTTATAAGAAGTTTATTTTAAATTAAATCGATTATAAGTATGTACATACTAAGAAGTAGGATATACGGTTATGTATAGTGATGTGCCGAGTCGCTGTTTTGGAGAATCGAGTCAACTCGAGTCGGTCTATACGGTATTCGAATCATGACTCGATTCCGCGATTCGAGCCTAGACTCGCTGGACTCGAGTCCAGGACTCGAGTCTAGAAATTCGAGTCCAGAACTCTAGTCTGGAAATTCGAGTCCAGGACTCGAGACTAGAAATTCGAGTCCAGAACTCTAGTCTGGACTGTAGTGAAAATGTAAAAAACTTATTCCACGCGGATTAAGCCGCGTGCATCAGCTAGTTTATAACAAATATTGATATTTTTTTAAATGATCGATCCTATGTGATTAATATAATATTACTAGATGATGCCCGCGACTTCGTCCGCGTGGATTGTTTTTTTATTCGCGCGGGAACTTTCCAATTTTTCGGGATAAATAGTAGCCTATGTCCTTCCCCGGTATGTAAACTGTCTCTGTACCTAATTTCATCAAAATCGGTAAGTAAAAGTAGTTCGGCCGTAAAACCGTAACAGACAGACAGACACACTTTTACATTTATAATATTAGTATGGATTGATATACTTATCCGACGTATACCTCAGATATCAAGGTGCAAATCTGCGTTTAAATGTGAAATTATAAAATAAAATTATAAGTTTGAACATTGTGACACGAGAAATTTATATATTAGATTATTTTATATAGGGTAGCAATAAAACGAGTGACTGTAAATTACAGTTTTAAGTGTCAAAATTAATTAATTTGGGTTATAGAATTACTAAGTGAGCTACTGACTGCGAGTGACGAGAAATCAACAGAACAGCAACTAACAAACATTAATTTGAGTTATGTACTTATAAAACAAAATGAGCAGCTTCATAATATTTGAGCGACCTAATATTTGTTTGAGTGTCAACGTTACGTCCTGCATTTTTTCAATATTTGCCAAATGTATTTTTTTTACCGAGCGGTATTTTATCTTAAATGAAGTGTTTCGAATACAAAAACCACTTAGAAAAATACACTAATGATAAAAATCACATTATATTCAACATTATGTATAAATTTTATATCAAGAATAATTCATTTGTCAAATTCGCGATTTTACATAATGTCGGTACATTTTAAAAACTTTAGTGCTTCTGAAAATATTTATTTTATACTTAAGTTAGGTATATTAACTAATATTTATGTCTAACCCTAACCTAACCTAACATTTTGACAAATATTGTACTTATTAAACAAGATTTAACGCAGAGATTTTTCGCCCCGCCCCCATTCGAATTCGAGCGCATTTAACAATCTGTAGTTTTCATTAAAAAACGTATCAAAATAAAAAACATAAACCCTCAAATAGAATATCAATAACCAATAATCATTAATAAAGCAGCTTACAAAACTTTGCTCAAAGTGAACTTTTTAGTAGTTCGTTACGTATAACCTCACTTAGAAAAATCGAATCTATCTTAATATTGAAGTTGCCCTCTCTGTATTTCCAGTCGCTCACTTAGTAATGTAGTCGCTCGGATAAAATTTTAATATCTGAAATGGATTAAGCACAATCCACTTTTTGTAAGCTCGTTCTGGATTTTATTATTAATCAATATTCGTCGCTAGTTTAGTTAATTTTTCGCTTACTCAAATTCATACCGCTCAAGTTATTAAAACAGTATGTCAACATCAGTCGCAAATTGTTTTTTTATTCGCTCGTTTTATAATTCCCCTTTTATATATATAGAGAAGAGATGTAACAAAAAATTAAATTGTTTGTTTACAACCATTCTTTTCAAAAGTCGACGGCGCCCGCGTCGAATGTACCTATCACATCACTATCAGAGTCGGTGAACACTGAACAGTCGGCTATCGTAGCGGGGTTGCGGGGCGGTGCGGGCGGTATTATGTTGCCTTGCGTCCTACGTCTGTATCACCCCCGCGACACATAGTTAGTAATTGAGTAAAATTTTTTTTTTTTTTTTTGACTTACTTAATTGAATTGAAATTGATTTATTATCAAAAATTGACTTACGGTTGAAATGTGATGCTAGTGATGTGTTAATTTTGATAGCGAGTATCATGTTTACATGTTTTTATAGTACTTTTAACCATTTATTTCAGTTTAAAAACAGAATTTCGAGAATTCGCAATGGGCGCTCTCAGCGCTAGCGTTCGTTTGACTAAAGCCGAAAGCGCTTGCTCACGGAACAATACTATGTTCTTACTCATTAAGCGTCACTTCATTGCTTATAATAGGTAAACAGAGATTGAGTACGAGCGGGTCAACCTAACTGTAATACTTGACTCGAGTCAGTTGGACTCGAATACTAGACTCGAGTCAGTTGGACTCGAGTCTAGGATTCGCATAATAGAATCGAGTCAGCGAGTACAAAATCGATTCTTCCTGACTCGAGTACCGGAATCGAGTCTGGCGTACTCGAATCAAAATAAATTGGTATTCGAGTAGGCGAGTCCATAGCAGGAATCGAGTCTGACTCGAGTCAAGCTGTACTCGGCACATCGCTAGTTATGTATAGCTGCTATGATTTTAAATTTCAGGGATTTTCCGCATTTTTACTAATAAAATTTTATTCGCCTTAACCAATTTATCCAATGTAGGTATTAGGTATCTTTATCCACTATAGATGTGGTAAACTGAATAGTTTCAAATTAATTCATATAGTTTTGTTTTTTGTCCACTAAAAAGTTATTCCCTTGACTATGACCTCACCTGGTAACTCTAACTGATAATGTCGTCTAACATGAAAATGGGCTAACCTGTTACATAAGTACCATAATATACATATATATGGTATTATAAAATAAACCCATACCCCAAATCAGCGTCTACGCGATATCGTTCCGGAACGCTCAATCGCTTGACAGACGTTTTTGCTGGTGGGGCGATAACAAGCCACGGCCGAAGCCTTCCACAAGACCTGAGTGGAGAAAATTCGGAAATAATTTCCCTAATTCACCCTGCCGGGGATCGAACCCGGAACCTCCGCATATAAGACAACAGCACGGCGCTCGCCTCTGCGCTATGGAGGTCAAGGAACGGCATTGTACCGAACCAGTGGTAGATTCATTTGAATATTCATAAGCACTTGTAAAAAGTCTATTTGAATAAAAATCATTTGAATTTGAATTTGAATGATTTTAGGGCCTTATGATACGGCAGGGTCAAAACCCCCTTACACTTAATCTCATGATTAAGGTTAGGTTCCAAAGGGATAATGAAAATTAAGCCATCTTATCGGTGGGTCTTAAACACAATCCTCGATTATCGTAACGCACTCAAGTGGAAAGTACTACTCGTAGATCTCTAGTTGAAAGTCTTATAATTTCTACTAATCCTCAATTTTATTGATTCGTTCTTCAATCATGTCGCAATGAAGCAAGAGATATACCTGATTTTTATACGACTGCCTGAAAAAAGGAGTATATTGTTTTCAGGGTTCATGTATGTATGTATGTGAGTTTATATACTCCACCATAACTTCTATACGCCTGAACCGATTTTGATAAATGAGATATCGTTAGAATCCCTAGCTTATTCCGGGTGACATAGGCTAGTGAAATTTTAAAAAAAATTGATGGGGTGACCATGGTCCCGCATTAAAGACAAAAGTTGTAAAAAAATATTCGAAAATAAGATTAACTATATAATCATCATCTAGAAAATGATGAGTAGATTCCAAAAATATATGACACTATAGTTCAATATCCAGTGATTCACAAAAAAATCATTTAATAAAAGTGTGATTTTTTATTACACGACTGCCCAAAAAAGGAGTGAGTGTTTTCAGGGTTCGTGTATATATGTGTGTCTACGGCAGAGCAGTCGTATTTTTTAATAATTTTAATTATATTCACTGTTTGCTAATATATAGTAGCCTGAAGGGTGAATGGGTTACTTTTATGAATATTGGAAAATCAGCACGATTAAAAACAGCTGTTAAAATTTATTTGAATGATAAAACATTAGAATTTGAATTTAAATTCATAGTTCCCACGGGGTTTTAAATACTTACTTAATCCATGCGGACGCATTCACGGGCATAATAATAGTATAGCAAACTAATAACCTCGAGTTCCTACAACAAAGATAGACCGTACTAAACTAAGAGATAAGATAAGTGTAGATTTATGAGTGGATTACTCACAGATGCTTCTAAATTGTTTGGATCCACAACATACTCTGGGTCGCCAAATTATCTAGAAACAAATAAACAAAGTGTCCCAAGACGGCGAGTTAATCTTGTCTGCCAAAAAACACCAGATGGTGGCTTCATTTGTAATCTAATTTAACCGGATTTTTCCGTCTTCACGCAAGAAAGTTAATCGTAGATCTGCAACTTTTTTTTTTGTTCGAAAACTTACAGCTACGAGTAGGTATTCATATAGTGAAATATTGATGAATTATTATTAACTAGATGATGCCCGCGACTTCATCCACGTTGTTGGGGTTTTTGATTCCCGCGGAAACTCCTTAATTTTCCGGGATAATAAGCCTAGCTTCTAAATTTTGTCAAAATCGATTGAAAACATGGGCCGAGAAAGCGTAGCAGACAGACACACTTTTGTATTTATAATATTACTAAGTATTTGCACTCGACTCAAGACTCAGATTATGGCTTGACTTTCGTTTGGACTAAAAATTATCAAGTTCTTGAAAAGTGTGATAAGAATTAAGAAGATTCTGTCAAAAATGTCCTCTGTCGTCAATTACCTACTGCCACCAGTCAGCTTATCTCTGCTTGAATTGAAACTTACCAGAGGATTAACTCACTACTATTTTTTAATAACTTTATGGATAACAAAAAATCTCATCTCTTTTACAGCAACGACATCGTCGGAAATGTACGCACGTTCATCCCTTAACACGGTGGGCGCTTTGGACGGGCGTGGTCTGGTGGCAGTCATAAAGCGGCAGGTCCCGCTGGCAGGGCAACTCGACCACGAGCTCTCCTGGGGACAGGGCTGGGGATGGGTCACTCTACCTAACGGCGTATGGAGTGGACGTAAGTAGTGCCTAATTTTAATTGATATAAATAAATAGGCTAAGAGTTGGGATAATTGGGGTATCGCTTTGGACACAGGAGTGTCTAGTGGTAGTCCTCAGATCTTGTAGCGAGACAACTTGACCATTATCTCTCCTAAAAACCGGGCCTCTGAGGTGGGTGTAAGTGCTCCTGAATTTTATTTGACGAGCTCAGTAAGTATGCCTATGAATCTTGATCAAGCATTGCCTTGCAAGTTGCAAGTGACCTTAATCCAACGGTGGGCGTCTATCGCTTGAGATGATGACGAAAAAACTAAAAGAACTATTTAGCTAAAAGATTTTTTTTATCACTCACATTCACGAAATAACAAACAGTAAAATGATAATATTTAAATTTCAATGAGCCAATTTCTCGGACATAAAGCCAAAAAAGATTGTCTTAAAAACGATTGATAATTGATCGACCTAATCGGTGTCTATTACTTACATTTTAGGTTTGACATGGTCACAAGAAGGCGAGGATTTTGCGCTTCATGCGATGCCTATAATGCACCACACTAACGTTTCTCAAGCGTGCTCCATGCTGGATGGTGTCACAGCCTACGAAGCATCAGCTTACGAACAGGCCCTCGCGGAATACGACGACACTGCCACTGGAACTTCCGACGACTGGGACTTCGGAGTAGACTGCGGAGATTTCATGATGTAATTTAGTATCGAGCCTACTGATGGGTTTTCATTTGCTACACTGTGGACACTCCAAAAGGATACGAAGAAAATTGGAGTCACAAATTTGCAAGTATTCCGTTTTGGTAAAAGAATCTTTTGTAATATTTGGTTCTTCAGACGAGTATGCAGTACCATCTACTGTTGGGAAATGTTCGTACATAATATTTCCATGAAACTATAACGCAATTGTGTCACTATTGCTCAAAAATGATCTGTGAAAGACGCTATTAGCTGAAAAATGATCTGTGCTGGTCACGAGTCACGAAGGAATTTTAGAAACGTGCCAATTAAAATCTAATTTTATTGCAAATGGATATCTTATGACTTTTATATTTCTGCATTTTACGAAACTATAAATAATAATTAATAGTACATAGAAAAATAATGTTCAGATTATATACAATTGGCTCAAAGGGATAGTGCTTGTACTAGTTGCATGCTCTTTAGTCGTACCTGTGTTTGTCATAGAAAAGATGTGTGTAGCCATTACAGCTTTAGATTCGTATTCTATATACTTACTACTTACTATGGCCTATACCTAAACACGTAGACCAGTTTTCGTAAAGTTAGACATACTTAGATTTTTAAAAGCACAGAATTAGTTTAACTGTCAGCTGATCGAGTTATTGTCCTCATTGCCTTTCTTTTGTTGCTCATTTCTCATGGGTTTTAATAAAACTCATTAAAAAGATCTTGAAAAACTTTACCCTTTCTAAAAAAATTCGTTTACTTTTTAGCCCTTTTAAATTGTCCAAAGATTTTTGAGATGTTTTACCTGTACCGATTCAGGGTATTATACAATCGCACAAAAAACATAATAGTGTGTCAAAATATTTTTTTTTGTTAATAACATAAAATAATTATATTGTATAGAATATAAGTGAAATTGCTTCGACCCCAATGACACCAATTAACATGATGAGGTTAAACAACAATAAAGTGATAGTTTATTGTAGACGTAAGTTGAATCGATGTTAGTTTGTAGAATGTGGTCGGTAGAATAATACAGAAATCCACCAATTAAAATGAACGAGCTCTTTAAATTTTTAAGTTAATGAAAAGGCAATACAATGATTTTGGAATGATTATGAAGCGGGTATATGTGTGTAAAGACTTATTTTCATTGGCGGAAAGTTAACAGATTCGGGGTGCTGGATTACTAAAAGATGGATGCGGTGCTCCGGTATGCAGCTGTGTATGAACCTAATGCGACCGACCTATTCGGTCACCGACCCAATTAATGTAAACGTGCCATCGGGTCTTTGACGGGTTACTTCCAATAGTCGGTAATACGCTTTGTAGAGTCGAAATGCTGAGACCAATGGAAATAAGACTTTGGATTAAGTCAACGATCGAAACATCGAATGAAAAAAAAATTCGAATTGAGATCAAAAACTTTTGATGAAAACGATAATGATGAAGGCAATATTACTACAGATTGGAATCTGTGTGTACTAAGAAGTCTCCAAACCAATTAGTCGCAATTGGTCGGTGTAGTTAATCGTGGTATTAGTACAATTATATTGTCAAAAATTATAATTATATACCTAGTCGCTAAAATCTTCCGACCTACCCAAAGACTGTCTAAAGTTATTTACCTAATACCTGTGTTGTGTGAAATCCTAGGCACGGAAACCGCATATGTAACCCTGATCCTGCGGATTGTTACATTGCAAGATATTTTTACTCTGCGAGGTATGGATTTTTGCGTCGCTATGTATTGAACTCGTGCTTGCTTGGTATGCTGCTATCTGTAGGTATATTTTTTGCTATTTTGTACTGTAATTTTGTGCTGTACCTACATGGGTACACGGAGTTCGCTCACTTCAGATGAAATAAGGGTTGTGCAACAAGAAAATCGTTTTGAACTAAGACAGGAATGGAATTATTAGAAAAATAGAATATTCTTTTTATGTAACATGCATTGAAAATGCGAGTTTCAATGCCTGTTGAGCCGCCTGAAACTCGAAAATAGAAGAAATACGTCATGCAACGGGTAGAAAAATGACGTAGCAGCCCTTCTTTCAATCCTGTCAGAGTATCTTTTGTTTATTTCAAATCTTTTTAATTGTCATTTTACCCATCAACTAAACTGACAGATATGATATTTGTAAACAATAATCTAGCAACTAAAATAAATAAGAAATGCAATTTCAATAAACTCACACTTTTATTGCAGATTAGGTACCTATATGAAAAATAGTGTGTGCGCCACGGGATGAAACATTATTTCAGATTTCGGGTGTTGCCAGCCTGAGCGAAGAGAGGGCAAGCAACTCCACCCTCGTCTGAAATCGTCTTGTTTCACCCCTAAGCACACAATATATGTTCCTTACTTTAAATTTTAGTTAGGTTAAGTTATTGAATGGTCTCATTAAATCACTGGGATGAGAATAATATACCTAATAGAACCTAGTAGAACAAGGATAAAGAAGATGCATTACGTAGATAATAATGGTTCCGTAAGGAGGAGTTAAAGGTACCAGTTTCACTCTCGCCTAGGGTTGCCACCCGTACGTTATAATAAAGTATTGTACGTTATTTCTGGTAATTGTACTCTATACTTTATGAGAACAATAAAGTACGCGAAAATACTTTATTTCGCATGATTTGATTTCTCTGGGATTACAAAATGCAAGTAATAAAACTAGGTCTACTACTTATTAAAGCTAACCTTATATGGATTACATGTATATAATAAAACGTGCAAAACGTCTTTATTTGTCGCTGAACAGGAACACTTCCGAGCGTGATGTAGCCTATATCTCTTTCAATCTTCATCGAGCTTCAGCATCTTCAGACAAGAGACTGCCCTAGAGACAAAACTGCTTATCGCTCTATTATTTTAGCACCATTTATAAGTATTTTATGGACTGATGACGGCAAAAAGTACTTATGTATGTACTAAGTATTTTTAACAGTTAACATAATAACTACAAAAATCGAGTCACGACACTATATATTTTCAAATTTACAAGTGAATATTAAATTTAAATTACGTTTATACCATAAAAAATTCAACACAAAATAAAAAGTACTTAATTTTACCTAAAAATGACCTTAATTCGACAGAAATAAGAAGAACCGTAATTTTTAGACATTTTTTTTTCTTCCCTCGTTGGACATTTTTGCTTCTAGATCAAAATGGCGCGCCTACCACGCAGATTTTTTTGTTTCCTTGTAAGTATAAAGGAAATAGTTAGGAATCTACATGAGTGAGCAGCTTTCAGCAACAAAGAAGCCTCCAGTTGAAACATAAAAAGATGGAAAAAGAGAATGACCAAAAGTGGGCCATTCTTGCGTCTTAATGAAATTAACGGTAAAGCATTGGAAATATACTCAGGATTATATAATTAAAAAATCAATAAGATATTAACTGGGAGTTTGGAGTAATCTGACTTTTAAGTTTTGAGGTTAAGTTGGGTAATTGTTAGGTATTATTTAGCCATTTAGCTTTTAATAATATATTTATCAACATGCAGGTTTCCGAAATACTTTAGTAAATATTTATAATATAAGTGATTATTTAATTTTTATCTTTAAAATGAAAATAATTGTTTGCGTATAAGTTAATTTAGTTTACTTTGTACCATCTAGATGGCACCACTTGTACTCTAGCTCGCGGTAAAGCTAGCGTAACGCCATCTAGGTGGCACAAAGCAAACTAAATTAACTTACACGCAAACAATCATTTTAATTAAAAATAAACAATTATTTTAATTAAAGCTAAGAATAAAATAAAATAATAACGTATTTCGGAACCCTGTATGTGGATAAATATATTATTATTAGCTAAATGGCTAATACAGTGTAAACTCTTTATAACGTTATCCTTTATAACAATAAACTCCCTGTAACGTTGACGTGAGCCCAACTTGGTTGGTTTGCATTAAAACCCACATATTGAAACACTCTTTATAGCGATACGCCATTCTCTATTACGAAGAAATGTGTTCATATTTGTAGACAGTAAATATTTATTATTGGTATTATTGTTTATGTTATGTTATCAGGTAACAAAAGACTTTGAAGCTCCGAAACATCCGAGGTCGTCCGAGCTTTTGTTATCCTTAATTGCCTTGAACACATGCAGTATGACGCATTGTTTTCTCGGAAGTGATGGTCTTCGACCAAGCATACTGGGTACCTATCGTATTATCAGTCGTAAACCTACTTTGAAACTGTTAACATGGCCAGTAAACGGAAAGCGATTAGTGTTGACGAAAAAGTTTGAAAAAGTTCTTGTTAATTTTGTTGTTTTTTTGTTCACTCCATATAACGATAACTCTCTATAACGACAAAAAATGCTCAGTCCCTTGAGTTTCGTTATAAAGAGTTTACACTGTAATTGCCAAACTTAAAAGTCAGATTACTCCAAACTCCCAGTTAATATCTTAATGATTTTTTTATTATATAATCCCGAGTATATTTCCAATGTTTTACCGTTAATTTCATTAAGACGCAAGAATGGTCCAAATCTCATACAAAAATGGTCAAGATCCTTTCCTTGTCACTTAAAAATGTACAAAGATATACCTACATCACAAATTCACAATATTTATTTAAATAAAATTGCAACGTATTTGTAAAGTGGAGATTCTAAGAAATCTGAAAATATATTACACTCAAATAATTACTTTCTTGTAAAATTTAAAAATTAATCTTAAGTTAAACTTTCACTATCGGCTGTAAAGTAAAATATTTCTATTTTTTGACATTATGTATAAAAGTCTTATTATCTGAGAATATTAAACCATGGAAAAAGCTGTGGAATTATAAAATTCGTTAAAACTATTTATGAGAGTTGAGACTGTTCATACCGTTTCATCCCATAGTGCGACGTAACAAAAAAATAAACGATTGCAGAACTATAAAAGTCAATACAAAATCATACATGGTGCAATTGGTTAAATAATGATTCATAAAACAAAGCAAAGCGTCTCTGAATCTGATAAATTATTATTACTTATTTACTTTAACTTAAATATAGACTGTGAAGATGCTGGCAATTATTTAGCAGTGCTAATAATCAAATCCATACTAATATTATAAATGCGAAAGTTTGAATGGATGTATGGATGTTTGTTAATCAATCACGCCCAAACGTCTGAACGGATCTGGATGGAATTTGGCACAGAGATAGATTATAGTCTGGAATAACACAAAGGCTACTTTTTATCCCGGAAAACTTTTTTAAACCAAAAAAACCTCAATCCACGCGGACGTAGTCGCGAGCATCGCATCAAAAGCAATAATAAGAAATATATTTTTAAACATAATAGTAAAGAAAAATAAATTGTACTTTATTTTGACACTATGTACTTTATTTTCTTACGTATAATAACCTCATGTACTTTAATTTCCAAAAAAAAAGGTGGCAACCCTACTCTCGCCCCTAAATGTTTTGTTCACAAGAAAAGTTGTAAAAGTCGCTGTCATTTTAAAGTCAATTTCTGCAAGAATTCTGAGAGAAATTGCAAAGTTATATAGACCTATATGTACGTACTTTGTAATTTTGCAACATTAAATGCTGGGTCGGAGGGGTAAGAAAAGTCATAGAGTTGATAATACCTACTAAAAATATCTTGCAATGCAATCGATATAATATGTATTATTGTGTAGTAGCAAATTATGTAATTACGAATATTTAAGATAGTACTAGTGGTGTTTTTAAATTAGGTAGAGGGCACGACAACATTATTCCGATGTGTTCCTGAAAGTATAAGTTCTTTACTTATTTTCAACGTGCAGCCTTTGAAAATCCTAAGATTTTATAAAAACGTAGTACCTACTTGTGAGTACGCACACGACGCCATTTTGAAAACCGATAGGAAATGTAACACATTCTTAGTTGATATCGGTCTCCGCTTTATCCTTACCACAACGGGTTGCCGACATTATATTTCAAGTGGATGAACGCCTAAGTCCACTTACGAGTCACGGCAACAGTCCAAATGACTTCTCCATCGACGACGTAGCCTCATACGACTACTCGTGGCTTGAGGCAAAAGCGCACTGAATGACGTCATGTGCTAGGGTTTCTACTTTCTAATAAAGTTGAATCTAAAGTATTTATTACAATATATAATATTATAATACACAATATTATATTATAAAATTATACTCGGAACTCAATTTTAATAATTATTTTATTTTAAGTTCAACTTATTAAGGTAACTTGGCAGTTCTAAAATTTTGGTATCTGTTCATATTTGCTGTTGTAATTGTGTTTTACCTGTAGTTATAATATCAGGATCTTTTTAAATTGATATTGGTGTAAAAACTTTTGTTCATATAAAGTTTTAACTTACAAATAATAATATTATAGTAGGCAGCAATAAATAAAGTTTGACGCTGGATTCGTTAAAAAATATATTTTTGTAAGGGGAAAAAAACTTTTAGTTCAATTTGGTATTCTATTTTTATGTAACGTTACTTTGCTAATAGATTTAGTAAGAACTTTTTTTTTAAGTTCTGTAAAAGTAAGTATCTTATCATTGAATAATTTTCCTGACTACCTACCTTATTGAGATTATAAAAATATATCACTGGCATATTTTTATAAGCATTACAAATAACCGTACTATCTTTAATTTAGAAACGAACCTATAAATTAATAGCATACTACATAATTTAGATTAACTGTGTGTTGGTTTTTTCGTTAATATATTAGTCAGGTTACAAGAGATTTATGCAATTAATATTTAGGAACATCAAAAATATATAATTTATTAATTTTATTTTAATGTGCCTAAACTATTTTGAAGAGAGAATTTACCTACAGCGCGTGCATAGAGTATTTAACTTAAAGAAATAATGACAAATAAAGTCATCTACAGATGTGCCAACAAATTGACTGTGGAGTGTCGACACGCCAACCAAGACAATAATTAATATTGTAGTCGACTGAACCAGTTGCCAATATTTTCTGACTATTAAATAATAATAAACAGCTGAAAGAGCCATATTGTGCGACGGAAACGTTTCCAAAGTGCGTGCTAGAAGTTCTGTCTAGACATGTATTTATACAAGTAACTTTATGAAGTCGTTCACACTGAAGTCCACATTAGAGCTATGGTGCTGCAGTGTAATTTGCTCCAATACAATATTACAAAGCGTTTGGGCATTGACGCATGTACTCAGTGAGACGTCCTAAACTCCTAACATGCAGTTGACGTCACAGATTCTGACTGTTTCTGGCTTAATTCAGACTGCCGCAATCTTCAAGACGTGCAAACAAGTTGGGTGCCGAAATAAGTTGGATTGGAACTGTAAGTTGGCGTGTCTGTTATATAGAGATAAGTCCGACGCGTGTAGTCGCCGACGCATCGCGTCGCGTCGTGTGTTCGTACGGTAGACGTAACTGATACGTTTATAGCAGCTGTAATAAATTATGAATGTTTGTATGTAACTTTTGTAAAAAAAATAAACGCCTTTGCGGTGTAACTTTGTGTTTTATTATGCACTTTTCTCTAATAAGACTGCCATGCCTTCAGCCATCACCACAGAAATGGGAATCTGCATGCAAAGCCTTCCTGTAGTCGTCACATAACGGCATTATGAAGTATGAAAGTCATATGGACTCCTTTTAATAGAAGATAAACTGTCTGTACTACCTAAACCGCTCGTATATAAGTAGGGGGCTAAATTTCATAAATATGCCTATTGCCTATGATTTTTTATACTTTACCTATAGGATTTTCGAGAATGTTCAAAAATTCTGCCCTCGCATAATACCCATGCACTCGGACCATAATTGAACATTCATTAACAGGACTAAGAGGAACTCGGGATACCTATCTAACCCGGACCCCACGAATAGGAAGGTCGAAATCTTAATCCCCAGCAGATATCAGGAACGCAATACGGCTCTACCAAAAAGCTACATAAATAAAAATTCTATAGCGTATGTAAATTCAATAGGTACTCCGTACTGTCTCGCTGCAGACAGCATTGCAGATGTGCCGATTTATGCAACCTCTAGATAATTATATTTATTAGTTAGATATAACTTTTCTTCGCTTTTCGCGGTTTTCTCTAAAGCACAGATGAAAATACTAGTGGTTAATAAATTGGTAATGAACTGAGACCTCGCGATATCCATAAGATAATTTTAACTATAATATTTTGTAATAGTTAACTTTTAACAAGCTAAAGAGTTATTGGAGATCTTTACGTTCATAGACATCAGTACTTACCAAAGACAATATATAAACCAATATAGACTGTTCACTTCATACATTCAATCAAAGCTCGCTAAATGCGCATTAAAGTCGCCGGTACCTTGTAGTTCTTCGCACAATCTGAGATGGCGTAACTGTGCAAGCTGTTTGTTAAAATTAGTTGAATGTAAATTTGCTATTTGCTTAAGTGATTTTATAAAAATTTTGTATTTTGATAATGATACTAATATTATAAATGCGAAAGTCACTTTGTTTGTTGGTTTGTTGGTTTGTCCTTCAATCACGCCGCAACGGAGCAACGGATTGACGTGATTTTTGGCATGGGTATAGTTGAGGACCTGGAGAGTGGCATAGGCTACTTTTTATCCCGGAAAATTAAGGAGTTCCCGCGGGAATAACAAAAAACTTAAACCACGCGGACGAAGTCGCGGGCATCAGCTAGTTTTATATAAATAATTAATACAAATTGAACGAAGAAAATACGATATTTCACCGATTTTACTATAATCATATAAAGAGCGAGCCTGGTAGCGCCATCTAACGATAGTATTAACCTAGAAAAAAAATTATAAGGGAGTTAGCAATCTATACTTGGTATTATAAATTAATCTATGGTACTTACAGTAGACTGTTTTTTATTCCACGTATGGTGCCTTAAACGCGAAAGAGCGCTTTTTTGAAAGCCTGGGGGGCTTTCGTCAATTTTAGGGGAAAAATGAAAAAAAAATATTTTTGGTCTCTATTCCTACTTATCTTTAAAATGATATACCGCAACCCTATGTAACGCTATAAAAAATATTTTACTTCGCATTCGTTTCTATGAGAGCCCCCTGAAATAATAATTATTTGTTATACAAGAGTGAAAAGTTGTTTTTTAACCGCGTGCTCAATGTTCAAAAATTAGAATCCTGAGCGTCAGCGAGGGAATCAAAAGAGCACGAGGTGAAAAATCTTTTCACTCGATTGCAACACGTAACTTTTCATCCTACCTCAGCCAGGAAATGACATGACGTGAAAGAAAATGGTGCGCGCAAAGAAAATTAAAAAAGTACACCACGAAGGTTACGAGTGTGAGTTTTTAACAAATTAAAAAAGGATGTATGGAAATTCGGCACCATAGAGGTAGAAGTAAATAGGTTTTAATGATGTTTTGAATTCAGAAACTTCATAGACGAGTGATATTTACTAACGTGCACACGATGTTCTAAATTCAATTTACTTTATCCTCAAGGGGATAATAACGGCTTTTGCATTCAGATATCGAAGATTAAAAATACTCTTTCCGAGATGGTGGGATGAAAAAATTTTTTATAACTTTTTACGCCATATTCGGCTGGAGGCCATCGGTTTGCATATTATATTTTTTAGTAGTCTGTTGTGATGAGCATATTATTGATGTGTTTGGACCTTTTGCTGCCACCCAAACGGATGCAGAGATAATGAACTTTTTATTTTCTAGCAATGGTGGGTGGCGTCAATATTTAGACAAAACGATGTATTTATTTTGGACCGTGGCTTTAGAGACGCTACTGCTAACTTAGAAGCTCTTGGTTTTAAAATACATCAACCTGAAACTAGATCTGAAGGGGAAAGGCAGCTAACAACTCTACAAGCAAATAAGAGTAGATGTGTGACACTTTTTCGTTGGGTTGTCGAAATTGTAAACGGCAGATTTTTAAAGCGCGACTATAAATTATTTAGACATATTTTTCAACCTAGCTTCATCACTTATGATGGAGGATTTTAAGATAGCCGATGCACTTATTGATTGTTTTCATAAAGTAATTGAAAATCCGGAAAATGCAGACATATAATTTCTCAAATAGCCATATCACGGTTAAACTTGCCCAACTATTTGGCACAAATTTATTTTGGACAACAATTTGAATAGAAGAAGAGTTTTTTTTTTTTTAATTTTATTTTATTTTGTACAGAAAACTTACAGCTACAACAAAGATGGATAAATAAATAAAGAATAAGTATAACGCCAATAACTAAAATTAAGAAAGAAAGAAAGAAAAACAGTTTATTCGAAAATGGTGTCACAGACAAAACACAGATTACAAACGTAAAAAATTTGTCTGTAACACCACCCAGAATGGGTGTACAGCTCAGCATTAAGCCCTGAATGGTATGCCATTAAATTGCATACAAAGCAGGGCGCTGGTTTTCGGCTGTGACCCGGGTGACGCCACAGTAACAAAAAATATTAATTATGTATAAAAAGTAAAGTTTATAAGCAGTCACAAGCAAGCAGCAAGTACTCATATTGTATGCCATTTATAATAGTAACACATTTATACTATACAAAAAGGAAAAAGAAAAATAAAAAATCTAAAATATACAACGACAATAAATAATATGAAAACAAGAAAAAATATATCAAGAAAACAATACACATAAAATTACAAACAAATATAATATTAAATTAATGAAATATTGGCCGCAATATTCTCATACTCAATTTGCTTTTGTAACATGAATCTTTTTAACTTATTTATAAAAGTGATTTTACTCCTAGAATCACGAATGGCGACGAATTCGCGATAATATGTTACGATACCTTACTTGCCTAATTTAATTTAACCTAATTATTATATAAATCATGTCCACGTGGAATGGTGGCAAGAATGCTAGCTGCATTTCCCCGCTAGACAACCAGGCTGATCCTTTGCGCAGAAAATGAGCTAGCCCTTCTGTCACCAGAAGAGGCAATTAACCGCGGTGAAATATCTCGTACAAATTTTTTGGCACTACGACTCCATGGCCCTAGGGTCTCCACGGCAAACAGAATAGGTAAATATGTAATTGTCTATGAGAGAGGCATACTTCCGCCGCTTGCCAGTTTCAGCCTTTTCTGCTGCGGCTCCCGGCCTTGATGCTGTTACCCTGATATGACACGGGGCCAATGTGTCTACTGAAGAGTTTTGAAATGTTTTAACGCTTTTGTTTAGAAATATTAATGCAAGTCTGTCTGCGCTGAATACTTTTCCCCATTTAAGTATAAATGACCTGAAGCTCATTTCATTAGGGCCTTACCAGGTGCAGCAAGCTCGGTTGTACTACGGAGAGCACATCAGAGACAGGGGTGTTTACAAAATAGAAGTTAGTCCAGAGATAGAGTTTTCGGAGGAGCTTGTTTTGAACATAGGAGGTAATCACCCAGTCCTCTTAAGAGGTCGCATAAAATCCCGTCATAGATAGATAGATAGATAGATAAATGCTTTATTGCACACATGAAAGAAAAAGAATACAGAGTAAAATTAACTATAACTGGGTATGCAAAGGCGGCCTTATTGCTTACTGAGCAATCTCTACCAGGCAACCTTTGGTGAGAGGATTGAACGAGATGTGTAGGGTAATGTGGCACAATAGAATACACGTTATTATTATTAGTTGAGTAAATAATATAAACATACTAGACACAATATATATTTATACATTACATATAATTAAAATAAGTAAATATATATAACAATATATATTATACATAAACATAAATAAATAGTACATACATAATGCATACATAATTTACACATACCTATTATATAAATAATACATAAGCATAGTAATGAATTACGATAGAAATAATATAATTATTTAGTTATTATGGCACAACTTGGTTAAGGAAATATTCTTTGAGACTTTTTTAAAAATAGTTAAGGATTTGGAGTCTCTAATATTTTTGGGTAGAGAATTCCATAACTGCACAGCATACACCGTGTAAGATTTGCTGTAAAATTTTGTACGATGGCTAGGAGTTTTGAGTTTATTATCCATGGTAGAACGCAGCTGCATATGGCGATCATCAGCACCGAGAAAGTTGAAACGTTCTTTAAGATAGCTGGGAGTATGAGGAGCATATAGGATAGAGAAAAGTAAAGAAAGAACATGAAAATTTCGTCGCAACCTAATTGGAAGCCACTTGAGACGAGCACGATACGCACTAACATGATCAAATTTCCTCAATCCATAGATGAATCGAATACACATGTTCTGCAAGCGCTCAAGCTTGTTTAGTAACTCCTCAGTGAGATCCGTGTAACTGCTATCGGCATAGTCCAGTATAGGTAAAAGGAGTGTTTCAGCTAAGGATATCTTAGTTTTGACTGGAAGGAGATTCTTCCAGCGTCTTCTCTAAGACGCTACCGATAGCAGCAAAGAGACGTCGGCTGACGTGGTTCACTTGCGGTACCCAGGAGAAGGAGGAGTCAATAATCAAGCCGAGGTTTTTAACAGTGTCACTAAAGGGCAAGATCGTGTTATCCAGCACAATTGGTTCTATAAAGTTAACATCAACCTTACGGGTTTGTGCTGGGTTGCCGATAATGATAACCTGTCATTTACTAGCGTTAATATTGAGGCCATACGACTTACTCCAAGAGCTTACTTTACATAAATCTGAATTAAATACATACAATTAAATACCCGTCATACATCTAGACGTGAATATTACTCATAATGTATACCTAGTGTGCGATGAGAAACCCTCACCACAAGATCAACCCATTTTAGGATATTGGTGCAATTGCATTGCGGGAAACCGGACAGTTGGATGCTGTGCACACACAATGACTATCCTATGGTATTAAGGTTGGGCAAGACATGAGGAGAGTGTTGTTGCACCAGCTATATTGCAACATCATCACGTTTTAATTACATTAAATGATTAAATATAATGTGTTTGGTTTTATTCTTTTCTGGCTAATGTTAAGTATACAAAAATAGTTAGGTAGTTTAATTATAAGAAACCTTTGTAAGCTTACGGAGCCTTGAATTGCATTACCTAATATATAGGAAGAAGGAGGCCAGAAAGATAAAATAAAAGAGTTGTGGTCGAATTTCGACCAGTGAGTGCAACCACTGGTAAGTACCTATAGATAAATACTAGAGATACATACACCTTTTTGTAAAGTTTTTAAACCAATAAAAGCTGTTCATATTCCTGAGATTCATAAACATGATTAAAACGTCACTCAATTACAAGTTTCTAGAGAAAAGTATAATAACATGGCAAAAATTGAGCACCAAAATCAACTTTTTTGAACCTTCATAATTTTGTTCCACGACTGCATAGGCTGTAACTTTCTTATTCTTTAAATAGAAGATCTGTGCTATTTAATGGCATAGATTTCATTTTTGGACATTCTGGAGCAGAATTCCATGCAATTTTTGACCATGTCCTTTGAAGAAATTACGTTCAGTAATTCAGAAGTTATAAGGCTCTGACAGACGGACGGACGGACGGACGGACAAGTGCAAATTCAAATTAACAAATTAGACTGAGAGACCTGCGCTTCGCTCGGGCAATAATATTAGTTACTTTAAAGAACCACACTCCCAACCTCGCGATGTCTGCCTTATTTACCATACATACATAAACTAAGTTACCTAATTGCACAAGAAAAAAGTGTTTGTTAACTTATGAACTCGTTCAATATGTTTATGTATACGAGTAAGTACCTGAGCTAGGTCAACCAAGGAAGCTTAACCAGTATCTAGTATAGAGTCACGTGGAGTCGTAAATTACGTACTAAAGTACAAGAATGATAAGCAGCTTAGCTAGCGACATAATATTTATCCTACTTCCTACATCCATACTAATATTATAAATGCGAAAGTGTGTGTGTCTGTCTGTCTGTTCGTCCGTCCGTCTGTCTGTCTGTCTGTCTGCTACGCTTTCACGGCCCATCTGTTCAACCGATTTGGATAAAATTTGGTACAGGGATAGGTTGTATCCCGTGGATGGACATAGACTTTTTATCCTGGAAAATTAAAGAGTTCCTGTGTGAACCAAAAATCCTCAATCCACGCGGACGAAGTCGCGGACATCAGCTAGTACCATATTAACGCGAAAGTGTGTCTATCTGTCCATCTGTTTGCTACGCTTTCACGTCCAACGAATTTTCTCAAAACTTTTTTCAACCAATTTTGATGAAATTTGGTGCAGAGATATTTTGCATCTGGGAGAAAGACAGTAGAGAGAGAGTAAGAGAGTTCAGTTTCCCCGGCAATCAAAAAACCTTAACCTACTCGGACGGAATCGCGGTCATAATCTAGTTCTTGTAATATTATGTGATCAGTTGAGGTGCCTATTGGATTACTCAGCGCAAAGTCATGCAGGCTGCACGCCCCGCCATTTCTCGGTGATTCGCCCCGGCAGCGAGCGCCGATCCGAGTCTCCTGGCGACCACTTGCTAGTTTAATCGCTAAAGCGATCTCATACATACCGGCTGTACGGCTGTATGCCTTACGCTAGCGAAATATTAATT
This sequence comes from Erebia epiphron, assembly GCA_963932025.1. Lineage (NCBI taxonomy): Eukaryota > Metazoa > Arthropoda > Insecta > Lepidoptera > Nymphalidae > Erebia > Erebia epiphron. The sequence goes on from OZ009946.1 coordinate 8,372,022, forward strand.
TAAAAAAAAGCCCCCGAAAACGCATTCCAAATTCGAAGGGAGTTTATCGCGGTAAAAAAGACTTGCCAAGTCAAATATTTTGTGTCAAATTTTGTGAAAGATGTGTTGCTTTAATGATAAATCGCGTGTAATGTTTACTTATTTTTATTAGGACTGTTTACCTACTTAGTTTACGTATTTTATACTGTATTTGCCGTGTCTTCCAATAAATAAGTGATATATTTGAGCATCGGATTCGCAAGGATGGAGAAAAACGGAGGTTCGAGACTTCTTCAGATGCAGGTAAATTACCTGATGAATATTGTCATAGTTTGATGTATTCTTCAAATATTCCGCAGTTTTAAGGATGCTATATGAATAAGTATGGTTTACCTAGCAGTAAAATTCTAAGTAGACACGTAAGTAACTTAAATATGCGTCGTACTATAGCTTAATTAGATACTTATGTGAAAGTCTTAGGAAGAACCATGGACCTATGAGGGGAAAATTATGGTCGTGTGATAAATGTTTCAAAAATTTCATAATTCAATCAAAATTTTGATTTAAGTAGGTAATTTCTAATAGTTTAATAGTCTAATAATTACTTACGATTTACCTAGGATTGGGTATAGTATAAGTATTGGAAAATTCTTTCACTTTGTTAGTAATAAAATATGAAAACAAACTATGAAACAAACACTATAGGTAGGTACTTAATGCAAATTTTATAGAGTCTCGTACCTATAGCATCAAGTATAGAAGGGAATGCAGGCAGGATGCCTGGAAGCTGAGAAATCGATAAAATTCTACCTAGGTAACTATATCTATCTACGAATGCACAAAAGCTTTACCTTGACTATATCTAGAAACTTACCTAGGCCTTGTTCGACTACCTAGTTAAGTAAGTGGGTATTCGCCTAAAATATAAGTCGATCTTATTGTATATTACCTACTTAGATCGGTTGCAGTGTGAGTATAGGTGGTAAGTAGGTGGTACAGCTTTTCTGATCTATCAAAACTCTCTCTCGGATATCTCTGAAATCCGAACTGTAGAACTCTGCTTTACTCTGACTATAATCGATGCCCTTACAATACTCAATTTATTTATTAGGTACATGTAGGACATACAAGTGTCCTTACGTTACGTCATGTTTTGACTCTACCACCGCCCACCGGTTCTTAATTATAAGAGCACGTTAAGTCGGTTCTCGAAATTATTAGGCATCGTCTCCGAAATAACCGAATCCTTACAAAGTGTTAGCTATATTATGTTCTCCCTTAAATCTCAACTTAACGATATTGAAAGCCTTCCTAAGGTTTCGTCGATAGGGCGGTAACTATATTATATTCCCTAATATAATTAGGAGCCTACTTAAATACCCATATTTCTACTTGTATTGTTTCTCCCCTCCCAACCAAAAGATTACAATATTATGCACTTCATTATTTGTTCTGTGGGAACGAAACTACTGAATGTCTATTTGCATGTCTGCTTGCCTGTCGTTTGTCTGTCATATCCGCTACACTTTCACGCCCCACTGATTTAGACTTTGTAGAGATAGATTGCTTCCCGAGGATGAACAAGCTACTTTTTATCCTGGAAAATCAAGAAAAAACAGGGATTTTAAAATAAACATTAATTCAGGCCTTATGGGAAATATTCGCCTCCGATAAGGTTCACAACTAAAGGCTAAAGTTTTTTAAATGGTGTGTTTCATAAATAATAATCATAGTTACCTACTTCATACTATACTAATATTAATATTATAAATGCGAAAGTGTGTTTGTTTATTGGTTTGCTGGTTTGTCCTTCAATCACGCCGCAACGGAGCAACGGATCGACGTGATTTTCGGCATGGGTATAGTTGAGGACCTGGAGAGTGACATAGGCTACTTTTTATCCCGGAAAAGTAAGGAGTATCGCGGGCATCAGCTAGTAAAGAATAAACAATTGGCTATGCTTTGTATGTTCTCTGGCTATAGTATGCTTTATCACGGTATAGTAACCTGGCAAGCCGCCTCCACAATAAATCGACAAAGTTTCTTTCCTTATGTATATATTCAGAACGACTGTTCTCATCGCTCGACTTGCCGCATTGTTGGAAATAAGCTTTTGGCAAAACATAGTAACTTAGTAACTAAGTAATACAAACAACTTTTAAATATGATTAAGCAAAGAATTAGGTACTCTTATTACTTATTAGGTACCTACTACCTATACAGGCAGCAATTTTAAAACCATAATAATTGTTTTCCATTGCACATCCCAATTATGGGTAAGTAAGTATATTTCAGAAAATCCATTTAGGATTAACTTTAAAAATATTATAGGTATAAGATACTTCGCACGCTTTGGTGCAAACAATGAGGCTATAATTATTATAAATGCGAAAGTTTGGATGAATGGATGAAATTGGATGGATGGATGTTTGTTACTCGATCACGCGGTACGCCAGAACGGCTGAACGGATCTGGACGAAATTTGGCACAGTCGTAGAATGGAGTGGGAATCGAAATATACCTTGAGGTATTGATCCACGCGGACGAAGTCGCGGGCATCAGCTAGTGAATAATAATGATAGGTTGGTAGCTTGGTACGTTCCTTATCAGTCAAGCTATCTGTACCAGGCTACCATGCAAAGGGTGACATATTATTGCTACACAGTTTTAGTTAGCCCGTAGAAATAAAATGTACCATAAATTCAAGCACATTATTGAGAAGAGAGTAAACATCGACATTCATACTAAGAAATAATATGTTTTTAGGGCAGCAGCTGATTTCGTGGACCTCTATAAATGAGATTCAATTTACTAATTTCTGTGCTAATTTAAATATCAGTGCATTTCATGTGAAGAACTCAAGCTTTCAAAGAAAGCATAAATAGATTACAATACTTAGATACTTCGATTTATGTTTTGAGTTCTCTGTTCACGGCACGCCTTAGCCAAAAGCCTTGTTTGAATTTACATAAAGAATAAGTAAGTGCCTAGTGCCATATATATAAAAGCATTTAACTGGGTCACGTGAACCTTGATCGAGTAAAGAATAGCTTTTTATTTACTTATTATTATAACTACTTAATACTATGTACTGTTTACTTGCGAGTTATCAGAACGACGCTTCGAATAATTTCTGCAGTTCCAAACATTATAAGCATAATCCTACTTACTCCAGTCGGAGACGGCTAGTGCTCTTTAGTTGACCCTGAACAATGAAAGCCTTCAAAAGGTGTTTTTTTACTATTTTTGTGGCACTGAAACTAAGTTTGATGAAATAACTAACGGAATAGCTTCTTATGATCATGTACCTAAATATTTCATGAACATCCTTAAACAATGTTTATAGGTTTTTTTTTTTAAATGCCCATGTAGTACTGGTGGAAAATCTGGACAATGAATGGTGTTATTTAACCATGAGTGAAGGAGTAAGAAAGTTAAGAAAGGATTATTTCCCGAGTCATGTTGGCTAAAGTTAACATAATTTACTGCCGTCATGAAATGCTCATCAAATAATAGCAATCTAATCTTAATTTTGTTCTTATAAATTAATAATAGGTATCTACGTTAGTATCTACTGATAAATTCAGACGATTTAAGAAGCCGCTTTGTTTCACACGCTTGTTTTTTTTAAAAACCATTGCAACAAAACTATCTAGCATGTTATCGAAATCACTACTGTATTAAACTCATTAATTAAACCTAATGATTAAATGTAAATAATGCAACTCATGATATTGGAAAGTAAACTTTAACAACCTGTCTAAAGGTTGAAAATACATCTACCAGCAGTTCCATCCATATCTGAGTTCGCCTTATTAACTGTTCTATGAATCACCAACGGTCGTTTTTCAATCGCACCAACTTCCTTTTAAATTTTTATCTCCATCTCAATTAGTCGTACAAATTTTACAGTAAGTGTAAAAGAGATGTGTTCCTCTACTATCTTATTTCTTTAGCCTGGTAAGCGAACCTTGACCTCGACCGTTTCGCTGGGTATTGCATCCTGCCAACGGAACATCGGAATGGAACGGAACGTTGGTTACATCTGTAGTGGTCTCAATGACGTCATCGTTGTACATAATATTCGCCTTAACAGAAATAGAATTAATAATAGGGAAACATAAATGTTCGACCTGAGTACGAATGCTAAGATGATAATTGAGTTATTACTGGCTAATAACATAGCTCTTAGTTACATAGTCTGTAGGATCTACTTCAAAGTCTGTAATATTATGTAATCCAGCTAATACCTTACCTACCTTATCATCAGAATGTTTGCAATCTTTGTGTGAGTCTGATGATCAAAATATAAACTGATTCTCACTGATTAACATGTTTTACAAATACGTATTCTCCAAAATTAACAACAAGCTTATTAAGAAAGACAAATCGTGAATGGTTCAACGTACAGACTACAATAACAATGAACCAACCTTCCGCACAAGTATAATATCTACTATTCTATATCTACAAATACAACATACAGATTTCACATACCTACATACTCCCTGGCTTACATACGTAAGAAATTAATACTGAAGCATCTTCAAAAGATATTGTCTCTGCAACACAAGTGCAGTATCGGAAAGCCCGAAGGTCGTTCGTGGGAATGAGCATTCCATTCTATTGTATAACAAAATTCCCAACTATTTTAAACTTGCCTTTACACAAGTTTAAAAATCCATTAAAAGTATGCTTCTGAAAAAAAGCCTATTATACTTTTGAAGATTACGTAAACGACAAAAGTGACGAGTGCATGGATTTGACTCGCTCCAGCAAAGCTAAGGACAGCGGTTACTTATGTTGTAAATTAATTTTTTCAAAAGAGGATCCGCCTAATTTCTTGCTGGTTATTCTCGGTAGGAATTCATTCCGAACCAGTGGTAGATTGACTTGACGATTCAAAAGCACTTGTAAAAGTTTATTTGAATATTAATAATATATATAAACATTAGAATATTATATTTAAAAACTAAAAACGAAAGAAACTAAAAAATTAATGAAGCCAAGTGAAAGAAGGAAGACACAATAAGACTGCATAAAATCATAACCGTGCCGTAATGGTGCGAGGGGTCATCTGTGCCGTCTCACTTTCGCCGTTAGTCACCAAGAGCGGCTTTCAAAATTTTACAAAGAGATAATGAATTATCGGTCAATGAACCCAATTGTTGAGAATAAACGCCACGAATGAACGTTTAATAATAGTTAAGTGATGCCAAATTTATTGAACAGGTAAGTCTCTGAAGTTATTATTGCGCGGCGGTACAATAAACACAAATCCCTACAAACAAAACCCCTTTTCCTAATACATGATTAGTTATATGAAATCTTGGAAAGTAGCTGTTGCTCTAACATCTCTGAATCTAATAGTTCTAATTAGTTTATACTATATTTTTTATTAGAATTGATCATGAAAAATAACACCGCAATTAATCATCACCATCATAATTTGGTATTGACTATTGACGTTCAAAAAGTGAACAGTGTACCAAATTTTATTATAGAACCTTTGAATTTGAATATTTGACCACCTAGTAAAGAGTAGCGCGGGGAGTTCATCTAGCGACAGACCTCTACATCATATGCATAAAAGTATAATACAATTTATAAAATTAAATAACTACGACACTCGAAGATTCTGCGTGCTATGACAAACTTAAAGTGTGTTATGTATAAACCTCCCACGCGAAATATTATTCAAGCAATGGAAACTTCGATTATATTAGCCCCCACAAACACAATACACGGAAAACACCAGCCATAGAAGCCTAACTATTCATGGGGATAATATGTGTCATCACACCTTCTGTCCCAGTTTAAGCGATCAATAATATTATATACGACTAAGTGACTTCGTTAAAAATACATAGCTAATTTACGTTTAAAAACTCCGGTGAACGAATGCTAAGTTGCGATACAACTATTATAATATTCTGTTTATAACGGATAGTAATTAAGTTAAAATCTGACTTAGCATAATGTAGTAAGACAATAATTACAACTAGTTTTAGTATTTTGTACTAACGAAGAATCCCTGTAAAAGTGAGCAATACCAAAAAAGGTTCGGTTTACTTGGTAATATGGTCCCAGTCTCTCTCTTTGCGTCGGATTCCCTGTTACTAAGGGTCGTGACCTCTTCCACCAATAATCTTTTTATGGACAACATCGCTCCATGTGGTTCGGTTTTTTGCGACATGCAGGGCTTCGTGGATCTGCCTGAATATTACCAGAGATGGCTAGTGTGACTGTGAACCGTGTGGATGCATCCAAAGAACATTATAGCCAATTCTGCAATCAATAACTTATTTAAACATTCTACTAATATGTCACCGCAATTCACGCCAAATGAATGTCCTAGTTTACACGGTCGATACTTTTACAGATAGAAGGGATTAATTCAGGTCATGCACGTTAGGGCGTTGAATGTTTGTCTAGCGTCTAGTCCCATTCACATAAAATATAGGAACTATAGTCTGATCAACAATTTGCTATGTTACTACTGGTCTTATACGCGAATTGGATTTCAATTTTCAAGTCTTGTTTCGTCCAGTATTGTGGCTGTATTATTATTATTATTTTAAGATTTAAGAAACTTTATGAACCCGGTTATAAGTAGATGGATGTGGAAAATGTATCCGTCACATGCTCTTGTCGCTGATTAGTCCTATTCCTATTGTTTGCATTATTACTGTTTGTCATTATACCTCATGAAACAGAAAGTATAATATTTGTCAATTTGAGTCGTTTCATGTCATTCGATTTAATCTGCAGATACGAACGCCATATTGAAAATAGTTAGTATAAATACGAGTGTTTGAACGATGGTAATTTAGTCTCCTACCGGCAGACTCAGCGATTGTTGAATACTTTTGTGTTTAGATCGCATTTTGATTTAGAGCTTAACAATAGCAATCGTGGCCGTATCAAATTAATATTATCTGTAAGTTTAGCCATCTTTTATCGAATTACATTAAATCTCTCGTGGAACCTCTACACGTTTAACCATTTATTCGTGCAAGTTCCAAATGAGAGCACAAATATAACTATTAAAAGTGTCTCATAAATACCTACTTCTGGATTGTCTCTTACACTATGTAAAGCTCTAGACTCAAACATGACGCTGATGATGTAGAAATCTTCTAAAGGAGAACTATTGGCAAAAGGTCGCAGAAAAAATGAGACTACTTTATCGTCTGAACTTAGTAAAACTGTATAAGATCAATAAAAGATTGGCAGTGAATTCTATTCTCTCGAGCTATACGAACGTTTTTTTTTACGCCACTACAAGTTAGCCAGCTTGACTGCAATTTTACCTGATGGTAAGTGATGATGCAGTCTAAGATGGTAGCGGGCTAATCTGTTACGGGTATGGCAGTTATATTAAACCCATACCCCTTAACCAGTTTCTACACGGCATCGCACCGGAACGCTAAATCCATAGAGTTAATATGGTGTACATTCTTACTCTGAGGCTAAAATCGCTTCTCGGTAGATACGTCTTTGCTGGTAGGGTGGTTACTAGCCACGTCCGAAGCTTCCCCCCAGACAAATTTTATCATTTAGTTATTAGTTATAGTTAACTGACGGTTGGCGTAACGCAAATGAAGTAAGCTGAGCGACAATATTATGATAATTATGATGTAACTAATCAAGAAATCAAGTTTACTCTCACGGTTGGACGCCATCTAGGGGTAAAAGCATCGTGGTGACTGGTAACCTGTTGATATTAAGTTGTAATTTAAAGTTAGCCTCATTATATTTATCGCCAGCCGCTCTTTCATAATATTAAACGATAAATGTTATTACCATACGACTCGAGAGCTATTCACTTTAAATGCTGTGTGCTTTATCACTAGCTCATACTCCATAAACACTTGAACTAGAGATAGCATCGCACAAAATGTATATCTAATTATATATACTGACAGTATTATTATCTATGTTTGTGTACATTTATAATCAACTCTTTAGTGGGAAAAGCTCAATTGCAATCGGAAAATTAATTGGTTTAATTGGTATAGACTATATACCAATTAAACCGATTAGTCTATACTATACAGGGCATATTTTCCATGGGTATAGGAAACAACTTCCCATAGCCATAGGAAAATACTTTGCGGCGCGGACGATGTTACATATTTTTTAAATTTTATATCAGATAATAAGAAAAAGCTATAGCAGAGAGAGGGTATTCTATGATTATCTATACTGCAGTCTCACACTGCAACATACCGAGACGGCAATTTGTCGATTGGAACGCTAAGTACAGGTACCTACAATCTAGTTTCTCCATATTCTGTATGAATGATATAGTCAAAGTCAAATAATCACTTGACTTCTTTAATCACTTGACAAGTCACTTGTTGACGTCCAGTTATTTATAAATAAAAATATAATGGTGATAATCAGTAACGGTATCTTAAAACTAAAGCTACGAGGGTTCCCAACGCGCCCTGGTCTGAGAAGAGCCCACAACAAACTCAGCCGGGCTTTTTTTTCATTATCACCATTTCACAAATCATCTTAACTAAGGAACTATCTGAGCCACTAGATCAAATCATCGCCAAGCTTCCTTGTCTTTTAAGCAATCCTTTACATGGTGATACGATTTTTTAATCAGTTTACGTTTTACATTAACTTTGAACTTATTCAGAGACATTTTCAACATGTCTTCTGGGAGCTTATTGTAGAAGCGGACACTGTTTCCAACAAATGAATTGCTAGTTTTACTAAGCCTAGAAGCAGGCATTACAAGTTTATTTTATATTTCCAGTATTGACATTATGACAATCACTTTTTTTCTTGAATTTATCAATGTGTTTATGCACGTATACTAAATTTTCAAATATGTATTGGTTGTGCACTGTCATAATATTGATTTCTTTAAATTTATCTCTTAGTGTGAGGAATGAACGCTATTCGCAGTGTTGTTGCGATGCTGAGTTGTGATTCATAGGTGATTTTGCATTGCATTTCATGTTCAATTTAGGTTTCTTGCAATGAATTGTTGATTTTACTTTGGAGGTTATATTTTGGCAACATTGAGTGTTGCAGGATGCAGAGTTTATTTTGATTGATGCTAAGTAATTTAATCACCAATCGTAGCTTTTCAATATATAGGCTGTAATCATGACAGCCAATCACAAAAATTCAGGAGAAAGTTGGTGTGACGGTAACAGAAAAATAGTATAAAGGTGAGAGAGGCGTCGGGAGTTCAGTCGGTATTAAAATTTTGAGGAGTTATTACAAGTGGATAAAGTGTATATTATTATTGATTGTATTGGTGAAGATTAAGGATGGATTACGGCATTTTGCTGAGATAAGTATAAATTATAATTACATACTATTTTAAGAGGTTATGTTAGGTTATCATTATCGATTTCTAAACAATTGGCTTTTGGAATATTTCGAGACAGATCTTGTAGTGATATTTATTAAAATCAATATAATTGTAAAATCAACTTTAATAGTTCATCGTTTTTATATAATATTATGTTTTAATATCATTGGCTGTTCAATAATTTTTAAAGAGCAACTATACCAGTTTCTTGCAGTTTCTTCTGGATAGAATGTGATTCTAACATACACAACAAACTGGAATGAACAGAAATTAAAATCTATTCATGGTTATCTTTGTGTTTATTTTTAACCTACTAGCAGTGTGGTCTAATGTCTTTGACATTTGTGACTCTCTTGGTCCCTATATATGGCTCGAACAGCCCTCTTCTGCAGCACAAAAACAGAATTAATATCAGCAGCATTACCCCATAAAAATATACCATATGACATAATGCTGTGAAAGTAAGCAAAATAAACTAATCTCGCCGTTTCTATATCTGTCAACTGGCGAATCTTTTTAACCGCGTATGCAGCAGAACTAAGCCTTAAGCCTTAAGTTTATTACTTACCACATTTTTAAACAATATTAAATACCTATAGTGTACATGTGCATTCACCTGAAGAAAAGTGAATGGTACTTACTCACGTAATTACCTAAAGACTAATTTATTTAGCGAATTTAATATTATATCTCTTCAAAAAAGTTGGGTTTGTTCGAACACTTAATAACTCTAGAACGGCTGGACCGATTTTCATGGGTTTTGATTTGTTGTATTTGTCTCCGTCCTGAATAGCAGAATAACTATTAAAACATTGAAAAATTGACGAAAAAATAAAATAAAAGAAAACACATTTTCGCTTGATTTTCCCATACAAAATGTTCATGGGTTTCGTAACTGTCAAACATCAGATTATAGTCTGGAATAACATACATCAATCCACGCGGACGTAGACGCGGGCGTCAGCTAGTTTAGGTATAAAAATAAATTTTGTTTCGATTTCGCTTTTTTATTTTTATTTTAGGTTGGTAGGTTAAGTAGCACAGATAATAGAAGCGGGAAGCACGTTTCTGTAGTCAATAGTTATTGACTCAAGTGTCCATTAGTACATTCTTTAGTTATCTAGACAGTGCTCGATTTCGTATCTGGTTCTATGTCCGACAGCTGAAGAGTAGGAGGTATAGTACTGTTTGTGGATTACTGCATTGATTTTTGTCTTTGTTTATGGAAAATTTACAGGAACAGATTTTCAAGTCTTGGGAGGGTAAAAGGTAGGTAAAACCAAAATTTGACGCTAAAATTCAAGCTAACCACTCTTTTAGAGCTTATTTTTATTTTGCATCAATATCTCTAATTAAGGATGGTCGCAAGCAAACATTTAAAACTTTGATAGCAATTACTATGTCAAACCTTCTTTGTGTTCCTCTAGCCGTAGAGACACGCGCAAAGAAGGTAAACGCAAGGTTCACTACACCTATATTAGCTGTGGTATTAGTCATGTTTTTACTGCCTTAGAGTAATAGTCCTATAATTCCATTAAAAGTACATAATATAAACAAATATAAATCAGTTATACATAAAAAACAGCAATTCGACACGAGCACAGGAGCACTGGAAAATTATTGGTCGGATAAATAAGGAAACTTGACAAACAAAGGTCCACGCAGAGAAGCTAACTAGCAACCTACCTAGATATCATGTCCTAGCTGATGCCCACGACTTCGTCCGCATGGTTTGAGGTTCTTTGGTTCCCGCGGGAACCAAAGAACCTCAAACCATTTTTAATTTTTCGGGATAACAAAAGTAGCCTATGTGTTATTCCAGACAATACTTAATCTATCTCTGTACCCATCCAAATCCTTTCGGCTGAAAGGATTTGGATAGATTTGGATGTTTGTTACTCAATCACGCCAGAACGGCTGTTCTGGCGTGATTGAGTAACAAACATCCATCCATTCATCCAAACTGTCGCATTTATAATACTAGTATAGATTTTATGTTTATTTGTCATAAACTGCACAAAATCGCGTAGGACTTGCTGTTGCAAATCTATATACGGTTATCGGCAACCAGATCTCATCCTCCCACTGCGTTCAACATATTTAGCACCAGGGTCGTTTCAAAGCTCTTTTTAGCCTCCTTACATAAAAAGTTCCTTTTGAGTTGCAGCCTGTAGGTATAGAAGTGGCATGTTTTGATATAAAAACTATAATGATTAACGATTCTATGTGATTCGAAGGCTAATGTTATTGTTACATCATTCGATGTAATTCATTACACGGCATCCGAAATTTGACTGATCAATTCTCATATTAGTCGTTCAATAGGTAGAACTTTTGGTTAATTTTTGAAGTGAAAACTTCTTTAACCGCGTCTACTTTTTGGTAGGGGGTAAAAATGTGGAAACGCGTGACCGACACCTCGCGTTGTTATACGAAGACAAAAGGTCTTAAATATAAATTATACAGTACTATATTTTAATTGATGTTGAATTTCGTAATTCAACTTTTATGCCTTAGTTGTAAGGTTCATATTTTAAATATTAGTTTTCACTTCTATCGGCAGTCCCTATGACTGTTATATTTTTTTGTGCTCTAGAAGCATGTTCCATCAACTCCAAAATAGTCATTTTTCTTTTAACTAAAACCGCTATAGTGAAGCTCACGGGGCTTCAGAGTCCACCACTACAGCCCATTAACGTCCCACTGCTGGGCACAGGCCTCCTCTCTCATAGGAGAGAGGGAATTAGAGCTTAGACCCACCACGCTGCTCCAATGCGAGTTGGCGGGCTTTAACGACTATTATCATTTTAGTGATAAAACCGGGACCGACGGCTTAACGTGCTCTCCGAGGTACGGGGGTGAAACACTGCCAACTTCCTAACTCCGGGCTAGTGCTCAGAATTTCTAGTCAGAAAAACCCAACACTTATTATGGCCCGACCCGGGACTCGAACCCGGGACCTCGTCAGCCGCCGTCAAACATGCTAACCACTAGACCAACGAGGCTTTAGAGTCGAATATTTGCAATCAAAATCCAGTAGAGAGGTACTCGTAGGTACGCTGTTGTTTACGAACTAAACTTTCATTACATCAATAATTTGAAGCAAAAAGATACGCGCCGAATTGAGAACCTCCTCCTTTTTTGGAAGTCGGTTAAAATTAAATCTGTATCACAATCTGCAAAAGCATTGCAATGCAATATGCTTGATTGAGTACCTACCAGACGATATCTAGACCTTCTCTTTAGGTATAATAGCAAGGTGTAGATAATATTATGAATGAATTAATTATAGTGAATGCGTATAGCTTGTATATATCACCGTAAGATTGCAAAAACCGTTAGATTGTAATCCAACTAGCGATATTGTAAACTGTCGACGGATTGTGAACCGTTCAATGGTCCGAGTGTCAATTTTTGAAATATTCATTGTATTTACGTTTTCTTATCTCTTTCTTGTAGGTTAGGTTAGGGTTCGACATAAATGACCAGGTACCACTTAGGTTTAGGTAGCAGATTACAATCTAACGAAAAATAATGCGTTAAATTGTAATCTGTCGAAAGTTTACAATATCGCTAGTTATTAGATTACAATCCAACGGCCTTTGCAATCTTACGGTGACATATATACAATAATAAGTTTGCTAATGAAGAAACTAGAAGTTTAAGCAAACAATGTGCATTGTCGAGACAAACTCTCCTGAAGATGCTCCGGTATCGGAGTGAAACGTACGTTGAGAGTAGGTAGTTTGGAAGATTTCTGTGGTGTCGTGAATTTTGCACGTGCAAAATACACACTGTACCACATAAATTTACCTATTGTCGCGAATTATAGCGAATTAAACTTCTATTCATTATCATGGACTTCAATAAAATGGAATAAACGAGTTTGTCATCGCTGCATAAATGAAATAGTAGGTAATTTGTCTGTGCGCACACCGTATCCAATCATATCTGGCTGTATAAAAAGAAAAACCTACCGTCCTTCCCGTCCGTTACCTTCCGTCTATATATCCTCCTATAAAATTGAAATATGTTTAAATATATTTGAATAATATTCGCATGCATATACGACTAGCTGATGCCCGCCACTTCGGCCACATGGTTTAAGTTTTTTTTTATTCCCACAGGAACTCCTTAATTTTACGGGATATAAAGAAGCCTATGCCACTCTCCGTCCTCAACTATACCCATGCCAAAAATCACGTCGATCCGTTGCGGCGTGATTGAATGAAAAACCCACAAACAACCACACTTTCGCATTATAATACACTAGCTGATGCTCGCGGGAACTCCTTAATTTTCCGGGATAAAAAGTAGCCTATGTCACTCTCCAGGACCTCAACTATACCCATGCCTACAATCACTTCAATCCGTTGCTCCGGTGCGGCTTGATTGAAGGACAAACCAGTAAACCAACAAACAAACACACTTTCGCATTTATAATATTAGTATGATTATGACTCTTATTGTGATATGTTGTACATTATAATGTTGGTAAGTTATTTTAAAAAGAAACTTAATTTAAAAATAATAATTTTTGTTTCCCTTTTTCACAGAAAAAAAGAACTAAGCAAATGGTAAGAAATTGTGAAGAAATGGTATTGCTATTTAGGTAATTGCGTCTAATTTTTATTTATTTACCTACTCGTACATCGGCTGCTATCATTAAAATTAACAGTCGTTTTATCAAAAATCGATTATTATTTATCTACAGCTAAAAATATAAATGGTGAGAACCAGCACACATGGCTAATAGAGACACTTTACAGCGTAGTTGAAATATTCAGTGAGGAAGTATTAACTACCATAAACGAACGTCCTCATAATTCGTTTATAACACTAAAGACAAAGGAAAACACTGATATTATAATAGCTCTCCTTAATTCCTAGACAACTTACCAGCTTGGTATCTTTAGAAAACAGGAGTCTACATCTTCTATAACCAAAGAAGCCCCGTCTAAGGCCGCATCATAACTTTCCACCAAGTGTAGTTACAGTGCTTTAGGATACAAACAAAAAACCCGCTCCAATTTTCTGAACAAGATGAAGTCTAATTAATTCTTCTTAAAATTTCCCATTTAACTAGCTCCACTCAATTCCAACCCTACCTACTCCATCGGGACAATATGCCACGTATCCCAGTTATGTATGTCACGACTCACGTCATGCAACACTGTCATTTTGACATGAGATTTTCATAGGATGACAGCTCAAGATGCTCCCTTGTCTCGGGAGCGACAAACATAAAGCGACTCTCGCGCAAGGGCTCGAAGTCGAGAGTTCCTGTACGACAAAAAATTATGTCATATAAGTAACTTTGTAAAATCCCCAGGAAGCAATCATTTCCGTGTGTGGCCAATTCCAATTCCAATAATAATAGGCAATACAATAGCGAAATGACCTTCAAAAACCTTGTCTCCAAATCCCACTTACATAATAATAGATATTCGATGTAAACAGAACAAAATTGTAATACAACGTGGGACGATGCTAGGACTCGCGTGGGATGAACTTATATACCGGTATTGAAGCGTAATAATTTTGCATCCTAAATACACTGTTTACCATACACAATGGTACATTCAAGATTCGATCGATAATTAAAATGATTGAAGATAGAAAATGGAGGAAAATGTCCAACATGTTCAGATAGAATATGTATGATCGCTTACAATGAAATTAAGAAAGGTACGAAGATAGGTACAATATTAATAATTTGACGTTCTCTGAAGATGCCCTCAGTTCAAAATTACAAATGATTGTCATTTCGATCGATCGATCTTTTTGTAGTATTCTTGGCTAAGCTAAATATTTTGTACCTATATTTTAATCAAGATTTCCTCTTTCTTAACTCTCATCTCATTCCTACGGGGAAACATGTCATATCTGGGGTCACGGGAGTGACCCCGCCAAGACGGCCAAAGGAACGGGGCACTACCTACCTTTTCTCGAAGCGTTTCGTCGTATTTTCGAACCGTTATCGGTTCGGTCCGGATGATATTTTGTTACAAATTATTAGGTACTTACCTAATTGAGTTGAGTTAAAAGAAATGCAATCAGATCATAACGAACATTATTATAACAACCGGTGCAACCATTGACCTTAGCGGACGTTGAATGAAATCAAATTAGAAATGAAAGTGATGTCGTCAACAAACGCCGCCCTACAAGGAACAGATTATGAATCAACCCAGCCTGTTCGTTTATGGCCTGAACCAGTTGCGTGGGCACTGAGCAATCTACAATGAACCTTAATTCATTGTCATAAAACCTAATTATAAATATCGATCATTGTTGCTAGCCATGGTCTCTAAAACTGCGTCCCCACGCATACATGACAAGCAAGCTTCATAAAGAGCAAGCTTGCAAAGCAATGCTCGACGTCCTCAGTCCAAACATTCTAATTTGCAAATGCAAGGCTACACACCAAGTAAATACATCAATAAACCTTCAGGAAGTAAGTACATTCGAATCGACAAGTGAATCTGCGTTGGAAAGCCCTTAAGTCTCTAATGCGATCATGAAAATTTGACAATATACTACTATATCAAAATATATCAGCATTAAATCAGGGCCCGAAAGCTAATACAGACATAAAATCTGCAGACTGCACGTCGCGTCATCGAATAGTATATTATAATAGGTGAAGCTTAACATCACTTTTAAATGTTGAAAGTTGTAACTATGTAAAGTTGATTTGTTTTTCTTATCTATTAACTAACGTTGATAGTTAAAATTATTAAATTGCAATTTTGGTAGAAAATGTGGAAGTTTTCATTAATATACTAAATTCGGTTTTATCAATCCAGTTGAAATTATGAATTCTGCTTTTACAACGTCTCTTGACTTCCCTCTTTATCCAGATAAATCATCATAGTGACCGTTAAGATAAGTTAATGAATTTTAGTTTAGCCAGTGATCTCAATTCATTGATGTTAAAATAATTAATTTGATCACACAAGAGTAAATTAGATACTATTGTAATCTTAATAAATAATAACATCTCAATTCTCAATCAACATAATCCATTTGTTATCACACAATACATCAGTGTAGTGCAAACTATGTAAACCAATCCATAGACACAACCGCAAGTAACTCTACCATCTATTTCCCACCTTTGTTTACATACATTTACCACGAGCAATTTAATGCAAAAATAATCAGTTCCCCATTTCCAACCTTAGAACGCTTGGCCCAAGTTACAATTTTGCTTAACTTTCCTTTTCGATTGGAATTCTACCTCTAGTATTGCAGGTGTCTTAACACACTAGCAATAAGCACTACTAAAGATCGAAGTTAAACTTTAACAGGGTCAAGTTAGCGGTAATTCACGAGGTCATGAGTTATTCACACCGTGACATTGGAACCACGTGTACTGTTGCTAGACAACGAAATAAACAAACAGTTGCCCTCATTGGCAGGTCTACCTTCATTCAGCTTTTGAATTTCTTCGTCTTCGACGTATTTCTTCTTTAGTTTTCTGAACATTCATTTGCGTGCTAACGTATTTCCTTCAGTTGTATTAATTTTGTATTGAAGTTGGGAAACCAACTAAACGTTTGTGTTGAAGTCCTTTTCCGTTCTGATACCTGATGTGAACTTATTTGATTTTGTTTTTAAGTGTTCCTGGTGCAATGTTTTAAAATCTATAAATTACTAAATCTAAACATCTAATTAAAAGTTGTGTTAGGTAACAATTTGAACTTAATTAACGCAAATTGTCTCGTGCAATTTTTTCTTCTTTCCTAATTCATGGGGTATTTAAATTACTAATCCTACCTACATACTTGTATGTGTTTATACAATAATTCTATGTGTAAAACTGTAGGTATTTGTAGATTTATTTTTTCTTAAATATCCAAGAATAGTAGCTGATTTTAAGTTTAGACCTAACCTAAGTGAACTTTTAAGTTTTGGTAAAATTTTGAAATTTCATTTGGGTTTAATAATGGAGTCTAGTGAACTATCGCGTACCATAGACCCTGGTAATTGGTGGAAACCTAATTATTGGAAGACAAGACCGCGCGTCGCTTCAGCGTCTCTAAAAGGAGCCGATCCTGCGGAAATAAGGAACGGGTGGCTAACTTTACCCGATTCTCAGGTAATTTTATCTCAAAATCCAACTTTTTGATAGAAGTCTTGTTGCAGCTTACTTTTAAGTAATGTCGTTCGATATTTAAAATTCAAGGGCGATTTTATTTTTATCTTTTCGTGTACGGTCCCACAAACTTATTGTGACTGGTGATGTGATTGGTGTCAGCGTCGCTATATATGGAAAAAGTAATTTAATCCAATTTTGGCCACCGGGTCAGATACATTTGTAGGACTATAGAAAATTTATGTTATCTAGAGTCACTATGAGCAAGCTATGGCTGAGCACGGAAAGTGATTAAAGGAATATGAGTCAGTCAGCTATTCTGACAATATCTATCAAAGTAAAAACCGAAATTTAAATTTTATCAAGTCGCTTCTAGAAACGCTACTATTAATTTAAATAAAACCTTAAGAATTATTTATATCTTTCAACCGATGACGTTTGAGTAAAATATCATGAGTGCGACAAAGTTATGAAAAACTTATTATAAAGTTTCATTTTCCAAGTCTGGTATCTAATTACTTAACAAGTATTTGTTAGGTAGAATAGAAACCTTGTTATTATTCTTGTTTGACAGCCTTGCCTAAAAATCGATAACAATCACGAAAATTGAACCAACAATGGAACGAAATGCTTTCGACGTATCCATTGTGCAAACTAGGTTAAAAAAATCTAATTTATACAAGTACCTACCTACCTACTTATACATATAAAACTAATAACTATCACCTGATGAATTCACAGACTAGAAGCTCAGAGTCAATTTAGAAATTAGATATCAAAATGATACCTATATCGCAATTTTCTAATCCTGAGAACTCAAAAGAACTCCATCGATCTTTGGGCTTTGGATTGTACTTTTTTGTAAAGATTTTTGATATACCTACTGGCAACAAGTTTTGGGAAATTTTGAAGTTCCTCATATGGGACAGAATTATTCCTCAAATGATACATTTCAAATGGAGAAGATGTTCCTATTGTTAACAGGTATAGTTCAGAATTCTGCGTTCCGCGTTGACTATGTACCTAATCTACATTCTATTGGATGGCTTTCTCATACACAAAAAGAGGCGAATGCGTCAAAAAGTAAAATTGACTAAAAACAAATATAATTATCTAGTATCTAATCTAGGTAGGTACCACCAAACCCTAGAACCCGATTCTAGAACCGTAAAACGTAATTTCTTGGTCACGAACCTAGACACCTATACAAGACGATATAAACATCAATTTGCCTAACAGTCCTTTAAAGCTATAACAATATAGACGGCACGCTAACTTAGTCAGCTTGTTACATCATACGCCTTGCCTGGGAGTTCTGACTCAGCACCGTATATGAAGGATGCAAAACGAGATTTAAAAAAAAAACCTTTTGTTTTGTCACCTTTGGAGTAATATCAAATTCAACTGTATCACATTGCATTCGCTGAGTAAGGTCGTTTGGATAGGTTTACCGAGTATGTTTAAAAATAATACATGGACCTACATACTATTTCATTTAGATCTGCTGGAAGGCTGGTGGCTGAAATTCCAAAAATAGTCACAAGTGGCCGAAATCCCAACAACAATTTTATGGGCTTAGGCTTTACTGCCCCAGACTTCTGTTTTTTACTGAACAGGGTTTTGAATAGCCTGTTATAAAACTTGTTCCTTTTAGTATCATGTAAGTACCAAACATGGATTTGATTGTATCTCTAGCGGTAACCGTAATTACAGCCGGTTACACCCGCAGTTACAGCCGGCTCTTCTCGGCAGAACTGTTTTCCGAACCGGTGGCAGAGTCAAACATGACGTAACATAAGAGACACCTTTATGTCCTATGTCTACACTATCTACACTAATATTATAAAGAGGAAAGATTTGTATTTTTGTATTTTTGTATGTAACGAATAAACTCAAAAAGTACTGGACCGATTTTAATAATTCTTTTTTCATTAGAAAGCTACATTATCGCTGAGTAACATAGGCTATATTTAGTACTAGATTACTATAGAAATCTTTAGAAATTCCTATTAAAACCAACCGAAGGTGTAAAAAAATTAGCCATAAAATGTCTTTCATCGCATACGCTGCGAAGAGTATTAATGATAGGACAAAAAAATGTTCGACAATATTATAGAATATATCAATATCTACAAAAAACTTCGCGAGACCATGTGTCTAACTATTGTAGTTACGTCACTATAACTACTTTTTTACATTTAACAAATTCATAGAAATGCCGATCAAAATCAGACCGTGTTATCCATACCATTTATAAATTTTTATCCAAATAAATAATTTAATATTCAAGACTGTCTCAATACCTGATGATTACTTTTTGAATTATTGAAATCGGACTTTCCATTGAAAAGATATCATGAAATTAAAATGAAAATACATGCCGGCGGCGGCCGCCACGCAGCGCATCGAGTAAACTAACTCTTCGTGAGAGGGGCAGTGCGGGAGAAGGGGGTGCACCATTATGAAAAATATCTGTACCTATTTATGTCTACCCGTGCGAAGCCGGGACGGGCCGCTAGTTTTATATAAATTGAAATAAGTACATCATAAATACCCTTCCTCGTTTTGAACAGCAGTTTTTCTCTTTATTATGCTCTGTTATTTTGAAAGTTATTAAGAGAGTTCTTCATTCAATATAATTTTGAGACATTCTTAAGGCTCTGAAGGAAAAAGAGTATTTCAATTTTTTCCTTTCAGTCTTACATATTTAATAAGATGTTGGTAGTATTATAATTCTGAACTTTCTCCTTTGAGCTTTTTATGCTTTAGAATCTAAACTTCTAAAGCATAAAAAGCTCAAAGTTTAGATGTAAACCCACTATAATATTATATACTATAATATTTAAATTCAAATAGGTATCATGAGGGCCGCCTGTTTGTCTGTTCGAGAAAAGCTAATAGGTAACTGGTTTTAAATATTTTTCCGATTATACCAAAAATCGCAGTCAAGCTCAAACATTATACAGCACCGTGTTGTTCCCTATCACGAGCTAAGGTCGATGACTGCCAATGAGTCATCAAACATCTCTATATGTATGTGTGCCTTGTATGGTCATTGTTCGAGAGCTCCTCCGCCATTAGACGTTTGCCTTGGACTGAAGATATCATGTAAATTATCGTTAATGTCCGATGCCATAAAAGTAAAACTTAGCTCTAGGTCTTAAAAATATAAGATCTGTTTGTATTAAATAAACACAAGATTTTCCGCGCAAAAATATCTTGGTTGCTCATTAGTCATTACCTACAAGTAGGTAGGTATCTCACTATTTCGAAGATTAGCTTGAAATGATTAGGGATGATAATACTTAATATTAAAATTGTTGCCACCAGCTGTCCTATTATTAAGAACATACAAAGAGCCTGACTATAATCACGAATGTAGGTATGTTCTAAGGACACGGAACAGGTTGTTTGACATAAAAAGGAAACTTTTCTTAACTTCCAGCAGAACTGTTTTACGTGAGTAAAACATCACCTCCCAACATTATTTTGAGCTCTCAGAAGCTTCAAGGTATTTAGATTCCATGCATGCTTCTCGTCTCACAAGATTCCTGAATATCAAACTGAACGTATGTATTTAGTACCCCATTACACCTACGCTGTTCAATATTAATTAAATGGCAGGATCATTGTAATTACTGCCTAACAGTAACAATAATGCCACTCAGCGTGTTTATTGTGCACGTTTAGATAATCGTGAATCGTGATCTGTCACTGACGCAACGAGGTAGGACCTGCTCAAGATCTCAATAGCCCACAGGGTTGCTACGATGAGGTTTCCATTACTATTCTCTCTTCAAGCCTGAAATGACCTGTGTTCTCTTTACGGAATAATAATATGTTTCGTGCCTTTTCGGACCAGTTTATAAAAATAATGTCTGCGTCGTTTTGATGTAACACGTCCGCGATTGGAATTGAAATAAGACTTTCCCACAAATAATATTCTTACCGACCTCCCTGGCGCAGGGATGAGTGTTGTGGCTAGCAAGAGGTTACTACCAGAAAGGTGCTACGCTACCATACTAGTCAATATCAGCTTGTCGTCTTGGATATTTGCTCAAGTTGTCTAAGGTACCTATGTCTCCCTCCCGGATGTACATAAATAAAAACAGTCTACTATTTACATAATATTACTTACCTACTACATTAACAATTGAAAGGCTAGTAGGTACTTAGTTGTTTAAGGAGCGATTGCCCTCAGATCACTGCAATTTGTAGCACATTGATTGAAATAATTTTACAATTATAATAAAACCAAGATTGCAGTCAGATTGCCTTGTTAATAATAACTTATCTTATAATAACTTATACACACCATACAGCAATCCAGAGTTTAGTCATCTTGGATCAGGCAGGTACCTAAACACACAAAAAAAACGATAAACTGAAATTTGAAAATGACGAATGATGATAATGATTATTGTGATGTATGAGGGGAAGATTTTCTCTAATATTGTATATATATATGTATATATGTCACCATAAGATTGCAAAAACCGTTACATTGTAATCTAACGCTTTTTATCTCGTTAGATTGTAAACTGTCGAAAGATTGTGAACCGTTCAATGTTCTGAGTGTCAATTTTTGAAACATTCATTATATTTACGTCTTCTTGTCTCTTTCTTGTAGGTAAGGTTAGGGTTCGACATAAATAATCAGGTAGTGCCCTATAATAATCAGGGCACTTAGGTATAGCTAACAGATTACAATCTACCGAAAAATAATGCGGTATATTGTAATCTTTCGATAGTTTACAATTTCGCGAGTTAGATTATAATCTAACGGTTTTTACAAGCTTACGGTGACATATAAGTATAATGGAACTTCCTGCACGGAAGTTAAGATATCCCGATGATTTTATAAAGGTTGTGACATTATATTACACTTGCTCTGTTAATTGAAGAGAATTGCTATCGTTTGACTGAATACGCTAATCGATTTCGATGGCCACATCGATTACAATTTACAGTTTGCGTTGGCAATTGTATAAACTTAATATAGATATATATATCGCTTTTAAAATAGCATGCTAATAGATGGGTGCCCTCTAAGTAGGTAGGTAAAGTTGTCCAAACAGTAAAATCTGTTCACAGAATTTATTAGCCGAATTTACATTGTTTAAGTAAGACTCTCTTTTTTGAATAGCAAGATAGTAGGTAGCAATAGATCACATATAGATATGTACAGTTTTTTCCCTTCGACCTATTCGGAGTGGAGTTTCTGGAAATATTTTCTAAGGGGAGACATTCTTTGTGAAGTTTCGAGACCCAGCCGTTTGAATCCTACGGTAGGTATCTAACAGATATCTATAAAAGGTTAAAGGAGATCCTTTTATATGCAGGTACTTGGATAACAAACCTTATAAATCGATTGATCGAAAAACTGACCTTCAGCTTCAGTAACGCAATATCTTACGGAAGTGGTGGTCGGTGCACTGCTCAATAGAACAATTAAGTAGCGGATTGACAGGTTGTCGTGAGCAGCGATGCGTAGGCGCCGACCCTCTAGTTTTCTACATTTATTATAATTTTGCGATTATCGAGGTTGCATAATATTTGATTTCTAAAATGGATTGCAGATGTTTCATCACGACATTAGAATTACGAATTTCAAATTGAAAATAATATTTTACATGATACATCCTTAAAACCAATCCCTTAATAATCTGTATGAAATCAATGACTAAGCCGAAAAGATTCCTTGAACCTTTCAAGGACTAGCATACACCGAGGATGGTTTCCTCTACCAAGGGGGTTGTAGTGTTAAATCTGATAATTAGTAAACACACTCATGTTTGGGAGTCCCCAGTACTTGAAAACTCGATTGACTGTAAATATTATAAAATCCAGGAGAATATTCTAAAAATATGAGAACATGTGCTACAGTAACTTTTCAATCTTCATTCTAAACAGGTTTCCTCGCGGTCTCGTCTCGTCCTGTAACGCGTGGTGCAGAAACTTCAACACATTATTAGCTAGGATTAGGTTATTAGTTTAGAACTTATTATTAGTTTTCCTTTCAAATATTCTGACTGGTTGCCTGATAGAGATCGCTTTAAAGCGATAAGGATGCCACTTGTACCATAGCTTAGTTTTATTGTAATTGTTTATAAGTATGTGTTTCTTGGTGTACAATAAAGAATTTTTCATTTTAATTCATTCATTCATTCACATTATATAAAGAGCTTTGTTTTGTCAACAGGCACGCTTCCAACAAAAGCAACTCCAGGAGCGTGAACTGAAGATCGCATCGCTGTACGAGGCGCAACAGGCGAGGGCGCTCGACCGCGTCCGCCACTCGCCCAGCAATGGCGTGGGGGCCACTCCGCCACCACCGCCCATCACGCACAACCCGGGAAAGGTACACGTTAAATATGTCCTAATGTTATTACTTATTACATTTAATAATCAATGGCAGGAGCATAGCATGAACTGTCTATAAAAAT
Source organism: Erebia epiphron (assembly GCA_963932025.1). NCBI lineage: Eukaryota > Metazoa > Arthropoda > Insecta > Lepidoptera > Nymphalidae > Erebia > Erebia epiphron. The sequence goes on from OZ009946.1 coordinate 8,395,888, forward strand.
GTAGCTAAAGCGTTTTGACTTTTAGATCGGACCCAAGGTTATATTAGTTACCTGAGTATTCTGTGTCAAGACCAGATTAGGAAAGAGTTAAAACGAAGCTGGGCCGGCCAAGAGACAGTTTAATTTTGCATATTTTTAAAATGCGTAAAAGACTGATTTCAATTAGGTACATCCCGAAGACAAAATGATCTAGTTTTAATAAAGTTGAACAATTGAACAGACATAAGAGTAGGTAGGTTGCTATCTAGTATCGAGGTGAGAGAAGACATTTCTGAGCTGGTAGGTGTAATCAATTTCCGATTCAAAATTTTCTCCAATTATTCATTCCCAGGTTCGACAAATGTTCGAAGAAAGGCGTACAAAAGGCATTGATAAAAGCTATCCGCTCCAACCGATTCAGAACACAGAACGCACTCCTCCAAGAAAAACCCTTCCGAATGGCTACACAAAAGTTTCCTCAACTACAAAGACCACGGTGGAGAAAAAGACTGTCAAGAGTCACACGAACTTCAGCTCGCATAGTGTTAAGAAACAAAGCACCACTCAGGTAAATCGCAAGCTTCCTTAAAGAATCCACCAGGACTTTGTATGGAAAGTGTCTGAGACCCAAGTCACCCAATCAAACACTCAAAGTCAAAACATTTAGGTAGGTACATACATGACATACTTAGATCATCTTAACTGACTGGCTCTAGTGGAAAAGGCTTGTGAATCAGTGGCTTAGTGAATCAGCTAAGTTGTGGAAACTAAGCGATCCACAGACTTCCATGAAATTCTGCAGAAATGGAGTCATTTGTACCTACTCTTAGGTGTTATGTAGGCAAGTCTTAACACTAGGCAGATTTATGTCGACATATTTTATCGATCTAAGTATAATAGCTCAATTTAGTAGAAAGGACACTTAAGAGAGACTGATTATGCGTAGTAACTTTATAATTTCTCTTTTCCTCAGGTTCAGAAAATAGACAACATTGTAAATGGTTCCGGTGACCTAAACCACAATCACGAGACGGACTTGAATACACAGAAAAAAATGGTAAGACAACTAAACATTCGTTTACAACTAACAGCAACACAGAGGTACCTTATACTACCTCTATGAGCAGCAACTACTTATCAAGTAGCAGGTTATAATTTAGCCGGAACTCATAATTTCACTAAATGCGATTAAAAAAATACCTATAGCCAAAGGAAGCTGATCAGAGGCCCAACTGTCTGAAAATGGTTATCATTTGAGACATCGATTTTGAGAGCTTGAAACGAATAGGCACTCGACCTAAAAGGGTTCATACTTGCTTCTCGACATATTCATTGAACAGTTCGAATTATCCGTTTGGCTAACGTAACTGATTACAATAATCTTACACAATCGAGGGTCAGCTTTATGTTCCATCTCCAGGAAGCAAGCTGTCTCAGACAAACAGAAATAGAGTTTGGCATTTTTACAATATTACTTAACTACCTATGGATTTTCTAATTAAGTTAATTTTCTCAGCCACACAGCAACGGTGAGTTAATCCCAACAACAGACGAAAGGGATGCGGGAAGACTAGACGCAGATAATGAAAACAACGAAATGATTGAAAACGAAACATTCCCTGAAGCGCTCGCCCCTACGCCCACGCCGCGCTCTCCTGAACCAGTCGTCCAAGTTCCACAAAGGCCACAGAGAAGGTGAGACAAAACACAAGATTTTTTACAGCTTTGAAAAATATATAAATAAAAAATATAAAAATTTTGAAAAAGTAGTCAGACACCATGTTAGTTACGTGTCTGACTACTTTTTCAAATTTTTTATTAAACAGGGTTAAATTGGTAATTCAGACTTCAACAGACACCCCCTTACGACCCCGTTAAAAGAGCTTTGACGACGTCCTTTACGACCCTATCAACCACCTTATGACACATTATCTCGTGGTCTGAGTCCCCGAATTCATTCCATTCAGACGTGTATCTTTACCGCGACCTCGGGGGCGTATATAGAGACTCCATACGCCCTTGAAATCCGAGACCACATCTTCAACAGCGAAGACGATCTATAGAGGTTATTATTATAAGTGTGTTTTACTCTTTGCTCTTTGCTCTACCCATTGTAGAAATGTGTTTGTCAGGAAGAAGGAGAACTACGGATAGGTCCAACAAACCAACGCGTTTCCCAACGTCATCCTAATCCAACTTAGATAAGCCAACTTAGAAATTACCCATAAAATTTTTATCTTCCCTGCTGAGCCTCGAACCTCTCACTTATCAGACTACAAAACCTACCACAGTGCCAGGGCGTCCCTTTTTGCCCTCCCCGTAACCAAAAGCCGACTTATCAAGAACCAGTTAGATTGAAAGTCTTGTTTTCAGAAGTCCTACTGCCGCACAGAGGCCTAAAAGCCCAGTTAAAAGTAAACCTGCAGCAGTTGCTCCTCCACCAAGAAGAGTTGTCAGCGAAAATAGGGTATGTGAAGATCTACTTTTCAAAACGGCCGGTAGACTTACTACTAGAGAGAGACTACGTAGATACGAATTTGTACATATGCCTTAATGAAAGAGCTTCACTTGATAATTCTAAATAAAAGCTAAGAAATGGTTTTGGTTAGAAAATTCACACAGAAATAAATCGAAAGCAGTTAATCTACAGCTTCCAAAGTAGGTTCCTACTGTAACCTATGGTATTTGTAACGCTGTGCATCCGGGTAGGTGTCAACATCTGCGTTTATAATAATGCGCAACTGACGTTTCACAAGACTTGTGAAACGTCAGTGCGCATTAGTGCCACTTAGTGGCAACAACCCCATGCTCTAACACTTCTGTAGGCCCTGAGAAATTACCTATACCTACTCAATGACATATGAAACAATACTACTGGATTAGATTATGTTTATCACCAGCATATTCATCAGTATTCACAAAAGACAAAGATAGCCTTATCTACGGTTTTCACAAAATAATAAACCTCTTAATTCCTTCATGCAAAAAGATTCAATAGCTATGTCAGACCGAAAAAAATATAGACATTTCCGAATTCGAAAATCACTCAAATTCAGTGTCAACATGTCACCTTTGATAATAACAAAATTGTGCTGATGAAATAAGAAAAAATAAATAAATTTATTGTGATATATGATGCGTGTTCACCAAACTCAAATGAAGCGTTTGTATCGGTCAGGTACCAGCGCGGGAGAGCAGTAAGCCCAAGGGTGCCATGCAGCGAGCTCCAGTGAGTGTTTCTCCTATCTTCATATTCCCTAAGCTGACACCATGACACAAACATGGGACCTATTTAAGAACTCTAGGGCTGAGATCTATAGAGCGTACTTTGACTTGGCTCAGACTTAAGACATGGTTAAAAGTTTTAAAACGAGACAGATTTATGTCACTCACATAAGTCCATTCACTGTAAGTAAAGTCTGAGCCAAGTCAAAGTGCGCTCTATAGATCTCAGCATTAGTCCATGGACACAAATAATTACCTTTAAAATAAACGCACGAAGTAGTTTAAGATCACATTTGTAGAGCGCCAGTAAGTCTCGTGTGTGTGTTATCTTCTGTTTCATCGGCGAGCACGCATTTCAAGTCATGAAACATTGAAAGTATGAATCTATGGTTCACACATTCCCCCTAAAGCTAGGGTTTCCTATGAACATCTTGTCTATAGGAACAAGACAGGGTGGTTTGGTTTTATAAAGAGCAGGAATTAAAACAGTAACGTCTATTATAGAGTAGAGACAAAATATTTAGTCGCGGCAGCGGCGGTCTCCCGTAGGAAACCGTAGCTTTACCTTTACTATACAGTTTAGATTTGATTTTAGCGTCAAGTTTGAAAACTTATATTATTTTGCAAGATTATTTCAATAAATCTTTGTTTTTTTTTGCAGGTACTTAGAAAACACCCAACCACGGTAAACATTTTTTTTTTCATTAGATATAATTATTACTTTGAAAAACTACCTTTTTTTTTAAATTCTACTACATGTTAGCCCTTGATTGCGATCTCACCTCATGGTAAGTGATAACGCAGTCTAAGATGTTAGTGTGCTAACCTGTTAGGGGTATGGCAGTTATATTAAACCCATACCCCTAATCGGTTTGCACACGGCATCGTACCGGAACGCTAAATCGCTTGGCGGTACGTCTTTGCTGATAGGATAGACTACTTGAATAAAGAAAAGTGAATCGATGTGAGTTCTATTTCAGAACTCGCAACCGTCAAGCGCGTCAAACAAGCCCCGTGCAGCCGCTTCGTCCAACAGCAGCGCCGCCCCGAGCGAAGGCGGTTGTCCGGTGTGCGGGCGACACTTCGCGCCCGACCGCCTGCCCAAGCACCAGGAGATCTGCCGCAAGACGCACGCCAAGAAGCGCAAGCCCTTCGACGTGCTCAAGCACCGCCTGGCCGTGAGTACCGCATCTGTAGTGTACTCCACAGCGCCGTCGGTGAAGGCGGTTGTCCGGTGTGCGGTGACTCCCCTTTTCTCTTAGAACCTGAACACTTAGCCCTTGAAAGCCCTCGAGAATTTAAAAAAGGGCGAGATGCACTCCATTGCATCCAGATGCTTCTCTTATCTCGAATGCCACTCAAACTTAGGTACTGAATCTTATGTCTCAGAACAAATCGACAGCGAAGACACTTGTTATTACTTTTTGCATTAATTCCAGCCATATCTTGGCCAATTACTTACGATTAATAGTTTTTCGTACCTCTCAATAACTATGCTGCAATTTACTGAACAAACGTTCGATCGTGTCCTCTTATCTTCGTCGTGTCGTATGTCTTATGCATAGATTGATATCATAAAAATTTCGTTTCGATTCGTTTTCACAACAGGGTACAGAAGCGGAGCCGTTTATCAATAAACTGCGTAAGGGCACTCCGTCGTCAACGAAGGTGCAACAGAAACCCCTGAACAGCAGCTGGAGGCAGAAACACGAGGAGTTCATCGCAGCCATCCGCGCAGCGAAGCAGGTGAAGGCCCATCTCGACGCTGGAGGTTAGTGTTGTTTAGCATAGCACACATTCAATTGAACAACTTACCCACATACACACACGTTTTATAATATGGTGACGACAAATCGGCTAAAATTAACGCCGCGTTTCAGGTTTACCGTTTACTCCACTTTGTAGATATGCGTTCCACCCACGGCGTGAATTAAATGATAGGTTTTGCCACTGTAACAGCTAAAAACCCTATGGATGACTGCTGCTTGTATGACAAATATTTTAACAATATTCTTGATCCATCAACTCATGGAACTCATGGACTACTTAGAAAATAATATCACAAACGTTTAATGCAGCTTATTTATAGTACCGCTTGGCAAACTTATCTGTGCGTGTGGCGGAAGCGCCACTATTTTAAATACAAAATTTCAGGATCAACACAGAGTAGATTCGTCTAGTTCCGAATTTCGCCACACGCACACATCAGTTTGCCAACCTCACTAACCCAAAAAAACTTTATATCATGGATTTCCTCAATGCATAGCCTGCCTTTGTTTTCAAACCTTCTAAAATATTCCAGGGAAGCTCAGCGACCTGCCACCGCCGCCGCCCTCAGAGAACCCAGACTACGTCCAGTGTCCGCATTGCAAGCGGCGCTTTAACCAGGGCGCGGCCGAGCGACACATCCCCAAGTGTGCCAGTTTTCAGTTCAACAAACCCAAGCAACCAGCCAAAAGGAGGTAACTGCACCACACCGGATCTGACTTTACAGAGGTTCCACATTAACCCAAACATACAGATGTTTAAGAAAACAGTGGGAAGAAAACTTGGCTAGTGATTCATTAATTGTTCCCCTATTTGATTTCTATTAATACGTAAGTCTGTTAACATGTTGACTAATCTTAACTTTTTCGAAATTATCGGTATCCAAACATTCATATCGTTCTATTACTGTCTTATAATACTTTTGTCCTTCAATCGAACTGAGTTCCCTATACTTATTCAACAAGATACAAAATGCCACATTACTCAGTGAGAAATTCTCTTATGAAATGTAGGAGTAAAGCTCCTACTAATATAATGGAAACGTTACCCGAAACGTGTAAATCGACACAGCTTATTACAACGTCGAAAAATATCGTGTTCGACACTGTAATCCAAATAATTTTCACATGTGCTCTATTTTACCTGGTGAAATGCTTCTACGACATCATAAGTCCCAACGTACAAAACTGAAAATTTGGGTGTCTTCATAAGTTCTTTGAGGCTTTATTAATCCTTTTTAAAGTGCTGTTTTCAGTGTTTTAGGTTGTATTTCCCTTTTTCGTTGTTATATCAACCCATAAATACAAAAGCGTTCACATTAATTTTTCTAAAATATGTTTGATTTAGCTAGTGTTCTTCTTCGTATAACTTTCACCATTATTTTCTGTTACACTACTTGGACTTTTATACATTATTTACACGACTACAACAATTACATCTGCCAAAGCTTTGGAGACTTGAGACTGCCCATACCGGACTCAAGTAGCGATGAACTTTGGCCGAATTTTGAATGATTTTTTCTTTAAATATATTCTGTCGCATAGGAAAAAGCACTTTTCTACAGCACACCAACCGTGACTCCACCAACTTTGAGTCTTGAGTCTTGACCGACTTTACTTAGGCACTAACTAACTTTTAGTGTTTCCTGCTCTCGATTGGTATTTAATTCGTTTGTATGTTACACGAATACTTTTTATTTTTGGTTTGCAGTTTTGTCAAGACTCAGGTTGATGCTTTTTGATCTATCTAGTGCTATGTGCGACATTGATAAAGAAATCCATTTCGATCTCACTGAGGCATTTCTAAAGGTGCCAATAAAACATTACCAAACCGATAAAATTATTCTTATACAACTTTTCTGCTTTTTAAACAGCTTGTCCATAAAATATTAGGTACAATTAAACAACTTACTGCTTAGTTTTACGCCTTTTTTATCCGTGTTGTGTTTTCCTATAGGGATTTTTGTTAATAATTATTTAATTAATCAAATAAAAATCTATGTCCCCGAGGCATTTACCATGTACTTATTATTGTAGAATGTACTATTTGTGCAACCTGCACCTATGTACTACATAACTAATGATTACTATTTATATATTTGTACAAAATATGATGCTTTTAAAAATGTTAACACTGCGGAACGTTATTGCATATTATTTTTTAATATACTGATTTTTTTTACATTATGATTTTGTTTTATTTCCAATACCACAAGAATGGCCGAAAGAAAATCCACATGCCAGCGTCTACTAACAACATGCAGAAGTTAGTTCTGTCAACTTACTCAATGTTAACACTGAAGAGGAAATAAAAAATTAAAATAAAATATTAAGTAATGATTAATTCTTACTTATGGGTGCTACGGTCAGATCAACGCCGTCAAATTACTACAAATAAAACAAAGGAATTGCTCAGCAATGTTATATATTCGAATTCTCATTGAAAGTTATAAAAGTAAATGCAAATAAAACATTCCCAACTGCCGCACTACATAGCGGTCAAAGCTCACAACAAAACTCGGCACTATTGCTCCGTGCCTTGTTTGGGCACGTAGGAGAGTATGACAGAGGACTTGGCTGCCACAGCCACGTCGTTGCTGTGTGCCCCTGTATTTGTTGTGTAACTGGAACAAATACAGGCAAAGGTTTAATGAGGAACGGCTTTTGCGTACTTACAACCTCCATTCGACGCACTAATAAGATAATGCCAGTACGCTTATTTTACTTAAAGTAAAATGAACCTTAACTGCATTTGTTTAGAGCTCATTTCATCATTTCGTGTTTTTATTCACAGCCAGCGCTCCAAACGCTGAATTTGTAACTTAAAAGCAAGACCTTTTGGGTCCATTTTACTTTGACGCTAATGTGAGTGAACGCTCACTACGTCAATCGAATTTGCAATGTAAAAACTCAGAGTAAGCGTTCTGAACTGATTCTAAGTTTTCTATGACTGTGAACAAATTCGTGCTCAGAATAAAAAGTAGAACAAGGTAATTTTTTTTAATCTCTTTACCGTTGACAAACAAAACTTAAAAAATCCAAATTTTGGAGCACACTTTAGAAAATATTTGCATCGAAAAAATTTACTCAATCATTTTTCTACCACATGAGATGAAGAGCCCAAAAAGGACATATTGAATTAATATTAACAAACTGACTGTATTTAAAGTGCACTAGGGTGTGGAACACCATCCCAGCGCACGCGTTTCCTGCCACGTATAACTTGGGTACCTTCAAGGCAAGAGTGAATAGGCATCTTCTAGGCAAGCGCGTTCCAACCTAGACCTCATCATTGCTTTGCACTAAGCATGATTGTCGTCAAGCGCGAGCCTATCTCACAATAAACAAATAATAAAAAGTTATCTGCATAAAATATTGGATAGAAACAAGCGTTACTTTGCGGAAGTCCATGATAATGAAGGAACTAGAAGTTTAATCATACTAATATTATAAATGCGCAAGTGTGTTTGTTTGTTGGTTTGTCCTTCAATCACGCCGCTACGGAGCAAAGGATCGACGTGATTTTTGTCATGGACATAGTTGAGGACCTGGAGAGTGACATAGGCTTCTTTTTATCCGGGCAAATGAAGGCCAACTCGCCAACAAACTGGCCCACCAGTTTGGCGAGATTTATTTTATGTAAAAATAGTTGTATCCATTGAAATAAATAAATTTTTAAAAAAAAAGGAGTTTCCACGAGAATATTGTGATACAAGGGTGGAAAGTAGGTTATTGCAAACGAGCTGTCATTAATAAGCCCGAGCCGAAGGTGAGGGTTTTTAATGTCACGAGTTTGCAATAACCTTCACACCCGTGTATCACGCGACGTTTTTCAATACAGTTGTGGGAAATAGTACAAAAATATAATCAATTTATCACATAAAAAAATAAAAAAATTCAGCAAATGGCGCGTATTTACACCTGGACTTTTTTTTTTTTTTTTCAACGAAGCTAGGCTACGGGTTCGTACCTACGCGTATACAGCCTATTCGATTTTTGTCAAATGTTGAAAATAATTAAATTAAAACTGGTAATTAAATATAATCAACAACCATTTAAGAGAATTTTTCAATACAGTTGAAAATAATATAATCAATTTATCACATAAAAATAAAAAAAATCAGCAAATGGCGCGTATTTACACCTGGACATATTTTTTTTCAACGAAACTAGGTTACGGGTTCGTACCTACGCGTATACAGCTTATTCGATTTTTGTCAAATGTTGAAAATAATTAAATTAAAACTGGTAATTAAATATAATCAACAACCATTTAAAAGAATTTTGGAAATTCAATGCTAAAACGTACGGATACATTCATTTTTCCTCGTAAAAAGCCTATCCGTTTATATTCTATGTATGAAAACTCCTTGCTAATAAACTTTTTTAATTGACTTGGAAAATTTAAAACTAAACTGCAAAAGTAAGTGTCGAGCTTGTAAAAGTAAGTCACGACCGTGTGAAAGTAAGAAGATGCCTATGCGAAAGATTCAATTTTCGAATCATAACTACAGCCTCTGAAAGTGCGCCATGTTTGACACCTGTATTGAAAAAAAAATTAAACCATGCCGTCAAGCCGCGGGTTCAGCTAGTTCGCTATAATCCGCGATAATAGGTAAATCTATGTGGTACAGTGTGTACACTACGCATAGATTTACCTATTATAGCGAATTAAAACATCTAGTTCCTTCATTATCGGCATCAGTACTGACTTGTGGTTTGAGAGCGAGGCACGGTATACAGTAAGGTCTGCGGGCAGCGACTCCAACGCAGACAGATCCGCGCGGGCGTCCTCCAAGCCCGGGTTGTATACCGCCACGTACCCAGTGTGACCTGCCTTCCACCTGTAACGTTACGTCTGCCTTCAGAGCATACTATGGGAAAAGGAGTTATTTTTTTGTGAAAAGAGCAACTGCTGAGTTTCTTGCCATCTCTTCTCAGTAGAAGTGCCGGCAAGAAACTCGGCAGTTATTACATATTTTGTACTCTATGGAATTGTATGACGCTCACTGCATTCGCAGTGCGGAGTAGGTGAAATCCGTACGCGAGAATTAAATTCGCGCAAATGTTTTTGGCAGTACAGACGTTTGACTATATCCCTGGCGCACTGTTGAGCGCTTTTGTCTCGGCAGAGTTAAATTGGGAATTTTCTCTCTAGTCTGGCCTAGTGGGAGGCTTCGGCGGTGGCTAGTTACCACCCTACCGGCAAAGACGTACCGCCAAGCGATTTAACATTCCGGTACGATACCATGAAGAAACCGACTAGTGGTATATAGGTGTAATACAACTTCCATGCCCTAACAGGTTAGCCCGCTACCACCTTGGACTGCATCATCACTTACCATCAGACGAGATCGTAGTCAAGGGACGTGTAGTGAAAAAAATCATATATCATATAATAAATATTATAAATGCGAAAGTTTGGATGGATGGATGTATGGATGTATGGATGTTTGTTACTCAATCACGCGCCAACGGCTGAACGGATCTGGCTGAAATTTGGCACAGAGATAGAATATAGTCTGGAATAGCACATAGGCTACTTTTTATGCCGGAAAATTAAGGAGTTCCCGCGGGAACCAAAAACCTCAAATGGATGTTTGTTACTCAATCACGCCAGAACGGCTGAACGGATCTGAATGAAATTTGGCACCGAGATAGATTATAGTCTGGACTAACACATAGGCTACTTTTTATCCCGGAAAATTCAAGAGTTCCCGCGGGAACAACAAAACCTCGATCCACGCGTACGAAGTCGCAGGCATCAGCTAGTAAAATAATTAAAATATAAACCTTTAAATGACGATTATTACGAATGTAGTATAAATTATATAATTCGTTGTAACGTAGACAACGCGGCGACGGAGTCGGTGTCGGTGACGCGAATCTACAAGTTTACCCCCTACCAAAAGTGCTAAACGTGGCTAAAGAAGTTTTCACTTCAAAAAAAAGAAACGTAGCCTAGTAGTTACATATACTGACCTGGCGCAGGCGAGCACCTTATCCGTAGAGTTGAACACGGGGACCGCCTTTATGGCGTGTTTGCCGTGCTGAATGCTCGAGTCTTCGCGAAGAGCCACCACCGTGGACAGATACTCGCTCTGCACAACAATAGGGTATGAGGGTATGCTAATCTTACTAATACTATACTATACTAAATACTATAATATTATAAATGCGAAAGTTGGGATGGATGGATGTGTAGGGACACATGCATTGTGTAACATGACTCCTGACGCCTAGTCAGCAGTCGGACATCGCCGTATGCAGTATGTAACTAGTAACTAAGTTGTTCAGTCTCACAGAGTGTCTCTCGGTATCTTGTACTATATACACGCGGTAATAAATATCAGTGAACTATCTGGGAATTATTAATTACACAACCCTTAATTAGGAGATACTAGTAGCACCTTCTGGTACCCACATCCCCATCTCCTAAAGATGTATGGATGGATGTTTGTTACTCAATCACGGCCCAACGGCTGAACGGATCTGGATGAAATTTGGCACAGAGATAGATTATAGTCTGGAATAACACATAGGCTTTTTATTCCGGAAAACTGAAGAGATCAAACAAAAAACGTCAATCCACGTGGACGAAGTCGCGGGCATCAGCTAGTAAATACATAAGGTAGTAGCTAGTAAATACAAATGGTAGATTTGACTATTCATAATCACTTGTAAAAACTCTATTTAAATAAAAAAGTACAAAACAATTTTGATTTCTACCCACTATGTTGAAGTCGGGCGAGTCTGATGCGTCAACTTTGCTTATCCTTGTTATACCCGCCCGACTTCAACATAGTGTGTAGAAATCAAAATTATTTTGTACTTTACAGTGGCGTTGGAAGTCGGTTATTTGGAAAGATTTTTTGTTTTTAACTTTTTAGTGTCAGGGTTGAGGATTTGGAGTCTGAATTTTTTATGGGACCACCTCGAGAGCTTCCTCTAACGACTGATAGAAAAAAGCGGTTCAGAAACCACGGAAATATGCACCGACATAGTACATTAAAAAAATATGTATATATATACGCGCAGAATTGAGACCCTCCCCCTTTTTTGGAAGTCGGTTAATAAAAACATTTGAATTTGAATATACTTTGAGTTTAATTTTCACTTACAACAATGGTATCGTTGTCCTTGCTCCTGATTTGCTGCGGCTGCAACACGGGCGCCGCGGGCAGCAGCATTGCAAACGCCGCCAGCTCTTCGTCCGTTCCATCCTCAGCGAGAAGCTGCAACCCAATTGAGAATTTGACATCCATATCCATGCTATATAATTTTATAAATGCGAAAGTGTTTCTGTCTGTCTGTCCATCTGTCTCTCTGCTACGCTTTCACGGCCCATCTGTTCAACTGATTTGGATGAAATGTGGTACAGGGAAAGGTTGTATCCCAGGGAAGGACGTAGGCTACATTTTTAATAGCAATCAACGTGACGTGAATAATTGCTCATATTTTTTTACAGTATGTATGTTCATAACGTCTTGGAGAGGTGATATCTAGTGCAAAGAGTATATAATCACTACGATCTAGTGAAAGGACCGATGAATAGCGTCAGTTCTTATACTGTTTACATAGGTATTGCGCATACTTCAATACTGTACAAGAATTAGCCTTTCTAGTTTTGGTTCATTTTTGGTAACCATAAACAGTCTTCCAGCGGCCATATCTAGTGAAAGGCCCATCCAGCATGCGGGCAGACTTTCACTACCATCATCAGTGGGGATGTGGGGAGTGTAACACCCACCTATTACTGAATCAGCTTTTCAAGCGATAGTTACCAAAACTGCAGCTATCTCTTAAACTATAATGGGTAGTTTTGTTAAGAGCCTTTGATAAGTGTTAGGTTAGCCTCAAGTATACCTGCAGCGCCGGCCAGCGCGCCACTCGGTCGCTGAGCACCGCCTCGGTCTGAGCGAGGTCCTGCAGTAACAGCGGCGCAGCGGACGGCGGCCGCAGTGCGGTGGTGTTGCGATCCGCTACGAATAACTCCGGACGACTCTCTTCTAATGTCGTGAACACCGTTCCATCTGTGATAAAAGGTCATTTTGGAAGAAAATCTTTAAAGATGCGTTATACCACGGAAAGGAAACCATTGAAGGAATAATATACAAGGTCTGTGACGCAAGCGATGCGACCGCATCGGGCGCCGTCGTAAGAGAGGAAACCGTACTTAAAATAAGCTTCCCTTGGGTAATGTAAAAAAAGAGCGCTTGCTTCGCTCTTGCCAATACTTGTGCACGGCGCCCGGCACGCTGCCGCGCCCGGCGGCAACGAACTGTTTACTGCTCTACTGACCAGTGACCGTGGCGTGTGCGGCCACTTGTTGCGCCCAGTGAGCCAGCAGCCCGTCTAGCGCGGCCTGGTCGCGCGTGGCACGGTGCTGCCAGTACGCGTGCTGAGTGTGCACGGTGCCCGGCACGATGCCTTGCCCGGTGAGCGGCAGCTCCTCCGGGAACGAACTGTTTACTGCTCTACTGACCAGTGACCGTGGCGTGTGCGGCCACTTGTTGCGCCCAGTGAGCCAGCAGCCCGTCTAGCGCGGCCTGGTCGCGCGTGGCACGGTGCTGCCAGTACGCGTGCTGAGTGTGCACGGTGCCCGGCACGATGCCTTGCCCGGTGAGCGGCAGCTCCTCCGGGAACGAACTGTTTACTGCTCTACTGACCAGTGACCGTGGCGTGTGCGGCCACTTGTTGCGCCCAGTGAGCCAGCAGCCCGTCTAGCGCGGCCTGGTTGCGCGTGGCGCGGTGCTGCCAGTACGCGTGCTGAGTGTGCACGGTGCCCGGCACGATGCCTTGCCCGGTGAGCGGCAGCTCCTCCGGGAACGAACTGTTTACTGCTCTACTGACCAGTGACCGTGGCGTGTGCGGCCACTTGTTGCGCCCAGTGAGCCAGCAGCCCGTCTAGCGCGGCCTGGTCGCGCGTGGCACGGTGCTGCCAGTACGCGTGCTGAGTGTGCACGGTGCCCGGCACGATGCCTTGCCCGGTGAGCGGCAGCTCCTCCGGGAACGAACTGTTTACTGCTCTACTGACCAGTGACCGTGGCGTGTGCGGCCACTTGTTGCGCCCAGTGAGCCAGCAGCCCGTCTAGCGCGGCCTGGTCGCGCGTGGCACGGTGCTGCCAGTACGCGTGCTGAGTGTGCCCGGTGCCCGGCACGATGCCTTGCCCGGTGAGCGGCAGCTCCTCCGGGAACGAACTGTTTACTGCTCTACTGACCAGTGACCGTGGCGTGTGCGGCCACTTGTTGCGCCCAGTGAGCCAGCAGCCCGTCTAGCGCGGCCTGGTCGCGCGTGGCGCGGTGCTGCCAGTACGCGTGCTGAGTGTGCACGGCGCCCGGCACGCTGCCTTGCCCGGTGAGCGGCAGCTCCTCCGGGAACGAACTGTTTACTAGCAGCTCACGAGCGTGGTGAAGCCTGGTCGAAAAAATAATATTAAATCAATAGAAGTTTTCGAATAAAACAATATCGATAATCGATATCGATTTCAAAATAAATCGGTCCAAAAACATAAAACTAAAATGATTGCCACTTTTTCTAATGTTGACAACAGTTTCCTCTTTTATGATTTCTAAGAACCCCAAATATCAATTTTGAAAGTTTCATATCTGGGGTCTCTTAGGATGGCAAAAAAGTAAATGGTTGTGAATAATAAAAGCTCATTTGACTTTAAATTGGATTCAAGAAATATAATGTCATGACAAAAACGTCATCATACTAAATTAAATGTGTCTTCTATAAATAAGACCGTTTGGCGGTATTTGAGTCGGTCTTTATCTGCTAGTGAAAGTGTAATCATTATTATCGCCAGTAATTGTGATTGGTATTCCGGGTTAACTAAATCAAGTTACAAGTATTAAACGCATAAAATAAGTGAACATGGAATTATACATACAACACGAAGCATCATATTCTGTGTGTATTGTTTCTACGAGTATCCTGCCTGCGTGTAACAGTTGTCAGAAATGGTCACTATCATGAGACTCTGCTATTTGGACCTTATTCTTCAAAACTCGACATCTTAAAATCAAAACCCATTTTAAATTTTTTCGTTAAGGCGCACATGCATAGGTCGACTTTCATACATTTTTCTGTTCGATTATTCTTGAAGAATATACATTTTTTAATTTTTTTTATTTGTTTTATGATTTCTTTAGGGCATTTTACAGACGCAAGTTTCATGTCAGGCAAATATTTACATTATTTATAATTTATAATCGGCATTCAAAAAGTGTCAGATTTACGCATGTGTGAGGTGTGAGGTTTACATTCGTCTTAAAAGATGTCGCCCGTGTCGCCTAAATAATGCGTCAAAAAAATATATTTGAGCGCCATCTATCATTATACTGTAAAAAGTACTTCGCTGTTACATGCTATAAAATTTTATAGGATAAGGGAAGTTGAATGAAGGTTCATATCTAAGCACGAGAATTGTGGAAATTTACACAAACGAGTGAGATTCATAAATTAAATATTAGGTCGTCGCACGCGCTCGGGTATTCCCCTAGCCCCTAGCTAAGCACGAGCATTGTGGATTTTACGTACAGTTTATTATGCGTTTCTATAAAAAGAACGCTTATTTCGCTCGTTTAGCACCACGGGGACACATGCAGGGAGGTAGACGGTAGTTCCTGCGTGGATTGTGTATTGCGATTATTTACCTACTTAGGATTTGTTGAGTTCAAAATGAACCAAATAAACAAGACATTTGGCAACATAATATAGGAAACGTAAATATTCCAATGCGCCTATGTAACTCCAGGTCCTCAACTATTCCCATGCAAAAAATAACCTTAAGCTCGATCCGTACCTCTGTTGCGGCTTGATTGAAGGACAAACCAACAAACCAACAAACAAACACAGTATCGCATTTATAATATTGGTAGGTACCTATGAAGTATGATTATAATTTATATACATACTAGCTTTTGCCCAGGGCTTCGCCCGCGTGAATAAAATGTAGCCTAAGTTCTAAGTCAGGCTATAAGCTATCTCCATTCCAAATTTCAGCCAAATCGGTTCAGTAGTTTTTGCGTGAAAGAGTAACGAACAAACTTACTTTCCCCCTTGTAATATTAAAAGTATGATAGGTACCTATGCTTACCTATAGACCTACTGTTTACCCGCGTGGATTTTAGTTTTTAGGGTTCCGTACCCAAAGGGTAAAAACGGGACCCTATTACTAAGACTCCGCTGTCTGTCTGTCTGTCTATCTGTCTGTCTGTCTGTCTGTCTGTCTGTCTGTCTGTCTGTCTGTCTGTCTGTCTGTCTGTCTGTCTGTCTGTCTGTCTGTCTGTCTGTCTGTCTGTCTGTCTGTCTGTCTGTCTGTCTGTCTGTCTGTCTGTCTGTCTGTCTGTCTGTCTGTCTGTCTGTCTGTCTGTCTGTCTGTCTGTCTGTCTGTCTGTCTGTCTGTCTGTCTGTCTGTCTGTCTGTCTGTCTGTCTGTCTGTCTGTCTGTCTGTCTGTCTGTCTGTCTGTCTGTCTGTCTGTCTGTCTGTCTGTCTGTCTGTCTGTCTGTCTGTCTGTCTGTCTGTCTGTCTGTCTGTCTGTCTGTCTGTCTGTCTGTCTGTCTGTCTGTCTGTCTGTCTGTCTGTCTGTCTGTCTGTCTGTCTGTCTGTCTGTCTGTCTGTCTGTCTGTCTGTCTGTCTGTCTGTCTGTCTGTCTGTCTGTCTGTCTGTCTGTCTGTCTGTCTGTCTGTCTGTCTGTCTCCAGGCTGTATCTCATAGACCGTGATAGCTAGAAAACTGAAATTTTCACAAATGATGTATTTCCATTGCCGCTATAACAACAAATACTAAAAATTAAAAAAATATATATATTAAGGGGGGTCCCCATACAATAAACGTGTTTTTTTCGTATTTTTTTGCTCAATATTAAAAACGGTAACAGGTAGACGGTTCAAATTTTCACAGAATATTAACCTTTCAAAATAAATAATTAAATATCAATAAAGTAAATATTAAAGGGGGGCTCCCATACAACAAACGTAATTTTTTGATATTAACAGTAAACCTCTACAAACAAAGTTAGTTTTGCGGTTCATTAGCAAAGGTAATTATACCTACTTCTTGAGTACGGAATCCTCGGTGCGCGAGTCCGACTCGCACTTGGCCGGTTTTTTAGTACTTACATAGTACCTACCTATCCCCCGGGAACTGTTAATTTGTCCGGGATAAAAATGGCCTATACTCTATAATTATGTTAATCCAGAGTAAAAGCTGTCTCTATTTCAAATTCCAGCCAAATCGGTTCAGTACCTAAGTAGTATGTAGGTACCTACCTAATTATTGTGTCGTGAATAAAAATATATATAAAAAATATCCAAACAACCATTTTAATATTTGATATTTTCATCTAAGTTTATAATTATTTACTTACTAGCTGATGCCCGCGACTACGTCCGCGTGGTTAGAATTTTTTGTTATTCCCGCGGGAACTCCTTATTTTTCCGGGATAAAAAGTAAGCCCGTGTCACTCTCCAGGCCCTCAACTATGCCCATGCCAAAAATCACGTCAATCCGTTGCTCCGTTGCGGCGTGATTGAAGGACAAACCAACAAACAAACACACTTTCACATTTATAATATTAGTATGATTTACCAATACTTTTTTTGCATTGTGTGATAAAAACAATCGCCTCGCAGCCGGTTAAGTACCTAACAAGAAGTAGGTGTAGGTACCTACACAAGACAACGCCGCGCGAAAGAAGCGCCGGCCGCCGCCCGCGCCACACGAGTATACCTATAGTTGCCCGCGCTGCCGGCCGAAGCACAGAATAATATAATAGTACTGGCACAGAATAATATAATAGTACTGACGTAGTACTGGCCGAAGGCTGAAGCTAGTACCACAGTATTGGTATCTACTATCTACCAATACTGTGCTATAAGTACGATCCGCGACTGCGAATATAGCTCGGTATTCGAATAATCTACAACTGCTGATGTAGACATTTGTGGGCAACTTATGGTTTCAGTTGTACGATCGGAATGACAACCTTATTTTATAAGTCATAAGACTGAATTTCAAAAATGTCAAATGGTTTCATAAGGTTTAAATTAATTGAAACTTTTTTTTGAACATGTTCTTTCTTTACTTTTCTCTATCCTATATGCTCCTCATACTCCCAGCTATCTTAAAGAACGTTTCAACTTTCTCGGTGCTGTTGATCGCCATATGCAGCTGCGTTCTACCATGGATAATAAACTCAAAACTCCTAGCCATCGTACAAAATTTTACAGCAAATCTTACACGGTGTATGCTGTGCAGTTATGGAATTCTTTACCCAAAAATATTAGAGACTCCAAATCCTTAACTATTTTTAAAAAAAGTCTCAAAGAATATTTCCTTAACCAAGTTGTGCCATAATAACTAAATAATTATATTATTTCTATCGTAATTCATTACTATGCTTATGTAATATTATTTATATAACAGGTATGTGTAAATTATGTATGCATTATGTATGTACTATTTATTTATGTTTATGTATAATATATATTGTTATCTATATTTACTTATTTTAATTATATGTAATGTATAAATATATATTTTGTCTAGTATGTTTATATTATTTACTCAACTAATAATAATAACGTGTATTTTATTGTGCCACACTACCCTACACATCTCGTTCAATCCTCTCACCAAAGGTTGCCTGGTAGAGATTGCTCAGTAAGCAATAAGGCCGCCTTTGCATACCTAGTTATAGTTAATTTTACTCTGTATTCTTTTTCTTTCATGTGTGCAATAAAGTATTTATCTATCTATCTATCTATCTATCTATCTAACTTTTTATTTGTAGGTATTTTTTTAAATGTAACCTTATAAATCTGCAATTATTATGACTCAATTTCAAAATGGAGTTTTATTCGTTAGTACTAACTAGTAACTACTAACTACGTGGGTGGTAATCGACTCAAATTAGGTAGTGGAGCATTATTCAAGTTGGTTACCTACTGATTTTGATACCTAATTAGAATGGAATTCAAAATTGCGCATCGCTAGCCGAAGCGGCCTCTATAGTCCGGGAGGCAGCGGCACAAATTTCGGGTCATTTCCTCCTGTTTTTATTTTTTGAATATCTGCATGAGTTATGTATGCAATATGTACCGTAAATATGTCTAATAAGTATATATGACTGCCTTGTTGGTGTAGTGGTTAGCATGTTCGACTACGGCCGACGAGGTCCCGGGTTCGAGTCCCAGGTCGGGTCACAACAAGTATTGGGGTTTTCTGACAAGAAATTCTCAGTACTAACCCGGAGTTAGGAAGTTGGCGGTGTTTCACTCCTGTGCCTCGGAGTGCACCTGTGGTTGCGCACACACTTGTGCACTATAATATCTCCCGCGCAGATGGCTAATCTCTCAGGAGATTGGCCGCCGTGGCCGAAATTCGGTCGGGAGGACATTATTCATTATTATTATGTCTAATATGGTCGTAATAGGGTTGCGATTCCTGCAGAAAATTCATAAAAAATCTCCTAGCTTCTGGCATGAAACTTGCTCAACACATTAATTTGAACTTAAAATGTGTAAAAAATATCGTCTTCCAGCTGAATTCCTCAACTATGTATTCCATCCATCAACATTTTTTATTACGAAATGTGTGTGTACGGCCAAGTGCGAGTCGGTCGAACTTGCTTATCTCCGAAGTTTACCAATCCAAAAATACAGAAGTTAAAAAGTATTGTACAGAAGAATGAAAAATGTATAGATTGGAGTGAAATAACTGGTAAACTGATGTTAACAAACTTTATATTATCTATTTCTTTGACAAACTGAATTAATTGTAAAGCAAATTCTTGTATTTTATTATATTCTTGTATCGCTAACAAGAGTTTACGATGGCAATAATGTCATTGTATCTGAATTTGAGAGTAGAGAAGATTTATTGCAAGTGAGTAAATAGGTATTTAAGTACATCCATATTAAGTAATATTATATATAAGAAAATGTGTCTGTCTGTCTGTCTGTCACGCTTTAACTGCCCGTCTTTTCAACCGATTTTGATATTAAAGTCAAAGTCAAACCATATATCTTCAAATTGGTACCTGCAAAGTACTTTTTGACCGTCTATTTTACAAAGTATAAGATGTGATGGTGATAATTAATCAAATCATCCTTCAACTTCGGTATGAGTCGTAAAATGCTAATTTGAGTACCCATCAAAATCTGATTGCAGAATGATTTTACTGGTTAGTCAATATTTTTACCAGAAACTTTTATTTCTTTGCCAAATTGAATCAATATTCTTGCAAAATAAAAATTCTAATTCTAATTCAATATAAAATGTACCTATTCTGATATTACAGACTAGCTGATACCAGCAACTTCGTCCGTGTGGATTTAAATTTTTAAACATGCCGTTGGAACTCTTTGATTTACTGGGATAAAAAAGCCTACCTTATTCTTCATATTTTTTAATATATACGTGCCGTGAAAATAATCACGCTAATCCGTTGCTTCGTTGCGACGCGATTGAAATACAAACTAACAAATGTGCAATTTGTCACTTTTCCATACTCACATATTTTTATTCTATAATAATATTAATAGGTGACCCACCCCAGATTCGCACTTGTACCTAGTGTCTTTACTTAATGGTTAAAAACCTAATTTTGTATTGATTGGCTGTTATCCGTCCGGACTTCATCTCCGAACTATTCGTCAGGTCTTCATAAAATTTACTTAATAGTAGTACAATCTTTCTAAAAAAGAACGAATTGTGTAAATCGGTTCAGATTTGGCTGAGTTATGGAGTATAATTGACAAATTATAAATTTATATAATTAAATTAATTAATAAAAGTCTCAAGGCTCTATGTAGAATTTCCATTAACATGCGCTATTTTGCTCAGAAATTATAAAATTACTACTATTGCAGAAGATTTTATTAGTTGCTTTCAACATTACTAACTGCTGTACGACTACTACCATGTTATTTAAATAATCAGTCTTCCTGCGATCGGCGCCTAAGGAGTCAATTTTGAGTGAATGCTCATAACCAATCCGTTGAGTAGAAGCGGCATTTGAAGGTAAATACTGAATTAATGTATTTCATACATCATTTTTAACATAGTTTTCTTCATATTTTACTTGAATGTAGTATTGTTTTCTAGTAAAGGTCGTAAATTCTTGAAATACATATGCAACAAAATATTGCTGCCGTGAATTCGTTACGGTCCTTTGAGTAACTCTTTCGAAATTGTCAGTCAATGGTACAAATTATTACTCAATGGATATCAATCATTTATACATTTATATACTGTTACTCAATCATTCATACAATGTGATTTTACATACTATAAATTGGTTGGAAGTTGCACTTATATTTTTTAGATGTCATTTTACATATTTTAAGTAATAAAGAGTTTAAAATACCCAAAAGTACCTACTACGACTATTATAATTTTATGGTAAGAAAGTGTGATAATTCACTTAACATTGTGATCAGTGCCCTTACTTTTCCTTTGAGTAATTGTCAAGGTTCCACTGACAAACTGTCCTCTCAAAAAACTGTCCTCTCAAAAATATTGCATTTATGCTTATAATATTGGCCATTTATCATTTATATAAGTTATTGTTATGTTATATTGAAATAGATATTTTTTATCGTAACTCGCAAAAACAAAAACATAAAAGATTGTCTATTTCAGAAGAAATATAGAAAAATATGACATTAATTTGTCATTATTGTGTTATATTGTCATTACGTTAGTCAAAAGAACTAAAATTATCAAATTTTGATAGTGTTTCTATTATTTTATGTTTTCCGTCCCATTTTTCTGATTGGCATGATTGGTAAGTCTAATAAAAACTTCTGTGAATCTTATTTAAAATGGTTTTTTTAAGTACATTTGTGAGATAAAGTTCTGTTTCTGAATGGAATAATTCTCCGTCGATTCATTTTAAAAAAAAATACGCGCCGAATTGAGAACCTCCTCCTTTTTTGGAAGTCGGTTAATGATTATTTTTACTATAATTTAACATAATATTTATAATCAGTGCTATTTCTCATAAAGATAAATAAGTAGCAAACACAAATCTATCAATAAAATAACAAAACATGGTAAAAAAAAATCATCGAATTTAAATCATGTAGTTAACACGTTAAAAAAAACGCCCCCACTATAGTGTTATATATTTTTGGAATCTACTCATCAATTTCTAGATGATGATCATATAGTTAATCTTATTTTCGAAACAAAAATCAATTTTAGTCTTTAATGCGGGACCATGGTCACCCCATCATTTATTTTTAAAATTTTACTATCCTATGTCACCCGGAATAAGCTAGGGATTCTAACGATACCGCATTTATCAAAATCGGTTCAGGCGTATAGAAGTTATGGTGGAATATACAAACTCACATACATACATACATACATACATACATACATACATACATACATACATACATACATACATACATACATACATACATACCTACGTGAACCCTGAATACAATATACTCCTTTTTTCAGGCAGTCGTATAAAAACATTTCGTTTCCTCTTGGTCTATAATATCGCGGTGATAATTTCTTATTTCGCTCTTGCGCGTAAATCACGCCGCATCAGTAGGGTTGCCACTTGCCACCCATACCCGGTTCTTGGTCTCTCGAAAATTTAATTATAAGCCGGCACTCTGTCCGAAATGATAGTTACGAATTAAATCGCATTAATGAGTACTTGTTGCTTAATTACGCCACTACTATTGAACCGATTTGGCTGAAATTTGTTATGAAACTTTTTATCCCGGAAAAAACCATGGTACTGGAACTACTATATTTTCACAACTTTTGAAGAAAAAAAATAATATTTTTAACTGGCTTCAAAAAGAGGTTATCAATTCGACACGCATAATATTCCGTGTGTAATATTATTGGAACTTCAAAATATTCACATAAATGACAATCTATTAGGGCTTCCAAACATAATGTTTGTCCATGCATTTCTCCGAAAATATGCGACCAATCGTTTTTTACTGGCTTACATTTAATTCAACTTATATAACAGTGCAAGTTTCATTTGAGTTTGTTGTGAGCTCTTCTTATACCAGGGCGCGTTTGGAACCCTCGTAGCTTTAGTTTTAAGATACCGTAACCGATTATCACCATCATGTTTTTTTTAAAGTAAGTAATTTTTAACGTCAATAAGTGTACCTACAGTGTACCTATATTGAATAAATGATATTGACTATTGACTATTGACTATTATAATAGTTTCGATAGTTTTCAAGATTTGGGCTATTGTTCGTTTTCAGTAAGTATATTGAAATTTGAAGTAGCTTGTTTTCCAAAAAAAGTTGGCAACCCTAGCCGCATTATTGTCACCCGTCCCCAGCAAAGACACCCTACCGGCAAAGCCGTGCCGCCAAGCGATTAGCGTTCCGGTACGATGCCATGTAGTAACCAAAGGGGTATAAAGTATGGGTTTAATAAAAACTGCCATATTATCCCTACTAGGTTAGTCCGCTTCTATCTTAGACTGCATCATCACTTACGACCATCTCACATGGTGGCACCATCAACCATGTGAGATTGCAGTCAAAGCAAAGTTTATCTTGTATCCGAATTAAACAAAAAAAATACTAAGCAAAACTAGGCAGCTTTTGTTTAAATGCCATCTAGTTCAATTTTATAGTAAACAATTCGTAGTTTATGTTAGAACGTCGTGTATATTATCTAAGGTTAGAACCACAGAACTTGGATAGCAATCATGATGTCAGTGTGTGCGTGGGGGTTGCGTATATACAGTAATCGATATGACAGATTTTTATTAGTGGACTATTTGACTAAATGGCTCCGTTTTAAATTAAACTAATGATGTGATAAAATAATACGCATTGATATACTGGCGCAAGTGTAATCAGTTTTAAAATCAGTGCATAGGAACTTTGCGAAAATATCAAAAACCTGTCAAAAGCCCTAACAACGCCATCTAGCGGGAAACTGTCCGGGAGAAGACGTTGTGTTGAGCCTTAAAGCACCAATCTCAAAATACTTTCAAAAATTGATATCTGGGGTTCTTTGTTATGGTAAAAATAGAAAGCGATGTCTTTTTAAAAAAGTTAACGCCATTTTGATCATCTTTGCTTTAGCTCTGAATCATTTTAAAGTTGATATTTGGGGTTCTTAGAGATCATAAAAAAGAAACTGCTGTCAAAATTTAAAACAGTGGGCGCCATTACGAAATTCTTTTCCAAAATTGATATGTAGGATTGTCGAAATGGTTGTATTAAAAAAAACGTCATATTGAAATTCTATCAAATGCCATATCTGAAGTTCCGTGTGGTCAAAAAAGAATTGTCAATTTTTTTAAGCTAACGCGATTTTAATTATTTTTTTTTGCTTTTGGCCTGCTGTGTATCAAAATTGATATCAGGGGTTCTTTGTGACCATAAACAAGAAAACTGTTAAAAAAATAAGAAAAGGACGCTGGTCTGGCCTGATGGGGCTTCGGCCGTGGCTAGTTACCACCCTACCGGCAAAGACGTGCCGCCAAGCGATTTAGCGTTCCGGCACGATGCCGTGTAGAAACCGAATAGAGGTATGGGTTTAATATCAAATCAAATCAAATCAAATCAAATTATTTTTATTCAAATAGACTTTTTACAAGTTCTTATGAATAGTCAAATGAATCTAATAAATATAACTGCCATGCCCTTAACAGGTTAGCCCTACCATCTTAGACTGCATCATAACTTACCATCAGGTGAGATCGCAGTCAAGGACCAACTTTAGTGGATAAAAAAAAACTTTGCCTTTAATTTAAAAAAATGTCTTTGTTACTAGACCGAATTATTTTAAAATCGACATCTGCGGGTCCAGCTGTGTGATCGTATGGAAGGTTTACATCAATAAATTAAGGTTTTAATAAATAGTTAAGAAATAAATAGTTCACCTGATTCCAGCAGCGCCTGCTTGCATCCAAGTCTTGATGACTTCATCGAACATCAGCACAACCTTGACGTTATTGAAGTTGAGATCGGGCTGGTCTTGTCCAAACTGGTGCAGGTAGAACTCTTGACGTTTCTCGCTCAGAGTCCATGCCGGCTCGTCCAATGTTGATACCTGCGGGAACCAAACTAATAGAAAACCGGCCTAGTGCGAGACAGACTAGGGAACCAAGGGATCCGTAACTTGAAAAGACACGTGTAACTATACCTCTTCAAAAACATAAAACTTGTGTGAGGCACAGTTTCCGTCAGGAAAAAGTTGACTGAGACTTCAATTAACTGTCAAACAAATGTTTTATCTTATTCTTTCTTTCTCGGAAACCACTATTCAAAGTACATATAAATAATAAATAATCAATACAGCAAATAATATAAGTTTTTTTGAATAATTTTACCACACAGGTTTTGAAATAATTGACATTCCGATTTTGTACTATAAAATAAATTTCATTGAATTTCAAGAGTTATCTGGTGAGTGAGTAGGAGTTTTTGTATGAAAATACGCCATTAAAATTACAGGACATTGATTGATTGAGGGAGGGCGCATATTGCAAAATTTTATACACTTGTTTTAAATACTTAGTTGTGTAATTAATAAAAATGTAAAACAAATTCAGATCAATCAAAGGTCACGACCTTCAGGGGTAACTGTGAAAATTGAGCACCAAAAAAGTCTTTACCCAGTTGTTGGGAGGTTTGCGTTCGCCATCGGGGTTAAACTCGTTGCTCGGGGCCCAGACGAAGTAGTCACTGAAATCGCTGGACTTGTTCTCGCTCTGCTGGAACCAGGTGTGGCTCTTCGAAACGAAGTTGGCTGTCAGGTCGACGATCACTCTAAGATAAAAAATAAAGACAGAATGGTAAAATAAAATCGTAACCATACAGTTTAAGTAAATAATCCATACTAATACTATAAATGGGAAACTCGGAATGTCATTTAGGTTAATCGAGTTTATCCTTACTAATATTATAAATAGGAAAGTGAGTTTGTTTGTATGTTTGTTCCGCTTTCACGCCGTAACTACTGAACCGATTTCATTGAAATTTTGCAGACGTAAAGTTAGAAGTCCGGATTAAATAATAGGGTACTTTTTATCCCGGAAAATTAAAGACTTCCCGCGGGAACTAAAACTCCTCAATCCACGCGGACGAAGTCGCGGGTATCAGCTAGTAACACATAATTTTTAAAAAGTCAAGTGTGGTAACCTAGTAATGTGATGAAGGCTAGTATTTTTTAAAGAAATTTTATTGTAATCGTTAAGATTAAAATAAAACATTTTTTCATAGTCTAGCTGTTGCCCGCAGCTTCATCCGCGTGGATCCGCGTGGTTTTTCGGTTCCCGCGGGAACTCTTAAAGAGTTCTGGGATAAAAAGTAGGCCTATGTGTTATTCAAGTCTATAATATCTCTCTATCTCTGTGCAAAATTTCATCCAGATCCGTTCAGCCGTTGGGGCGTGATTGAGTAACAAACATCCATCCATACATCCATCCATCCATCCATCCAAACTTTCGCATTTATAATATTTATTATTGATAATTCAGGGTATAAGCTATTTCCATTGCAAATTTCAGCCAAATCGATTCAGCCATTGTGACGTGAAGGAGTAACAAAAATCAGTTTAATCAAATAAATATCATAAATGCGAAAGTTTGGATGGATGGATGTATGGATGTATGGATGTTTGTTACTCAATCACGCGCCAACAGCTGAACGGATCTGGCTGAAATTTGGCACAGAGATAGAATATAGTCTGGAATAGCACATAGGGTACTTTTTATCCCGGAAAATTAAAGAGTTCCCGCAGGATCCACAAAACCTCGATCCACGCGTACGAAGTCGCGGGCATTAGCTAGTATTAATAATATTGGTAAGATAAAATCATTTTCTAACACTTACTGTACACCGAAACTCTTCGCTTTAGCCGCAAACTTCTTGAACTCCTCAAGACAGGTTGGGGGTGACTCATCCAAGACCTCGTAAGTGTCCTTGCAAGAGAAAGCGAAAATACCCGAAACCTTCGCCTTCTGCATCACCGGTAGCTTTTTCTCGACTTCAGTGTAATCTTCCACGGCGGACATGTCCACTAGTGGGCCTTTTTCGTACCTTATTTGGATAAAAATAACATCTATTAACAAAACTGAAATAAGTTTATTTATTTGTATCAATGCTTTGTTCAATATGACTGAAACATGTAAGTATATCGTATTTATGTGATGCAGACAAGATTTGGTATTTGTTTAAACCATCATAACTCATCACTACAGCCTATTAACGTCCCACTGCTGGGCACAGGCCTCCACTCTCATAGGAGAGCGGGAATTAGAGCTTAGACCCACCACGCTGCTCCAATGCGGGTTGGCGGGCTTTAACGATTATTATCATGTTAGTAATAAATAACCGGGACCGACGGCTTAACGTGCTCTCCGAGGCACGGGGGTGAAACACCGCCAACTTCCAACTCCGGGCTGGCACTGAGAATTTCTTAATTGAAAAACCCAATACCTAACTTTTATGCCCGACCCGGAAACGAAGCCAGGACCTCGTGATCCGCAGTCGACTATGCTAACCACTAGACCAACGAGGCAGTTTGTTTGTTTAAACAAACGTGTTCAATACTATAAGCACAGCGTAAGAATATATTCATACAGTGGGTCGACGTCCACACAAATGACACACCCGACTACCGTGACAGTTGTAACTTGTAATACCTAGAAGTTTTACGAGGTAAGAAACTGCATACGAATTTGACATTAAGAGTGACAGAATTTTGTATTGAAAAGTCTGCCCAGTTAACTTTGCCACGTCCCTGTCACCACGCAGGGTTGATCTGTCTAGACGCTTCGGTCGAACGACTGGTGGGAAAGAACGTAAGAAATTTCTCTCAGACTGTTAAAATCCAGTCCTGTCTAGCACCGCTTCACTCATTCCTTCCGTCAAATAACTGGTTTAGACACACGAGAAGATAAGTATAAGAGCCACTGCAGTGAGTGTTTAGGAAGTCTTTCGATGTTTGCTCATTCCGCGATTAATCAACTAAGTTACGCGATTAACAACTCGACTATTCAAAAGCGTTTGATAGAAGTCTACTGGAATAAAAAGTATTTGATTTGATTTGATTCCTTCTCACAGCGCGGTCCGGTTGCACCTTCTTATTGTGTCCAAACTAAAGGACTGTTACGGAGGACCGGTCAGCTTTAATCTACCCCTCGATTGTGTAAGTAAATCGTATTCGTAAACTATGAACTCCTTAAACAGAGGTGCAATCATGTAAGGATTGCCGATCAAATCGTATAAGTTCGGCTTCAAAGTAAAATAAACCATAAAACATTGAATTAGAGGTCAATTTCGTGTATCCATTCTTATATGTTTAGGCTATCGTACATACCTAAACGTATGAGAATGGATACACGAAATTGAGCTCTAATTCAATGATTTTATGGTTTATTTTACTTTGAAGCCGAACTTATACGATTTAATCGACAATTCTTACATGATTGGGGGGCAGCTCGAATAATACGTTTTAAGCTGTAAAATGAAAACGATTTGCTTAAACAATTGGGCCTCTGAACCGCACTAGCATGAACCGAAATCGGGTCTTCTGCGTACTTCATCAGCTCCTTTTTGAGCCCAGGGGGCTGTAGTGGCGGCTAGAACATACCAGGTGCGTGGCGGCGGCGGGGCGCACTTGGGAGCGCGCACTATGATGATAATGGCGCCCGCCAACATGCACAGCCACAGCGTCCAGAACAGAACGAACATGAACCAGCGCAGGCGCACCCAGAACGGATCCTCTGCGTACTTCATCAGCTCCTCCTTTGTGAGCCCAGTGAACTGCTGTTAAAGAGAATTTAAAGATCTAGTTAAGCACACTCGCAACCCTATTTCGTAAGATAATAAGTATTGTTACAATCTCAACTGTGGTCAATGGCGTGCACAAGTTTTGAAGCTAGGGCAGCAATTTACTAGCTGTTTGGGTGTAAAATGAACCCATTTAGGTAAGTTTTTTTGTTTTTACGCCTCTATGAACTGCACGTCACTGACTGTAGTGATTGGTTTTTTTACAGTATTTTGGCTGCGACAGTGGATTTAAGTTAAAATTGAAGGATTTTTAGCCAATTCTATTATGTGATCGCGACCATGAATCACCCCAATGCATGCGATGTGACAGATTGGAGTCATACAATTTATCCGCGTGCCTACACTAGCGGCACGCTATGATGGCCGGTTTGACGTTTGTCCGCTCATGAAGTTCCGTATTAATTGATAACGACTTTGAAGGAAATAATTGTATTACTTTATGGGAGATTTTCTTCCATTCGATTGCGACTACGTTAACTACCATGTAAATGGTATAAATAATGTAAATATGTGACTATGTTAACTACCATGTAAATGGTATATAATTTAAATACGAATACGTAAAAAACTCCCACTGGGGCTTCTGATCATGCTACGCCAACCCTGGTTGAGGTTAGAGTGGGCCCTCAGCTTGCGTCTCACTACAGTTCTCAGAATACGAACAGTTTTGATAAATTTTTTGATAGTTTTTAACTTATTTATTCTATGCTATTTAGTGTATAGTACATAATATGATCTTCATTCAATTACGGAAAAATAATTCCGAAAATAGTTTACTAGTCAAACTAAGTGCTTATGCGCAACACACTGCGTGATGATCCAATTTAACCAATTAGCGCGGTGCGACAGGCAAGTATTCTGCAGGCCGAGTGGGAGATTTTTTACGTATTCGATCGCAACAACGTTGACTACCATTTATATGGAATTGATCGAGTGAATGTCAGCTGTCAGCGCTTGACACTTCCATACAAATCGTAGTTAACGTTGTCGAATGGAAGAAAATCTCCCACTAGGCACTCAGTTCCTAATATATTCGGGAGATCTCTGTCTTACCCGCTTATTAGCATCGAGTTCGATCTTAGCGTCCCCATTCCTATGGTCGCCGACGGCGTACTTGGCGTCCACCATATCGACACGGGTGACGATCTTGGCCTCTTCTTCCTTCTGCAAGAGTTTCTCTTCCGCGCCGTCCGATGATAGCTTTTCTTTGGACTTGTGCAGACTTGCCTTGGATGACCGGAATTCTAAAAAAACATTGTAGAGCATTGGTATTTTTGACAATTTTTATAGCACTTACTTAGTTTGTAACTTTGGGCATCGGTCATCCGATTGAATTAGGTAAAAGTTTGTAAGTACACTATTGTCGGGACTTACGGGAAGGTATTTAACAATAGGTGCAATGTATTCTCGACATTAGCTTGTACCTTCTTTCTATAGGTATAATCTTAAATTTAGCTACAGCTGAATTACTTTCTATGCAGTGTTTTGGTTAAAGTATGTAATCTGTCGTCCTATCTATTTAAATACCCAAACTAAGTGAATATACTGTTATAATAATTACCATCCCAAGATAAACAATTTTGGTAACCTAAATCCCTATCACCTAATCACCTATACTATATTCGACTAGTAATGTAAAATAACAATTAAAAATACAACAATTACAAACAAACTCTAGAGACTGTAGAAGACTTAGTGATGATCACAATAATTATTGTTAACCTATACGTTAGTCCAATTGCCTTTGAAAGTTTAAAGTGGCAAAGCCCAAAAGGAGAATATAGATAGATAAAACTCTTTATTGCACACACTTATATAACCGGGACAATAAACAAAAAGGTTAAAAGATAATACAAAAGGGTGCAAAGGCGGTCTTATTGCTAAAGCAAGCTCTTCCAGACAACCTTAGGAATATTATAGGTACCTATACCTAATCTCTTTAAACGACCATGCCGGCAAGGGCAGTTTGGGAATTTATAATTTGTAGTTCAGAGGAAATGGCATCAACGGGAAACTTCGAGAATAGGTATTGAACAATTACGAGTATGTTGCCGTCGCGCTGCTCCTCGAATAGAAGCCCATAACACCCGATAGGGACAACTGCAGCTTGGACCGATGATACCTATGAAAAACAGTCTAATTCTTACTCTCGTATTTTCCTGTTTCCTCCTCCAAAACTGAACCGATTTTAATTTTCTTTTTCAAGAATAATTTAAGAAGGACTCAGGCTATGACGGTCTGTTTTTCTTTTTTTATATTAACCTTTGTTTGCAGGATGTCGGATGATGGCACAAAAACTGAGCTATTTTTGAAGGTAAGGAACCTTCAAAAATGCCAAAAATAGCTAATGTTTAGAAATTTAAATGTTTAGCTAATGCATTAGAAATTAAGAATTACCAAAAAAAAAAAATTTTAGGGTTTTTATTACACGGGACATGACCTTTTAAGAACACTTTACATTGTAATAGACGGGATTTGGATTTTTTTGAAGTGTTTCGCGTATTTAGGCAGAGTAAGATAAGAATTTTTTTTTCAAGGGTTGAGAGAAAACCTAAGTAGGTACATAGTTATTCGCACGACCAACAAAGGTGAATCAGGGTCGACACTCGTCCTTGTATCGATTAAGTAGTACAAAAACCTAAGTCCTAACACAGCCGAAGAACATGTATGTAATATCTTTACATAGGTAGATATATAGATACAAGCAAACAAACTTACAGAGTTACGGGAAACGTTTGCACTCGACAAGCTTCCAGAAACTACTGACTCTGAGTTATTGGCGTTGAACGCCAGTTGAACAAAAAGACGAATGCGTAAGGTCATATGTGATCTGATGAAGGGAATTTAGGTTCTGTAACTTTATTTAACTGCGACAGCTCAGTGCGACAGTCCCCAAATATCAAAGAAACCATGTTGATTGTTTTGTTTGCTAATTTTCCCTATGTGGACAAACTCATTTATTACAATAATCGATTTTGCACTCTCAACGGTCGTGATGATGAATTCGATTCAAGTGTAAAATCGATATCATCTTTAATTACTAAAAATAAAGCCATTTCGAATCAACTTGCTTTTCGACATCCCTCAAACTTCATCATCATCATCATCACTACAGCCTATTAACGTCCCACTGCTGGGCACAGGCCTCCACTCTCATAGGAGAGCGGGAATTAGAGCTTAGACCCACCACGCTGCTCCAATGCGGGTTGGCGGGCTTTAATGACTACTATCATGTTAGTGATAATAGCCGGGACCGACGGCTTAACGTGCTCTCCGAGGCACGGGGGTGAAACACCGCCCTCAAACTTACTTCAGTGTTATCTTTTGTCGAGTGACAACTGACAACTTTGAAGTTTGAACTTTCATCTCTTTCATTCAATAATAAAATGAATACACCGTCCGAACCGTACAATCCGTCATCTTGGTCATAAGCAGCTTCTAGCGAATGCCTGCGACTTCGTCTTTTGAGGTTTTTTGGTTCCCGCGGGAACTCTTTAATTTTCCGGGATAAAAAGTAGCATATGTGCTATTCCAGACTAAAATCTATCTCTTATGCCAAGTTTCAGCCAGATCCGTTCAGCCGTTGGGGCGTGATTGAGTAACAAACATCCATGTATCCATACATCCATCCAAACTATCGCATTTATAATATTAGTAAGAATTAGTAAGATAAGTTTCAAAATTTTTTCATTCTCGCGAATTGAACCCTAATATCAAGCTCTCCTAACGGACACGAAAATGAATTTCCAGGAAGCCGGACAGAATGCTGCAGTCGAAACTCGCGTAATCAGGGACTGCATTCCAGTGTGCAAAACTTTTTAAGCTGCCATCTTTGCTAGGGGCGTTTTCGACTTTTGAGAAAGTATCTAGTTTTTTTTACCGAAGAGAATTCGAAAACAATGCCCCTTGTGTTGTACTACCTTTTCAGGACTAAACTTCTTATTAACTTACGTGTCGTCTAGGCGCTAGATGGCTGTCTCTTCTGCTGACTGCAA
This sequence comes from Erebia epiphron, assembly GCA_963932025.1. Classification (NCBI taxonomy): domain Eukaryota; kingdom Metazoa; phylum Arthropoda; class Insecta; order Lepidoptera; family Nymphalidae; genus Erebia; species Erebia epiphron. The sequence continues at coordinate 8,428,671 of OZ009946.1, forward strand.
ATTCATCTGTATACCTATCTGTCTGCTACACTTTCGTGTTTTACACCATTTTCAACAGAGATAGATTGCATAACGGGGAAGAACATGTCTACTTTTTATCCCGGTCGCGGGAAGTAGCGGGCGTGATCTACGAGTAGTATTATCGTCATCAAATAAATTCCTATTTCAGTATAGACTTACTTTATTACTGTATTTCAGAGTTCTCCGCTACCTGCATAACTATACCCTGATAACACTACATGTACCTATCAAAGTAGAAAAGCGGACTATGCCTATTCACAGCTTCGCTCATTTAAGATTTGTAATCAGTGTGACTAAAAGAATACACAACCATCAACACGCAAATTGTTGCTTTGTAATTTGCAATGTGTCGTGTCTGCTTGTAAGCTCGTCAGGAATCTTTTTAGATGCCTATGGCGGTTTCAGACTTGGGTGTATTTAAGCTAGCTATAACATCTTCTATTTATATAAAAATCTATTGGTGTTCGTTTGTCTCGCTAAAACTCAAGAACGGCTAGACCGATTTAGCTAATTGTTGTTTTGTTTGTCATAGTCCAGGGAAGGTTTAAACGGTGAGAAAATATCAAAAATTGCGAGGAAAATGATAAAAACAACAATTTCATTTTCCCATACAAAATGGTTCTATAAGGTACTTTCCTGTCAAACATTTTACGTTCTCTACTTTCATTGACTGCTAGGCGGTACGAAGTTCGCCGGGTCAGCAAGTTATATTATACAACTTTATGTTTACAATAATAATTATCTGTCTATAATATGTATATAAAATTTAGATATGAGACATTGGAGTTTGTAGAGTTTATAATAAAAATGCATTGCTCAACTTGAAATTGAGTAATTTAATGATTAACTTATCTTTTGTACATACAAAAATACTTTACTTTAAAAAGTTAGTTCTCTTTTAGTAATAGTTGGAACAAATACAAAACACACACATAGATTTTTTGTAGTTACATTATTTGATATAAATTAAATATGTGCAAGTAAGGAACTTTGAAGGGCAATCTGTTTTCTCAATTTTAATTTTTTTATTTAACTTAGGGTCAATTGAATGAAACATTGATGGTCTTAAAGTTAAAACTGGAAAAAAATTATTTGTATAGACGTATCTTTAAATAATATGTTTCATCATAATAAAAACATATCTATACTAACTCTTACCTCAAAAATCATAGACCACACATTAATACACAAAAATGTAAATATGCAAATAATACAATTACATAATTATTATTTTAAGAAAATTAACAGAAGAATCTGTACAATCGTCAGATATTTTGCAATAATGTACAAATGCTTTTTTTTAAGTTGTAAAAATGCTCATAAGAAAAGTACATAATCATTATTTTCAAACAGACAAGAAAAATCAATATTAAAGCTATCCTTACATCTTAGACTAAAAGTAACTATCTTAAAATCAATGGTTGGGTCTTAAATTATCAAGGAACTGTTGAAACAGTCTATTCCTTTCTCTTTGGATATTATTTGATTCCTCCACAGTATTAATAAGTCTATCTAACTTCTCTTCTACCACTCGCTGTCGCTCCCTCATTTCTAATGTAACCTTCCTAAACTCTGCATTCCTTTTTCTCAACAGTCTTCTTCTGACTTCATCACTCTGACCATTTGAAGGTTCTCCATTTTCAGGACTGTCTTCTAATTTGGTTGCGCTCATGTTTATTAGAGACTTAATCTTGTCACTGGTTTCCTCCCTGATTTTCTGCTGAATTTCTGTTTGATACTTGCCATCAACACTGTATATTTCCTCAAATATATCAAAGAATGGCCACTTAAATGTGGTCACACCACTCTTATTCTTCTTTCTCAATAATCTTATGTATGTTTGCTTGAGATTTCTGAACTTTTTGTCACAGCTATCAGGCCCTTTGCCTACTGCATTCCCTATTTCCACCCAAACATTCTTTTTTCTAATTTTTGGATTTCTGAATTTATCTATATTGTCTAAATATAAAGAGAGCATGCTAGCTGTACTTTCATGATCCCAATGATCATCTGAATCATCAGGTGTGTCCATGATTTCTGTTTGATTCATCTGCAAGTACTCTGAATCTGCATCAATATATTCTATTTCATGAGCTGTAAACAAAACCTCCAGTCATGATTATTTCTAAACTTCTCCACATTGGTTGCATTCCTGATGATAGTTATGACAGTCGACTTTTTAAATCAATTGAATAATAGTAGTTGTGTCCAGGGCAAGTTCTCAAATTGCCATTTATATATTATTATGACTTCCTGCACTCACTAGTGTTCCATTCATGCCTAAAGACTTCAGTACCAATACAAATTGTTTTGAACCATAAAAGTACAAAAAATAATATATACCTATTAGACTAAATTTATATTCTGAAAATAGCCTTGTTAAATAAATCACAACTTTAAATTAGTAAATCAATAATTTCTAATAAATTTATGAACAAAATCCAAAAATTGCCTTCATTGCATCAGTCAGCAATCTCAGAACAAAATGGCGCTGTTACGCTGAACGATTTATCCAATGAAAGCGCTTTATAGCCCGACCGAATTACAATTGCCACAATAACATTACATGTATGATGCAATATTTTACCGAAAAACGTAATTCTTTCAGATTTTTATGGTGTTCATTATCACAAAACATCAAAAGATGCTAAAAATATACGAAAAGTTACAAGAATTTTTATTACGAAATAATTGCTATGAGAAATTAAATTAAATAAATCCGGAATCTAGAACATCTTAAATAGTTCGGATAACCCATGTACGTGACGTCACAAGTCTTTACTCTAGACAGAGAAAGACTACTATCTAATGTCAAGGATCAGCTGATAATGAATGTAAAATTATTTACAAAGAAATGTGTGACCTTTCATTTTATGGATCAGTTTTAGCCATGTTTTAGCAGAGATTACTAAAGATAAGTAATCCAAGGTTATAAACCGTAAAACTCGCGCTGGTATATTGTTAATTCACTTATGTTATTCAAATAATAAGGATTTCCTAAATAAAACCGATAACTAATATCAATTATTGTTAATGTATGTCATCAAGAATTACCTGTATCAGATTCTGGTATAGGTTTGTAGGAGGCTACGTGCTCGTCCTCCTTAACCTGTCCTCCATCTATGGTGAGATGGTTTTTCCGCGGCTCTGTCATGATGGATTACTTTTCTCAAACCGGTTTCGCGAGAAGAAAGCTCTCTCCCAGTAATCAATCAATGTAATTATGCCACTAAAATCACTTTTACTTTCACAACGCAAGTACAACACGACGAAAAAATGAATTGAAGTGAATGAATGAAAACGATTGAAACACGATGAATGAAATAGGCCACGCCCAGGAAATCAATGAGAGTGCGAAAAGGCTGCGTTCAAATTAAAACAGAAATAGAATAAATGAATCATAAATTGATACTGAGAGATTCATAAAAACGATATTGAAACTGTTCTATAAGAGCTATAGATTCTGTGGTTTGACCTCAGAGATAAAGATCTGTGGTCAAGACAATAGACTCTCAAATATATGTTACTTGTCTCTGCTCTCAAAATGTAACATGGTGTGAGTGCCTGTATTAGCCTGAGACTAGAAAATAAAGTTGATTCAATACTAAGTGTGTTTATAATAAAAGTATCCTTAGGGTATAAAACATGTCTCACATTCTGCTAATAACTTTATTAGGAAAAATGACTTTTCTGATATTGTCGGTGAAGCTGGTGAAGTTGTGAGTCTGAGTGGGCGTCCTGTCCCTGTCTCAACTCCTAGTAGGGAAGCTGTAGTTACAATACAAGGTCTGGTAGAGTCATAAAACAACCGTCTCATTTATCTAACTATGTCTAAACACCTGAAAGGGGGAGATGTTCTTTATGACCTATAAATTCTGTGGTTTGACCTCAGAGATAAAGATCTGTGGTCAAGACAATAGACTCTCAAAATGTAACATGGTGTGAGTGCCTGTAATAGACATAGAATTTATTTGCTACGCTTAATAGAATAACAAAGCGTGGGAGCGAGAGCTATTTAGTTAATAAATAAACACTGCCGCGAGTGAAAAAGAGATGCGAAACAAAAGGCCAGTATGTCATTGTTTACGCGAGTAAGAGGCGATAGCGTCCCGGCCTATTCCAAGTCGAGGTGAATTTTGCGTATTTAATTAATAGTCTTACGATTAAAACTTAAAATCTTTGTTCTGCCACCATGTGTCTTGTTCAGTGAATGAATGTGACGTTACAAGACGTAATAACCCGCATAAATACACGTTTCACAGGTAATTACTGAATATTTTTCTGAGTTATTCTTAATCATTATTTCGTCATTTGTTGTTTGAAAATGAGGCAAAATAACTATTGAAAGCTTAGATATTGAAAGCTTCCCTTAAGACTTTTCATCAAATTACATTGCTGAATGAAGAATTTTTGGATATTTTGTGTAAAACTTAAAAACGTTTGGTTACGATAGGGATTGACAAAGTGATTACGTCAGTATCGATAGTCGATAATCGTGTCTGCTTGTAGGTTTGACGTGATTGCTCATAAGCTTAGGTGTGTAGAGTACAATATAAAACACTACTTTCCTGTAAAAGAAAAGAACGAAATAAATATTTTCCTTAAGTTTTGTTTTATTTGGCGTGTCTTAGATTTCATATGTATATGAAATATATATACAGGATATACTGTATATACTGGTAATTCAGTACATTACTGTATTTAAGTGCTTATCGGGGAGGTCATTAGCTATGACTTGAGCGCCACATATGGTTATTTTTTTTTTTTTTTAACTTGTCACTTATACATTATATCAGAGTATTATTGTAATGATTCAAATTAAAACTACTTGCACCCTTTAAAAAAATAGCGGCAGAAAACCTACAATTTTTACAAGTTATGTTGGCACATTCTCTCCTTCTCTCTATTCTCGATTATGCTGACGTAAGCTATCTTAACTTGACTGAGGACAAACTTAACAAGCTTGAGCGACTCCAAAATCTTGCCATACGGTTCATATTTGGCTTGCGTAAATATGACCACATATCTGAATATCGTCAAAAGCTCAAGTGGCTCCCTATTCGCCGTCGCCGGGATTTGCATGTACTTTCTCTTCTGTACTGTGTGCTATTTCACTTAAAAACTCCTTCCTACCTCAAGGAGAAATTTAGTTTTCTTGGAGTGCAATCCGACATAAGACCGTGCCGAACTTTAACTCTGAAAATCCCTCCTCATAAAACGAAGTTTTATACAAACTCGTTCGCTGTGCAAGCTACTGAGCTTTGGAATGCACTTCCTCTGACCATTCGCCAGTCAAAGTCTTATACTTAAATTTATGATGTCTTCAGTTTGAAAGATAATAGTTTTTTACAGCATTTTTGAAAATTTCTACATTTCCTACCTCCATGGCTCAGCCCTTACTTGGGCCTAGGGGCCATGGAATGGATAAATGAAATAATATCTCATTCATTCCATTCCATGGCCCGCCCAAGAATATATTATGTATTTTGGTGTACAATAAAAAATATTATTCCATTGTACGTAGTACCTAATAGTTCCATGTAGGTATTATTCTTTTAAGTAGATACCACAGAGTACATTTACTTAGATACCATGCCTGGGGCCTTTGTTTATATAGGAGCCTGGGGCAAATAGCCAGCAGAGCTTGATATATATTTCTATGAAGCGTATATATCGATTGTTCCTGTTTTATACTAGGACACTTATTATTAAAAACACACTTAGTATTCAATCAACTTTATTTTCTTGTCTCAGGCTAATACAGGCACCATAGGCTTAGAATGTACAAGACCAACATTGGCAGATTACGATGTTACAAAAAATGAAATGTAAATGCGTGCGTGAAATAGTGTTGTCTTGACTCTAGCATAGTATTATCGATAGTCTTACTGGTGAAATCATAGGACTCTAATGAGTTAGTTTAACGAAGTAAAATAAAACTATCTTTTAATTAAAAAAAATCAAATACACAAATAGCAACAAAGCTACAGCTAGGTAACAAATTATTTATTGATGAGATGACCATGATTTCTCTAAAAAGATTTTCAGCGTTACAACACAATGCAACATCATTAGCTGTATACATAAATACTTATTGTCTGTTTTCGAATAGTCTCTCTTAATAATTAACGAATAGGGTATATGCATCTGATTTAAATATGGGTCAAATTTTTTTTTTTTGATTTTTTTTGTTAACTTTATTATTATAGAATTATACTAAGACTACAATTTTTTTATTTTATAGCTTACTAGCTGATGCCCGCGACTTGGTCCGCATGGATTAAGGTTTTTTGATTCCCGCGAGAACTCTTTAATTTTCCGGAATAAAAAGTAGCCAATGTGCTATTCCAGATTATAATGTATGTCTGTGCCAAAAAGCCAAATTTCAGCAAAATCGGTTCATTCATTGTCGCGTTAAAGAGTAACAAACATCCTCACAAACTTTCACATTTATAATATTAGTAGGATATACGTGTGATGTGATGTGAAGTGTGATGTGATGTGATGTGTTCGCGCCACCTACCGAAGCTCACCAGTACTACGTTACACGGCCCGTCGCCGGTGGCGGAGGCGTTTAAAACAGAGATGTTTTTAAAAAAATCTGAATGAAAATATACACTATAATTTTTTTGAGAAATAGAGACATTTTTGGGATTTTTCATAAAAATTATTATTATTATTATATACTCTTTATTTGTACCACCAAAAAATTACAAAAAACCAAAAAGAAGGAAAGAAAACAACACAAACACGATAAAAAAGGCGGCCTTATCGCTTAGGTAGCGATCTCTACCAGGCAACCAGAATAGGAAAAAATGAGGAAAAAAGGATTGCAGGTGGTGACATCCTATAATATACATACATTCGAATAGCTACATTCTAATACATAAACTAATAATAAACATTAATAAAACAATATTATAAAATATATATATATATATATATATATAAATAGACTAATAAATATACTATAATTCAGTTAATATATAAATAATAAAAAGTTAAAAATTATCCCCTCGGCTGCGCCGACGCCTTTAGACTGCCTTTGCATGGGGGCCATAGCATGGGGCCCATAACCATTATCTCAAGGCTTTAGGTACTGTGCTCTATGCTGCGGCTTTAAGCCTACAATTTTTTTTTGAGCTGCTGCGCGTCATCGTCAGCTGCGGTCAGCTGTTTCTGACAGCTGACAGGAAGTGTGAACCATTGATACGAATCTATGGTGTGAACTATTCATATTATTCAATTCTATTTGTCCACTAAAACAGAAATCATGAGAGATATAAATAGACGTGTTAAATAAGATAATTTTACAATCAAAATGTGTACAATTCCACCTTCACCACCGCCACCGCCGCCTCCACAGCCATGCCCGCTCAGCACACATTCACCAAAATCTTGTGATAGTTCACCCACTTTTAGTTATTCTGACGTGTGCGAATGGGCTTCCCACGAACCTCAGCTATGGGAAGTGTGTGCTAAAAATAGTTTATGCCTACGCGAAACCCCGTTTCAATATAAATACAAACATTTCGAGTCTATTATGCAAATCGGACCAACCTGTGGATTAGTCGCCCTTTCAATGCTCCTAAATGGAGAAGTAAGCCCCGACGAACTGCTGAATATCACTAAAATGGAAGGTTACAGTAACAACGGGGAGATGTTCAGCTGTAAAAACATGGCTAGATTGGCTGAAAAGGCTATAAGTTTGGCTGAACTAGAAAATATCAATTACTGTGTGAAGACTGGTGGTTTGTTTAGTGAAGAAATTATCCTAGAGCTTTTAAACGGTGCTGTTATTCTTGTTGCGTATCCTTTTTGAAGTTTAATACTTTTACTATTTATGTCTTACTAGCAGATGCCGGCAACTTCGTCCACGTGAAGTAAGTTTTTTAAATTCCCACAGGAACTCCCTAATTATTTGGGTTAATATATAGCCTATATGCCACTCACAAATAATGTGGCTTTCTATTGGTACCAGAAATTTCAAAATTGGTTCAGTAGATCCAGAGATTACCTCCTACAACCTCACAAACTTTACCTCTTTATAGTATTAGTATAGATAATAGATGAATTAAATTGGTAAAAGAAAATGGCTATGAAAAAATTAGATGTTGCACTAAAAATTGTCCATCTATTGTATTTAAGTAATATTTAAACCTACTGTTCATTTCTATCAAATTTCCTTAAATCACAAGAACAGCTATGATGCAGATTCTAATCATTCACCATGTCAGAGGCACGGTCACACCGCACACTGGGCCCTTGTCTGTGGTATAGTGGTAGTATCAGACCCAGGAGGAGACTACATATCCGATCCAAATAATGTCTATGTGCTCTGCAGACATGGGAAATCGAGATTCCTTGCGGCATGGACTCTGGACGAATTAGATAAAAGTAATAAAAATTTATGGGAGTTTTCTCCCAAAAAACAGGAAGATGGTCTGTTGTATGTGCTTCCGGATGGGGGGTTGAGTGGTGAAAATGGTTTGAGAGATCAATTTTTGATATTTAATGGTTTGTAGATTTGTAAGACTAATTTAAGCGTTACTTATCAAATTATATTAAGGTTTATACTGCCTAAAGTTATATTTGAATATTTTATTTACGTATGCAAATTGTTATGCTTGGTTTTAAAAACTTAAGCAATAACAAATGAACAAAAGAACATTTAAGAATACAAGAGTTGCCTGAAGTGAGAGTTCTCCATAATGTTCTCCTCAAAGGTCTGTGAAGTCTGCTCTTGGCCAGAGTGACAGACTATGGCCAAAACCCTTCTCATATAAGTGCCAAGAAGAGATGCTCCTAAATCCTTTTATTAGCTACTAGCTGATGCCCGCGGCTTTGTTGCTCCGCGTGGATTGAGGTTTTATGGTTCCCGCAGGAACTCCTTAATTTTCTAGGACAAAAAGGAGGATAGCCTATGTGCTAATCCAGACTATAATCTATCTTTGTGCCAAATTTCATGCAGATCCGTTCAGCTGTTCTGGCGTGATTGAGTAACAAACATCCATCCATCCATCCATCCAAACTTTCCCATTTATAATATGAGTATAGATGTTTGCTTCATTTTGTTGGTCAATTTTGGCCTAGATTCCTTTTACAAAATCCAAATGCTAATCTTACTTACACTTCAACTTGATACTATTTTATGTTAGGTACCAGCATATTTCAGTATTTTTAAGTTGCATAATTACAGTAGGAGATACATTAAAAAATAAAACAAATCGATTTAATGCAAAATTTTATTTGTACAATAAATACAAATCATATTTGCAAATTGTGATAAAAAAAAATCTCATGACTTAACTTAAACTTACACAAGTGAAATAATCGCAGTTCCACCAAGTCAAATCACTGTAAAACAAATGATACGCAAACGCATTTGGCTTATTGCACCTTCATTATTTAATCAAATAATTATGAACCAAAATTTATTTTTCAAAATAAAGAAAGATTGTTTTTTTAAATAACGTAAATATACTTTTGTACTAAATAATTCAACTTTTCATTATCACTAAAAAATATCTATGCGCCGTTTTGCGGCTAGAATTATTTATTTGTGATGAGTAATAATGTTATAGAATAAAGGCGGAAACACACCTATAACACGCAGCTCTATAATATGATCGCTCACGACATAACGTGTGTAGAGAGAATTTGAATTGTTGTATGACAAGCGTTGATCGCGAAACTTATGATTATCACAATTAAGTATAAAATCACCAAATCAGGTATGATAATTGATGCAGCATCACACCACAGCTGTCATATTACCGCAATTGAATCACATGTCCCAGGTTATATTATAAGTATGTTGCCACCCTGAATGATTACAATTTACAAGTTGCATTAAATACCTTCTTATAATACAAATAATTCATCCTTTGTAATACAGCCAAATAATTAGAAAATTTAAATTGTCAAGTCAGTCAGGAGTTATGAGATCACATTACACTAAGCAACATAATATTTGTTTCGCTTTGGTCAATCTGAGCCAATCCCGCACGGGATTTGGTAGCGACTACCCCCGTTTATTGCAAACATCAACTTGCATGGCAAACTGGTAATGGTCTAGTCACACGTTAGCGGTTTACGCTAATTCTTGTCCCGAATGGGATTCATCTCAATTCGACCCAAGCTTTATTAAAACACTCTATTAAACTGAAAATAACATAATATTACACTGTTGTTATATCATGCACGTTTGGCTATGCCTCTAAAATTATTATTCATCGGAAACTTTATTTCTTTTTCTTTCAATGTTTTGAAGTAATGACGTCATCTACAAAGGGCGTGGATACACAGAGCACGATGGAAACCTGCCCCAATCGCAATACGTCGCTCAAAGTTGTAAATCGAAGAATAATTTGTATGAGGACGTACGTTTGTACTGTTTGAACTCTATGAATCACGAAAGAAACTAGTTATATGTACAAGTTTTATTAATTTGTGCGTTTATTTTCGATACTGGCTATTTCATACTGGCAAATTGATATTGTATGGATGGTATACAATGAAAAATACTTTTAAGTGTTTCTAAAGGTAAAAGATTTTTAGACCTCATTTTAATTTAGTTAACCGATATGTCTATCAAAATGGATTGGAGACAAAAAATAACTTTAGTTTCCCCCAATATTTGCACGCACTGAAAGACTAGTCGAACTTTATTAATTTAAAACAATAATTAAGCACTCATTCTGGTGGGGAAATATAATGATTAATGAGTATAGATACAAGGACTCTAGTGTAACTTTTAAAAATATGTGACAAAAATTACTTTTTGGCAAAATTAGTGTAGTCTTTAGATTGATTCATACCAATAACTTTGTCAGATTTAACGCAACTTCCCACGTCACGTTTTTTCACTTTAAAAATTTCACTACAGCCTAAAATTATTCACGTATCTTTAACCAGTTTAAACCTCAAAACATATGCTCAGAGTCCAGAATAGATAATACATTATAGCCATACAGTTCATGATACACGGCGCACTTTTTATATAGGATATATTTCGAAAGGTTAACATAGTAATCTTATGTATCCAAAGAATTATTATTGTGCACTTTTTATATGGCACTAAGCACATTTGAATAGTGCCTAAAAAGTGTTATTTTCCTCATATTGTAGGCCTCTGTATGCAGAACAAAAATTTATCAAATAACCAGTTTAGTGACATAATAAAAAATCTGCTTCATATTAAATCGCTGGGCCATAAAATAAATATTTAATGCCTATTCATCTTGGAGAGGAACCTTTCGCTAGAAACACCAAACAAATTTAAAGTCATTATTATCCATACAACAAAACAGGCATTTTAAATAACAATTAAATATTACTGGTTATTTTTTGCAATAGAGTGATCGCTTTTGATTTCAAAGACCACGAAATATAAAAAGTTGGTTTATGAATTTTACAGTTTAGCTTCTATTAAATAAATTGCAGAAAAGCATTATTTTAAAGTTCCAGCAGTTCTGTTTTAAAATACCTCAAGTAAGTCCAATATTGCTACATGTACTTTGGCCTTGCAATTTATTAATCTTATTATTACTTATTTATTTTTGCTGCCAAATCTTATGATATCTTGAATTTTTATTTCTACTCAATACTTATCCCGCCTTTATGATACCTACGATATGTTCAACATACAACACAAAGAATACTTCGAGGCCTTATATGGAGTATTCCATTGTACACAAATACCAAACCGAAACTCCTAAAAGTAATGCTATCGTTTTCAATATATTTCTCGAGGAAAGGGATAGCGTTACTCTTAGGCTGAAATCTATAGACATTTCGACACAGTTAAAACAAGTCAGATTTATGTACATACTAGCTGATGCTTGGGATTTTATCTGTGTGGATTAAGTTACATATTTGAAAGTCACATGGGAAATCTTTGATTTCCGGTGTAAAAAGTAGCCTATGACTGTCCCGAGTCTCCGAATGCAATCTGCAAACCTCTTAAAATCGGTAACGAGGTACCCAAAACAGATGGATCGTAGAATCGGTAAAAGACAGACAAACTTTTTTATTAATATTAATCTGGATAAAAAGCTGCACCGTTTTAACTCTGTTTAAAGTCTGCGAAGTCAAATACGAACTTTTCAATTTTAGTAAAATGTACACATTCATATCAAATCGTTCATACAACAAATGGGTATTATGAACTTAACGGGCCATGGCTAGACGCAAATGTAATTGCAATATAAGCATACAATGTCTAATGAGACCTTAATATATTTGTACACATCTAAACATGGCCTGCTATACAAAGTCTACATATTTGATACACATCTTAAATCTAACAGCTTTACATTGACTTTATTCTCATAGACATCTAAGATACACCAACTATTGTCCAAGTAATTTGTGTGATTATAATTTACTATCATTATTTTTTTTTTAAAAGTTAAGGGATATTGTAGAGTAATGGTGGGTTATGTAAGTTAAAGTGTCTTCCAAGCAGTTTGTTAAACTATTACACTTGACCAAATCGGAAAAATTGACTACACATCAATTGTATGCAATGTGACGTCATCCGCATTTCTATAGCGTGTTTGACGTCATTCACATTTTCATTATTTCATTACCTAATGAAAAATGCTTTACGCCGCATGCTGATCGGCCTGTTATGTATAATCAGCTTCATATGGAGAGGCTGCGTTGCATTTTATTTTTTTCAGAATAAGACGACCGGAAAGTTCACTATGCCAAGAAAACTAATGCGTTTATATTCAGAAAACAAATGTCCGAATAACCAATATTTTTTATGATCTGTATGGTAGGAATGATTTTGTAAAGTGTTAATGAAGCTAGCAAATGAATTTTCCAAAACTTTGGCACTCATAAAACGTGCAGGTTAAAAAAATTTGGAAGAGCACCTCGAGCAGGCTCTAAAATATCAGTCTGTACTTAGGCGAGCGGAGCGGAACAGAGTGGGAAGTACGGAAATGGACCAATCAGATTTTATTGATAGATAACGTGAAAGTATTATCATATCTCTTCAGTAAAATCCTGGATACTTACGTTTTCTTCCACCTAACGTTACTATAGCACCAGCTACCACCTGTGTTTTCTCAACATTACAATACGGGACTATTCAAGGAGTTGATAAACAAATTTTCACATACCGACTGCGAATTGGCGGTTCCTGTGGTGCTAAATGCGCCTGCTCATATATATGTCACCGTAAGATCGTAAAAACCGTTTGATTATAATATACCTCGCAAGATTGTGAACTATCGAAAGATTGTGAACTGAACAACATCCTACTCTATGCTGAACATTATTGATTACAATTTAAGCTCATATATATGTCACCGTAAGATCGTAAAAACCGTTTGATTATAATATACCTCGCAAGATTGTGAACTATTGAAAGATTGTGAACTGAACAACATCCTACTCTATGCTGAACATTATTGATTACAATTTAACGCATTATTTTTCGGTAGATTATAATCCATCGAAGTAAAACCGTCAAATTGTGAAATACCGTGCGACGGAACGCACCTAGCGCGCTGATTGGTTGAACGGCATATGCCATGCGTCGCCATATTTGTTTGATAATTCATTTGTTGTCGAATGTAAACAAACAGTGTTTTGGTGATTGTAAATTGATTTCGTGTTGAAAATAACTCACAGCTTTAGAATTCGTTACATAAAATTGTTGTGTAAGTAAAATGACTCTATGATTAACCAAAGAAGTGCAGTTTGAATGAAAGATAAGTTAGTATTCGTCACTAAACATAGCCTTAAATTACAGAAATTTTGCGTGTTTTAATATTTTTTATGCGCGTGAACCTATGTGATCTCATTTGATAACATTTACAATGTCGGATATTGAGCCTATCTATCAACACCGACCAATCAGGGACGGCCTTCGGACAGCTGACAATTTAACGCGCGGCAGATTGTGATTTAACAGTTTCACTTCGATGGATTATAATCTACCGAAAAATAATGCGTTAAATTGTAAGCCGTATGTTCGGTTCACAATCTTTCGACAGTTCACAATCTTGCGAGGTATATTATAATCAAACGGTTATTACGGTCTTACGGTGACATATATATACCGCCCGCTGCCAATATATTTTAAAAAATCTGATACGCCGAATGAACTGCACTTCACTTCGCTTAAGTAGAAACGCATATAAATACGCTTCGTAAGGGCCATGACACACTACGGATAAGAATATAACGCCAGTGCGAACCGTCCGCATTGTACGTGCAGACTTTGTGTCCGCCAGACGAAATTATTTTGTCCGTAGTGTGGTGAAACCCTAAAACAACAAACTTCGTTCACCCGATAAACCAGGGTTAATTTACTTTCATATGGTATTTACTTGGGGTATTTAGTGTTAATACACGTACAAAGTCGTACATGTCCAATACCACAAAGTTTACTTTCTACATTTGGCAAAACACTTTGCTCTCTAACATCAAATTCATATCAATAAAACATTGCCAATATTTCTTCCAAGAGTCAAACTCCGTTCGGAACTGCTAAATAAATCCTACAATTTTTCGTTGGCGTGTATAATTACCCTAAAATTCACTGATAATAATTATTAATAAACACGTATTACATTCTAAACATTTATTAATATACGATTAAACTTGAGAATATATTACTATGATATCGCGAAACAGTCAAGGGCTTGAAAATTAAACAAGCCTTTTTTCAGCTTTCCAAAATCCACAGCAATAGAATAGCTTTGCTGGCTCGGAACTTACGAAAACGTAGATGAAAAGTTTAGTTGCAAGAAAGATAATACTGCTCGCAGCGAAATTCGCTCGGATCCACGAATTATTATTGGCAAATATTTCGGAACTAGGTATCTTCGTAGATCGCGTATACTAGGGAATTATAGGGAAGATTATATCTTATAGAATCTAAAATATGTTAAAAACACTACGCAACTGTATCAAAGCTATTGCTTCCTACACGTACGAATCGCCGTTGCACATATAAAAAATACAAAATAATTAATTAGTCACCGATTGACTATCACTTAAAAAAACAACTGCATTCACAAATCACAGATAAAATAAAAATCGCGCCAAATCGCCCAGCACGAAACTATCTGATATGTGCCGAAAATACTTTGCGAAATTCGGTTCTATTCATTTATACTCCGATACAACTAACCTATGTTACATGGAAATGTCACGAACCATAAACTCCTCGATATAATTAAATATATTGAGTACATTGAATATCTATACGTTAAATACTTTACTAAAAACTATGAAATGACTATATTGCATATACATATAGTTAACGTGGTTATTGAGCCTTCATAATGCAACTCGGACATACTCGTACAAACACAAAGCTGATTTCGAACTAACCTACGACGTAATTTGGACTCTATAATGAACCAAATAGGATTCAAAGTTACATAACAAAAGCCTATACTAAAAACCATGGCAGCTTGACAGCGTAATGTAATAATTAAGATGGATAAAATTGAGACACACAGGTTTGGACTTTATAAGGTCACAATACAGTACTCAGCAATCATCTTAATGGGGTGTCCACTCAACTGCAATACAAGTCGCACTGACGCATTATCTATTCAGAGCCACTAAATAAATAAATAAAATATCTGTTTTAAAGACCACACAAAAATACAAAATAATTAAGCAATACAAATATGTATTTATAATAGCTACCAAACATTTTTTTTAATGTAATCTTCAATAGCCCTGCAGTTATTTTTAATTTACATATTAAATTACTCTAGTATGAGTATAACCATATTTTCAGAAAGTGGACACCCTATAAAATGAATAATAACGCGTACACAACAACATGCAAATCGTTTTTAACAAACATGAGAATCTGCTAAGCTTAGCAGTATATTTATTTGTGAGTATTTTTACTGACGTACAGTGACGTCACACAAAATTCTCATCGTGCACGCGTTATAAACATGTACGTATGACGCGCGAGTTGAATGCCACAGAGCCTGAGTTCACTTACTCCAAGAGTAAAAATACAGACCAAATAAACGCAATATGGCGCCGCTTGGTCGCTTGGCGTGACGTCACAACCCAGTTGCGATACTGACTAAAGTTCGTGCATAAAAGCGCACTTCGATCTTTTGATCTTTATTATTGCAATTTTAAGAGATATTCGTAATACGCCCAAATCATATAGACAAGGTTTCCTTTTGTAACATGTCTTAGAACATTTAGTTGATACTTCCTAAAACTGTTGGGCAGAACCATTAGTTTGTCACCACCAGTAAATTAATTCCTCAGGTTAGCATTCATCTAGCGCGCTATCATATTTTTTTAAAGCCGACATAAAGGTCCGTAAACCGCTGTAAAGTCCAGAGGCCTGAAGCCAAAGCAAGGTATTCCGCAATTATTAAAATTTGTTGGTGTTTAGCTCTCGGGTGGCGCTAGAGGCGCCCCGCATGTTGCGACGGGGAAAGTCTTAACGTGCGTCTGCCATTGCGTTGATAACTGGAAGAATTTTACGCCGTTCCATTCTGTGCCGTCGATGTATACTGAAATAAAATACGAAAATAAAACTCAAGACGAGAAATTATTATGTAGAAATTTGCTCGGAATTGGTGCAATTTCTGTGTAATCAAAATATCACATTAAAATTGGTCCAATAGATTTCCAGGGAAATGCCGACTAATACTGAAAATATCCTCAGTGTCTGTTCCCTGTGTAACACTTTTCAGATATTTTTCAAGATAT
Organism: Erebia epiphron; assembly: GCA_963932025.1. Lineage (NCBI taxonomy): Eukaryota > Metazoa > Arthropoda > Insecta > Lepidoptera > Nymphalidae > Erebia > Erebia epiphron. The sequence goes on from OZ009946.1 coordinate 8,445,414, forward strand.
CTGAACGCCTCTCCGGAGTCCTTCTTTCCTGGTACGTACTCATAACTAACAACAAAACATAACCTTCTAAATACTCGGACATCCAGTGACCAGTTTAAGATTAGGGCAATAAATTCCTGTCGGTAATTTTTGTAATAATTATACTTAGAGGCTTAAATTGTACACATAATGAATTAATTGATTGAATGACACTGTTACCTTTGAGCGGTGCATTGTGCGATCCTTTGACGGAGCATATCAGTCGAGCGACTCCCTCGACGGTTTGTGCGCGACCCGGTTCAGTCTCACCGCTCTTCTCTTTCTTCTTACCCAGCCTCATTACTAGAAAAATATGAGTACATTAATAATCTAGATTCACGGCAAGTCATTTGACGTAAGTCATGATATAAACCAAAAAAAAATATTTTGACTATGTATATACTTTATTGTACACCACGAATATACAAAAGCAACATGTAACAAACAAGAAAACAACAATACAATAAGGCGGTCTTATCGCTAATCAGCGATCTCTTCCAGACAACCTTAATGCTAGGGAGAAAATGAAAAAGAGGATAAAGGGAGGTGGTGCAAAAATAATAATAAACTTAAATACTAATAGCTAAATTAACTAATCAATATCATATGAAACATATGATAAACTAATATATACATAAAACAAAATAATAATAATAGACATACATAAACTAAATAGACATACCAATAAATACATCAATAAATCTAGTAGAGAAAACAATAAATACGTCGTTACTTATGATAACAAAGAGATAAGTAGTAATTTTTGACGTCAATTTTAAATTTATTAAGGGTTTTAGCGCGATGAATGAATTAGATGACTATGTGCAATCTGTAAGCCAAAATTGGCGCCATGCCAACCAACCCACGCAAATTCATGAAATTTTGACTGTGAGTGCATAATTCGTTGCGTCATGCTAAGGGTGAGTTCATATCAAGTTACACCTAATCATGTCACAGTTGACTTGTTGGGCAAAAATCGAAGGAAGCCTCGAACTTGTTTTCTATCTCATTCTCTCGCAGGCCAAATCCTATTATATGTTTGTCTCTTTTTGTTGTCGCTTTATCGTTTCATTGGATTTTCAAATCACGATTATAAAGAAGTTTTACTTTAAAAAGGCGTACTTTTCTGCTTCTTCTCCTTGGTGAGGTAAGTGATGCATAGGTGGTGATTGTGACGCGTGACCAGCAGCGCGCGAAACGAGCCCTTAAGCGTCACCTTGCCGCCGCCCTCCGCCCCGCCGCCGCCGCCGCCCTCCGCACACCGTGCGCCAACCTGGGGACAACGAGGCCCGGTTGAATGATAGGTTATACTAACTTACGTTTGTTAAAATTTAACACACGTAAGAATGACAGACAAGAAAGAATAGACCATTCCGAAGGTAAATGAAATAAAATAATTTATTATTGAATATAGGACCACTAGGACATGTTGTGCACCTGAAAGCTGATTCTACTGAGAAGAACCGACAAGAAACTCAGCAGTTGCTCTTTTCATAAACAGAAAAATGTTACACTTAGTAAATAATATACAATGCATACGTTACGTAACAAGTATTCATTGTACGTAACAAGTATTCAGTGAACTTAGTAATTGAGAAAATCATCAATGTTATAATAACCTCGACTTAACAGATGATGTTTAACACAGTATTTTTTATGCAATGGCATAAAGGGGTAGGAAGATGACTAAGGGCTCGTACAGCGTGCCGGCAATATAGCGCGTTATAGATCGCAGCAACTTCCAGCGACGAATCACAGTGGAATGATAAATCTTTATTTGTTCCAAAATCCATATTACATAGATTCTTAAAATTACCCTAAGCCCGTGTCTTGGAGGTCAGTCTCTTCCCTGTGCAATGTAAAATAATATTAGAAAAGGGGACTGAAGTAAGGTTAGTAGTAACTTACATAATTAATTAAGATTATCTAATAGTAAACAATTAATAGCTTTAAACTCACCAGCCAATAGTCCAGCTGCAGCTCCAGTGGCTCGCTCCGCGCCAGCGCGAGTGGCGGCGCGAGGTCGGGGGCGGGCGCGGGCGCCGGGGTGGCGGGGGGCGAGGGCCGCGCCGGCGGGGAGCCCCCGTCCTCCAGCTCCAGCGATGAGGGCCCGCCCTCTCCGCAACCGACTCGTACCTCCTGAATATACAGAAATAAGATGAGATTACTGACTTTTCTCGTTCACAAATTAAAAGTCGCACAGCGGGCTATGTTGGGAATCTCTCTCAGGGATAAAATCCGGAACGAGGAAATAAAAGAACTAAAGTGACCGACATAGCTGTGAGGAATAGTAGGCTGAAATGGTAGTGAGCGGGACATATCTGTCGCAGAACCGATGGCCGACGTGTTCTGGAGTGGAGACCGCGTACCGGCAAGCGCAGTGTAGGACGACCTCCAGCGCGCTGGTCCGATGACCTAAAGAAGGTGGCGGAAAGCGGGTGGATGAGGAAGGCGGAGGACCGTGTTTGGTGGCGCGCTCTAGAAAATGCCTATGTCCAGCAGTAAAATAATAATAATAATAATAATATTTATTTATGCCAAAAAAATATACCTAGTTACATAATTTTAGTAGGTTACATTTTTAACATTATTTACATTACATCTAGTTGTGTTGATACAATACAAGTTTTATAAAAATAAGTATAAATAGGTATGTAAGTAGTACTAATATAATTATCCAGTTGCTATTTTATTTTTTATTTTTTATAATTTGGACTTCTGAGGCTGAACTAAGGTGAACCTGTGCTTCAGCTTCAGTGCCGACTCCCCTAGTGTTTTTTCTAGCATACAATTTGATTATTATATTTATTATGATAGAATACACATATATAAAATATTTGAACCTCTCTGAAATAAATTAACTAATAAAATATAGGTGCATGTCTGTTCTATTGTGTGAGTAATGTGAAACTATACGAGAGGGTGTGTAATAGTGTAAAAGTGTGAAGGATTCCCAACGCGTAAGCTATTTACGGTAAAGGGTATAGGTACTATTAAAGAGAATAAAGAAGAATAATTTATTTTCTATATATGTCGAAATATGTTCTAGTTATTTTAATGTAATCAGCAAGTTTTCAGTATCTTCATATGATAATTTTAGTAAATAAGTAATAACGGTTTTTTTACAACTTGTTCTATTAAGTGGGTAGATTTGGGTTACTGCATTTACTTTATTATAAACATGAGGCCCCTGAAAATAGTAAAATTTGTTTATGAAGGATGTTTTTGTTTGGTGTGGAAGATTTGCAACTTTATGTTTTCTGCGTCTGTTTAAATAAGAGATATCATATGTTAGTTCTCTATGTTGTTTTAATATTATACTCAATACAAATAACTTTCTTACAGAGAGAACCTCACAGTTTTGATACAGCAAAGATGTAGGGTACCGAAACGGACGAAAAGTAGATACCTTTAAAATTGTTCTTTGAGCAACTTCAACTTTCATCAATGTGGTTTTAGATGCGCCTCCCCACGAAGAAATGCAATATGTTAGTACAGACTGGCACAGGGCTAAGTATATCCTCTTTAGTATTATAGGTTCAACTACGTGTCTCATGTTTTTAAAAATGTAGATCATTTTATTTAATCTACTCCTTAGTAAATCAATATGTTTATTAAAATTTAGATTACAGTCCAGGGTCACACCGAGATATTTTATATATGGAACTTTTTCCAATATTGGGCATGTACATGAGGAGCTCATTGCATGAGAACACGAATGAGCTACTATATGGAGGTTATCAAGGTTAACTGTTTGTCTCATTGAGAAAGTAATATATTTAGTTTTATTTATATTTAGTGATAGGATATTATTATATAGCCATTTGGTAACCGTATTAAACCCTAGTTGAGCTGCCTCAAATACTTCTATCCATGAGTTTGCAGCAAAAACTAGCGCGGTATCATCTGCATATGAAATAATTTGTCCCTTGGTCAATTGGAGACGCGTGAGGAAATCGATGTATATTAGAAAGAGAGTGGGACCCAAAATACTACCCTGTGGCACTCCGTGTGTAACAACCAGATTACTACTAGCATAAGAGTCTACTCTGACGCACTGTACTCTGTCTGACAGGTAGTCCTTAAACAGTTTCAGTTGAAGGCCTCGGATACCGAGGCACTCGAGCTTTTTAAGTAAGATTGGGATTGATACGGTATCAAAGGCCTTAGCCAAATCCAGAAAGACACCTATACATTTTTTACCCTTATCAAGATTGGTAGCTATATAGTTGGTTATAGAATGCACTGCGTCATCCGTAGATCTACCACGCCTGAAGCCAAATTGATTAGGAGATAGGAGATTATTATTTTCCAAATATTGTACCAATCTTGTATTAACTATTTTTTCTAGAATTTTAGATAGAGATGAGAGGATGGAAATTGGTCTATAGTTGCCAATAATTGTTTTATCACCATTTTTATAAATTGGTCGAACTTCAGACTTTTTTAAGTGGATGTATACAGGCTGATGGATGGATGGACTGTGTCTTAACAGCGGAGCGTGCATCTGAGCACCCTGAACGCTCTGCTACAGGCTAGCGGGGCGTTTAGTATATTGACCAAAGATATGTACGGGAGCAGGAGATATGGCTCGACCGTAACAATAGGATGATCATCCTCCGAGCGGGTGTTGTGCTCGGGGACCACTGGTCCGACCGTCTATCTTTGGAGGTCGTATATATAGCGTAATTCAGAGAAAACTTCGTAAGCGTGAGTTGGGCTGTTCGTGGTCGCGTGCGTGTACTAGTAATGCCATCTATTGGATTATGTGCGGACTGCGAAGACCGCCACAAATAAAAAAGCATATAGTCTGCTAGACATTACTATTAGAAGGAAACACTGGTTATCCACTTAATTATTATTTATTCCTTATTTAATCTCACAGACACGGTTGCCATCTTGACATTACACCTCGATCTCCCTCAGCGTTCCAACAGTGTTGTCACTCTCCAGAGCCATAGATGCAGTAAGACCATGGATTTAATATGTTAATGATCAGCCTAACACTACCCATTCCAGGTGTACAAGAATGGAATGCATATTTATTAATTACGCGTGAAAGAAAAAGATAGAATTGCCGCCTAATATCAAGGAGGGTTCGAACTTGGAGCTATACACGCCGTACTAAATTGCAACCCTACATATGGAAAGAAATTAACTATCCCTTTCGGTGTCACGCTTGGCATGGTTCTAGAATTTAGATGAATTCTCTTTCTACGATATTGACCAATCAGTCCGTGCTGAATAATTTCCTTCAGCATGGGATGCAAAAGCGAACCGATACCGTATGGGCGCCCACGCATTCGCTTCATATCATCATTTATTCAGGATCAAAGTGATTTTTGATGGATGCCAACTTTACCAGCTGTTACTCGCAAGATGTCTAATTTTGTGTTGGGCATTAGAGCCTGTATTCTACTTTCAACTGTTAAAAGTTTAACTGACAAGATAAATAAAACACAATAAAAATGAACAATATAAGAGCACTTACAGCAACGAATGGTACAAAGGTCTGACTGGAGTCTTCGTCCCCTGATTTCTCTCGATATGCAACCATCGCTTCACCAATCGGTATGTTGTTGACTGGGCCAATACTATTCAGATACCTGAGCACAGATAAATTAGTTAATTACAGAAAATAAATCAGGAAACGGCGACCCGACATATATTATTTCGCCAAAAAATTTGTGAAACGTAAAATTAAAAATATAATTGAATAGGTATCTATTGATCTCCAAATGTTTCTTCTTTAAAAATTTCATAAGCTTTGTTACATTATAAGGGTGCCTTTCCACAAGAGATTTGCTACGTTCCTAAGCTACGGATGTGAGTCATTCCCAACAACAGAAGCGCTTAACGTTCATAGCTTAGATCAAGCGCTCCCATTAACGCTCTCTGGTAAAAAGGAACCCTCGGGCCCTGATAAAGTCTTCTCACATGGAATCATTTAATGTTACTTTTAGCAATGAATGGAACGAATAAAGAAAACCAAAATACCTGGCAACCCTTGAGGACATTTCTGCTATGTCTGGCATGCCGGGATCTGCCGCCCTTTCACATAAGGACGCCCATGCCTCTCCGCAAAACAGCGCTGCGTACGCGTTATCCGACGCGCCCAACCATCGGGATACCGTGTTTGGCCCTAAGATCGATGTTTTATGACTAACGTTTTTTGGGCAGTCAATGGTTTAGAAACACAATAAGTCTATATGGTTTGAAATTGACTAAAATGTTATGTAAAGATTACAAGATAATTTATTCATAACATGTAGATTGTAGGACATGCAGGTGACTCTTATGTTACGCCGTGTTTTGACTCTACCAACGGTTCGGAAAAAGGATTCTGCTGAGAAGAGCCGGCAAGAAACTCAGCAGTTGATCTTTTAAAAAAATAAGATATTACAATACGAAGGTATATACCTACATAGGTATAAATTAAATACAGTAGTGTAAGTTATTATACTATCCTGTGCGGTGCTGAACCCAAAGTCGATTGCTTCCATACAACTTTATCATTAAGAAATTCGTCAATTGTATATCAGCCTCGACTTAACAATTAGTGTTCCTTTAGGGCTTTTTTTAATTTGTGTAAAGGCAAATCCAAAAGTTATTCTGGAACCTTATTATAAAAGCTAATACTCGACCCCACAAAGTATAGTATAATTACTAGTAATTTTGCATACGCAGTTCAATGTTGTATATTATGTTACCGGTGGGCACGATATAGAAGCGCAGCGCGGGCGCGTCGTGGCGCCGCGCGGCCAGCTCGGCGTGCGCGCGCAGCGCCGCCGCGGACGCCGCCTCGCCGCCGCACACGCACACGCGTACGCTGCGACGCACACCCCTAGGGGACAAAACATCAAACTCTTGAGGCGATTAGTGCCACTAACTGATCTTAGTTTGGCTTTCTGCCGTACAGATTCCTATCTATACTAATATTATAAATGTGAAAGTTTGGATGTATGGATTATTATGACTAGAGTTTACGGCGCACATGCATAGGTCGACTTTCATACATTTTTCTGTTCGATTATTCTTGAAGAATATACATTTTTTAATTTTTTTTATTTGTTTTATGATTTCTTTAGGGCATTTTACAGACGCAAGTTTCATGTCAGGCAAATATTTACATTATTTATAATTTATAATCGGCATTCAAAAAGTGTCAGATTTACGCATGTGTGAGGTGTGAGGTTTACATTCGTCTTAAAAGATGTCGCCGTGTCGCCTAAATAATGCGTCAAAAAATATATTTGAGCGCCATCTATCATTATACTGTAAAAAGTACTTCGCTGTTACATGCTATAAAATTTTATAGGATAAGGGAAGTTGAATGAAGGTTCATATCTAAGCACGAGAATTGTGGAAATTTACACAAACGAGTGAGATTCATAAATTAAATATTAGGTCGTCGCACGCGCTCGTGTATTCCCCTAGCCCCTAGCTAAGCACGAGCATTGTGGATTTATTTAGTTGTATGGCGTTTACATACAGTTTATTATGCGTTTCTATAAAAAGAACGCTTATTTCGCTCGTTTAGCACCACGGGGACACATGCAGGGAGGTAGACGGTAGTTCCTGCGTGGATTGTGTATTGCGATTATTTACCTACTTAGGATTTGTAGAGTTCAAAATGAACCAAATAAACAAGACATTTGGCAACATAATATAGGAAACGTAAATATTCCAATGCGCCTATGTAACTCCAGGTCCTCAACTATTCCCATGCAAAAAATAACCTTAAGCTCGATCCGTACCTCTGTTGCGGCTTGATTGAAGGACAAACCAACAAACCAACAAACCTATGAAGCATGATTATAATTTATATACATACTAGCTTTTGCCCAGGGCTTCGCCCGCGTGAATAAAATGTAGCCTAAGTTCTAAGTCAGGCTATAAGCTATCTCCATTCCAAATTTCAGCCAAATCGGTTCAGTAGTTTTTGCGTGAAAGAGTAACGAACAAACTTACTTTCCCCCTTGTAATATTAAAAGTATGATACCTATGCTTACCTATAGACCTACTGTTTACCCGCGTGGATTTTAGTTTTTTAGTACTTACATACCTACCTATCCCCCGGGAACTGTTAATTTGTCCGGGATAAAAATGGCCTATACTCTATAATTATGTTAATCCAGAGTAAAAGTTGTCTCTATTTCAAATTCCAGCCAAATCGGTTCAGTACCTAAGTAGTATGTAGGTACCTACCTAATTATTGTGTCGTGAATAAAAATATAATTAGGAGAATCAGCCTAACCTCCTGTAGACAGTGGCGCCATCGGATAAACGTCTATAAAACGCGCTCTCTGTATTACCGCGTAGTCATTCTTTTGTCACCTTCCGAGCTGTAAACTGCGTTATTGTGAAACTCTTAATGAGTCATAATTGTGTTCAGATTTAAGTGTGTTCCTTTTTGATTATTTTATGTGTGATATGTTAAAATCATTTAGTAGAATAAATTGTGGTTTGTTATATTTGCTTAGTTTCACTTTACTCCACTTCTGTTTACCTAAATTCAGAAGTGGGATAAAGGACCGCTAAATAGGCCCACATACGAGATGAACCAAAAAGGAACATACCCAAATTTAAAGTGCTTAAAGTTGATCACGTGACCGATCAAGATATCTCTCGAAGGGTGACTCGTATAATGTGCAGTGTTTATTTGTGTGCTAAAGATGTGTTTTGTTTTCATGTGATTGTTATCGCTGGCTCGCGGAGTGTGGCCGAGCTGTGGTGTTGCACAGCTCGTGTGCTTGAGGCGCCTCACGAGTGCGCTTGGGTGTGCAACTGTGCATGCCACGTGGGCGCTCTGGGCAGCGTTCACGAGGGCAATTCAGTCTGCGCGACACGCTGTCGTGCCTTGCTGCGTGCCTCGGAGCCGCAGTGCTGCGCGCTTTCCCGTGTTACGCCTGGCATTTGCCTGGAATGGTGGTGAGGTGATGACACCATCGAGCCTCTGGTGATATGACGTAATATGCGACATCGGTAAGGCCATTTAATTTATTTGCTAAAGGATGTAATACCCACCAAGCGTAGCCACAAAGTAAATGAACAGTAATTCATGTTACTGAATTGACTGTTAATTGTGTTAAGAAAAGGTTTAGACCGCAATTGTATTTACGCGATTTCCATTTTATGATAATTTCCCACTAAATTAGCAAGCTGTGTTGGCTCAGTGGTTGTTATTGGCATAACGCCTACATTTGAGTCCCTAAACCACCCTGAATGCTAGTTTGTGAACAGTATAAAGTGTCTAGCAGAAACATCTTGTTCAAAAGTAGAACCTTTGTGGGTACCGACCGGGTACAAAAATATTTTTGTGAAAAAGAGGTGACTCATACCCTAAGTTTGGATACATAACTTGAAACCTCTAAGTTTGCTGAGTTTTGAGTCATAAAGTAATGTTTTGCTAAAACATGATGCACGGATAAATTGTTTTTGCGTAATTTAGTTTTTTGTTTTTAAAATGAGGGTTGTTATTTAAAACTCTTGACCTAGTTACGATCGGATACCAATCATCCGCAATTTAGAAAGTCAAATACGTAAAAAATGCGTGATGGTTAAAAGGCAGATTATACCCACTTTACGATTCAATTAAACATGCTGTTTTTATAAAAAGTGTCTCTTAATTAATAACGCTCACTGTGTTTTCAAATGATGCGATGCATTCGTGATGTTAGACAGCGGTTTAAGAAAACCTGTTAAACCCGCTAGTATCCCTTGGGGTTTGTTAATGCTTCTGTGATACTTTTACAAAGGAATAGTGCTTGTACACAAAACAATAATTGTTGAGGTCAGGTATGGACGAGCAAACATATTTATAGTTCTGATAAACGTTAAAATTAACTTGAGTTTTACAGGTTAATATTACCGAACCAGGTTACGTAATTTGTTGTTGAATGTTGCATTCTATTTTGATTAGAGAAGTTTTGTTTTTCTACTTTCATGGATAGAAAGTTTGTTTTCGTTTCACCTGCGGTCAAGTTTTGGGTGGATCGATTACGAGTCTACATACCTACCTGTCCTGATAGTATGAAACCGTTAAGGGGTTTTTATGAAGTTAAATTGCTCGATAAGGTTCATTTTCTGTTCTATGTTCCTTTCGTCTTCGGCGCTCACCACGTGTGAGGCGTTCTGGTCGCGCCGGGCTGCGCGCCCGCATGCCGCGTGTGTGGAGCACGTCACTACGCGTCTGCTGGTCGCGCAGGGCTGTGCGCTTGTCTAGTGCGCGTTGCTGCGCACTCGCCTGCCGCGCTTAAGGCGTGACACTGCGTGTCCACTGGTCGCGCAGGGATGCGCGCCCACCTAGTGCGCGATGCTGCGCGCTCCTGGTTGCGCATGGCTGTGCGCTCGCCTAGGGTGCGATGCTGCGCGCTCGCATGCCACACTGTGAGGCGTGACACTGCGCGTCTACTGGTCGCGCAGGGTTGTGTGCTTGTATAGTGCGCGAGGCTGCTCGTTAGCCTACCCGATATGGTTGAACATAACTGGTATGAGTAAACTTTCTTCATTTTCTGTGTTCATCGATGATGATGTTTGATGTTTTGAATGTTCAAAGTTACTTCGACATGGTACAACTGTGAGTTTGTACTATGGTTGAGCGACCTTTAGTGAGAGCTCTACCGACTCTTGTTGCTCTATGAGCTCTACTGACTCTTTGTGCTCTACCAGCTCTACCGACTCTTGTTGCTCTATGAGCTCTACTGACTCGTTGTGCTCTACCAGCTCTACTGTCTCTTGTTTCTCTACGAGTTCTGCTGTGTCTTGGTACTCTACCAGCGCTACTGTCTCTAGGAGTTCTACCGGCTCTATTGAGAGCTCCACAGGTTCTGTGAGTTCTATCGGCTTTGTATGTATGAGCTCTGCTGAAGCAGTCAAATAATTTTGTTGGTACCTGTGCTGGTACTGGTAACTGTGCTGGTAATGAACTTTTAGGTCAAGAGAGCTTGTGAAGGTAATTGACTATGCGTTGACTACCTGCTATGTATGGATAGTCACGATGATCACGTCGTTTCGTGATAACGATTTGGTTTTAATTTCTGTTACATGTTTGGCGCCATGGAGTGGTGCCCTGGATCGGGGCCCTGGAGGTGTGCCCTGGAGGTGTGCCCTGGAGGTGTGCCCTGGAGCGGTGCCTTGGAGTGGTACCTCGAAGTCTTGCTTCGGACTACGCGGCACGTTCTTCGGTGACAGACATTTTCAACTTAATTTGCATAAACATTGCCTATGGCTCTGCTTGTTGTCATCCAATTTAGTTACATGCTTTCTCTAGTAAAGTTAGGTTAGTCGTTAATCAGACGTTAGGTCAGTTGTTAGGTCAAACGTTAGGCTACTTATTAGTTCAGTTGTTAGGTCAAAATGTAAGCTTACATGTTAGGTTAGGTTACTTTAGGCTCTGTTAGGCTAGTGGATGACAGCGGACAGCGTTGTATGTAGTGGGCAGATTGAGAAGAAGGTTATGTCGGCAGACCTGCGAGGAGTGTAGCATAGCACTCTGTCAGGTGGGTGGTAGAATGGCTACCACCGACAAGGAGATGCAGCACAAATGTGTGTGTCGACCTCGGGTCCGGTGTGGACCCGGTTCATTGTGAAAATCACAATGGTACCCATGGTTTTGGGTAGGTGCGTTAGCGCAAGAAAGATTTCTGCAACGAGCCACGGTACTGAGTGGCTGGCGGCCAAGCGGCAGCGCGCTGATGGCGCACTGGCGGCGCGCTGGTGGCGCAATGGCGGCGATGATGGCGCTGGCGGCGCACTGGCGGGTTGCAGACACAGAGGAGTTTTCGTAACAGGGCCTTGCCCTTTACTATTTTATCTTTTTAATTATTTTGATACATCTCTCTAAGCTTTGCGAAATTTGAAAGATTTGCCCTATCATTTTTTATTATTTTGAAGTCCACAGAGACAGACTTTGAGAAGTTTGAAAGATAAAATGACACTAGAAGATGACCGTTGCTTAATTAATTAACTAAATGAAAGCCCTGCCCTTTTCTTGTTCGTTTTTATTATTTATTTTGAGAGTTCAAAAGTTTGTGTTTTAAAATGCGCATGGATTTGTTCAACTTTAGTTAACAGAAATAGTGACATGTTCAAGTTTGATTACATATCAGTACTTTTGAATTCTTTTTTGAACACTTCTGAAATAGTTTCGAATTCTATTGCAATTGAGTAACGTTGAATGAAGGCTGCGAAGCTTTGATGTTGTACTTAAGCCTTCTATCTGCTCAACAGATTCCGACCGTGGTAATAATGACGCAGGCGCAGGTCTTTTGGCTGCCCGTGCACCAGACTACTGTGGACGCTCCAGATGAAGGCGTTGGACCACAGCGCAGCCGGGACGGTGCGCGAGCAGGATGGCCGAATTAGGAGAATCAGCCTAACCTCCTGTAGACAGTGGCGCCATCGGATAAACGTCTATAAAACGCGCTCTCTGTATTACCGCGTAGTCATTCTTTTGTCACCTTCCGAGCTGTAAACTGCGTTATTGTGAAACTCTTAATGAGTCATAATTGTGTTCAGATTTAAGTGTGTTCCTTTTTGATTATTTTATGTGTGATATGTTGTAATCGTTCACTAGAATAAATTGTGGTTTGTTATATTTGCTTAGTTTCACTTTACTCCACTTCTGTTTACCTAAATATATATATAAAAAATATCCAAACAACCATTTTAATATTTGATATTTTCATCTAAGTTTATAATTATTTACTTACTAGCTGATGCCCGCGACTTCGTCCGCGTGGTTTGAGTTTTTTGTTATTCCCGCGGGAACTCCTTATTTTTCCGGAATAAGCCCGTGTCACTCTCCAGGCCCTCAACTATGCCCATGCCAAAAATCACGTCAAACCGTTGCTCCGTTGCGGCGTGATTGAAGGACAAACCAACAAACAAACACACTTTCACATTTATAATATTAGTATGATTTACCAATACTTTTTTTGCATTGTGTGATAAAAACAATCGCCTCGCAGCCGGTTAAGTACCTAACAAGAAGTAGGTGTAGGTACCTACACAAGACAACGCCGCGCGAAAGAAGCGCCGGCCGCCGCCCGCGCCACACGAGTATACCTATAGTTGCCCGCGCTGCCGGCCGAAGGCTGAAGCTAGTACCACAGTATTGGTATCTACTATCTACCAATACTGTGCTATAAGTAGGTACGATCCGCGACTGCGAATATAGCTAGGTATTCGAATAATCTACAACTGCTGATGTAGACATTTGTGGGCAACTTATGGTTTCAGTTGTACGATCGGAATGACAACCTTATTTTATAACCCATAAGACTGAATTTCAAAAATGTCAAATGGTTTCATAAGGTTTAAATTAATTGAAACTTTTTATTTGTAGGTATTTTTTTAAATATAACCTTAGAAATCTGCAATTATTATGACTCAATTTCAAAATGGAGTTTTATTCGTTAGTACTAACTAGTAACTACTAACTATGTGGGCGGTAATCGACTCAAATTAGGTAGTGGAGCATTATTCAAGTTGGTTACCTACTGATTTTGATACCTAATTAGAATGGAATTCAAAATTGCGCATCGCTAGCCGAAGCGGCCTCTATAGTCCGGGACGCAGCGGCACAAATTTCGGGTCATTTCCTCCTGTTTTTATTTTTTGAATATCTGCATGAGTTATGTATGCAATATGTACCGTACCTATGTCTAATAAGTATATATGACTGCCTCGTTGGTGTAGTGGTTAGCATGTTCGACTACGGCCGACGAGGTCCCGGGTTCGAGTCCCAGGTCGGGTCACAACAAGTATTGGGGTTTTCTGACAAGAAATTCTCAGTACTATCCCGGAGTTAGGAAGTTGGCGGTGTTTCACTCCTGTGCCTCGGAGTGCACCTGTGGTTGCGCACACACTTGTGCACTATAATATCTCCCGCGCAGATGGCTAATCTCTCAGGAGATTGGCCGCCGTGGCCGAAATTCGGTCGGGAGGACATTATTCATTATTATTATGTCTAATATGGTCGTAATAGGGTTGCGATTCCTGCAGAAAATTCATAAAAAATCTCCTAGCTTCTGGCATGAAACTTGCTCAACACATTAATTTGAACTTAAAATGTGTAAAAAATATCGTCTTCCAGCTGAATTCCTCAACTATGTATTCCATCCATCAACATTTTTTATTACGAAATGTGTGTGTACGGCCAAGTGCGAGTCGGTCGAACTTGCTTATCTCCGAAGTTTACCAATCCAAAAATACAGAAGTTAAAAAGTATTGTACAGAAGAATGAAAAATGTATAGATTGGAGTGAAATAACTGGTAAACTGATGTTAACAAACTTTATATTATCTATTTCTTTGACAAACTGAATTAATTGTAAAGCATATTCTTGTATTTTATTATATTCTTGTATCGCTAACAAGGGTTTACGATGGCAATAATGTCATTGTATCTGAATTTGAGACTAGAGAAGATTTATTGCAAGTGAGTACATAGGTATTTAAGTACATCCATATTAAGTAATATTATATATAAGAAAATGTGTCTGTCTCTCTGTCTGTCACGCTTTAACTGCCCATCTTTTCAACCGATTTTGATATTAAAGTCAAAGTCAAACCATATATCTTCAAATTGGTACCTGCAAAGTACTTTTTGACCGTCTATTTTACAAAGTATAAGATGTGATGGTGATAATTAATCAAATCATCCTTCAACTTCGGTACGAGTCGTAAAATGCTAATTTGAGTACCCATCAAAATCTGATTGCAGAATGATTTTACTGGTTAGTCAATATTTTTACCAGAAACTTTTATTTCTTTGCCAAATTGAATCAATATTCTTGCAAAATAAAAATTCTAATTCTAATTCAATATAAAATGTACCTATTCTGATATTACAGACTAGCTGATACCAGCAACTTCGTCCGTGTGGATTTAAATTTTTAAACATGCCGTTGGAAGTCTTTGATTTACTGGGATAAAAAAGCCTACCTTATTCTTCATATTTTTTAATATAGGTATACGTGCCGTGAAAATAATCACGCTGATCCGTTGCTTCGTTGCGACGCGATTGAAATACAAACTAACAAATGTGCAATTTGTCACTTTTCCATACTCACATATTTTTATTCTATAATAATATTAATAGGTGACCCACCCCAGATTCGCACTTGTACCTAGTGTCTTTACTTAATGGTTAAAAACCTAATTTTGTATTGATTGGCTGTTATCCGTCCGGACTTCATCTCCGAACTATTTGTCAGGTCTTCATAAAATTTACTTAATAGTAGTACAATCTTTCTAATAAAGAACGAATTGTGTAAATCGGTTCAGATTTGGCTGAGTTATGGAGTATAATTGACAAATTATAAATTTATATAATTAAATTAATTAATAAAAGTCTCAAGGCTCTATGTAGAATTTCCATTAACATGCGCTATTTTGCTCAGAAATTATAAAATTACTACTATTGCAGAAGATTTTATTAGTTGCTTTCAACATTACTAACTGCTGTAAGACTACTACCATGTTATTTAAATAATCAGTCTTCCTGCAATCGGCGCCTAAGGAGTCAATTTTGAGTGAATGCTCATAACCATAGCCGTCTCTATCTCATAGCCGTCTCTATCTCCACAGGGGATAGAGACGGCTATGTCATAACCAATCCGTTGAGTAGAAGCGGCATTTGAAGGTAAATACTGAATTAATGTATTTCATACATCATTTTTAACATAGTTTTCTTCATATTTTACTTGAATGTAGTATTGTTTTCTAGTAAAGGTCGTAAATTCTTGAAATACATATGCAACAAAATATTGCTGCCGTGAATTCGTTACGGTCCTTTGAGTAACTCTTTCGAAATTGTCAGTCAATGGTACAAATTATTACTCAATGGATATCAATCATTTATACATTTATATACTGTTACTCAATCATTCATACAATGTGATTTTACATACTATAAATTGGTTGGAAGTTGCACTTATATTTTTTAGATGTCATTTTACATATTTTAAGTACAAATTAAAGAATAAAGAGTTTAAAATACCCAAAAGTACCTACTACGACTATTATAATTTTATGGTAAGAAAGTGTGATAATTCACTTAACATTGTGATCAGTGCCCTTACTTTTCCTTTGAGTAATTGTCAAGGTTCCACTGACAAACTGTCCTCTCAAAAAACTGTCCTCTCAAAAATATTGCATTTATGCTTATAATATTGGCCATTTATCATTTATATAAGTTATTGTTATGTTATATTGAAATAGATATTTTTTATCGTAACTCGCAAAATCAAAAACATAAAAGATTGTCTATTTCAGAAGAAATATAGAAAAATATGACATTAATTTGTCATTATTGTGTTATATTGTCATTACGTTAGTCAAAAGAACTAAAATTATCAAATTTTGATAGTGTTTCTATTATTTTATGTTTTCCGTCCCATTTTTCTGATTGGCATGATTGGTAAGTCTAATAAAAACTTCTGTGAATCTTATTTAAAATGGTTTTTTTAAGTACATTTGTGAGATAAAGTTCTGTTTCTGAATGGAATAATTCTCCGTCGATTCATTTTAAAATGATTATTTTTACTATAATTTAACATAATATTTATAATCAGTGCTATTTCTCATAAAGATAAATAAGTAGGAAACACAAATCTATCAATAAAATAACAAAACATGGTAAAAAAAAATCATCGATTTTAAATCATGTAGTTAACACGTTAAAAAAAACGCCCCAACTATAGTGTTATATATTTTTGGAATCTACTCATCAATTTCTAGATGATGATCATATAGTAAATCTTATTTTCGAAAAAAAAATCAATTTTAGTCTTTAATGCGGGACCATGGTCACCCCATCATTTATTTTTAAAATTTTACTAGCCTATGTCACCCGGAATAAGCTAGGGATTCTAACGATACCGCATTTATCAAAATCGGTTCAGGCGTATAGAAGTTATGGTGGAATATACAAACTCACATACATACATACATACATACATACATACATACATACATACCTACGTGAACCCTGAATACAATATACTCCTTTTTTCAGGCAGTCGTATAAAAACATTTCGTTTCCTCTTGGTCTATAATATCGCGGTGATAATTTCTTATTTCGCTCTTGCGCGTAAATCACGCCGCATCAGTAGGGTTGCCACTTGCCACCCATACCCGGTTCTTGGTCTCTCGAAAATTTAATTATAAGCCGGCACTCTGTCCGAAATGATAGTTACGAATTAAATCGAATTAATGAGTACTTGTTGCTTAAATACGCCACTACTATTGAACCGATTTGGCTGAAATTTGTTATGAAACTTTATCCCGGAAAAAACCATGGTACTGGAACTACTATATTTTCACAACTTTTGAAGAAAAAAAATAATATTTTTAACTGACTTCAAAAAGAGGTTATCAATTCGACACGCATAATATTCCGTGTGTAATATTATTGGAACTTCAAAATATTCACATAAATGACAATCTATTAGGGCTTCCAAACATAATGTTTGTCCATGCATTTCTCCGAAAATATGCGACCAATCGTTTTTTACTGGCTTACATTTAATTCAACTTAGATAACAGTGCAAGTTTCATTTGAGTTTGTTGTGAGCTCTTCTTATACCAGGGCGCGTTTGGAACCCTCGTAGCTTTAGTTTTAAGATACCGTAACCGATTATCACCATCATGTTTTTTTTAAAGTAAGTAATTTTTAACGTCAATAAGTGTACCTACAGTGTACCTATATTGAATAAATGATATTGACTATTGACTATTGACTATTATAATAGTTTTGATAGTTTTCAAGATTTGGGCAATTGTTCGTTTTCAGTAAGTATATTGAAATTTGAAGTAGCTTGTTTTCCAAAAAAAGTTGGCAACCCTAGCCGCATTATTGTCACCCGTCCCCAGCAAAGACACCCTACCGGCAAAGCCGTGCCGCCAAGCGATTAGCGTTCCGGTACGATGCCATGTAGTAACCAAAGGGGTATAAAGTATGGGTTTAATAAAAACTGCCATATTATCCCTACTAGGTTAGTCCGCTTCTATCTTAGACTGCATCATCACTTACGACCATCTCACATGGTGGCACCATCAACCATGTGAGATTGCAGTCAAAGCAAAGTTTATCTTGTATCCGAATTAAACAAAAAAAATACTAAGCAAAACTAGGCAGTTTTTGTTTAAATGCCATCTAGTTCAATTTTATAGTAAACAATTCGTAGTTTATGTTAGAACCACAGAACTTGGATAGCAATCATGATGTCAGTGTGTGCGTGGGGGTTGCGTATATACAGTAATCGATATGACAGATTTTTATTAGTGGACTATTTGACTAAATGGCTCCGTTTTAAATTAAACTAATGATGTGATAAAATAATACGCATTGATATACTGGCGCAAGTGTAATCAGTTTTAAAATCAGTGCATAGGAACTTTGCGAAAATATCAAAAACCTGTCAAAAGCCCTAACAACGCCATCTAGCGGGAAACTGTCCGGGAGAAGACGTTGTGTTGAGCCTTACAGGATGTATGTTTGTTACTCAATCACGCCCCAACGGCTGATCGGATCTGACTGAAATTTGGCACAGAGATAGATTATAGTACTTTTTATCCCGGAAAATTAAAGTTCCCGCGGGAACTAAAAAACCTCAAACCACGCAGACGAAGTCGCGGGCATTCGTTAGTTAATCATAAAGATATTGTATCGTATGTAAGAGGAAAATACTGACTGCTTCTAAAAATATGATAAGTAAGCCCGAAAAACATGAAGGACACGTCTTATAATATTCATTGGAAAATCTTTAGACGGTTGAATAAGCATTTGTAAATAATATAAAGACCAGTAGAAACAGAACACATTCCGTAAAAAAGGCTTTGTAGTCCTATAGACTTAATAGTTTGCAGTCAGAATAACTTAACACTTTGACAACCCAACCATAAGTTTAATACAAGTCAGCGGCACTTACTGCTTAGCAGCTCGAGCCAACAGCGCCTGCAGCAGCGGACGCACATCGGGCGTGACCCCGGGCGGCGCCAGTACAGCGGGCACGGCAAGCGCTTGGAACACTCGCGCCATACTGCTCGGGGCCACCGCCACGCACTCAGGCACCGGCCCTTCCTCGCCCAGGATACGGCTAACTTGCTCCAGCATTGTACGACGGGGCTGAAAACAACGCGTACACTTGTAACACAAAATAGAAATTGGTATAAAGCTCGGCTCTATGCTACAAGCGGAAACCAACGCATTTTTTGAAGTGAAAACTTCTTGAACACTTTTTGGTAATTTATATTGAAGTGTAAAACTTCTTTAGGCGCGCTGAGCACTTTTTGGTAGGGGGTAAAAATGTAGATTCGCGTGACCGTGACCGACATGCTCGCGTGACCGGCCTGCTCGCGAACAGCGACATGCTCGCGATCATATAAATGTACTACATTCGAAATTAAGCTTTAATGCCTTAGCGTTAAGGTTTATATTTTAATAATTTTAATTAAATTTAAAAAAATCGTTTTCACTTCTATCGGCAGTCTGCCAATTTTTTTTATTCAACCACAAGTTAACCCTGTTAGGGATATGGCAGTTATATTAAACCGATACCCCTACTCGGTTTCTACAAGGCATCGTACCGGAACGCTTAATCGCTTGGCGGCATGTCTTTACCGGTAGGGTGGTAACTAGCCACGACTGAAGCCTCCCGCCAGACCATAAAGTCATTAGTCATAAAGGCATTCTAATAAAGCACGCGCGTGCGTGACTCAAAAAAATTGTCTGACACAAGAACAAACGCGACTTGAGCTATATTTTTATCTTACCTCAAGTGTAGTAGGACTCTGTGCAGGTAAATCGTGTGCGGAGAGCGGCCTCTCAGTGACAATTACAAGCGAATTCTTCTTCCGCGCCGCAGCCGCAGGCGTTAGGTTGCCCCCACTGGTTGCGCTTCGGAACAGCCTTGACCTCTTATCCTCCTTGTACACAAAATATACATATAGTCAGATTTTTGGTGTACACGAGTTACTTTGGATGATTGAGTTTACAGCGAT
This sequence comes from Erebia epiphron, assembly GCA_963932025.1. NCBI lineage: Eukaryota > Metazoa > Arthropoda > Insecta > Lepidoptera > Nymphalidae > Erebia > Erebia epiphron. Next base: position 8,465,441 of record OZ009946.1, read on the forward strand.
GTATATGATAGGTATAGTATAGTATAATTATGTAGATATGACCTACTGAGATTTAAGATCTTTTATTTACCCTTGGAGATTATGGCTGCAGCACTACCACCGCCTCCATCCATCCATCCATCGTATTTACCAGTTAAATGGAATATACTCATAAAGGACTTTGTATTTAAAACATCATACCCTTCGCAAGTAAGAGCTTGCGAAGAAAATTGTTTACCTATACGATGTCCTTCGATATCGATGTTTTTCAAATGAAGAAAAGACAGACTTGCTATCCTGTAGCAACTATGAGTTGCCAAACGTCACTTGGCGTATCAGAACTTTTTGTTCGCTTTGAGAACGTGTTCGCTGTCATCCCGACTGATGGATCTACGCCCACTGCTGCTGGAGATTCAGATTGGGATTTCTAAACTCTACTTGTGCCGCTTTTATTCAGCTGCTCATAATGAACCTTGATATACATTAAACTATAAATTATAATTTATATAAATTGATAAGAGGTATTATACCTTATAGTTTACCTTGATATCATTCGGCGGGGAGCTGGATACAGAAGCTCCAGATACGGGTGCGTCCAGGGTTGCATCCCCGTCGCTATTCCCTTCGCTTCCGCGCTCGTCGCCTGCCGAGCTGCGTATGGCTTCTGATTCTGACAATTCAAAGAATAACTATGAATAATATTATTAAAAATCCTTACTAATATTATAAATGGGAAAGTGAGTTTGTTTGTGTGTTTGTTCCGCTTTCACGCCGTAACTACTGAACCGATTGCTTTGAAATTTTGCAGACGTAAAGTTAGAAGTCCGGATTAAATAATAGGGTACTTTTTATCCCGGAAAATTAAAGAGTTCCCGCGGGAACTAAAACTCCTCAATCCACGCGGACGAAGTCGCGGGTATCAGCTAGTATAACATAAATAAATATACGTGTCATTTGGACACGGATATTAGCTATAATTGTATAGCTAATGTTTGGTTTTCTTAGAATTTAAATTTTAACTTATTTTAGTAAGTTTTCTAGTTAGTATATTGTAATTAAATATTTGTGTGGTTTTGTAAGCTTTCGGAAATAAATTGAAATTGGATGGGACGTCATTGACAGCTCAAACATTATTTTTATTTTCGAGGTCAAGGTTGACCAATTTTTTGATAAGGTATTTAATCATGACGCAGTCGCATAACGTAAGACGAGCCACAAGAAACACATTCTCATGTTCTGTACTAATAAAACGTTATGTTTCCAGCAAATAAACGAATTATTAACTCATTAATTTACGTATCCATCGCTTCCAGCGGCTCTGACTACGGTATTTGATCACCTGAAAACATCTAAGCTTTCTGAACTGATACATTTACAACAAACCTCAACTAGGTAATATTTAATATTACCTAGTTGAGGTTTGTTGTACAAAATTTGTAAGTCTGAACTCATACATTTACAAAAAACCTCAACTAGGTAATATTTAATATTACCTAGTTGAGGTTTGTTGTAAATGTATAATCAGTTCAGAGTTACAAATTTTGTAAAACGGGTATCTAGTAAGAGCTACTACGTTTTCGGGAAGATTAATAAATGGAAATCGAAACAAGGTGTAGAATAATACTAGTCAAAGTCAACAAAAACAGTATAGAGAAAAAGCGAAGCTGAAAAATGAAATGCTAAAAAATAAAAACCAACAGACAAAAGCTTGCTATGTTATTGCGGTAGAAAAATTGTAGTCTGACTTTTTGCAGGCTATCAAATTCTTTGAAAAATAAATGATAAGGCTATGTTATTCGTTTTAAATCTAAAGAGGTGAAGGGACATGGGAGAAAAATCTAGTCTACAAACTTTGACGCAATTTCAATTTGGATCATTAAAGTAAGCATAATATATTTTTTCCTTTATATTATTTATATTTAGAGAGTTGCCTTGCAAAGCTGTGCATATAAAGTCAGCCGACAATATAATGTAGAAGGTATCCATCGAAAGTACGTTAATACCTGTGAACGACGCAGCGGGACGGTCGCGCGGGCGCAGCTCTGCGGTCGACGCGAGGCTGGCGTGCCGCGACACTGCGCATGCGGGGGCCGTTACTGAGCGGGCCGGGGGGAGGGTGTATGACGTCACGTAAGAAACTGCACCGCTTCGATCTTATTTATAACGATTGCTCAAGAAAACAATCAAAAATTTAACCTACGAAAGCTGACCGCGAATCGCCATAATGTATTCATATTGTGCCGCACGCGACGCTACAAATATGTATTACAAACTGAATGCATCCTAGTTTTCGGTTGTAACTTGTAACTACACAATCTTAAAACAAGCTGAATTGACAGATCTAAATAACACGATAAGGAATCAGATGATTGAATAACTATTCCTTTCACTTCTTTCTCTGCTAAACGGATAGCAATATTAACATTCTGAAACAAATTTTATGCAACTTATAAAATCAAGAAGTACGCGGCTTTTTGGCGCGCATGTGCGATCAGTTTTAATGCGGGCCGTAGACTACATAGTTAATCTTGATCATCTGATTGCGATCACAGATCACTGGAATGCAAGGAATGTTTAGGCTAGTTGCCGTCGAATTTTCTCGCGATGCTTTTCTAAGCCAAAATCTAGTCATAATCAAATAATAAGTCTAGTCAAATACGGTGTAGTTTCTTAAGAGACGATGACGTGTAATGTGGTGCCAATTCTGAGAGTGAGAACGGTAGATAATGAACAGGCCTAGCTCATAGTTAAATTCGCTTTATCTGACAATGTTAAAGCACCATATGAGATTTGAATGTATATTGTTATTGTCATTCAGGTACTCATTCAGTATGAAATATATGTGCAAATGGTATTTGATATGGTGTGCCACGAACCAATGTTTTAATAATTAACCTTTTACTTACGAAGAAAATTGTTAAATCTGACTAAAACTACAAATCCCGAGGACATATTGCAATGAAAATGATGTTGTATGTATGTTTAACATCATAATTATTTTATTTCTTGTTACAATTTTAATTCCAAACTCAGATTTATGTACTCTCTCATAAAAACAATGTAAGAAAAGATAAACACTACATTTGTTTAACGATCTACAGATTACATATGTAACCTACCCAGTATACCCACAGATAACTAACAAAGTAACTATTTTGATTGAGAGCCACTTGCACCAACCCGATAAATGAGTTTAAGTTAAGCTTTCCATATTCATACTCCTGTCCTGTCTGCATTAAACTTAAAAATTGATAGAATTAACTAAACCAGTTTTTTAGCAGTTCAATGCAAAAGGCCCTTAAATTCACTTGCACCAACCTGTTAGTGTTTAAGTTAAACTTTCTACATCCCTAATCCATTCTGTCCCTGTAATTTCTAGACTGGAATATTCTTGTGAAATGCTGACAGCATCACATTTAATTGCTTTCATTTTTAATTCAATAATCATACGAAATAATTTAATTACTTTAAAAGCAAACAATTTGCACACCATTAGGTATATGGTAGAATATGGTATGGAAATTACCAGTTTAAGATCTAATCTGTACCCATATTCCTGCAAATAAATATTTTTTATTAATTTATTTGTTTTATTACTTAAACCAGTTTAAGCAGTTAGGTGCAAGAGGGTCTCAGTGTTTTATCAAGTATGTGTAGAATTCACTCCTCCCAGCGCGCACATGCACTAAACTAAGTCACAACTCACACAGCGTACAAAACAAAACATAAACACTGATAAAACTTTTGGTCTTTTCTACTCAACTTAAATTTAGATTTCCAATAGAGTTTTTATCATGTGACCAAAATTCAATCTGGATCGCGGTCCGCTTCCGGATCAATGATCCGGATCCGGATCCGGTCCGGATCAATGATCGCGATTCAGACTGAAAGTTAGGATTGACGGTCAATCCAGATTGATTGTGTACCGGGCACCTATGGCAATGAATTTTGCATTTGTGAGAGTATTCAGAGATCGAAATATGTACTAAAAGTCGCGCTGAACGCTTGAAACCAAAACAATCAGCACGAGGTGCAGCAGTTTATTTTTTATCAAATTCAAACTAATCATGATTCACCTGGGCATAAAAAAAATCTGCGCTTTGAATTTCCGAAACTAATATTTTTTTTAATATACCAACCGTATGTAATTCGACATAATATACGGTAAAAATAAATCTTTAATTTCAATACTGACGCTGCTCCTCGACTACCTACACTCCTTTCCGTAGGTATGCGCAAGACCATTACTTACTGCTCAACTAAACTCACAACAAATGCAAATATCATGGTCTCATATAACATATTAATTATGAACACTAGGCAAAAAAAATAAGCCACACTATAGGTACTATTCTAGAGCATCAGTATGATGATATTCAGGCACAGAATAACTAGATAAGTACATAATATACAATACATTAGCACACGCTGACGTTACAAAATTACAGTTCTTTTATGTGTGATTTCAACCCTACCTATTATGAGTTTTCATTTTTAACCGACTTCCAAAAAAGACGGAGGTTCTCAATTCGGCGTGTATCTTTTTTATTGATAACTAGCTGATGCCCGCGACTTCGTCCGCGTGGAATATGTTTTTTTGATTCCCACGGGAACTGATTAATTTTCCGGGATAAAAAGTAGGTACCTAGGCTATGTCACTCTCCAGGTCCTCAACTATACCCATGCCAAAAATCACGTCGATCCGTTGCTCCACCAACAAACAAACACACTTTCGCATTTATAATATTAGTATGACATACCTACTTTAGTAATTAGTAAAGTTACCGACTTTACATAATATATTATTAGGAAAGTAAATAGTTGAAAAATTACAAGTTTTAGTACAAATTATTCTATTGGTGTGATATTAAAATTCATTGTTTTGTTAAAGTTCAATTAATTGATTTAACTTTCAAATCAACTTTGATAAAACTATGTTGCTTGTGAATAGAATCAAAGTATCAACAATTAAAATAAATTAAACAAACAATGTTTATTGTTAAATAGAAAGCAACAAAATGTTTCCACGTGTTGATTTAGAATAAATTTAAATACAATCTCCACATTTTGAATGGTTTGATTACAAAAACTACATTTTATATTTTTGTTAAAGTTGCTTGTAAATTATTTGGACTGTGATCGGATATTATTTCTTGGCCTGAACTGCAATAAAACTGAGTTCCTAACATAACTTCTTTTTTAAACGTTACGCCCGAGTAACCTCAACCCACAGCATACTAAGCTGCCAAAGTATCTAGTTTAGATAACTTGAAAAGTAATCAGCTTCCTAAACAATTTACATCAAATATCACATCGCTCTCTTAAAATATCCGCCCATACAAAGTTGCAGGATTCGGTATGGACGGCCAAACGTCCCATTTAACATGCAATCAACGCACCGTTGGAATGTCGATGATGCTCCTGGTTGGCCAGGCTGCGAGAGCTGCTGAAGAAGGGCCGCAGCGATGGCTTGGGCGTGGAACCGATGCTGATCGTGTCCATCTGGTCAGGCCCCGAGTCCTCGCCTTCACCGCATGACAGCGATTCTAACTCCTGACGACAGGGAAAAGAGTATGTTCAAGCAAGCTATAATAGCCATGATGACAATAACCAAGAATCAATGAAATTATGAATTTATCTAATGAAATAGGATTCATGGATTATAAAAAACGTATTTATTTTTTCTATTTCGAGTGATATTGCTATTTATTTTGATAAAATAAAACTATAAAAAATAGCAATCCGCCATAATGGATTAAAGACCAAGAAGCGAATGACGTCATAATTGTTTGTTTTCGAGCTTTGACAATCACACTATTGTTGCACACTGCACAGAGTAGGTACGGTACATTGGTAAAAACAGTAGTGGTGTCACAAAACGAAGCCATGACACCGGCAAGCGTTTTGACGTGAATTATAAAATTTAAATTTCAAATGCCAATTTTATCTACCAAACCTTATTTTTCTGCTGAAATAAGATATTTTTTCGAAATAGTAGAACATAAGCTGCCCATTTTTCAAAATCAGTCATCATGCCTATTCGCTAACACCGCTCATAGTCATGAGCCAACTCATGCCAATCGTAAAAGAAAATTGTGTAGATACTGAACCAGTAAGACAGTTCTGCGCCATATAATTTTACTTTTGGAGTATATTTAAGATTAAACATTAAATTATCGTGCATGAGTGACCATATGTTATTGTCACAACAAAAACCAGAATCACGACGATCATATAACCCATGCCTACGTTTCATACTCCCTCCAGAGCCTCCACGCATTTATATTTACCAGATTAAAAAAAAAACTTATTTTCCGCCTTTCAGAACTATCCCTGTGCCAAAACTAACTAACCAAGATACTTGGCAATAAGTAAATGTATCTTTTTATGTAATATTCTATTTTATACCTTGTCTTGAACGTTGACCGTTGAATGAATGCCAATTTCATACCTGGAACAGTTCGTCTATGTCCCGCTGTGCGTGGTGCGTATCCCGCGCCACGCCGCGCTCGCCCATCTCCTCGGGAACGCGAAACCGCCGCAGCAGCGCAGCGAACTTCTGCTTCAAGTTGCGTTGCTGTGGACACAAGCATAACGTAACAACACTTTATACCCCAATCAAATCCACACATGAAGAATATACATACAAATAATCCAGGTAGATACTAGAAAAGGAGTCTGAAAAGAGATGTGATAGAAGTGTACCTAAAAGTGTTCCAAATAGTATAGCACCTTAGATAAAGAAGTAACACAGAAATACTATAACACTGAAGCTACTTACAAAAGTAGAGAGTCTAATTAAGTATATCTGATTCAGTTTTAAAGAAGCAGTTATCAAATTGTTAGAACAGTAGAGAGTCTAATTAAGTATATCTGATTCAGTTTTAAAGAAGCAGTTATCAAATTGTTAGAACTATTTTGGTACTCTTGAATGGCTTGAAACTCGAACACACCGAATCATAGTATCGTTATTTGGAGATGAAATTTATTTAATTCTGCGCCCTAATCTATAATTTCACATCACACCATCATCAATCATAAGACATAAAATAGTGATGCTTCACTGTTTTATGTCCTATTCGATTTTTCTACTCAATTCTATTTCTAATTCACATTGTAAAAAAGATTTAAATATATATTATATATTTACTACTTACTATCTAATAAATATATTATACAAAAAATTTAATAATATCAACTATTTAAACAAAAAATCCTTTAGTTTATTAGAGAAAAACTGTTCAACTCACACAATCCATGCATTCACAATACTAAATCCGTCTAATCACAATCAAGAGATAGGGCTTACCGATAAAACAATATCAACAGGTACAACAAGAACAATTTCATATAAAATATCACATTTACCTCCATCTCAACTGAGCACTGATGTAACACATCACGTAACGTTCAATGTATGCAAGAATAATCTTATCTTAACCGTGAAACGAATTTGAGAAGAGTGATAGCATTTTATATGGCAAAATATGTTATCAGTTAACACAATATGACGTAGTCCTTAATATTAGGGCATAAGGTTTAAATTATCTCGGTATCATAAATGCTGTGATTTGTTTTGTTGTATTAGCCTTAATTTATCTGCAGTTCAGTAATGCTCGCCGTACACTCTGAGAGCCTGACTTTTATTTTATTAGTTTAAGAAACACACATCTGTATTAAATTATTAGGTATTTAAAACAAAACTGTAGGTATATAATAATGTATTCAATAAATTCGTAGAGGAAGACCACTCTAACACTAAGCAGAAAATACAGGTAGGAAAATAGTTTTTAAGCTATGGCATAGCTTCTATCGCGGGCCTTGAGCGTGGAGACCGAATCCAGAAATTCCGTAACGAAAAAAAACCTAACACTTTGGTTGCTATGACTACTTGTGTTGTTGACTTCAAGTTGTTGAAAATAAAAAGACTATTTTGGTTGCTATGACTACTTGTGTTGTTGATTCCCCTTGGACACCCGGACTATTGAAAACATAATTCGTTAAAATTATTTCGCCTTTATATTTTCAACAACTTGAAGTCAACAACACAAGTAGTCATAGCAACCAAAATCATCTTTTCATAAAAATATTTCGCCTTTATATTTTCAACAACTTGAAGTCAACAACACAAGTAGTCATAGCAAGTTGATAAATATGCAATAGCTTTACCGCGGCAGTCTCCGAGTGCCACACGTCTTTTTATATTTGTTTCCATGCAATCATGCAGTATTGTGATTATCCAAATTAAAAGTGCATTGTAATGAGAAATAGCATATTTCTTAATATAGAATTCACAATGTTTCTACATTCTACAGTTCAGATTCATCTAGTTTTCCTTCACCAAAAGATTAACTAATGTGTCAATTTTAATTCTTAATAAATACAGGATTCGAACCAGTGACTTCTTGGTAAGGAAACTTTTTCATTTAGATTTCACAAAATGTGACGTATTTCTCACCCAGAAAACAGAATAATTTACTCCATTCACTCACACAAACATAAATCTCTTCAACAACTGAACTGTAGAAAAGTAAGTACTCAAATAGTTGAAGTAAGTACTTAAGTATTTTAAAGTACTAGTTTTCTAGTGTACTTCGGCCAACAATCTGTAGAAACTACTAAAAAGAAGTCCAAGTAATGTAAACAAACAAATAACTATAAAAGATTTAACTACAGAAAGCTAACATTGAAAGGCAAAGTACCGGGTAAGTCTTTGAGAATAGAAACAAGTTCGTAAAACTTTGTTGTGGAGCTCGAGAATTCCAACAATTCCTTTGATTTATTCAAAAAGCGATTCTTAAGCGAAGGTAAAGAATTCTTTAGGTAATTAACGTCTTATTTAACTAGCTGACACAGCGAAGTAACCCAGAAATTCTGGAAATTCTTTCTTCCGGTCCACGTTATGAAGAGAACATACAGTCCTTAAAAATTTATCTGACTCGGTGACCACTTCGCTAGTAATATAAAAATCAAATTAATAAATAACTTAACAGCCATAAAAATAGTTCCAATTTGGCCACCGGCCTTTGTGGGACTATACCTACATGGAAAATTACAAGTCTTAGATACTGTTTGAGCTGTATTTTGATTTATGTCAGTCAAATCTAATAACGGACAAGCTATTGTAATTCTTATAACAGTAGAGAAGAGGAGTAAGGTTTCAAGAGCGTGTTAAGATAATATTTGCGGTGCGGGCGCGGTGGTGAAACGCAAACGCGTGGTACAGTTGGCGCCATGTATTAATAATCTCTAAAGTCTCTGGATGACTTTACAGGGGATGCCTGGCGAATCATCGTTCCAGAAATAGGGATTACTAGCTGATGCCCGCGACTTCGTCCGCGTGGATTGAGGTTTTTGGTTCCCGCGGGATCTCTTCAATTTTCCGGGATAAAAAGTAGCCTATGTGTTATTCCAGACTATCTGGAATCTATCTCTGTGCTAAATTTCATTCAGATCCGTTCAGCCGTTCTGGCGTGAAAGATTAACAAACATCCATAAAAACTTTCGCGTCTATAATATTAGTAAATTAAACGCTTTGATTATATTCTTGTACTTTCAGTTAAACTTGCGCGAATCACAAAAATGACAAATGTCAATATACTCGTTTTTATGCGAATTATTTCATGGCGTTGATACAACAGAATCGAACGAGATACATCTCTATTCTCATCAGTATTCTAGTGGGTGAAATGCACCCTTACACTCTGTACCAGGGAATAGATCAATAAATTACGCACGCACTGGTCAAGTCAGGATTTCTCTTTCATGACGCCAATTCTCATACATTTCATACCTACGGTAGCTTTCACGCTTGCCACCGCGTCCGTGAATTAGTGTGAGCAAGTTCTAATGGGTCAAGCAAAATTAGTCTCTATTCTCATAGACAGAAAGCCGTGCTGGCTCACCGCCAGCTTGCCGCGGCTGCCCTTGCGCTTGGCCGTGTGCTCCAGCTCGCTATCGCTGTCCCTGTCGTGCGCCTTGGACCGTATATAACTCTGTATCTTTCTCTCTCGCTCCATGAAGCTTAGCTCTCGCGAGCGGGACAGCTGTATGCAAGCAATGGTTTATGCAAAGCGCCTTAGCTTTATTGATAAATGATTTTTTTTATTTGTTCATTCAATCTTTTCAGTATAATGTGTTACATTAGGATTGTTTTTTACTTAAAGTTAGTAGGTAATTCATTCATTTCAATGAAATGAAGATCAGATAGATTGAATGAACTCATAAAAGTAATAATTTATATGAGTATAATTAAATAATTATTAACAAACAATAATAATGAGTACGTTACAATACAAAGCATAGCAGCGATTTTTTCAGTGCAAACAAGTCTTTCAGTTTTAATCTTTAATGTCTCCTCTTCCAAGTTATAACTTTTTGAAAGTTAATTATGAATTTAACTGACAAAAACTGCAACTAAAACTAGCACAATAGCAGATATAATTGTTGCTATGTAATATAGCGATAGTCTCACAAACTTATCTGACCCGGTGGCCAAAATTTGAACTAATTTTTATGCCTGTTTAGTTTTTGTTTTTATTTTATTTTTTATAGATACTAGCGCCGCTGTCACCAGGGTCAGTTAAGTTTGTCGGACTATAAATGGGTACTTTATATGGTGGTTACACTCGACCTAAGGGCCCGTAGCCTACAAGGCAGGCCCTAGCCGGTTTACCCGGCTTAAAGTCATCACAGGCAACACTGTGCCCTGGTGGATGTCCCCGTGGTGGTGGTGGGCATCCCCGCCCGGGTAAAGAGCCTCCGCCTCGAGGCCCGTACACCCCGTTTGGCCCTCGCGGGCCAAACTGAGAAGACCCTTTGTGTTATGGTGGTTCACCTTACCCGAACGTAAATAAAATGGATTATTATCAAGCTTAAACCGTATTTCTTCTACAATCAGAATCACAGCTTGCATTAAGCGTGCCCTTATGTAAAGCATATCTAGAAATAGGCGTATTAAAATGCGAAATGTTATATAAAACAACTCTAATAATGTTGGCCGCCTAGCTCGATCACATGAGCAATTTGATAAAAGTTCCGCCATTAAATAATCGGACAATAAAAATGTGCTTAACAGAGAGGCATTCACACTGCAGAGCGCATGACAGCTGCATTGCTTTTTTTTGCGCTTTGCAGTGTGACGTGATTCTTAGCCACAACGCACACCTGCATGCCTAGGCGAGGGGTTGGGGTTGTGGGCCAGACGCCACACTGCGCTGTGGACGTACCGCACGCCCATTCTTTGCTTACTGTGTTTCTGGAGACGTGTGTATTGCACCCTACAGTAACAGTTACTGTAGGGTGCAATACACACGTCTCCATAGCTAATAGCTGCATCCACGCGCCAACCGTTCAGAAGTCGTCCTTTACAGCCTCAGTAGAGCTTTATATTCCTCCAGAGCTTATCAAATATAAAATCACATCACAAGATCGAACCTTAGTATAAGATAAGTCTCCTTTGTTGAAAGCAAGTTGCCTATGCGCACGCCGTCTCGCGGCAGCACCGTACGTCATCTCGTCAGCTTCTTCAACGGAGCTGAATTCACCTTCTTCTTCCTCGTCAGAGTAACCACGTTCTTAAAAAAGTAATACACCAATTTTATTAATTAAGTCAAACTTTGGAAAAAAAATTGGAATTTATGGTAAAATATATACAGATGATACAGTGAAATAGGTATGAACTACGCAATAAAGGTTTACTTCAATAAACGAAAAGAAGGAATCTAATATTGAGTGTTTATGTTTGAAAAAGCTTCAGTTAGATAACGAAACGAAAAGCAGGAATGGAAGGCGTACAAACACGTAGGCCACTAAGAAATTATAGGAAGACCGAAATAATTTTCTCATTTTCCTGGCCATGAACTTCGTACTTAGACGTTCGGCTCGAATTTGTGCGAGATACCTACTGGAGAATATGGAAACTTTAACTGAGATAACCTCACTTTTACTTTTGATACCATAATTTTATAGTTAATTTAAAGAGATGGAAATAATCATTATTAAATTATTATAAATGCGAAAGTTTGGATGGATGGATGGATGTTTGTTACTAAATTACGCCAGAATGGCTGAACGGATCTGGATGAAATTTGGCACAGAGATAATCTGGAATAACACAATATAGGCTGCTTTGTATCCCGGAAAATTGAAGAGTTCCCGCGGGAACCAAAAAACCTCAATCCACGCGGACGAAGTCTCGGGCATCAGCTAGTTATTATTAATTCGGAGAGTCGGTTACCAGTAATGAGCAGAGTATTGTTGTTCTTGGTGTCGTGGTCAACAGGCGTGGAGGCGAGACCGGTTATGGTGAGCCTAGCGACGGGCTGACCCGCGCCGGCTCCCACTTTACCACCCACGCTGGTCAGCTCCAACTCCATGTCCATTGAACGCTGGAGGACCTGCGGAAAATCAATATTACGCACAATCTTAAAAGAAATACGTACACAATTTATTTTGTTGACCATTTGTTCATTTTTAGGGTTCCGACGGAACCCTTATAGATTCGTCATGTCTGTCTGTCTGACTGTCTGTCTGTCTGTCTGTCTGTCTGTCTGTCTGTCTGTCTGTCTGTCTGTCCGTCCGTATGTCACAGCCACTTTTTTCCGAAACTATAAGAGCTATACTGTTGAAACTTGGTAAGTAGATGTATTCTGTAAACCGCATTAAGATTTTCTTACAAAAATAGAAAAAAAACAATAAATTTTGGGGGTTCCCCATACTTAGAACTGACACTCAAAAATTTTTTTTTCATCTAACCCATAGGTGTGGGGTATCTATAGATAGGTCTTCAATAATGATATTGAGGTTTGTAATATCATTTTTCTATCACATTCTAAACTGAATAGTTTGCGCGAGAGACACTTCCAAAGCGGTAAAATGTGTCGTCCCCCCCCCCCGTAACTTCTAAAATAAGAGAATGATAAAACTAAAAAAAATAAGTATATGTTGTACATTACCATGCAAACTTCCACCGAAAATTGGTTTGAACGAGATCTAGTAAGTAGTTTTTTTTAATACGTCATAAATCGTAAACCGCAATTTACCTTTCATTCAATCAACTCAAATATTTAAAAAAAACATTTAATTTAAAACTTACTACAGGTTTGTACGGAACCCTCGGTGCGCGAGTCCGACTCGCACTTGGCTGGTTTTTTTATTGCGAGTTAGGCTTGCGCTTGACGACAATCATGCTTAATACAAAACAATTATTGGGTTTATGTTGGAGCTCCCTTGCCTAGAAGATGCCTTTTCACTCTTGCCTTGAAGGTACTTAAGTTATACGTGGAAGGTAATACATGCGCCGCACTGGAAGGTCATTTCTGGCGGTTCGAATCAGGTAAATAAACAGGTTAATAATATATACGCTCAGGTTACTATAGAGGACCACTCACAGAATAGGCAGCTTTAAGAATCTTTTCTTTACATATTCATGTATCAATTTATCTTTTATTGTGACCACAGAGAAAAACTAATTAATGTTATCAATGTGAAGAGATTTTAGTGAACATCTTGTCGACAAAAGAGCAAGACCAAGAATACAATCCACAGGTTTTTTTTTTTTATCCACTACAAGTAAGCCCTTGACTACGATCTCACCTGATGGTAAGTGATGATGCAGTCTAAGATGGTAGCGGGCTAACCTGTTAGGGGCATGGCAGTTATATTAAACCCATACCCCTAATCGGTTTCTACACGGCATCGTACCGGAACGCGAAATCGCTTGGCGGCACGTCTTTGCCGGTAGGGTGGTAACTAGCCACGGCCGAAGCCTCCCACCAGGCCAGACCAGGGAAAATTCAGAAATTATAAATTCCCAAATTGACCCTGCCGGGGATCGAACCCGGGACCGCCGCACGTTAAGGCAACAGCGCTACACACTGCGCCACGGAGGCAAACAATATTAATAATAATTAACAAGGCAAGGTAATTAACAAGGCATAGGGATAGATCTGTCCCGCAATTTAAGATAATTGGTTATAGCCACGTTATAGCCATAGAATTTATCTAACAGCAATCTTAACTGACGTTCATTGGAATTCATAATTGATTTTACTACACGAATGCCCTTTTTACGCCCACGGGACCTCTGATGATTTGTATAATATCATACTGAATAATAAGTGAAAATTATTATCTTCATGCCAACGACTTTGACTCCTGCACTTCAAAATCTCCTTTCCTACTAGTTTGTTCAACATTACAACAATTATTTCCCCCTGGTAAGTTTTCTTTAAATTCTTTCCTATTAGATGTCTACGAGTAGGTACACTACTATAACAATTCTAACAAAATACAAGTTTATAGGCTTAAGAGATTCAGAAATATCGTGATTAATCAGTGAGTGGTATTTTAGCTTTTATAAATATGGAAAATGGATTGCTTAAAATATAAGCTTATCTTAATAAATATGACCCAGATAATATTACTATGAACTCATAAACAAATTTTTAATTTGTCAAATATACCTATTATAAGCCGCGGGGATTCGTAAAAACATTTCATAGCGATCTTACTCCAATTAGAGGAAACATAAATACTGCCTCCTCCAATTGCGTGATTCACTGCTTGACACAGTAATTACTCTAGGGTTAGTGCGAGCTAACACATCTCGACAACGTTGATTGACCGAGCGAAGCGGGATTTACTTACAATTGATAAGGGATATGTGTTTAATTAAAACTGTAACACTTCTCCCAAGTAAGCTCACTCACGCTGCCATCTTAGGCATTAATTACTATCAGTATTATTGCCTACAATCTGGTGAGATGCAACCAAAGGCGTACTAATTATACGACTGCCTGAAAAAAGGAGTATATCGTTTTCAGGGTTCATGTATGTATGTATGTATGTATGTATGTGAGTTTGTATATTCCACCATAACTTCTATACGCCTGAACCGATTTTGATAAATGAGGTGTTGTTAGAATCCCTAGTTTATTCCGGGTGACATAGGCTAGTAAAATTAAAAAAAAATCTGATAGGGTGACCATGGTTCCCCATTAAAGACTAAAGTTGAAAAAAAAATTCGAAAATTATATTAACTGTATTATCATCATCTAGAAAATGATGAGTAGATTCCAAAAATATATAACACTATAGTTCAATATCCAGTGATTTACAAAAAAAATATCATTTAATAAAATTGTGAATCAGATTCTAAAGGATGTATGTGTGTCTACGGCAGAGCAGTCGTATTTTTTTATAATTTTAATTATATTCACTTGTTTTCATTGAAATAAGAGATGGTTTAGATTACCATTACCATTGGACTTTAAAGTTTTCGAATGTTCAAACTCGTACTAAGGATACCTACTGAACTTTGATATGTGGAAGCGAATAATTACGCCAACACGAGAATATTAAATTTTCAGTTCGTTTAATATATATTAATGCTCAACAATTTTGACGGCTCATTCAAAATAATATGATATGGATTTCACCTTGCTCTAACTGGGCGTTTTCAAGCGAATAATTGGCTACTAACAAGGTACTAACCAGATATGAGTTATTATTCTCTATACGCTTTTTGATCAAATAAAATAATATGCTGGGAAAACTTTGAACATCAGGAGAATGAATAGGTAAATAATATAAAGAAATAATAATATCTGAAGGATGTTCGTATTGTTCTACTAAAAAATAAATAGCACCGAGTACAATAAAATCAGACAAATAACGAGCGATGAGCAGGTTAAAAGAAAATAAAACGTTTTCTCATTCCTTAAAACATAAACACACGCAACGCGCGACGGATGCTGAACTAGTGTGAACTGCTGAACGTGCGCGTATTCGTATTCCGAACTAAGCAGATTCCTATTTCTACGAGATGGTATTCGGTGTGTACACTATTTTTAATACTAAAAAGCTTTTAACATGCCGCCAGCTGCAGGAGCACTTCACGATCGGTTGTGTAAAATTACACGGGGGGTTCTTTTTTAAAATGAGTCCGCAAAAGTTATAACTAACTAATAACTAACTAAATAATAACTGAAATGAAATTTTAATTTATAGTCAACTGATTTCTACTTTAAGACCCCTCGTCAAAAGATATAGCGGCCTCAAAGTTGATAGTTTATTAAACGTTACTTCCGTACAAAAATATCTGCAGGGTGACCGCGTATCTTTTGCATCAATCATTGATACATCGCAATCACCTCTGATTGGTTAACACTCTTCAACTATTGGACGAAATCCATTGACGCAGCAAGAATACCATAAATTCAGCCAATCGGAGGTGATTGCGATGTATCAATGATTGATGCAAAATATACGCGGTCGCCCTGCTACTCTCAAGTGACACCTAAAGAAGTTTCACACAACTTCAACTTCATACAATTCCTGGTATTGTGTGTGTACCATAGAGTTATTATTATACTCTATGGTGTGTACGTTTATGCCGCGCATTGTGTGTGCTTCAGCGAGTCCGGTGCTCGGACCCAGGCACCAGCTGCTACGTCACACGAAATCAGCCATTTACTTGCAAGTCGTGTGGGACGTTTAAAGTATTTTAAAAGAGTCATTTTCCACTTGAACAGAACATGTTAGAATTTATATTAGTTGATTAGGTGTGTGAAGATTGATGTGATACTTCATGTTAAGGAAGTAGCCACGCTCAACATGATACAGATCAAGGCAGAACCAACAAATTATTCTAGAGCTAAAACGTAAAAAATATATGTTTAAAGAAATACCTGATCCATTCTAATGACGCCTTCAGCTAACGTCTTGTAACCGAGTATAGTGCGATTTTTGTATTTCTTGCGTCTCTGCAACATGATCTGCAACCTGCAACCATAAAATTTCAACAAAGATCAAATGCTGTAATGAATAAATGCTGAGATTATAATATAAATGCCTATGCACCTATTATAGTATGGAAGAGTTTGTTCGAAAAAAAGTCCCGTAGTTGAAAAAGTTGTTATGAAATTTAGCTTCAGCTTCTAACTAGAAGTAAGTTTTATTTTATTTCATTGACATGAAAGTGATATTTTTTTTAGTAAAATGTTCTACAAAAATTATACTTCTAGGAGCAGCTTTGGAAGCTACCGTCGCGCCGCTTTGGCAAATATCTCCCACTAGGCCCTCTAAAATCAATTGTTTTGTTTCGAACTTCCATATTATGTGTACTTAGTACATTTTATTTTCGGTTTCAAACGAAAACAATATGACGCTGATGCTGTACAATATTTTGTGATTTTTACCGTGTATTTTTGCAGTATTCGTTTGCGCCATTCCATGACATAAAATAAAAGTACCAATTCGTTACAAACGGATTCTTCGGAACAATAGCACGATCCTGCCATGGATTAGCATTGGTCATGGTGAAATATCACATGTTTCAGATAAGAGTATGGTTTGTTACTTCCAAGCATTTGGTATTCTTAAAATATTTTTTTTCAAGATGGTTTTAAAATGATCTTTTAAGCACGTGTGAGCAAATACAATATAAATACGAGCACCTAACGAGAGTACCTAAATGATAGCATGTTTTGACTACGATTCTAACTAAGTTCTAGGTAAAAGTTAAGTTAAAGTTCTAGGTAAAATTAAGATACGACTAATTCATCGCGTATAAACTATAATGTTATATCCTACTATACGTTGCTAAAATCTTGATGTTATATATAATACAATAAATCAGTCTTGGTATTTACCTGTCTGTGATTGGAATGTAACCATTTATTGTGGGGCTATTGCAAAGTAAAGGGGTTTTAAAATACAAAATTTTCTAAATAGCTGTTACTTTAATTCCCATCAGCTAAATCCGGATTGCCATTTCGCTAGACGATTTCAGTATATTACTTTATACCGCCCTTATGAAAGGCTTAAATATCCATTATGGCGTCGACTACGGTTACGGTTAACTATCCTATTTTCAGACTCGGCTAGAGCTTGCTTGCGAAACGAAGCATATTTACCAAACGTTTTTTTTTTAAACCTGTTATCCGTTGAGTCCAGTCAGAAGATGTAACAAAATCCGACCTTTTGACTGATAGGGTATTTAAGGACGTGCTTTTGTCCTTAGTTTTGTTTAACGAGACGTTTGTGTTATCATTATCAGACTGGGCGTTAAAATAGCCAGTAGCAAATCCAAACAAACATGACTTGCGTGATAACTTTTAATTTTAATTTAATAGCAGTTTACGAATTACGATATATGTAGCTAAGATAGGGCTTGTTGAATGATTGTATTTGCCTACTCCTATGATATAATACGATAAGAAATCATATCTATTTATTATCAAACAAATTTATTCATTACAAAAGAAGAAACAACTGAGGCTAGGTTTTGTATCTACTAAACCTTAACAAAATCTGTTATGATATTATGTAATTACTTATTTGGTTAGAAATCCCTGAGTGCCAAAATAGTATATATGGAGATGTAAAACATGACGTTTGACCATGTTGCCCAACCATAGAATATTTACTAAAAATTTTGTGCCCATACCCTAGTCCATACTGAATGACAGATTCACGCACAGTAAACGTTAACTTGAAAAATTACAACTTACACTAGACCCTTGTTACAAGTACTCGCCTCTTGAGACCTTATGTAAATCGTGGAAAATCTACCTATATCTATATAAATCGTAATATCGCAAAAAGTAGCTGTTATTACCAAGTCAATAGCACAAAGCTTTCTTATGCCAATAAAACTATCATACCTACTCATCAATGTATAAGGCTATATATTATAAGTATATATATTCGTTCGTATTTTTTATGGTCTTAAACTCCATTAGTTCCGACCTCGACCTTAAAAGTATCATTGCGCCGTTAACATTTGAACTAGACCATCCATTTACTCGTAAACTAAGCAAATTGATGACGTAATGAATAAGAAATAGCTGAACTGAAGAATATGCTGCTTGGCATTTCTAATTTATTGCCCTCCACGCCATCCATTCACAAAGTTTAAGAGTTCTGCAGAGTTTCACCATATCTGGGTTCCAAGCTTTAGTGACAAATTAGGTCAACATTACAAAATTCCTGAAAAATGTTTTAGGTACGTTCGTTCCGTAAGTAAGTAAAGTTACTAAAGTTTTAAGAAAATATAGCTCAGATTGATTTTTAAATTTTAATTTTCTAAATGGACATTGACAGCAAAATGGAGCCTGCATTGTTGGCTTGTAAAAAAATATCTCAAAACTTGCCACGGAACTCTGATTTGCAAGGTGAGTAATTCCAGGGATAAAAATCCCTCGAAAAAAAAATAATCATCATCTTTTAATTTTAGAGCATTCGTCATTGACGATGACTTTCGACATTTCGGTAGGCGAGGCGACGCAGCCTGCGCTGTTTACTGACCATAGACCAACCCTGTTCCTTTTCCTACATCTACTCCAAGCTACGAGAGTGACCGTCTTTTGCAAATTATTTATATACTCGCTAATGCCCGCGACTTCGTTAGCGTGGTTTGAGTTTTTTTGGTTCCCGCCGGAACTCTTTAATTTTCTAAATAGCATATGTGCTATTCCAGACTATAATCTATCTCTGTACCAAATTTCAGCCAGATCTGTTCCGCCGTTGGGGTGTGATTGAGTAACAAACATACATCCATACATCCAGTCATCCATCCATACATCCCATACATCCATCCAAATTTTCGCATTTATAATATTAGTAAGATTTTGCTAAAAACTATCTTAGTTAGTAGGTATCTCACCTGTTGCCATCGCGCTTGACGAAGTGCGGGTACTGCAGCGAGAAGCAGAGGTCCAGCTCCACATCCATGGGTGGTATGGTGATGTCGTTGGAGCGCAGGGTTCGCTTGCTGCTGTGCATGCGAGCCGCGAGGGTGACTGCGCCAGAGCCTGCTCCCCCCGCGGCGCCCCCGCCCGCCTCGCCCAATGCGCCACATACTCGAAGCCTTGTCACGCGCAGGGTGCAGAGCCTGGAACAAGAACATTAAATCATTTAAACGCGTAAAATCGAAGATCTGACTCTTGAAGGAGAGGTATATATGTGTAATTTCTATCCACTTAAGCCACCACGGTGGCCGCCCTCAGCGCCGAATAGATACTACGGTTAGTTTCTCATGAACACGAAATGGCACGAAGCTACGATAATGTAAAAACTTAAACAGTTCATATTATCATAATACTTCAGAAAACTCATCATGCAAAAGAGCAGGTATCAATTCATAAAAAGGTGTCACGAAATTCAATTTCCATCGAAGCGATGTGATTACATCTTTTGTCGTAAGTTGAAAAGAAGCGTAAATCGGGATCTAATATATAATTCAACAAATATTTCACGTGATTCAATTCAGGAAATACATAACTCAGGAAACCTGGCTACGAGCAAAGCATTCAAATATCCTGTGGTGTGTGACGAGAGACAAAGAAATGCGATGGCAGGTGGGATTTATAAAGAATTACCGTATTTTTGCTTAGCGCCTCACGTTTTCCCTTTTTCGTATGCCCGAAATGTTACAACGACCTGTCTTTCAGAGTTCACGGCAGCTGTTTTTAGGGTTCCGTACCCAAAGGGTAAAAACGGGACCCTATTACTAAGACTCCGCTGTCTGTCTGTCTGTCTGTCTGTCTGTCTGTCTGTCTGTCTGTCTGTCTGTCTGTCTCCAGGCTGTATCTCATAGACCGTGATAGCTAGAAAGCTGAAATTTTCACAAATGATGTATTTCCGTTGCCGCTATAACAACAAATACTAAAAATTAAAAAAATATATATATTAAGGGGGGTACCCATTCAATAAACGTGTTTTTTTCCTATTTTTTTGCTCAATATTAAAAACGGTAACAGGTAGACGGTTCAAATTTTCACAGAATATTAACTTGTATATTACCTTTCAAAATAAATAATTAAATATCAATAAAGTAAATATTAAAGGGGGGCTCCCATACAACAAACGTAATTTTTTGATATTAACAGTAAACCTCTACAAACAAAGTTAGTTTTGCGGTTCATTAACAAAGGTAATTATACCTACTTCTTGAGTACGGAACCCTCGGTGCGCGAGTCCGACTCGCACTTGGCCGGTTTTTTACAGGTGACTATTGAAAATGGATTATATTTCTTAAGATTTTCTTGTTGAGACTGTTGAAAGAGATATTATATCGTTTGGGTGATCAAACATACCTTTTAGGTGAACTAAGTATACATTATTATGATTTTCCCTATATATTATTTTATTACTCTGTGATTATGATGATACAAATTGACGGATTTGGTGCGTCGCTCAAAAGCTTTCTGGGTTTCAGAGTATAAATTAGCGGTTTATGTTGCTACTAAACTGGTAGGAGTGGTAGGTATAATAAACTGAAAAATATATTGAAATAATAATTTTAAATCTAACATAGTTTATATTTAAAAAAAAAATTATATGCGTCGGATTGTGAACCTCCTTTTTTGGAGGAGGTTCATCCTCCTCCTTCTCCTATCCCCATCATGTTTTATTAGTAATTGGACGTCAATAACTGTACAGTGTACCTAATTTGAATAAATAAATTTGAATTGGAATGGTATATACCTATTATCACAGAATAATATAATAGTACTGACGTACAGAAGTCTCACTCCTTTGATGTTGACTACTTGCCGACGTTTTAATAGCCTACATAATTATTATTAAAAAGATAAATCACGCACGCAAGCTAAACTAAACTTTATCGCCGCGCGCGAGTGTCCGTATTGCTTTGCATCTTTTCTCTTTCCTACGTCACGGACGACATTGCGAGCTTGTCTAGGGCTGTCAGCAAACAATACAACAATACAGTAGGTTTTTCGAATTGGTAAGTAAGGTACCTACTCTGACTATGATCGACTGTGTTTACTGTGTGTCGCTACACAGTGAGTTCTTCACTACGCACGCAACTTGCAAGGTCATTCGTCGCGGCGAAGCAGTGCGGCGAAACATAATATTTCGCTCGGAGAGGTAGGTACACTTCGATCACGGAAATATATAAATATATATTCCGTGCCCTTACTCTAAATCGGCAAGTTGTAATAAGAATTAGGGAGTAAGGGTCTAACTAGGGCGAGCGTATTCCCTGCAACTCGTTTGTACTTCCTACAGCTCGTGCCTCGATTCAAAAAAATTACTTGAAAAGAGGCTCATTTAAGTTTGACATGAATTGTACCTGTTCCGTGATAGAAGTACTATTAACTACTTATTATTGTATTGACTACTTGCTGACTTGCTTGCTAGCTTTAATAGCCTAAATAATGATTATTAAATAGATAAAACACGCAAGCAAGCTAAATTAAACATTATCGTCGCGTGTTAAACAAAGATTTATCCTACAAATAATTAATATGCTAAACACTTAACTTAAACTATTAAACAAATATTTTCAAAAAACTATTTACGAAAACAGCGTTAAATTCACTAGCACGTCGCTCGCTTATAACGCGCCAGCCCCGACTGCGTAAGCATTCCGGGAATGAGCGCGATCGTCGGTATTTTCGTCGCGCAAGTACCAAGAGTGACACAGGCCTGCTATTATGAGAGAAAATCTATGCGAACCATAATAATTAGCGGACGTACACTATAATCCACGCGCTATATTCTGTTCGACTTTTTCCGCTCTTGAAGTGTATTAGGGATCATAAGAGGACGAATGTTTTGTTGGACAAGGAAATTTCTAGGCAGAAGTAGAATAAAATAAGAAATATTAAATAACTAAACTGGCATACTAATGACTATCGAAAAGATTTTGAATTGGTCATAAAAGTCTTACGACTAATATTTTATTCGTGACAACAGTCTGAACTAAGCTTCCGGAATAAGTTCAAAAACCAATAATCCATACCGTGTGCCAACTTTCACAAAACTTTCGAAAATGTCTGAAGTCTTTTTACCTTGCATTTTACTTTTTAATGACGAAGGAATGAATAAACTCGAGAAACTGGTTCAGGAGCTCTAGGATGCCATAAGATGTTTAAAATTGCTTCAACTTTACCTCGTTTTCATGCAACATAATTGTAGCAGGTCAACTTTAATAGACACTTCAGTTTTAACGAGCCCGGCTTCAAAGGAAAAGTCTGTTACGGTCTGCTTATAGGACTCTAACGATGAAATACATTTAGCAATTTTGATTTTCCAAGTGAAAATTGCTAACTTTGGTAAGGAGCGTCAAAACACGACAATCTTGAATTTTTTTCTCTGGAAAACCTGTCTTGCATTAACCTTACCTAAATCAATTATACACCTTTGTATGTAATAGTTTAAAATATTATTGGAGTTTATTGGAGTTTACTCCTTAAGAATCGATTTTAATATAATATTTATTTTAAGCCCGGGGTATGAAAATGTGTGGGGAGTAAAATCAAATTTTCTGCGTTACGTTATGTTTATGTTTCCATGGTAACACTTTTCGTTCGTAAGGAGTAAAATCCAGTCGTGCGTCAGAGCTGACACACGCAATTTTTTTACATCATAAATTATTTAGATCACATTAATTATATTGTGAATGTGACATGTGTGTGTATAAAGCGCAAGTTCGGCCCCACATGGAGAACTCTCACCTCTGGGCCGGACCACCCCAGTACCAGCTCCTTCCATTTGACTGGATACAAAGGCGGGCAGTTCGACTCGTAGAGAATCCCAAAATTACTTGCACGCTGGAGTCCGAGCACCGAAGAGATGTTAGTTATCTTTGTGTGTTCTATCGTCTCTACAATGGGGAGTGCTCTGAGGAGTTATTCAATCTAATACCACCTTCCGTGTTCTCCAGTCGCACCCTACGTCGCAGAAACAAATTTTATCCTCACCACCTGGATGCCTGGTCCTCTTCCACCACACGTTATTTCAGGTCATTTCTGCCACGTACCCGCAAATTGTGGAACCAGCTTCCATCTTCTGTGTATAGGGCTCTTCAAACTCAAAGGGCGGATAAACAAATATCTCAAAAGCCAGCAACGCATTGGCGGTTCCTCTGGTGCTGCAAATGTTCATGGGCGGCGGTAATCACTTACCATCAGGTGACCCGCCTGCTCGTTTGCTCGCTATACATATAAAAAAAACACTATCTTAAAATAGAGAATATAACACAAGGAGATTCCGTATTATTTCCTATTATAATAAAATTATAGAGTACTTGCTCTGGTACTAGTTAATTTTCAATTTCAAATCTAATTAGTTATTGAGAGAGATTATTACTACATTATTGGGATAGGTGCTATGCTTTAGAAGATGATGCGATTATGTTGCTATGCAAAACCACAACTCGGTCGGGTGTCTTCGGAGAAATGAGCTATTAACCTGAGACAAGCTTGAGCTCAATTTCATTACAAGTTTCAATAAAGATAACATTGTGTGAGAGAACGCAATGAAATCTTCAATGTAAAATATCTAATAATATGTATTAGTGTTTGAAATATTCTGCGATTTGTCGTAAGAGTTTGTCTCATCGTTTATTTGAGCACGTATCACGAAATTTACGCAAATTTCAAACAGTACCTCAACTTTAATAGTTATGTTTTATTAGTGAATTTCCTGCAGACCACAAAATAATATACTCGTACCAGTAATACGTTGTACGACTGATGTTAAAAAACAAACGCGTCCCCAGGGTATAGTAACAACAACATGCAGAGGCTGAAAAAATCTACATTGGTACAAAAATATTCCACCGAATTTCGAAAACAATAAGAATATTGTTTTCGAAATTCGGTGGAATATTTTTTAAGAAAACGCAACGCAAAATATGTTTTGATCTAACTTTCAAAACAGATCCTCGGAAAAAATGAACAAAGAAGTATTTTTAATAGATCATTCAAATTTCGTTAATATAAACCGTGAACTTAGCGCCTGTAGCGCAGAATAATAAGCACCTCTAACGACCTGATCTGTTATAATAACATTGTTTTGTTTGGCACAGAGTAATTTACAGATTTAGGTATGTACAGAAAAATAGCAAATATTATTATTTAGACCTCTAAAATTTAATCTAAGATGGAAAATTAAGGTTTGTTAGGGCACTGACTATAGTGGGAAGTTTCATTTCTACATGAGCACAGCTTTCCTTTTTCTTGTGATGAATTATTAACACTGCTTTAGTTGACACTCTTAAGCCCAGTCTGCACACAGCTTAATTTAGGAAAAATATTTAAACGCGCTAAAAAATAACGAAGAGTTTTAAGGTTGGAAATAAAAACTTTTTGCAAACGTCAGTTTCAATCTGGATGTTGTCAATAAACTCAAAGTCAATAAAGTCAAATATAACATGAATAATTGAATATTACACTTTGCTGTAGAGCTAACAAGAAATTAATTATTCCGTGCCATAGCCAAACCTTACAAATTGTAAATTAAATAACATGATACGGCTAACGGTTTATTTTATGCACCACAACATGCTCAGGTAAGACAGCCACATTTTTTTTACAAAAGTTTATATAAACTGACGCAGGGTATTTTCACACACGCCACATCCACATCACACCAGCAAAAATGAGCGCGGGATTATTTTTGCAGTCGTGTTTCGCTGTCGCAGAGGCTTGTGAGTTGTGGCTAGTAAAGTCAATACTAACGATATAGCCTCCAAACACTTACGCCACTTGCACACAACTCACAAGCTGTCCACCACATTGCAGCCACCGTGCCACTATATGTAATTTGTGACTGAAAACAAAATTCAAATCGCTATACAAGACCATTCACATAGCCGTACGTACGACGTACGAGTACATATTCAAACTTCTAGCTTTGTTCAGAGTCCACGGGCGACCGATTTTGCTGTTGTAGTTAGGTGGTGGTGAAGTTAGTAGTTTTGTACACAGGACACACTAGGGTACAACTTAGATCAATATTTCTGACAACAATGAATCGCTGGCCTAATAAAATTAACAAAGTAACATGTCGTAGAAACCGGTTGCAGTCATACAAAATATTACTTGGTGCTAAGAATTATTGCAACAAACCCGACAAGACGAAAAATGCCTCTATCTGTGGAGAAAAAGGCGCTGAAACCAAAAAAGTTGGCGGCTTTCCGCCGAAAAGGCCGAGCCAGAAACATCCCCCGGTTCCACTGCATGGATGGAAGACGTATAAACTCGGCGAGACCCGCAGATATTCGCCATTTCATTTTCCTGGCCAGGTAAACAATAAACAATTTATGTCCTAAGTAACAATAGACTGTAAGTTCAAGCTCAACGACCCAAGATTTAATAGGAACGCTTGATCTAACATCTAGCGATCTAAGAAAACCAAGCTATTCTATTGGTGGGTTGGACATATTACATCTGTAGCATAGCAACGTAGAACGTCTGCTGTTTGAAGCTATTCAAACCGGCAACATAATGCTAGATCGAAAAAGCCACCCACCCATGCCTCCAAGCCAAGCCAAGTAGCACAAACACTCTTTCCCGGAGAAGGAATTACATTCCTCTTTTAAACTCGCTTACGAACTCAGCCCATTCGCTGCAGACTGCAGAGATTATTCAGATGGTCGTTGAAATGAAACGCTCGCGCAAATCTTGTGGATATTGATCGTTTTAGTAATGTTTAATTTTCTTTCCTGCTACAAGTAAACCATTGACTGCGATCTGGTTGTTGAAGAGGTGATGCTGTTGTTGAAGAGGAGAGTCTAAGATGGTAGCGGGCTAATCTGTTATTATATACTAAACACATATACTATATTAAACACATACCCTTAATCGGATTTTCCACACGGCATCTATATTCCGGAAGGGTGGTAAGTAACCCGACTAGATCAGACAAAATCAGACATTCATAATTCCTAAATTAACTCTTTTGAGGATTGAACCCAGACCTTACTCTCCGGGTCTTCATCATTATTATTTATGCACAAAATCACGTCGATCTGTACGTCCGTCGCGGCATGATAATTATAATACGGCATAAACCACAGAGGTAGTATTTATACTACCTCTATGGCATAAACAAACACACTTTGATTCAATTTAAAATGACGATGAAACACAGTGATTTTGAATTTAGGGAGCGGAAGCTCGTGAAATGGTCCCATTAAAATTTCCTTGCAGAAGTCTCGTGAAAACCGATTCGTCACAAAATTTGCACCAAAATATTGTACACACTTCCCCAAGACATTTTAAATTATCTACGGGTTTACTTTAACTATTTGAATAATCCCAGCTGCTGCGAATGGCGCAGTCTGAAGGATAAAAGGCAAAATGGATTCACAAGTGTCCTAGGGTCCCGACTTCTGAGTTAGCGTTAGGGTTGGTACAGTTGTGTTTTTAGTTTTACAGATTTAGAAAATTCATTCCCCTTTTTCAACTAAAAATAATAAGAACAAAAGGCTGACTTCTCTTTGCATTGTACCCTAATCAACATTCGAACAAAGAAAGGACATACGCGTGGGTTAGCTCAGTTGAGTACGTAGAAAAAGTTAATGATTGTACCCCAATCAACATTCGAACAAAGGAAAGGACATACGCGTGGGCTAAAAGGAAACAAACATGCCACAAAAATAGCATAAATAAAGAGAGAAATATTAGAAAAATACAACGCTGAAAAATTATATACCTACCCAACACTTGATCCGTTTTAAACTATGTATGACGGCAGCCCTACACTAAACCGCTCCAGGCTCTCTCTGCGTATGTTAGCTTTAGAAATATTCGAATGGAAAATATAGTATGCACATAAAAGAAACGTGCACAACTTAGGTATATGCATTGACTTATAGTTGGTAAATCGATGGGTATATGGTATAAGTAGTTTTTATTCTTCTTTGTGAGAAATAAGTTTGTGTTTAAACTAGATCCATTTTGTTGAAATTGAAATAAGTAAATGAATTTTATTAAACAAAGACGATTGCACTTTAGTGTGGAAAACAGGGCTTTATGGCTTGGTTCTTACCGCAACACTTATTTTTTTTTATATAACAAAAATACAATAATCAAAATTTTACAACTGTAAAGTAGCTGGTTTGTTTTTCCAAAGAAAGCTTTGTTGGAGAACAGAGTTTAGTCAGCATAAAAAGAAAATATGAACAGAAACAGACTAAAAATAATAAAGCCTAACAACAAATAGGTAACAGTAGGTAATCATTCGCATTCGTGGAGCTTTATGATACAAGACAACGGAAAGCAATTCAGACTACGATGAATGGAACAAAGAGAATTATTCTTTACAGTATACGTATTGTACATAATATAATTAATTATTCTTCATTTATATAACGTACATGGTTTCCGTTGGATGTCGAAATCAAATAACTAGGTATCCAATAAATATGAACGCGAAATTGTCACCGCTTTTTCAGTGGGTGGGATACATTTTCAACCGACTTCAAAAAAAGGAGGAGGTTCTCAATTCGACTGTATTTTTTTTTTTTTTTTTAATGTTTATTACCTCAGAACTTTTGACTGGGTGGACCGATTTGGATGATTCTTTTTTTATTTGAAAGGGCATACTTCCCATGTAGTCCCATATAAATTTTATCGAAATCGGTAGAGCGGTTTTTAAAATATCAATAATAAAATAAGTACTTTGTATAGCGTGTGCTTGTTGTTGTAAAGTTGGCGCGGGAGTTTGAAGTCGGTTGTTTTAAAAGAATTTTTTATATTAAATTATTAGAAAAATAAAGTACTTAAGTAACTACTCATATATTTTATAGTAGCTGATAATAATTTTAATTAACGTTAATAGGCAATTTGAGAAGCGTGTCCTTTAAGACACGACTTGATAGTGGGACTGAAATTGGGATTTACATCGAGATTCGTGTGTTCAATAAATTACAGAGCAAAATTATACTTTATAAAAGCATAGCATGAAAATATTATTAACTGAGAGAACAACGATTTCGCGTATACGTATCATCATTTAGATCGCGTAACTGTAACTACATCAATTTTACCGTACAAAGATTAGTAACTGTAAGGTAACAATAGATGCTCGACATTTATGGTATTCAATGTCGTTCATATTATGCACATTTTTTTCACAGAGCTAAATGGGTATTTGTACCACTACTTTCCCAACGCGACACCTCGTGAGTCACGGCTAAGTACTCATTCAACAAAAAGCTACAAATCGTTTAACACTCCCAAACGTATGTCACCTTGAACTGTCCTCCACCCTGTTTCAATTCAATTACGTAAGAAATTGGACTCTACTCGCCCATTTTGCTAATGGAAGTCGGGACGAGACCCCGGATTGTGAATCGTTATCCATTGCATTGGTTTTATTTTAGAATTAGTAAATGTGATTTCCATTTACTATCTACACAACCTTACATAGTAAACAAAATGCGACGTTTTGGCGTATATTTGTCATTTATGTAGCATCGAAGATCAATTCGATGAGTAGAAATCTTGAGAAGAGTCTTAGAAATGGGAATCCACTTTTTGCAGTAGAGTCATGATTGGGCACATCTCAATACTTTTTTGGCAGACGAAAGCCATGTTGTCACGTTTTTTGACCTTGAACACTAGAGACTCTGATCCAATTCTTTGGCAAATTCAATTCGCGTGTAAAACAATTGTTTGCACATAAAATCTTGTCGTTGGCCTTTTCAAATATAACACACTAACGGTCCGCCCCGGCTTCGCACGGGTAGCACTTGATCAAAATAGTCCATACCCAATAATGGTCAGTCGGCACTGAGACGAACAACTCCACCATACGTTCTCAAATTTTGCAAACCGCTGTGAACGCTTGGCACTTGAGTCTCCAATACGACGTATTTTCGCTGCACTCGCCTGGGAACTATGTTTAGATAACAACTAAGTTGAGACCTGGCTCTTTTAGGCATTTCGCAGTCTGTCTACAACAGTTAGATATTAAAATGTTTAAAAAAATGTTAGTAAGTTCCCTTGTATTTATTGTTTGTCTTGACAAATATGACATAAAAGTATCTTGACAAATATGACATAAAAGACCGTCTGAATTAATAGATCAATAGAGGTTTAACGTAAAAAGTTAAATTTGGTGAATTTTTCCGACTTAATTCACATTATTGCAATTTTCGAAGGGATCTCTAATTTATTTTAAAATTAAATGCAGCCTATGTTACTCGCTGATAAAGTAGCTTTCTATAGGTGAAAGAATTTTTAAAATCGGTCCAGTAGTTTTTTAGTTTATCCATTACAAACAAACAAACAAATCTTTCCTCTTTATAATATTAGTTTAGTTAATATTTACTTGCATGTGAAATTCGTTTTACATAGCTGCAAGATAAACCAATTACATTTATTTGTTTTTCAACATTCCAAATGTAACATCTCATCCATTGACGTTTGATTTAGTTTTAAGTTCAAAATCTGATTGTTTTTTTTTATTTGGCTTTTAAATAGATTCAGTGAAAATAGAATCATAACTGAATATACCCCATTTAGCACCGTGCGGTCTCATGCATGTACGACAGTACGATTGATCATAAAATTAAATTAATTTGCTCTGGTGAGACTTAGTAAATGCTCATCGTGGTTTGCCCTAACCACAATATTCTCTTACCCACTTTTGATAACTCATACAAAAATTTCTACTATAGCATATGACAATTTATTGGCAACAACTGGCGGAATAACATTGGAAAAGCCCTTGCAGTCGTTTTTAGGAAATTGAATTTTATTTTGACGGTATGCGCGTGACGGGTGGAGCGAGCATAAAGCTTATGCAAGGAAATGCTTGTAATATAACTTATTACTAGGGCTGCCATAAGTCCAGGTTTCCCCGGATTTGTCCTAGTTTAGAGGGCGTCCAGGGAACGTCCGGGCGGGATTTTTATTTTAGTAAGTAACTTTAAAAACAAAACACTGTTGACATAATATGTAAATTGTAAGGGTTCTAAGCTCCAAAATCCGGGGTTTCCACGCTTCTTGTCCTGGTTGCTACATTTTAGAGGTAGGGTAGCAACCCTACTTTTTACGAATGTTTTCAGTCGACTGTCGAGTGGGTAGTTGCCAGAGCGGACGACATCCTCAATTGGGGAAGAAAAGGCTCCTTATGGCCCTTGACATTCGGCCTTGCTTGCTGTGCTTTGGAGATGATGCATTATGCTGGATCAAGGTATAACCTTTTAATATCTTTTTTTTATTCTACTACAAGCAAGTGTCATATAAAAGAGAAAGAGATAGGTTGTGGAGATAGAGACAAGCTGGTGTGTGTGTAGATACTTACGCTTTATACTCACCAGCTTGTTCAGGACTGCCGGAGACGTCTCAGCCAGTTGGAGCAACGGACTTTTGTTACAAGACCGTTCGTGCGAATCTCACGAAGTCTCTGATCACGGCGAACGAGTTGGAGGGGTTTTAGTCATAAATGAGGACTAATGTGATTACCAAAATAGACCGTTTAATGGCGGTTCCACAAAGAGGTCCTTAAGACTAATACAGGTAGTATCTTAAAGCTACACTTAGGTACGTTACTACACGGTATTGTCCGTTCGAAGAGTACGTATACGCATGGAGACGGGGTCTCGTCGCGCTGACGAGCGCGACGACCCCCGCGAACTTGGCGCCATGGCAGGCGACCCGATGAACCATCTGGCCGAAGGGATGGCGCCTGGCAGCTAACCAGGCCCCAGCCTGGCCTGACGGAATGCAGGAACAAAGGCGGAAGGCCTTGGTGGTACACTGAATGAACTTTCTGAATCACTGCACTGGACGGGAACAATAACGCTTCCCGCTAATTCACTGGGTTGCACTTATGACGCACTTATTAAAACTAAACATCGATGAAATATTATAATGTCAAAAACTTACCACTATTAGGTGAATTTGTTCTTTCAACATGGCGGAAAGAACTTTCAAAGTAAATTAATCTCGATGATCGGATGCATGATCCATTCACGTTAAAACTAGATTTTAGAATGAGAGTCGAACGGAAGCTTCTTCGCGCGACTTTAGGAAAAAGGGGAAATTAAATTAAACTCGTAGAAACGAGGAAAAAGAGTAAAATATTATGCCGGGGTAATTCGCCATCTTTGGTGATGCGAATTACATCCAATTGAATCCTCGGAAAGGAGGATGTTTAGTTGATCACATTGGATCAGGGAGAAAAGAGGGAAAAACACTCGGCTGGACTAAACAGCCATTTTTAGAGGAAACGCTTCAGGTCTTCCGTTTGCGTGGCAACATCGCGTAAGCTGCGTGCGCGCGCGTCCGAGAGCCGAACCAGAAGAAGGTTCACCCTGCGTTCCTCGGCCGTATTGTGGCCCTCCTGTTTGGAGCGAGACAGTAGCCTAATCATCTCTTACGTGTGAGCGAGATAGGCTGAGGGTTTGAGGTTGGCACCTCCTAAATGGGGTTGCTAGTTTTTATGGATTAGATATAATCTGCTCACAGATTATACTTCATACCATAAAGTAAAGAGTGAAGTGGGCGACTTTGGTATAAAGGTGGGTCAAGGTGGGTAACTTTGCCACAGAAATTGGGTAGTGTGTTCTACCACACTACACAAGCCTAGAACTTTTTTAGAAGAGACACTTGTTTGTCCTACATGGAATAAATAAATTGAGTATTAAATATTAATTACCCCAGGTATGACATGGACCGTTACGGTATGGTCTTCCGAGGAACGCCGCGCCAGACTGACGTAATCATCGTTGCGGGCACCGTCACCAATAAGATGGCGCCCATCCTGCGCAAGACCTACGACTTGATGCCGGACCCTAAATGGGTGGTGTCAATGGGCAGCTGCGCCAATGGGGGCGGCTACTACCATTATACCTATTCCACCGTGCGCGGTGCTGACAGAATTATACCGGTAATATATTGAATAGTGAAAAGTATATCTAACGTAGTATTAGAAACCGTTAGATTGTAATCTAACTAGCGAAATTGTAAACCGTCGACAGATTACAATTTAACGCATTATTTTTCGGTAGATTGTATTCTGTTAGGTATATTAACCCGATAAATAACAATTACTACCCGATTGTTTATGTCGAACCCTAACCTAACCTACAATAAAGAGACAAGAAAACGTAAATACAATGATTATTTCAAAAAATTACACTCAGAACATTGAACGGTTCACAATCTGTCGACAGTTTACAATTTCGCCAGTTAGATTACAATATAACGGTTTTTGCAATCTTACGGTGACATATATACTAATAGTACTTGTAGTAGCCACAAAATTCTTCCGCGTAAAATTCTACTATATAAGAATACGATTTCGACTCCTACGTTTAAAGATTGTAGCCCACTAAAAACCAGTATGCCCGGAGCTCTGATTAAGCTTAACGAGATCTACGCATCAAGACAAGATAACGGCAAAATGCAAACCTCCAAGATCTATATTTACCGACTCTGGTCAACCAGCGCGAACCACAACAGTCGATTTGAATGTTCAACTCGTAACTAGATCATAATCTATACTAATATTATAAAGAGGTTAAGTTTGTGAGTTTGTGACGTTGTAGGGGGTAATCTATGAATCTACTGAACCGATTCTGAAAATTCTGGTACAACAGTATGCCCGGGGCTCTGATTAAGCTTAACGAGATCTACGCATGAAGACAAGATAACGGCAAAGTGCAGATGTGCAGTGAGATAACCTCCAAGCTCTACATTTACCGACTCGGGTCAACCAGCGCGAACCACAACAGTCGATTTGAATGTTCAACTCGTAACTAGATCATAATTATTTGACTTTGTATGTACAAAACCTAAAAAATAATGACATTTAGATGTGACGCAACTACAACAGCAACGCAACGCAACGCAATTAGTACAACAACGCGCCGTAGTCTATACTAAATCTTTAATCTGTGTGCGCTATTTTTAAAAGAGTCATTGAATTTTTCTTATAAATCAAATCAAATAATCAATCATCAATTAATAGATATTATAAATGCGAAAATTTGGATGGATGGATGTATGGATGTATGGATGTTTGTTACTCAATCACGCCGTAACGGCTGAACGGATCTGGCTGAAATTTGGCACAGAGATAGATTATAGTCTGGAATAGCACATAGACTACTTTTAATCCCAGAAAATTATAGAGTTCCCGCGGGAACCACAAAACCTCGATCCAAGCGTACGAAGTCGCGGGCATCGGCTAGTTATCAATAAATATGAGTGGTAGAAGTGATGTGGAATCATAAAATTAAATCAACAATTAGGTATTTTAGATCTGAGAAAAAAACCGCGCTAATAATAGCCGCCAAAAATCTCAAAATAAGTATGGGCGTGAAAACCCATTTTCTAGTGAGTACATAGTGCCTGCCTCGTTGGTCTAGTGGTTAGCATAGTCGACTGCGGATCACGAGGTCCTGGGTTCGATTCCCGGTCGGGCATAAAAGTTAGGTATTGGGTATTTCAATTAAGAAATTCTCAGTGCCAGCCCGGAGTTGGAAGTTGGCGGTGTTTCACCCCCGTGCCTCGGAGAGCACGTTAAGTCGTCGGTCCCGGTTATTATCACTAACATGATAATAAGTCGTTAAAGCCCGCCAACCCGCATTGGAGCAGCGTGGCGTGGTGGGTCTAAGCTCTAATTCCCGCTCTCCTATGAGAGTGGAGGCCTGTGCCCAGCAGTGGGACGTTAATAGGCTGTAGTGATGATGATGATGACATAGTGCCTACCTACTCAACTTTTATTTTCAACTTTTCTCACAAATGTATTGAAAAATATTGTGTGATACACGGGCGTTAAAGTTTCTACAATATACTCGTGACGATGATCAGCCCTCGACTGGTGTCATCGGGCTGACATTAGTCAACTCGTATGTAAATACCTATTTACCGCTCTTATATCACAAACTACTATTAAGTTACATCTTTCTGAATTGATAACTTTTCTAGGTTGATATCTACGTGCCCGGGTGCCCCCCAACAGCGGAAGCTCTGTTGTACTCCATGCTGCAGCTTCAGAAGAAGGTCAAGCGTATGCGGGTGTGCCAGATTTGGTACCGGCATTGATGACGATTGTCCTTTATTTGTATGGCTACTTCATTTATTTTTAATTTATAATTGGCATTTAAAAACATTGTGAAATATTATACTGCCATGGACATACATAACGATGTTACTATTATTTGTTTTAGAATAAGTAATTCTGTAATTAACACAATCTCTACACTAAACTAAAATGGCAGCTCTAAATCTAGTCTACTCTTTCCGCAGGAAGTATTATGAAAGGGATAGCAATATAAATAGAGCTGCTCAGTTTAGCTTAGAGATGTTGCATTGGCTTCATCTTGTTTAAAGGAAACATCGACACTAGTCCTTCTTAAGAGCCCATTATGAGTAGAGCGTTCTATTTAAAAAAAATCTAATAATCTTTTACGAAAAATAAATGTTCTGTACCCACTGAAATTATTCCCAAAAAGAATCCCCGATTAATGAGTACCCGTAATTAGATGGGTAGGTAACTATAGAAACGAAATACAAGGTTTAATTGATTAAGAGCTTGTTATAGATAATTCGTTTATTGGCAATTACCTTTAATGTGGTTCTAACTTCTAACCTCGTCTCTCTACTTAGAGTAAATACCTAGTTATAATATTAATTAATATTATGTACTGTGTTCGTTCTATTATAGTAATATTAGATCTTTATCTGAACAAACCTATGAACTCTGTATGTAAGGACTGAAACAGTAACCGAAATAAGGGGATTAAACACTGTTTTTTGAAATTGTTATAAAACAGAAACACTTATAACGGAAACAGAAACGGTACTGTAACCCAATCAATCTGTAACCTTTTATTTCTGTTAATTAGTGTTTTTATCTGTAACCCTAATAGGTACGAGTACATGCTGCACGGTGTGACAACGCGTTCTTCTCACTTCATTGGACTTTAAACACACTGACAAAACATGGTCATGTTTTTTTTAAACAATTGCAACCACCTTAGGTTCAAATTTGAATACGCGTCAACAGTACATTTGGCAACGTCGCTATTTCGGTTACACTTTAAAACCCTTTATTTCTGGTACAGATTCATTTCTGTTACAGAAATATAAGTGTTTCGGGTTAACAGAATTAAAAACACATTCAAAAGGGTTACAGCTTCGATTCTGTTACACTTTCATTCTGTAACACTTATATTTCTGTAACCTTTATGAATCTGTTTTTCAGTCCCTGTCTGTATGTAATATGTACCTACATTGTACAAGCAAACTACAGAGTACACTCGTAGGCGGGTTTCATTACGCAGCGGCACGTACGAGCTCTAGTTTTAAATTGATCTTCTTTCTATCTACGGAGACAGGATTAAACCTAACATTTATTCCTAGATTCCATACATCGACCGTTACGTAATATCGCCATAGGAATACAGCTCTATAAACAGGAGTTCCATTACTCGTACGAGCTCTTAATTGTTATACATATATCAAGTTTTTATTCTTAGATTCAATCGATCGATAAAATAACATATACGTATTGAGATATTATCCCTGTATATTTCAGAAATATATTCTTCAGGCTTACCTACAGGAATTGAGTAGAGAAAATAAAATTGATCTACTTTGTTTCATAATTTTTTAAGACTGCTTATTTATGTATTAGTACATAGTTTATCAGTTCTGAATATATCCTATTAATATATTCATTGACAATATTATACTAACACAGGTAAATTCATAAGGGGTCCTCGTATATAAGTACCTACTCGTATTAAATTACGCGACGGCACGTAGGAACAAGCAATGGATTAAAATATTTGTTCTGCTTTCCAGCTTCCGAAGACAACAGCGTGTTTTAAATCCAGAGAGTTGACAGTAACTAAAGTTGGCCTACAGCCCTCTTTAACCAGTCTTTGTGTCAATAGAATAGGGACTTTAGTATTTATACCAATTGATTTATATTTAATTTCCACGTAATCAAAGTCGAAAATGGTTTCGCCAGATATGCGCCAGCCTTCAAAGTGCATGTCTATTGAAGCGGAGCGGATATATTATTATGTAACAGACTAATAGTTCTTAAAAGTTTTTAAAATCACTACGTCTCTTAAATCTGACGAGGCGACTAAACACACTCCGCTTACGCTGTCAAGCACCCACGAGTAACAGAGGTAAGTAATTAGAAGTAAGGTAACCAGCTCATGTATGAGGTTTGCATCTCTATCTACGATAACTCAATGTCTGAGACTTTATAATACCTATACCTGCATTCTATGCCCACGCCCCACTGTTTTCTTTTAACTAATGCCTCTCGGAACATTTTATCTTAATACGTAAACAAGAGCTTTACGTAGCTTTTACGTAAACGTACTTGTATTTAAAGTGCACCTATAACGATTTTACGGAATAGTTAGGGCCTACGCCCATAGACGGAACGGCATTGTACGAGATTCTCATGTCAGTGATTATTATCATATGATCATCGTAGGTACAAAAACACTTTAGGCCCTAGCAGTATGCTATACATGGGTATATACCTTAAAATTTCAATTTTATTGTCATACTATCCTACTTCTTACTATAATATTATAAATGCGCAAGTTTGGATGGATGTATAGATGTATCCAGATGTATGGATGTATGGATGTTTGTTACTCAATAAGGCCCAACGACTGAACGGCAGGCTGATAACGTATCCCTCCGTAGCTTTAGTTTTAAGATACCGATACTGATTAACACCATTATATTTTATTTATAAATAACTGGACGTCAACAAGTGTAGTATACCTACCTAAATTGAATAAAAATTATTTGACTTTGACTTTGACTTTGACTATCATGCAAACGATTCGCGATAGCAAAAATAGCAAAAATTGTACAATATTTGCTGTCTTATCGACGATACATTTATTACGAATTTGCGATTAGACAGCAAATATTGTACAATTTTTGCTATTTTTTCTATCGCGAAACGTATGCATGATACGTAATCAGCCTGCGGATCTGGCTGAAATTTGGCACAGAGATAGATTATAGTCTGGAATAGCACATAGGCTACTTATCCCTGAAAATTAAAGAGTTCCCGCGGGAACCAAAAAACCTCAAGCCACGCGGAGAAAGTCGCGGGCATCATCTAGAATTCTAGAAAAATCCCCTGCCGTGCCGTCTATGGGCACAGGCCCTTACGGAGCTTTAGACCGTAGCATATTGGACATTACATGAGAAATGTATAATATTGCTAAAGTTTGTACGTTGAAATGGGTTCGGTGGTAATTAACTGTCACGGAAGGTGATTATTCAAGAACTATCGAAAGTTGTAAAGTCAATTATTACTGAAGTTATATATCATTTGATATATTACCTGTGATTATTCGTGGAAAAGCTTATACATCATATGTAAATAGATGATACTTCGTTCACGTGGATTAAGGTTTTTTGATTCCTGTGGGAACTTATTCGATATCTCGATAAAATATAAATTTTTCGATCGATTCGATTTTAAGGATTAAAATTAAAAGATGTTAAAAAAGCTAACAAATGTTAACAGAAGTTAACAAAGCCTATCAATACTATTAAGTAATTGTAGGTAAGTAATTGTAATTTCTTACGTTTTTAAAAATATTTTAATACTAGTCTAAATAAGTAGTTCTTAGATTGGGCGCCCAACGTGGGACCAAAAGGTATTAAAAACATTAAAAGGATTTACATAAAACTAAACAAAGCCTTTTCCATTAAAAAATAAATGGCATAAGTAATGTAACCCATGTTTCAAGCAAATAAATGAGTTTTATTATTAATATTATAATTATTTAGCTAGTAGTACCTCCAGCATTTCTTTAATGATGCGCGAGTAATGCTCTTAGTTCACTTCGTATCGTTCAGAAGTTCTGCCCTAGTTTAGGAAGTGGGACAAAAGGAATGAATATTAAAGCCGCTCATTCTCGAAACAACGAGTTGCGATTGTGCTGTATCATTCACATCTCACTCGCTTCATTCTAATAATTAATACGTCGTGGCAACTTTTGTTATCGTTTAAATCTTCTACCATTAATAGCTTATCTCATTTTATTTGTCTCTTGTCATGAAACTTTTATTCCTTTTCATAGCTTCAGCATTTGGTAGATAAATCAAAAAATTCTTCATTCACATAATAATACTTACTAATACCTTTAAACGAGCAATTCTTTATTCTTTACTAGCTAATGCCCGCGACTTCGTACGCGTGGATCGAGGTTTTGTGGATCCCGCGGGAAATCTTTAATTTTCCGGGATAAAAAGTAGCCATGTATTAGTCCAGACTATAATCTATCTCTGTGCCAAGTTTCATCCAGATCCGTTCAGCCGTTCTGGCGTGATTGAGTAACAAACATCCATTTGAGGTTATTTTGGTTCCCGCGGGAACTTCTAAATTTTCCGGGATAAAAAGTAGCCTATGTGTTATTCCAGACTATAATCTATCTCTGTGCAAAATTTGAGCCAGTTCCGTTCAGCCGTTGGGGCGTGATTGAGTAACAAACATCCATCCATACATCCATCCATCCATACATCCATCCATCCAAACTTTCGCATTTATAATATTCATTTGATTCTTTATAAAAACATGCCAGGGAAGACTTTTCAGTCGCCCAAGTCGTCTCCTCTGGCTACAAAATTACCTACAACTACAATAGGCATGATGACAGTAACCAACAATCAATAAAATTATGAATTTATCTAATGAAATAGGATTACGGGATTATAAAAAACGTATTTATTTTTTTATTTCGAGTGAGATTGCTATTTATTTTGATAAAATAAAACTATAAAATACAGCAATCCGCCATATTGGATAAAACACCAAGAAGCGAATGACGTCACAATTGTTTGTTTTCGAGCTCTGACAATCACACTGTTGTTTACTGCGCACTGCACAGAGTGCATTGGTAAAAACAATAGTGACGTCATATATATACCTATATACATAATCTGAATGTCGGAAACGGCTCAAATGATTTTCATGCAATTTAGTAGGTATGCAGGGGGTTTCGAAGGCGATAAATCGATCTAGGTAGGGTTCATTTATAAAAAACTAGACGATGCCCGCGACTTCGTCCGCGTGGATTAAGGTTTTTTGATTCCCTCGGGTACTCTTCAATTTTCCGGGATAAAAAGTAGTTTATGTCCTTGCCCGGGTATCAAACTATCCCTATACCAAATTTTATCAAAATTGGTTGAAGAAATAATCTTTTTTGATTCCCGCGTGAACTCTTGAAATATCCGGGATAAAAAGTAGCCTATGTCCTTCCCCGGGTATCAAACTATCACTGTACCAA
This sequence comes from Erebia epiphron, assembly GCA_963932025.1. Taxonomy (NCBI): domain Eukaryota; kingdom Metazoa; phylum Arthropoda; class Insecta; order Lepidoptera; family Nymphalidae; genus Erebia; species Erebia epiphron. The sequence continues at coordinate 8,505,483 of OZ009946.1, forward strand.
ATTTCGTTAAAATCGGTTGAACACATGGGCCGTGAAAGCGTAGCAGACAGACAGACAGACACACTTTCGCATTCATAATACTAGTGTATGGATGTCGCTTTATCTGTATTTTCAGGCAATGAAAAACTGCGCCGAATTAATACGAAGGTAAATTTCGCCGTCATTTACAAGGTTATAATTGCTCAGGTGGGAAACAGGTCGGCCACGAAACCAGAAGACACTGCACCGGTTCGAGTTCGGATGTCCTCCAGTCCGATTATTTTTCCCTTTTTTTTTTTAAATATAATACTTATAAGAAATATTTTATTTAAAAAAAAAATATTTAAATATAATTTCCAAAAAACACGAATAACCAAAAAAAATACCGAGCAAAGGTCACCCAGTTATTAATACTTTAAGGGAGCAATAAAAAGGTTATATTAACTACGATGTTAAAAATTCTTGGTCCTAAACCTACAGCTACAAAATAACGTAACGGTTAATTTATCTTCTTAATCCCTAACAAAGAGACAGGTTGTACCGCCCTATACGGAACAATGAGCTCGTAACATTTTATGGAGCTCTGGGTGAATTGGAAGCAGAGCACTGTGATACATAGGTAGGGGAGACCGGGGATGGTTGACTAACTTTTGACTTAAGCTAGTATATCTCTGATGTTTAACTTAATATAACAAAAACAACAGTTGATAATGATAGAAGAACTATTCAGGTACCTAAAATACTAATCTATAACCTATATATTTATCATTATAATACTTAATTAGTTGATTTTCTAAACCCCTGACGCTTGGTCAACCTACCCCATATCCGGGGTAAGTTGGCCATAAGCATGGGGTTGGTTGACCTAGGCAGTAATCCCTATATATAAAATCGTTAAGTAATCAACGCACAGCCTAAACCACTGGGGTTAGAAACTTGAAATTTTGACAGTAGGTTCCTTTTGTGACGTAGGCGCTCCTTAAGGAAGGATTTTTTCAAAATTCCACCCCTAAGGGGGTGAAATAGGGGGTGAAAGTTTGTATGTAAGTCCATCATTTTCAAGATATTTTACAAGTTATTTCAACGAAACTTGGTATTTTGACTTTCGGTAAAAAATAAATAAGTACGTGTGTCAAACTTTTTCAAAATTCTACCCCCGAAGGGGTAAAATAGAAGTTGGAAGTTTGTATGAAAGTTCTTCATTTCCCAAGTTATGGCCATGAAACTTGGTATGTGAGCTACCCGTTAAAAATAAAGAAATACGTGTTTCACAGTTCTTGAAAACTCAAAAAAAGCAACGGGTATTTTACACGGGTAGTTGAGGACCTGGGGAGTAGCATAGGCTACTTTTTATCACGGAAAATTAAGGAGTGCCTGTGGGAAAATGATAGAAGCTTTTTATTTAATTATAAACAAACTTATAACTTTCTAGCTTTTGTTTAAGTTTAGTTACATAACAATGTAACGTTTGTATGGAATTTGGTATTTCTTTGATGTGACTTTTATGCTATTATTATCGAAGATTACTCTTTCTATAAGATATCTTTTGGTACATCACGCCTTTCAGATTTCCTTATGTAAGACCTCATTTTCTGTAAAAATACAACTTTATTATGTGAGAGAAGACCATATAATAGTGTAAACTTACATTGATGATGCACATTAACCATTAGCCCACACAATTCTATAAAATAAGTGTAAAATGTTATACTTAATTATTTTAAAAGGGTTGGTTTTAATTAGTCTACCTACCCCGAACAAAATTTTTCAACCAACCCCTGACGCCATTTTGAATTTTACCTGCGTATCATATGCAAAACTCCTGCAATAACATGGAAGCAATACTGTATGATATATAATAAAACTATCATTTTTACATTTGGCATAACAACAACGTTATTTCTAACAGATCCATAGACACAATAACAAAAAAAGTACGAACGAAAAAAGTTACTTACAAAGACCAAAAATACAAAATGTGATGCCACTCACAAACGCCGCGCTACTGCGGCGGCTCACTTCGCACAAGTTAGCGGGTCGCGGAGAGGCATCGTCGCTCGTGATTGGTTGATCAAAAACACGTGATCGTGGCGAGTTATTGTTGATTAGTCTACCTGCCCCTATAGCCAACCATCCCCGGTCTCCCCTACCTATAGCCCTCGCTGATTTATACTGGTCGCTAGTTGCTACGCACGCTATGTTTGTCATATTTATATAATAGCTATTACTTATTGGTTGGTACATCTAACAGCATTCTATATTGCTATTAATGGTTTTCTCTAACATTTCAATTTAAAGGTATCATCATACTAAATACTAATATTATAAATGCGAAAGTGTGTTTGTTTGTCGGTTTGTCCTTCAATCACGCTGCAACAGAGCAACGGATCGACGTGATTTTTGGCATGGGTATAGTTGAGGACCTGGAGAGTGATATAAGTTTCTTTTATCCCGGAATCAAAAAAATTAAACCACGCGGACGAAGTCGCGGGCATCAGCTAGTCTATAATATTTACTCTCTACTTAGCTAAATTTATTAAGCTCCATTCAGCTTTTTTCCAGATAAAACTGACTTTTCTATGTTTTTGCATACATTCCCACAAACTAATCTGACCCGGTGACAGCGTCGTTAGTAGTTAACACATAGTTAAGAAAAAGAAATAAAAACAAAAACTAAACAGGCATATTTAAAATTAGTTCAAACTAGCTGATGTCCGCGACTTCGTCCGCGTGGATTGAGGATTTTTGGTTCCCGCGGGAACTCTTTAATTTTCCGGGATAAAAAGTAGTCTATATGTGCTATTTCCAGACTATAATCTATCTTTGTGCCAAATTTCAGCCAGATCCGTTCAGCCGTTGGGGCGTGATTGAGTAACAAACATGCATACATCCATCCATCCGTACATCCATACATCCATCCAAACTTTCGCATTTATAATATTAGTAAGATTTTCGCCACCGGGCCAGATAAGTTTGACGGACTATAGCTATAACATATTATACGCGTATATTTAGTTTAACGCGTATGCATCTCCACAGAAAACACCTGAATCGAGCTGAATAAGTATGATTAGTCCTTAAGAAAGAATTTCTGGATTTCCAAACGAACGAAACCGGAAGATAGCTGTTTAATAAGTACAAGAAAAACCTATGTAACTCAAGTTAAACATGTTAAAGTAAATCTTAACAATCTTACAACATCCTTAACGTGTCTTTGAGCTTGACATTGGTTTCAATTATTGTAACACGCGAACGTTCATTTAATAGATGTAGATAGCAGCCATTTATACTCGTACCTTAACTTCTCCAGAAAAACATTTGATATAAAGGTACCTTGCAGAAAAGAGAGAGAATAAGCAATTGGATTCCTATAAGCTGTTGCTTTCTTGCTAAGTAGGTCTTCTGGGAAGACAATGAGGCGACATCTATATCCATCCGCTAAACTTACTTCACTGATTCGCAGAACGAAAGGAGAATTACCTGAAACCAAAATAAGAATATCATTTAAATTACACATATATATTTTCAATCATGATTAATGATTATCGTGTAAAAAAAACGATAATTATATATGTATTATGAATTTAAATATAGAATACACAAAATAGATAATACTAGAAGATTCCCGCGATTTCGTCCGCGTGGATTAACAATTTTGATTCCCGCGGGAACTCTTTAATTTTTTGGGATACAATCTACCCCTGTGCCAAATTTCATCAAAATCGCCGGTTAAGCAGATGGGCCGTGAAAGCTTAGCCGACAGAGAGACAGACAGACAGACACAAGACAGACAGACACACTTTCGCATTTATAATATTAGTATAGAGTACCACAGAATAGGTAAATAATTATACCCCATTTTGTGGTTCTGTTCACACTATGTCACTTTGTTGCGCTTCTATACATTGATATACATTGATATTTACACAATTCATTGATAAATCTCCGTGAATGAGATAAAAACAAGCCACCTGCATAAACAACTAGGTAATAACACTAATAACCGATTGTTACGATCACTATGCAGTCAAAGCTATTTATAATGTAACTGTACCATGATATAACTACATAATTACAGTATCTATTGTCTGCATAATATGCTTTGACTGCCGGAAGTCTTGTAATTGAATGCTATGGAAAAAGTTTAAATGGTTGAGTTAAATTGCCTTGTAATTTGAGAAAAGTAACTAACCAAGCGGTAAATTTTGATAACAGATAACAAGCACAAGGTACTTAAAATAAGATTTAGGTATTTTCAAGAACGCGCCTTCCTTATCCGCCGGCTTACCGCCACCTTAATCATCAGAAAACTACTGTCACAGTGTGTCCACGTCACCGGAACATCCTCAAGAGATGCTAGCTCTAGAATGCACAATTACAAAGGTATTATTTAATTCCTCAAAGTAACGCCAGCTGATTCCACCCATCAGTTAATTAATGTCATATCATGAGGTCTATTTATGAATCTCACAATGCTTACAAACAATAATCCTAAGCCGGGCCGAAAACGCACGCAGTATGTACCTACTAACTAGTAACGAGCTTAATTCCCTTCGTTTGATCGGGCTTCGGACACACCGATTTTCCACAGAACACAAACACCAAATGTTTAATACCCTTTGATTTGGGTGAATTTCCTGCTACCGAAATATTCCCAAAGCAAACTGCCAAACTTAAATTAACATGTGCCGGTCGGTTGGACCTCAGGCTAAGATCTATTTAAGTATCTCACTTAGCCATCGACAAAACAGTTAGTTCAGAGTTAATGGTGTTTTAGCAACAATCTCCAAAGTACCTACAGTTTATAATAGATCGTAAGCCTTAATTACAAAGTTTAGACATGGTTGATTACCCTCATCCATACTATAATATTATAAATGCGAAAGTATGTCCGTCTGCTACGCTTTACCGGCTCATCTTTTCAACCGATTTTATTGAAATTTAGTATAGAGATATACTGCATCCCGGGTAAGGACATGGGCAGAAACTAAGAGTTCCCGCGGGAATGAAAACGGAGTCGCGGGCATCGTCTGGTTTCCAATAAATATTCAATTTGTTGCATCAAATTCTGATAATATGATTATCATTACATTACCTATTCTATTGAGTATTGACGCAATCTATCAGATTGGAGGTCAATACAAAGTGTGGGACAGACGGCTTGTCAGACAGTCCGGCGTCACGCCATGACTCATGCAAACAGGTTGTTCAAGTGTTAAGATCGCCATCAATTGATAATTAAATACAGGATACATTATTCAGTGATAAGAAAGTTTAGTCACTCAACGCCCAGCAGACGATGGAGACAAAAATGATGGAGGACGGAAAGAGGTGTTGTGCTCGGAGTTTTTCTACGTGATAATATCTGAAATGAGGAGATCCGTGTAAGCAATATAGTGAGGGACACATCACACAGCTCAATGAGTCGCAAGGCTAAAGTAGCAAAGAGTGGGCTCACAAAACTCCGAACGGTTCTTCAGTGTAAATGTTGAAGCCCCAAGGTTCTGGAATATCGATCCCACTCGAAACACTTTATAAAATGATCTCAAGCGAGTTGAGATCAGCAATGTGCACGACACCATTTTCGGTAGAAATTCTTATAAATGATATTATATTATGTAAAGCACTTAACTTTTGATAATAGACAAATGATATAAATGATAACACTTAACTTTTATCGCTATAAAAAAACATCTACAATTAAAATTGTCTGCTTCTTGCGATTAATAGCAATGGATAATTATGCCAAGAAATCCCAGAATATACTTAAATGGCTCATAAAGATAATAAGTGTTGTATAACTTGTAAAGGTCAGGCTAAAAATACGAGACAATCATATTCATGCTCCTGAATTTACGTTTTCATGCGGTATAATTGACTGCTTGCAAAGGTCAATTCTAGGTGAGATTTACTCGTAAATGGCAGTTTTATAAGCAGGGTGGTAACACGCAACGCTGTTTATTTGGTTGTACACATTGATGTAGAATTTTAGTATGGTTGTACACAAATAATTAAATAAAGACTAAAAGTAATGCTAGAGACGTCATTATGGTTTTATTAATATAGAATTAATTAAACCTTTGTGGAATTATATTAGGTAACTAGCGGACGCCCGCGACTTCTTTCGCGTGGCATAAGTTTTTTAATTCCCATAGGCATTCCTAAATTTTCCGGTATAAAAAGAACTCATGAAAAAAAACCCGTCGATCCGTTGCTCTGTGATTGAAGGACTATTTAACGTCCTTTGGGATAGAATTTATAAAAACTGTGAATTATGTATTTCATAATTTAAACCGGTAGCCCAAATATCAAGTTTCACGGCTATTTAACTTGAAAAATGCCGGCCTTTTACACCAACTTACAACCCCCATTTTACCCTTTTGGGGGTGGAATTTTGAAAAACTGTTGCACACGTAATTATTTATATTATACCGAAAGCCAAAATACCAAGTTTCGTTGATATAACTTTGAAAAATATGTTGATAAATGAAAAACATTCATCCCCTATTTCACCCCTTTGGGGGTCGAATTTTCAAAAATGGTGAAACACGTACTTCTGCATATCTAACTGAAAGCCCAAATGCTAAGTTTCATCACTATAACTTGAGAAATGAAGGACTTTCATACAAACTTTCAACCCCTATTTTACCCCTTTAGGGGTGGAATTTTGAAAAACCGTGCCACACGTACTTCTTTATTTATTACCTAAAGCCAAAATACCAAGTTTCGTTGATACAACTTGAGAAATATCTTTAGAAATGAAGGACTTTCATATAAACTTTCATCCCCAATTTCACCTCTTCGGGGGTAGAACTTACAAAAACTGTGAAAAACGTATTTCTTTATTTTTTACCGATAACTCATATACTAAGTTTCATGGATATAACTTGAGAAATGACGGACTTCCATACAAACTTTCAACCCCTATTTCACCCCCTTAGGGGTGGAATTTTAAAAATCCTTCCTTAGTGAGCGCCTACGTTACAAAAGGAAGCTATTGTCAAAATTTTAAGTCTCTAACCCTAGCGGTTTAGGCTGTGCGTTGATATATAAGTCAGTCAGTCAGTACTTTGAATTTTATATATTTAGGTAATAATAAAATTACTTAAAATAAATAAATAAATAAATAAAAGCTTTATTTGGAATTTCCAGACACAGAGAAAATACAAACAGAAACATTAAGTACCTACTAGTAAAAAACTTATGAACTATACTGTGGCAAGATAACTCCAAAAAGGGCATCGGCTCAGCGTAATGCTGTTATGGTGTAGAAACACCATAACAGCGCTGATTTTCAGCCGATCCCTAAAAATAGTTTTCGACGCCCCGGACCGGCCCGGGCGGCCCGCCAACCTGATCACTGCTGATGAATTTAATTAATTAACTACTTACTTAGATTTAAAACTATGCTTACAAACACTATCCCTTAATATTATACATTAATTAACTAAACTACTATATCGCTTATCACATTTTAAAATAAGTATTAAAAACAATATTAAAACTGTAATAAAACAATTAAAACTGTTAAAAAAGTTGGCGCCACTATCGTGTGGTACCTCATTTAAGTTCTAAATTCGTCTGTGGCCTAATCATGGCAGTGTCCATAGAGGTAGTATAGGCTATACTACCTCTGTGGCAGTGTCAATTTACTTTCCTCTGTATATATTATAATCTGTGCACTTGATCACTGGTCTGTGCTCCTGATTTTGTACCTGTATTGTACACATGAAAAACAAAAACAATAGGTAATTTTGCCAAATTGAAATCATATTTTCCTTAATCAATAAAAATAACCTGAAAGATCAAAACAGCATTATCTAATTAAGCTGCCTCTCCAGGTATTTGGATGCTTCGCGTTGCAAATTACGCATAGGTAAGTGCATTTTTTTATCAACCTTGCTTTTGTTTTTCTAGCAGTATCTTTTTGAGCTTACACTTAAAGGTGCTTACTGATTTTAGGGCTTGCACAGGCGGTGGGATCACATTCCAAATCCTAGAAAAAGCGAGCCTAAAACTGCCTCGGAATGCGGCGGTCCTGTGTCTTGGCACAGCCATTCGACACGCCAAACCTCTCGGCGCATATCTACTGTGCTGCCTTGCCCACTTTATCTTAGTGAATAAATACTCCGGTTTACCAGTAGAGATAACACCAAATAACAATGTTGCCAGATGCAAGTTCCTACGGGCTGACATATTTAATAAATTTGCCTGATTAAGATATGGGCTGATATGTGACCGAGGAGGAACAGGAAAACAGAACCTAGCGCAAGCATTCTGAACCCTCTGTATTAATTTTTTGGTTCTTTCCAACAAACACGGGCCATACGCTGTGTCTGCATAGTTCAGCTTTGATAGAATAAGTGAATCACATAGCCGTATTCGAACCTCTACACTCAGGTAAGATCTTATCTTATATAGAACTTTCAACCTGTAGAAGCAGTTCCTAACAATATTTTTGATGTGTGATTCAAAGTGTAAGTTTGAATCAAAGATTACCCCCAAATTTCTTGCCTCAGAGACTCGCTCTACTGGATTGCTTCCTATTTTGACTTGTAGGTCCAAACTTTCAATAGTTTTTGTCATTTTAGAAGTTCCTAAAAACATGCATTTAGATTTCACAGGATTCAATAACAGTGAGTTTTTTTCTGACCAGTAAGCAATTCTATTCAAGTCATCATTAATTTTTGCTTCAGCGTCTGCAGCATCCTGAGGCTTAAAGGAGAAGTATAACTGCACATCATCAGCGTAAAGGTGGTATTTGCAGTTGGAGAAACACTGGATTATATCCGCTGTGTAGATTGCAAAAAGCAATGGACTGAGCGCCGATCCTTGAGGCACTCCTTGGAGTACTGGAGACATTGAGGATATCAAACGGGTACCATCACCTTGATCTATTTGCACAAATTGAGCCCGGTTACTGAGAAAACTATTGAACCACTTTAAAGTTGAGAAGCCAAATCCATAAAACGACAACTTAGACAGCAGCAACGACGTATCAATTGAATCAAAGGCACGGGAAAAGTCAAGCAGTACTAGAATGGTTCCCATGCCTTGATCCTGGGCTGTCAAGATGTTATCAATTACATCCATGATTGCCGTTGCTGTACTGTGATTCCTCCTAAAGCCAGACTGGTGAACAGGCAATATTTTGTTCTCCTCTACATAGGAGGTCATCTGTGCACATACAGCCTTTTCTAAAACTTTGGATATACATGGTAATATACTAATAGGCCTAAGATCTTTCATGCTGGTTGGATTATTTACTTTAGGAAGAGGTTTGACAATTGCAGTTTTCCATGAATTTGGGAAGGTGCCTGTTGTTATAGATTTATTTACAATAGCTGTTAAAGTCCCTAGGCTCTGCGGCAGTGTCCAATATAACATTTGTAGCGTAATTTCATCAAATCCTTGTGCATTCGATTTTAACCCTTTCAAAATTTTAATGACCTTTTCTTCAGTTACAGTTTTAAGGTTAAAAGTATTAGGCCCAAACCTATTGTATTCAAAGTATGTAAGATTGGATAATGAGGATCTCTCACTATGTGGAATGTTCAAAAAGTGTGTGTTTAACTTCTCAGGGTCACATAAAGTTGATGGAATATCATACTCTTGCTTCTTATTAACCCCTATATTTTTTTTTAAATGTTTCCACAGTAAAGGTGGTTTATTTATGCACTGATTTATGTAGGTCTTAAAATAAGCACTTTTTTCTGCTTCCATAGCCTCCCATACAAGTTTTTTAAAATCTTTATAATATTGTTTATGTGATTCATTTTTTGACGCTTTATATCGAGAATGACTCTGATTTCGCAGTGCTATCATTTTCTTAATGGTGTAAGTTATCCAAGGCCATGATTGCTCTGTCACCTTGATCTTTTTTAAAGGCGCATGGATGTCAAACAAGGTAAGAGTATAAGCATTAAATTGAGATACCATATCCTCAACATCAGTCAAAGAGTTGATGTCACCCCATGGAATATTATTTAGATCCACATTAAACTCCTCTGCATTGATATCTTTAAGTGGTCTAATAGTTACCCACCGGGGAACTATTCTAGCCTTCTTTAGGTTTAATGAAACTGTGACAATGGCATGACCACCTAACTCTTTTATGTGATTAACCTCCACATCTCGGATCGAGCTATCTGTGCAGACCAAATCTATCAGTGTCTCACTGTGATCAGTAAAATGTGTTGGTTGTGAGACTACCTGCTTGAGGTTCATATAGTTTAAAAAATCATTAAATAGTTTAGTTTTACTGTCGAGTGGACTAAGTAGATTTATATTGAAATCTCCCAAAAGTACTAAGCTATCACAACTTGAAAATAGAGTTAGAGACTGGGTCATAGAATCAATAAACAAGTCAACATCCTGCCATGGTGGCCGGTAAGCTGTGCCCACCATGATCTTTTTGCTACCAACTTTTAAGCTCAACCACATTTGTTCTACCGAGTGGGGATTTGGGTGCTCACAGATCGTAAATTTTATGCCTTTCCTTACATAAAAGCCCACTCCCCCTCCGCGCCCCCCTTTTATATTCGACGGCCGCGGTGAGTGAAGAAAGCGGTAACCTGGTACTTGTGGAGCAAGCCCCTCCTCCCCCTCTTTAAGCCAGGTTTCATTAATAGCTATAGTGTCTACTTCCATATCACTTATTGCCACCAAGAATTCCTCATGCCGCGTTCCCAAAGAGCCTGCGTTACAACACAATATTGTTGCTCAAATTACTTTATATATTATATATAGAGTACTACACATAATATATAATACTTGCATATAAATTAGATATGAAACACCGACACATTTTTGTGGATTCTTTGATCTTTCGGATTTCAGACGCCTTTTAAGTTCTACCTCGTACAGCTTGTTGGAATCAAACAGTTTATTCTATCGGCTGTTCACCTGATCCAAAGGATGATAATATGTTTATAAACTTATCATCTCATGATTTTTCATCCAAATGATAAGTTTATAAACAAACTCATGAATTATTGAAAAATGACGAGCTTGCCCTCAATCCTGACGCAGATGAGGTACATAGAAACGCAGTTGTTTACAAGTTCTATTCTCGTTTAACGGTTATGGTGTGTTGCCTCAACTACCGGGTCCAGCCATCTAAACAGATGGACTAAAACGTCTAATATTAGTACTTCACAAGGCGTATCATTTCTGGGGTTCAAGGTTTAGGATTGTTGCCGACGTAATTTGTTTCTAATGTTTAAACTCTATTAACCATGTTTATAAATTGTTTCTGTTCTGGCCTTAGTCGATGTCGTCGTTTCAACCAAAAGCCGTCCACTGCGGAACGAAGATCTCCTGCAGGATCTCCACAGGGCAGAGCGGCTCCCAGCTACTCGCTTTAGAGTTTAGATCATCCGTCCACCTAGTGGGGATCGTCCTACACTGCGTTTTCCGGTGCAAGGCCGCCCTTCAAATTGCAATCACTTTGGGATCCCAACGCATATCGGTTATTTGAAGTATGTGCCCCACCCATTGTCACTTAATAATTACAGGCCTTCCACCACCCACCACCACTACAACCCATTAACGTCCCACTGCTGGGCAAAGGTATCCACTTTCATAGACGAGAGAGAATTAGAGCTTAGACCCACTAGAGGCGGGCTTTAACGACTATTATAATGTTAGTGATAATAACCGGGACCGACGCAACAGCTTATTAACGACTGACGTGCTCTACGAGGCACGTGGGTGAAACGTCGTCAACTTCCTCACTCCGGGCTAGTAAGTACTGAAAATTTCTAGTCAGAAAAGCCCTATACCCTAGCCCTATAAGTATGGTCCGACCCGGGACTCGAACCCGGGACCTCGTCGGCCGCAGTCGAACATGCTAACCACTAGTGACTAGACCAACGAGGCAGTTACATGCCCTTAAAGACAATTACAGGCCGTAACACAGAATAATAATAATATCTCAGAATGATATCATGGGCATCCTACCACCAGACGCATTTTGGCTCAAAAGTAAAGCAGATACAGCGGCCTACCAAATACCAATACTGGCGGAACTACTTGTTTGTAAACGTTCTATTCCCGTAATAATGGTTTAATGGTGTGCTATGTACAAAGAATGTTTGCTACTCTGTAAACTAACATCAAGCGGTTTCATCATATTAACAGATACTGGGTTCTGCATCCAAAACGGGGTTTAAAAATAACATAATGCTCTGTCTTTGTACAAAATGTTTACTTAGGACCTTTGTTATTGTTCCGGAACGTCAGAAATATAATATTCTAATTTAAACCTCGCACCCGTTTCCTAAATTTTCCGAAACTTCAAGGATCAAAACATGAAATTTGATTAGACCAGCTATTTCCGAGACTTTGGCGAATTAAGTAGCCATGGATGAAACACGCCGTCAAAATACAAATTTTAATTCAATAAAAATTCAAATCGTATAAAAGCTAGGCGTCTACACTTATAGGTCTTCGACACGATAGGAATTATCCCTCGCTTATATTTACTCTGGGATTTAAGACTTGGACACACACAACGCGCAACTACATGACACTGTATAGAACGCGACGTCTTTACACTCATTACTTGTAAATCAACCTCCATGGGCCATGAACACGTTGGGCTATCGTCACGCATTGTGTGTGAAAAGGCCTTAATTTCAAGATGATTATACTTAATAATAAGTCTAAGTATTTAAGTACCTACTTTCTTTTCTGGTCAAGTTTGAACTTTGACCTTCGGTAATGAAATTAATCCAACAATACCCGTGGAACGAAGTCTTTGTAAAGCACCAACGACGCGGCGCAAAAACAAAGGCTCATTAATTTATCGGTAGAAACATGACAGTTAAAAAATTGTGAACAATATTACAGGCAAAATAAATGGGAAACAACTAACAAGAGCTTATTCATTTTTCAGCAAAAACATGACAGTTTTTTAATATACATGGTAGAGTGTAGACAGTAGAGAATAGAGACAACGCGTGGCATTGCCGTTCACCCTGTATTTGGGCTGTGATTTGGGTGACATTTTGTGATAAATCGTAAATATGACCGGCGTTCTTTTCGCCCATCATGAATCATTAACACGTACCTGTAATCGATTAATTTGGACTATCACATTAATCATTAGTCCATCTGATTGTGTCATTATGCATATAGTAATTATGCAAGCAACAAACCGTCCCTACTCCCTACTCCTAAAAGCTTCGCGACGGAGATAGTTCTCAGAAGTTAGATTAGGTTTTGGTCCCGCCCTAAAATATTTTACCTTTTACGAGCATTAATAATTTTCATTTGGGTAAATAATAGGTAGGTACGGAAGTTAATTTTAATTTTCACTTAATTATATTAAAGCATAGGATATACTTATATTATTTGACAAGCTGTGGTAACCGTAACCGCAGCGTAACTCAATTCGTCTGAAAATTATTTCCCCGATGCGAAATTTATTTACGTTTACTACTGCTAGATATTATTCCTTTTATGTCTGGAATGTATGTACGGGTGAATAGTCTAGTGCAGAGAGATAACGTTTTACTGGACCTGAAGGCGCAAACCTCGTATAAAAGAACGCCCCGAAGTAAGTAAAATTGTATCTAAGATTTTGCTGCATTACATCAAAGCGTTATGATTAATGGAAGGAGTCACAACCTTCATCAACAATGAAGAAGACAGCAGATCTCGACGTGTCAGCCGATAGACGTTCATTGCCGGACGAAGATCTCCCGCATAGATCTCTACCCTCTATTCCTAACTCGTCCGTCCAAGTAGGGTGGTCGTTCAATGCTGCACATTTGTTTAGACACCGTTGCCTCGTGGCCTTCTTACCTCCACATTCCAAAAAACTATCAACTTCTATATACTTTCGTCCCCGGGCGTGAGTGTCCGAACTAAGATGTCTGATATCTCCCATTGTCAAAGTACACCGGTGTATCAAGACCTTTTTCCACTAGTAATAAGACATCTGTTTGTATGATATGTACGGGTGAAATAGCCTAGCACTTCTAGCGTTTAATTTCGCCTTTTGGAAACACGGAGAACCGTGAACATAAGGCGAAACACTAATTGCTCACGGTCCTGTGATGCAAATACTAATGCGGAACTCGTGAAATAAAGAAGTACCTATTATTGTATAGCGCTATAGGTAATGGAAAATGCGACTTCTTTTAACTCCAGCTTCGGTGAACTGTAACAAAATACGAAGAGTAGCATTCTGGAGTCGCTTTTTTCTGAACAGTAGGTACTTACCTATTAATTAACATCTTTGTGTGTTCTATCGTCTCTACAATGGGGAGTGCTCTGAGGAGTTATTCAATCTAATACCACCTTCCGTGTTCTCCAGTCGCACTATACGTCGCAGAAACAAATTTCATCCTCACCACCTGGATGCCTGGTCCTCTTCCACCACCCGTTATTCCAGGTCATTTCTGTCACGTACCCGCAAATTGTGGAACCAGCTTCCATCTTCTGTGTTCCCTCATGATTATAATATGGGGCTCTTCAAAGGGCGGATAAACAAATATCTTAAAAGCCAGCAACGCTGTGGCGGTTCCTCAGGTGCTGCAAATGTTCATGGGCGGCGGTGATCACTTACCATCAGGTGACCCGCCTGCTCGTTTGCTCGCTATAAATATTTAAAAAAAAACGTATTTTTCTTATATTTTACAAACCCTGCGACATTTTATTAATTGTTGTTATAGAACCGTTTCTTATGATAATACATTATTCTAAGCCCTGGGTTCCGACTTTTCAATCCGAATGCTGCACAGCATGGGCACTGGGCAGTAGGAACAACGAGTAGCTAAGTGGTTACCGCGGAGACAAAACACCTGCCGATTGTGATACTCCTTAATTCTATCCTAATAATAATTGTAATGCTGCAGGTGTACCGAACTTACTACCTAAATAAACAACGAGAGGTTAGGTTAGGTAACTAAGGTTCTGTCGATAGCAAATTTGAATTGTGGGTAAAATTTTCTGTTCTAATTTTGTAAATACTTAACTAAGTAAGTAAAATTCCAAGAAGCCCGTAGTGCCCCGAAGCCTACCAAGCAAGACCTAAATCCCCTGAGTATTTTAGTTAAAGTATAATAATAATTTTATTTACTAGCTGATGCCCGCGACTTCGTCCGCGTGGATTGAGGTTTTTAACTTTTTAGGTAAACGCGGGAACTCTTTTAATTTCCAGGATTGTACTATTTATATTTACCTGACTACATATTTGAATAAGCCTTATACCCAACTGGCAGTAAATAACACCATAGTTTATTATAAATTCATATCTATTTTCTACTGATACAAACATACAGTTTATTGTTACAATTATTTTATCACTCAAGGATAACAAGGAGCCTATGTGTAATTCTAGACTATAATCTATCTCTGTGCCAAATTTCATCCAGATCCGTTCATCTGTGCTGGCGTTTTTATAATATAATTTATAATATTAGTATAGATCAAAGGCGGCTCGCTCAAAGGAGCGCTGGTGCAGTGCAACTCCCACAAAATTTAAAAAAATACATAGGTACTAGGTAGGTATAATAATCAAATAAACTTTGCTATAAACGTTATAAATATTTTTATATAAATCTATTCCCATTGTCATTTTAATCATGAATATCCATAAGTACCTACCTACCTACTTTACTACTTATTTCATCAATAAACACAAATTTAATACATGGTATTTTTGTTAAGTGGAGCGCTTAGAACAACGCTCCTATAGACGAAAGTTTAGTACAACGTTCATATTGAAATGTAATGAGAGTAAAAGAGAGCATTCGATACGAGCGGCGCGTGAGACAAAAGATTTGTATGAGAAATTTGGTAAATATGGAGCGGCGCTCCTGACACGAAGTACGCATGCGCGATATTACCCGACTAAATGACATGGCCTGTTGTCACGAAGAAAGAGTTAAAACTCACGAGTATTTTTTTTATTCGTATTATGCCGGTAAGATGTAAACAAAACACAAAATACGAAAGTAAATTTATTTTGATTTCTTCGCGAGTGCGTTGGATCATTGTACAGGGGCTGGAAAATCTGTATTGTTGTTTTAAATAGTGTACATATTGTGTTGTGTATTTATGATTTATGTAAATAGTGTAGGCGATTAAAATGGAACAATATAACGTAATGACCGCCGAATGGACAATTTACAAATAATTGGTAAGCATTTTCTTTTTTTTTTTAGTGAACTCCCAATATGATCTTTCACGAGCCGCCTCTGGTATAGATAGATGGTAACTACTTAAATAAAAAATACGCCCACAACGAACTTATTGCCTATCACTATAAATCATCCGATACCAAAGAGTGTTTTTCTCTTTCCATCAATCAAAGTGCTTTTGGCTACATTTTCCCAAACTCTCAACGAAAACAATTCATTGTATTGAATAAATAATAGATTACGCTGTCTACTAAATCTTGCCGGGATTTTCTTTCTTATCGCCTATGTTAGTACTTAATTGGAAGTTTGGAATCACAGTGAAGGTTTTACTATTGGTTTGTTTTATTGAATGTGACCCATTCCGCATGTTTAGTCCACCTAGTGGAACTTTACCATTACATTGAGTATAATAACTTTTGCTTAGCATGGACGACTAGACTCGTTATAAAAACAATTTATTTCAGGACCGAGAGGCATCAAAATCTCAAATTAAAATAAAACCGGCCAAGTGCGAGTCGGACTCGCGCACCGAGGGTTCCGTACTCAAGAAGTAGGTATAATTACCTTTGTTAATGAACCGCAAAACTAACTTTGTTTGTAGAGGTTTACTGTTAATATCAAAAAATTACGTTTGTTGTGTGGGAGCCCCCCTTTAATATTTACTTTATTGATATTTAATTATTTATTTTGAAAGGTAATATACAAGTTAATATTCTGTGAAAATTTGAACCGTCTACCTGTTACCGTTTTTAATATTGAGCAAAAAAATACGAAAAAAACACGTTTATTGTATGGGGACCCCCCTTAATATATATATATTTTTAATTTTTAGTATTTGTTGTTATAGCGGCAACGGAAATACATCATTTGTGAAAATTTCAGCTTTCTAGCTATCACGGTCTATGAGATACAGCCTGGAGACAGACAGACAGACAGACAGCGGAGTCTTAGTAATAGGGTCCCGTTTTTACCCTTTGGGTACGGAACCCTAAAAAATATGAAAGAAAAATTAACAATAGGTATAAGAGGACAAATCACGAACAAAGCAATCAAGCTATTTAAACCCTGACCAATAGCTGATAATAATTAGTTATCTGTAGTTGACAATTAGCTGGTAATAAAACAAATCGACCCGACAATAAACGATAATTTCGATCAGTTTATCAATCACGTTTCCGAACACACGGTTAGCATATGTACCTATATGTCACCGTAAGATTGTAATCTAACGCTTTTTTTTCGATAGATTGGAAACAGTAGAAAGATTGTGAACCGTTCAATGTTTTAAGTGTCAATTTTTGAAAATATATTCATTGTATTTACGTTTTCTTGTCTCTTTCTTGTAGTTTAGGTTAGGGTTCGACATAAATAATCAAGTAGTGCCCGGCCACTTAGGTTCTATCGGGTTAATAAACCTAACAGATTACAATCTACCGAAAAATAATCCGTTATATTGTAATCATTCGACAGTTTACAATTTCGCGAGTTAGATTATAATCTAACGGTTTTTACAATCTTACGGTGACATATATTCGACGAAAAACGGCGACTTCACGTTCACTTTTGGACCAGGTCCAGTCGACTATCACTAAGCACACTTTGCCAGAATTTGGCACCACTCAAAGTACAAGGCAAAAATTCCTTCAAATAAGTAATAGGGAAGTTCCTAATAGTTATCGATAGTGCGAATATGGTTTTTTATACCTACCTGTCCATTTTTCTAGTTGGTACTTATTCTAATAATTGAGGCTAACGTCGTAAGTTAAATTTTAATGAAATAGAAATCATCAAGTGTCAAGACCATAGAGGTAGTATAAGGTAATACTACCTCTGTGGTCAAGACTCAGGAGTTAAACGTTCTGTAGGTATGCGCACTGGTGGACAAGAAACTACCAGTACAGCCCCTCTATTCTCTAACTCAGTGGCTATCAAAAAACGAGAATTTGGACAAGGATTGCTATGAAAAAATAAAAATAACATTTCATAGCAAGCCTTCAATGGATAAAAAATATAATATAATTTTAGCCGAGTTACCTATATTATGTCAGTGACTTTGATTTTTTTTTATAGTCACTAAGTTAGAGAATAGGGCTGCAGGTGGCTGCCAGCAGTTGGTACTAACTAGCGACATATTTTTTTTCGATACAATGCCCATGGCCCAAAACACCATTAATCAAACTACTAAACTTATTATTTTCCTATAGTTCGTATTACAAAGTAACAAAGTCCTGTATTCACTGACAACTTGATTAATATTAGCATCAAATTAGAGTAGCAATTAGTGCCAAGATTTCCGGACACAGCAGCTGTTTTTTACGTTATCTGCCACGTCGCATAATACTTTTAAAATATTTACATAAGATGTTTTGACAAAATACGTACTTAAGTACTTATATTTTAACTAGATGATGCCCGCGACTCCCTTCGTCCGCGTGGAATAAGTTTTTTCAATTCCCGCGGGAACTGTAATATTCCGGAATAAAATGTAGCATATATCCTGCTCCGGGATGCAACCTATCTCCATACTAAATTTCATCAAAATCGTTTGATTAGGTGGGACGTGAAAGCGTGGCAGACAGACACACACTTTCGCATTTATAATATTACTAGTATGGATACAATATTGCATTATATAGGTTTTGCTTTAAAATAACTTTGATAGAACACGGAACAAAAGAACAGATTCCTTTTTCTGTGCGATAGCATGTTCCCTCATAACAAAACTATAGCCGACTGTAGTCTGACGATGATAAAGCGACATGCGGACGACGGGAAAATTTCGTCGGGATATTAATTTCGACGATTTTAAATTTACATGTTTAGTTAACGCACTTACCATAATAATAGCTTCATGCTTGACTCTGACTTAACGTTTAGTTTGCTTAAAGCGATCGGCATTAACCTACTTATAGGAAATTGATTTCAAATTAGGTACGACTAAAACTTTTACCGATTGCGGCAATACAATTCCAAGAATGCAATACAGGAGATTTTACCACAATATTTTTTTATTTTATCCACTACAATTTGAGAAGTTGAAGTTGAGAGCCCTTGCCTGCGTTCTCACCTGATGGTAAGTGACGATGCAGTCTAAGATAGTAGCGGGCTAACGTGTTATACAGGGTGTCCCTGGATAAAGTGCAACCCCGAAAGGGGGGGGAAACTAGACCATAAATTATCGACAAAAAAAATAGAAAAAAAATTCTAAAAAAATTATTTTACTTTTTATTAGCAAATTAAGATTTGTATTTGATAAGTAGACTCTATGTAAGAAAAAAACGATTTCTTCAAAATTAGTGGGTCGATTGCTTTCAAATTAAAAAAAAATATTATGCCACATACTTGGCGGTAAGGATTAAATAACAATTAGCTCGCAAAAAAGTAGCATCATGACATAAACTTTGCTTTTTATGAAAAAGAAACCCTTTTTTATGACTATTTTTTTCAATGATCTCTAAATTTCTCAGAAAAATGCCCCCAATACCAGAAGATTTTACGATTTATTATTATTCTCTATCATATTACCTTTCAAATAAAAAAAAAATCTTTGTTGTAACCCAAGAAATGAGCTGGCTATGAAGTGTTGAAAGTCGCCATTAAAAGTCAGATTTTGATTACAAGTTTTAATCAAGTCGTACATATTTTTATTTTTTTACAATTCCTATAACTATCACATTAAATGCTCAAAATGGCCACCTCGTTGCTGGAGGCACATTGCAGCACGTAGAGCAATTTGGTTTGTAGCTCTACGCACCATCCCTGGATCACTTTTTAATTCATTCGCACATTGAAGTATTCGATTTTGTAACTCGGCTTCGGTGTTTACTGTGGTTCTGTAGACTTTTTGTTTCATTGTACCCCACAAAAAGTAGTCAAGAGGTGTCAGATCAGGTGAACGCGCTGGCCAGCCCACTGGTCCTTCCCGGCCAATCCACCTGTTTGCATAGTTTTCATTTAAAAAACTCCGAACATTTCGCCCGTAATGAGCAGGACATCCATCCATCTGCAAAAACATACGCTCCCGCCGCCTTGTGGCCAGCGGAACTTCTTCAAGCAAAAATGGCAGTTGGTCTCTTAATAAAGATAAAAAACGTTCGGAGTTTAATGTTGTAGGTAAAATAACTGGACCAATTAAAACGTCATCGATTAGAGCCGCCCACACATTTATTGAGAACTGCACTTGAAATGTGGATGCCCTCTTTAAATGTGGATTTTCATAACGCCATTCATGTAAATTCCTGCAGTTTGTGATTCCATTCCGAGTGAATTTTGCTTCATCCATCCATAAAATAGTTTTTAAAAATTCTGGATCGTTTCTAATTTTTCTTTGAATCCACGCCGACAGGACGCACCTTGAACGATTGTCTACATTTTCATGCAAGTGTTGGACTCGCTGGTAATGGTATGGATGCAATCCCTCCTTTTTCAAAATTCGCCATACCGATGTTTTAGATAACCCGTGACGCAAAGCCAATCGTCTAATGCTGGTTGTAGGATCAGCAAACAAATCGTTTAAAACAGCCTCTTCTATTGAATGGTCAATAATTGTAGCTTGTTGTTCACGGAGATCTCGAGCTAATCCAAGTCCGATGTTGGATAACTTCCGGTGAACTTCTTGAAAATTCCGTGCTGATGGTATAAGTCTTCCCGGAAATGCGTTTATGTATGCTGAACTAGCGACTGTTGTGCGTCCACGTGACATTCCATAGTAATAATGGATGTCAGCGATTTCTCGCGGAGAGAACTCGGTCAATCGCGGCATCTCAACAATAAACAACAAAGTAGAGTTAAAAACGTAACAAAAAAGTCAATAACAGAACAAAAACAAAATAACGCAACAAAAACAAAATAACGTAACAAAAACTCAACGCACAGGACAGTAGGAGTAGTAACAGGTAGTAGCGACGAGAATATCGGAGCGACTGGCTACCTGACTACTCCGCATTGTTAGTCCTATTTCGAACCCCTCCCCGAACCCCACCCCAGTCCTTGCTACAACACAAAAAAAGGACGCGTCCCGGCAAACGACGAGTGGTGACGTCATTTTTAAAAACTCTTAGCCAGCTCGTTTCTTGGGTTACAACGAAGACTTTTTTTTTATTTGAAAGGTAATATGATAGAGAATAATAATAAATCGTAAAATCTTCTGGTATTGGGGGCATTTTTCTGAGAAATTTAGAGATCATTGAAAAAAATAGTTATAAAAAAGGGTTTCTTTTTCATAAAAAGCAAAGTTTATGTCATAATGCTACTTTTTTGCGAGCTAATTGTTATTTAATCCTTACCGCCAAGTATGTGGCATAATATTTTTTCTTATTTGAAAGCAATCGACCCACTAATTTTGAAGAAATCGTTTTTTTTCTTACATAGAGTCTACTTATCAAATAAAAATCTTAATTTGCTAATAAAAAGTAAAATATTTTTTTTAGAATTTTTTTTCTATTTTTTTTGTCGATAATTTATGGTCTAGTTTCACCCCCTTTCGGGGTTGCACTTTATCCAGGGACACCCTGTATGAATCCCATATCCCTATTCTAAT
Source organism: Erebia epiphron (assembly GCA_963932025.1). NCBI lineage: Eukaryota > Metazoa > Arthropoda > Insecta > Lepidoptera > Nymphalidae > Erebia > Erebia epiphron. Next base: position 8,527,152 of record OZ009946.1, read on the forward strand.
TGAGCCTGCAGGGAATCGAACAGGGAGATCGTCAAATAGTTGTCAATTTACAAATTGTATTCCAAAAATATCAGCAAGTCGTACAAAAAAGCTTTAAGCTTTTTTGTACGACTACGGTATATGTTTAAGCAGATCGTTTAAACATATACCTAATAGGTATATGTTTAAACGATCTGTAGATAATGAGTTTTATCACCGTCTGTACGGTCTGCATAACAACAAACACCAAGGTGCAAGCAAATAGATAATTATTGTATAATTTGTTGTAATAGTGAGTCAGATGCGTAGCAGAATCCGCAATGACGTCAATACTCTCGATTTGTTAGCACAGATGTTAAACCTCAACTATAATGCTGTGCGTACTAAGTCATCGAGCACGAGTCTCCGCTTGGAATGAGAAGGGTTGGTTTGGTCATAGTCCACCACGCTGGTCAAGTGCAGCTTGCATACTGCACACACCTTCAAGAATAGTTTGAAGAACTCTCGGGCATGCAGGTTTCTTTACCTCCAAATTCGAATAGTTGGAGGTGTGTACCCGGGAATGGAGCCCGCGACCCTCTACAGGAGGTCGGGAGTCTTTACCACTAGGCTATCACCGCTTCTTATTATTAAATTGAAGCGTACTAAGTAACTGTGCAAAACTATAAAGCATTCGTATGGTATGGTAATTAGATGTCAATTTCCTCACTGATGTAAGGAATTGAGTTCTACAAGTTATCTGTTGGTCCTTGAAAGGGGATGGATAGTGGATATAGGGATGCCAAAGATTCAAATGGTAAGAAGTCTTCATATGGAACTCCTGCGTAAGCCTGTCTGAATTTAACTGCAATCGACGGACATCCGCGTCTTTGTACCGACTACACATATAAATTTTAAATGCGTGCCGCACATCAATTATGTAACGAATGGATTCCATTCAATGTGCATATCTATCGATGCATGTGCTGACATGCTTCACACTGTTGTACCTACTCGTATACAAGAGAAAGTGAATTGAACGGTGCGTCACGATACAACAAAAAACTAAGTCTTCATATTATCTGAAATTCAGAAGTTCATAGTCCATAACATAATATACCTAGTTCGTTTAGTTTTACCTATACTTAGCCAAGGCATAGGAATGAATACGACTTACGAGGTTTTAAAAGTTATGCAAACGACCTCAATGTACATAGACGGGACCTGTCAAACAAAGAATGTGGATTTATTTTACTAACGCCATCTAGCCTGAAAAGCGGGACAACGCTATGGCGGGAACAAGGACAGGCTTATACAGGGGTCAGGGGAGGGCACGACCACAAGTCGGACGCCTAACTTTTTTCTATGAAAGGCCCATCTAGTACTTAGATGATACCAGCATCAAAGAAAGCGCGTTCTGAGTTCCTTACTTCCTTTAAATAAAAATCTTCAAAAAATACAACAAAATTTGTTTTATATTAGAGGCAAGTAGTAAGTAACGAGTAGAATAACACTCTGAAAGCATATGAATCAGGTCGCTGTGTTGGCAAACAGAACAATTGTGTATTAAACAGAACAGATTAATTTCCGCCACCATTGTTTGCGTTGTTTCGTCTATTTTGGCGGAAAGACAAGCATGCACATTGCACATACTCGTACGATTCGAGCCAGAACGTGTGTCATTAAACCTGAAGGAGAAAGTGTAAAGTTCCGTATCTAACTAAAATGATTTAGCTTGTTCTGCAATCGCAATAGTTACGTCGCAGAAACAATTTACATCCACACCTCTGCCTCGTAATTTATTTACTTCCCGTTATTCCAGGTAGTAGTGTCTACGTTTGACATGCAAAATTTGCAACGGAGTCCGACTACGGCCTTCCCTCAATCAATCAAATAAATATTATAAATGCGAAAGTTTGGATGGATGTATGTATGGATGTATGGATGTTTGTTACTCAATCACGCGCCAACGGCTGAACGGATCTGGCTGAAATTTGGCACGGAGATAGATTATAGTCTGGAATAGCACATAGGCTACTTTTTATCCCGGAAAATTTAGGAGTTCCCGCGGGAACCAAAAAACCTCAAACCACGCAGACGAAGTCGCGGGCATTCGCTAGTATTATATTATTACTAGCTGATGCCCGCGTGGATGGAGGTTTTTTGGTTCCGGCGAGAACTCTTTAGTTTTCCAGGATAAAATGTAACCAATGTGCTATTCCAGACTATAATCTATCTGTGTGTCAAATTTCATCCAGATCCGTTCAGCCAAAGACAATATATAAATTTATAATTAATCTATGGTTCAGCCGTTCTGGCGTGATTGAGTAACAAACATCCATCCATCCATCAAGACTTTCGCATTTATATTAGTACTAGCTGATGCCCGCGACTTCGTCTGCGTGGTTCGAGGTTTTTTGGTTCCCGCGGGAACTCTTTAATTTTCCGGGATAAAAAGTAGCCTATGTGCTATTCCAGACTATAATCTATCTCTGTGCCAAATTTCAGCCAGATCCGTTCAGCCGTTGGGGCGTGATTGAGTAACAAACATCCATACATCCATCCAAACTTTCGCATTTATAATACTAGCTTATGCCCGCGACTACGTCCGCGTGGATTGAGGTTTTTTGGTTCCCGCGGGAACTCTTTAATTTTCCGGGATAAAAAGTAGCCTATGTGCTATTCCAGACTATAATCTATCTCTATGCCAAATTTCAGCCAGATCCGTTCAGCCGTTGGCGCGTGATTGAGTAAAAAACATCCATACATCCATACATCCATCCAAACTTTCGCATTTATAATATTTATTTGATTAGTAAGATAGAATAGACATAGGGCTATCCAAGGGGCGGATAAGTAATTACATACGCATAAAACCTTAACTTAAAAACTTAAAAAAGCAGTAACACAGCGCTAATCCATCAGGTGCTGCAGATTTTTTTAGGCGTCGTCGTTTGCTCGTTATACATATCATGTTACATGCACATAAAAATGAAGTTAAGTAGGTAAGTGCCTGCAAAATGAAGCGTTTTCTTTTTAATTACTATATTTTTCCCTGAAACATTCCATTTTTTACTTATTCAAAAGAAAAAAATACTTTTAAAAGCATTTCAAACGCGTGATATGTCACGCGTGAGGTCAAAAAAGTCAAGTTATAAATAACACCAGTCCTGCCTTTTCACGAAATGTACCTACTTACACGTAAAGCGAACTTCGGGGTTCAAAAGTTTATGTTCGGGTACTGAAATCCATTAAAAGTTTCAATGGGCTTTTTATTTCGAGTTTTGCCTTCGCCTTTACTTGTTGACACGGTCGCTGTTGAAGAGTAAACAACTTTGATTTTTCTTTGATTATTTTTTAAGCAATTGCGACAGTGTGTGTAGCGACAAATTAAGATTGTGGAGCTCACAAAATCATAAATTTTACAAGCAGATACAATTTACCACTTATAAAAATTCTTTCCGAAAACCGACTTCCAAAACCAGTGTAAAGTAAATAAAAATTCTTTCCGACTCCAACATAGTGGGTTGAAATCAAAATTATTTTGTACTTTACAGTGGCGTTGGAAGTCGGTTTTTTGGAAAGAATTTTAATTTTAAGTTTTTAGTGTCAGGGTTGAGACAAATTTCAAATCGATTCAGATAGGTACCATGAAGATATAATGCACCGACATACGTTAAAAAAAAAATTACACGCCGAATTGAGAACCTTCTCCTTTTTTGGAAGTCGGTTAAAAAGGTGTCTAAAAGAACTGCTAATATTACTTATTTTGATGTCAGTTCACCAGTCAATATGAAATTTCAACGTTAATTTAGCTCAACAAAATCTAAATAAGTGGAAACGAGAATTCACAAATTGTTTTCATTAATTCAACCTTGCAGTTGAATACAGGTATTATTTACCTACGCAAACAATGGAACACAATATACGTTAAGTAATCATTACTTATCTTAGTTGAAAATCAATACATATTATTCATTCAACTGGTATATACGTATTGATTTTCAAGTTCTAAGATTACACCGGAGCGTGCGCAGATATCCTTCATCAGATCAGATACACACCGACATACCTTCAGGATATAGGTACCTACCTCGTACGGCCTTGATTGCTGAGTTCGAGGCGTACCAGACGATTGCTTTGTCTGAGCAAAACAATTTTTTCATTCAAGGAGTTAAATTAGAAAAATCTGAATGCCTACTCTTTATTAATTCTAAGTAGGTAAATTAAGTTATTAGGAAGCAAGCTGATGCCAATTAGTTTTTTTGATTCCCACCGGAACTCCTTAATGTTCCGGGATAAAAAGTATCCTTTGTCACTCTCCAGGTCTTCAACTATAACCATGCAAAGCATCACGTCAATCCGTTGCTCTGTTGCGGCGTGATTAAAGGACTAACCAATAAACAAACACTGTCGCATTTATAATTTTAGTACGATATTGAACGTGAGAGGAAGAAACTCACGACGAAGATCTCCAATCCCTTGGTCCGATCAAATCAGAAGAAAAAAGAAGCCAGTATTCTAAGAACTTCTGCGATGCGCTTCGTATACAGCGGTAGAACTCGGTGGAGACAATTAATCCACTACAAGCTTACTCTACAAAATGGTGATCACGATTCGCAGTCATGACTCATGAGGGACCGACTGGAGAGAGAGAGAGAAAGAGAAAATATCAATCAATCAATCAATCAATCAATCAATCAATACTGCGCGCTGTTGCCATAACGTGCGGAGGTCCCGGGTTCGATCCCCGGCAGGGTTGGGAAATTTATAATTTCTGAATTTCCCTGGTCTGGCCTGGTGGGAGGCTTTGGCCATGGCAAGTTACCACCCTACCGGCAAAGACGTGCCGCCAAGCGATTTAGCGTTCCGGTACGATGCCGTGTAGAAACCGAATAGGGGTATGGGTTTAATATAACTGTCATGATTAGTCTGCATCATCACTTACCATCAGGTGAGATCGCAGTCAAGGGCTAACTTGTAGTGGATAAAAAAAAATACTAAGTAAATTGTTCATAAGAACATTCTTACCACTGGCACATAATATTACGAGCACTACCTTCACATACACGATTACATGTACCATACTAACTTGATATATTCTTCAGCGTTATTTTTCTATCAACGATTTGAAGTGAAAACCGAGAGCTCAGAGTAATCTCCCAATTAGGAAAGCTATCAACGCCGATGACCGTGGTCCGTGAGTCGTTACTCGTAACCGTCGATCGTAAAAGCCGAAGCAATCTTACAAAAAGCCTGGACGTAAACTTTAGTAAACAAAATTGATTGCCTTTCACCGCGCAATATTTACATTTAAATTTGGGTATGCTATTCTTACGTAGGATTTATGAACTGCATAAGGGGACAGAATCTATTTACCTAAAATATAATACTTCTAAAGCTGGGTATCCACTATCCACTATGTGCGCGAACTAACTGTGCCCCGCGCATCTGCAACCGCTCTGATGGAGATGGTGCGCGCATCTCCATTAGCTCGCGGCCTCGAACAGATCAACAGAACGAGCTCCGCTTTGTGTTCGCGCAAAAACCGCCACCGATTGGAGCGCTGAGCGCGGAGCGCGTACTGTTGCACGCTCGAGCGCGAACGTATCCACTATGCGGAGCAGTTGCAGGAGCGCGGCGCATAGAGGTTAGCTAACATAGTGGATACCCATATAGGACCAAGAAATTGTATTATGAGTAACTAGGTAGGGTAGACTATTGATATAATATTTTGTGGCAGTCAGTTTTCTAAACTTCTCCTTCTCCATGGCTAGGCGGAATAGTTTTCCGACTGTTTTATTCCAGTCCACTCTCCCTTATGTTTATGTTCATATAGTATCTAAATAATACGATATTATGCTGTTTACATATGAGTGTCTCATTCAGTTGCTACAAAACGTTGATTACATTATTGTTACGTGATCGACCACATGAGGATTCACAATATTTATTACATCGGTCAAGTGCGAGTTGGCACGGCGCCAAAACAACAGCCGTCCTTAAAATATACGCAGTTCGTTGATGGCTTGGCATTGATGGAAACTGATTTTGATAGTTTATTTGAAAATCATTCTTTTAATCTTCCGATTTCATAAATAGATTCTCCTTTGAGTTAGCTTACGAGAAATAATTGATATCAAATCTTTTACTATCCCGACGCAATTTACAACATTACACAATACAATTTCTCATTAGATGTAACACAACATGAGGCGATAGGAACATGGTCATTATATACATATTATACATAATTATATTAACCAAAAATAAGGCCATAATATAGGGAGAATAGCGTTGAATTTAGTAATCAGTAATTAGTAATTACACATCATTTATCAAGAAGTTGGATGATGCAGTTCTATGGATGATCTATCACATCACGTTAGTATTCTGTTACTTATCTATCTACAACTGTTAGCAGAAGTGCAAAACCCACATAAAAACGAGTTTTATAGTATCGTTTTGAAAAATAGACTGTACAACCCAATAACTCGTCAGGTATAATCTCATCAAACAAAGATTAGGCCAAAAAGGAGACAAGTCAAACGATTCAACAAATATCGCTTCCTGGAGCTCTTTCACTAATTCCTCGCCACGTCACGTCATCGGTTGCTAATCAATAAAATTATGTAGGTAGCTGAAAAAGTAAGCTTTTCAGATTTTAATTATTCGGGTAATTACTTTATGTTGCTGGAAAACAATTAAATTGTCGACGACTCTTGAAACCTTCAAAGTTTGTATAATAAATTACTTGAGCCTGAGAGTAATGGCGTATTAATTAGACAACGACGCGCACACTGAGTCGACACCCAAACTCTCAACTCACTATAAAACAACTTTTATAGTTAGTTGAGAGCTTGGGGTTCTGTTCAACAACAATAAACGGTGTATTTAGTCCCTGGAATAATCTTCAAAGGCTGCAGTGATATATTATAGCTAGACATAACATCGAAAGGACATCTACTACGCACTACAACTAAAAACCAACTGGCGTTAACTAGCCAGGGGAAAATAGAGAAATTAATATGCATAACTGCTATTGAAGTAGTAGCGTGCTTTAATACAGTTGAAAGGCATTGACTCTTCACACTTCATTCATGTTTATTGATTTCATGAATTAACGTAATGTACTCGTAACTAGCACAATCTTACTGGTTAATTATACCGGTAACAATCGATCGATAACCTGGTTTAAAATTTTAGCAACCTAATAAAAGGTCAACTTATAGATCAAATACTTATACCTAATGTAAAAGCCGTTATTTATATATACGAATCTATTTATGCGATATTTTAAGGTGTGATCGATCAGTCACGAACGCTCGAGCCGTATTTTTAGAGCTAGAAAAAATAAATTGGAATTCAATCATTTGTTCTTTGCAAACATAGACGCCGTATTTATTAAAAGGGCAAGCGTGTTATTGATATGTAATATTTATGAGACACCCTTTTGAAGGTCTCAAGTTTGCGTGACTGAATTTAAAAGTATCCTTGGCTGTATATCAAATGAAAATGATGCCTCGATATAAATTTTTATGCACCTATCTTCTTTGTTAAAACAGCGAAAAATTGGTCTAGTGGCACACGGTAAATAGATCTTTTTTTCGATCAGTTTCATTTTGTATTAACAAGAAACAAACAAGGTTCCTGAATCCTGACGTACGTGTTGAAGTTTAGAGGAAGGGGACAAAGACAAGGGGCTCTAACATAGGCAATCTTGATTAGATAAGTACTTTATTTTGTATTTCATTTCAGCCCTTACACAATAGAAAGGTATTAGGTATAAAAGAAGTGAGAAATTGAGAAGAAAAGAAACCTTTTTTTTTCTTTTGCATCGCTTCCTTAGCCACACCTCACTGTAGGAATCGCCGACGACGTTCGGTTACGAGCTACGACTTACGAATAGAAACTAGTAACTATGGGTACTGCCAATATTGTTAGGAACGATGTGATACACGACGCCAAACTATATTAAAAGTAAATGAATACCATGAATCACTCTCAACCGCTAAATTAGTTCAGGGGCGACCATCATTTTGACACCTAGCTTAAACGACAAACGACATGTCCTGTAACCTTCAACTGAGCTCGCTCGACAATCACCGCGATGAGTATAATGAGTTTTTAGTGATATTTAAGTAATATCCATATTTTATATTCTAATTTTACATCATTATCAGTTATTACAAGTTTGTATGTCGGGCCTATTCCTTTTTGTGGTCGAACCACTTTTTGATTATTTTTGGTAAGTATACAATGGTAAAAAAAAACTGGTCTATGTACAATGAACAATGCACAGTGTCAGTGAATATCGTAAAATGTTGCTGTTCACTCTTTCCGAGGCCTAAATATTATACCATGTCGCTTGAAGTATAAAAAGAGGCCAGCCAGACTCATTTATTCTCAAACATGGAAGGGTGGTCCCAAGTAATGTTCGGACGACACGCCAGACTGCAGTGGGGGTGAAATATAACGCAAATTGCGGGAAAACAACCCCAAGGAGGAACGAGGGAACCGCATGATATGGCACGACATTTTATGTCGGTTGTTGCAAATTATTGCTGCTAATTTTATAGCGAACTAGCGAATGCCCGCGACTTCGTCTGCGTGGTTTTAGGTTTTTTGGTTCCCGCGGGAACTCCTTAATTTTCCGGGATAAAAAGTAGCCTATGTGCTATTCCAGACTATAATCTATCTCTGTGCCAAATTTTTTTTTCTAATGAATTTAACATTTGCTAAATTTTATAATTTTTCATGCATGTATGCAATAATGACCTACCAACCTAAATAGAGTATCGAATAATTATAAAACTTTTTAAATGTCAGACGTTTAATACTTCGCGGAATCAATTGATTCTTCGTAAAACTATTAATAGGTTTTTATTGTTCATAGGTAAGTAACGTAACCTATATAAACTTTTTCGAAGAAGAATGACTGTCATTCCTATAATCTTTGAGTCAGAGGTTAAGTAATGATATCCAGCAAATAAATAATTTTATAACCAGACTGAATTACTTGTAACAAGTAACAATCGAGGATAAACTGATAAAATATGTAAATACGTGTAACTGTAAAAACAAAAGAGACTGGATTTAAGTAGACGCTACTTTGATCTATGGACCGCTTGCCCTACCCTACCAAACATAGAAAAAGGAAGCAATTCAGGCAGCACCAGACAGATAAAATAACATACATACTATGTATGTTTCTCGACATTAGTACTTTAAGCATCGTTAAGATACAAAAGCCACTGGTAAGAGAAACTACCTACTTACCTACTCAAAAATCAATGAGCCATACACTTGACTTGTCTTTACTGTTTTGCCAATATGAGCATAATATGGTTTCAGTCTAGACCCTAACGGAATATTAGCTCTCTATATTATACCACAAAATAAGATAAGTATGAGATCATTGACATTATTTAACAATGAGCTTTTAGTTACCAAAGCTATGAAAGCTCAAAGCTCAGCTTTAATTATCAAAGCTCAGCTCAACTTAGACACACAAGTTAAAAGGATTTGATACAGCTAATAACTCCATACATAATAAACAAGCTTTTACATCGCTAAAATTATTCCAATTTTCCCTGTCAGCCAACGAATCTTTAGGCCATGCCTCAGTCCTGCTCAACACTGCTAAGTCATTAAATAATAATAAGCTTTCTCTTCTCAAGGTTATAATAAAAATCCTCAAATAATGCTTTATCATTTTTAACAAGAATTTCGTCTCTAACAATGTAGGTAACATTGATAAAATTAACAATTAAAACAAATAGCGCCGTTAAAATTGAATCCATGTTCTGTACCGCGCAATTAACATGCTAACAAGCGTGAGAAAACTTAAACTTGACCCAGTGAGCCCCATTTCCCGCCACATGATTCATTCTTGATATTGTACCATGCGGACCAATAATTCTTACTTCTTTATCGTGAAAATTCTCGACTTGACCATTCCAAGTTTTAACACAAGTTTATAAGGGGGATTAAACCAGATTATTTTGTAACTAACATCAGTAAAGTTTTGTGAGTGAGTGTTGTTAGCGATAAGCGATTTTTTGATTTAATAAAAAATACAATTCAACGAATTTGAAAAAAAAAGTGACATACTTAATTGTTAGACGGTACGATAAGTAGCGTTAATATTATGTGGTGCAACTTAGCAATTATGTAATTTTTACAGTCTGATTGTTAGTTAATCAAATTAAATAGCGGCTTTGGGTATAAGGATACTTAGAAGTCCTTGTTTTCCTAATATACCTACCATAAGGCCATGGTCGAATGAGTTTCATACACTTAGTTGCATTAGTTCTTCGTGACCTCGGCATAAAGCTACATGCCTCTGCCATATTAACCCTGCTACAAACTGCACTCTGCGGTACAATTGTCCTTGTTAATAAAAACAATTTACATAATAATGCATTGTAAAGTTAGCACCTCATTGTTTATGTTAAAAACTAACCTTGAACTAGAAACATTTACATTGTGAAAATATGAAACGAAAATTTCGAAAATTGCAACGTGCAATATCAAGAAGGGAATTAATAACATAATATTCTCCTAAGACCTAATAGCTGGGAAACTAGTTCACGGCCAGTCAAAGACAGAATTTCCTGATAACATAATATTTGATTCCTAAAATTTTGCGCGAATCTTTAGAAATGTACTTCAGTAGGTACTCATTATTGTCGATCATATTTTATGAGCAGAGCCCGAGATATCGTGTAGAAAAAATCTCTGTGATAAGAAGGAAATGCAATGTTTTATAAACTGTAGGCGTGTAACGGAACGGAAACGAAATGACTTTACTTTCCATTGTCTTTTTCTCATTTTGCGTTCGCAATTATTTGTAGGAATGTTATCACGAAATAAGAAAATTAAATAACTTGCTGGTAGAAACAAATAGCAGAAGTATAAATTCCAGATGTTTTGTGTCGCGAACGAAAAATATACACGGGCGGCGCGACCCAGAATTTAATTATTATGATATCAATTGGGGTTAAGATTGAATAATGAATACAACGTTATCGACATTCATCCATACAAAAATAAAAGTCATAAATTAAATAAGTAACGCGAAGATGAGATTTATTTCCCCCGCGTTGTTTATTCGCAAAATTAATTTTGGAAATAAAAAAACATTTTCGCTCAAATTTAATGCGCCTTCTGAGCGACTTTATTCAAGATACCTATATTATAGTAAATTCAAATTTTTTATCCTACCGTTAAAGTTGAGGTGTGGAACTGGAATATGTATAGTGTAATATTCCAGTTATTATTATTATAGTTCGTCTTCCATTAACCGACAGATTGTTTCACATTTGCATAGTGAAGTTTGTTGTCATAAAGATCATTATAATAATGCCCTGTGGGCTAGAGTGTATGTGCATAGTATCACAACTGTGGTATCAATATCAACGTAAATAGGACTGCCTTATCGTAACACTGAACTCAGAACTACCTACAATAACTTCCTTTACTTTCGGTGGTCACTCATTAGTCAATATTAAATGAAAATATAGTGAAAGAGTTTATCATTTCATCGTGTAGTAAAATAGGAATAGCTATATTTATATTTATTTTATGAGAATGGTATATCTTGAGATGTTGGTTGATAAAATCTATACTGACACGGCTTCTCACAGCGAAGATAAAGATCAAGTGTCGTTAGATAATATGATCTTATGAAAAGTAGGACAACCAACGTTTAGCACACATTAGTCTTTAACCCTAACGCAATAAAGTACACTGAATAATAAATCATCTATGTAACTTATATTATACATGCGAAAGTGTGTACGCCTGCCTATCTGTTGGCTATAAACTATACACAGCCCATTCGTTTATACAATTTCAACGAAATTTGGTACAGATTGGCTTACAAATTGCAATCCAGGAGCGGACATAGGGCTACTTTCATTCCGGCAAATCAGAGTTCCCATTTTAAAAGCCTCAACTCGCGCAGAAGTTGCGGGCATTATCTTGGATTTAAGTAATTAAAAATTGTATTTAAATAAAATTAGGATCCGGCAAATCAGAGTTCCCATTTTAAAAGCCTCAACTCGCGCAGAAGTTGCGGGCATTATCTTGGATTTAAGTAATTAAAAATTGTATTTAAATAAAATTAGGATCTCCATTAAAAATTATATTAATAGAACGATGAAGCGAAAGAATTCGAATGCTATCTGCTTAAAATAACTTCCACCACTACAGCCTATTAACGTCCCACTGCTGGGCACAGGCCTCCACTCTCATAGGAGAGAGGGAATTAGAGCTTACACCCGCCACGCTGCTCCAATGCGGGTTGGCGTTTAAAATAACTTATCCAGTTAAAAATAAACGAATAGTGAATTGAAGTATAAATGCGACAGTCTTACGCATGAAATACCTCTGGAATGATTCACGACGCGCCGGTCACAACTGCAATAATTGAGCATTTTAGATCTATGCACATGTTTGGACTTGAAAAGTTTTACTCGGTACTTACGGTTAGATAGGTATATAGATAGTTATTGCCCACAAATTTGTCCACGTGATTTAGGCTTTTAGTTGCCTCTATCCTTTCCAGGGATCCAATATAATTATCTCTGTACCAAATTTTGTCAACATTGATTGAACAAAAAAGCGTAGCAGACAGACACATCTTTACATTCAAAATATAAGTATGGATGCGGAAATTTAAATGCATCTTTTAGGCCCACTTGCGTAAATCCCCCTAAATCGTGTTTAAAACCGTCCTAAACGCATTTATACGGTTAAATACAATTAGCATCTTGCACAACGTAAATTTTTCTGCTAAGTACAATTAGCGAACTGCCAAATTTAAACATCCCAGAATGGCTATTTAGCGGCGCTAAACGTATTTCAGCTGATGTCATCAGAGACAACTGACAAGATAATTGTCATTTGTGTTATGAATTGAGAATACAAAATACAAATATAGAAATTTATTACGCTGTAAAACGTAAAAGACGATTTTGACGAATATTATTGAGCACAAAATGGATTTCTTCGAACTATATTCTGACGACGACGAATAAATTATAGAATTTATAAGTAGACCTCGACAACTCAATAAAAGGGATGTTTGCACTTTGATTTTTGATTCGGTGACAACTGACAGAACAATATGACGAATTTCGTTTTGAAAAATAAAATTACGTTTCATTTCATGCGTAGTTGTAATGCAAACACAATTTCCTGTCAATTCATCACAAAAGGTGTGAAATGGAACGCAATTACTGCTTCACCGACTCGCTAAACAGATTTAGTTAAATGACATCCAAAAGAGCCTCGTGCAAGACGATAATAAATGCGATTAAGATAAACATGTTTAAACAATTACCTAAATCCATTTAAGTAATTTTATTAAGGAGGCATTTAAATCAAACGTTACGTAAGCGGGCCTTAGTTCTTAAATAACATTGTCTCTCCGAATGTAAACAAGATATAAAGCGGCCTACAACCTTCGGCCATTAAATGCTCGAAGCCTAAAACTCACTCAAACATAATTTGATGGGTGTGATTTTGTATCGAGAAAAATCCATTTTATCAATAACTGTTTCTCAGTTATTGACGTTTGGGAAGAGTGGGGTAAAGACGTATTACGTGAAATTCAAAAGGGAGGACGACGTTAATCCGACAGGGTGGTAAATAGAGTTAAGCTTATGTACTTTTGGCATTATCGGGGATTATAATATCTAAAATGGAAAATTATCTAAATAAGTACTCAATTAGGTGTACTTATTAGGTTCAAAATTTCGTAGCACAGAATTCATAGTAATAACAAACACAATTACACTTTTAATCAAATTTAATAATTAATAATGAAAACGAGTAATTAGTAGGGACTTAATTACTTTATGTATCTAAATTAGTATTGATAAATTTTGTTTGTTTGGTTTTGACTTGGTTTAGGAGATCTTGTGCAAACAAAAACGAATGCAAATGTGTGATGACCAAATATAATTATTTAAATCACATACCTATTACTTAAAACCGAAAGGTTAAATACAAGTATACCACCAACAAAAGCATTCCCAAGGAGGGTTGACGTCAGGCAGGCGGCCGGTCGTAAAACTTTATGCCAAAACCACCCTACAACATGAAAAGTTTGAAAAGAGTGTATGACAAGGTTAGGGCGTACCCCCGAGGCGACGCGCAGGGGCAGCACCCGGCACCTGTGGGAAATGGACAAGGGTTGTTGCATCAGGGACGGGTGCAACGTAAGAAGCAAGTCCGAGAGGTAAGAATGAGAATGATAAGCTGGAATGTAGGAACGATGACTGGAAGAGGAAGAGAGGTAGCAGATGTTTTAGAAAGGAGACGAATAAATGTTGCCTGTTTGCAAGAAACGAGGTGGAAGGGTACGAAAGCACGAGAGATTGGGGCGGGATATAAATTTTTCTACAGTGGGAGTGATGGTAGGAAGAATGGTGTGGGAATTGTATTAGATAATGAGCTGAAAAAATGTGTGACGGATGTAAGAAGAGTGAATGACCGGATTATAGTTGTTAAGCTAATCCTACAAAACTTAGTAGTGAACGTAATGAGTGTGTATGCGCCGCAGGTAGGATGTGATGATGTAACGAAAGAGAAGTTTTGGGAGGATTTTGATATGGTTGTGATGGGTCTCCCACAAAACGAAAACATTTATATAGGAGGGGACTTTAGCTGTCATGTCGGAAGAATGAATGGAAGTTTTGAGAGAGTGCATGGTGGTTGGGGCTTTGGGACCCGTAATAGAGAGGGGGACACACTTCTGCAAGTGGCATCCTCCTTCGACATGGCCATAGTCAATACATTTTTTGAAAAAAAAGGAAGAACACTTAATTACGTACAAAAGCGGCTCCCACAGAACCCAAATAGATTATTTTCTGGTTAGAAGAAGCAACATTAACACAATTAAAGACTGTAAAGTTATACCAGGGGAACCATTAGCACCGCAACATAGATTATTATTAATGGAAATAAAATTAAAGGTCCAGTCTTTAAAATCTAAAACTAAAGCCCTGCCCAAAATAAAATGGTATATGATAGAGAAAGAGGAACGCGCAAAAGAGTTTCGAATGCAAGTTGTGGATAAAATGATTAAGATGAATGGTGATTTTCAAAAGATGTCGGTAAATGAATGCTGGAATGAAATGGCCGCATGTATGAGAAGGGTAGCGAAGGATGTATTTGGAGTGACAAAGAATAAAAGGAAGATAGATAAAGACACGTGGTGGTGGAGTGAGGATGTACAAAAAGTTCTGAAAGAAAAGAAGGATGCTTTTAAAGATTGGAAAAGTGTGAGTGATAGTGACACCATGTTAAAACAGAATAAAAGAGAAGTATATGTGAAGAGTAAAAGGAAAGCTAAGAAAGCTGTTGCTATTGCTAGGGGAAATACCCAGGACCAGTTGTATGAGTCCCTGGAAAGCCCCCAAGGACAAAAAGATTTGTACCGACTAGCGAAAAGGAGAGAAAAGAGTGCAAGGGATATCATACATATCAAATGCATAAAAGGTGATGATGGGAAGGTTTTAATGAATGACGATGAAATAAAAGAACGTTGGAAGGAATATTTTAGAAGGTTGATGAATGAAGAAAATGACTGGAGCAGAGAGTTAGACGATATACCATCCAATTTGGGTGTGGTGAAAGAGGTGAGTATAGCTATAGATGAAGTAAGAATTGCAGTGCAAAGTATGAAAAATAGTAGAGCGACAGGGCCAGATAGTATACCAGCTGAAGTATGGAAGTTTCTAAAAGCGGATGGATGGAGTTGGCTGACTTTGTTCTTCAATAAGTTATTACTCGAGGAGGCGATCCCAGAAGAGTGGTGCAACAGTACGCTGGTGCCCATTTTCAAAAACAAGGGTGATGTACAGGACTGTAATAACTATCGAGGAATAAAGCTCATGTCACATAGCATGAAAATTTGGGAGAAAGTGATAGAAAGAAGAATGAGAGAGGAGAGTGAGATCACAAAAAATCAATTGGGGTTTATGCCGCGAAGAGGAACGACAGATGCAATATTTGCACTTCGACAACTGTGCGACAAGTACAGGAGTGCACATAGAAACTTGAATATGGTGTTTGTCGATCTTGAGAAGGCATACGACAGAGTTCCCCGAGAGGTTTTGTGGTGGGCTATGAAAGTGAAAGGAATACCTGAGAAGTATGTGAGGCTTATGAAAGCGATGTACGCAGAAGCGAGCACAAGGGTCCGGTCAGAAGCTGGCGTTACAGACAGGTTCAATGTGGAAGTGGGCTTACACCAGGGATCGGCTTTAAGTCCTTACCTGTTTCTCCTGGTAATGGATGCTCTCACATCAGACATACAGGAGCAGGCACCCTGGTGCATGATGTTCGCTGACGACATTGTACTTGTCGGGGAAGAGGCGTCTGAGGTCCAGAGCAGACTGGGAAAATGGCAAGAGAGATTGGAGAGTGTTGGCCCGAGGATCAGCCGAACGAAGACAGAACCTCTGTTCTGTGACTTCGGTGGCCCCTCCCGTTTCCATAAAATTGCCTTAGATGGTGTATCCCTACCGGTCTGTTCCGATTTCCGGTACCTTGGTTCGCTCTTTCAAAACGGCGGCAATATTGACCGAGACGTGAACAAAAGAATGAATGCGGGATGGGTGAAATGGCGACAGGTCTCGGGTGTAATATGCGACCCTCGAATGCCCCTTAAACTAAAAGGGAAAATCTATAAGACAGTCGTTAGGCCTGTCGCATTTTATGGTTCAGAATGTTGGGCGGTGAAAAGGACGGATGAAAGAAAAGTACATGCGACCGAAATGCGAATGTTGAGATGGATGTGTGGTGTGACTAGAATGGATAAGATTAGGAATGAATATATAAGAGGAAGTTTGAAAGTAGAGCCAGTGATAGAAAAGATGAGGAGTAATAGGCTAGCATGGTATGGGCATGTAATGCGGAGGGAAGAAAGGCATATTACGAGAAGAATGATAGATATGCATGTGGAAGGAAGAAAGAGTAGAGGGAGGCCAAAGAAAAGATGGATGGATTGTGTGAAAGAGGATATGCGTATAAAAGGGGTGAATGATAGGTTGACGGATAACAGAAGTGAGTGGAAGAAGAAAACATGTTGTGCCGACCCCACGTAGCGTGGGACAAGGGCAGGAGGAAGAAGATACCTATTACTTAAAAATTAAATGTCTCATAAATTAATATGATTTTGGAGACCAATTGAGATGACTGTATGATTAGTGAATCATATTAGCTCATTTAAATAAATTGTAATAAACGTGGGCAGAATTGTGATAGATGTGGAATACTAAATAGCACTTGACTAGAAGATGCTAAAACAGACGTAATTTATATTACGCAGGTTCTTTTAAACAGGGGATATATGTAAATGCATATTAATTATTCTATACATGAAAAGGAAAACAATAAATTACTTGAATACAAATACGTATAGTATTATTGTAAGTATATATGTACTAACATGTATGATATTAATTAAACTAACATGGTTAATCTTACTTATGTAAATGTCGATTTATATAGTCATTCCAGAAGAACAAAAAACAGGTCGTCAATAATTCATTATTTATCGCACCAATATGAACACTTCATAATTACACTCACACTGGCGATAATGAAAAACGACAGAGCAAGGAAATTGTTCTGTAGACTTGTTGTGTTGATGATGAATGCTTCTCATGTCTTTGTCAATAGAGCAATCGATCTTTATGCGTGTTTACGAAAAATATAACGAGCCTTTGAACCGAATTTGATAAAACAAAGAAAAAAAATTGGCAGTCATAGGGACCGCCGATAGAAGTGAAAACGAATATATAAAACAATTTAAAATAACTACACATCACTTTTAATATAACGAAAATATAAACCTTAAAACTAAAGTATTAAAGTTTAATTACGAATGTACTATATTATTTATTCTTAAGACCTTTTGTCTTAAGAAGAATGGTGTCGGTCTCGCGTGTTCCAGATTTTTACCCATTACCAAAAAGTGCTCAACGCGCCTAAAGAAGTTTTCAATTCAAATATTGAGAAAATAAGCTGTTTCTAGTAGTTAATCAACGAAACGATACTAGCAGTAAGGCAAAATTCTTTCCACACATAATAAGATATTGAAAATTATATGGATTCTGCTGATCTTTTAAATACACTCATCCTAGTACTAAGTAGTAGTAGTAAACATAAAAGAGATTACTTCTTAATTGTAATACAATTCTCGTTATGATTTAATATTTCAGTAAGTAATAGTGGTCTGACAAAACTGAATGTGTGATCGTAAATCAAATTAATCTAATGGACCATCAGCTAGCAGTCAATCCATACATCTCAATGGCACGACAATACGAGGGCACAATTTGACACCGTGTACAACTTAGTACTATTAGCTATTACCTATTCTGTGGTACAACTGCGTAGTTTGGACACAGCTACCTAACCTATACACAATTCACTGCTAAACTAACATTAAATATTTTAGGGAATTTTAATACTTTGCCTCATGGGCGTACCCACGGTGGGGCAAGGTGGGGCACTTGCCCCACCCTCTGACTTGAAGAAATTCTGTACATAAACCTTGAGAAAACACCGTGAAACTGCCGATGTTCAAAGCGAAAGTTTGATAGCCGAAGCAGAGTCAATCGCTGACGATCTTGAAACAGATTTGAGAATGCCACGGATTACAAATCGGCAGACACATCGTGCAAATCTTCCGGCACAGACTCCTAGCGAGTTTTGGAAGAGATCATTAATGATTCCCTACCTTGATTCTTTAATTTTGTCTCTAGAGCAACGTTTTTCCGAGGACAATTCACCTGCGTACTCACTGCTTACATTGCACCCCCACATAATGCTTCAAATGTCATATCAAGATTTTATTAAAAAAACAGAACCTTTTTGTAGTTATTATAATTTAAGTGGTTTTCTTGGTGAAGCAGAACTGTGGTATAATATGTGGGAACAGAAAAATATGGCACAGAGCGAACTGAAGGAAATGGAATTGGTTGCGCTAGTTAAAGAAACACAGCTGTTTTATCCAGCCATAAAAGAGGCGCTTCATATTTTACTCGCACAGCCCTGCACAACGTGCACTATCGAAAGGTCCTTCTGCACTTTACGCAGAGTGAAAACTTGGTTACGGTCAACTATGACAGAAAATCGACTTGTCGGCCTCTGCATGATGAGTGTGCATAGGAAGAGGGTTTTAGAAGCACAAAATAAGTTTAAAATCGAAATTTTAAACAGATTTGGCCAGAATCCTCGCAGGTTATTGTTGAAATCCTTACTAATATTATAAATGGGAAAGTGAGTTTGTTTGTATGTTTGTTCCGCTTTCACGCCGTAACTACTGAACCGATTGCTTTGAAATTTTGCAGACGTAAAGTTAGAAGTCCGGATTAAATTATAGGATTATTAAAGAGTTCCCGCGGAAACTAAAACTCCTCAATCCACGCGGACGAAGTCGTGGGTATCAGCTAGTAAGGATATAAATAAAAAATATTTTAAATTTCTATTATTTGTCGAGTTTCCTTACTTTTGCCCCACCCCTAAGTAAATGCTGGGTACGCCCATGCTTTGCCTACATGTTAAACTCCTTTTGAAGGTAACTTTAACCGTAAGCAAGCTTTGATAAACTTCTTAAAAGCCATAGAATAGATGATGATACTTTCATACCGATAATTAATTATTGTAACGAACAGAACTGAGAAGAAAAACATACCGTAAGCTTACGATGTGTATACTTGCAATAAATCATGTTTCTAATTTCAAGGCAGTTTCAAATTAGATACTTAGGTAAATCATACAGCATTAAAACTTCTAATTTCTTAGTAAATAAATGCAAGATAATACTCAAATACTTATCAGATTTAGTTCCTAATCCTTCCTTACTAATTATAAATGGGAAAGTGAGTTTGTTTGTATGTTTGTTCCGCTTTCACGCCGTAACTACTGAACCGATTGCTTTGAAATTTTGCAGACGTAAAGTTAGAAGTCCGGATTAAATAATAGGGTACTTTTTATCCCGCAAAATTAAAGAGTTCTCGCGGGAACTAAAACTCCTCAATCCACGCGGACGAAGTCGCGGGTATCAGCTAGTTATACTATATAATCAAAACTATCAACAGTGTTAATTTTATCCAGTGGAGCAAGTAGATCTACCGGCAACTTTGTGTTTTGATGAGCAGATTATATCAATCGCTCGATTGCACGCAACACTACTTGTATGGTATATGTTACCGTATAATTGCAAAAACCATTAGATTGTAATCTAACTAGCGAAATTGTAAACTGTCGACATATTACAATTTAACGCTTTGTGTTTCGGTAGATTGTGATCTGTTAGGAATATTAACCCGATAAAACCTAAGTCATTATTTATGTCGAAAACTAACCTAACCTATAAGACAAGAAAACATAAATACAATGATTATTTCAAAAATTGACACTCAGAACATTGAACGGTGCACAATCTGTCGACAGTTTACAATTTCGATAGTTAGATTACTATCTAACGGTTTTTGCAATCTTACGGTGACATATACAGATAATAACAGAATTACGTACTAACACCGTGTTCAATCTGCTATGCCCACACTGAAGTGCATTTAATGTTGAGTGCTATAAAATAAATTTATCTTAACATGGTAAACGTTAACTCATTTCATATTTCTTATATACTGTTTGTATTTTTAGTTCTGGTAAAACACGGCCTATTGGATTAGTAAGTACTTAGAGTAATAATATTTTTACATTAAAATGTGAGTATTATACTCTCAATAAATGTTTTTTAACTTCGATCTCCAATGAATCCTGTACTGCTTCTATTTCCCATCGAACATCAACATAACAAAGGTATCGACTTCGAGATGAGAGCTCTGAATACATCGATACCTCTGGGCTCAAAGGGCGTATAGCACAAAACAGGTACTGTTCAGGAGAGCCAAAAACCTAAAAAATAAAACAAAATTAGTTATAACTTTTTTTTCTCAATGATTATATAAAAACAATCTATGAGAAAAATACTTACATTTTCCTATATTTTAAGTAAATATTATTAAATGAAGTCTAAATATAATAGTTTCCAAAATAGGTTTGCTTTACTACCTAAAAAAAACTACAAAATGTCCTTTAAACCCATTAAAAAACAGCTAACGTTATTAACTTAGGCAGTAAATATAACCAAGCGTAAAAAAGTTGTATAATATTATGTAGTAAATGATAATAGCAATGTTTAATTGTGTTGTAAATGACAAAGTTTGCATTTAAAATTGTACAACTTTCATAATAAGAAGGGTTAAACGGGGTGGGGGGTACCCCATCCCGTCCTTATGGATTATTCCCATAATACCCATCCCAATGGGGATTATGCTTATTATTATTAACCAAAAAGCTTTTTAAAAATTAAATAATTGAAGAGTTATTGTTAATAGTTTTCATCATACGTAATAAAAGGGCAAAAAAGAAAGTTTAAACCAATTTTTGGGTTATTCATCTTTAGAATTATTTTCTTTTTCAGTATTATTTTCATCTTCTTTATCTTCTTCATCAATTTCATTTAATGTATCACAAACATTAGAGCTCCATGGAAGCTTTCTATATTCTTCATGAAATCTCTTAGGTATAGTTCCGTCGTCACAGAGACGTGTCAAATCCATGAATTTTTGTTTGTTTATGTTTAATTTAGTTATATATAGTGGCTTAACTTCTTCCGCTTCCTGCTTTTTGTTTTCGCTTGACTTGTCCGTTGCTTTACTCTTTCCTTTGCCTTTTCCTTTTCCTTTTTGTTTTCCTTTTCCTTTGACCGATGACTTTTCCATTAACGTTATATTTTGAGTTTCAGCTTCCTCTGCCATGGAATATTTGACAGATATTTGGTTTTCGTATTTCTTTTTAAATGTAGCAATTCTAATCTGTTTTAGTTTTATATTTTTCAATGTGTTTGGTGTGAAAGTATTGGCAGTTAATTGATCAAAATTCAGAAAACCGGTGTAGTCCATAACAATTACTTTGTATGGCTTAGGTTTTCTCCGAGTTCTTCTAAGTACTTTAAAATACAAGAGGCAATTTCATTGCTTCCTCGTTTACCGTCGCTCTCTCCCCAGTTATAGCAGTATACTTCCTGTGTGCCGCTTTCGTAAAATGTTAAATTATACAGCGCATATTTTCTTGGATAGTATAGTAACATACATTGATCGTGCAGCGTGCCTAAAACCTTTGGCAAATCAAAACTACATGTAATAGTTCTATTATCAAAAGACTTCAAATTTTGATGTTTTTTAAATCTTATAACTTGCTCTTTTTTCTTTTATGTGATAGTCAAATAATTTTTTATCTTTCTCACTCATTGTATCCATATTATGTTCCGCTCTTGTGCATGTTACATATTTGTCTTTTTTGGGAATGTGGAAACTAATATTATATTCATTAAAAATGTTTCTAAATATATTTTCGCTAACAGTGTCTTGGACACTGTTTATGCTTTCTTATATATCTGATATAAATTAGACACGTTCTTTAATTCTTGAGGTAGATACACTCTGTTTGATCTTTGTCTATTGTAATGGGATGGCACTGCAGGTAGCGATTCAATAAATTCCTTCACTTTAAGCTTAGCAGCATCAGTATATTTTTGTGGGGCATTAGGTTTGCGCTTATCTATTTGAGCCGTATTCTCGATAGCACGTGACATTGTATAGGTCAAGTATTTTTGAGTAATATTTAAGGTATCTAACAAAAACTTTTGACAAACTTTTTGATGATCTTCGCCATTGTTAATGTAATATTCGTAAGATGCATTTCTTCGCAAGGAAGGGCTATCGGTTTTCTTTCTTCTTTTTATTGGAACTGTGTGACAACATCGTACTAACCAATCGCGCCTCCGTTGAGAATCTAAACTCCAGAAGTGTGCAAATAACGACCGACGTCTCTCTTCTGGTATATCATAGCATCCTCTGCTGCATTTGCGGTTTATACATTGGTTTATGTTTAATTTCTTTTTCGGGAACGATTTTCCCACACCTGTTTTCGTAAGACTTTCCCTCTACCTTTGATTTCTTGATGATTTTGCGTTTATTTTCTTTCTTTTTAATTTCTACATGAGAGTTTTTCTTAACTTTTCTCTACCTTATATCCATTTCTTCTTCACTACTACTTTCTGATTCTTTTCTAGACAAATTGTTGGAGCTTCCTGAAGAATAATCTACCTTGTCCTCATCTGACAGGAAATCCATATAAGATTTTACTCCAGTTTTACGCCGTTTTCTGCCTTTATTTTTATTTTGAATTTCAGTTTGATTTAGGCAAGTATTAATATCCGAATTATTAAAGATTTTTCTGTAAGTTTCAAGAGTTAAAGGCATCATTACGGCGTCATATGCAATTTTCTGTTTTATTTTGGTTTAGCCGTCCAAACTACATGGAATGTAAACAACATTTTTGTTAAATTTTGAAACTTTGTGTATTTATACTTACTAGTCGATAAAGAATGAAAAATTGTTTACAATTATTATGAACTCCATGAACCCCAAAATTAGCTTTACGCCTTTTGAGTATGGAATAATAGAATAATGTGCTTTACACCCTAAACTTCAGGAAATATTTATAATTATTTTGAGGTAGTATAGTACAGGTGCTGTTATGTTGAATGGTTGTAAAGAACAATAATGATAATTAATGTGCTATACGCCTTAATACTCATAATTGGATTCCTATACAACATAGGACATTTTTAACTTGCGCAGTAATGTAATTTACAGCCCGATTTCCTGTTTCATTTTGGTTTAGCAGCCCAAAATAGATGGGGCGTAAAGAGCATTTTTGTGCGAATTTGGCAACTTCGTATATACCAATCGATAGAGAATGAAAAACTGAATACGATGGTATTATTAACTCCATATGCCCCAAAATGTGCTTTACGCCCTTTGAGCCCAGAGGTATCGACATGTACCTATGTACAAAAGAACAGACACGCTACAGTGATTCGAATAACAACATCGACACCACAAAGGTGTCTTTTGTTAGCTATAAATTTTATCTAGATAATTATCAGTGGTTTTACTAATCTATAACATACTTAAGATATTCAAATCAGAACGATAAAGTCAATAAATATCTAGGTTTACTGACCTACTACGTACATTAATAAGTTGTACTTTAAGAGCCTTGCAGTACACACCTGCTAGAATTAGCAATTCAAAATATCAAAATTCAAATGATTTTTATACAAATAGACTTTTTACAAGTTCTTATGAATAGTGAAATGAATCTACCACTGGTTCGGAATGCCGTTCCTACCGAGAAGAACCAGCAAGAAACTCGGTGGTTGCTCTTTTGATAATAAATAAAATATTTGGTATGTAATCTACATACAACATATACAGATACATAAGTAACCACAGTCCCGAGCATTGCTGGAGCAAATCCATGCGCCTTTATCATTAAATAGCTGATGCCCGCGACTTCGTCCGCGTGGTTTAAGTTTTTTGGTATTCCCGCGGGAACTCCTTAATTTTCCGGGATAAAAAGTAGCCTATGTCACTCTCCAGGTCCTCAACTATACCCATGCCAAAAATCACGTCAATCCGTTGCTCCGTTGCGGCGTGATTGAAGGACAAACCAACAAACCAACAAACACAGAGGTAGTATAGAACAAAGTGACTTTCGCATTTATAATATTAGTATGATATAATCTTCGACAGTATAATAAGCTTTTTTTAGGAGCATTTGTTTAATGGTTATCTTAAACTTGTGTAAAGGCAAGTTTATAATAGGTTGAGGAATTTTGTTAAAGAATATAGTATGCTCATTCCCACGAACGACTTCGGACTTTATTGAGGCGGAGCGATGGAGTCACGAGCCTATGGCGGTTTCTAGTTGGCCTATCGTGCAGATCGCATATTCTTTTGTAATTCTGAATGTGCTGTTTTACAAAGATTAGATTACTGTATATATAATGCGACGCTACTGTAAGAATACCTATTTCCTTGAATTTCTCTCTAAGGGATTCACGTAGTTTTAAATTATAAATTGCCCCTATTAAATTAAAAATTGAACAGTGTAATTACTGTATTTAAGGATGTCGTGTCTAGTCAATCAAATATGATAAAAGGCGTTTTCAATAATTTTATGGTAATGTTCAGTTAGTGACTAATTTGCTTGTTAGTGAAAATTTGTCATAGTTATTTATGGCACAACGCTGCCCGTTTGTTCAGCTACTGTCCGACATATTCACACACTTACCTCAAATTGAAGTTCAAGGATCAAACGATGACAATCGCTTATAAAACAATGACCTGAAACTGTTACTAACGGTAAACGACCGAGTTCAATGGAACAGAGATGATATATTCGTCATTTCTTGTGGGGAAATTCTCATGCAGGTTAACAATATAATAAATATAAGTAGTGAAATCTTTTTACGGTTTTTCTCACACGTGTTAAAGTTGGGCATATTATATGTATAAGTAGATAGGAACTCGTTCGCAAGTTCTAGGAGAAGTTTAACAAAATTATTTTAATGTTTTCGTTTCAGCAAAAGAAAGTTTCGTTTGTAGCGTAAGTTTGTCATAAATGTATTTTTTAGGCAGCGTATTAAACAACCAATCTGAAATCTCTAAAGACATAATTAGGTCTGTAAAAAGCACGCCATGCTGACTAAAAACCTTATAAGTATAAGGAGATTAGGCACAGACCATACAACCAATTGACTGCGCATAGCGTGCCCCCTCACCAGCCAAACGTTAGCAGTATGACTGCTAACGCTACGTTTTTTGCCTATAGTCGCCCTCAGTCCGTATTCGACAGTGCTCGGGAATTGATCTAGTATAAAACGAAAATTAGGCCTCTCTGTAGCATTAAATGGCGTGGAAAGAGAAGCAATACCTCCAGCTATGTAAAGGATGGGATAACATTTCATAAGTAAGTGTAGTTTTGTAATAATAAATAAAAATCATCAATACGCAAAGAAATAAAAATATTTACAAAAATGAAAAGGAACCCGTTGATGTCTTTCAGTATTTCTTTGTCTTTCACATGTAGTTCTACATATCTCCGTCTCTTCCACGCATAGCCCAGTGTAGCCCGTGCAACTATCGATAAATTATATCGATAGCCTTAGACCACTTGAATGCCAATAAATTAATTTATTGAGTAAAAACTTATATTTCATTAAATTCCGAACAATTCTGAAGTAGAAGAACAGGTTTCTTATTTATTTGATTAAAAGTTGTTGTTGAAAACTTAAGTTCTTTAGTATAGAACTTGGGCAATTAAAAAAAAATATATAAGTATCAGATAATTATGCATAATCATACATATGGTTGTATATTGCTGTTTGAATACAATTATTTGTATTGATTTTCCAATAGGTACCTACTGGTAATTTTTATCGATACATTTTTGTCGCGCAGCGGGCAGCCCAAGTGCCGCGGTAACATATACTTTGTATTTTTAACTGTGTAAAGTTGACCTTGAGTCAGCCAATGAGAAATGCTATTATTACCTCGTCCCCCGCCTGAAAGTGGTGAGATGTGTTTCAAAGCGAAAATGTGGCTATTAGCTCTCAATAGGTTTACTACTCGGTGAGATTAGGTAATATACGTAAATAATTTAGTAACAAAGACGTGAGGTCAATCCAATTAAGCATTGAGTAATAATAAGAGCCAGGTCAAGCACAAATAAGCGCTACATTTTTCCAGACGGTACAATCCGATTCAATCAACTTGACCGAAATATAGCAAATAAAAGACATTACACGCGAACGCACATTGGTTTTCGTCTACCTCTGTTACCTTTAACCTTCGCAGTGGTCAGCTGCTATTAGCTGATTAAGGTATTATCTTATCGAACAATACAAATAAACTAGTGCTCCATATCTCAAGTAATTTATTATGACTTTTCACTTATATTTATTACTAGCGGTCCGCCCCAGCTTCGCACGGGTGATACTTGATCAAAATAGTCCATACCTACCCAATAATGGTCAGTCGGCACTGAGACGAACAACTCCACCATACGTTCTCAAATTTTGTTCAGCAAACCGTTGTGAACGCTTGGCACTTGAGTCTCCAATACGACGTATTTTCGCTGGCACCCTCGCCTGGGAACTATGTTTAGAACTAACAACTAAGTTGAGACTTGATCTTTTAGGCTTTTAGCAGTCTTTCTACAGCAGTTAGATATTAAAATGTTTACAAAAAATGTTGGTATGTTTTCTTTGTTTGTCTTGACAAAAATGAGATTAAAGTGTCTTGACAAATATGACATAAAAGACAGTCTGAATTAATAGATGAATAGAGGTTTAACGTAAAAAGTTTTTAGGTGAATTTTTCCGACTTAATTCACATTATTGCAATTTTCGAAGGGATCTATAATTTATTTTAAAATAAAACGTAGCACATGTTACTCGCTGATAAAGTAGTTTTTTATAGGTGAAAGATTTTTTAAAATCAGTTGAGTAGTTTTTGAGTTTATCCATTACAAACAAACAAACAAACAAACAAACAAACAAACAAACAAACAAACAAACAAACAAACAAACAAACAAACAAACAAACAAACAATTTAAACAAACAAACAAATCTTTCCTCTTTATAATATTAGTTTAGATTTATTCAAACTCTGAATCATTACTGTGATAATATAAATTGCTCAACACAACATCTTCGTGTATAGCCTAGGTCTGTAAAGTAAGACCGAAGTGTAAATTAATATATCATGACAAAGAACTGCAACTAATAAACATTCAACAAGGACCAGGCGTGGGCAACTGGACCAAGGATATAAAAGGTAGCTAATGTATCTAATCTAAGTACCACCCACGATAGGTCCGAATTAGTCCAAAACGCCAGCTGAACGTCTCGTCCGGCCATTAATGCTAAAAGCTTTATTGATTTTTATACACAGTAAGGGGACCGAGTGGTCATCACGAGGGGAAGGAAAAACTTAGGGGTGTCCACAAAACGTCACACAACGGAATATTTACTGTTTACATTAAAATTAATAAGTATTAGGGTGAGAGCTAATATGATAACGTAACAAAATAGTGAATACTAAGCTCGTAAATATTCGGATCAATAATAAATGAAAATAATCTTAGTACATTCTATATACTCGTACATTATAAAATACGGTCGAATCAAGCAACGACGAGTCGGAGTCAACGACAAGCATAAAATATGTCAAAAAGATTTATGCGTGTCGTAATCGTAAGCACACACGAAGGGATCCTACGAAGGGAAATACCAATTTAGGGTCATGAACAATGCACAGGAACATAAAAGAATCTTGAGTCATTGCTAGAAGGGATCCCGCTTTAAATCCCGCTGAACTATTCAATTGTATAAAAGGGAATTGCTTTAGGTAATATTGTATATTGTAGGAATAAAAGCCAAAGCAACGTTTAAAGTAAATGTTTTAGAACAGATTTAGTTACTTAACTCAGAAAATATTTAATCTATATCCTGATATTATAACGAGGTAAAGTTTGTGAGTTTGTGAGGTTGTAGGGGGTAATCTCCGGATCTACTGAACTGAAACTAAGTCGTGGAGTCCACCTTGCATAATACAAAATTACACAGCTGCCCTATAAAACAGTTACTTTATCTGACCGCCGTATCTCCTTTTGGGCCATTAAACAAATCAACCGACCTAACAGAGCGCCTGGCGATCCAAAAATTATTCAAACCAAATTTATACCTTACGACCTTGCGATACTGCTTTAGCGGGCTATAAAGTTTTGTTTGGCTAACTAGTAAAACAAATATGTATGCAAATATTGACTTTAGGTGTGAAAGTGTAGATATAGTAACCTGTTTCTATAAAGCGTCCATTAACTAATTTATAGGCGACTGACAAAATCTGCAAACTTAATCCGTGCAGATAATATAGACCTCATCATTGCTTTGCACTAAGCATGATTGTCGTCAAGCGCAAGCCTATCTCACAATAATAATAGAAAAGATCAAAAACTCAATTTCAATTTCTTTCATTAATTGCAATTCCATAGGTACACTTATTCCTTAAAAAATATCATTTAGCCCATAATAATAGGTAAGGCAGGCTATGGATACCCAGTTTGAGTGTAGCAACAACAATACATTGTAGTAGGGAGACCGATTTTAATTGTGTTTGTCTGTATACTTCTGCGGAGCAAATTCTTTAATTATAATCATCATCATTCATCTTAATTCTTCGCCCACTGTCTAATAATCACGGTTCTCCTTTCAGAATGAGAAGAGCCAGCCATAACCCATCACCAATTAGGGATTGGCAGAATAAACAACTTTGAGAACATTATTGAGTCCTCACAGACATGTTGATTTCCTGTACTGCTAAAGCAAGAGATAAGCACTTAATTGCTTAAAACAATATTCAAGGACTATTCCTTATATATGTCACCGTAAGATTGCAAAAACCGTTAGATTATAATCCAACTAGCGATATTGTAAACAGTCAGAGGATTGTGAACCGTTCAATGTTCCGAGTGTCAATTTTTTAAATATTCACTTTATTTACGTTTTCTTGTCTCTTTCTTGTAGGTTAGGTTAGGGTTCGACATAAATGACCAGGTAGTGCCAGGCCGCACTTAGGTTTCATCGGGTTACTTAATATACCTAACAGATTACAATGTACCGTACAATGTAAAATAATGCGTTAAATTGTAATCTGTCGACAGTTTACAATATCGCTAGTTAGAGTACAATCCAACGGCCTTTGCAATCTTACGGTGACATATAATAAAGTGCGTTCTACAGCGAGGCGTAACGGTGTCAATTCGCGAATGTACGTGGCTAACATTTGAAATTAAACAGCTCAATGAAATTAGCATACCGCCAACCCAAACGTTTTATCGATTTGCATAATCCTCTATGAAGTTGTCATCGCCAACCTGTCGAGGTGAATCACAATCAGCATCGGCTACTGACTGGTAACTATACGTACCTGAAATACAAAAAAAAATCTGTTGGTATACTTAATATTAATAAATTATGATTACTAAGTATACTTAACTGACCCTTATCAAGTGTTTATTATTTTATTTTCGAATTCAACCTAGAGCTTGAGCTAGACAATAATAATCAAAAGGGAAATTCTGGGAATCGAAAAAATATAGGTAACGCTCCACTTGTGTCAAAATTGAATAAATTTTCCATACCAATATTATAAATGCGAAAGTGTGTCTGTCTATCTGTCTGCTACGCTTTCACGGCCCAACTACTCAACCGATTTTGATAGATACAGAGATAGTTTACATCCCGGGGAAGGACATAGGCTACTTTATATCCCGGAAAATTGAAGACTTCCCGCGGAAATTAAAAAAACATCAATCCAAGCGGACGAAGTCGCGGGCATCATCTAGTTATTTTATATTTATTATGGACTAGTCAGTAGGTATGAAGTGACTAAACTTAACTAATTACAAATGTGGGCGGCTATTTTATCAAAACAAATGTTTCAACCCACTCACAATACAATCGTTTAACGTAAACATGTGTGTGGCACAGAATTGAGGTCGATAAATAGAGGCCACATGCGAAACATTCGACACTCAATTCCAGAAGCCTCTCTGGTCATGTTTAAATTATCTGCTAAACCTCTGCTTAGTTAATTAAATGTAAATCATGCATAAGTATGTCTTTAAGACACTACGAGGTCATTTGTCAAAATCAAAATCAAATCAAATTAATATAGCATAACATTTAAATATTTATTTTACATAATATAGTCGCTTCCATGAGCAATACCTCAATTTTGATACATAAATATTTCTTAGTATTAAATCAAAATATAGTATTATATTATTATTTAAAAAGGACCGTTGCGCTTGTGAGGATGAAAAACATATATGTTCATTATTATATTATATATTATATGACGTGCCCACATTAAAATGATGAGCAAATAAATGTGAGACAAGAAAAAATCGGTTGTTATTAATCAGTTGTTATGCTATAAGTAAAAATACTTTATGTAGACCAAAAATTTTAACGGACTCATAGGCAAATTATAATTATTCATAATATCTAAAAGGCACACATTATGAAGAAAGCTCTAGAATAGTATAAAACCTGCGGTAAATATTTACATTTGTGAAGATAATCTAATGCTTCACTTTGTCTTCTTCATAATATTGTATGCCTAGTTTATTTTGTATTCCTATTTAACGTATGATGTGAAGAGAAGAGAAGAGCAGGAACATTTTTTGAGATGGCTCACGCAAGTCCTCCAAGTGTTTTTCCTCCGACGCAGTTAACATTTACTTAGCAAGTAACTAACTGGGTATTTTAATAAAGACATTCCTGCCGCTGCACTGCAGTAATTACAAGAGCTCCGCTGTTATGAGGATCGCGACCCACAAGCAATCAAGGCCACTCGGTCCCTCTTCTTGAGTCCACACATATTATTTTATAGAAAATCACAGCAACTTCATTAAAAAACTCTTCAGCAGTATCCGCTGATAGATTTACGTATATGATTTCTATGTGATCTTCTTGAATAATTCTCAAACTCTGTATGATTAAAGCATCGTCATAGCTTTTTAGGGTTCCGTAGCCAAATTTGGCAAAAACGGAACCCTTATAGATTCGTCATGTCTGTCTGTCTGTCTGTCCGTCCGTATGTCACAGCCACTTTTTTCCGAAACTATAAGAGCTATACTGTTGAAACTTGGTAAGTAGATGTATTCTGTAAACCGCATTAAGATTTTCTTACAAAAATAGAAAAAAAACAATAAATTTTGGGGTTCCCCATACTTAGAACTGAAACTCAAAAATTTTTTTTTCATCTAACCCATAGGTGTGGGGTATCTATGGATAGGTCTTAAAAAATGATAATGAGGTTTGTAATATCATTTTTTTCTAAACTGAATAGTTTGCGCGAGAGACACTTCCAAAGTGGTAAAATGTGTGTCCCCCCCCCCGTAACTTCTAAAATAAGAGAATGATAAAACTAAAAAAAATATATGTTGTACATTACCATGCAAACTACCACCGAAAATTGGTTCGAACGAGAACAAGTAAGTAGTTTTTTTTTAATACGTCATTAATCGTAAATCGCAATTTACCTTTCATTCAATCAACTCAAATTTAAAAAAAAAACATTTAATTTAAAACTTATTACAGGTTTGTACGGAACCCTCGGTGCGCGAGTCCGACTCGCACTTGGCCGGTTTTTTATATTAAAGCTAATAACTGAATTATAATAATAAACCTTCATTATGACTTATTACTAAATAAAATTAGAATAATCATGTTAAAATCACTTTACGTAATGCGGAGTTGAATAAATTTTAAAAATGGGGTGCCTCAAAATTAATGATACCACTTGCATATTAAAACAAACATCGATAAAATATGGTTTGTTTATATAACATTTTATAGTCATTTGCGTAGTTCCACGCTGTTCAAACAGAAAATTTAAGTTTGGAGACAATTACCTATTCTGTGGTTTAGGTATATTACGAGTGCAAATTGATGTTTTAACATCACACCAGTTAAATTGATATCGACAATATTAAACGAACTAAATTAGCTGGTTATTTTCGGTATGTTTTGTATGCTAAATGCTAATTTAATCGCACGACGGAAGTGTGAATTACACTGTCCGATCTCATAGTTCCAAACATAATATATTATAAGCATACTGTTTACACGTTATACCTTTAAGGATGTTGTTATCACCCATGGCGCTTTAACCTCTGTTATCTAAACACATTCCGTCTGCTTTAATATGTCATCAACTTATTCAACATTTCCATTAGGATATTCCCCCTGATTTGCTGTCGTGGACTGTGGTCCTCTTTATTACTGCTCTAGATTTTTTTTTCTTCCCTTTATGTGCCTGCAGTTGTTTTGATTTATGGTTTTTATTCACGCTAGCTGAGCACAATTTACATACATACTTCAATTAGAACGATGTCTCTTGTTATAATTATTCTTTGTGATATTGGACTGAATATTAGTTTTGGTGTTTGGTACAAGACATTTCCAAACATTTCCTATTTTTGATGGACCTTCGATTAATATAATAATTAAGTACAATTCTTAACTACTGATTTACTCTCAGGTGCTAAGTAAATAGGTAATATAGTTCCTGTAACCTGTTAACTATATGTACAGATACTTCCATAATATTATACACTAGCAGACACCCGCGACTTCGTTCGCGTGGCATAAGTTTTTTAATTCCCATGGCATTTCTTAATTTTCCGGGATAAAAAGAACCCATGAAAAAACACGTCGATCCGTTGCTCTGCTGCGGCGTGATTGAAGGACTATTTAACGTACTTTGGGATATCATTTATAAAAACTGTGAATTATGTATTTCACAATTTAAACCGGTAGCCCAAACATCAAGTTTCATGGCTTTAACTTGAATAACACCGGCCTTTTACACCAACTTACATACCCTATTTTACCCGTTTGGGGGTAGAATTTTGAAAAACGGTTACACACGTACTTCTTTATACTATACCGAAATCCAAAATATCAAGTTTCGTTGTTATAACTTGAAGAATATCTTGATAAATGAAGGACATTCATCCCCTATTTCACCCCTTTCGGGGTCAGATTTTCAAATTGGTGAAACATATCTGTATATCTAACTGAAAGCCCAAATGCTAAGTTTCATGGCTATAACTTGAGAAATGAAGGACTTTCATACAAACTATCAACCCCTATTTTACCCCTTTGGGGGTGGAATTTTGAAAAACTGTGCCACACGTCTATATTTATTACCTAAAGCCAAAATACCAAGTTTCGTTGATACAACTTGAGAAATATCTCGAGAAATGAAGGACTTTCATATCCCTTATTTCACCCCTTCGGGGGTAGAATTTTCAAAAACTGTGAAACACGTATTTTTTATTTTTTACCGATAGCTCATATACCAAGTTTCATGGATATAACTTGAGAAATGACGGACTTTCAACCCCTATTTCTTGGAATTTTGAAAAATCCTTCCTTAGTGAGCGCCTACGTCATAAAAGGAAGCTACTGTCAAAATTTCAAGTCTCTAACCCTAGCGGCTTAGGCTGTGCCTTGATATATAAGTCAGTCAGTCAGGACTTTGAATTTTATATATATAGATATTTGGGTGAGCGAGCTTCGCTCGGTTTTTTTGGTAACTCGCGTTTTTTGGAAATTATATTTAAATATTTTTGGGGAATAAATAATCGGACTGGAGGACATCTGGATTCTGGACTCGAACCGGGGTCGTCTGGTTTCTGGACCGACCTGATTCCCACCTGAGTTATTACAACCTTGTAGATGGTGGCGAAATTTAACTTCGGGCACTACGTAAAAAAAATATTTACAAAAATGAAAAGGAACCCGTTGATGTCTTTCAGTATTTCTTTGTCTTTCACGGAGATATGTAGAACTACATAGTTCTACATATCTCCGTCTCTTCCACGCATAGCCCAGTGTAGCCCGTGCAACTATCGATAAATTATATCGATAGCCTTAGACCACTTGAATGCCAATAAATTAATTTATTGAGTAAAAACTTATATTTCATTAAATTCCGAACAATTCTGAAGTAGAAGAACAGGTTTCTTATTTATTTGATTAAAAGTTGTTGTTGAAAACTTAAGTTCTTTAGTATAGAACTTGGGCAATTAAAAAAAAATAATATAAGTATCAGATAATTATGCATAATCATACATATGGTTGTATATTGCTGTTTGAATACAATTATTTGTATTGATTTTCCGATAGGTACCTACTGGTAATTTTTATCGATACATTTTTGTCGCGCAGCGGGCAGCCCAAGTGCCGCGGTAACATATACTTTGTACTTTTAACTGTGTAAAGTTGACCTTGAGTCAGCCAATGAGAAATGCTATTATTACCTCGTCCCCCGCCTGAAAGTGGTGAGATGTGTTTCAAAGCGAAAATGTGGCTATTAGCTCTCAATAGGTTTACTACTCGGTGGATACACGCCATCATTTTATTTGCGGATGTGTGATCGTGTGAAAGCCTAATTGAGTCAATCGCGGGTCACTCTGGTATGATAGACGGCAAACTATTAGAGTTCATTCATAGTTGCAAGCGTGTAGTTGATAGCATGGGGGAGACGGCCCCCAGCTAGAGTAGTATGTCCTCGGTCTCTTTTTAATCCTGATGTCAGAAATTTAATTCATACCAAAAGCAACAAAGCCATCTTTTTTTATCCACTACAAGTTAGCCCTTGAGTGCGATCTCACGTGATGGTAAGTGATGATGCTGTCTTAGTTGGTAGCGGGCTAACCTGATGCCAGGCCAGACCAGGGAAAATTTGGAAATTATAAATTCCCAAATACACCCTGCCGGGGATCGAACACGGGACCTCCGTACGTTAAGACAACAGCGCTCAACACTGCGCCGCGGAGGTCGTCAAAAGGCTTAAATAAAATACCGCTCTATTTACGCTAGAGAAGAATTAAACTTCACTGCCTCGTTTCAAGCCTTATTGAGATTACGGAAAATTGTTACGGACATACTAGGTACATACCTACCGGATGAAGATGTTACAAAACACCAGACAGCATATTGCCAATATCCTGCATGTAAGATTCGACACATACCTAGTGTCAACGAAACACAAGCATTCAAAGAAACCTATCCGGTGAGTTTCCAAGAAGACATAACATAACAAGAGGCATAATTATATGTACATACCTACTTGTACATTACCGAGAACTAGTTCGCAATGCACGTCTGCAGAACTCGCCTTTCCCACGCAGTAAGCTAAATGCAAAATAATAGCTTAGATTTAGCGACATATTATGGGACTGCTCATATTATATCGATAACAAAGTGAGTAATCTAGGCAGCTTTTATGGATATTATCGCTATTATTATGTTATCGCGTTTGTTTCTACTAGGTGGAATGTTTTCTGTTCTTAGAGTGTGTAAATCGGCTAGTTTTAAACTTTCATTCAGCGCACTGTTCATTGAAGTATGTATTGCGTATTAGGTGTACGTTGGTATATTAAACCTCAATGGTTATGTTAACTCTTTTTTATCTAAGCCCTTACTGTTTAGGCTTTAGTTAGTAAATGGGCCTTCGGAGACCGAAGTGACGTTGCCCAAATGGTCAGGACATAAACTCGAGCTTCGCGAGGGAAAAGTTGAGCTTTGCATTTGTGTGTCACCATAAAAAGCAACACACAAAATTGTCATTATCATTTCTCACCGATTACCCAAAGCGTAGAACTATCGGTGTGCGCACACACACAAATGCGAACTTTAAAACAATTAATCACGTGTTTTACCCGCCTACTTATCAAATAATAACTTAAAAATTATGTGTTAAAGTGCACTAGCGCCTCTGAAAGATAAAATTTGTAGAACAGCGACAGAAGCAAAAACTAGTCCCAGGCCCTAGCTAATAAAGTAGGCCATGAGAGAAATGGAGCTTGACTAAAGTTGGAAACTAGCTAACGACTGTCCATCATTTGACTAAGTACCGTAGACCGTGACACACGATGACAGCTGTACATTGTACAATGCACCGTAAACCGCTAGTAACCATTAATTTAAGGCAAAATTAGGTTAAAATATGGGAAGACGAGTTTACTTTTAATACTAAATCCAAAAGCAAAGGAAGTTATGGTGCCTAACGGAACACGTCCCTACTCTCTTAGCTTTCCGTATAATCGTTAAACTAAATCCAGACTAACTTTCTAATGAAAGTCTATACATGGAAACTAATTTTGTCAAAGCATAACAAAGTGATTTATGTACAAATTTATTACTTCTCAAACTCTGTCCAAACATTGAAATCACTAGAAGCATATATGCAAATCACTTCAGCGAGATTGCCGCGAGCACGTACCTTGTATGAAGTATAAACAGTATTTATGGTTAGCAAATGCAAAGGAAAGTGTGCATAGTAAATCACGTATAGCAAATCGTAAATAGTGAAATTACTGAATCACCTTTCATCGCCGCCGCTGATTGCCGTACACTTTATTTCACCGTGTTTGATGTCCATAGGACATCACATACATCTCCTGCAGTCATCAAACCTTCTACTTTATTGACTTGAACACACTTTGAGCTGAAGTTGTGAAGTTCTCCTAATCTATCCTCTTCAATTATTCTGCTAATAAAAATGAATAGTTTAACTTTAGAGGCATGTCGGAATATCATGATCATATAAAAATAAATAAAAATGTCATACCTAACCCTTTTCATTTTGAGAGAAACCTCATCAGCTCAGTAGGGTAGAGATGACGGCTAAGATGATGAGGATCCGAAAATGGAACATTAGTTGCCTGTAAGAAAACTAGCATTTGATATACATGGCTCTAATAAAAACCATGACTATTAGTTGTTTCAAACGTCCCATAAATTTTATTTATCTATAGTTCTTCAGTTCAACCAGATGCATTGCTACGTCACAGGTCAATAAAGTATCTCGAACGAAGTGTTACTCAACGTCCAATCATACAGTTTTTCAGTAGGTATAAAGCGAGCGTTCAATCGTAAATTGGCAAGTATCCGCACGATTGAGCACCAGTCACCATGGAGAAAGTGCCGTTTACTTCGACGGAGAAACGCAGGATGCAGTTCAAAGGCTGTAACGAATTCAAAGCGTTTCGTGTCGAGGAAGCAATTCTAAATTTACGACTCGCTTTAAAACAAGAAGGCCCCATGAAATTTATACACGTACTAAACGAGTTAAGTGTTTTTGGACGTAAATATTATGTAGCCGAGCAGTGAACTGTGTGAACCGATAATATTTTTTGGGCTAGCGATATTAAACTACGCCGCAGGATACTTAATTATACAACAACGTAGTTAGCTCCGGTTTATGGTTAGCTCACCAAATTGGGTGCACGCGGCACATCATTTTACTGGTGAAACTTGAAAGTGCCGCTTACAGGATGCTACGCCGCGAATATTAATCACGAAATATGCAAAAATTAGGTACTTAGGTAACTACTATGGGACCAAAGTCCATAACTATGTAATGATTATTGTAGGAGTATTGTTGTAGTGATATCAAATTATATATATTTTTTACACATGTATAGAAAATTTTACTTAAACACAACACATTTAACGTTCTCGTGGTAATGGGCCTAAATTCTAAAGAACATTGTTATGTACCCACGGTTAACCTCTACCTAGCTTACCTAATTATTAGAATAATACACATTACACTATACAATATGTACATAGATAATACTTTCACTAACTACCGTGAGTGGTCTATATTATATGCTATAATTGTTCAAGCATTATCTGTTACTCTATTAGCATGTACTCGTAAGTAGTTAGGTATGTTTACTGTGGTTGATTAATTAATCACTGACCCGAAGTACGGACGTCGGACGTATTGCATTATGCATATAAGTTTGCTTTAGATAGGTAATAATATTACGTTTGGGGCAAACGTAGCAAGCTATTCTTTGTACATGATAGGAACCTTTACTTTGTAAATATCACATAATAGACGATCACTGTTTTGAACACTTTATTGTCTAGTATTCTTTTTGAAACACTGAGTAGATGGGTACCTACTTTCTTCAACTTAAGTTAGTATTTAGTACCTTTTATGTCGGACATTGTCAACTCATAATGTGACCATTTTAAACTCAAATTAACAAAATAGCAATAACTGTGAAAGAAATGATGAAACATGAGGTAAGTTTTTGAATTGCCCTCTAATAACACTTTAAATTTAATGCCGCCAAAAACGGGTAATTCCGTTGTGGATGGTAACCAATTTAACGATTACAGAAAGTATTTTGTAATATTTGCGCAGTGAAAGTTCTCAAAGCCTGCAAAGTAACTAATGACAGAATATTTAATTTCTCCGTTAGTTATACTATAACTTAACTTGGCTATGTCTTAGCTTGCTACAAGAAAATTGATGAGTGCTTGCTTCATGAGTCATAGGTACTTAATTTAAGTTAACCACCAGATCTTTTTTGATATTAGATAGGTATTACTTAATTTACGTAAACTGTGAGTATATTCTTATTATTTTTGACGACCTCCGTGGCGCAGTATGCAGCGCTGTTGTCTTAACGTGCGGAGGTCCCGGGTTCGATCCCCGGCAGGGTCAATTTAGGGATTAATAATTTCTGAATTTTTCTTGGTCTAGTCTGGTGGGAGGCTTCGGCCGTGGCTAGTTACCACCCTACCGGCAAAGACTGCCGCCAAGCGATTCAGCGTTCCGGTACGATGCCGTGTAGAAACCAAATAGGCGGGTTTAATATAACTGCCATGCCCCTAACTAGTTAGCCCGCTACCATCTTAGACTGCATCATCACTTACCATCAGGTGAGATCGCAGTCAAGGGCTAACTTGTAGTGGATAAAAAAAACTAATTTTTTTTTTTAAATATCCCCTCTATCATGCGATCAGCTGCGACAGCTATGAGCAGATTTTATGAGCTTCCATGGCGTGTGAGGCTGTCCTTCCAATGAAGCCTCTACCTCTTATTTATTTTTCCCCCCTTTCACTTTAGTGGATGAAGTGCCAAATAGAACCGCGTTTCAGCCTTCTGGTCTCCATTGGGATGCTGAGTGACGAAGCTAGCCTGTTGTTGTGGGCATTTATTCGCTCTTTATACCCTTTTTGCTTTGTGTTCAACTTCTTCTTTTATAGTTTTTATATCAAGATGTTCATGAAGTTCTGACATCTTAGTAAACCATGGGGCATTTGCTATGTTTTTGAGGACTTTGTTTTGAAATCTCTGCAGAATTTCTAGATTTGAGTTCTTTGCAGTAAGTAGTAACCCATAGCTCAATACCATAGGTCCACACTGGTTTTATAGTAGTTTTGTAGATGAGCAATTTGTTATTTAGAGAAACACGCGAATGTCGTCCCATAAGCCAGTTGAGCTTCCTAAAAATTAGATTTAGTTCGTCGCGTTTTTTCATTATATGAGTCTTCCATGTTTGTTTTTTATCTAAGTACATCCCGAGATATTTGGCCGACTCTCTATGAGGTATTATATCTTGACCAAGTCTGACTGGGGAACAGATGTCTTTTCGTAAAGTAAAAGTCACATGCGTTGACTTCGTCGAGCTAGCTTTTATGCGCCATTTAGTCATCCATTCATCTATCTTGTTCAGGTGGTTTTGCAATATTTCTGATGCCTTGCTTGGGTTCTTATTGTTGCACAGTGCTGCAGTATCATCAGCAAATGTAGAGGTTAGTACATCGTTTGAGATGGGAATGTCAGCAGTATATAAGAGGTACATAATGTTGGTCCCAGAACAGAGCCTTGGGGTACCCCCGATTTAATGTCATGGAAGTCTGAGTAAGTATCATTCATTTTAACTCAGAATATTCTTTGATGCAGGTATGATTTTAAGAGCATAAAAAGGTTATGTGGAAGATGACTCTTCGCCTTAAAGAGCAAACCGTTATGCCAGACCTTATCGAAAGCCTGTTGGACGTCCAGAAATACAGCGGAGCAATACTCTTTGTTTTCCAAAGCATTTCTTATATTATTTACCACTCTGTGAACTTGCTCAACAGTTGAATGACCACTCCTAAATCCAAACTGAGGTGCGATTATGTAAGGAAATCGTATAAATTTGACAGCCTAAAACGTATGGTTACGTATGTCAAACGGTCAAATCGTATTATCTAAGGTGTTCATAGATCGTGTTCGATCGAAATCGTTATTTTTGACGATGAGTGAACAATGAATTCTTATACGTGAATGAATTCATAATTTTTGTAGGCGTTTGACAGATAATTCGTATTGTGTAAGAAAAATGAGTCCATCGCCAACGTCAAATCATTGCGGTAGCTCGCAGGCTATGACAATCGTATAAACGTATAGCCACTTGTATAGTTTGTCTTAGTTTTCGTAAAATTATTTCCTTCCTAACATAATTCTTGTATCTAAAAGTAATATCTATTTTAAATAAAAATAACTGGGTAAACTCGCAGCTTGTCCCATTTATTGTTTGTTAGACTTTAAATTGATAGGAAAGTGTTTTAGTGGAAATATGGGAAAATATTTTAAAGGTTGTGCCTATGTATTTTGGTTTTTAGTGAAAATGGCGTAGATAGTAAGTAGGTAATACATGCTGGGCATGATTGAGCGTGAGCGACGCATGAGACGCTCGCAGGTGAGGAGATCTAGCTCAACTAAGAGTTAAGACTAGAGTCGGTCGGATATGATATGCCGGCGTTGGCGTTACTGGCCGTAGGCTGTCCTTAGGTTATTTCAAACTCTAGTGGACGAACTCCGACCTTTTATGGTGTCAAGGCAGAGATGTATAGGGATCTCTATTTTAGGTATTGAACTCAGAGTAAAAACTACCTTACCGAACTACTAAGACTTGTTATGAGGAAGCTTTCTTCATTAGGAAGTAATATCATTCATTAAATGTAATTAATGATTGAGACAGAAGGGCTGGCTCATTTTTTAAACTTAAGGGACGGATCCTCTTACCTATCTATATTATAACTTGTAAAGGTAAGTATGAATAAATTACTTAACCACTTATGTAAAACTAGATGATGCCAGCGAATTGTCTGGATTAAGCTTTTTGTATTCCGGCAGGAATTCCTTAATTATCCAGGATAAAAAGCCTATATCCTTTCCCAGGATGCAACTTATCTATAGGTATACCAAATTTCATCCAAATTGGTTGAAAAGATGGGCTGTAAAAGCATAGCGGACAGACACACAAACACTTTCACATTTATAATAGGTAGGTAACTAGTATGGATGGATTTAAGACCACCAGCACATAAACTGGGTGTGGTTTCTGCTGGTGGGTCACAATCTTTCTGTATTTTGTATAAGTAATAAAAAAATAAGTTAATTTAAGTCTATTTATGTCAATAAACCACATTTATCCTTTTTATTTCTCCAAATAATGAAAATGCAGTGTA
This sequence comes from Erebia epiphron, assembly GCA_963932025.1. Taxonomy (NCBI): domain Eukaryota; kingdom Metazoa; phylum Arthropoda; class Insecta; order Lepidoptera; family Nymphalidae; genus Erebia; species Erebia epiphron. Next base: position 8,568,962 of record OZ009946.1, read on the forward strand.
CTGCCTTACATCAATACAATATAATAATACATAAAGGAAAATTTATTTACCTACTTACTTACATAAGACATGTTTTATAGATAAGTAAGTAGGCAACTAGGCAGGTACCTAGTTATTAACATACTCAATTATTTAAGATTACCTTTTCATACTACCTAGACCTACTTTCATAGACCTATTCATAATGTTCTAGATTTGTTTTTTGAATCTTAACATTTTACATGTTGATGTATACAAGATATCCAATTTTCTATATAACAGTAAGTCACTATGATAGGACATACATTATAGCCCTATTTTTACCTTACAGGATATTAAGGGTTTGCGCAGCTTGATTGGATGATGACTCCAATTCTGCAGACGACTCATAAATCACCAGAAGCTAACTACGCAGACGTCAGCACCATCAATACAGTGGGCTCAATACAGTGGCAGTGTCTCTTAGCCCATAGGACACTGCACAATGACCCAATCAATGCTGGTAAAATAAGAGATGGCAAAAGGCAATCTCCACAGCCAGTCTATGTTAAAGATGAAGCTGCTTCAAGAGAGGCGCTTGCCCTGTTCTTACTTAATAAATGGAGAATGCAGAGTGGTGGGTCAAAGCTCCAATTTCCTCTCTCATATGAGAGTGGAGGCCTGCTCTAAGTAGTGGGACGTTAATAGGCTGTAGTGGTATGTGTTAAAAAGGATGTTATTAATAACATAATAAGTGATTACTTACCTACCTAAGATTACCTGCTTCCTTCTTTTCTAAACGAATTGCCAATGATCATCATAAACCAATTACAAAATCAAAATGTACCTACAAAGTAAAAAAAGATCATTAATGAAATACTTGTCAAAGTTAAGGGGGGCAAGTTATAGGTACAATTTTATTTTCATTGGTATGTACAGTCGACGTCAAAAGTCCATATAGAATAAGCAAACAAGGTGCTTTGCACGCACTCGAGTCACCCACACACTTACAGTAATATAATACAAGTCGTTCAACTTATAGGTATTGTAATAGCTGAATAATATCCACAATTTCACGCTTATAGCAGTAAGTTTGATGGCGTAGCTCGGAGCTGCTCGGATTGGGCATCGTGGCTGTTAGTGGTTCAAATCTCGGATCCCGTTTTTGCTTCTTTTTCTGTTTTTATTTGTTGAGAGATAAGTTTATACCAATAATATCATATGTGGGTAGTTAAAAAATCGCCGAGAGTAATGAAGTTAGAAATTATGGTCACTGACTGAGTACTGATAGTCGTCATTAGCAAGGACTACTATAAATTCGTTAGCGAGTGGTAGATATCAAATATTATTATCCCTATCTTGAGTCTTGAGTGTAACAACGTTTTTATTCTTTTCAACAATAATGCAAGCTAATATTAATATGCAGGAGAGGATGCGTATTATTGAGCTACATAATCTCGGATATAATATATCTCAAATTTGCAATGAAACTGGTTTCACTGTAAGTATTGTTTTTATTGTTAAAAAATGTGTATTAAGTAAACTGTGTTCATAACCTTACAATTACATAATGTTTTGGCAGTAAATATCTATAAAATTTAGACAAAATAGATATTAGTTTTAAATGTGTTTATTTTAATCTCGCTGTTTGGTTTTTAGTGGATCACCGTAAAGCGTTGGGTGTCGCGCCATGATGAAGAAGGTAATTTAACCTCTCGACCACGAAGTGGCCGCCCCCGACATATTAGTGCTTCACAACGGAGATTTATGGTCGAACAGTATGAGAATAATGGCTTCATACCAACTGCTGAGTTCGCGAACATGTTCGATACATCAACACACACTGTTCGTCGAGCTCTGCATAGCGAAGGATTGCATCATAGAACGCCAGCCATAAAACCCTCTCTCACTGAAATTCATAAACGTAATAGATTGTTGTTTGCAAGGGAGTATTTAGATTTCGACTGGGAGAATACTATTTTCACTGATGAGAAGTCGTTTATGTCGTCTCAAAGTGGTAGGCTTCATTTGTGGCGTAGAAATGGAACCCGTTATGCAAATAAAAATGTTATCCCAAATACGGAATCTGGACGGATATCAGTCAATATGTGGGGGTGGATGAGTGCCGCTGGACCTGGTGAACTAGTGCCGATAGCAGGGCGCGCCAGAGCTGCACATTATGTGGAAGTGTTAGAAGAGAGCATGTTACCAAGTGTGCGGTGTGTTTATCCAGCTGTTGATATGCAACAACTATCATTTGTGCATGATAATTGTCCTGTGCATCGAGCACATATAGTGCGTGATTGGTTTCATCAAAACCCAGATATAACAGTAATTCCCTGGCCAGCAAGATCACCGGACTTAAATCCTATAGAAAATTTATGGGGTTTGATGGTGCAAAGGTGGAATATGGGAAATGAAAGGACTGCAGAGGAATTAGAGGCTCACTGTATGAAAGTGTGGGAGAATATTAGAGGAACAGATATTTGTTCTAATATAGTAGGATCCATGCGGCGGCGTTTGCTTGCTGTTATTGAAAATAGTGGAGGTTCTATTAAATACTAATACTTACATAAAAAGATATATAAATTTTTACTTTTAAAGTATTTAACCATAAAACATAACGTATTTTCTTTTCCTAACTTATATTCATTATTATTAGTATATCTTGTCAAAACTAACAGACAAAAAAGCAGCGCCGCCCATTGGTTACTAGATTTTTAAGGTTTAGCTTCAATTTTCTTTTCTTTATGAAAACGATTACTTAAGCTATAACCTTAAAAAATCATAGAAAAAGTAGCTGAAGTTATTTATTACTTTTGAGAAAATGTAACATGATAACAATGAAAATAAAGTCGAATATCTAATAAAAAATGGTTCTTCCAATTTATTTTGTTTGTTTTATTACTTATTGACTCTTAATAAGCAATAATTAACACCACTATAATAAAAAATAACAAACAGTCATTTATACAAAACAAAATAAAAACTGCAAAAAGAGATTCGAACCTAGGTCATATTGATGCATCGTATACCATCTATATTATCACGACACTGGGTCTGGTTACTGTTAAAGTGATGAAATAAACAATCACAATAGACAAGGTTATTGAATATAAATGTTTTGAACCTAATGCTAATGTCTTAAGGTTGATATTATTGACAGTTTATGGTAATAGGCAGGTAGTATTGAACTAAAATCATTTGAACCTTATGATGTTGATTTAAGGTTGATAATGTTATTGACAGTTTATGTTTAACTGTGTGAGTGAGCACGTGAGTGATTCACAGCATTGCTTGCACGCGGTTTTAGCCTTAGAGCTATGAATGGACTTTTGCCGTCGACCGTACCTACCCATAATATTTCAATAAAATTATTAGGTACCTATCTTTTACCTCTCTATATATAACTTCTAATATATAACTTTTGTATACTAATTAATAATAATAAAAAAATGTTAAAAAATTAAGTTAATTTTACTTTGATTACTATACCTACTTTGAATTAAAATTACTTTGATTGAATAAAGACCTTTATGAATACACATTTATCCTTTTTATTTCTCCAAATAATAAAAATAATTATTATTTACCAATATACAAAATATTAGAAAATTAAATTAAAGGACTATAATAAAAGGACATTATTTTGTAGCAGTCTCATATGACTAATTTATTGGAACATTAATTAACATACTAACATAGTAAATAATTCAATTGATCACAAATTAACTAAAGTGATCCAATTAATTTCAAGGTGTTGCTCCTCAAATCCCTATTGATATCTCTCTCATCTTCTTCTCATCTTTGTATGGTCATCATATGCCGTTATGATTTGGCCATCTTTGGTCTGAAATAATTGAAATTTAACATGTTATTGCTAATTTATTACAAATACTAGATGTTCTGGGATTTCATCTGCATGGATTAAGGTTTTTAATTCCTGTGGAAATTCTGGAAAGTCTACCAAAATTTCATCAAAATTGGTTAAAAAGATGGCCCGTGAAAGCATAGCAGACAGACAGTCACACTTTTCCATTTATATTATCTTCCACCTTTAAAACCACACATAGCTTCTGGAGTATTATTTTGTCACTATAATTATGATGCCCATGACTTCGTCCACATGAATTTAGTACTTATTTTGTACTCCAGTGGTAACATCTTAACTTTCCTGGATAAAAAGCCCTAGCCTATGCCCTTCCCCAGGATGCAACCTATCTATATACCAAATTTCATCAAAATCTGTTGAAAGATAGGACGTGAAAGCATAGCAGACAGATATAGGTACTGTTGATTGTTGGGGGATAGGTATTTTAACATATTGTGAGAAAAAACCTGCACACTGTGGTTAAAAGCATGTTATTATCTTATAACAATATTAAACCACCTCTGCATTAGCCCAGCAATTCGCTATATTCACTTGGAGACACCCTTGCCTTATAAGAATAAAATAAAGAGTTTGTTATTTCAATTTATGAATTTAACTTTGGTAGGAAAGATATCATTTAAATATAATAACGATATATTTAGGGCAGTATATTTTCAGCAGTTATTTATAAGAAATGTTCGTCTTTGTTGTTTGATTCACGGATTACTTTCGTACGTATTTACCAGCGTATTTACTATAATTATTATAAAATTCTAGGTATTATACTATTTTTAGTTGACACTGACATATGACGGACATTGACACTTGACATTATCTTTAGCAAAAATGTCACAGACTTTTATACAAAATCACAGAAAAAGTACAAAAAACGTGAGCCCACTAGCGCCATCTATTGTTGAGTAGCAGAAAACTAGCCGAAACTCGATAAATATCTTATATCTATGGTATTCATTCGTTCTTGGGCGTTTTGCTAAAGCTTTGTTAATTCTATGGTACAAAATTTTCATAGAGATAATTTTCGACAATATTTCGAAATAATTTTCGTTTTAAATAATGAAAAATCATTTTTATGATAAAATTATTATGTTAGCTCGTAAAACTACATTATTTTCGTGTGTGACGTAATTAAATTAGATATTAAAATTGAAATATTGAATTGACAATTACGTTTCACTGATCGTAATTGCGTTTTGTTAAGTATTTTCATGATACGTTTTTATACGTTTAGGTGTTCATTTAATGGACAGTTTTACGAAATCGGAATTTGCTTTATACGTTCTATGACTATCGTATTTAATATCCATCCATGAACATAAGTTACATAATCGCACTACTGATGTTGAGGGATTATTTCTAGTTCATTAAGGTTGGTTTTGAGTCTACACAAGGTTATCTTTTCAAATACTTTGGACAATGTTGGCAGCAGACTGATTGGTCTATAAGATGATGCCAGATGCGGTGGTTTACCGGGTTTTGGAACCATTATTATTTCCGATACCATCCAGACAAAAAAAAAAAAAAAAATTTTAAGCATGCTGAATTTACTCCTTCAATATTTCCTAGACAATCGTTAGTATTTGTATTCAAGGTGCATCCGTTAAAAAAAAAACAAAAACGAATAAAGATGAAGCATAATATATTTATACTGGTCTTCATGTTACATAAGTAAGTAAAAGCGAGATGCGGCTAGCAAAATCTTTTATTTGCAATGACCAATCCAATCTATCGTTGCATGCATCATTGCATGAATATACAATAAAAAAACAAGTACAATAAAACTTTACAAAATTGTCTGGTGAACCGGTGAACGTCTGCTTTGTCTGCTTTGTTAGTCACTCCTTCTTCATATTTCTAGGGCCACGTACCAAAAGGGCAAAATGGAGCCCAATTAATGTCATTCCGCTGCCTGTCTGTCTATCTATCCGCTCTCCGTCACGGGTCTCTATAAATGTTGTGCAAGTATCTACTCAACTCAGTACAGTGTTTGGGATCTAAGTTTCATTACTCCTGTGTCCCAAGGTACTGAAGTGGTGGGGACCACACCACAGTGCAGGTAGATTCTACAGTAAGTATGTAGACAGAGAATACCTTGAAGAATGGAAACGGGAACCCCACATTCACAGCCACGATCCTACAAGAAACCAATGCACCTAGTACGTTCGATTTGGAATCCAGCAAAGGACTTCCATCGACATTGACGACGAATAGGTATAGGTAGTTAAAAGACTCTACTTAATATGTAAGGCTCATAATATTATTGATACGATGATCCAGGCTCGTTCGTTTTTATACATCATACAATAGCATTATTTTACATGCGGTCGTTGGTTCTTTTGTCTGCGAGGATACAATTCCACTGACGTAAAATGCTGATTGTCTGAAACGATGTAGCGAATCACTTGGTCAGCAAACCGGACGGATTCATGCAACTGATTAATTACAACGTGTACGATGTACGAAGCATACTTCCGTACTCATATCACTATCACTGATTAAGTGATAAGTAGTAGGTACTAGGTAGACACAAAGTAACGCCAGTCCACTGAGCTGTCTGTTTGAATGTACTGTTGAGCTATGAAATAAGGGAATAGAGAGTGCATCTGTGTTTGTGCACTATAACATCTCCCGCGCAGGTGGCTAATGTCAATGTAATGAACTAATGACTTAACTTCACAAATGTTCAACATTAACATGGAATCTATTCAAATCCGAATAAATTTTAAACAAAGAGAAAACACCAGGGCAAATAATAACAGTCTCAACTTATAGAAAAGCCAAGATAAAAGCCAGAAAACTATTAAGTAGTTTTATAAACTTTGAAAATCTATCATCAAAGCAATGCAAGTCGATCGATCAACGACAAAAAAATCGTAAAATGGATCTAATCACGTTCGGAAGTCGTAAGGCTGCAGTGGATGACTTCCCGGATTGTTTTACACCAAGTGATCGGAATATTAATAGTTCCGGAAGATTATTCGAAGATATGTTGCGCATATAAAGTTACTAGAGGTCGCCCGCGACTTCGTCCGCGTACAATTGTTGATTTCCTATGAGATTATGTAATTTTCCCGCTGCAAACAGCCTATCTTTAGAGGCTTTATATAGCTTACGCAGGTTTTTTTATTATTTAAAATTAATAACTTAAACGCTGATTGTATACTGAATATGTATATACTTTAAAATCATAAAAATTGTATGTAACCTTTCACCCCCATTTCACCCTTTTTGGGGTGGATTTTCCTAAAATTGCTTATGTAACAGTTTATTATAACTTAAAACTAATAACCTAAATCCCGATGTAAGCTTCCAAGTTCCAACGCCCCATTTCACCCCTATTGGGGTACATTTTCGTAAAATTGCTTATAAAGGTTTTTATCGACCGAGCGAGGCGAAGGTCTCTGAGTCTACTTGAGTGAATTTGCACCTGTCCGTCCGTCCGTCCGTCTGTCAGAGCCTTATAACTTCTGAATTACCGAACGTAATTACTTCAAATTTCAAAATTATTTATATAAACCGATGGCCTCCCGCCGAATATGGCTTAAAAAGTATTGTTTGTTTGTTTTAAATTCTTTATTGCACAAAAGTAAAACAAATGTACAAAGGCGAACTTAATACCTAGAGGTATTCTCTTCCAGTTAACCTTTGGTAGTGGTGACAGGGTTGAGATCACAGTGCGTACAATATAAAGAGAAAAAGTTAGAGTAAGAAGAAACATAATAGGTAGTAGGTAATAAAGTGAGGTATGGTAATTTATTAAGCAATTTAGTAAATGGCTTGAATAAAGAATTTAAGTCAAAATACATATCAAGATATACACCAAAAAAATATAATAAACTTACTTAAAAATATGATACTTAATATTAAGGTAATAAAAATAATAAAAGTAATAAAAAATTTTATTTCAGGGGGCTCTCATAGAAGCGAATGTGAAGAAAAAATATTTTTATAGCGTTACATAGGGTTGCGGTATATCATTTTGAAGATAATTAGGAATAGAGTCCAAAAATTTTTTTTTCCCCCCTATAATTGACGAAATGGAGGGTTCTCAAAGTGGAGATTTTCTAACGTCCAAAGTTGACCTCAGAACTCTAAATTTACTGAAATGCTGAGCCTAAAACTTGATCAATTATTTGACTTATATCCTGTACTTGAACAACAAATACTAAAATTAGATAAATATTATATGGAAACGAAATTATTTAATTTTTAATGAGCCTTAGTATTTACAACAGAACTTCACAATGGTGTTAATAGATGGCGCCGCGAGGTCTCAGTTCGGGGCGAACCACTAGTTATTTATAGCTAATAACTTAATTGCCAATTATCATGTCTCTAACTTCAAAAACAAAAGAACTTTCATACAAACTTCCAACCCCTATTTTAACCCCTTAGGGGTGGATTTTCTCAAAACCCTTTCTTAGCTGACGTCTACACCATAGAAGGAATCTACATTCCAAATTTCAAGTTACAGCAACATTTAAAGTTTAAATATGAGACAAACTACACGCGCAAGTACTAGGTACGTATGTACTGTATCTAATAGTATTTATAGAGCTTACAAATTACTATCTAGATTTTCGAAAATCCCGTGTAAACTCCTAATTTTGCCGGACAAAAAGTCTATGCACGGGCACGGGCGGGGTAGATCTCTCACAAGTTATCTCAGTATCATTGGTAGGTACACAAAGAATAAAAACACACTTTCACATTGGATTTATACATTTATTTGTATTATAAAAATACCGCGTTATCGGTGGGACGTGTTGCCTTTGCAATTCACACCACGCTTGGCTGGTTTTGGTCACGCTTATGAAAAACACAACTTTGGATCATTTTTGAAAAATATTTGTACTTATTGAGAAAATTGTAACACAAAGGTAAAGATAAAGAGGCTTAAAGAGCACTAGCTAACTTAGTTATTGAAATATCAAAGTAATAATTATATTTACAGTTTTCAAATAACATCATAATTTTCATCAATTATTACTATTCAAATTGCAAGCGAAATATCGTAAAAAATGGTGTTAGTATTTCCATCCTGTCTCTTTCCATCTATGCTAGAAGGAGAGGGACCGAGTTAAACGCATTTTTGTCACGTACGATTTTCCCATATCCTATGTCCTTGCGTTTTATCGTCTAAAAAACAACTAAGTATGTTCTAATAATTATTAGAAACCTATTACCAAGCTATGTATTTATAAAACCGAAGACTAGTTTCCAGTGAAATATAATATGGTTGCCCTACTTAGTAGTTCTGAGGCGAGGAAATCACGCTGATTCAGAGTCGATTTCCGCGAGATAAACGTGAGGCTGGCACGTTTCATGGCTGACTCATGGGCTATGAGTCTATGACTTGGATGCTTTGATGTATCATGTATGTTTGCGGGAAGTACCCGTGTTGCATAATATCGTTGTGCGTATACTGTATACCTAGAACAGTTTGCAAAAGCTTTAAAGACGCTGCATTTTTTTGTAATTACATACTTACCTACTTACTTATTTAGGTAATTTAAAAATTTCTTCTCGATAAAAATCATACCTTGGGAGTTCGCCATTACACGTTTAGTTTGGATGACAATGCATGGTTAGCGTATCTGACGACATTCTAAATCCAATATGGCGGACTCCCAAAGATGACGGACTAATTATTTTTTTATGCACCCTTGACCCCATAAAGACGGGTATCAATTAAAAGGGTTTGCTAAGAATATCCTTACTCCTTACTTAATATTATAAATGGGAAAGTGAGTTTGTTTGTATGTTTGTTCCGCTTTCACGCCGTAACTACTGAACCGATTGCTTTGAAATTTTGCAGACGTAAAGTTAGAAGTCCGGATTAAATAATAGGGTACTTTTTATCCCGGAAAATTAAAGAGTTCCCGCGGGAACTAAAACTCCTCAATCCACGCGGACGAAGTCGCGGGTATCAGCTAGTGAAAAATAAAAAGACGTCACACTAAATTCAATATAGCGGCAGATAAAAGCTTGTTTTTAGAAATGTTTTTAATGATTTAAGACTTATACACTCGCCGGCATATTTAGCGGAACATAAAAAAAAGGTTTGATATCAGTATCATATAAGGTTGCTGGCTGGTTTATACGTCATTTAATTTAAAAAGAAGTATTTTCAAATTAAGAAAACAACTGAACATCACATTTTATGCAATTGTTTTAATTTTATTCAAATACACCTTATCTGGAGCGAACTTCGAGTATTTCTTCCTTCTGAGTTTGATTTAAAATTTCATTGAAATACTGTTTTTGTTAGTTTTTTTTAATCGCGTATCTTTCTGGAGTTGATGACTGAATTATGCCTAACGGAGATTGCCAGGGCACTCGAAATGCGAAGAAATGGTCAAACCTACAGAGTGATATCCAGAGATCTTTGTCGACCAGTTTCAACGATCCATCGCAGTATCCAACGGTTCAGGGAGACCGGTACTTATGTGAGAAGAGCAGGACAAGGCAGAAAAAGACGCACTTCGAGTAGGGATGATCGTTTCATTCGGCTTCGTGTACGTAGGAACCCCCGTTTCACGGCCGTCCAAGCCCGACATGAGTTAGAAGCAGTGCGGGGTGTAACCGTAAGTGAGCGTACGGTACGAAGAAGGCTCGAAGAAGCTGCTTTGGGTTCATTTGTGCCCGCCAAGGCTCCAAGGCTCGAGGTAAATCATCGTAGAAACAGGTTAACTTTTGCTCAGGAACATCGACTTTGGAACGCGGACCAATGGAGTAAGGTATTGTTTAGTGATGAGCAGCATTCTCTTAAATCAAATTGACGGCAGGCAAAGAATATACAGACGCAAAGGAGAACGATACATTCAGACAAATTTTGAAACTACAGTTGCATACGGTGGTGGATCAATAATGGTTTGGGCGGGCATTTGTTTGGGAGCTCGCACAGACTTGGTAGTGATTGACAGAGGGAGTCTGACTGCAGACCGCTATATCAGAGAAGTTTTAGAAGAAAATGTCGTACTGTTTGCCCCATATATCGGTGACGATTTTGTTTTTATGCAGGATAATGCTCGGCCGCATACCGCTCGGGTAACTCAAGCTTATCTTAATGATATGAATATCACTGTTATGGAGTGACCAGCGAGATCACCGGATATGAACCCAATAGAGCACGTTTGGGACTTGCTGAAAAGAAAAGTTAAGTCCAGAATTCCAGCTCCTGCCAACGTGGGTGAACTGCGAATCGCCGTAGTTGAGGAATGGCGGAGACTATCCCAGGAGACCATCGATAACATCATTCTCAGTATGCTAGTACATTATACCTCAATGCAGTATGCCTAGACGGGTAGAAACTTTAATAAGAGCACGTGGAGGAAATACACGATATTTATCACCATTTTCCTAATTTAATTAATTGTTATTTTAATATTAAATTTCACTTTTCCCGGTTACATGAAAAGTTCAAAAATGTACCATTTTTCACAAATAGCCTTTACTCGCAAAATCTGTTCTTAATGTGATCTCATTTTAAGTAAACAAATGAAACTTTAAATAACAAAAGAAGTGTATTAAGTAGATTTTAAAATAAAACCATATTTTTTTAATTATGGACCTTTTTTTTATGTTCCGCTAAATATGCCGGCGAGTATATTATGCTACAATTATATAAAACAAGAATAATTGAATAACAATACAGAAGCGACACGTAATACCTACAAGTTCACATCATAATCGCATTGACCCCAAGGTGAAGAAACTAGTTTAGAATAACTAGTAAGCAGCGTTAATTATAACCACTAGGCACTGTAGTCTGAATTGAGGCCGATCGGTTGTTGCCTGCATTACGTACAGTGAACCCAGTATTTTTAACTAATATTATACCTATCGCACAAAAATAAACCTTTTGGTCATTGTTTTAAGAACCTCGCTTTGTGGTGTATTGTACATAAAGTAGATCAGTGAAATTATCCGTTCAGTTTCGCGGCCTCTTATCTCAATATCTACCGTTAGCAATAAACGAAGAGACGGATCGAACCACTTTTTGTTCTCTGGTCAACGACCTCCTACTGTTTTTCTATAAGTATAGATTAAAATGTCATTTAAACACTTTACTTCGTTAGTAATTAGGCAGTGGGAAGTTGGAACATTCCTTCGGCAACGATAGTCCGCTCGAAATCATCGCTTTAAGTAACTAGTAGGTACCTACTTAGTTGTCCATAACAATTAGTCAACATAGTAGGTACTGTTTCATTTTTTATACTTACCTCATAGAAGTAAGAAATCCTGTACAGCAGCCCTGCAGCCACAGACCATACAACCAATTGACTGAGCATAGCGTGCCCCCTCACCAGCCAAACGTTAGCACTATCAGTACTACCGCTACGTTTTGTGCCTATAGCCGCCCTCAGTCCGTATTCGACTGTGCTCGGAAATTGATCGAGTAAAAAAACGAAAAATAGGCCTCTCTGTAGCATTAAATGGCGTGGAAAGAGAAGCAATACCTCCAGCTATGTAAAGGATGGGATAAGATTACATAAGTAAGTGTAGATTTGTAATAATAAATGAAAATCATCAATACGCAAAAAAATAAAAAACATAAAAATATTTACCAAAATGAAAAGGAACCCGTTGATGTCTTTCAGTTTTTCTTTGTCTTTCACATGTAGTTCTACATATCTCCGTCTCTTCCACGCACAGCCCAGTGTAGCCCGTGTAACTATCGATTAATTATATCGATAGCCTTAGACTACTTGAATGCTAATAAATTAATATACTGAGTAAAAACTTATATTTCATTAAATTCCGAACAATTCTGAAGTAGAAGAACAGGTTAGATGTCTATTATTTATTTGATTAAAAGTTGTTGTTGAAAATTTGTTCTTTAGTATAGAACTTGGGCACTTGGGTACTTTAAAAAAAAATTATAAATCAGATAATTATTTATAATCATACATATGGTTGTCTTTTGCTGTTTAAATAAAATTATTTGTATTGATTTTCCAATAGTAATTTTTATCGACATATTTTTGTCGCGCAGCGGGCAGCCCAAGTGCCGCGGTAACATATACTTTGTACTTATAACTGTGTAAAGTTGACCTTGAGCCAGCCAATAAGAAATGCTATTATTACCTCGTCCCCCACCTGAAAGTGGTGAGATGTGTTTCAAAGCGAAAATGTAGCTATTAGCTCTCAATCGGTTTACTACTCGGTGCCTGCAGCCCTATTGTCTAACCCGGTGACTATCAAAGCTGGTGACATAGGCTACTTTTAATCCTGGAAAATTAAGAAGTTCCCGTGGGAATTTAAAAAACTTATTCCACGCGGACGAAATCGCGGGCATCAGCACCAATAAGTCACTAGTCACGACTGATCATCCACATCCAGGGGCACTTTATGAAAAGGACTTGTCCAAGATTGGGCCTTGAACATGAACCAAGATGATTTTAATACACGTGAATAGAGATCCTAAAATATGGCTTATAGCATAATTTACACATTTTTAAAGGACCCCATTTTGGAGAAAAATATTATTTTACTTTGTGGCTTTTTTAGATCTTGGCCTGAATCTTATCAACAGTAAAAAAAAAAACTTGATTGTCTTTGTCACTTATGTCATAGAATGATTGTCAAATGTCAATGTCAGTTTTTTATGACATTAAAGTGACAGTAACAGGTGCCAGATTTGATAGATCTAGGGTATGTTCCGATATACACTGAGAGCACTGTTCTGTGCTCTTACTGGGGAGAAATTCGTCCCGTTATGGATTGACAGTATACTGCCGCAGTTTCCTAGGGAAATATATGACGTCATAAATCCTCGCCATTTTTGTACTGTGAGCACTGGAGTTTTCGAGGTAAGGTGCTCTCAGTGCTGACTGCGTTCCGTTTTAAACAGTGACCAGTATAGCTAACTATAAAGGAACGGTTTCGCAGTGTACTAAATTGACGTCACACCTTACAGTGCAAGAAGTGTATTTCGGAACATACCCCTATACATCTAGGGTGCGTTCCACTAAGCGTTCACAACGATCACGCTCACGACCGCAGTTTTTCCCGTTATTTTTTCGTTACTGTCGTAAACTCAAGTGGTATGGATAAGAGAGCGTTTTGAGCGTGGAGGTAAATAATACAAACGCCAATTTAGGAAAAAGAAAGCAAAATATTTATATAAAAGGTTAGGTTATAATCTGTATAAGCCTTGAAAATAAACTGAAATAATTATTGTTTAAATCGATTTATATTGAAAAAAATTATAATTTAATTTTTTCAATAAGAAAACTAACTTAAAGAAGGCTAATTTAATTTTCATTTCTAAAGTTAGTTTATATATAATATAAACAACGACCACGGTCGTTATGTGGAACGACTAAAGGAGCATTTTGATCGCTGTGGGCGCTTAGTGGAACGCACTGTAGAAAAAGTTTTAGTGTTGCCATCCATCGAAAAATATTTTCTACAAACGATATTTTTCATAATTAATTTTAAAAAAACGGGGTTTTCTAAAATTATTATTTAAATGGAGTTTAATGTTATATTTTTTTCTCTTTCACGTGATGGCAGTTTGGTTCTGGTTCATTAACACTCAGAATAAAAAACCACCCTCCATACTGAACTGGGACATGTCATTTCCTACAGCGTTCACAAACAGTTTTATTATGCAAGTTTGCTGATAGAGCCGGCATTCACCAAACAATGGTCTGCTATGAACACTGAACCCTGCGAGCTAAGCATCCGGATGTTTTGCCCATCTCGGTGCAACGGAATGTCCATTGTGGAACATGATAACATTATGTTCATTACTCATTAAGTCATTACGCTATGTACCTATGTAATACCTCCTTGGCTATATACGTTAGACCAAATGTAGTCGATAATTCCGAATATAGCGCTAATTTTTGAGTAAGTTACTATTTTTCCTTTCAGGCCTGCAACAACAAAATGATTCCGAAGTTGTAAGTATTGTTTTTGTTGTTGTAATTAATTATTTATCACCGTGCAGATAGGCCCAATCCGATAAAATATCAAATAATAAATAAGTAGGTGTACGTGACTAAAGGAGGCCACCGAGATAGACAGATGACAAGTGACAAATACACAGTACAATGAGGTAGAAGACTCCAAGTTATGCCTAATGTGAACTTTCTTTATAAACTAGTAGGTATAAGATACTGTACACAGAGTAGGTATTTAACTCTGTGTACAGTAAGTTTAACAACGGCATCTGTCCTAGCCTTCGAGCATTTCATCTGTGATTTTATGGAATATGTTTCTATTTAGGTTTTAGAATAAAATCTGTACTAAAGTGGTCTACGATCAAGTAATACTGGCCAATGAGCAGGGATTGTTTCCGTTAACTATGATAGGTACTGGCTGAGGTAGGTCTATCCTATCCATAGAGACTGTTGGGTGTAGACACTAAAAATATCAAAAGCAGAATCTAGAATACATTTCATACTTAGGTAACAGGTAAGTATCGTTAACGTACTACGAGTACGTTTAAATACCAGAAGGTAAATAGGTACTAAATAATCTGTTGGTATTCAATCGTAGTACGTCATTATTTGCTAACGAGGCAATGCACTGCCATCAAAACAACATCGACCTTGGAAATCGAGCAATAGGTATTTTACACGTTGCTTGCACAGTGCATTCAACAGTCAACCATGACCTCGATGTGCGCTGCTGAATGCCTTAGCCGGGTGTTTCGAAACTCTGATATTGAAGGAGAAGCATATCGCACGTAAGGTGCACCGTGCACGTCAGTCACCCATAACGCGCGTGTACACGTGTAAAAGTAGGTATATAACTAATACCACCACAGTCTATTCCCAGCACAGGCATCGTACCTACGTGACGAAAACTATGCAAATTAGATCTCCGCATACGGAAGACCTCATTTAGGTCGAAAGCCACGACCGCCACAGGGCTTCACCTCTTAAATGATGAGGCTGGCAACAAAATGCTGCCTAAGAAATGCCCGAGTAAGGATGCGCAGCCGCGACGCCACAATCGCCAAAAAACCCCCTAAAATATGACTTGACTGATTAAAAAAATGTAGTCAATAAAACGCTAAGGCCTCCTGCAAGTTAAATTCCAGTCACGTCGCGTTACACAATCAAACAAAACCGACCTTGTAGTACCTAAGTTCTACATACCTCTGCGCAAGCGCAACATGGATATTTATTAGGGTTTTCATCAAAAAGTGGCTCATCAATAATATTATTAAAATAACTATACATATAAAAGGTTGTCTTGAGTGACTGACAGATAAACAACAGCCCAAACGGCTGAACGCGCGGTCTCTTTGGATTTAGCATAACCGGTCACTGTGTATCGTTATTGTTATATTAATGTGTGTTATACTGGTGAGTCATAAGTGCGTGTGCGTCGTCGCCTACTTTCTTTGCAATTTCTTGAGTTTTATCTCCATATAAGTACTTAAGTACCTACCTAGTAACAAATAAGAACTTAACTTACTTCAAACATCAATATGTGGGTACTCACCTATCACTTACTTAATCACTCAATACTAATAATTATTATTGAGTAAAAGAAAGAAAGAAAGAAAAACAGTTTATTCGACAATGGTGTCACAGACAAAACACAGATTACATACATAAAAATTTTGTCTGTGACACCACCCAGAATGGGTGTACAGCTTAGCATTAAGCCCTGCATTGTATGCCAATATATTGCATACAAAGCAATATTCTCATACTCAATTTGCTTTAGTAACATAAATCTTTTTATTTTTTTTATAAAAGTGATTTGACTCCGAGAATCACATATGGTGGGAGGAATATTATTCCAGCATCGTATAGTTATAGTTAGTTCAAAAGGCATACAGTGCTAGTTACCTTTTGGAATGGTTCAAAGAATGTTCGAAAACTTAGTAAATTGATACTTATTACTTACCAATTGAGCATAGTTAGAAAATCTGTGATAAATGGATACTTAAGAATTTTTTTTTCTTGCAAAATATGCTAAAGTGTGTCTGGATTTTTATGAAATTTGGTATAGAGATAGATTGTATCCCAGGCTTCTTTTTACAAAGGACAGAGGCTACTTTTTATCCTGGAAAATTAATGAGTACCCGAAATAAAAAAACTTTAGACATCCACATGGGCAAAGTTGCCGGCATCATCTAGTAATAAAAAATAAATCGTAACTAAGTAACTACTGATTTTACACTACAAAAAGCCAGAAAATTTGATATACTACAAAAAGCCAGAAAATTTGATATCTGAAGTTCTCTTCAGCTCTTAAACCCCTCTTAAGGGCAAAATGGTATTGAGTAAAATATCAAAAAGCAATTTTCACTAAAACCCATTGGACTCAAAATCTCAAGTGCAAGCTGTATCGAAGATGTGCCTCAAGATCTCAAGTGGACTATGTCGTATATAGGCCATAGACTAAACTGGCAAGAGGCAGGGATTAACATTGATTGCAGTATGTACTTATTAGGTTAATACATAAGTAAAGGACCTAGATAATGCAAAAAATTTAATTACTTAAGTACTCAGATAATAGTTAATTTTACAATGTTAAAGTAAGTAACTTAATATTGTATGTATTTTTAACAAAAACATTTAGTTTTTAAGCAAAGTGTAAGTGACTAATAGATTTGCTGGCATACATACAAATAATTTACATGCAAATTTGCACTGTCATTGTATTGTAACATTTATTTTGTGTACAAGGTACACAATATAACAACAACAACAACATAACAAAGAAACAATATAACAAAGAAACAATTTGTCCTGTTTACTTACCTACCTAACTGTTTACGTGCCTACATAAATATAGTAGCTCAGTTTTATGTGAACCATGTTCAAATTCATTTCGAGCAGTTAATCTGCACCATTCAAATTGACTACATAAAAGCTCATACATATTCTTTATTTTTGTCACATTTATATATTCATTCCAATGTACTTCAGTAAGAATTACATTTGTATGCTTTAATTGACTTAGGAAATGATATAGTTTACACTGAAGCTGTAATGGATTTTTGTCATTTGAACCTCCTATAATTATAACATAGTCAGTTTTTCCATAGTCCTTACAAGTAGATGCTGTGGATTCCAAGAGTTGATCGATTCGTGCTCCTGGCATAGTACAGCTTGTCACCAGATATTTATGACCTAGTAAATTTTGTAGTATATTCCCGGCACCTTTACCTTCATCATCTGTATATAACATGACTTTACTCTTTTCTTCCATAATATCCTGGTCCTCGTGATGATTGACCGTTTCTTTAATTTTTTCCACTTTACAATTTTTGTCGTCATCCTCACAAGGATTTTTAATGACCTGGCTTGAGTTGGATTTTTGAGTAATGTCATCCTGATGTTCCTCCAAGTAGTTCACGGATGGTGTCAATATCTGTATCGAAGACACACTATTTTTTTGATGGGTTTCACATATTTTGTACGTTTCTTCTATTGGTGATGATAAGGATGTATCATTTTTTTCAGCCGGTAGATCACTCACAATTAAGTCATTCTTGTGTGGTTGTCTTAGATGAAGTCGTTCTGATTCACTTATTTTTATCGTTGATGATGTTTCAAAATCTGTACATAGTTTTATTATGTTATTACATTTTTCCACTTCCTTTCTTAAGCAAGCATTTTCATAGTATAGGTTTTTTATTTCCAGACTGGCATTCTGTAGTTCCATGTCTATTTTCGTAATTTTCGCTTGCAATTCCTTTATAATTTGCTCCACGCCGGGGGGAACGTCTTCAGAGCTAAACATTGTCTGATCTAAAAGTGACGAATTTGACAGTTCAGAGAATGAGTGAGATTTTTTTCGTGCTCTTATTGTTATATTATCAGATTCCATTCTCGTTTTGTATTTACAAATGAAAAATATATATAAGTAAAAAAAAATTGACAGTAAAAGGTGCTTCACTCCTGGGATTTAAACTCAAGTCAATACTTTCAGCCCACTGTTTTACCGCGGGTTTAACCTGTCTATCTAAATGCTATTGTCTTGCTGTGATGTATGTGATTTCCCGTGGTTAAGAGCCCAAGTACTGAAACATTGTTTTACAAGTCATATAAGATAGCAAAAAGCTTCTCAAGGTAGTTTATTCTTGTTATTATCGATATTCGATCGTCTTGATTTAAATTCGGATATAGTGGGTAATACAAAAAAAATTATTGCATTCGTGCATATGAAGATACTGTTTTCACTGTTTATTAGGTATTACACACGATTTATTTAGAACAATTGTTATTTAATTAGTTTATATTTAGTGACATTTAGTTTTTATACATTAGAGTAGTTGTTATTTAGAACTTATATTCACAATCACATTCAGTGATAGACAGTCACTATTTACGATTTATCACTGTACTACAGGCCTTGCAATCATTTTCACAAGTAAATTACACTTTTAGGAACTTATTTATAACTAGTTTCTATAGATATTTGTTGTTAACTAATTTTTAATAACATTAATTACGGAGCCACTTGTTACTCGTTTACCTGTCAGTTTGACATTTTGTGTGTGTGTATGTGTGTGCGTGCGTGAGATTGTGTGTATGGGAGAGTGTGTGTGAGTCCTGTGTTAAATATTACTTTGCAACAATTTCTCTGTACTACCATAATCATAGTTTTTAAGCCACATTTTTAAGTAAGTTTTTATTCCTGTCTTAGTCATATCTTTTAAGGTACCTTTTTTTACTATATTATATAGAAATGGGGCTAGAAAGTCGTAGTGCCTACGAGCAAAACTACTTTTTATTGCAGGAACTGGACATCTGTCGATTCTCTTCGTATTTGGGGGTAGGAAAGGAACTGTATTTCTGTGATATCTCCTCAAGGTCTGAAGAATGAACAGTTTCCTTAGTGACAGTACCTCGCATATATCATACAATTGAGTCGTTGAAAACGTAAACGGATACCCCATCATTACTTTAAGCAAGGCGCGTTGTGCTCTTTCGACTTCCAACATATTCGTTTTAGAAGCACCACCCCACGCGCAGATGCAGTAGCTGATGATGCACTCGCCGAGGGATTTGTACAACTTGATTAGCATATAGAATCTGTCTTTAAAAATCATTATTAAGTACTTTAATTTTATGTACTTGTAATAATGATTTTTAAAGACAGATCTCAAGTTTTGGCCATTTTGCATAGGAAACTAACACCTCATTAACTGTTTTGTTGGTCTAGTGGTTGGCATGTTCGACTGCGGCCGACGAGGTCCCGGGTTCGAGTCCCGGGTTGGGCCATAATTGAGTATTGGGGTTTCCTGACTAGAAATTCTCAGTACTAGCCTGAAGTTGGTGGTGTTTCACCTCGGAGAGCACGTTAAGCCATGGGTCCCAGTTATTATCACTAACATAATAGCTGTTAAAGTCCGCCAACCCGCATTGGAGCAGAGTGGTGGGTCTAAGCTCTAACTCCCACTCTCCTATGAGAGTGGAGGCCTGTGCCCAGCAGTGGGACATTAATGGGCTGTAGTAGTGGTGGCATAGGAAACTTAGGAAGGAAAGAAGTTGCAGAAGAGTCACCACTCTGTGGACATTTTACTACTTACTTCTTACATTTCTTGAGTACATATTAAGTAGGTAAATAGCTTTTTAAATATGTTTATTATTTTAAAGTACTTAACAGGAACTGTTTTGTAAACTCAATAAAAGATTATTAAGTTTCAACTCAGTTAGTAAACTAATCACTAAAAAAATAAATAAACCTATTACTCTGGTCAAACCAAAAACATAATCAGACTTTTGTGTATTAATCTACTTTGGTACTTACTACAGATAAGTAATTATATTTTAATGAATAGTAAATAAAATTTTCAGCAGAAAAATGTGTTTAACCAAGTTAAATATCTGTTTAGGCTTCTCAGACTTCAGAATAACAGTCTCATTCTTATTTAAAAATTCTAATTAGAATATGAGCAAGTCACAAATATAATATGGAAATATTCTGAACGCTTAGTTCTAAAAAAATTAAGTTAGATTTAAACATAAGAGTTAAGCTAAGAACAAATAAAATAAAACTCCACTTGAGTAACTGGATTTTGTTAACCTCCTCGCGCGCACGAGCCCGCCGGAAAAATGTGGCAATAAATAAGTGAAAAGCAAAAATGTGGTTTTCATTTTTGACAAAGTACTTAATTGTTTAAACTAAAGCAGCCAATCTTACTTTTAAGGACTTAATTATTCACTGTAGTGTACGAAGAAAATGTGGCAATAAATAAGTGAACAGTATCCAAGACAGGAGCAAAAAATACTAAGTACAACAACCTGTCAATGTCCATTTGAATCATCCAAATTCATATAAACATCAAGACATATTTTATGTAGCTTTAATTACATACAAATGGTAATCAATTTTGTGTATTTTGTTTACTAATTGTAGACCAAAGAACCACAAAATATCAAATATAAAATTCATATCAAAGTTATTGTAATTCACTTTTGTGAAACAGAAAACCTCCAGTCTCATTAAAAATATAAGTAGGTAAATGACCTGAGTAGTAAATACTAAATAGTTAAGTAACTTCACCATTATTTAATCAAACAATGATATTTACACCGGCGGAATGGTTGTCGCGATATTTAATAATATAATTCAGTCTATTACTAATTATATGTACCTACTTAGTACTTAGTGATAAGTTTAACGTACTTTATAATCTTCGTTTTATTGAAGTATTAAAATGTCTGAAACAGACTGCAATCAATTTATACTCGTACATAATGATAATTTGATACACCTAGCGGCACACAGGCACATCGCAGTACACCAATCTCGGCTCAACCAATTCTTAACTTAAACGTACCATTTCTCAGTATAACTAACATTATCGGATTTTTGTCATACCTCGGAATACAGTTGGAGGGTGTCCTGTCCACTTCCCAGGCAGCAAAAAGTTTCATGGGAACAGGTTTCGATGTATTAGTCATCTTTTCTGATTTATTTTTCTCGGTCATTTTAAATCAACACCAATAAACAACAAGGTAGAACTTTCACAGCACTGCACTGAGCGATAGTTTCAACTTACATTGTCATTTAATCACTAAACATAACACTGTAATCATTTTTATTTTACCACAATACGTTTAGGAAACCGATCCCGACACGAACAACAATACTCAGCACGATTTTATAGCCCCTTGACTGCGCCGAACACTGCTGGTAATATCAGATAGCGGCTTGGTCGGCGACGAATACGATCGGAGCACGAAACGAAAGCAGCGTTCGATATCTTTGACAAATGACATGTAAGTGTTGCTAGGTCCAAAAGATTTTATGGTACTCGAATTAGCTCGAATGATGAATCAGGATTCAGGGATCGGAAAATAAAGAACCCAAACGGAGTTTCGTATTGGATAATTAATTAATCAGCGCCAAAATGAAAGGGAAAATAATAAAATGAAACTATTAACCAGTCTAGAAAGCTCATTTTTATTATAAAATAATAAATATTGAATTGCTTCATTCCATTCAAGGCAGCCCCCTCATAACAAAGTATCAATAGGGTTGCGAGTGAATCAAGTTTATCGATCATATCGACAGTTTCCGTACCTATACTATCGAAATCTTGAAAGTCTGTATTAATAAACCAACATAAGCTAAGAACAGGTTACCGATACTTGAGAAGTATTGGTAAGTATATGCTGAAGACCGGTCGTTAGTCGTTACTATAGATTGGCCGAAACTTGAGAACGTGTGTGATATCGGTACAATTATTTTTACAAGCGTAATATGCGCCCAATAAGAATATGCCCGCGACTCCATCCGCGCGGATTGAGTTTTTATTTGTTCACGGGGGAACTCTTTAATTTTCGGTTTAAAAAGTAGCCTTTGTGTTATTCCAGACTACAATCTACCTCTGTGCCAAATTCCAGATCCATTCTGGCGCGATAGAGTAACAAACATCGATCCATCCATCCAACTTTCGCATTTATAATATTATTAAGTATTGAGTATGAACTGACAATAATATTATCGGATAGAACTATTGGGTAACAATCCAGAACTTATTAATGAAACACTTTTGATATATTTGTCCTCTCATTTGGAACTTGCACGAGTAAATGGTTAAACGTGTAGAGGTTCCACGAAAGATTTAATATGATTAGATAAAAGTTTACTATACTTACAAATAATATTCATTTAATCTGGCCACGATTGCTATCGTTAAGCTATAAACCAAATTGCGATCTAAACACAAATGTATTCAATAATCGCTAAGAATTCACAATGAACATATTTTTTCCCATATTTAGTGTCATATTCTATACTGATGTAATGGCAACACTGATGTTGAGCACAGTGGCGCACAGCTGTGCCAACGTATAGGTACTTGCGGCACTGTACCTACTACTAACTTCAAGCTTTCATTCAAGATGTTGCAAGCAAGTTCCCGCTTTTCAGACTAGATAGCGTTGATGGCGTTGCTAAAAATACGCCCACATTCTTTGTTTGACAGGGCCCGTCTATGTAAATTGAGGTCGTTGGTTTGAACCCTTAAAGATGTTACTAATAATTATTACATAATAATAATTCATTAAAAGCTTCGATCAACACCTTAGTAAGCTTTCGCTTGGTTGTTGGATCAAGGGTCGGATACAGAAGGCGGTTATCCTTGAGACGGCGCGAATTGTGAGGAAGTTCCTCTCTCTGGAACCCTGACCACCGGCTGCTTGGGTCTTTAAGGCCCCGCAGTGGGTGGAAGTTTTATAGAATTATTTTTAAATGTGTTTTGTGTAGTATTTTTATATATTTATGTAAAACGTGTTTGGAAATAATTTTATAAATATCTGTACAAATAAATGGGAGAATTCATTAATATTTTACCAGTGGTCGATTCACTTGACGATTCAAAAGTACTTGTAAAAGTTTATTTGAATAAAAAAAAACATTTGATTTGATTTTAAATTATTATAAATACTTAATTGATCCAAGTGTACCTAAAAAGCTGTATCCACTTTGAAAAAATGCCTAATACAACCAACGACCTCAATTTACTTATACGGGCCCTGTCAAACAAAGAATGTGGGCGTATTTTTAGCAACGCCATCTAATCTGAAAAGCGGGAACTTACTTGCAACATATATTGAAAACGTATGACTCGGTCATAGATAATATAGGTAGGTCATGTCCATAGAAGCCATAAGACCAGCTTTGATTAGGTATATACCACAGGTATATACCTAATCAAAGAAGGGCAGTTAGTAAAAAAAATATATCGTACAGTTTAAAGTTTTTTTCGAATTGAATCACTTACCTTAAAATAAAATTGTTCAGTGCCAAACTAATAAGACAAAACAAATTATCTACACGACGAGCGACCGTGAGAGCGCTACGATGGGGGCAAGACAGGTTAGAAACGCGTTCTCAAAGTAGGTCGCCCAACCTTTTTTTATGAAAGGGCCCATCTAGTACCTACATATATATCGATGAATACAACCCATAGGCTCAACATACAAGAAACAGTGCACGAAATAAATAAATTACTAAATTAATTTTAATGAATATTTTATATTTTGAAGAACAATAAAACAGTTTGTAAAATATAAAATTAACTCTTACACATAATAAATAATAAAGATAAAGGTAAAGTCTTAAATTTTTTGATCATATTGACAAATCATCAACTTCACATTCACAAACAAGACCTCTAAATATTGGAATGGCACTAAAACACTAACATAGGTACCTAAATATATATAAAAAATTGTTCATACTTAATTACATTTCTTATTGCTTATTATAATAGATGTGCAAAATGCATATAGAATGTTTGTAACACTATTTTATGTCTATTTTATAAGATTAATAAAAATAAATAAATAAATTTTTTTCTTTATACCAACTACTAAGTATGGAATGCGTTTAAAATGAAAAAGACATTTACTTATAGACAGTAGCTTAGGTAAACTTAAAAATAACATTAAATACATCATATTTGTATAGTTAGATAAAATAAATACACTACAACTTCATATTCTTAAATTCTTGCACTATCCCAAAACCTTGTATAACCCTTTTGAAAATGAGTGACTACATAGACTAGAATTTGAGTTGGTTATATTATATTAGTGATATTTTCATTTTTTCGTTTGGTTTCATGTATGCTAATTGTATTTGAAAATAAAATAAAACTATTGGTAAAAAATTAAATCAGATATTTTGCAAGATATTTAAGTTTAACTTGGTCAATTTCACCCTACTATTAAGGTGCAAACAAACCACTTAGACTTTAGTGTTGTGGTGTGTTGTATAAGTAACACGTTTTTATAATATTATCATGCATGACTCGAATGCTTTGTGAGTTGTGACATCTGTGTCGCAACACGACTCACCACTACTAGTTTGTTTGCATCTTTACATGTAGTGAATGGGATGGTTTGCCCATTGGTGGGCGTGGGCTTCGGTTCATTTGGCGACTTCTGGAGGGCAGTCGGGCTGCGCGGAAGGATGGGCCGCACGAAAAGCCGGATGGTTTTCAAGTTCACGATCGATGCGAAGGATAATCGGGAATGGGCGTAGATCGACGTGAAATCTGAAAGGATGTAAAAACTATTTTTAACAGATTTTCAAAAATGAGGTTCTTTGGCTTCATGTACATTGTACACAAAGCTTTATTCAGCGCAAATTATTTAGACACTTAAATTTTTTCATTTTTGTAACCTGTTAGAGGCATGGCAGTTATATTAAACCCGTACCCCTAATCGGTTTCTACACGGCATCTTACCGGAACGCTAAATCGCTCTACGGCACGTCTTTGCCGGTAGTGAACTAGCCACGGCCGAAGCCTCCCACTAGGCCAGACCAGTAAAAATTCAGAAATTATAAATTCCCCAATTGAAATTTACACTGCGCCAGGGATGTCATCAAAATAAATACATTATTGTGTTGTTGTATGTTTTCTGTCTATGTCTCATGCATCAACACTTGTCCTACAACTGACTTATGTGTCTTGTCTTAATATTCTTAGATGCACAATATAGTTTCTGGACCTTGGGAATAATTAAACTTATTCAGTGTGATTCAGCTTTTGTCCTACAACACTGGTGTTTTCTATGGAAATGCATATTCATCTATTCAGTTGAGTAAAGCTGAATTGATAATTGCTTGTAAAGCTTTATTTCTTGCAGCAAAGGTGGAAGATTGACTAGTCCCTTTCAGTTTCTCTTTACATAATATGAATGCATTAAAAAGCATACCATAATTACATCAGTTAGTTTATATAAGTATATAATATTATATATGTATGGATTAAATAACAGCTCAATATACCTTCTCGCATTAAAAACTTGCGGAACAAGGCAGCAGTCAGCAAGTGTAATCTCATCCCCAACACAATACTTTCCAGCGCAGGAAGACAGTAGTTTCTCAACGGCTCTGAACCCTCTCATAATCCAATGCTGAGCCCATTCTTTCTTTTTTTCTTCACCTACATAGATTAGGACTATTAAGTTCTGGAGAGGCTGGATGCCTGATGATATTATCTGGAATATAATATAACCCAGTTAATGGCAAGTAAAAGGAGGGACGAGTGGCCTAGTTGTGACAACGCATTACAATCGATTGCAACGTTGACCCAAGTTGGTAACTGGATGGGTGACCAAATTTGGAGGTTCAAATTTTGCCTTTTCGTTTCCTCCGTGCCTCGGAGAGCACGTTAAGCCGTAGGGCCCGGTTATTATCACTAACATCTGATAATAATTTTTACAAAAAAATAAGAGATACTCTTATTTGAGTCATATGCGGAAGGACGTGAGAACTGAGAAACCACTGCATTACTATCACACTTCTACCATTGCGTGATTTATGGAAAGGGGTCACGACCCTCAGTAATGAGGAATACGACGCAAAGAGAGAGGCAAGTAAAAAAGAAGCTGTGTGGTGTCACTGGACACCCAGTAATAACTTTTATATAAACAATTTAATATGAATATGGTTTGAGTGAGATTAGCTAGGTCCTCATGTTTTATCCTTTCAATGCTTGTATAGGTACTCTAACAAATTCATACCCCTCAGTCCTCACCCCAGTTGACTGGGAGGTATAATCAGCTGTTTGGTACAAATATTGACTTGTGTCTTTTGGCCCTACTAATGTAGTACTCTAACAAATTCATACCCCTCACTCCTCACCCCAGTTGACTGGGAGGTATAATCAGCTGTTTGGTACAAATATTGACTTGTGTCTTTTGGCCCTACTAATGTATGCAGGTGTGAAAGTTGCCCTGACTTCATATAGGAAGACTTTCCTTAACAAATTAAGATAAAAACAATATAAAAAACTACTTGCCTCACAAATTTCACGAACTTTAGCTCTCTTATAGCAATCTTGAGGCATAAGTGGTCTTTGAGGTCTAGACTCCTCTAAATAGTTCATAATACTCAATGACTCTATAAATGTATGCCCATCTGAAAACAGGTAAACAAATACCACTAAATAAAATATTATAATAATCATTTCATAGAATTTTATATTTGTCTGTCCTGAAGGGTTATAACTGCCTCATTGGTCTACTTGTTACCATGGTCGACTGCGGCTGGCGAGGTCCCGGGTTTGAGTCCCGGTTGGGCCATTATTAAGTATTGGGGGTTTGTGACAAGAAATTCTCAGTACTAGCCCGGAGTTAGGAAATTGGTGGTGTTTCACCCCCTGCCTCGGAGAGCATGTTAAGACATTGGTCCAGCAGGGCGACCGCGTATCTTTTGCATCAATCATTGATATATCGCAATCACCTCCGATTGGCTGAATTTATGGTATTCTTGCTGCGTCAATGGATTTCATCCAATAGCTGAAGAGTGTTAACCAATCAGAGGTGATTGCGATATATCAATGATTGATGCAAAAGTTACACAGTCGCCCTGCAGGTTATTATAATCACTAAAATGATAATAGTCTTTAAAGCCCAGAGCAGCGTGGTGGGTCTAAGCTCTAATTCCCTCTCTCTCCTATGAGAGTGGAGGCCTGTGCCCAGCAGTGGGACGTTAATGGGCTGTAGTGGACTGGTGATACATGAAAAACAACATCTGATATACCTATAACCAATGATGGGACTTGCTCCATGGGGTTGACCTCTCTATATTCATTGCAATGTTGTTCCCCTCCACCTTTTATGAGGCTCACAGCTTTTATATCATACGGGATCTCCTTCAAATTAAGTGCTATTCGCACCCTCCACGAGCATGAGCTTCGCCAGTATGAATATAATACTGGCTGAAAATAATAAAACATATTAATCTATAATATATCTATGTAATAAATGAATCGCCGAAATGTATGTACAAACCAAAAAACCCTCAAATGGATATTTGTTACTCAATCACGCCAGAATGGCTAAACGGATCTGAATGAAATTTGTCACAGAGATAGATTATTGTCTGGAAAAACACATTAAAGAATGCCGGTAAATTAAAGACTTCCTGCTTGGGCCAAAAAACCTCAATCCACACAGGTATCAGCTAGTTTTATAATAGACTAGCTGATGCCCACGTGGTTTAAGTTTATTTAAATTCCCCCAGGAAGTCCTTAATTTTCCGGGATAAAAAGTACCCTATGACACTCTCCAGGTCCTCCTCAACTATACCCATGCCAAAAATCACGCCGCAACGGAGTAAGGGATCGGCGTGATTTATGGTATGGGTCATTGAAGGACAAACCAACAAACGAACACTTTCACATTTATAATATTAGTATGATTTACTAACTCACATACTGGCCTATGCCAAACGCCACCTATGCCAAATGAGAGAGGACAATGCAGTCTTCAAACATGTAGAAGGGCATTAAAATGCATGCTTGACAACTACACTCGCCGGCATATTTGGCGGAACATAAATAAAAGGTTTGATATCAGTATCATATAAGGTTGCTGGCTAGTTTATACATCATTTAATTAAAAAAGAAATATTTTCAAATTAAGAAAACAACTGAACATCACATTTTATGCAATTGTTTTAATTTTATTCAAATACACCTTATCTGGAGCGAACTTCGAGTATTTCTTCCTTCTGAGTTTGATTTAAAATTTCATTGAAATACTGTTTTTTGTTAGTTTTTTTTAGTCGCGTATCTTTCTGGAGTTGATGACTGAATTATGCCTGACGTAGCCCCAACGGAGATTGCCAGGGCACTCGAAATGCGAAGAAATGGTCGACCAGTTTCAACGATCCATCGCAGTATCCAACGGTTCAGGGAGACCGGTACTTATGTGAGAAGAGCAGGACAAGGCAGAAAAAGACGCACTTCGAGTAGGGAAGGTCGTTTCATTCGGCTTCGTGTACGTAGGAACCCCCGTTTGACGGCCGTCCAAGCCCGACATGAGTTAGAAGCAGTGCGGGGTGTAACCGTAAGTGAGCGTACGGTACGAAGAAGGCTCGAAGAAGCTGGTTTGGGTTCATTTGTGCCCGCCGAGGCTCCAAGGCTCGAGGTAAAACATCGTAGAAACAGGTTAACTTTTGCTCAGGAACATCGACTTTGGACCAATGGAGTAAGGTATTGTTTAGTGATGAGTGCAGAATTCTCTTAAATCAAATTGACGGCAGGCAAAGAATATACAGACGCAAAGGAGAACGATACATTCAGACAAATTTTGAAACTACAGTTGCATACGGTGGTGGATCAATAATGGTTTGGGCGGGCATTTGTTTGGGAGCTCGCACAGACTTGGTAGTGATTGACAGAGGGAGTCGTGACTGCAGACCGCTATATCAGAGAAGTTTTAGAAGAAAATGTCGTACCATTTGCCCCATATATCGGTGACGATTTTGTTTTTATGCAGGATAATTCTCGGACGCATACCGCTTGGGTAACTCAAGCTTATCTTAATGATATGAATATCACTGTTATGGAGTGGCCGGCAAGATCACCGGATATGAACCCAATAGAGCACTTTTGGGACTTGCTGAAAAGAAAAGTTAAGTCCAGAATTCCAGCTCCTGCCAACGTGGGTGAACTGCGAATCGCCGTAGTTGAGGAATGGCGGAGACTATCCCAGGAGACCATCGATAACAATCATTCTCAGTATGCCTAGATGGGTAGAAACTTTAATAAGAGCACGTGGAGGAAATATGCGATATTAATCACCATTTTTCTAATTTAATTAATTGTTATTTTAATATTAAATTTCACTTTTCCCGGTTACATGAAAAGTTCAAAAATGTACCATTTTTCACAAATAGCCTTTACTCGCAAAATCTGTTCTTAATGTGATCTCATTTTAAGTAAAACAAATGAAACTTTAAATAACAAAAGAAGTGTAGTAAGTAGATTTTAAAATAAAACCATATTTTTTTAATTATGGACCTTTTTTTTTATGTTCCGCTAAATATGCCGGCGAGTTTATATTGTACTCTTTCGTAGACCATAATTGCTCACATTATTTTACATAATTAATATAATATTGGTGCTGGTAAAGAACAGTTGAGTGTTTAAAACAATTGTTATTATTAAGGGCGAAAAAAGTATGCAATAGAAGTTGTGAAATATAAAATAACTTACCTTTTCTTCAATAGTGTCACTCATTTTACATTCAGAGAATAACAAAAATTAATCTTAAAATATTCTACAAAATACGAAAATATACTATACGTAGTAAAATAAAACTATTTAAACAAAACCGGTCGCAGGAGGCCAGCAAAGGAGCCGTATATAAATCATAGATATCTCGCACAACCAGTATGTAAATAATGATGTAAACAGTGATTTTATTAATTAAATGAGTATTTGTTCGCTTACCTTAGCCATGGTGGAGATATTTCCGTTATATTTCGGATAGTAATTAATTTTGGCGGCGTTTATGATACGGGTTAAAAAATATGTTACTAACGCAACGATCTATAAAAAGAATAAGAAGACAATTTAGGATAGTAAATCTTCCTATCAGATGCTGATAAATTAATGTGTGACAACAAGTTCACTTCAAATTCAATGCAAAAAAATACCAAAATGTGATAAAGTGATGTGATAATGTGTGTATTCTATTCAGAGACAAGTTAACCAGAGATAGACGAACAAACTTCATAGACATTTTTGAGAAACGAAAAGGCTATACAATTTCACGTTATATCTATAGATAAAAAGCAATATCTACCTATACTTCAATTTCATTCATGATTGATTGTCTGTCTCACCCTCTTATGACACTAGAATAGGTATACATTTTTGTGCTCTTTCCCACAATTTCTATAGATGTGAAAGGCATGAATGGGTAACGTAATAGCGTAGTACTGTGGCGTAGTAAATTTAGGGATGGGCCTCGAGTCTGTTGTGCAAAATCGGAACTAATAGCAAAAATATAGTGTTGTCCTTTTTGTAAAATATCGATTTTTTTTAATCGGTTTTCGACACAATACCGATTTTTACTACAGGTACCAAGCAATAATTATTTATTTTTCTATTCTAAGGTTATAAATAAAACAAAAAGCTTTTAATTTTTTTTATTAAACCTGTACTATTTTCGTTTGGTGATAAAGTTACGAGGGATAAATGTTTAACCCTCGTAACTTTAATAATAAGCTAGTAAGCTTAAATTCCAGCGCGCCCTGGTCTGAAAGAAGCCCACAACAAACTCAGCCGGATATTATTTTTGTCATCACCATCTCACAATAATACATAAACTACTCTGAGCAATTCATTCATAGTTATGTTTATCATGTATTCAATTATAAGTTAAAAAGTTTAGATTTAGAGACATCTCTCAGATAATATTACCATGTTTTGAGAACTATCCAATAACATGGGTACCTTTGAATGAATTACTACATTTTTGTCGTTTTCTGACCAATGTTTCATGCTGAACAAAATTCAATGTCTTGTGTGATTCTTGGTTGAATCACGCAAGACGCAAAACCCGATTATACTGAGAAGCAGGGACGAGTTATTTTCATTGTCAGAGAATACAATAAGTAAAATAATTAATATAATATTTATAATGCTAAGCCAGGCAACAATGATCCACTAAACAATATTTCATTCTAATAATAGATAAATCATAAACCAAATAGCTTTTAAAGTCTGACTGTATATATACAACAAAGTTTCTAAGGTTAGTTAGCCACTATTGTACTCAGAATATAAAAGGTTGGAAAAAAAGATTTTAATTATAATAATTATAACAAGAACAATAGGCACTTTTTGCTTGATGTATGAAACAATAATAGAAAGTATATAGGTAGCAGAATAAATTGCTCGTCGTGACGTCTAATATTTCATCAATAATTACAATTGCAAATAAAGCTTACTTTCGCTTGAGGAAGCATAGTATTCCATCAATTGTAACTTTTTTCAAAGCTTAATTCCAATGTTACACAGTCTCAAATAATTATGCCTGTGAATGGTCACAAGCTTGACCCAACCTGAGATAAATAAAATTATTCTAGCAATGAAAAAGTTAATCCTACTACATACTACCTACTTAAAAACTGGTAATTGGTACTGCAACTGGTATTGTAAAATATAATCATATATTTTACAATACCAGTTGCATACCTATAAAAATCTACCTATTAAAAGTCATAGATTGGAGCTGATTTTGTAGTGCACAATCTCTAACCTAAAATGACAGCATTAAAAATATTGCTAACCCATAGTATTCCCTGCGGAAAGGGACACAACAAAAAAATCAAAATTCCTAAAGTGTAAAACCAAGAAAAATTGAGGAAGAGTGTTGTCTTTAACTGCCTCGTTGGTCTAGTGGTGCGGCCGACGAGGTCCCGGGTTCGAGTTCTGGGTCGGGATATGATTGGGTTTTTCTGACTAGAAATTTTCAGTACTAGCCCGGAATTAGGAAGTTGGTGGTGTTCCACCCCCGTGCCTCGGAGAGCACGTTAAGCCGTCGGTCCCGGTTGTTATCACTAACATGATAATAGTCGTTAAAACCCGCCCACTTGCATTGGAGCAGCGTGGTGGGTCTAAGCTTCTCTTAATTCTCTCTCTCGTATGAGAGTGGAGGCCTGTGCCCAGCAGTGGGACGTTAATGGGCTGTAGTGGTGGTGGTTATACATATAGAATTGGCCACAATATATAACTAAAATAAACCAAAAAAGATCCTCAATTCAAGTGGAATGAATGTGGTTAAAACCTTCTACGTAATACAAATTAGCTTCGACGTCGAACAGATCTATAGCTCGCACCTTTGGTAACCTTGGTGTCAATCAAATTTTCCATTTCCGTTCCCTTTTTTCGTGAATCGATATTATGAATTCTTCTATTGAAGTTAGTGAACCATTGTTTAACTTGCATTCTAATGATAAAGAGCCAAAGAGCGTTCAGAAAGTCTGATTTGTGTTCAACACAATTCAATGTCAATGATGTGTCAAGACCTTTTAATTCACAAATTAAATCTGTGAATATGCAAACCTTACAAATTTTTGAAAAGTTTGTTCAATTGTATACAGTGCCAAATTAGTGCCTGAAATTTAATTGATGGATAGAACAATTTCTTGTTGTTGGGATCATATTCCCCCATTTCAATTAAATAATGAAACGGTTGAATTTCGTTAGACAATAGTGCACTTCTACAATTTTAACATTCTGCAGTCTACACTATGCAGTTTTGCTAATAAATATCTGCAGATTGCACCGGCGATGTAAGACACAGCTTGAGTCTTCAATGCATTTTCAGCAGGAATACATTCTTCAATAAAATTTAAAATTTGTAATCTATACTATGCTCACTAGGTTGAGTATTAGGTACTTTTTCGCTTGTTTATGAATTTACTCAGTGTACCCAGCATTTTGTCATTATCGCTGGTGCAATTGGCATACAAAGATTTACCAGTCGAAATGTCATTAATCAATATTGTTTTGTACAGTTCAACAAATTGATGACAGTCTGGATGTGTGCTACCACCCACCTACCATCCAACATGTCCTCTAATTTGGCCAAAAAAAATATCCAGTGGATCCTGGATTAGGCGCGCAAGACTCACTGGTATTGATTTCAATTCTGACCAAAGATGTATGTTGTGAATGAAGTTACGCAAACAAAGAGGCTTACTTTCTTGTGAGTCTTTGGCATCAAATTTCATCGATTCTAGCTTTATCAGAGATTCATTCCAAAACTCTGGAAATTGGTTGGAATTTAAGGACAATGCATTTTTTAAACTGCTTTTAGAATGACCAGAACCGTTCAAGCTATCAAACAAGTTATTGATAAATAAAATTATCTCAGAAATGCAAAAGCCATTATCGATGTTTACAGATAATTTAAAATAATCATGTATGTATTGCAAGAATATCTGTACAATTATGTTTTCATCAGCATGGACACGGCGTGGGCCAAATCTCTGCTGAAAATTTTGGCAGCTAATTTGACCTGAAAAGTAAAATTATAAATTGAACCAAGTTTATGTAGATAGGTTTGTTATAAATATAGAAATGTACATTATACACTCAGATATTGCTTGTGAGGAAAATTGTTCCAATAATAAAGAAAATGCAAGTTCTTATTAAAATTTTGACAAACAATTCCATCTTTTACAAACACAGGGAACAGTGCCAGATAATAATTTCAAAATGTCATCCAAGTTCATTCAAAAAGATTTGTTAATTACAAAACAGATAAGGAGTATACAAATGGAATCATGATTGCCATACAGTTAGTATGGCAGCTAGCCCCAGGTGCATCTTAGACTGCATCATCACATACTAGTTGCATATT
Source organism: Erebia epiphron (assembly GCA_963932025.1). Classification (NCBI taxonomy): domain Eukaryota; kingdom Metazoa; phylum Arthropoda; class Insecta; order Lepidoptera; family Nymphalidae; genus Erebia; species Erebia epiphron. The sequence goes on from OZ009946.1 coordinate 8,603,423, forward strand.
GAATTAGTGGTTCACCGAAAACTAAGAAGTGTAGGACACCCTTGAAGTACAGGACTACCATTTATTTGTATCTCTATTAGGTGTTTAACCTTGTTCTATTAACATTCACTATCATAAGGTATTGTCACAGTATAACTACATTCTCATAAGACTACAGTTAGTTGTAGCATCTAGATCTGTCATGGGCTCATGGCCCGGTTTCCTCTGTTATGACCACAGGGAACGTCAGTTATTGATTTTGAACGAAATCAGTACTATAACAAAGAATGTCAAAATGGTAAGGACTTTAGGCACCAGTTTTCTCCTTTTACTTGTACATAATAGGTACTTGATTATAGATCGAAGACAAATGCACATTAAAAAGCCCTTAGGTGGAAATTATAACTTGCTAGCCATTTAGGTGTTAGAATTTCTGGTCACTATTTAATTAAATTTCTTTGTTAATAATAATTGGGAACGGAATACTAGTAAATTTTCATCAGTCAGCTAGCTGATCAGCAGCTTGGTGTGACGTTAAAACAACATATTTTGTACTTGCCTTAATTTTTTTAGAAATTGTATAGTTTTAACATGTTTCGCTTTCAGTTTTACAGCCTCACAACATCTGAAATCCTGTTTATTGTACAACTTTTCCCTGCCCACCAATTCTGATGGTCAACTTCTTATTCTGAAAATTATAACAGAAACATTTAAGTAAATGGTACATCATAATATTAGCATAGCGTTAGTGTAAATTCATACAGAGGGCCAATGCCCGTACAAATGACAGACCCGGCTAATGTGACCAGTATATAAAAACTTATGGTTGAGAGAGTAGTTCCTATAGGAAACTGTATACTAATTTCACATTAGAATGAAAATTCTGCCAGTTTCCTCCATCATGGCCCTGTTACCCCGCAGTATTGCTATGTCTAGACCCCTCCATCAAAAGACTTATATTTAGACTAAGACTCTTTAGACTAAGCTATTAGCATATAACATAACAAACTCAATCATCATCATAATATCAACTAATTGCTGGTTCACGAATGAGCACCACTTTACCTCTCAGAATCAGAAGGGGTTTGGCCATAGTCCACCACACTGGCCAAGTACTGATTGGCAGACATCACATATTTTCAGAACAGTATCGATAATTCTCAGGCATTCCTTAAGATGTTTTCCTTCACCATAAAAGCAAGTGATATTTAATTTATTAAAACACACCAAACTCCACTAATTGCCTAGGGATAGAACTCTCATCTCTACAAACAAAACAAATAGGTCTATTTCATACTATTACTTAACATAAATGAAAAATTGTATCCGTTTGTTTATTTTCAAAATTCAAATGTAAAAATT